>CM035839.1:4700477-5945477 GCA_020510985.1 Pholidichthys leucotaenia | reverse complement strand
GGAGGATGTGGGGGTGGTTGAGGACTACAAATACCTGGGTGTCATGATCAGCAACGGACTGGACTGGAAATCTAACATGATGCTGCGTACAAGAAGGGGATGAGCAGACTCTACTTCCTGAGGAAGCTGAGATCCTTAAACATGTGCAACAAGATTTTGGAGCTTTTCTATCAGGCCATTATCTCCAGCACCATCTTCTTTGCTGCCGTCTGTTGGGGTAGCAGAATCAGAGCCAGAGACACCAACATACTTGACAAGATTATCAAGAGGGCTGGCTCTGTGATGTCTCAGGTTGGAGACTTTTGAGACTGTGGTGGAGAGGAGGACACTGAACAAACAGTGATCCATCATGGACAATCTTGATCACCCCCCTCCACCACACACTGGACAGACAGTGGAGCACTTTCTCCAGCAGACTGCTACAGCTTCGCTGCTGAACGGTCAGGTACAGGAAATCTTTCCTGCCACATGCCATTTCACTGGACAGTAACTCACTCTGATGTTGAATTCTGGTCATAACAATGCTGCCATACTGCACCTTACAGTATAATTGGTACCTCACATTTCACTTTACTTCTGATAGTCCTGCTTTGCACAGCTAGTATGATCCATGTATCTATATAGGTCATCATCTATTCATCTGCAATGTATATAAAGTTATCTAGGCAGTTTTACTTTCCATGGTAATCCCTTTTTCTATTATGCTGTGTGTGTTTGTCGTTTTGGTCATCTACAGTCATGCTGCTGTTACACTGTAATTGCACAGTTTGATATCAATAATTATATCTTTCTATCACAGACACAAAGGACAATAACACTAATGAAACTAAACAAAGAGTCACATAATAGAACCAAATCACAAAAGACAACCACAAAGACAACAGGGGATGAGCACAACAGACCACGGGAAACACAGAAGACAACCACAGAGGAACCAGGGGAAACACAAAATGCTCATAACACAAACAATGATAACCTGGGAAAACACAAGAACATCAAAACAAACAAAGCGTGGGCATGGTCCCAGACCCTGCCCAGATCATAATATGTGAAAGATTAAAAGCAGCTAATCAGATTTTGCCATTCATTTAGAAATAAAATAATAACAGGTACTAGAAAGAGAGATCATATCTCTCCGGTTCTGGCCTCTCTTCATTGGCTTCCCATAGAGTTTAGAATTAAGTTTAAAATCCTTCTTCTTACTTACAAAGCTCTAAACAATCAGGCTCCTTTTTATTTAAAAGATCTGATACTACCGTATCATCCTAACAGAGCACTACGCTCCCAAAATGCAGGTTTACTTGTAATACCTAGAATCTCCAAAAGTACAATGGGAGGCAGAGCCTTCAGTTATCAAGCTCCTCTCCTGTGGAACCAGCTGCCAATCTGGATTCGGGAGTCAGACTCAATCTCTGTTTTTAAGAATAGGGCTAAAACCTACCTTTTTGATATAGCCTACAATTAGGGAGGGATCATGTGTTTCTGAACCCTCCCTTAGTTATGCTGCTAATAGGTTTAGTCAGCCGGGGGACCTTCAGTAATGCACTGGGCCTCACTCCTTTCCTCACTCTCTATGAAATATTTTTTTTTTTTTGCTGGTCATTAACATTTGTTTGTTCTCTCCCATAGATTGAGTCCCCATCGTGCTGTTTGCTCTCTACATGTCTGTTCTTTTCTTCTTCTCTGTCCCCTCACCCCCCAGCCAGTCGCAGCAGATGACTGCCCCTCCCTGAGCCTGGTTCTGCTGGAGGTTTCTTCCTGTTAAAAGTGAGTTTTTCCTCTCCACCGTCGCCAAGTGCTTGCTCACAGGGGATCGCCTGATTGCTGGGGTCTTTCTGCAACTGTGGGGGTCCTCCCTACAGTTGATAGTGCTATGAGATGACTGTTGTTGTGAAATGGCGCTATATAAATAAAGTTGAATTGAATTGAATTGAATTAATAATGAATGTACAGCCCCTGGTTTTGTTCATGACCTCCTTCTCGGCCCTCATTCAGACTGAATTTGACATCCCTGCACTAAAACAAACTAGACTGGCTCCCTGTATGCCTTTTAAAAAAACAGCCAACATGAGTAATCTGTGTGCATCAGAGGGCCTGTAACCATAACTACTAATTCAATTAATCATACGATATGAAAGCACAAGTTTTCTGGCCTCTGTCTGACATAATCTGCCAACATTTCAGCCAGTTGCTGCTTCTGTCCCTCTCCTGTCAGTCGGCGTCCTCTCTATGGAGGCGGGGCTAAAGCTCACACAGCGGGGACAGCCAGAGCAAGTGAAGCAGCCAGCAGAAGAGTTTGCTCACACTATAAAGTTTGTCCCAAACGAGCTTAAAACCCTTTCTTTTTAACAATCTGAAAGCATCGCGCAGTAAAGCCGTTGGATCCAGCTTGAAGGTCCATGTTGGTTACTCATATACGAGGACATGTTTACTCTACATGTGTAGGACTCATGCTTGGTATGACTGCTCGTACTGTTGGTCATTTTACAGCATAGCCGCTGTGTGTAAATCCTACACAAATGACTCAAACTATAAGGTCCATGTCCAGAGTTTATCTCTGAAACCCCGCTTCTTGTAAAAAAGCTGAGCTTATTGATGACATAAAGCCATGCATGTCAGTTGTCCTTGGCAATGCATAAACAGTAGTGGTGCTGAGTTAGGTGGTGCTAAAAACATGAAGGCAGGACCGATCATGGCCAAGTTTCCTGACAGCTGCACAATTCCAGAAAGTTTGTAAGAATGAATGGAAAACTGAATTCCAGAGCTCTGGTGTGGGAGCTAGGGATGGAGGAATAATTGTTTTTCCGATCAAGTGCAATGCAGACATGAATGATTCTGAATCAATATGCACAAATGTCAAGATTTCAATTTTTAAATATTAATTTTAGTAATTTTGATGGAACAAAAATTGCGAACCTTGAAATGCGGAAGTTAGCGCCTACCCAGACAGTCTTTGGTGCGGCACACAGCAGATACGCTTGTTGAAGGCCGGAGTTTGTGCTGCTCACAATAAAAACTCATGTACATGTATTGTTATTATATCACAACATCCTGGCTATAAAATGCTCTTAATGACATCAATGATAATATCATTTATCATGATGATTTCTGGAGCAATTTATTGTCCCTCAAAATTTGTCATCGATCAGAATGCCGTTCCTTCATGACCCACTCACCCGTTTGAGGAAGCATGTTCCCACCAGCTCTGGCTTCTCCACACAGTTCTCCAGCTCCGACAGAAATGTTCTGAGGGGAAAAAACAGCAGAACACTACAGACACTGAGTTCTTGTCTTGGATTTTTACTTCACCAATAAATGTCCCTTTGATCTGGTGAAACAATAAAACAGCTGTAGTCCAAAGATGCCTGTCTGGTATTTATTGCATCTTGTACATGAGGGAAAAGTGGCGGAGTACTGCTGGCAGACAGTGCAGAGCTGAATACAAACCAAAGGGAAGCACTGTTTGGAGAGTGCTGAGTCAGCAGTATTCAGAGCGTTCTGTGGGACGCGGAGTCTAGGTGTCTGAGTCTACCCTTGGGGGGCCAGACTTCACAGCGTCCAAACATGATAGAAGAAAGTGTAATACTGACATCTTTCACATTCTCCAGCTTACATGACACTTCCTCATAAATCCAGGACTCTTCTCTTAAATTTGCGACTTTTTTCAGGTAAATTTGCAACTTTTTCTTGTAATGTTTAAAACAGTGTTAACATTGATGTTGTTTGTATGTTAAAAAATGACCCACAGTTCATAGTGCTGACGATGTCCTTATCTGAGGATGAAACTCTAGATTCATCTATACAATTTGGTCCCTTTTTTTTTTATCATTCTGAGCAGACTTTTATAGAAGATGTCAGCGCAGACTGGTGAGGGTTCAGGGTGGAGGCTTGAACCAGGTCCACATCCAGAACTTTCCCCAGATTGTTGCTGCACCCAGTTTAGAGTGAACATCTGCAGCGGCTCTGGTTTTAGAGTCCAGCCCCCCCCCCCAAAACCCCTGCCAACATAAATAAAAAAACACAGAAGTAATGAGCTCACAGATTGGCAGATAAAGGCTGTAACGTTAGACAGAAACTAGGACCAGAACCATCCTGATGGCGTTTATTTACTCAGATATAAGTCAGTGATTTTATGAGGTTTTACAAAGACGATATGCATCTACAGGTGCATATGTAACCCAGATGAGAAAATGACATGCAACGGGACATGCATGATATTTAGCGGGGGAGTGTGTAACCCAGCTGAGAAAATGACCCTTTTTCTCAGATTTCATTTGTATTAATGAAAGTGTGTGATTTTATTTTGAAAACCGACTATCTTGGGGAAGAGAAAGTGCGATCCTCGTCATCCAACTTTTGAATTTCCGGTTCATGGTCACGTTGGGTGATCTGGGTCTTTCCATTCGTTAAGAGCGATATTAGCCCCACCTTCCGAGTAGAGGCAGCCAGCGTGCACTCGGAATTCAGTCTTTAACGGTACGAGCGCGGACGAGGGAGGTTGTGAGCGATTCACACTGACACCTCTTCTTGTTGATGGGAGCACGAGCTTGAGAGGCCGTGAAGCGGTGACTTCTGCTGTGTTCACCCTGAATCTCATCTTTGGCTAGTTTTTTTGGTTGCCGATCAAGAACCTTCTGGAACCTGGATTCTCTCCGAATGGAGATGGCGAGCCTGACCCGAGACTGAACCAAGATTGAACTGGGATCTAACCAAGATCTCGAGTGAAGAGCACCCTTCCTCTCTCCAGTGCCCGGGATTCAAAGTGGTAACCACTCAAGCTGCCGCTTTAGGAAAAGGAAAAGAACCCTGAGTCTGGGGACACAAGATATCTAGACTGGTTGAACAACTAAACCAAAAAGACAACCAAACACTGAGCTCAGTAGGACACTTTTGGGGTTTTATTTCACGCCGGCCATTGTTATATTTGTATATTTGTACATTGTTTGTATATTTTGCTCCTTCTATATTTATTAATACAGACATGAATTGCTCATTTCTTGCCTCCAGCTATTTCATTCCGCACTCACTCTAATTCCCTATTGTAACCCTTACGAACCTAGCAACTGGTCTACACTTAATTATTTCCCTTACCTAATTTACATAAGGCAAGGGTTACAATAAGAAGTGGCGAGCCCAGCCAGGAGTTGTTTTTTTTTTCTCTCTCCCTTACGTTATTTCAAGCCTATAACGTACCCAAAATGGATATTGTTGAGCGTGAATCTGTGAAAATTCCAAATGCAGTGATAGTGAGTGAAATCGCTGGAGATGAGCAACTTGATGAGATGATCAAGTTACATCGCACTGATATTAAAAACCTAGCGAAGATGAGTGGCAGAGATTTTGCAGATGTCCTGAAAGACGTGATGTTACAGATTTCTGAGGCAATCAAAGAATCTGAAAATGATCAATCAGAGCAAGTTAAGTTACCTGATAACTTACCTGAAGCTTTCTTAGATGAACCTCAACCTCAGCCTTCTGCAGCTGAGTCCAGTATTCAAGGTGCACAACCAACTAACGAGTCAAATCACACTACGAGCACCCCAGCTCGAAGTATGCCCACCATTTCTGCACATGATTTAAATCCCCCAGAAGTGCAATGTGTGGTAGTTGAGCACACTGTGAAAAGGGAAGATTTTTCCGTGCAGCCGTTTTCACAAAAGCTCGGAGCTTTTTCTGGCAAAGACCTCCGACCAATTTATGAGCTAGATTATGATACTTGGCGCTCCAGTGTAGAATTAATTTTGACTGATCCTGCTATGTCCAAATTGCAACAATCCCGAAAGATCATTGAGTCTCTTTTACCCCCAGCAGCTGATGTAGTCAAGTACTTGAACCCCAACAGCTCACCATCAGAATACCTTCAGCTGTTAGATTCTGCTTATGGTACAGTTCAAGATGGCGGAGAGCTTTATGTCAAGTTTATTGACACCTTCCAAAACACAGGTGAGAAACCCTCATCATATCTACAGCGCCTTCAAGTAGCTTTGACCCACACTGTGAAGCGTGGTGGTGTTTCAAGCCAGGATTTTGACAGGCTGCTTGTCACACAGTTTTGTCGAGGTTGTTGGGATGATTCCCTTTTAACTGCACTCCAGTTAAAACAAAAACGAACAAATCCCCCAACCTTTCCTGATTTGCTTCTCTTGTTACGTACTGAAGAAGACCAAAATGCTGCCAAAACTTTGCGAATGAGACAACAATTGAGCAGTTCAAAACAAAAAGTGACATCCCACGTGCAAACTGTGCAATATAGTTCAGATGAAAATGAGGACAAAATCATGTTAAACTCAATTCAAGAACTCTCAAAGCAAGTTGCCGAAATTCAAAATCAACTAGCAGAACTAACTGCAAAACTCAGAGCTCAAAACTCAAAAAAGACACCCAGTACAAAGCCAAAAGAGAAACAAAAGCCGAATAAAGTGACAAAGGAACCCACAGAACAAATGGTCAGAACTCGAAGTACCCCACCCAAACCGTGGTACTGTTTTCAATGTGGAGAGGATGGCCACATCAAGCCAAGCTGCGAAAACGAACCAAACCCAGCTTTAGTTACCGAAAAGCGTAAGCTGTTTAAAGAGAAACAAAAGAGATGGGGGTCTGAAAATCCCGCAGCTAATAAAGACCGGTTAAACTCTATTACGGGGCAAATGGAGACTGTAGCCAGACACTCATGTCCCTCTAAGTACAAGCAACACGCTAGCCTTAAGCAATCTGTTACTAACCCACCTAAGTATAGTTTACCAAAAGGGTTAGTTGGTTCCAAATGCACAGCTGTAGTTAGCATTTCTGATGTTAATGTGCATTGTCTTCTTGACTCAGGGTCACAAGTGACTACAGTCACCGAGTCGTTTTACAAACAGAACTTTCCCGACCATAACCTTAAACCACTCTATGACCTTTTAGAGGTAGAAGGGCACTGCAGGTCAGCCCGTTCCCTATTTAGGTTATATAGAGATGTGTATTACCTTTCCAAAAGACTTCTTATGCACAGAGATTGACATACCGACATTGACTGGCGCCTAGCGGCTGCCCCGGCCTTGGATGCGCTCTGCAGAGCGTGCCCAAATGCCAAGTCACGTTTCGTTACCTTGTATTCATACATGTGTAATGACAATAAAGTTGAATCTCATCTCATCTCATACCGACCTTAGCTCTCGTCGTTCCAGATGCCAATCCTAATAGTCAGACACCAGTGTTAGTGGGAATAAACACACTTGATGTTCTTTATGGAAAGTATTTAGACATGAAGACTCCTGATCACTTACCTAGCTCTTACGGTTTTAGGACACTGTTGAAAACTCTCGAACTAAGACATACAAAGAACAAAGATGAGAACATTGGATTAGTTACCTTGTCAGGCAAAGCCCCAGCTGTAGTCCCAGCAGGTAAAACTGTAGTTTTAGAGGGGTCTGCCAACGTTCACTGTACCTCAGACACCTGTGCTATAGTGGAACACCCCTCCCAGTCTTCCTTGCCGGGTGGCCTTTGTGTTAAAACTTGCCTGATAACACTTCCTCCCCGAGCTCCACACAAAGTGCCTGTAATGACTACGAATGAAACAGAGCAAGATGTCACAATGCCGTCTACATGTGTCATAGCAGAACTGGGAGCTTTCCATTGTATCCTGTCCCAGCACAATGTCGTCAGTACAAATGAGTCGGCCGCAAACAAGACACAACTGAGTTTCAACTTTGATGATTCACCGATTCCACAGGAGTGGAAAGAGCGAATAACCAAACAACTAAATGACATCCCGGAAGTATTCGCTTTCCATGATTTGGACTTTGGGTGTATGAGCAAAGTGAAACACTCCATCAGTCTTCATGATCCGACTCCCTTTAAGCACCGTGCACGCCCTATACACCCCCAAGACCTTGAGGCAGTGCGTAAACACCTTCAAGAGCTGCTCGCTGCAGGTGTGATAAGAGAGTCCCAGTCTCCCTACTTGTCCCCCATTGTTGTGGTGAGGAAACAAAACAATGATGTGCGTCTATGTATAGACTTTCGCAAACTCAATTTGCAAACAAGAAAGGACTCTTACGCTCTCCCAAATCTAGAGGAGACGTTCTCGGCGCTCACAGGATCCAAGTGGTTTACAGTCCTCGATCTTAAGTCTGGATATTACCAGATTGAGGTAGAAGAAGCAGACAAAGAAAAGACTGCTTTTGTAACACCCCTTGGATTCTGGGAGTTCAACCGCATGCCGCAGGGCATAACCAATGCCCCAAGCACTTTTCAGCGGCTCATGGAGCGCTGCGTCAGTGACATGAACTTAAATGAGGTGCTAGTCTTTCTAGATGATCTCATCATCTTTTCAAATAGTTTGGAAGAACATGAACGGCGACTTATGCGGGTACTCCATCGTCTTAAAGAGTACGGGCTAAAATTATCGCCAGAAAAATGTAAATTTTTTCAAACAACAGTCCGGTACCTAAGTCATGTAGTCTCCGAAAGCGGTGTCGAGACAGATCCCGAAAAGATTCAGGCCCTTAAGACCTGGCCACGACCTAAGAATCTCACGGAACTGAGATCCTTTTTAGGGTTCTCAGGGTACTACAGACGCTTCATTGAAGGCTACTCGTCTATAGTACGCCCTCTCAATGACCTCACACGTGGTTACCCGCCACTCAACAAAAAGTCAAAATCTAAAGTCACTGACCAGACCTACTTTGATCCCAAACTGCCATTTGAGAGTCGATGGACCACAGACTGTCAAAAGGCTTTCGACTCCATCATCAAAAGGTTAACATCAGCTCCTATCTTAGGCTTTGCAGACCCGAAGCTGCCTTACGTACTCCATACCGATGCTAGTACAACTGGCTTAGGAGCAGCACTCTATCAGGAGCAGGATGGTCAGCTTAGGGCCATAGCTTTTGCCAGTCACGGGTTATCAAGGAGCGAAGCACGTTATCCAGCTCACAAGCTAGAGTTCTTAGCTCTAAAATGGTCAGTAACTGAAAAGTTTCACGACTATTTGTATGGTGGTCAGTTCACGGTAGTTACAGATAGTAACCCACTCACCTACATATTGACCTCTGCTAAATTAGACGCCACAAGCTACAGGTGGCTTGCAGCTTTGTCTAACTACAACTTTAAGTTACAGTATAGAGCAGGCAAGCAAAACCTAGATGCAGATGGGTTGTCTAGACGTCCTCATGGTGAACTTGTTGACGATGTCCAGTCCAGGAAAGAGCAGGAGCATGTAAGCCGCTTTGTAGAGCGCCACCTAGCTGACAGTGACCCCACAGAGATTGTAAATGATGAAGCTGTTCAAGCCATTTGTCAAAACCACCTTGTTAAAATTCGTGATGACAATCAGGATAGTAGTGTTACACTTGTGGAGTCCCTTACCATCTCAGCTGACGCAATCCCAGACTTGTATGTCTTGGAGCAAGACAATGGCTTACCCACTATCCCTGTCTTGTCTCAAACAGAAATCAAAGACAAACAAAGAGCGGACTCGACACTCAGACAAGTTACTGAACAAATCGAACATGGCCAAACACCCCCACCGACTGCTAGAGAAGAACTCCCAGATCTCCTTCTTTTACTCAGAGAACTCCATAGGTTGGAGATGTACAATGAAGTGTTGTACAGAAAAAGACAAATGGGAGACCAAGTGACCCACCAGCTCGTTCTTCCCGAAGAGCTCAGAGCTCCCGTACTCCAAAGTCTGCACAATGACATGGGCCACTTAGGTATTGACAGAACCCTTGATCTGGTCCGAACACGATTCTATTGGCCACGTATGACAACAGATGTCGAGCAAAAGGTAAAAACATGTGATCGGTGCATACGAAGGAAGAGTCCTCCTGGAAAAGCGGCTAGCCTGGTCAACATAACCACCACACGACCTTTAGAGCTAGTCTGCATGGACTTCCTCAGTCTGGAACCAGACAGTAGCAATACCAGCAATATTCTCGTAATAACTGATCATTTTACTAAATTTGCCCTTGCGTTGCCTACCTCAAATCAAAGGTCCAAAACTGTTGCCAGGTGCTTGTGGGATCAATTCATCGTTCACTACGGTATACCTGAGCGCCTGCACAGCGATCAGGGTCCTGATTTTGAGGCAAAACTAATAAAAGACCTTTGTGAGATCTCAGGCATAAAGAAAATAAGAACAACCCCATACCACCCCAGGGGTAACCCTACTGAAAGGTTCAACTGGACGCTACTGAGTATGTTAGGAACGCTTGAGTCCAAACAAAAGTCCCACTGGAAAGACTATGTTATGCCGTTAGTACATGCATACAACTGCACACGCAGTGATGTAACTGGGTTTACTCCCTACGAATTAATGTTTGGTAGAAAACCCAGATTGGCAGTTGATCTAGCGTTCGGACTTCCTCTCAACAAAGATCAGAAAGTTACTCACTTGCAATACGTTGAAAATCTCAAGAAAAGGCTCGAAGAAAGCTACAAGTTAGCTTCACAAATTGCACAAAAGATTGCAGACAAGAACAAGGCCAGGTTTGACCGCAAAATCACTGTTTCTGAGCTTGAACCTGGGGATAGGGTTTTAGTTAGAAATGTGAGACTGCGTGGAAAAAATAAGCTTGCTGATAAATGGGAGGCCGATATTCATGTGGTAGTCAAACGTGCAGGTAATTTACCCGTTTACACGGTTAAGCCCGAGTCAAAGCAAGGTCCTTCAAGAACTTTACACAGAGACCTTTTGCATCCCTGCAGTTTCCTCCCTGTTGCCACAGCAGAAACACCTGAACCAGAGCCTATTCACCGCCCTAAGACACGCCAAACAACTGTTGCAGAGAACAATGATCACGAAGAGTTAACCGGAATTGAAAATGAATTTTTGATTCCGTGGGTTGAGGATTCTTCATGTGGAGAGATAACCAGATTTACTACTGTACATGATTATCCAAAACCTTTGCAAACACTGGAAATGACAAACCCACCTGGTTGTGATTTACCTAAGACCACTGCCAATGCAGAACCGGATAGGGAGCATAATGCAATTGAGACTGAACCTTCCTATAATTCGCCTGTGGGAAATGGAACAGCAACAATACTAGAGGAACCTTCTGACAATTCAGTCGAGGGGCAAGAACACCAATAGAGTATCCTGAATTAGGAAACCCTCTAGTGACTGTTGTTAAGTCCCTTTTCCAAGGTTTGAATACAGCCTTCTCGGAGTTTCTAAATACTGACGATGGACAGTCTTGGTTACACATGCAACGGGACGTGCATGATATTTAGCGGGGGAGTGTGTAACCCAGCTGAGAAAATGACCCTTTTTTTATTTTTTCTGTGCTGCTTTATGTTGGAAGTCTTTTGGAGAGAGTTGAAAACTTCTGTTCATTAGTTAGGTGGTGCGCATGTGTGGCTGGCTTGTGTGCACGTGTGCGTGTGTGTGTGAAAGCACTGTCTTGTGCAGAACTCTCTCCTGACGACTACCTGTTGCTGGCAGATTCAAACTCCCACTCCTTTTTCTCCGTGCCTCTTCATCTCTCACTCCTCTGCTGCTGCCCTGCTCTCTCTTTTCTAATACCTCTTCTGAGTCCATGCGCCAAGCTTACAAGGATTAATTGCCATTTATGTTTCTGTTCATTTCTAAATGTTTGTTTTTAGTCCTTAAGTGTCTGGTTGCTAGGAGACAGGAGGAGAGGGAGAGAGGCTCGCGTTGTGAAGGCTGAATTACAAACACATTCACGCACTGAGTCAGCACTAACGCACGATCACACGCATAAATATACACACACTGGGTGTTATAGTCTGTAGCTGTTATTGTGAACTTGTTTTTCTGGTTCACTGCATCTTTTCGGCAGGTCTGAGCACTGCGTGTCACTGTCATTAATGTTTGGATTCTGGCTCTTCTGCACCACTGGGTGTCACGTGCAAAAGCAAAAACATAAAAGCATAAACCACTCTGAAGGATGATGCATGCACATACAGTAAATGATATGTGTGCAAGCTTGTTGTTGCTCATTTGTTTAAAATGAAACTGATGCAACAGGTGTGTGCCTGATTTTTTTTTTTTTTTGCACAATTTAATCATTGTTGCGTAATCATCATAGTATTGCTGGCAATGGTTTTGATTCTAGCCTGATTATAGCACATGCCAAAAATGACATGCATGCACAAACACACAGGAAACAGATCTGTTGTGGGGGTGCGTACAGCAGTTGCCAACATCCTGTCACGCTCTGGTTGCACATTCCTGGAAACCACCTCCTGAAAGGGCACCTATCTCAGCGGCACACTCGTATGTTGTCCACCTGGCTGATTTAAAGTTTCTGCTACATGTAATTTATTTGTCTGTGGGAAAGTTCTCCTTTTCACCCCCTGACCTTACAAAAACCGGCAGTCCAAAGCATACATGGTCACATCCAAAGTAAAAAAACAAAACAAAACTATAGATTAATTGAATTTCTAAAGTTCAGTGTTGTTGTTTTATTAGTTTGTAATGCATTACCTAATATTTGTTTTCATCTCTAGGTCTTATTATTTTCAACCCAAAACAATAATTGAGAAAATACACATCATTTTGAAGTAAAAAAAAAAAAGTCATTGTTAACTGGCACATGAGTGCACACTCAGCGTTCCCGGCAGTAGTGCGCGTTGGTCGGCAGCATTTTGCTGATCCACAGGTGAACTGTCAGCTGGCTGCACTCAGCTCGTTGGCTGCAGTCCATTAACATTATACTGTGACGTAGCACAGAGTGAAGGAGAACAGAGGCGCCTGTGGCCTGTAACAAGGACGTGTCAGGGTCTAGCAGTTCTCCCCGTGTCAGGGTCTAGCAGTTCTCCCCGTGTCAGGGTCTAGCAGTTCTCCCCAAAATGTTTTTGAAATTTTTTCCCTTTTAATTTTAGTCGAACACAGGAACATTATCACATATTTAAGTCATAGCTGATATTCTAGTGGTTCTTCCTCTTTTTCTTTGACAGTGGACTGCTCCAAAAGTCATCCTTCATCCTTCATCATTTTCCAAACAACAAATGCTCTTTATAAACAGGATGTGTGTTTTTTCCCATGCAAAAGAGCACTGTGGAACACAGACTGTTTATTTACTCACCATGACTCTAACAGAGTGAGACATCATTTCTTGGAAAAGAATCAGCTGTTCCTATCTGACCAACTTCTCTGATCAGTGTAATTCGTTATATATCATAATTAATACATATTTTTTTTAGTTTTTTTTAGTTCTCTTTTTTTTTAGTTTTCACAAAGGTAATTTATGGGACGTGGGAACGTCACTTGTGGTAACGTATCGTCACTTCCTGTATTGCTGTCTGTCCGTGTGGTTTGCTCTGTGGTTTGCTCTTCTCATCCTCCTGAGGTTTTTGCTTTTAGTTGTATTTTAACCACTTTTTTCCATCTACCGTTACTTCTCACTTCCGTTTATCAAGCCTCTTGCACTTGTGCACCCTCAGTGCCATCTAATCACCCTCTTCAGCCTTCTGTTCACCTTTCATCTGTGGTTTTGTTAGCTCCGGGTTAGCCACTAGCTATGGCTACTAGCTCTCCTTCCTCTCCTCCTCTGGTGTGCTCTCTCTGTCAGATCTTTAGCTACACCTCTGCCTCTTTTAGTGATAACGGTAAATGTAATAAATGTTGTCTTTTTGAGGCGCTCGAGGCGAGGTTGTCTGATTTGGAATTCCGGCTCCGCTGCATTGAAACACCGTCTGCGCCAGTTAATCTTGACGGACGTCCCCTAGCTGCAGCAGACCTCGCTAGCATAGGGCGACCCGTTAGTGGTCCTCCGGTCCTCCTCAGCAGCGAGGAGACTGGGTGGGTGACGGTGAGAAGGAAGCCTAGCCGCAAAGCCTCGGTTCACCACCAACCTGTTCACGTTTCTAATCATTTTTCCCCACTCAGCAACACACCCCCTGAGGAAAAAACTCTGATCATTGGCGACTCTGTAGTCAGAAACGTGAACCTAGAGACTCCAGCGGCCATAGTCACATGCATTCCTGGGGCCAGAGCAGGCGACATCGAGTCAAATCTGAAAATGCTGGCTAAAAGTAACTGTAAATACTCCACAATTGTTATTCACGCTGGCATTAATGACCACTGATGGGCAGTAACACGTTAGAAGTAACGTGTTACTGTAATCCGATTACTTTTTCAAGTAACGAGTAAAGTAAGGGATTATAATTGCAAAAAAGTACTTAGATTACTGTTACTTTCCCACAAGCAAGCTGCGTTACTAAACTGTGATGTTGTTTTGTGAGACTGTCTCGTGACAATGACGTATGAGCGGCACGACATCAGCGGTAAACAGACACATGTAGTGATCAACATGAGACAACATGGAGTGCGGGGAGAGCAGGGCCATGCAGCGTTTAATGCTTGGAAGTACCGACGTTACTTTGAGTTTGACTCGGTAAAAGGTGACAAAAACATTAGCGTCCACTGTACGCTCTGCGTGGGAAAAAAACTCTTATTTACAGCGAAAAATTCCACCTCAAATCTGAGCAAGCACCTAGCAAGCCGACACAGGAATATGAAACTCACTGACAAACCCCCGGATCCCCCACTGACATGCCCGCTGCGGCTACCACATCCAGTTCCACCGGGCGAACCTCCAAGGGCCCCTCTCCTGCTAAACAGGTGAAAACACACTTAAAAGCAACAGGACTTAGTGCCGCTGAACTGAAGAAGCTCGTCGCTGGTTCTCTCTAGAATGACAGCCAGCCTTCCAGATGTCATTGTAAAGGTAAGATTATTATCTGATAATTAATTTTGGTGGATTTGATGAATTTATTATACCATTAATGGTGGGCAGATGTTACACTTCGTTTGTTTTAAGCAGTGAGTACAATTATTAAAATGATAGAATATAATAAAAGATCAGTTATTCATCCCCTGTTCAATATCAGGGATATTGATCATCATTAATCATGAAAATTAATCTAACATCAACAGAAGATTGAAATAAAGAGGTGAAAACAGCCTCAACCAAAATTAAATCTCATACAGTATTGATAGCACATGAGATGGTTTAGGTCAGTAAAGCCCACAAAATAATTAAAATAGCCGATTATAGAGCAAAATAAATATATTCTTAGTTATATCATATTGCATTTTACAGGCCATCAAAATTCGTTTTGATGCTGTACTGGATAGCCAAGAAGGACGTCTTGCAGCGGCCACTTGTCCCAACTTCAAACTTGGATGGCTGACAGATGAGCGTAGGAGAGAGCAGGTGGAGGAGCTTCTGACAAGGAGGAAGGAACAGAGTGTCTGATAGGAGGTTTGAGAAGCTTCTGCTGATGCGATCTAACCACTGTTTCACTCCGAAAGAAAACAAAAAAACATGGGGCCTTGCCAGGGTAGCCATGAAATGAGACTGGACTAACAGCCTAAACGTGGCCTGCAAGAGCCTTTCTGTTCTGGTGAACTCATTATTACTCCTCTGCACTTTACCAACTGTTAAAAGATGTAAATGTTAATAATTTGGAATACAGTCAGGAGAGACTTGGATTTCAATTATTTTATTGCTGTATTTTATTTACATCTATTCAAATGAAGGAGTATACACACAATAAAGATTTTTATTTTATATGCTGGAATATGCGGAAATATCAATTAACAGACTTGCTTTATTTTATTAATATATGGTGGAATGTGCAGAAAATAGGTTTAAATGTTCAACAGTTTTCTTCAACTCAGACTGTTGCATTTAATTTAATTTTTGCTTGATGCTTGCTAGAAGTTAAAAGATTGAAACTAATAAAACAAGTTTTAAAAGACTTTCATTTGATTCAATTTTATATGATGGAATATGCAGAAAGAATAGAATTAGGCTGAAAGGTCTATTGCTTTATAGCGTATTCAGGTGGTGCATAATGTGTTTGAAAAGTAAAGTAATAAAATACCTAATTACTTTTGAAAATAAGTAATCAGTAAAGTAACTGGATTACTTTCTTGAAGAAGTAATCAGTAACTAATTACTATTTCCAAGTAACTTGACCAACACTGTTAATGACATCCGTCTCCGGCAGTCGGAAGTCAGGAAACTTAACGTGGAATCGGTGTGTGACTTTGCCAAAACAATGTCTGCCTCTGTAGTGTTTTCTGGGCCCCTCCCCAATCTGACCAGTGATGACATGATTACCTGCTTGTCATCCTTGAACCGCTGGCTGTCTGTGTGGTGTCCTGCAAACAACGTGGGCTACATAGACAATTGGAGCTCATTTTGGGGAAAACCTGGTCTCATGAGACAAGACAGCATTCATCCCACTTTGGATGGTGCGTCTCATTTATCTAACAATCTGGCATCTTTTTTATCCAAATTTCCAAAACCCTGACTACTCAGAGTTGGGACCAGGAAGCAGAGTCGCAGTCTTACACGCCTCTCTGCAGCTCCTCTTTATCCGCCACCCCTCAACTTAGCCCCTGTCTTCCCCATCAGAAAATCGTTGTCTGCTCCCTCCAAAGTTAATAAAAATATAATGTATAAGAATCCCAAAGTGATAAAACAAAAAGTTGGTAAAACTCAAATTAAACATAAAGCCTCGAAATTGAATGATTTGGCCTCTGTTCCTCCTCATAATTTAAAAATTAAATGTAGTTTGTTAAATATTAGGTCTCTAACTCCCAAGTCTCTGCTAGTCCATGATCTGTTAATTGATCATCAGATTGATTTAATATCCCTTACAGAGACTTGGTTAGGACAAGAGGATTATGTTGGTTTAAATGAATCAACTCCCTCTGGTTATTTAAACTGTCAAAATCCCAGAAGTTCTGGTCATGGAGGAGTAGCCACAATTTATCATTCCAAATTACTAGTTAATGTAAAGCAAAAAACATGTTATAATTCCTTTGAGGGCCTGGTCCTCAGTATTGGGCACTTTAGCAATTTTAGGTTAAACCCAATTTTATTTGCCATAGTTTATCGTCCCCCATCAACCTACTCAGAATTTTTATCCAAATTTGCTGATTTCTTAGCTGATTTAGTGCTGAAATCAGAAAAATTATAGTTGGGGACTTTAATATACATGTAGATGTAGATAGTGATTGCCTTAATATGGCATTTAATTCAATATTGGACTCGATTGGGTTTTCTCCGGAAAAAGAAGACAAAAGAAGAGGAAAACAGCAGCCTTGTGTGTAGCAGAATGGAATGTACGCAGTCTGTTGGACAGAACAACATCACAGCGCCCAGAAAGACAGACCGCGCTTGTGGCCCTGGAAATGAACAGGTACAATGTAGACATAGCTGCACTTAGTGAAACAAGATTGCCTGGATATGACAGCTTGGAAGACCATGAGTACATCTTCTTTTGGAGTGGGAGATCAACTCAAGAAAGGAGAGAAGCAGGAGTGGGCTTTGCAGTTAGAAAGGAAATAGCAGCAATGCTTGATGAGGAACCGGTGCCATTCAACGACAGGATAATGACTATGAGACTCCCACTACAGTGGAAGGTGTATGCCACACTCAGTGTATATGCCCCAACAATGACCAACACAGAGGAGGTGAGGGAAAAGTTCTACAATGATTTACGTGACACTATCAGGCGTGTACCGACTGATGACAGGCTGATACTTGTTGGAGATTTTAATGCCAGAGTTGATTCGGACACCAAGAAATGGAAAGGAGTGCTAGGCAGTTATGGAGTAGGCAAGTGCAATGCTAATGGAGAACTTCTACTTGCACTATGTTCATAGTACAACCTTGTGATAACCAACACTCTATTTAAGCACAAGGACACACACAAGAAGACAGGGATGCACCCAAGATCCAAGCACTGGCACTTATTAGACTACATCATAGTCAGGCAGAGAGACATAAGGGATGTATTGGACACCAGAGCAATGAGAGGCGCGGACTGTGGCACTGATCATCTTATGCTGAAATCTAGATTAAGGATTTGGAGATGAAAACAGCACTGCAGGACGGGTGCGAAGCCACCACGGAAGCTAAACACTAGTGCACTGAAAGGCCAAAAGAAGCAGGAAGAACTTGCACAGGAAATGGATGAAAATTTGAAAAACTGGGACAGCAACAACTCGGAGAATGACATAGAAGAGAAATGGGCAACACTGAAGGATACGGTGTATCAGACTGCGAGTGATATATTAGGCTACCCTGAGAGGAAACATCAAGATTGGTTTGATGAGCATGATGAACACCTGAAGAAACTACTAGCAGCAAGGAATACAGCTAGGCAGGAAAACCTACAGTGTAACACAAGGTTGAAGAAGAAGAAATACTCAAAGGCTCAGAGTGAGCTACAGAAGTACACCAGAGAGATGAAGTCCAACTGGTGGGATGAAAAAGTGGAGAAACTTCAAACTGCAGCAGACAGGAAGGACATGAAAACATTCACAGGTTTGAGAGAAATCTATGGCCCTAAACCAAGAGGATTGATCCAACTAAAGGCTATGGATGGTGAAACTGTTTTGCAGGAGAAAGACAAGATCCTGGATAGATTTGCAGACCACTTTGACCAACTACTAAACAACCCTGGAGATCTCACTGAAGAGGCTAAAGAAGCTCTAGTGCAGCGACCAGCTGTATCAAGTCTGGATGAACCACCAAATTTTGATGAACTAATGGCAGCTATCAGGACAACACAGGATGGTAAAGCTCCAGGATGGGATGGAATTCCAGCAGAAGTGTGGAAATTTGGTGGTGTTCAACTGACCAGCTGCCTGCACAAGCTCATCCAAGAGATATGGGATGTCCAGAAAGTACCTCAAGACTGGAAGGATGCAAGTATTGTGCCTTTGTTCAAGAAAGGTGACAGGAAGGATTGTGGAAATTACTGAGGTATATCACTGCTAGCCACTGTTGGTAAGATTCTCTCACGTGTACTACTTAACAGACTCAATGAACACATCTCGCAGAATGTACTACCGGAAACCCAGTGCGGCTTTAGAAGTGGAAGAAGCACAATGGACATGACTTTCTGCTTGAAACAGGTTCAAGAAAAGTGTATTGAACAGAACATGCCGCTTTATGTAGTCTTCATAGACTTCAGTAAAGCCTTCGATACTGTTTTGCGACAAGGACTTTGGCAGGTACTCAAGAAATAGGGTTGTACAGAGAAGTTTGTCAGCCTGATCGAGGCACTCCATACAGGTATGCAAGCAAACATGGCAATGAGTGGTTCAGTATTTAAAGACTTCAGTAAGCAACGGGGTGAAACAAGGGTGTGTGCTGGCACCTACACTCTTCTCGCTATATCTGGCAGCCATGCTTGAGGTAGCCTTCAAAGACACTTCAAAAGGCGTATACATTCAAACAAGGAAAGAAGCAGACTTGTTCAATGTGGCACAGTTTGAAGCCAAGAGTAAGACATCGATAAAGGAAGTAAGAGAAATGCTCTTTGCCGACGACGGTGATCTAGTTGCACACAGCATGGAAGATATGCAATCTTTAGTGGAGAAATTTGCAAGAGCAGCTAGCCAATTCAGCCTCCAAATCAACATCAAGAAGACAGAGTGCCTTTATCAACCACCGAAGTTCCAACTATCAACATCACTACCAGAAGAGATCAGAATTGGTACAGAGCCACTAGTCAAGTGCAAGACTTTCAAGTATCTAGGGAGTACTGTTTCAGAGAATGCTAGGCTGGAGGATGAACTATCTCTCAGAATGGGAAGAGCGAGTGCTGTGTTTGGAAACTTGAGGGAGAGACTGTGGAACAATCGACATGTGTCTATCCGTGTGAAATGCAAAGTGTACAGAGTGACAGTTCTGGCTACTCTATTGTACGGTGCTGAAACTTGGACCGTCTACAGAGAGCAGGTGAAGAAACTCCACGCGTACGTGATGAGACACCTTTGAGCCATAATGAGCATCTCATGGAAAGACAAGATAACCAACATAGAAGTGTTGAAACAAGCTGGTCTACCATCAATGGAGGACATGCTAATACAGATGAACCTGAGATGGCTTGGACATGTTGAGAGGATGGACCACCAGCGTCTCCCTCGGCAGTTACTCTACTCACAGTTATGCGAGGGCAAACGCAATCAGGGTAGACCAAGGCTCAGATTTAAAGACACTGTAAAAAGAAACTTGAAGAAGCTGGACATAGACGGGAGTTCCTGGCAGCGGAAGGCTAAGGACAGAGCTGTGTGGAGGAATCTGATCAGACCTAAATGAAACGGTCATTATCGCCCACGACAGACTGCTATGATGATGATGGGTTTTCTCAGAAAGTAGGAAATTCTACTCATTATCTCCACCATACATTGGACCTTGTTCTGACATATGGCATAGAAATAGAAAATCTGGTAGTGTCTCCTCATAACCCTGTACTGTCAGACCATTGTCTGTTAACCTTTGATTTTACCATTTCTGACTATTTGGCTCCTAAAGAAAAATATTACTACAGTAGATGCCTCTCAGATGATGCTGTTACCAAATTTATGCAGATTGTTTCCTCTATGCCATGTGTCAACACAACGGAAATAAGCTATAGACAGCTTGCTCCTTCTGTAATTGATAGCATGGTAGATAGTGTTACAGCTTCTCTGCATCAGACTTGAGACTTGGTGGCCCCCTTAAAAAAAAGTCTAATCAGAGATTTCTAACTCCTTGGTTCGACACAGAAACTCGTAGCTTAAAACAGAAGACTGGTCAATGAGAAAGAAAATGGCGCTCCACTAATTTAGATGAAATCTATTTAGCTGGGAGAAATCATTTTTTAATTTATAAAAAATCTCTTAGAAAAGCTAGAACGAGTTATTATTCTGCATTAATAGAAGAGAACAAGAATAATCCCAGGTTTCTTTTCAGTAATGTAGCCAGGTTGACAAAGAGTCAGGACTCTGTCAGTCCTAGCATTCCCTTAGAGCTTACTAGTCAGGACTTTATGAACTTTTTCAATAATAAAATTTCATCCATCAGAGATAAAATCAATCAGTCTTCCCACCGTTAATTTAAATACAGTAACTACTACAACTCCTACTACAACTGAGCTGCACGGTGGCGCAGTGGTTTAGCACTGTGGCAGCACAGTTTACCCTCGGCCGGGGGATCGTGGGGATCATGAGATCGTGGGTTCGATCCCAGCCCCCGACCAACAGTGAGCTGTGTGGAGTTTGCATGTTCTCCCCGTGTTGCGTGGGTTTACTCCGGGATTTCTCCGGTTTCCTCCCGCATACCAAAAAACATGTAGGTTTAGGGCGCTCGCACACGCAGCGACCGGCAGCCGGTGGCTTGTCACCAGACTGCAAACCAAATCTACCTACGGGTACAAATAAGTAACAAAAAAAAAAAAAAAAAAAAAAACTCCTTCAATTGGTGTCTGTCTTGATGAGTTTACTCCAATTGACCTATCAGAGTTAGATAAAATAGTTTCCTCATCCAAACCTTCAACTTGTCTTTTAGACCCTATTCCTACCAGGTTATTTAAAGAAGTCTTCCCACTTATTGGTAGCTTTATTCTTCATATAATCAATTCTTCATTAACTTTAGGCCATGTACCACAGCCTTTTAAAATGGCTGTAATTAAACCCTTACTCAAAAAGCCAACACTAGATCCAGGAGCTTTAGCTAACTATAGACCAATCTCTAATCTGCCTTTCATTTCAAAAATCTTAAAGAGCTGTTGCTATGCAATTATTTGACCACCTGCAGGGAAATGGTTGACTTGAAGAGTTTCAATCTGGGTTTAGAATCCATCATAGTACTAAAACAGCCTTAGCAAAGGTCACTATCGACCTCCTCGTCGCATCTGATAATGGACTGGTTTCTGTACTTGTCCTTTTAGACCCTAGTGCAGCTTTTGATACTATCGATCATAATATTATACTTGATAGATTAGAACACTGTTGGACTTAATGGAACTTCGTTGCAGTGGTTTAGATCTTATTTATCTGATAGGTTCCAGTTTCTTCATGTCAATAATGAGTTTTCTTTCAACTCAAAGCTCAGTCATGGAGTTCCACAGGGATCTGTGCTAGGCCCTACTCTTTTTAGTTTATATATGCTTCCGTTAGGCAACATTATTAGAAAGCAATTTATACATTTTCATTGTTATGCAGATGACACACAATTATACCTGTCAATGAAGCCAGATGATAGTAATAAATTAGCCAAGTTGGAAGCCTGTCTTAAGGAAATCAAAACTTGGATGACTTGTAATTTCCTGCTATTAAATTCAGATAAGACTGAAGTCATTCTTGTTGGTCCAAAAAACCTTAGAAATACCTTTCCAAATCAATCTTTCAGTTTGGATGCGGTTACTCTCTCTTAATAGTTCTGTGAGGAACCTTGGAATTATTTTTCAAGATCTGTCTTTCAATTCACATATTAAATTTGTTTCTAAGACTGCCTCCTATCATTTGCGTAATATTGCCAAGATTAGGAGCATCTTTTCTCAGAGTGATGCTGAGAAACTGATCCACACTTTTGTTAGCTTGAGATTAGATTATTGTAATTCTTTATCAGGTTGTCCTAAAACATCTTTAAAAAATCTTCAGCTGATCCAAAATGCTGCTGCAAGAGTTTTAACAGGTACTAGAAAGAGAGATCATATCTCTCCGGCTCTGGCCTCCCTTCATTGGCTTCCCATACAGTTTAGAATTAAGTTTAAAATCCTTCTTCTTACTTACAAAGCTCTGAACAATCAGGCTCCTTTTTATTTAAAAGATCTAATACTACTGTATTATCCTAACAGAGCACTACACTCACAAAATGCAGGCTTACTTGTAATACCTAGAATCTCCAAAAGTACAATGGGAGGCAGAGCCTTCAGTTATCAAGCTCCTCTCCTGTGGAACCAGCTGTCAATCTGGATTCGGGAGTCAGACTCGATCTCTGTTTTTAAGAATAGGGTTAAAACCTTCCTTTTTGATATAGCCTACAATTAGGGAGGGATCATGTGTTTCTGAACCATCCCTTAGTTATGCTGCTAATAGGTTTAGTCAGCCGGGGGACCTCCAGTAATGCACTGGGCCTCACTCCTTTCTTCACTCTCAATGAAATATATATATATATATATATATATATATTTTTTTTTTGCTGGTCATTAACATTTGTTTGTTCTCTCCCATAGATTGAGTCCCCATCATGCTGTTTGCTCTCTACATGTCTGTTCTTTACATCTTCTCTGTCCCTTCACCCCCCAGCCAGTCGCAGCAGATGACTGCCCCTCCCTGAGCCTGGTTCTGCTAGAGTTTTCTTCCTGTTAAAAGGGAGTTTTTCCTCTCCACCGTCGCCAAGCGCTTGCTCACAGGGGATTGCCTGATTGCTGGGGTCTTTCTGCAACTGTGGGGGTCCTCCCTACAGTTGATAGTGCTATGAGATGACTGTTGTTGTGAAATGGCGCTATATAAATAAAGTTGAATTGAATAAGGGATATTCAAGATTTTTTGGGGGGGGGATTCTAGAAAGAATTTTTGCTACCCAATAGCCCTATTGCTAATGATTTGGAATTTCCCTACTTATTTTGAAGCTTGAATAAACACTTGTTCAAAATTCTGCATGTGTCACCAGCATAATTAATTTCACATAACACACTCAAAATTAATTGGCATATAACAGTCTGATCTTTGCTTGCAGTTTTTCTAAGTTTTGCAATCTGTTATTCCGAGGGTGTGGAGGGTGAAACTGCGCATCTTGGCAGAACTAAAAACAATATCTGTCACAGGTCTGTGGTGGACCACTCCCAGTTACACGGGGTGAGACTGGACATCTTAGTAGATAAGCACATCTGTCGCAAGGTCTGTGGTGGACTTTTGCCAGTCAGTGCATCGTGACATGCACTACACAAACAGCAGAGATAAACAAACCTATCATCTGGTCAGTCACTGCAACAGATACTGGAGTCAGTTTGTCTTGGCCTGTCCTTGCCACTGATAATACCTCTATCTGCCAAGAATGTGCTGCTAGTCCAGCAAAAGCTAGCGGTACTCAAATACTTTGCAAGCAGGTTCGTGAAATGGTCAGTCAGAGAGCAACTCATACCGGCTCGGACGTCGCCCGGGTTAACAAGGTCAGGAGTTCCTGGCAGCTGAGGGCAAAGGACAGAGCTGTGTGGAGGAATCTGATCAGGCCTAAATGAAACAGTCATTGTCGCCCCCGACAGAATGCTATCATGACAAAGATGAACTGACCGTTTATCCTGAGAACAAACTCACTGAAGTGGAAAAAATCTGCTGGACCAGGAGAAAACTGAATAAAACAGAAGAAGGAGGATGTTTATTCAGAGCAAAAACTACATTTTCATTTCATCTTGATAATTATGGTTTTAGTTTATTTAATAAATGACAAATCTTCCATCCATCCATCCATCTTCTACCGCTTTTCCGGAGGTCCGGGTCGCGGAGGCAGCAGTTCAAACAGAGAAGCCCAGACTTCCCTCTCCCCAGCCACCTGCTCCAGCTCTTCAGAGGGGATACCAAGGCGTTCCCAGACTAGCTGGGAGACATAGTCTCTCCACCGAGTCCTGGGTCTGCCCCGGGGTCTCCTCCCAGTGGGACGTGCCTGAAACACCTCAAGTGGGAGGCGTCCAGGAGGCATCCTAATCAGATGCCCATACCACCTCAACTGACTCCTTTCAATGTGGAGGAGCAGCGGTTCTACTCTGAGCCTCTCCCGGATGACTGAGCTCCTCACCCTATCTCTGAGGGTGAGTCCAGCAATCCTACGGAGAAAGCTCATTTCAGCCGCTTGTATCCGCGATCTCGTTCTTTCGGTCATTACCCAAAGCTCGTGACCATAGGTGAGAGTAGGAACATAGATTGACTGGTAAATCGACAGCTTTGCCTTAGAACTAAGCTCCCTCTTCACCACAACAGACCGGTACAACGTCCGCATCACTGCAGATGCTGCTCCAATCCGTCTGTCGATCTCTCGCTCCATTTTCCCCTCACTCGTGAACAAGACCCCAAGATACTTAAACTCCTCCACTTGGGGCAGGAGCCTGTCCCCAACCCGGAGAGGACAATCCACCTTTTTCCGGCTGAGGACCATGGACTCGGACTTGGAGGTGCTGATTCTCATCCCAGCCGCTTCACACTCAGCGGCAAACCGTCCCAGCAAGAGCTGTAGGTCATTGCTGGATGAAGCCAACAGGACAACATCATCTGCAAACAACAGAGATGAGATCCTGTGGTCACCAAGCATGACACCCTCCATTCCCTGGCTGCGCCTAGAAATCCTGTCCATAAAAATTATGAACAGGACCGGTGACAAAGGGCAGCCCTGGCGGAGTCCAACTCTCACTGGGAATGACTCCGACCGAGTGTTGGCAATGCGAACTAAACTCTCACAACGGTCGTACAGAGACCGAATAGCTCGTAACAACAAGCCCGATACCCCATACTCCCGAAGCACCCCCCACAAAAATCCACGAGGGACGCGGTCAAATGCCTTCTCCAAGTCCACAAAACACATGTAAACTGGTTGGGCAAACTCCCACGAACCCTCAAGAATTCTCGAGAGGGTAAAGAGCTGGTCCGATGTGCCACGGCCAGGACGAAAACCACATTGCTCCTCCTGAATCCGAGGTTCGACCAACGGCCGGACTCTCCTCTCCAGTACCTTGGCATAGACCTTCCCAGGGAGGCTGAGGAGTGTGATCCCTCTAAAGTTGGAGCACACCCTCCGGTCCCCTTTTTTGAAGAGAGGAACCACCACCCCGGTTTGCCATGCCAAAGGCACTGCCCCCGACCTCCACGCAATGTTGCAGAGGCGTGTCAACCATGACAACCCAACAACATCCAGGGCCTTGAGGTACTCGGGGCGAATCTCGTCCACCCCCGGGGCCCGGCCACCAAGGAGATTTTTAACCACCTTGGCGACCTCAGCCCCTGTGATAGGCGAGTCATCCCCCTCGTCCCCAAACCCTGCTTCCTCTGTGGAAGGCGTATCAGTGGGATTGAGGAGATCCTCGAAGTATTCCTTCCACCGCCCGACGATATCCCCAGTTGAAGTCAACAGTGTCCCATCCGCACCATACACAGTGTGGACGGGGAGCTGCTTTCCCCTCCTGAGCCGCCGAACAGTTTGCCAGAATCTCTTTGAAGCCGACCGAAAGTCTTGTTCCATGGCCTCACCGAACTCCTCCCATACCCGGGTTTTTGCTTCAGCAACCACCCGAGCTGCACTCCGCTTGGCCTGCCGGTACACCTCAGCTGCTTCGGGAGTCCCACAAGCCAACCAAGCTTGATAGGACTCCTTCTTCAGCTTAATGGCCCCCCTCACCACTGGTGTCCACCACTTGGTTCGGGGGTTGCCACCACGAGATGCACCGACCACCTTGCGGCCGCAGCTCTGGGCTGCCGCTTCAACAACAGAGGTGGAGAACATGGCCCATTCAGACTCCATGTCTCCAGACTCCCTCGGAATGTGGTTGAAGTTCTTCCGGAGGTGGGAGTTGAAGACCTCCCGGACAGGGGCCTCAGCCAGACGCTCCCAGCACACCCTCACTATACGTTTGGGTCTACCAGGTCTGAATGGCTTCCTCCCCTGCCATCGGATCCAACTCACCACCAGGTGGTGATCAGTTGACAGCTCTGCACCTCTCTTTACTCGGGTGTCCAAGACATACGGTCGCAGGTCTGATGATACGATAACAAAATCGATCATCGACCTGCGGCCTAGGGTGTCCTGGTGCCAGGTGCACATATGGACACCCTTATGCTTGAACATGGTGTTCGTTTCACGACAGTGAAAAATGACAAATCTTGATATTCTAATTTCCCGAGGCGCTCCTCTCTGTACACCGTCACAGCTAACTGAACTAATGTCAGAGGTCATGTTTAATGTCACAGGAATAAACCTCGGTTTCACAGATAGTTATGTGACTGTGGAGCTTTGAGAGAAGAAATCCTGCAAAACAAAACCTGTTTTACTTGACTTCCTCAGAAAAAATTTCCCCACGCCATGCTGCACCACTCCGCTGTGTATTCAGTGAAGTGCCGGTCTCATAGCAGCTGTGACAGAAAAGGTCCTACGATCACCAGTATCTGCCTCTGTTGTTGAGCTGTAATTCATGCGCTATTTTAACCTTGACCTTTGACCCTGTGATCCCAAATCCATACACCCGACATCATTTCTTTCTCTAATTATCGCGTTCACATGGTAGGTGTTGATGACACCGCCGCTGCTGCCCATGCGCCTGGCGGGGTGATGACGACACCCCTTCAGCCTGTAGAGACTGGGGGGTAAAAACCAAACAAGACAGCTACAGGTCAGCCAGCAACATGGAACAACAAGAGTTACAGGTCAGCCCAACAAATAAAAAGTACCCTTGTGGGATGTGGGTGGGCCTATTCACAGATCCTGGAGTTTGAAGGAGGAGGAAAAGTGAAAAAATTTTGGCCCGAATCTATAAGATAATGAAAGGTTTTGTTCGTAGAAAAAAGGGCACAAGATACCATTTTAGACAATGTAGATTTGTTTTAATAGGGGATTTATTTCCACCAGAGTGAGTCTTTAAAAGAAGGAACAGTTATAACAGGATATATCATTCATGTCCCACAGACATCATTAGAACATACTGTATGTTGGTGCCCATTCCAACAAGGCGCGGTCTATTGTCAGTGATGTCACACATCCTGGTGATGGTGACTTTCAGTTCCTCGCCTCAGGGCGACGATACCAAGCTCCTTCAGCAAACAGAAACGTTTATGAGGGTTCCTTTGTGCCAAATGCAGTGAAGTTACTGAATAAAGAGACGTGAACATGCTTAGGAATTATCACTTCCTGTCTGCTGCTTTACAGACGAATGTTGTGGTGATGGTTGTCATTTTATGATATATTTAGTATGCAGGGTTTGCCTACATTGTGGTGTGTGTTCTAGTCGAATCTGTTCTGTTCTATTCTAATTTGTTCTATTCTATTCTATTCCATTCTATTCTGTTTCGTTCTATTCTATTGTAGTCTGGTCTATTCTGTTCCATTCTATTCTGTTCTATTCTGTGTATCAGTACATTTGTCCCTGTGTGATACGTGTGATATAGGTATTTTATGTATCAGATATAATTTGTCATGTTAATGTAATTCAGCTCGCGTCCCTGTCTCCGTCTCCTCTCCGTCTCCTGCTGCACATCCTGCAGCAGCTCTCTCACCTGGCTATTCCAGCCAGAAAAAACGGCTCGTTTTAGACTGCAGCTCAGGGAACGTCTATCTTCACAAAATGCCTTTGGCATATTCAAGCTTTCAAGTGTTTCATATTAGAAGTGCTTTATAACACTGACTTGTCCTCTGTCCATCACCTGAACTACTGGACAAACGTCTCACTCCTGTTTCTATGGAAGGCCGTCCTGCTCAAAAATACACGTCTAATCTGTCCATTAAAAACAAAAATAAGCAACAGTTTATGCTTCTACCGCCCTTTATTACAGACTGAGGTCCCCCATAGATGCACCACATTCACCACATTTGCTGAATCTGTGCTATCAGTGAAGGGCACCAAGATCTGGAATGACATACCCTGCAACCAGAGAACGTACCACACTAAACACTTTTAAGACTCATTGTAAAAATTGGTTTTGAAACAACCGAAACTGTACCCATAACTAGTGGTTGTTCTGTGACGTACACGTACAATGGTGTGAGAAAGTGTTTGCCCCCTTCCTGATTTCTCATTTTTTATATGTTTGTCACACTTAAATGTTTCAGATCATCAAACAAATTTAAATATTAGACAAAGATAGCACAAGTAAACACAAAATGCAGTTTTTAAATGAAGGTGTTTATTATTAAGGGAAAAAAAATCCAAACCTACATGGCCCTGTGTGGAAAAAGTGATTGCCCCCTAAACCTAATAACTGGTGGGGCCACCCTTAGCAGCAACAACTGCAATCAAGCGTTTGCAATAACTGGCAATGAGTCTCTCACAGCGCTGTGGAGGAATTTTGTCCCACTCATCTTTGCAGAATTGTTGTAATTCAGCCACATTGGACGGTTTTCGAGCATGAACTGCCTTTTTAAGGTCATGCCACAGTATCTCAATTGCATTCAGGTCAGGACTTTGATTAGGCCACTCCAAAGTCTTCATTTTGTTTTTCTTAAGCCATTCAGAGGTGGACTTGCTGGTGTGATTTGGATCATTGTCCTGCTGCAGAACCCAAGTGCACTTCAGCTTGAGGTCACAAACAGATGGCCGGACATTCTCCTTCAGGATTTTTTGGTAGACAGCAGAATTCATGGATTCATTTACCACAGCAAGTCTTCCAGGTCCTGAAGCAGCAAAACAGCCCCAGACCATCACACTACCACCACCATATTTTACTATTGGTATGATGTTCCTTTTCTGAAATACTGTGTTACTTTTATGCCTGATGTAATGGGACACACCTTCCAAAAAGTTCAACTTTTGTCTAGTCAGTCCACAAAGTATTTTCCCAAAAGTCTTGGAAATCATCAAGATGTTTTCTGGCAAAACTGAGACAAGCCTTTGTTATTTTTGCTCAGCAGTGGTTTTCGTCTTGAAACTCTGCCATGCAGGCCATTTTTGCCCAGTCTCTTTCTTATGGTGGAGTCATGAACACTGACCTTAACTGAGGCAAGTGAGGCCTGCAGTTCTTTGGATGTTGTTGTGTGGTCTTTTGTGATCTCTTGGATGAGTCGTCGCTGCACTCTTGGGGTAGTTTTGGTCAGCCGGCCACACCTGGAAAGGTTCATCACTGTTCCATGCTTTCACCATTTGTGGATAATGGCTCTCACTGTGGTCCTCTGGAGTCCCAAAGCTTTAGAAATGGCTTTATAACCTTTTCTAGACTGACAGAGCTCAATTACTTTGTTTCTCATTTGTTTAGGGTCTAAACATCATGATGGGCAAAGCCCCAAAACCTGCCATGGTTAACTGCCCAGACCCCACTTCCTTTGCAAAACAACTTAACACCTTCTTCACCCATTTTAATACCAGAAGCGCACCGGCCACCTGGACCTCCCCACCTTCCATCTCCCCCCATGAACCCCTTATCATTGAGGAGCAACTTGTGACGTCCATCTTACATAGGGCCAGTGGCTTTGTGTTGGTTGACCCTAATAGATTCAGAGGCAGAGTCCTCAAGGAATGTTCCACTCAGCTAGGTGGAGTCCTCACCAGACTTTTTCAGCATCTCTTGGATTCTGGATGTGTCTCTGACCAGTGGAAGGAATCTACCATCATTCCAATCTCCAAAAAGACTCACCCTAAGGACCTGAAAGACTACAGATCAGTGGCGCTGACCTCTGTGCTCTGTAAATGTATGGAGCGAGTGGTGTGTGACTTTTTGACCAACATGTTGTCACACAAATTGGATCCCCTCCAGTTTGCCTATAAGGCAAAACGGGGTGTAGACGATGCATGTCTTACACTTCTAGACACTGTCACTAAACAACTGGACTCTTCACACCCACACACACAGATTTTGTTTATGGACTTTTCTTCTGCTTTTAACACTGTACACACAGGCACCTTGCTACTTCACCTGTCAGACCTGCAGGTTCACCCAACATTGATTTTATGGATTCAGTTTTTTATATGACAGGCCACAACAAGTGTTTTTAAATGGTTTTACATCTAGCAAGTCGATTTTAAACACAGGTCTTCCTCAAGGTTGTGTTTTATCTTCGGTTCTGTTCTCTGTATACACAAAAAAACATCTCCTGTGACAGTGAAGGAATGACTCTTTTTAAATATGCAGATGACATGGCCCTGGTGGCTCATCTGACAGACGGTACTGCACTGACCCGCTATCAGCAGGCATTCAACGATCTAGCTCAGACTTTTAATCAAAACTTTCTGGAGTTAAACACCACAAAGACTAAGGAGATGTGCTGTGTGAGCAGAGAGAAACTTTCAGCTACTCTCTTTACACCCGTCAGTATCCAGGGTCAGGCTATTGTGCAAGTTCAAGTTTTTAAATATTTGGGAATAGAGATGGACTGTAGCCTGTCTTTTGCACAGCATGATGACTCTGTTTATAAAAAGTCACAACAACGCCTCCACCTGTTGAGGAAACTGAGGACTTTTATTGTCAGCAGACACATTTTAACTCTGGTTTACACTTCATTAATTGAATCCATTCTCACTTTTAACATTTCATCCTGGTACAGCTCCCTCTTCATCAAGCACAAAACAAAGCTGTCCCGTATAGTTAATCAGGCTAGCAACATCACTGGCTCACCACAGACACCGTTGTCTGAACTGTATCAGGGCTCTGTGATCAGGAAAGCCACCCTGCTTACAGAGGACTCATCTCACCCCCTCCATCACTCTGTTCAGTTACTGTCACCAGGCAGACGATAGAAAGTTCCAGTGGCCCATAAAAACATCTACAAGAAATCATTTATTCCTTCTGCAGTAACAATCCTGAACAAAATCAAATAGTTATCATACTTCAGTTAGCTATCAATATTAGTTATCAGCATTTATCTATTAATCACTATCAATTTTTAATAGTTATTAATATTTTCTGCCATATGACTTTATTTGCTGTTTCCTTTTTAACCATGTTTCCTTTTTTAAACTGTTTTTTATCCTGCAAGTTTGAACATGTCTTTGAGAGTGTTGAATGTGTTATATTGTTGTAGCCGTGTCAAAGAAGAATTTCTGTCATTGACTGGGACAGACAATAAATCTATCTGTCTAGTCTGTCTGTCTGTCATTTAAATTTGTTTGATCTGTATCACGTTCTGAGCACAGAGGGATTCCACCAGGCTCAGGTTGTCAACCTTTTTTTATTATTTGTACTGTGTTGTCATTTTGAGTTGTCACTTATCCTATACTATCACAGAATAGCTCTGTGAGGAACCTTGGAGTTATTTTTGATCAAGATCTGTTCTTTAATTCACATATTAAATTTGTTTCTAAGACTGCCTTCTATCATCTGTACAATATTACCAAGATTAGGAGTATCTTGTCTCTGAATGATGCTGAGAAACTAATCCACACTTTTGTTAGTTCTAGATTAGATTATTGTAATTCATTATCAGGTTGTCCTAAAATATCTTTAAAAAGTCTTCAGCTGATCCAAAATGCTGCTGCAAGAGTTTTAACTGGCTCTAGAAAGAGAGATCATATCTCTCCGGTTCTGGCCTCCCTTCATTGGCTTCCCATAGAGTTTAGAATTAAGTTTAAAATCCTTCTTCTCACTTAGAAAGCTCTTAATAATCAGGCCCCCTTATATATAAAAGATCTGATATTACCCTATCATCCAAACAGAGCACTACGCTCCCAAAATGCTGGATTACTTGTAATACAGCGCCTTGATCCGGTGGAGGAGATAGGAGAGAGAAGGACGGTGGCTAAACTGTCATCTCTGCTAGAGTCCGAGTTCCACCCTATGCAGGACGTACTGAATGCACTGAGGAGCTCATTTAGCAGCAGACTACATCATCCCAGGTGCACAACCGAGAGGTTTCGTAGGTCCTTCCTACCAACGGCTGTCAGACTGTACAACCTAAGCAGGGCTGCTCGCAGAGATAGCAAAAAGACGTAACAAACTAATAGTTTTTAAATGCAAAAGATGCAACAGACTTACACAATGGTCCCCTCCGGCATACAACTAGGAAAATACTGGTCGCTATGGAGGGTGAGAATATGTATGGGCACATAATCATACCATGTAGGATAACTAAGTAGACGGTTATGCTGTTTCATCCCATCTAGCTACAATGCTCAGCACTGTGTTTTTATATATCTATATATTTATTCCATCTAGCTGCAATGCTCTGCACTGTGTGTTTATATATTCATATATTTATTCCATCCAGCTACAATGCTCTGCACTGTGTGTCTGTGTGTGTGTGTATATATATATTTTATAGTAATATGTACATATGTATATTAGCTGCTCTTGCTTGCTTGTTTTTTTTTCTTGCCTTCTGATTGTTGCTCTGAGTGTTGCTATCCCTGTGCTGTTGCAATCCTGGAATTTCCCCATTGTGGGACTAATAAAGGCTTATCTTATCTTATCTTATCTTATCTTATACCCAGAACCTCCAAAAGTACAATGGAGGCAGAGCCTTCTGCTATGAAGCCCCTTTCCTGTGGAACCAGTTACCAATCTGGGTCGAGTCAGACTCAATCTCTGTTTTTAAGAATAGGGTAAAAACCTTCTTCTTCAATATGGCCTACGATTAGGGAGGGATCTTGTGTCTCTTAACCCCTCTTTTGTTCTGCTGTTAATAGATTCAGACTGCCGGGTGACCTCCAATAATGTACTTGGCTTCTCACCGTTAATGTTTGCTCTCTTTATGTCTGTTCTTTTCTTCTTCTCTATCTCCTCACCCCCAGCCAGTCGCAGCAGATGACTGCCCCTCCCTGAGCCTGGTTCTGCTGGAGGTTTCTTCCTATTAAATGGGAGTTTTTCCCTCTCTACCGTCGCTAAGAGCTTGCTCACAGGGGATTGTCTAATTGATAGATTTGTTTATTTGACAGGGACAGTGCAATAAACATAGACAATTAATCAATGACAATCAATCTGATGTGTTGCACAGAGTGTATAGCTATTAGCTAATTTGCAACTCTTGTCCCTGGATGGGCTTTAGAAAGGAGAAACAAGTAAAAAGAAAAAAAAAAAAAAAAGGAAAGAAAAGGAATACACAATAACCACATACATCAATGCAAAAAACATAAATACATTATAAATACACAATTATAAATATTATAAATATTATAAATACACAAATATAACAACCTGACACACATTTGCCTATTTCAGGCCTCCCTCCCTTCGTCACTCACTATAAACAAACACATTCATTCCTTCCCTTCATTCACTCTCACCCTGCAGACAATCATTTCATACATGGGTACATTCTTGTTTATTTTTCAGCCAGTTTTTAACCTTTTTAGTGAATGTTTTAAAGTCCGTTATTATTTTAATTTCATTTGGCATTGTGTTCCAGATGTGACTGCCCTTTATAGAGAAAGCTGTTTGTCCAAATGTGGTTCTGCGGTGGAATATTGCTGGGTCTTTCTGAAATTGTGGGGTTTTCCCTAGTTTTGATAGTGCTGTGAAATGACTGCTGTTGAGATTTGGTGCTATATAAATAAAGCTGAATTGAATTGAATATTGTTTCTCAGTATGATTTATTTTCCTGTTTATGTTTGTTATAGTTTGTTTATTGTATTTTTGAGGTTGCCTGTCTCCACTTTATGCCATATCGTTATATTTGTATTCTGCTGTGTTTTTTCTCTCGGGGTTGACAGCTGTCAATGGCTTTCTGGGGCTTTGCTCTGTGTGGGCATGGTCCTGTCAGCTGTCAGCTCCGATGGCTCCCTCATTATTCTCAGCTGGTCCGAATTGTATCTTTGTTTTCTCCTGCCCGCTCAGATTACCCACACCTGTTGCTACTTGTTTCATTTTGTTTGTAGCCTTAAGGGGCTGTGCACCATTGTCAGGCGCAGCACCCTACTCTCAACTTCCAGCATAAATGCATCTTTACTTACCTTCTGTATTTATCCTAGCGTGCATTCCACGGCTAGTTTCCCCAGGTTTAGCCAACGACTCCTCTCGCCTTAGCGTTTGCTATTTTTGACTTACCCTGTTGTCTTCTGCTCCTACTGATTTTTGGGTTGGTCTTGTTTGTGCTTTTGTTTTTTTCTCAATTAAATTTGCAAACTCACAGCCAGCGTTTGGTGCCTTTTTTCAGCCGTGACAAGGGGATTTATGACAATCTGAAACAATTAAGTGTGACAAACATAAAAAAAAGAGAAATCAGGAATGGGGCAAACACTTTTTCACACCACTGTATATATGTGACCATGCATCACACACATATGTCCCACCTCTCGTTTCTTGCTGTTTGTTGTTGCTGTGAGGTGCCTGGGTGCATGTGTGTGTGTGTGTGTGTGTGTGTGTGTGTGTGTGTGTGTGTATACGCATACACAGCACTTCACTCATGTGACATTTGAATGTTTTGTTTTGTAACGCCTTAACTCTTGCACTTTAGCATATCCACTTTGTACAGCTCCACTGCTAAGATGCTAACGCTGTAAACAAACCAAAGCTCTGAGATACATCAATGTCTCCACCGCAATCAAGTCGGCTGCATTTTGTTACAAGATGTTGGACATAATCAGATTTACCTCAGAGCAGACGTAGAGTCTAGTCAGAGCCACAAAGAACCACAACACCATCCTTGGTTGTTTTAATGTCGGGGTAAAACAGACAGCTGCAGCTGTTGGTTTTATCCCAAAATTAAAATGCTCCTGCTGCTGCCATGCCCTGAATGCTTGTTATTTAACTTAACACGTACAGACCTTTTCTGACAAGTGTTCAGAATTTTAATGATCTATATTGGATGATGTATGGAAAAGCGTTGGCTTCTTCCCACTCCTTTTGAACATTTTATTTTTGGCTTGTCTTTTTTGTTTTGTTTTGAATTCTCTCTTTTTTTTTTAGAATGTTCAAATAAAAATCAATGTCAATGTCAATGTCAATATTTTGTGATAATTTAAAAATTAATGCATGCTGAAGCTGCTAATATCAAGTCCATATTGTTCCAAGGCAGTGCAGCGAATGCAAAAAACCCCAAAAAACTATTTGATCTCTTTCTTAAATCGTTAAGCCTGAGGAAGCAAACTGTTACTATATTTATTTATTACTTTACTTCCTGCAGCCTTGCATCTGGTGACATATACAAACGTCAGATCTGTGACATTCATACAAGTGAAAACGTAGCTGCTGCTCCTGCGTCTGGACCACCATCACACCAACAGTCCTTATAAGTTTTCAGTACATCCTCTACACATCGCCGGTGAGAAGCCTCCATTTATCCAGTCTATGGCATAACCACCAACACCAGCAACAAGGACCAGAACGAGGCCAAAACATTCAGAAATACAAAAACTACAAGAGCTGAAATTAGCTGCCACTTGAGTGCAAAACACGTATGTGGACTATACATTAAAATGAATTAGAAAAACTTTTAAAAACACTATTTTAAACACCCCACTGCTCCACTCTTGCTGACTGATTTAACACGACTTCAGCTGAAACCAGAAGCTCCGCCCATAATCGTTGCTACAGCGGCGCCCCCAGGAAGAAGGAGGATAAATCTAATCCCTTGTTGTTGTTATAAATTTCCAACTTTTTCTCAAAAATTTATATTTTTTCCTGTAAATTTAAATCTTTTTTTTTAATTCAACCTTTTTTTCATAAATTTACGGTTATTTTTCCTGTAAATTTTCAACTTTTTTCTCATAAATTTTCAACTTTTTTCTAAAAAAAATTTCAACTTTTTCTCAAAAATTTAATTTTGTTTCCTGTAAAGTTTCAATTTTTTTTCTCTCAAAAATTTACATTTATTTTCCCTGTAAATTTTCAGCTTTTTTCCTCAAAATTTTGCAACGCTCATCTAGATCCCTGTCACGAGCTGAGTGCTGGAGTTCTCTGCCAGACTCGGTCTCATGGCTTTTTCTGCTTATTTACTCATCTGTTGCATCTTATGCTTTTTGGGTTTATGTGCTTTTGTTCTGCTTGCCATTTTCCTGTTTGTGTCATATTTTTATTCTGTATTTATTTATATTTATTTGGTATATTATTCTATTCTGTATTTCTCTAGTGTTACCCTTTTACTGTTGACAGCTGTCAGGGGTGTAAAGCTTGTGTGGGCGTGCCCTGTCAGCTGTCGGTTTTGGTTAACCTCCCTCTCACTGCTGCAGCTGATACCAATTTTGTACCATCGCCTTCTCCTGCCCGTTCAGGTACCCACACCTGTTGTCAGTTATGTTAATGGTTCTGATCCATATATAAGGGCTTTATTTTCATTCCGTCCTTGCTGCTGTCTTGATGGATATTCTTGTCTCCACTAGAGCCCTGCATCACTGTGGTGTGTAATTCTCGTAAGTTTTTCTCCCTCGTTATACTTTGTGTTCTGAGCATCTTGTTTTACTTTGTTTGTTGTTTTTGTAATAAATTCCACTAATGACAGTTCAGCGCGTGGGTCTTGTCTCTCTGCCCCAATGATTCATGACAATGCTGGCTACATTTTTATGAATTAAATTTATGTGAATTAAGTTTTTTCTGTAAATTTGTTCCCCTTTAGTCGCAAATTTGTTTTCTTATATTCTCATAAATCTGAGCACTTTAAAAAAATACATTTGCTTTTTTGCATGTCTATTTGCTACATTTTCTCACAAATTTGAGAAGTTAAATTGACATTATTTTTCAGTGAATTGCCAACTTTTAAAAGTGAACTTTGCATTTCTTCACTTGGTCCAAACGAACGAGGAGAAAGTGTCAGACTGACCTGACTGCTGTCCAGTCATACTGTACATTTATGGAGAAAACTGATTTTTTTTCATGTGCACCTGTTGTGGAAGTGATAAATCTCTGGCAGATTTCCGAATAAAACGTCTCTCTTGTTCTCCAGCGATGCAGGGATGAGGTGGCTCAGCTCAGAGTTGTTCATCTCTGCAAAATAACCCTGCAGAAACAGGAAACAGAAACATGAAAAGCTGAAGCTGGAATCTCGCTGTGATGATCTTATGAAGCAGATTTGAGATCAGTTTTTTTTTTACTTTTTCACATCAACAGCATCGCTAACCTAGCTAAGCAACCACAGTTTTCATGGCTACTCGGTTATGCCGATGTCTAGCCGATGTCTGGGCAGATGTACGTGTGCTGTTGGGCTCTACAGACCAATCCAACCAGACATCAGAGGGAAACAAGCCGCCATTACTGTGACAGCGTCTTCCAGAGCCACGTGTCTGTGACAGCCAGCTGTCTTTAGAAATGCATAAATTCTTTTTCATTTCCTTTTTATTTAACGTCACTTTTGACAAAAATTTCAGGGAAAGTTCTCGGTTGCTTGGCACGTCGTGGACCAAAATGTGGAAACAGACTGGACGATGCTCACAGACATCTTAAGGGGCTGTCGCTCTAACCTGAGCAAGGAACAGGAAAAACAATGTGAATTTTTACAGTGAAAAAGTCACAAATTCATGAGAAAAATTAAAAATTTATGAGGAAAAGTCCCATATGTACGGGGGGCTGCAGAGTTCACAGGCTGACCATGATGCAGTGATCACATTTGACCAAATGGTAAATGATGTCCACTTAATGACCAAAGCGCTTCACAGATCCTGCTATCCACCCATTCACACACTGATGGTGGCAGAGCTGCCATGCACCGGTGCTGGTCTGACCCACCAGGACCAGCTGGGGGTTCAGTGTCTTGCTCAAGGACACTTGGACATGCAGACTGCAGACAGAGCGGGAATCGAACCCGTGACCCCTCTGATCAGTACTCGGCCACACTACACCTGCACCACAGCCGCCCCCCCAAATGTGCTTTATTTTTCAACATAGTCTTCAACGTCAGTCGATCTGAAAAGAAACAAAGCAGGTAGTATCAGAAAAGGTTGAATTTCATGCAGGACTGGTTTAGCTGCTGGAGCATAACGCCTTAGCCAGCCTATGAACTTTTCAGCCACCCCATACAATAACAATCACTGACAATAGAAGAAATGTATTCAAATGCACTAAGTTAATGAAAAACGTTACAACTTTTGGGAAAACGTTGCAAAATCACAAGAAAAAAGTAACATTTAAAAGAAAAAAAAGCTATCTTTATTTTTTATATGGGCCTGAAAAACACGCTGCAGGTGAGTGAAGGGCTTCACAGAAAAGTTCAACAGCACCAGAAACCCGCAGAGCATCAAACTGGAGGACAGGAACACGGGGATCAGCAGAAACACCGACAAAGAAAAGCAAAATAAAACGAGGACAAGAATAAAGTGTCAGCACTGCTCCTGAAAAAAAAGGCCAGGTCAGAGACGACACCTAAGTCGGGGGCAGATGATGGCACCGCAGAAAAACCTGTCACCGCAGTGGTGGCCTAGAGGCAGAGCATCCGCCCCACAGCCCAGAGGTCGGCGTTCAAATCCCGGCCGGGTCATGCCAAAGACCAGATAAAAACAGAACTTCCTGCTGTCCAGCTTGGTGCTCAGCAAAAAATGCAACAGAGGAGGGAAATGTGGAGGGCACTGGCTCAGGAGGTAGAGCGGGTCATCCAATAACCAGAGGGTTGGCGGTTCGAATCCCGCTCTCCCTAGCCATCCTGCCGTTGTGTCCCTGGCAAAGACACTATCCACCTCGCCTCCAGTGTTCATGACACTGGGTATGAATGTGCATAAGGCGGCGTGTCCACCAAACGCGTTTTTTGCCGCCCTGAGCTTTTTTTTCAGCGTTTGTACGCTGCGCTCTGGGGGGGGAAAAAGTCTGTTCCCTGTATCCTAGCAACAGCTTGTCACTCTCAGCTCATCACTCCCGCTTTTCCTATTGTCAGACTTTCTACAGATTTTTTAATAGCAGTCGCTAAATAACACTGGACAGGAAACATTTTCCAGCAGCTCTGGATGTGAACTATGATGACATGGAAAGCAGGCGTCTGAGTACGGACTAGTACTGGTGTCCTGTGTCCCGCCCACACAGCAGTTCTGATTGGTTGCTTAAGGTCTGACGTTGACGAGCTCAGCTGCAGTCTCTGAAAAGTTGAACTTTTTTCAACTCTGAGCGCCGCGACAAAAAACGTCCACTGCCGAGAGCGTTTCAGCGCCGTGGGCGCTCACCGCTGTCAATGTCAGTGGAGTGAATGAATAATGGAGTCACTGTGAAGTGATCTGGGTATCTTGAAAAGCGCTATATAAATGCAATCCATTATTATTATTATCAATGGAACGACAGAGGGGACAAGCTACAAATTTGGAAGGAAAAAAGTGTGAATGGAAGAGTTATTTCATATCTAATAAAACAGTGTGACTTTTGAAAGATGTGGGCGGAGCATACAGATGTACAGTCATTAACATTTAAAGAGACAGGCACTGAAATGGGCTGCTGTGAAGAAGGGTGTTAAGTCTGGGTGGGAAATGGTGCTGGAGTATTTAATCTCCCCAATTTTGTCACAGACATGTCAATAAGAGTATGTTCATTTTGTCTTCTTTTTAATAGCCTTTGGTTTTCTTATTAAAGACAAAGATAGAAAGGAAATGTTTTTACCTTTTCATGTTTGGACTGTCCACTGCAGTCTTCATCAGAAGTGCATCTGATGAAGACGGCAGTGGACAACACAAGTAAACACTTAATTCTGAACATCTCCTTTGTTAACATGATGGAGATTAACATATGGCGTGATCTACTGGGGCAGCAGCATCATGGCTGCCGACAGCAAGAGACTGAGTGAGACTAATAAAGGATGAGTTTATCTTGTCTTATCTCATCTCATCTGATCTTGTCATCAGCTGAACATGTTGAATGTGACAGAGCAGCTGTTAAATGCGGATGTTCAGGCTGCCGGCTGCAGCAGATTTTCAGATGCAAAGCGGAGACAAATCAGTTCGTCTGGAGGATCTTGAGTTTGTTGTGACAAGCCGAGTTAATTTGACTGCAGCTGAAGTGTGACCTGAGGGGAGTGAAGATGAGCACCTCGATGATGCTCTGCAGCTCCTCCACATACAGACGCTCCGTCTCGATCAGCTCCGTCATGATGTGTCTGCACAAACCAAAAGCACAAACACACAGTCAGACAGCAGCTGCAGCACAGCTCTTCACAATCACAGTTGTAACTTTTTCTCAAAAACTTCTGACTTCTTTCAAACAAATCTTCAACCTTTTCCCTGTAAATTGTCAACTTTTTTCTATAAAATCCAAAACTTTTCTAATAAATTTGCAACTTTTTTGTTAAACATTTATGACTTATTTTCTTTTAATTTGCAACTTTTTTCTGAAAAATGTGCAATTTTCCCCCTGTAAATTTTAAACTTTTTTCTTGTAAATTTGCAACACTCATCTGAACGCTGGTTAAATGTTTATTCTGTGTAATTAATTAAATTGTAATTTGCGACTTTTTTAATTTTTAATTTGGCATCTTTTATCTTATTTTTGCACCTTTATTCTTGCAATTTCAAAGATTCGGTGATTTTTATTTGTCAGTACTTCTATATGTACAGGACATACAGGAGAACAGAAATGGTGTTTCTCTCTCTCTTAGTGGTGTGAGCAATATATAAGACAGGAAGGAATAAGGATGAAAATCAACAGCAGTCTATGTACTGTAATGATACATGTAGTGCAAATAAAGATAAAAGATAAAACCCAGCAATCTTAGATACAGAAAAAGTAGAGCAGTAATACTCGTAGTTGCAAGTTCAGTGCAGTAGTGTAGGTGCAGATAGTAACAGATAAGACTGCACATGATCAGTATTGCAACAACAGACAGCAGCAGATATGGCATTTCTGCAAATGGTTGCAGTAAAGTGCAGAGACATACAGCAGCAAATGTATTACTGTTGGTGTGCCAGTCTTTCTGTGCCAACAGCTGAGGTAGTTATTGTGTGGGTGAGTGTGGTACGGTCTGGGGGGGAATGGGAGCAGAGTTCAGGGTCCTGATGACCTGATGAACAAAGCTGTTTAGTAGTCTTGTGGAGTGGACCCAGAGGCTTCGGTACCTTTTCCCCGAGGGCAGAGGGCTGAAGAGGGAGTGTGAAGGGTGGGAGGTGTCACCTGCAATGTTGACGGCTCTTTGGGTGAGGTAGATTTCTGAGAGGGGGGGCAGAGGGGCACCGATGATCTTGCTGGCTGCTTTCACTGTGTGTTGTAGTGTCTTCCGGCAGGAGGCGGTGCAGCTTCCATACCACACCGTGATATAGCTGGTGAGGATGCTCTCAATGGTGCCCCGGTAGATGTGCACATGATGGGGGGTGGGACTCATGCTCTCTTCAGTTTGCAGAGGAAATAGAGACAAGTTTGAGCCTTCTTGGCCAGCGATGTGGTGTTGTTGGACCAGGAGAGGTCCTCAGAGATGTGCACCCCCAGGAACTTGGTGCTGCTCACCCTCTCCACAGTTGCACCATCGATGATCAGATGGGGGTGCTGTGTGTGTCCCCTCATGAAGTTGACCACAATCTCCTTGGTTTTTCCCACATTCAGGAAGAGATTATTGTCTTTACACCACTGGACCAGTTGGCTCACCTCATTTCTGTAGTTGCCCTCCTCATTGTTTGTGATGAGACCCACCACTGTTGTGTCGTCCACAAACTTGATGATGTGGTTGGTGCTGTAGGTTGGTACACAGTCATGGGTCAGCAGGGTGAAGAGCAGCGGACTGAGCATGCACCCTTGTGGGGCCCCAGTGCTCAACGTGATGGTCTTGGAGGTATTGCTGCTGACCCACACTTTCTGTGGATTCCCTGTGAGAAAGTCCAGCATCCAGTTACAGAGAGAGGTTTTGAGTCCTAAGTGTCTGAGTTTTTGTATCAGGTGCTGGGGGATGATTGTGTTGAATGCTGAACTGAAGTCCAAGAACAGCATTCGCACGTAGGAGTTCTTTGAGTCCAGATGGGTGAGGGCTGGATGGAAAGCAGCAGAGACGGCATCTTCTGTGGATCTGTTTGATATGCATGCAAACTGAGATGGGTCATGGGAGGGAGGGAGGATGGACTTGATGTTCTGCATTACCAGCCACTCAAAGAGTTTCATTATGACGGGGGTCAGTGCTACAGGCCAGTAATCATTGTAGCTGAATGGGACGGGCTTCTTTGGGACTGCTATTAAGGTAGCAGTTTTGAAACATGTGGGGACAACTGCTTGACTCAGGGAGATGCTGAAGATGTCAGCCAGGACATTCATGAACTCCTCTGCACAGTCCTTCAGGACGTGACCCGGTATGTTGTCTGGTCCAGCTGCCCTGTGTGGGTTGATCCTGGAGAGAGTCCTCTTCACACGAGCTGGATCCAGACTTATGGCCTGCTCGCCTGGAGGAGGAGTGGTCTTCTGTGCTGATGTGCTGTTTTGTGTTTCAAAGTGGCCGAAGAAGTCATTTAAGTTGTTAAGCAGTGTGATGTCACTCACATAGGTCTGAGGTGGAGGTTTGTAGTTGGTGAGGGTCTGTATGTCACGCCAGAGAGAACGTGCATCTCTGGTGTTGCTGAAGTGTCCAGATATTTTCTTGCTGTACTGTCGTTTTGCCTCCTTGATGCCACGGGACAGGTTGGCCCTAGCGGTTGTTAGTTCTGCAGGGTCACTGCCCCTGAAGGCTGCGTACCGAGCCCTCAGGAGTCTGTGGACCTCTGCTGTCATCCATGGCTTTTGGTTAACGCAAACAGTGATGGTTTTGCAGTGAGTGACATCATTAATGCATTTAGCTATGTATGCTACAACAACCTCAGTGTACTCCTCTAGGTTTGTGTGGCCATTATGAGTGGCTGCATGCTTGAAAGTGTCCCAGTCTGGCCAGAAGGGGCCTCTGATGCTCTGAAAGACTGCTTCAGCACTACACACATGTATCTGCTTTTTAGTTGGTCTGATGGCTTTCACTCTGGGTTTGTATGCAGGCCTTAACAAGATGGTGATGTGATCAGAGAGACCAGGTGGGGAAGGGGGGAGGCTCTGTATGCTCTCTTGTGAGTTGTGTACACCAGGTCCAGCAAATTTTCTCCTCTTGTTGGAAAGTCCACATGTTGGTGTAGATTTGGTAGGAGGGCCTTTAAATCTGCATGGTTGAAGTTTCCTGCTGTGATGAGGAATCCCTCTGAATGAGCTGTTTGTGTCTCACTGATGGACTGATAGAGTTCTTTTAGTGTCTGGCTCCTCTCACCGATGGCGGTAGGCGGGACATACACGGCGACTAGCAGGACAGATGTAACTTCCCTCGGTAAGTAGAAGGGTTGGCACTCGATTATAAACTCCACCAACGGAGAACAGTGTTTGTGTACAATAGTTGCATCTCGGCACCAAGCATCACTGATGTAAACACATATGCCTTCCCGCAGGTCTTCTTTCCTTCCATGAACACCCTATCAGCACGGTAGCACGTTGAATCTTCACACAAACATTCAGCAACACAAAGGCAGAGACAAAAGGAAGGTTTCAGGTTTCAGACTGCTGTCCTCATACAGACAACACTGCTTATAAGTGGGAAAGTGATTGTTTACCAGGAAAACCACTACAGACACGCTGCTCCCACATCCTTAACTCACCGTCACATTTTCACATTCAAGGCATAAAAAAAAACTAATCAGAGAACTTCAGTATCGCCTGAACCGTCTGTGATTAATGGTGGACTAAGAAAAAAATTACACAAATGAGAAAAAAATAAGAGAAATAAGTCAAACATTGATAGAAAATGTCACAAAAATAAATAACACATTTACAAAAGAAAAATTAGGGCCAAAAAATACTAACATGCAGTATGGAAAGCCTCTTTGGTCCAAAATCTACAATCAATGAGTATTAAATGTTATAAGGGTTTCAAGTAAATTTAAGAACAAAAAATCAACGGACTGGAATGAAATTGACATGACAATAGTGAAAAAAGTAATTGAGGGAATTGTTAAGCCACTCACCCCCATCTGTAACCTGTCATTTCAAACTGGTACATTTCCAGACAAAATGAAAATAGCAAAAGTAATACCTCTATACAAAACAGGAGGCAGTCATCCCTTCACAAATTACAGGCCAGTCTCTTTACTCTCACAATTCTCCAAAATACTTGAAAAAATCTTCACTAAGAGACTGGATGATTTCACTGAAAAACACAACCTCCTTACAGATAGCCAGTATGGTTTTAGAGCAGATAAATCTACATCTTTGGCACTGATCGAACTTATAGAAGAAATTACTAGTTGTATAGATAAAAAAAAAAGGTTGCTGTAGGAGTATTTATAGATTTAAAGAAAGCTTTTGACACCATTGACCACAGAATACTACTAAGGAAACTGGAAAGGTATGGGTTAAGAGGGGTTGGACTGAGTTGGGTGGAAAGTTATTTAAGTAACAGACAACAATTTGTACAAATTGGAGAGCACAAATCACCCTTCATGGACATCACTTGTGGTGTGCCCCAGGGGTCAGTTTTGGGACCCAAATTCTTTATTTTGTATATAAATGACATATGCCAAGTATCAAAAATTCTGAAATTTATTTTGTTTGCGGATGACACAAATATCCTTTGCACTGGTGAGAATTTGCAGCAGGTTTTAGAGGTGGTCACAACTGAAATGGAAAAATTAACACAATGGTTCAACAAAAATAAATTATCTCTAAATCTAAAAAAAAACAAAGATTATGTTGTTCGGAAATTATAAAATAAATCATGAAATAATGGTAACGATAGATGATACCAGAATAGAAACAGTACAGGAAAATAAGTTTCTGGGGGTGACGCTAGACAATAAAATGTGCTGGAAACCTCACATCAGTCACATCAGGGCCAAATTAGCAAAATGTATAGGCATACTGGGGAAGACAAGACACATCTTGGACTATAAATCATTGGTCTTATTGTACAATTCACTATTTTTACCTTATCTTAATTATTGTGTAGAAGTCTGGGGAAACACCTACAAGACCAACCTACAGTCAATATGCACATTACAAAAAAGAGCTATAAGGATAATAAACAATGCAGGATATAGAGACCATACCAATGCGTTGTTCTTTTTGCATGTATAGTTTATTTCTTTTATTTTATCATGTTTAATGTTGCAGCATTGCACCGAGACAAATTCCTAGTTTGTGTACTACATGAACAATGGCAATAAATCTGATTCTGATTCTGATTCTTAAAGTCACATGTCATAAAGTTCATCGATTTAGTTAAATTTAAGACAGCACAAGTAATGTACAGGGCAATTAATAATCAACTACCAACTAATATACAAAAAATATTTTAAAAAAGAGACAATGATCATAATTTGAGGGGAGACTTAAACTTTATAAAACCCAAGATACGTACAACCAAGAAAAGTCTGTGCATATCTGTCTGTGGGGTGGATTTGTGGAACAGTCTGGAGCAGGAACTGAAACTATGTACAAACAAAAATCAATTCAAAAAGAGGTATAAGCACCATTTGCTGAAAGGATATATGTTAGAAGGGTAGTAGTTATATGTACGATTCATTACGTTCACTCTGGGATATTATGGGACACTATGGAATGGTGGGTGGGACAGCACTGTGTATATCTGTGTTGTTTGAGGCTGGTTTTGATGTATGGACATCAATGTATGCTAGGATGGATGGGTGTTAATGTTGATACGGACAAAATACAGTTAATTGTTTACTTGGGGTATTAAATGTGGTAATTTGTATATAATTCACATGGGTGTATCTATGGAAAAGAGGAGATGGAATTAATAAGTGTTCACTTCTTCCTTCTCCCTTTCGAACACTGTATACTGTTACTTTATTGCATTTGCCATTTGCTTGTATTTGTTATATTTTTGTGTTTGAAATAAACTATCTATCTAAAAAACTGTATGGAAAGTTAAAAAGGTTAAAGACACAGATATACAGCGTGAAAAACTATCAGGGTAAAGAAAAAAATATGGAAAACCATTAGGGTCAAAAATATGAAAATACTGAAAATGGAAAGCCATCGGGGTCAAAAAAGAATGGAAGAAGCTGACAGGATAAAAAAACAACATGGAAAGCCATAAGGCTCAAAAATGTGAGAATACTGACGATGGAAAACCATCAGGGTCAAAAACACAAGTATACAGTATGGAAAGCCAGCGGCAGGGAAAGCTATCATGGTTAAAACATTAAAATATTTGGAACAGAAAGTCATACTGTACAAATTTAGAAGAAAAAAAGAACTGCAAATTTTCTACAACAGCTCAGCCAACATTTGTACTGCAAATGTTCCCAAAAATCCAAAATATATTAAGGCTCCTTATTCCAAGGGTGTAGTTACACATTCAAAGATTATTTTGTCAGTTCTTTAATCAAATCCAAGAATCTTGGTGAGTATGTTCACATACCCCACACATGCTCATGTCAGAGTTCTTGCTGAACAAAGTAGCCACGCCTTCATCTGATGAGAACAGAAACCTGGCATGGAGCCAACAGAATCAGCATCTTATTCAATAGGAAAAAAGTTAATCTTCAAGTTCTTTTAGCTGGTGCAGGATAACCCTTTATCAGACGTTTGTCAAAATCATCCTCAAAGTAATGCTTTTGGTGAGGAGTCAGTTGTTGCTTTTCACCTGCAAAGCAGTTACCATAGCCCACCAACGAGGAGGTAAGCAACTTGGGCCAACATTGGACATACATTGTCTGTGAAACAGGAAACTTCAGTGCTGTGGCAAGCACCTGGTGTTGATGGTCTCCTCTCGGAACCTTTCTCCACTGAAGAGATCTCACTCGCCATCCGTCAGCTAAAGAGTGGGAAGGCCCAGGGTCCAGACAACATCCCACCAGAGCTCATCATCAACTGCAGCCCTTGCTGCATTGAGAAGCTAACAGAATTCTACTCAACCTGCATGTCCAGACTGGCCACACCAAAGCTCTGGCACAAGGCAACTATCATTGCCATCCCAAAACCCAACAAGCCAGCGGATAACCCAAAGAATTACAGACCCATTTCACTTCTGTGTGTGCCCTTCAAGTTACTTGAACGACTCATATTAACCCGTCTTGAACCTGTACATCAACCCCCAGCTTCCCAATGAGCAGACTGGTTTCCGTAGAGGACGCAGCACCATCCAACAAGTGCAGCTCACAGATGACATTGAGTAAACTTATGAAAAAGGTCACAAGGCAGATATCCTCCTGGTTGATCTAACAGCAGCATATGACACCATATGGCACCAAAGGCTGATTCTAATGCTCCTGCAGATGGTTCCTGACCGTCATATCGTATGGTTCATTGCCACAATCATCATGAACCACAGTTTCACCCTTAAGACCAGTGATGGACAAGTCAGTAGACTCTGCTGGCTCAAAAATGGTGTCCCCTAGGGCTCTGTTCTGACACCAGCCCTCTTCGCACTGCCCCTGGGGTCTTTGGTGCTGGGTGTGTGTGGGTGCTTGGCAGCCGTGTTGCCGTTGGGCCACCCCGGGGTGGCTGTGGGGTGGCCTGCTGCTGTCGGTGTACATCTGGGGTGGGTGGTCGGTGGGCTTGCGGTGGGCGCTTGGGGGTGTCGCTTGGTATTGTTCACCATTGTTCGGCCCATTGTTCACTCTTGTGGTTATTGTTGTTGTACATGTTTGTGTGTGCAAGATGAGTGGGAATGGGTGTGGCTGCTCCATCATGCTTGTGGTGCTGGGCGTGCAACGCTGGTGGGTCCTGGGCTCCTTGGCCTGGCGGCCCTTGCCCTGGGTTGACATTTGGGGGCAGGGGGTGGCTTCCTGAACTAGTTAGCGAGCTGGTTTCTGGGGGGGAGCAGCTGTGATTTTGGACTGCCTCCCTCCCAGTCTTATCCCCCCCCCCCCATGATTCGGGGTGGAATATAGAACTTTTTGGATACACTTAGGGCTTTGGGGCAGGGGGGTGGGCCACACTGTGTCGGTGAAGGGGACACCTCTGCTGCGCAGTGGGGCTGCCCTCACCTCCATTTTAATTGTATTTTAGACACTGAGGGCTTGGGGGGATGGGGGCCTCGCTGCCAATCGCAGTGGCTAGTGGTGCTCCAACCACCATCCTCTCAGTTTTAACTGTACCATGGTAGTTCACACACCTACACAATCACATCATACAATTGACACACACATATCATGTTTTGTGCAAGGGGGAGGCCCCCACCCCTGTTGCCCTCCCTCTGCCAGGGGCCTGGGGGCCCAGCGGGGGGCCTGCGACCTGTCATGTTGTCAAAATCCCTGGGTGCTGCTGAATGAATAGATACAAGCAAGGGAGTGAGAGAGGAATTGAATAAGAGAGTAAGTGAGAGTGAGGGATTGATGAATGGAGATGGTGTTGGTGGGTCGGTTTTGTGTGGTGCTTTGCGTGTCAGGTGGCATCTTGGAGCACCTATGGTGATCCCCTGATCAGTCGCTTGGGTGGACGCTGGGGGTGGGGGTCTGCTTCTGTGGCCACGGCCACCCTGGGGTGGGTTGGTGGGGGGGTGGCCGCCGACCTGTGCCGGCAGTCTCCCCGGCTGCTGCAGGGAGCTGGTGCACGTTCAGGCTCGCTGCATCTGCATCACAGTCACCCTAAGAAATAGGGGTGAATGAGGGTGGGTGAGTGTGAGGGGGAGAGCATGAATGGATGTGAGTAGGTCAGAGTGAGAGTGCGTGCGTGGATGAATGTGACAGAGTGTGGGTGACCCTGAGGGCGAGTTGGAGCGAGATTGAGTGGGTTCAGGAGTGAGAGAGAATGGTGGGTCCGGGAGTGTGAGAGCGGGATTGTGTGGGTGAGTGCGAGTGAGTGCTTGTGGGTGCATATGAGAGCAAAAAGGTGTATTGTGGAAATGAGTGTGTCTGTTTGTTGAGAGGTGCTGGACTGAGGGGGATAATGCCTCTCAGCTACATGGGCTCCCTTGAACGGGGTGGGGGACTTCTTTGGGTGTGGGAGTCCCTGGGGTGTGTGGCGGTGGTGCGGGGGGCGGGGGGGCTCATGCGGGCTGGTCTCCGGCCTGGCGGGTGAGGGCGCTGGCCTTCTGGCGCTTGGGGCTCGGGGGCTGGCGTCTGCCCTGCTGGGGGGGGTGGGGGGTTGGCGGGCCCAGGGCTGTGGGCCCACCTGACGGCCTTGCCGCCCTTGGCCGTCCCGCCGGGGGCGGATGCCTGACATTCCTGGTGCTTGTCGGCCCCCAGCATTTGTGCATTGTGGGGGTTGGTGGTGCTGCTTTGCCTGTTCGGGGTTTCCGGGGTGGCGGGGAATTGCTGCGACCGGACCCCTCTTCTTATGTTTCCTGACAAACCACTCACATGCACACACTTATTTTGTGCGTGCTCTCATATACATACACATGGACGCACACACACATGTCTCTCCTTTAACAGGTGCGGATACCAGACTCGTGTTGAGACATCTTCGGTGGAAAAAGCAGTTTGTCTTCTGTTTGTTTTAGTTGTTGGTTTGCCTGTCTTTTTATGTCTGTTCCTCTCTCTTTTCTTTCTCCGTCTGCACACTTCCTTTCCCCATTCCCCATCCTGTCGGGTCCTTCATGGGTAAAATAATTTAAATAAAGTATTAAAAGTTATTACAGGAGGAGTTTGCAACAATATACAATACATAGACACAGACGTGAACAAAATTGTTGGTACCACTCTGTTAATGAAAGAAAAACCCACAATGGTCACAGAAATAACTTGAATCTGACAAAAGTGGTAATAAATAAAAATTATATGAAAATTAACCAATGAAAATCAGACATCCGTCCATCCATCCATCCATCTTCTACCGCTTTTCCGGAGGTCCGGGTCGCGGAGGCAGCAGTTCAAGCAGAGAAGCCCAGACTTCCCTCTCCCCAGCCACCTGCTCCAGCTCTTCAGAGGGGATACCAAGGCGTTCCCAGACCAGCTGGGAGACATAGTCTCTCCACCGAGTCCTGGGTCTGCCCCGGGGTCTCCTCCCAGTGGGACGTGCCTGAAACACCTCAAGTGGGAGGCGTCCAGGAGGCATCCTAATCAGATGCCCATACCAACTCAACTGACTCCTTTCAATGTGGAGGAGCAGCGGTTCTACTCTGAGCCTCTCCCGGATGACTGAGTTCCTCACCCTATCTCTGAGGGTGAGTCCAGCAATCCTACGGAGAAAGCTCATTTCAGCCGCTTGTATCCGCGATCTCGTTCTTTCGGTCATTACCCAAAGCTCGTGACCATAGGTGAGAGTAGGAACGTAGATTGACTGGTAAATCGACAGCTTTGCCTTAGAACTAAGCTCCCTCTTCACCACAACAGACCGGTACAACGTCCGCATCACTGCAGATGCTGCTCCAATCCGTCTGTCGATCTCTCGCTCCATTTTCCCCTCACTTGTGAACAAGACCCCAAGATACTTAAACTCCTCCACTTGGGGCAGGAGCCTGTCCCCAACCCGGAAAGGACAATCCACCTTTTTCCGGCTGAGGACCATGGACTCGGACTTGGAGGTGCTGATTCTCATCCCAGCCGCTTCACACTCAGCGGCAAACCGTCCCAGCAAGAGCTGTAGGTCATTGCTGGATGAAGCCAACAGGACAACATCATCTGCAAACAACAGAGATGAAATCCTGTGGTCACCAAGCATGACACCCTCCATTCCCTGGCTGCGCCTAGAAATCCTGTCCATAAAAATTATGAACAGGATCGGTGACAAAGGGCAGCCCTGGCGGAGTCCAACTCTCACTGGGAATGACTCCGACCGAGTGTTGGCAATACGAACCAAACTCTCAAAACGGAACGAAAATCAGACAATGCTTTTGAATTGTGGTTCAACAGAATTATTTTATAAAACAAACTCATGAAACAGGCCTGGACAAAAATGATGGTACCCTTAACTTAATATTTTGTTGCACAACCTTTTGAGGCAATCACTGCAATCAAACGATTTCTGTAACTATCAATGAGACTTCTGCACCTCTCAGCAGGTATTTTGGCCCACTCCTCATGAGCAAACTGCTCCAGTTGTCTCAGGTTTGAAGGGTGCCTTCTCCAGACGGCATGTTTCAGCTCCTTCCACAGATGTTCAATAGGATTTAGATCAGGGCTCATAGAAGGCCACTTTAGAATCGTCCAATGTTTGGCTCTTAGCCATTCTTGGCTGTTTTTAGCTGTGTGTTTTGGGTCATTATCCTGTTGCAAGACCCATGACCTGCGACTGAGACCAAGCTGTCTGACACTGGGCAGCACATTTCTCTCTAGAATACCTTGATAGTCTTGAGATTTCATTGTACCCTGCACAGATTCAAGACACCCTGTGCCAGATGCAGCAAAGCAGCCCCAGAACATAACAGAACCTCCTCCATGTTTCACAGTAGGGACAGTGTTTTTTTCTTGGTATGCTTCATTTTTGCGTCTGTGAACATAGAGCTGATGTGCCTTGCCAAAAAGTTCCAGGTTTGTCTCGTCTGTCCATAGGACATTCTCCCAGAAGCTTTGTAGCTTGTCAACATTCAGTTTGGCAAATTCCAGTCTGGGTTTTTTATGATTTTTTTTTCAACAGTGGTGTCCTCCTTGGTCGTCTCCCATGAAGTCCACTTTGGCTCAAACAACGATGGATGGTGCGATCTGACACTGATGTACCTTGACCTTGGAGTTCACCATTAATGTGTTTAGAGGTTGTTCTGGGCTCTTTTGTTACCATTCGTATTATCCGTCTCATCCTGCTGCCACGTCCAGGGAGGTTGGCTACAGTCCCGTGGATCTTAAATTTCTGAATAATATGTGCAACTGTAGTCACAGGAACATCAAGCTGCTTGGAGATGGTCTTATAGCCTTTACCTTTAACATGCTTGTCTATAATTTTCTTTCTAATCTCCTGAGACAACTCTCTGTCACGTGGGATGAGACGCTGTGTCATCCGGCGCTCAGACCATATTCCCCTCAGCTCGGTTCTTTCTGTGACAGCGTCTCAGCGGGCTCCCAGCTGTCAGTTACGGGACGGCTGGAGCCCAATTAACCCTAATCAGCTGAGGCGCTGCTAATGGGTATAAAAAGGAGAGGCTCCAATCATTCGGGGCTGTGACTTAGCACATCGAAGGCTGGAACCCCTACGCCCGGCGCCAGTCCTCTGTTCGTCGTTCTGCATTATTTGTGAGTGTACACCTGTATGAGTATTTGTGCCTTTTGGCCCCACGAGGCCATGTTCCTTATCCCCTGTTCCCTATTATAATAAAACATCGCAAACTCACTGGCTCGCCCTCGGCTCTCATTGTGTGGCTCGCGAGGGCCACACGTAACAGTAAGTCACAGCCAGACGAGTTGCCGGCAGCCGTGAGTTTGCTGCTTTGGACTGTTGCCCTTACCTGTCCAGGTACCGTCGCGGAAGCATGCCGTCACGGAGGTCCCGCACTCAGGCTTCGAGTGATGTCCTCGCAGACGCCCTCGAGTGCGTGGATGACATTCTCAACACCGCTTCCCTCCTTAACTTCAGTAGCGACGTGCACCAGTACTTAGACCAGGCTGAGGAGGTACTCTATTATCTTCCCCGCTTCGCCTGTCATCCTGAGGTGAGCATGAGGAGATGGGACATAGCCGCACAGCGGGAAATACTCAATGGGTTGGAAGGAAATCCTGGCAGGAAGCCGAAGAGGAGGAGACGTCACCCTTCGCTTCGGGATCCCGTTCCTGCCTCCACTTTGGCCCGGGAGTTTGCGCCATCCAGAGGGTTTTCCCCAACCAGCACGACGTCACTCGGGATTCCCCCGGAGGATCTGCAGCTGACAGCTATTAAGGTCCGGGACCGAGTGGCTGCTGCTCGCTCCGCTGTGCACCCGTCCTCAGTTATTAAGCATGTACCCCGTCCGGATCCAGTTCTGGGTCGCCGCAAGGTCTCATCCTCCCACGCAGCTGTCAATCCTGCGCCTCGTCTGAGAGGAGATGCCGCAGCCTCGTCTCCTGAGCCTCCTCCCTCCGCTGTTACGCCAGCACTTCGGGCCCGGCTCATCTCGGCTGTCACCTCCCCCTCCTCGACGCGCTCCCTGGCTGCTGTGTGCGGTCAGAATCCTGACCTGGCGAGCTCCCTCCTGGAATCAACACGAGCGGCTCCCCGACGTCCTCTCAGGGGGTCCTCTGTTACCGCCCGGCGGGGAAAGGGAGGAGCAACGTCCACTACGGCAGGCACCATCCAGCCTCCAGGAGACAGGCAAGTCCCAGTCTTTTCACATTCACCTTGTGATTTGCTCTGTCAAACTCCTGGAGGTGGAGTTCGGGTTCGCAGCTCCCCGAGCTCCCACCACCTACTGTAGCTGTAATCATTAATCCTGCATCCTCTGTGTCTCCTTCTGCTGAGTGGTCCCCGGTGCCAGGCCAACATCGTGGGATGAGGAGGGGGCCTGCGGTTCTGGACAGCCTGGTTCCGGTTCTGCAGCTATGCCGTGGACGGAGGAGGAAGGCGGATTGCTACGTGGAGCCTGCGCTGACGACCAAGCCTCCCCGGGTCTCCATGGAGGAGCGGTCAGGTCCAGCGGAACGAGGTTCTCCTGCCACCACACCGTATGGGCTGTCGGCGTGGGCACCGGTGCCGGAGGACTCACAAGCTGCGTTGTCCATCATGCCAGCTGCGGAGCCCGACGCAGCTGAGTGGGAGCCTGACGACGACCTCCTGATGCTGGATCCCGGATCTTCGCAGTCCTGGATGGCGTCAGAACCTGAGATCAGGCAAGTGCTCTATCTTCTCTTTCTTCTGCTTACGTTAGAGCACCTTAGCCTGTCTCTAGGGGAAATGAGCCGGGTGCAGCTGTCCGCTGCGTCCGAGCTTATCTCGCCGGGTTCTGGCGCTGCCGGTGATCCTGATCCCGGTTCTGTTTTCTCTCCTGAGCCTTCTCCCCCGGTCGCCGGCGAGGAGCTGCCATCACTCGTGGTGCTAGAGGGTCCAGGTTCGACATCGGAGGTTGGTTCTGGTGCGGCGCCGGCCCAGTCGGGGTCCGACGTGGGTCCGTCGGAGATCCAATCGGGGTCCGACGTGGGTTCGTCAGTGACCCAATCGGGGTCCGACGTGGGTTCTGCAACAGTGGTGTCCAGGTCCGGTGAGGGAGCTGCAGATCTCCTGCCATCTGACGTTGGACCACCTCGTCATCAGCTCCCTCCCAAGCCTCTTCCACTGGGGCCCATTTGGTCCTCTCCCTCTCCCCTATGGGCCTGGTGGTTGAGCGATGCGGGTCGGCCGCCGGAGGCCCTGCCGTGCCCGTTCGGCTCGCTTGTGCGGCCGCCCGACCCGCTAGACTTTCTGTTCGGCGATCTGGTTCGGCCTCCCGAGGAACTGTGTTTTCTGGCCTGGGGTTTGGGTAGGCCGCCGGAACTTTTCCCTTCACCCCTGTTAGCGGTATGGACGCTGGGTGCGGGGAGACCTCCCGAACTGAATGTCTTTTGCTGTGCTTGTGTTTGGGTGGGTACAGCTAAACTGTTATTACTGTTCCGCGTTTCGCGTGATTTTTTTGGGGGGGTGGGTTTCCCCTCCTGTGTGAGGGATGGCTGTATGGTTAATTTTCGCCCTTGGGAGTTCTTCTTTCATTTTGGGGCTCCGGGGTTGATTTTCTTTGTTTGACCTGTACATGGTTATGGAGTATTGTGGTTTTTTTGTCTTCCCTGTTTGTTGGGCTGTTATTTCCGCATTTATTCTCTGCCTGTATGGGTTTTTCTCTCATGTTGTAGCTTATGGAGTATTGTGTTTGGGTTATTCCCTTGTACTCTGTATTGGTTTATTGTCTGTTTTCTTTCCTTTCTCTGGTTTTTTTTTCTCATGTTGTATTTTATGGAGTATGGTGTTTGGGTTTTTCCCTGGTACTCTGTATTGGTTTATTGTCGATTGTTTTGTTTTTTTTTTCTTTCCCCCCTTTCTCTGATTCTCTCCCTCCTGACCTGCGCCCCATCCGCCCACCCTAGGTGGGGGGGGGGGGGGGTCTTGGATGTTACGGGTCGTTTGTAGTCCGACCGTGAGGGGGGGCTGTGTCACGTGGGATGAGACGCCGTGTCATCCGGCGCTCAGACCATATTCCCCTCAGCTCGGTTCTGTCTGTGACAGCGTCTCAGTGGGCTCCCAGCTGTCAGTTATGGGATGGCTGGAGCCCAATTAACCCTCATCAGCTGAGGCGCTGCTAATGGGTATAAAAAGGAGCAGCTCCGATCATTCGGGGCTGTGACTTAGCACATCGAAGGCTGGAACCCCTACGCCCGGCGCCAGTCCTCTGCTTGTCGTTCTGCATTATTTGTGAGTGTACACCTGTATGAGTATTTGTGCCTTTTGGCCCCACGAGGCCGTGTTCCTTATCCCCTGTTCCCTATTATAATAAAACATCGCAAACTCACTGGCTTGCCCTCGGCTCTCATTGTGTGGCTTGCGAGGGCCACACCTAACACTCTCTCCTTTGCTTCCTCTGGTCCATGTCTAGTGTGGTACACACCATGTCACCAAACAGCACAGTGACTACTTGTCATCCTTTAAATAGGCCGACTGACTGATTACAAGTTTGTAGACACCTGTGATGTTAATTAGAGGACACATCTTGGTTGAACATGTCCCTGTGGTCACATTATTTTCAGTCTTTTCTAGGGGTACCATCATTTTTGTCCAGGCCTGTTTCATGAGTTTGTTTTTTTAAATAATTCTGTTGAACCACAATTCAAAAGCATTGTCTGATTTTCATTGGTTAATTTTCATAGAATTTTTATTTATTACCACTTTTGTCAGATTCAAGTTATTTCTGTGACCATTGTGGGTTTTTCTTTCATTAACAGAGGGGTACCAACAATTTTGAACACGTCTGTATGTACTGTATAAGGCTCCTTTTGGCAAAGTAAATCTATTTGGGCACAATAAGGGTAACAGATCTCTGTTCTGCTCACCTAGCTGCCTGACGGGACAAGGGAAAAAAAGATTATTTTTACTTATTTTAACCTCTTAAAATTCCACTGTTCCACCGACAGGATGATCCAACTTTTCTACTGCCACTCAGTGAAGAAAGAATTTGATGTTCTTTGCATATGGTAAATTTAGGGAAACTGGCTGGAATGGTGATCAGTTCAGCATTTTAATCTTGTTTTAAGTAGAAATTTTCTGCCAATGGAAGAAAATTTTACTCATCAAATTGCTTGAAACAAGTAAAAATTTCCTGTAAAGAAATTGTATCATTTTAAGCAGCTTGATAAATAAAAATTTCTTGCTCCATTGAAAGAAAATTTGTACTTAAATTCAGATTAAATTGCTTAAAACAAGTAAAAAATATCTTATTAAGTAAAAATTTCTACAGAAAACTGCATGACAAAAATATTTTGTCAGACCAAAAACAAGAATTTTATCCTTGATTTAAGATATTTGTTCTTCCTAAGATTTCCTTTTTGGCAGCGCAGAAGGTGCAGCTGCTGTAAATCTAATAATGAGGACAGTCAGCGGTGAAACGACGTTCTTGTACTGCCAGACACAGATGGTTTTTTGTCATCACCAACATTCCTCATGATAACAAGGTTAGAGCGGGGGAACCGTGGGTACAGTCAGAAGCATCACTTCCCTGCTGCTACACCACCACTTCGCTCCTGTCATTCTGGGTGGATTCACGTCTCTGGAGCCTGATCAGAGTTTTCTCTCCCCCCAGTAAACCGCGTCACCATCAGCCTCACGGACAGTCTGGAATCCCCCACCCACTATGGAGGAGAACAGGAAGTTTCCCCCCTGAGCCTCAGAGCTCAGCGTGTGTTCCTGAAGGTACGTGTCCACCTAGGCGTGTCTTCACACTTCCCATTCATCGTGTATGGAGCACACCCCACATGCACTCTGGTAGCATGGCGTTAAGGATTCCGAGCCGCTAGCGTGGAGGTGCCCGAATCCCCACTCCAGTCCGCCACTTCCTAGTGCTCACACTGAACTTTTAAATCAGCGACTGCTAGTAAAAAGTGAAAGCACCAAGGTGCAGCTGCCTCAGTGCAACCTGTACTGGCCTGGCTTAGTTATTACATACCTTTTTTCACAGCTCCATTGAGGGTATAATGGTGAGTTAAATTTGTGTTTATTTTGAAAACAAAGCCTTATCTTGAAATTCTGGCAAATTAAAAGTCGAGAAAATATGACGATAAACAATACAAGCCTTTACTTCCACTTGATTTTGACTGGACGAGCTGAAAAGCTGGTAACAGACAGACAGATACACACATATAACCACACACAGACACATTGAGTGATTACCGTATATCTCCGTTGCACTGAGGCATAATAAAACATCTATCCAGCAACTACGCGTTTATTTCTCGCCTCAACCATTTTCAGAAACATGTGCTCGCTCTTTACTTTTGACAATCCGGGTGGGAGTTGAACGCCCCAGCTCCGTGGTAAACAGATGAGAATGTCCACCACCACATCGACCAATGATGTGCACATCGAGGAGGATGGAAGAAGCTCATCAAACTGCACTTCTGTAGCCGAAACTACCACTGGAACAGCAGCTGAAGTTCTCTGACTGGTTTGACTCTTGCCTGGTTACGCCCCCTTTCACCCTTCTGGCAGATCCCTATGCAGAGGAGGTATGGGGGACGTTCTGTCAACAGATGCCTGTGTGGACAGTTTTGTCATCAAAGCAGAGACGCAGGAGGAAATGACCAAAAAAGAGAGGCTGGACTCAAATAAAAATGCTATAAAACAGGCTGATTGGAGGAGTGCTGCTTCACTGTGTGCAGAATGGTTCTGCAGTGATTAAACCCCGAGGGGTTCTGACCACATCATGTCAGCATATGGAAACAGAGGAGAAGAGCAGAAGTAAATCTGAAGCACTTTTACCGTCCCCGTGTTGTTCTAGTGAACTTGCTCAAGTTTTTAACTCCTCCCTCTGAACACACGGCCACACCCACTCTGATCCTCCACTATATCAGTGAGAGTGGAGGATCAGGAGAGTTCAGGAGAACACTGACTGTGATCCACCTTTAACCTCCTCATGTCTCTGACTCGTTCATGCTGCCATTCCACCACTCAGCCTGAGGTAAGATCAGGTTCTGATCAAGGTTCCTCATTTTCCTCCTGTTGTTCTGACTTCATTCTAAGCTGATCTGTGTCCACACACAGCGGTGGTGGAGACTCAGGCGTGTTTTAGGACTCCAGTACAGTCACCAAATTACTGCAGTAAAAGTGAGGAAGTATCTGCTGAACAACTCAGAAGTTTCTCAGTTTTTTCTCATAAATTTGCAGCTTTTTTTCCTCAATAATTTGTCTTTTTTTTCATAAAGTTAATGTTTTTTTTCTTGCACATTCACAGCTATTTATTGGTATATTTCCACCGTTTTACCCTTCTATATTTGGGACTAATTTCTCATATATGTGAATATTTTCTTCTTGAAAATCTGCATTTTTTTTCCTCACAAAATTGTGAGTTTTTTCATGCAAATTTAGAATTTTTTTTGTGAGTTGGTATATTTCCAACTTTTCCCCTTATCTATTTTGGACTAATTACCTCCGCCAAGGAGGTCATGTTTTTACCGGGGTTTGTCTGTCTCTCTGTTACCAACATAACTCAAAAAGTTATGGACAGATTTTGATGAAATTTCCAGGAAAGGTGTGTAATGGCACGGGGAATAGATGATTAGATTTTGGTGATGATCTGAGAGTGCATACCTCCACCAAGGGCTTTGTTTGTATTTGTGCAGCAGGATTACACAAAAACTACTGGATGGATTTGGATGAAATTTTCACCAGAGGTGGTTCTTGGGCTACAGAGGAACCCATTATATTTTGGTGATGATCTGAAAATGCATACCTCAGCCAAGGCTCTTATCTTCTCACAGTGTGTTAGCAACAATACTCCAAAACTGATGGCCAGACTTTGATGCCATTTTCACCACAAGTGGCTCTAGGCCGACACACAAACCCAGTACATTTTGGAGGTGATCCATGAGAAACGGAAGGAGCCTTGGTGAAGGTATGCGCTCTATGAGTGCTTTTCTAGTTTTTTATGAATTTGCATGTTTTTCCTTGTAAATGTGAAGGACTTTTTTCCTCCTAAATCTGAGACTCTGTCCTCATAAATTTGCATTTTTTTCCTCAGTAATTTGGGAGGTTTTTTTTTCATGTAAATTTGTTTTCTCATCAACCTCTAGTTTTTACTTAAAAATGTATTCTTTTTTCATCATAAATTTGCTACTTTTGCTTCTAAATTTGCAATTTTTTTCCTCATAACTTTACTATTTTTCTCTTAAAATTGCAACTTTTTTCATAATTTTGTGAATTTTTTCTCATAAATTTGATTTTTTCTTACAAATTTACAACTATTTAATGGTATATTTACAACTTTTATCCCTTATACACTACCGTTCAAAAGTTTGGGGTCACTTAGAAATTTCCTTATTTTTGAAAGAAAAGCACTTTTTTCAATGAAAATAACTTTAAACTAATCAGAAATACACTCTATACATTGCTAATGTGGTAAATGACTATTCTAGCTGCAAATGTCTGGTTTTTGGTGCAATATCTACATAGGTGTATAGAGGCCCATTTCCAGCAACTATCACTCCAGTGTTCTAATGGTACAATGTGTTTGCTCATTGCATCAGAAGGCTAATGGATGATTAGAAAAGCCTTGAGCAATCATGTTAGGTCTGCAATGCTGTAATTGCTGCAAATGGAGGATTCTTTGACAAAAGCAAAGTTTGAAGGAAAAAATTATTATTTCAAATACAAATCATTATTTCTAACCTTGTCAATGTCTTGACTAGATTTTCTATTCATTTTACAACTCATGGTGGTAAATAAGTGTGACTTTTCATGGAAAACACAAAATAATTGTCTGGGTGACCCCAAACTTTTGAACGGTAGTGTATATTGGAGACTAATTTCTCAGAAATTTATGATTTTTTTTCCATAAATGTGCATTTTTATTGTCCCCAGTTTGTGAGGTCTTTCTCATACATTTGTTGTGTTTGGATTTTAAATTTTTACATATTTTCTGATTATTTTTAAGTTTTTTTTGGTCATTTTTTAATCAATGTATTATTTATTTCTTATAAGTTTTGTAGCTGTTTTTGGAATTATTTACAACGCCAGAAAACAAATAGACAATTTTACATAAATTTTTTTTAAAAATTGCAACTTTGTTCTTGCAAATTTGCAACTTTTTCTCATCAACTTATTACTTTTTTACTTAAAAATATGCTCCTTTATCATCCTAAATTTGCTAATTTTTCTTCTAAATTTGCAGGTTTTCTCTCAGATTTACTACTACTAACCCTTTTCACACCAGTAAACAACTTTAGTCATAAATTTGCACCGGGTTTATTTGCAAGCCTGGTGAAGGCATCAGTGTGTGATGGTTTTATTGGACTTAATTTCTTTTTTAAAGTGATGGGGCCTCCAGAGAATCGGGCCACAGGTGTAATGTTACTCTAAAGTTGGCTGACAGGTTAGAGAAGCAGACGAGGAAATTCAGAGACATGTGGCTCCGGGCCCACAGATAGCTGACTGGGACATAACCATGTCAGCCAGTTAGTTACAGGAAGTCAAATTGTGTCTACCGTGGCCTTAAATTTGGACTTCCTCATGATCTAGGCGGTCACAGGGTGACTCAGTATTCGGGGGAAATTCCTGAAACCGGATCCTTCCATCACTCCCACAACCACAGCACCGGACAGCAGGGCTGGACTGGCCGTTTGGCATACCGGGCATTTGCCCGGTGGGCCGACGTCCGTTGTGGGCCGATGCATTGTCACCAATATAATTATGTAATCACAGCTTCAAGGACCGCTGCACACCGACTTTTGAAACACTGACAGCAGCCCATTTGTTTATTTTCATTACTGACACTGGACTGTCCAATCAAATCTCTTAACTCACCCCTAACACCCCCCACCACCACCCCTTCCATCCCGGTGCGCACCGGCCCCTTTCAGAGCAGAGTTTATTGTGGAAGAAGTTGTGTGGAAGCAGAAGTGTTGAATGAAAATGGACAAATAAAAGCGTAAAAGTGGAGTTGAAACGATTAGGGGAAAAAATAAAAAAATGGAAAAGGATGCAGCTAAATTTATTAAAATAAAGGGCATATTAGTCGGTTAAGAAAGCTCCAGACAAAGCCTTGTGTGTCAAACTTTGTGTTTTACCCGACAAAGTCAAACTTCTGAGTGTATTTGTAAATGCAATGTCAGGGTCCTAACAGTGGGAAAGGTGAGCGGACAGGAGGCTCCTGCAGCTCTTCAATAGCTAGTTTATTTGCTCTTCATTTAAATGGCTTTGTATAAATAGACCAAATCATTAAAACAAAGGGATAACACAAAAAGTCCAAGCTTTGCTGACACAAAACATGCCAGTAAATTTTCCAACAATTTCAGCCACGCCTACTCACTCATCTCTACCAAGTGTTTTAGTCACATCTCATAATGATGTATGACGCCAGCCTCAGCTGGAATATTCTGCAAAGTTGCACATAGTTTTTAGGTCTGTCTGAATTTATTTGAATTCAATTCAATTCAATTCAACTTTATTTATATAGCGCCATTTCACAACAACAGTCATCTCATAGCACTATCAACTGTAGGGGGAACCCCCACAGTTGCAGAAAGACCCCAGCAATCAGGCGATCCCCTGTGAGCAAGCACTTGGCGACGGTGGAGAGGAAAAACTCCCTTTTAACAGGAAGACACCTCCAGCAGAACCAGGCTCAGGGAGGGGCAGTCATCTGCTGCGACTGGCTGGGGGGTGAGGGGATAGAGAAGAAGAAAAGAACAGACATGTACAGAGCAAACAGCACGATGGGGACTCAATCTATGGGAGAGAACAAACAAATGTTAATGACCAGCAAAAAAAAAATATTTCATAGAGAGTGAGGAAAAGAGTGAGGCCCAGTGCATTACTGGAGGTCCCCCGGCTGACTAAACCTATTAGCAGCATAACTAAGGGAGGGTTCAGAAACACATGATCCCTCCCTAATTGTAGGCTATATCAAAAAGGTAGGTTTTAGCCCTATTCTTAAAAACAGAGATCGAGTCTGACTCCCGAATCCAGATTGGCAGCTGGTTCCACAGGAGAGGAGCTTGATAACTGAAGGCTCTGCCTCCCATTGTACTTTTGGAGATTCTAGGTATTACAAGTAATCCTACATTTTGAGAGCGTAGTGCTCTGTTAGGATAATACGGTAGTATCAGATCTTTTAAATAAAAAGGAGCCTGATTGTTTAGAGCTTTGTAAGTAAGAAGAAGGATTTTAAACTTAATTCTAAACTGTATGGGAAGCCAATGAAGGGAGGCCAGAACCGGAGAGATATGATCTCTATTTCTAGTACCTGTTAAAACTCTTGCTGCAGCATTTTGGATCAGCTGAAGACTTTTTAAAGATGTTTTAGGACAGCCTGATAATAAAGAATTACAATAATCTAATCTCGAGCTAACAAAAGCGTGGATCAGTTTCTCAGCATCACTCTGAGACAAGATGCCCCTAATCTTGGCAATATTATGCAAATGATAGAAGGCAGTCTTAGAAACAAATTTAATATGTGAATTGAAGGACAAATCCTGATCAAAAATAACTCCAATGTTCCTCACAGAGCTATTAAGAGAAAGAGTAACCGCATCCAAACTGAAAGTTTGATTTGGAAAGGAATTTCTAAGGTTTTTTGGACCAACAAGAATGACTTCAGTCTTATCTGAATTTAATAGCAGGAAATTACAAGTCATCTAAGCTTTGATTTCCTTAAGACAGGCTTCCAACTTGGCTAATTGATTACTATCATCTGGCTTCATTGACAGGTATAATTGTGTGTCATCTGCATAACAGTGAAAATGTATACAGTGCTTTCTAATAATGTTGCCTAACGGAAGCATATATAAACTAAAAAGAGTAGGGCCTAGCACAGATCCCTGTGGAACTCCATGACTAAGCTTTGAGTTGAAAGAAAACTCATTATTTACATGAACAAACTGGAACCTATCAGATAAATAAGATCTAAACCACTGCAATGAAGTTCCATTAAGTCCAACATAGTGTTCTAATCTATCAAGTAGAATATTATGATAGATAGTATCAAAAGCTGCACTAAGGTCTAAAAGGACAAGTACAGAAACTAGTCCATTATCAGATGCAATGAGGAGGTCGTTAGTGACCTTCGCTAAGGCTGTTTCAGTACTATGATGGATTCTAAACCCAGATTGAAACTCTTCAAGTAAACCATTACCCTGCAGGTGGTCAAATAATTGTGTAGCAACAACTCTTTCTAAGATTTTTGAAATGAAAGGGAGATTAGAGATTGGTCTAAAGTTAGCTAAAACTCCTGGATCCAGCGTTGGCTTTTTGAGTAAGGGTTTAATTACAGCCGTTTTAAAAGCCTGCGGTACATGGCCTAAAGTTAATGAAGAATTGATTATATGAAGAATAAAGCTACCAATAAGTGGGAAGACTTCTTTAAATAACCTGGTAGGAATAGGGTCTAAAAGACAAGTTGAAGGTTTGGATGAGGAAACTATTTTGTCTAACTCACAAAGGTCGATTGGAGTAAACTCATCAAGACAGGCATCAATAGAAGGAGTTGTAGTAGTTACAGTATTTAAGTTAACTGTGGGAAGAATCTGATTGATTTTATCTCTGATGGATGAAATTTTATTATTGAAAAAGTTCATAAAGTCCTGACTAGTAAGCTCTAAGGGGATGCTAGGATTGACAGAGTCCTGACTCTTTGTCAACCTGGCTACAGTACTGAAAAGAAACCTGGGATTATTCTTGTTCTCTTCTATTAATGCAGAGTAATAACTCGTTCTAGCTTTTCTAAGAGATTTTTTATAAATTAAAAGATGATTTCTCCAAGCTAAATAGATTTCATCTAAATTAGTGGAGCACCATTTTCTTTCTAATTGACCAGTCTTCTGTTTTAAGCTACGAGTTTCTGTGTTGAACCAAGGAGTTAGAAATCTCTGATTAGACTTTTTCTTTTTTAAGGGGGCCACCAAGTCTAGAGTCTGATGCAGAGAAGCTGAAACACTATCCACCATGTTATCAATTACAGAAGGAGCAAGCTGTCTATAGCTTATTTCCGTTGTGTTGACACATGGCATAGAGGAAACAATCTGCATAAATTTGGAAACAGCATCATCTGAGAGGCATCTACTGTAATAATATTTTTCTTTAGGAGCCAAATAGTCAGAAATAGTAAAATCAAAGGTTAACAGACAATGGTCTGACAGTACAGGGTTATGAGGAGACACTACAAGATTTTCTATTTCTATGCCATATGTCAGAACAAGGTCCAATGTATGGTGGAGGTAATGAGTAGAATTTCCTACTTTCTGAGAAAACCCAATCGAGTCTAATATTGAATTAAAGGCCACATTAAGGCAGTCACTATCTACATCCACATGTATATTAAAGTCCCCTACTATAATTATTCTATCAGATTTCAGCACTAAATCAGCTAAGAAATCAGCAAATTTGGATAAAAATTCTGAGTAGGTTGATGGGGGACGATAAACTATGGCAAATAAAATTGGGTTTAACCTAAAATTGCTAAAGTGCCCAATACTGAGGACCAGGCCCTCAAAGGAATTATAACATATTTTTTGCTTTACATTAACTAGTAATTTGGAATGGTAAATTGTTGCTACTCCTCCTCCACGACCAGAACTTCTGGGATTTTGACAGTTTAAATAACCAGAGGGAGTTGATTCATTTAAACCAACATAATCCTCTTGTCCTAACCAAGTCTCTGTAAGGGAAATTAAATCAATCTGATGATCAATTAACAGATCATGGACTAACAGAGACTTGGGAGTTAGAGACCTAATATTTAATAAACCACATTTAATTTTTAAATTATGAGGAGGAACAGAGGCCAAATCATTCAATTTAGAGGCTTTATGTTTAATTTGAGTTTTACCAAAATTTTGCTTAATCACTTTGGAATGCTTATATATTATATTTTTATTTACTTTGGAGGGAGCAGACAACGATTCTCTGATGGGGAAGACAGGGGCTAAGTTGAGGGGTGGCGGATGAAGAGGAGCTGCAGAGAGGCGTGTAAGACTGCGACTCTGCTTCCTGGTCCCAACTCTGAGTAGTCAGGGTTTTGGAAATTTGGATAAAAAAGATGCCAGATTGTTAGATAAATGAGAAGCACCATCCAAAGTGGGATGAATGCTGTCTCGTCTCATAAGACCAGGTTTTCCCCCAAAAGAGCTCCAATTGTCAATGTAGCCCACGTCATTTTTAGGACACCACACAGACAGCCAGCGGTTCAAGGATGACGAGCGGCTAAACATGTCATCACTGGTCAGATTGGGGAGGGGCCCAGAGAATACTACAGTGGCAGACATCGTTTTTGCAAAGTCACACACCGATTCTATATTAAGTTTCGTGACTTCCGACTGCCGGAGACGGATGTCATTAATGCCAGCGTGAATAACAATTGTGGAATATTTAGTTACTTTTAGCCAGCATTTTCAAATTTGACTCGATGTCGCCTGCTCTGGCCCCAGGAATGCATTTGACTATGGCCGCTGGAGTCTCTAGGTTCACGTTTCTGACTACAGAGTCGCCAATGATCAGAGTTGTTTCCTCAGCGGGTGTGTCGCTGAGCTGGGAATTTGGTAAGAGTATGATGCATACCTGAAACACTTAGGTTTCAAAGTACGTGAGGTTTTCCCCTGGGGTGGGAGTTAGAAAATAGGCCATTAATAGGTTATAAATAGTCTATAATATAACAGAAAATGCTGCATCTTTGCTCATTTTATTTTTGATTTTTAATTTATGAGAAAAACCTCACAAATTTATTAGTGTAAAGTCTGAAATGTGCAAGAAAAAAGCCCTAAATTAGCACTAAACACAAATTATGACAAAAAGTTGATTTAAGTGGGGGAAAATCTTTCAAATTTAAAAGGAAAAAGTAGTAAATTTAGGTTAAAACTGTCATAAATTTAGGAGAGAAACCTCAAACTGTCCAGACTAAAGTTACATCTCAGTAACTCTTCTTAAACTACTTTTGGATAACTACTCTTATGTATATTTGCGTGATAATATATAAAGATAACCTACTTTTACTCCTGTACAGTTTCAGGATTACCACCTAAATTAGAGATTTTTTTTATTGTTGTACTGTTTTTATTTTCTTATGGTTATTTTTATTCTTTGTTAATTATAGACTTTAACAAAATTTTGAAACTTTGTGAAAATTGAAGCATCATGAAAAATTTTTGCTCATGGATTGACATTTTTTCTTGAACCTGTGACTTTTGCATCATAAACTGGCTTCTTTTTTTCTTCCGTCTTTGTGTTTTTGCCTCAGTAATTTTACCTCCTCTTTTCATTGATTGACTGTAATGGTACAGATGTGAATTTTTTCCTCATAAATGTGCAACTTTTGCCATGAATTTGTAACTTTTATCTTTTAAATTCAAGTTTGTTTTTCTTGTAATTATGCATTTTTTTCTCATGAATTTAGTACATATTTTAAATAAATGGGCATTTGTCCCTATAAATTTGTTATGTTATTCTAGTAAATTTGAAGTTTTTATTGGATATATATTTATGATTTTTTTCCTTGTATTTTTGTGGCCTTTTCTCAAAGCTTTGCACCTTTGGAAAATTTTAAGACTTTAAAATTATGACAAAATATTTATTCAAAAGAGATAAAGTAATTTCTGTCTGCCTGTCTGTCTCTGTCTTTCCTTCTTTCTCCAAAACCACAGAGATTCTCTTGTCAAGGGCAAAAGTGGGCTCATTCTGACCTCTGTTAGACCATTAAGTGTGATGGTTGAATGTTGCTACATAACAAACTGTTCATAGTGGATATGAAGCCATGAACAAAGCTTCTAATATTAGAAGATTTACGGTAGGCTGGCAATTACTCAAGTAACTGGAGTCAAAGGGGCCTTACTTCAGCCCCTCGAAAAGTCTCTGCACATCCCTGCGATTGTTATAGAGATAGCAAAAAAACGTGACAACCTAATAGTATTGAATGCAAAAGACGCAACAGACTTACACAAATAGTCCCCCTCCAGTATACAACTAGGAAAATATCAGTCGCTATGGAGGGTGACAATATGTATGGGTACATATTCATACTATGTAGGGTAACTAAATAGACGGTTATCCTGTTTATTCCATCTTGCTGCAATGCTCCGCACTGTGTATATATATTTATATATTTATGTGTACATACACTACCGTTCAAAAGTTTGGGGTCACTTAGAAATTTCCTTATTTTTGAAAGAAAAGCACTTTTTTTCAATGAAAATAACTTTGAACTAATCAGAAATACACTCTATACATTGCTAATGTGGTAAATGACTATTCTAGCTGCAAATGTCTGGTTTTTGGTGCAATATCTACATAGGTGTATAGAGGCCCATTTCCAGCAACTATCACTCCAGTGTTCTAATGGTACAATGTGTTTGCTCATTGCATCAGAAGGCTAATGGATGATTAGAAAACCCTTGAGCAATCATGTTAGGTCTGCAATGCTGTAATTGCTGCAAATAGAGGATTCTTTGACAAAAGCAAACTTTGAAGGAAAAAATTATTATTTCAAATACAAATCATTATTTCTAACCTTGTCAATGTCTTGACTAGATTTTCTATTCATTTTACAACTCATGGTGGTAAATAAGTGTGACTTTTCATGGAAAACACAAAATAATTGTCTGGGTGACCCCAAACTTTTGAACGGTAGTGTATGTATATTCACTGCTCTTATTTTCTTATCTTCTAAATCATTGCTCTGAGTGTTGCTATCCCTGTGCTGTTGCAATACTGGAATTTCCCCATTGTGGGACTAATAAAGGCTTATCTTATCTTATCTTATCTTATAAGGGGAAAAGCTTTATATGTTATGAAATTATTCCCTGTTATGCATCTTTTAAACAGGACTGTGATCATGTGACTAATTATTTTATTCCCCTGCTTTGCATGTAACTTACTACTTAACCATTGTTTTGGGGAATGGCACAAGACTTGCACATGTTTAACTGGACCGTCTGTGCTGATGTTGGTTGACTGATCACGGTGGGACGCCTGGACCAAAAATGCCAGGGCCGTTTTTTTTCCCCAGTCCAGCACTGTTGGACAGGAAATAAAGTCATGAATATAAAAAACAAGAAAAACAGCCAATAAAAAGGGAACAAAAGAACCACAAATTCACCAGAAAAAGTCTTTATTTTATTAGAAAGAATGTCACAAATTTATGTGTTTAGAAAGTAAATTTATGAGGAAAAAAACACAAATTAACAAAGAAAAGTCACAAATTTTGAAGAAAGAAATCATAAATTTATGACAATAAAAATTTTAAAGGGAAAAGTCACAAATTTGTGGGGAAAAAAACAGTCCAAAATAAAGAACAGAACGGTAATAAATTCATGGGGAAAAGTTGTTCTGTGAATCTATAAAAAATTGTTTTGTTGGTCTTCTGCTCTAAAAATGAAATTTTCTGCAGTACAAACATCACACTCACAATCAGGACAAATTTAATGCTGTTTGAAGAAAATTATTTTACTGCATCCTGTGCAGTTCGGATTTAGAGCAAATTATTCTACTGCGTGTATTCAATCAGTACTTCTGACAAAGCTTATTAGAATTTATCAGTTAGTGCATTGAAGTGAATTCAGACTGTTCAGATTAATAACATGACATGGGAGTGCCTCAGGGATCCATAGTGGGGCCACTTTATTTAAGCTGCTACATCAGTGATCACTGTCAGTGTGTGATGGTGAAGAAATTTTGATGTACGCAGATGACACAGCCATTTACTCGGGGAAGAAGCTGAATGAGTAACTGCAAAGTTGTTACATGTAACAGACACAGTTTCAGGTTTGCTTAAATCTTCCCAACAAGCAAAAATTGGTTGAAAAAATGACTTCCCCAACCACTTAAACCTCATCTGGATTTGGTTTAAAAGTGAAAGATGAAAAATCGTCTTTTTTCAGGTCATTGAAAAGATGACTATTTTATGATTAAACAGGGTTTATATTAGGCACTGCCCAATTTTCAAGGACCATTTTCGGGCTAAATTAAGGCTTGGTTGAACGGACAAGATTTAGTTCAAAAAACACTGTCTAAATTGTGGCTAGTGCTGGGAAGGTCTTCCTTTACATTAATATTGCAGACTTTTATGACTTATTTCACCAGGATATGTGCTGTTGCAATCCTGGAATTTCCCCATTGTGGGACTAATAAAGGCTTATCTTATCTTATCTTATCTTATATCCCAGAAATTAGCATTAAACCCACAGTGACAGTGATGCTATGGGTGCTAGCCTGCTACTGAGTTAGCTTATTAACCATGGTTTCTAAATTCTGGTTACCCCATGAGATGTCATCTTCACCCAGCCACCACATGTCATTCTGGCATATTTTGATTGGCTGTTTGGACATAATAGACTGACACATCAGCCTGCTAGCACCTTGGCTAGCCAGACAATCTAAAACCAATTACATCATTTTTTTTGTAAATAATCAAGCTTTAAACGTTTTAGACAAAAATTAATGAGAAAAAGTTACAAATTTAAAATATACAGATGTAAATTCTTTTGAAAAAATTGTAACAAATTTATCACAAAAAGTGGTGAATTTAAGGACAAAAAGTCCTAAATCTATTAGAAAATTTGTAAACTTTGCCCAGAAAAAGTTATACATTTCAAAGAAAAATTTTACAGGTTTACAAGAATACATCATTTTTTTTTTCTGATAAATGTATTTTTACTCATAAATTTATTTAGGGCCTGGAGGGAACAGAATAAAAAAAGTGTGATGATTTTCAGACTTTTTTCCCGAACCAAACAAAAGATTGTAAGGAACCGGTGTCATCAACGAGTGGACACTGGTGTATGATGGATGGGTTTTTAATAACACTGGTGTCACAATCAGGGCATGGCCAGGGACCGTGCCCACGCTTTATGTTCATGTTAGTCTTTGCTTTTTTCACAGTATCACCATTATTCTGATTCTGATTATCAATATTATTATTAAGTGCCCCTGTGTTCCCTGACCTTCGACTGACATGTCATCCCCTGCTGTCTGAGTCTTTTGTATTTGGTTATATTTTATGATCCCGGTTTATTTGTACTGTTAGTATTGTTATCCTGCATGTTCACTGTCAGGCCTCCTGTGCGTCCCCTGTCTGAGCGTCAGTGTGATCCCGCCTGCCCTGTTTTCACCTGCTGCCCTTGATTGTCTCCACCCAAGCTGTCTCATGTTTGCAATTAGTTATTTCCCCATTTATGTCAGTTTTTGCATGCACTCTGTCCGGCATCCTCGTCATTGTACCCTGATGTTCTCCCAGACTATGATTAATGTTCCATGTTAGTTTATCTCGCTAAGTTTTGAGTTCAGCCGCTGTGCTGAATTTTCTTTGTCATGAGTGTTTCTGTTAATAAATTATTGTTTGCACCATAATCCTGCCTGCGCTCATGGGTCCTGCCCCTGAACTTTCACCTGCCTGGAAGGCAGAACATGACAGTAGGATGCCAGCAAACAAGGACCCAGAAGGCAGGCCGGTGATGGGTGGTCCCAGCGCAAAGGAGCAGTGGGCGGTTCGCACTTTCATGTCCCTCGCTGCGAACGCTCACATCACTTGCACCTTGGAGAAGGCTCTCCAGCATATGGATGCGGTGAAGGTTATGGAGTCCTTCCCCTGCCTGTGGGGCTGTCCTGAACTTAAGGAGCTGTTTTCCTCTGATGGCAGCCACCTCCACTAGACTCTCCCCAGCTTCGCAGCCACTTCATGGGCTGGAGGAGAGCTCACCATCTGCAGCACAGCCTGTGCCCTCATATGCCACTGCAGCTGAGGAACTGAAAGAGTGCCAACAGGTTGTGGTGTCTCAGACCGATCTGCTCCTGGAAAATAAACCCTGGCTCCTCTCGGAGTATGCGGCACAGCTGAGTGGGGACTGGCTGGCCACAGAAGGCTCTGCTGTGAGACAAGTGACGGTGAAGCGCCGCCCGGCACGGTGGGTCAAACGCCATCCTCCCAGCTCTAGCTCACAGCCCATCACTCTTCCTCGCTCTGCTTCAGCCCCGCGAGACTCAACCACACTGGCCCCCACAGCAGCTGTAGTACGGGCCCCCAGGACAGTTATTACGCCGGCTCCCACGGCAGCTGCAGTGCCAGCTCCCACATTTTTTGCACTGGTGTCCTCACCCACTGTGACTCCTCAGTTTTCCTCATCTGTGGTCCGGCCAACAGCCACAGCTCCGATCCATGGTTCATCTCCACCTGTGACAGCAGAGCAGCAGAACAGGCAAGTGCATACTCATTTTTCTTTACCACTGCAGCTGTGGCGCAGGTGCAGTGTGGCCAACTACTGATCACAGGGTCAGGGGTTCGATTCCCGCTCTGTCTGGAGTCTGCATGTTGAAGTGTCCTTGAGCAAGACACTGAACCCCCAGTTGCTCCTGGTGGGTCAGGCCAGTGTCGGTGTATGGCAGCTTCACTGCCATCAGTGTGTGAATGTGTGGACAACAGGATCTGTAAAGCGCTTTGGTCATCTAGAGATGAGAAGAAAAGCGCTATATAAGTGAATGCCATTTACCTAATGAGATGTCTTGTTTCGGGTGAGGGGTCTCAGCAGCAGCCCTCTTCTACTGCTGAGCCTCCACCTTCTGCTGTCACCACTGTGATAGTGCTGTCACCTGTGTGATAGTGCTGACCGGAACACCTGGCGACAGCAGTGCCTTGTGGGGACCAGTATGATGGAGGACAGGACAGCCAGGAGACAGGACAGAAGACTGAGGAGGAATGCACCTGCAGCCCCTGCTGCCACTACTACAACTTTCTTGGCTCTTGGACTTTGTTAGGCCACCTGACGCGCCATGCTTGTCTAATCACTGCTGTGATTAGACAAGTCATTGTCTAATGACTTGTAATTTCCTGCTATTAAATTCAGATAAGACTGAAGTCATTCTTGTTGGTCCAAAAAACCTTAGAAATTCCTTTCCAAATCAAACTTTCAGTTTGGATGCAGTTACTCTTTCTCTTAATAGCTCTGTGAGGAACCTTGGAGTTATTTTTGATCAGGATTTGTCCTTCAATTCACATATTAAATTTGTTTCTAAGACTGCCTTCTATCATTTGCGTAATATTGCCAAGATTAGGAGCATCTTGTCTCAGAGTGATGCTGAGAAGCTGATCCACGCTTTTGTTAGCTCGAGATTAGATTATTGTAATTCTTTATTATCAGGCTGTCCTAAAACATCTTTAAAAAGTCTTCAGCTGATCCAAAATGCTGCAGCAAGAGTTTTAACAGGTGCTAGAAAGAGAGATCATATCTCTCCGGTTCTGGCCTCCCTTCATTGGCTTCCCATAGAGTTTAGAATTAAGTTTAAAATCCTTCTTCTCACTTTCAAAGCTCCAAACAATCAGGCTCCTTTTTATTTAAAAGATCTGATACTACCCTATTATCCTAACAGAGCACTACGCTCCCAAAATGCAGGATTACTTGTAATACCTAGAATCTCCAAAAGTACAATGGGAGGCAGAGCCTTCAGTTATCAAGCTCCTCTCCTGTGGAATCAGCTGCCAATCTGGATTCGGGAGTCAGACTCGATCTCTGTTTTTAAGAATAGGGCTAAAACCTACCTTTTTGATATAGCCTACAATTAGGGAGGGATCATGTGTTTCTGAAGCCTCCCTTAGTTATGCTGCTAATAGGTTTAGTCAGCCGGGGGACCTCCAGTAATGCACTGGGCCTCACTCCTTTCCTCACTCTCTATGAAATATTTTTTTTTTGCTGGTCATTAACATTTGTTTGTTCTCTCCTATAGATTGAATCCCCATCGTGCTGTTTGCTCTCTACATGTCTGTTCTTTTCTTCTTCTCTGTCCCCTCACCCCCCAGCCAGTCGCAGCAGATGACTGCCCCTCCCTGAGCCTGGTTCTGCTGGAGGTTTCTTCCTGTTAAAAGGGAGTTTTTCCTCTCCACCGTCGCCAAGTGCTTGCTCACAGGGGATCGCCTGATTGCTGGGGTCTTTCTGCAACTGTGGGGGTCCCCCCTTCAGTTGATAGTGCTATGAGATGACTGTTGTTGTGAAATGGCGCTATATAAATAAAGTTGAATTGAATTGAATTAATCAGTGGCTCTTGGACTTTGGTAGGCCACCCGACGCGCCATGCTTGTCTAATCAGTGGCTCTTGGACTTTGGTAGGCCACCCAACGTGCCACGCTCGTTTGTCCGGTGGTCCTTGAACTTTCATAGGCCACCTGACGTGCCGTGTTTTTCTGTCTGGTGGGGCTGGGACTCTGGCAGGTCACCAGTTTCATCATGTTCCTCCTTCAGGTGGTCGTGGGACTCTGGCCGACCACCTGATGGACATTGTTGCCTTTGTTTATGTTTTTGGTTTTCCCACCATGCCTTGCCCCTCTTCCTCCCGCCCATCTTGATGTAACCATGTTTTTTTCATTTGTTTAGGGGTGTCTGGAAGCCACCCCTTAAAGGGAGGATTATGTCACAATCGAAGCACAGCCAGGGACCATGCCCACACTTTATGTTCATGTTAGTCTTTGCTTTTTTCATAGTATCATTATTCTAGTAATGATTATTATTGTTATTAAGTGCCCCCATGTTCCCTGATCATTGTCTGTTATGTCATGCCCTGCTGTCTGTGTCTTTTGGTTGTTTTTTGTATTTGGTTATATTTTATGATCTTGGTTTATTTTTACTGCTAGTATTGTTGTTCTGCATGTTCATTGTCGTGTCGCCTGTGCATCCCCCGTCTGAGTGTCGGTGTGATCCCGCCCATCCTGTTTTCACCTGTTGTCCTTGATTGTCCGCCCAAGCTGTCTCATGTTTGCAATTAGTTATTCCCCTACAGTGCATCCGGAAAGACTTCACAGCGCTTCACTTTTTCCACATTTTGTTATGTCACAGCCTTATTCCAAAAGGGATTAAATTTATTTTTTCCTCAAAATTCTACACACAATACCCTACAATGACAATGTCAAAAAGTTTTTTTTGAAATTTTTGCAAACTTGTTAAAAATAAAAATCTAAGAAATCACATGCACTTAAGTATTCACACCTTTCCTCAAGTCTTTTTTGAATATGATGCCACAAGCTTGGCACACCTATCTTTGTGCGGTTTGGCCCATTCCTCTTTGCAGCACCTCTCAAGCTCCATCAGGTTGGATGGGAAGTCGTTGGTGCACAGCCATTTTCAGATCTCTCCAGAGATGTTCAATTGGATTCAAGTCCGGGCTCTGGCTGGTCCACTCAAGGACATTCACAGAGTTGTCCTGAAGCCACTCCTTTGACATCTTGGCTGTGTGCTTAGGGTCGTTGTCCTGCTGAAAGATGAACCGTCGACCCAGTCTGAAGTCAAGAGCTCTCCGGAGCAGGTTTTCATCCAGGATGTCTCTGTACATTGCTGCATTCATCTTTCCCTCTATCCTGACTAGTCTCCCAGTTCCTGCTGCTAAAAAACATCTCCACAGCATGGCTTCACTGTATGGATGGTATTGGCCTGGTGATGAGCGGTGCCTGGTTTCCTCAAAACATGACGCCTGGCATTCACGCCAAAGAGTTCAATCTTTGTCTCATCAGATCAGGGAATTTTGTTTCTCACGGTCTGAGAGTCCTTCAGGTGCCTTTTGACAAACTCCAGGTGGGCTGCCATGTGCCTTTTACTAAGGAGTGGCTTCTGTCTGGCCACTCTACCATACAGGCCTGATTGGTGGATTGGTGAAAAGATGGTTGTCCTCCTGGAAGGTTCTCCTCTTTCCTCACAGGAACACTGGAGCTCTGACAAAGTCACCATCGGGTTCTTGGTCACCTCCCTAAGGCCCTTCTCCCCTAGTCGCTCAGTTTAGATGGCCGGCCAGCTCTAGGAAGAGTCCTGGTGGTTCTGAACTTCTTCCAGTTACGAATGATGGAGGCCACTGTGCTCATTGGGACCTTCAAAGCAGCAGAAATCTTTCTGTACCCTTCCCCAGATTTGTGCCTCCAGACAATCCTGTCTCGGAGGTCTACAGAAAATTCCTTTGACTTCATGCTTGGTTTGTGCTCTGACATGCACTGTCAACTGTGGGACCTTATATAGACAGGTGTGTGCCTTTCCAAATCATGTCCAATCAACTGAATTTACCACAGGTGGACTCCAGTTAAGCCGCAGAAACATCTCAAGGATGATCAGTGGAAACAGGATGAACCTGAGCTCAATTTTGAGCTTCATGGCAAAGGCTGTGAACACTTACAGTGGGGAAAAAAAGTATTTAGTCAGCCACCAATTGTGCAAGTTCTCCCACTTAAAAGATGAGAGAGGTCTCCAATTTTCATCATAGGTATACCTCAACTATGAGAGACAAAATGAGGGAAAAAAAATCCAGAAAATCACATTGAAGGATTTTTAATGAATTAATTGGTAAATTCCTTGGTAAAATAAGTATTTGGTCACCTACAAACAAGCAAGATTTCTGGCTCTCACAGACCTGTAACTTCTTCTTTAAGAGGCTCCTCTGTCCTCCACTCGTTACCTGTATTAATGGCACCCGTTTGAACTCGTTATCAGTATAAAAGACACCTGTCCACAACCTCAAACAGTCAGACTTCAAACTCCACTATGGCTAAGACCAAAGAGCTGTCAAGGGACACCAGAAACAAAATTGTAGACCTGCACCAGGCTGGGAAGACTGAATCTGCAATAGGTAAGCAGCTTGGTGTGAAGAAATCAACTGTGGGAGCAATTATTAGAAAATGGAAGACATACAAGACCACTGATAATCTCCCTCGATCTGGGGATCCACCAAGATCTCACCCCGTGGGGTCAAAATGATCACGAGAACGGTGAGCAAAAATCCCAGAACCACACGGGGGGACCTAGTGAATGACCTGCAGAGAGCTGGGACCAAAGTAACAAAGGCTACCATCAGTAACACACTACGCTGCCAGGGACTCAAATCCTGCAGTGCCAGACGTGTCCCCCTGCTTAAGCCAGTACATGTCCAGGCCCGTCTGAAGTTTGCTAGAGAGCATTTGGATGATCCAGAAGAGGACTGGGAGAATGTCATATGGTCAGATGAAACCAAAATAGAACTTTTTGGTAAAAACTCAACTTGTCGTGTTTGGAGGAGAAAGAACACCATACCTACTGTGAAGCATGGGGGTGGAAACATCATGCTTTGGGGCTGTTTTTCTTCAAAGGGACCAGGACGGCTGAACCGTGTAAAGGAAAGAATGAATGGGGCCATGTATCGTGAGATTTTGAGTGAAAACCTCCTTCCATCAGCAAGGGCATTGAAGATGAAACGTGGCTGGGTCTTTCAGCATGACAATGATCCCAAACACACTGCCTGGGCAATGAAGGAGTGGCTTCGTAAGAAGCATTTCAAGGTCCTGGAGTAGCCTAGCCAGTCTCCAGATCTCAACCCCATAGAAAATCTTTGGAGGGAGTTGAAAGTCCGTGTTGCCCAGCAACAGCCCCAAAACATCACTGCTCTAGAGGAGATCTGCATGGAGGAATGGGCCAAAACACCAGCAACAGTGTGTGAAAACCTTGTGAAGACGTACAGAAAACGTTTGACCTCTGTCATTGCCAACAAAGGGTATATAACAAAGTACTGAGATGAACTTTTGTTATTGACCAAATACTTATTTTACCGAGGAATTTACCAATTAATTCATTAAAAAATCCTTCAATGTGATTTTCTGGATTTTTTTTTCTCATTTTGTCTCTCATAGTTGAGGAATACCTATGATGAAAATTGGAGACCTCTGTCATCTTTTAAGTGGGAGAACTTGCACAATTGGTGGCTGACTAAATACTTTTTTGCCCCACCGTATGTACATGTGATTTCTTAGTTTTTTATTTTTAATAAATTTGCAAAAATCTCAAAAACATTTTTCGCATTGTCATTATGGGGAATTGTGTGTAGAATTTTAAGGGAAAAAATGAATTTAATCCCTTTTGGAGTAAGGCTGTAACATAACAAAATGTGGAAAAAGTGAAGCGCTGCAAAAACTTTCAGGATACACTGTATTTGTCATTTTTTGCATGTGCTTTGTCTGGCGTCCTCGTCATTGTTCCCCAATGTTCTCCCAGACTATGATTACTGTTCCATGTAAGTTTACCTCGCTAAGGCTGCATGTCCACCAAATGTGTTTTTTGTTGCCCAACCGCCCTGAACTTCTTTTTTTCAGCATACGTGTGCTGCGCTCTGGAAAAAAAATCTGTGCCCTGTATCCCAGCAACAGCTTGTCACTGACAGCTCAGCACTTCCACTTTTCCTATGGTCAGACTTTGTACCTATTTTTCAATAGCAGTCTCTAAATAACAATGGACAGGAAACGTATTCTAGCATTGGTAGCAGCTCTGGATGCAAAATATAATGACAGGAAAAACAGGAGTCTGAGTACAGACTCTACCAGTGTCCTATGTCCCACCCTTCCTTATTCTGATTGGCTGCTTAGAAAGGTCTGACATTGACGAGCTCAGCTGTAGTCTGAAAAGTTGAACTTTTTTCAACTCTGAGAGGCCTGAGCGCTGTGACAAAAAGCGGCCACCGCCAAGAGCGTTTTAACGTCGAGGGCGCTCAGCGCTGCAGACACTGAACTAAATAAAGAATTAACAGAAAATAGTCGTCCACAGCTGAAAAAATGCATTTGGTGGACACGCAGCCTAAGTTTTGAGTTCAGCCCCCGTGCTGCATTTTCTTTGTCATGAGTGTTTCTGTTAATAAATTACTGTTTGCACCATAATCCTGCCTGCGCTCATGGGTCCTGCCTCTGAACTCTCATCTGCCCGGAGGGCAGAACATGACCACTGGCTACAGTATCTCACAAAAGTGAGTACACCCCTCACATTTTTGTAAATATTTTATTATATCTTTTCATAGGACAACACTGAAGATATGACACTTTGATACAATGTAAAGTAGTCAGTGTACAGCTTGTATAACAGTGTAAATTTGCTGTCCCCTCAAAATAACTCAACACAGCCATTATTGTCTAAACCGCTGGCAACAAGTGTCATAAACTCTCTGTGCGCTTTTCCACAGCGCACAGAGCAGGAGAAGGATGGATAGATTTATGCACAGGGTTATCACCAAACACACATTCACTGACAAAACACAGTTCAAAAATAAAGACTTACAGGTAGGGAAAGATGTACACAAAAGGCTGACGCAGGAACGAACAGCGGGCAGACCACTGTGAACCGTGGCCACAGGAAAATAATACAAAATAGCACACATGCGCTCGGGAAAGCGAGGAAGACTTTAGGAAGCTCTACTGACTCAGGGAAGCAAACTGGGCAACAGCCTAAGCGTAGCAGTTGAGCTGCAGGGAGAAACGCTACCAGATAAGCGTAGCAGCTAACCACACAGAGAAACGCAAAACAATTTACTCATGGGCAGGAGCAGTCCAAAAAGTCCAATTCTTCCATGGAGCATGAATAACCAATCCTTCGGGACGTGACGGTCACACGAGGGGAAAAGACTGTGTGACTGGTATAATGGTCCAGCGGTGTTTGCCTAGCAAAGGGCTGCTTAAGTACAAACACCGCTGGCCTAACAAATTGGGAACACCTGGGCGAGGCGCAGGAAAGATAATTACCGGGGCAAACAACTGATTGTCAGAGAGAGAGGGGCGTGGTCGGACTAGTGAATGTTAGGCAGCGCCCACCTGAAAGTGGGTCAAACAGCTGATTAATGATCACCAGGCCAGAGCAGCGGCCAAACACAGAAATAAACACACAGGTGAGGAAACAAAGCAACAACATATGACCAAGAACGGTCAGAACTGAGCCCGCAGGAGAACACAGGCTCGATTCATGACAAAAAGTGAATACAACCCTAAGTGAAAATGTCCGAATTGTGCCCAAAGTGTCAATATTTTGTGTGGCCACCATTATTTTCCAGCACTGCCTTAACTCTCTTGGGCATGGAGTTCACTAGAGCTTCACAGGTTGCCACTGGAATCCTCTTCCACTCCTCCATGACAACATCACGGAGCTGGTGGATGTTAGAGACCTTGTGCTCCTCCACCTTCCGTTTGAGGATACCTCACAGATGCTCAGTAGGGTTTAGGTCTGGAGACATGCTTGGCCAGTCCATCACCTTTACCCTCAGTTTCTTTAGCAAGGCAGTGGTTGTCTTGGATGTGTGTTTGGGGTCGTTATCATGTTGGAATACTGACCTGTGGCCCAGTTTTTGAAGGGAGGGGATCATGCTCTGCTTCAGTATGTCACAGTACATGTTGGCATTCATGGTTTCCTCAATGAACTGTAGCTCCCCAATGCCGGCAGCACTCATGCACCCCAAACCATGACACTCCCACCACCATGCTTGACTGTAGACAAGACACACTTGTCTTTGTACTCCTCACCTGGTTGCTGCCACACACGCTTGACACCATCTGAACCAAATAAATTTATCTTGGTCTCATCAGACCGCAGGACAGGGTTCCAGTAATCCATGTCCTTAGTCTGCTTGTCTTCAGCAAACTGTTTGTAGGCTTTCTTGTGCATTATCTTTAAAAGGGGCTTCCTTCTGGGACGACAGCCATGCAGACCAATTTGATGCAGTGTGCAGCGTATGGTCTGAACAGTGACAGGCTGTCCCCCCCACCCCTTCAACCTCTGCAGCAATGCTGGCAGCACTCATATGTCTATTTTCAAAAGACAATCTCTGGATATGATGCTGAGCACATGCACTCAACTTCTTTGGTTGACTATAGCGAGGCCTGTTCTGAGTGGAACCTGTCCTGTTAAACCACTGTATGGTCTTGGCACATAAATATTTGAATATACCAAAAGCCAGTTTAGAAAGCTTGGGTGGGGAAGGAGCCTGAGCTGGTGTACGAGGTTGAGAGATACTGGCTAGATATAGTCAGCCTCACCTCAACACACAGCTCCGGTTTCGGAACCAGTCTCCTGGAGAGGGGCTGGAGCTTGGCCTTCCCTGGAGTTGCCCCAGGCGAGCGGCGACGAGCAGGGGTGGGAATTCTTGTATCCCCCCACCTTGCTGCCTCTATATTGGAGTTTTCCCCAGTGGACGAAAGGGTTGCTTCCCTGCCCCTTCGCGTTGGGAAACGGGTCCTGACCATCATATGTGCCTATGCACCAAATGATGCTTCAGAGTACCCACCCTTTTTGGAGTCTCTGACTGGGGTGCTGGAGGGTGCTCCTCTTGGAGACTCCATTGTCCTACTGGGGGACTTCAATGCGCACGTGGGCAACGACAGTGAAACCTGGAGGGGGGTGACTGGGAGGAACGGCCTGCCCGATCTGAACCCGAGTGGTGTTCAGTTATTGGACTTCTGTGCTAACCACAGTTTGTCCATAATAAACACCATGTTCAAGCATAAGGGTGTCCATATGTGCACCTGGCACCAGGACACCCTAGGTCGCAGGTCGATGATCGATTTTGTTATCGTGTCATTAGACCTGCGACCATATGTCTTGGACACTCAGGTAAAGTGAGGTGCAGAGCTGTCAACTGATCACCACCTGGTGGTGAGTTGGATCCGATGGCAGGGGAAGATGCCATTCAGACCTGGTAGACCCAAACGTAAAGTGAGGGTGTGCTGGGAACGTCTGGCTGAGGCCCCTGTCCAGGAGGTCTTCAACTCCCACCTCCGGAAGAACTTCAACCACATTCCGAGGGAGTCTGGAGACATGGAGTCTGAATGGGCCATGTTCTCCACCTCCATTGTTGAAGCGGAGGCCCAGAGCTGCAGCCGCAAGGTGGTCGGTGCATCTCGTGGTGGCAACCCCCGAACCAAGTGATGGACACCAGTGGTGAGGGGGGCCATAAAGCTGAAGAAGGAGTCCTATCAGGCTTGGTTGGCTTGTGGGACTCCCGAAGCAGCTGAGGTGTACCGGCAGGCCAAGCGGAGTGCAGCTTGGGTGGTTGCTGAAGCAAAAACCCAGGTATGGGAGGAGTTCGGTGAGGCCATGGAACAAGACTTTCGGTCGGCCTCGAAGAGATTCTGGCAAACTGTCCGGCGGCTCAGGAGAGGAAAGCAGGTCCCTGTCCACACTGTGTATGGTGAGGATGGGGCGCTGCTGACTTCGACTGGGGAGATCGTTGGGCGGTGGAAGGAATACTTTGAGGATCTCCTCAATCCCACTGACACTCATTCCACAGAGGAAGCAGGGCCTGTGGACAAGGGGGACGACTCACCTACCACAGAGGCTAAGGTCGCCAAGGTGGTTAAAAATCTCCTTGGTGGCCGGGCCCTGGGGGTGGATGAGATTCGCCCTGAGTACCTCAAGGCCCTGGATGTTGTAGGGCTGTCATGGTTGACACGCCGCTGCAACATTGCATGGAGGTCGGGGGGAGTGCCTTTGGCATGGCAATCCGGGATGGTGGTTCCTCTTTTCAAAAAAGGGGACCGGAGGGTGTGCTCCAACTTTAAGAGGGATCACACTCCTCAGCCTCCCTGGGAAGGTCTATGCCAAGGTACTGGAGAGGAGAGTCCGGCCGTTGGTTGAACCTCGGATTCAGGAGGAGCAATGTGGTTTTCGTCTTGGCCGTGGCACATCGGACCAGCTCTTTACCCTCTCGAGAATTCTCGAGGGTTCATGGCAGTTTGCCCAACCAGTTTACGTGTGTTTTGTGGACTTGGAGAAGGCATTCAACCGCGTCCCTCGTGTTTTTTTGTGGGGGGTGCTTCGGGAGTATGGGATATTGGGATTGTTGTTACAAGCTATTCGGTCTCTGTACGACCGTTGTGAGAGTTTGGCTTGTATTGCCAACACTCGATCGGACTCATTCCCAGTGAGAGGTGGACTCCGCCAGGGCTGCCCTTTGTCACCGATCCTGTTCATAATTTTTATGGACAGGATTTCTAGGTGCAGCCAGGGAACGGAGGATGTCATGCTCGGTAACCACAGGATCTCATCATTGTTGTTTGCGGATGATGTTGTCCTGCTGGCTTCATCCAGCAATGACCTACAGTTCTTGCTGGGATGGTTTGCTGCTGAGTGTGAAGCAGCTGGGATGAGAATCAGCACCTCCAAGTCCGAGTCCATGGTCCTCAGCCAGAAAAAGGTGGATTGTCCTCTCTGGGATGGGGACGAGCTCCTGCCCCAAGTGGAGGAGTTTAAGTATCTCGGGGTCTTATTTACGAGTGAGGGAAGAATGGTGCGAGAGATTGACAGATGGATTGGAGCAGCATCTGCAGTGATGCAGACGTTGTACTGGTCTGTTGTGGTGAAGAGGGAGCTGAGTTGTAAGGCAAAGCTGTCGAATTACCAGTCAATCTACGTTCCTACTCTCACCTATGGTCACGAGCTTTGGGTGATGACCGAAAGAATGACATCGCAGATACAAGTGGCTGAAATGAGCTTTCTCTGTAGGATTGCTGGACTCACCCTCAGAGATAGGGTGAGGAGCTCAGTCATCCTGGAGAGGTTCAGAGTAGAACCGCTGCTCCTCCACATTGAAAGGAGTCAGTTGAGGTGGTATGGGTATCTGATCAGGATGCCTCCTAGACGCCTCCCACTTGAGGTGTTTTGGGCATGTCCCACTGGGAGGAGACCTTGGGGCAGACCCAGGACTCGCTGGAGAGACTGTCTCCCAGCTGGTCTGGGAACGCCTCGGTATCCTCTCTGAGGAGCTGGAGCAGGTGGCTGGGGAGAGGGAAGTCTGGGCTTCTCTGCTTGGGCTGCTGCCTCCTAGACCCGGACCTCCGGAAAAGCAGTAGAAGATGGATGGATGGATGGATGGATATTTGAATATATTTTTGCAGTTTTTTTCTTGTAAATTTGCAGGTTTTTTCTTATTTTATTTGCTTTATACACGATTCCTCTAGGCTCCAGTATTAGCAAATTTAAGATAAGATAAGCCTTTATTAGCCCCACAATGGGGAAACTCCAGGATTGCAACAGCACAGGGATAGCAACACTCAGAGCTATCAGAGCTATTTATATTTATTCCATCTAGCTACAATGCTCTGCACTGTGTGTTCATATATTCATATATTTATTCCATCCAGCTACAATGCTCTGCACTGTGTGTCTGTGTGTGTGTGTGTATATATATATTTTATAGTAATATGTACATATGTATATTAGCTGCTCTTGCTTGCTTGTTTTTTTTCTTGCCTTCTGATTGTTGCTCTGAGTGTTGCTATCCCTGTGCTGTTGCAATCCTGGAATTTCCCCGTTGTGGGACTAATAAAGGCTTATCTTATCTTATCTTATCTTATATACAGTATATATATATATATATACAGTATATATATATATATATATATATATATATATATATATATATATATATATAGACACACAGTGTGGAGCATTGTAGCTAGATGGAATAAATATGTAAATATATAAACACACACAGTGCAGAGCATTGTAGCTAGATGGAATGAAACAGCACAACCGTCTACTTAGTTATCCTACATGGAATGATTATGTACCCATACATATTCTAACCCTCCATAGCGACCGGTATTTTCCTAGTTGTATGCCGGAGGAAAAAAAAGGTGTGTCTTATCACTTTTACACTGATATCCATTGCATTTTTCTTTCAAACCAGACCATATTGACAATTTTAAAATCTTTCCTGACTTAAGTTGGGTGTCATCCAGTCCTGAGCAATTTTGGGGGGAGACTGAAAATTACCTTAAACTTTCTTTTTCATAACTTATGATTTGTTCCTTGTGTATCTAGCACCTCGAGTTTCTGCATGCAATGATCTTCTCACACATTGATGACTGTTGTACCAACTGGTCACTCACTGGTGTAACCATGATCAAACCCACTGAATCTTGATACAAAAAAGCCATAAAAATCTTTGAAAAGAAAGACCTCACATATCACTCTTGTAACATTTACAAGAAATACAATTTTCTGTGTTTTTATAAACTCTGAGATTTGCCTGTTCAATTTATAAAATATTAAATGGCTATGCCCCCCCCCCCCCCCCGGGAGAAGTTAAACTGAGGACTGTCACCAGTACAACCACCAAAGCAATCACTAGAGGAGACTGTGAGGTCCCCCCGATGCACAACATTTGCTCAATCTGTGCTATCAGTGCTATCACTTAAATGTTTCAGCTCATCAAACAAATTTAAATATTAGACGAAGATAACACAAGTAAACACAAAATGCAGTTTTTAAATGAACGTGTTCATTATTAAGGGTAAAATAAAATCCAAACCTACATGGCCTTGTGTGGAAAAAGTGATTGCCCCCTCCCTGTTAAAACATCAATTAAATGTGGTTTATCACATCTTTGGAAAGCTGAGTTCAATTTCTCTAGCCACACCCAGGCCTGATTACTGCCACACCTGTTCTCAATCAAGAAATCACTTAAATAGGACCTGCCTGACAAAGTGAAGTAGACCAAAAGATCCTCAAAAGCTAGACATCTTTTATTTTATTTTTTTTTTATTTTGTATACTTTATTTTTATATTTATCATGCTGCAGTTCAAAGAAATTCAGGAACAAACGAGAAACAAAGTAATTGAGCTCTATCAGTCTGGAAAAGGTTATAAATCCATTTCTAAAGCTTTGGGACTCCAGCAAACCACAGTGAGAGCCATCATCCACAAATGGTGAAAACATGGAACAGTGGTGAACCTTCCCAGGAGTGGCCAGCTGACCAAAATTACCCCAAGAGCACAGCGACGACTCATCCAAGAGGTCACAAAAGACCACACAACAACATCCAAAGAACTGCCGGCCTCACTTGTCTCAGTTAAGGTCAGTGTTCATGACTCCACCATAAGAAAGCGACTGGGAAAAAATGGCCTGCATGGCAGAGTTCCAAGACGAAAACCACTGCTGAGCAAAAAGAACATAAAGGCTTGTTTCAGTTTTGCCAGAAAACATCTTGATGATCCCCAAGACTTTTGGGAAAATCAGACAAAAGTTGAACTTTTTGGAAGGTGTGTGTCCCATTACATTCGGCGCAAAAGTAACACAGCATTTCAGAAAAGGAACATCATACCAACAGTAAAATATGGTGGTGGTAGTGTGATGGTCTGGGGCTGCTTTGCTGCTTCAGGACCTGGAAGACTTGCTGTGGTAAATGGAACCATGGATTCTGCTGTCTACCAAAAAAATCCTGAAGAAGAATGTCCGGCCATCTGTTCGTGAACTCAAGCTGAAGTGCACTTGGGTTCTGCAGCAGGACAATGATCCAAAACACACCAGCAAGTCCACCTCTGAATGGCTTAAGAAAAACAAAATGAAGACTTTGGAGTGACCTAGTCAAAGTCCTGACCTGAATCTGATTGAGATGCTATGGCATGACCTTAAAAAGGCAGTTCATGCTGGAAAACCCTCCAATGTGGCTGAATTACAACAATTCTACAAAGATGAGTGGGCCAAAATTCCTCCACAGTGCTGTGAGAGACTCCTTGCCAGTTATTGCAAATGCTTGATTGCAGTTGTTGTTGCTAAGGGTGGCCCAACCAGTTATTAGGTTTAGGGGGCAATCACTTTTTCACACAGGGCCATGTAGGTTTGGATTTTTTTCCCCCTTAAAAATAAACAGCTTGATTTAAAAACTGCATTTTGTGTTTACTTGTGTTATCTTTGTCTAATATTTAAATTTGTTTGATGAATTTGCAAATTTGCAGCTTTATTTTCATAAATTTGCAGCCTTTTGTATCAAATTTGCAGCTTTTTGTGTCAAATTTGCAGCTTTTCTCATAAATTTTCAGCTATTTACAGCTATTTAAATTTGCAGCTTTTTTCTTATAAATGTACAGCTTTTTTCTTGTAAATTTGCAGCTTTTTTCTCATATTTGCAGGATTTTTCTCATAAATTTGCAGCTTTTCTCTTATAAATTTGCAGTTTTTTTCTCCTTATAAATTTGCGTCTTTTTTTCCTCCTCATAATTTTGCAGCTTTTTTTCTCATAAATTTGCAGCTTTCTTCGTCATAAGATTTGCAGCTTTTTTCTTATAAATTTACAGCTTTTTTCTTATAAATTTTCAGCTTTTTTCTCATAAATTTGCAGCCTTCTCATAATATTGTAGCTTTTTTCTCATAAATTTGTAGCTTTTTCTTATAAATTTGCAGCTTTTTACTCATAAAGTTACAGCTTTTTTCATAAATTTGCAGCTTTATTTTCATAAATTTGCAGCCTTTTGTATCAAATTTGCAGCTTTTTGTGTCAAATTTGCAGCTTTTCTCATAAATTTTCAGCTATTTACTCAAAAATTTTCAGCTTTTTACTCATAAGTTTGCATGTTTTTTCTCCTAAATTTGCAGCTTTTTCTCAAAATTTGCAGCTTTTTTCTTATAAATGTACATCTTTTTTCTTGTAAATTTGCAGCTTTTCTCTTATAAATTTGCAGGTTTTTTTCTCCTTGCAAATTTGCAGCTTTTTTCTCCTTATAAATTTGCGTCTTTTTTTCCCTCCTCATAATTTTGCAGCTTTTTTTCTCATAAATTTGCAGCTTTCTTTGTCATAAGATTTGCAGCTTTTTTCTTATAAATTTACAGCATTTTTCTCATAAATATGCAGCTTTTTTCTCATAAATTTGTAAATTTTTGTCTCAAATTTGCAGCTTTTGTCATAAATTTACAGATTTCTCCTCATAAACTTGCAGCTTTTTACTCATACACGTGCAGCGTTTTACTCAAAAATTTGCAGCTTTTTACTCAAATGTGCAGTTTTTCACTCAAATTTGCAGCTTTTTTAAAAACATTTGCAGCCTTTTGTCATAAATCTGCAGCTGTTTTCTCATAAAATTTGCTGCTTTTTTCTTATAAATTTACAGCTTTTTTCTCTCATAAATTTGCAGCTTTTTGTCATAAATCTGCAGGGTTTTTTTCTTATAAATTTGCAGCCTTCTCATAATTTTGCAGCATTTTTCTCATAAATTTGCAACTTTTCCATCATAAATCTGCAGCTCTTTTCTCCTAAATTTGCAGCGTTGTTCTCATAAATTTGAAGCTTTTTGTGTCATAAATTTGCAGCTTTTTTCTATCATAAATTTGCAGTTTTTTTCTCATAAAATTGACACCTTTTTCATCATAAATTTGCAGCTTTTTTCTCATAAATTTGAAGCTTTTTTCTTATGAATCTGTAGCTTTTGTCTTAAATCTGCAGCTTTTTTCTCATAAATTTGCAGGTTTTTTTCTCCTACATTTGTAGCTTTTGTGTCATAAACTTGCAGCTTGTTCTCACAAATTTGCAGCTTTTTTCATAAATTTGCAGCTTTTTCATGAATTTGTAAAATTTTTTCCCAAATTTGCAGCTTTTGTCTTATAAATTTACAGCTTCCTTCTCATAAACTTGCAACTTTTTACTCAAATTCACAGGTTTTTTGTCATGACTTTGCAGCTTTTTGTCATAAATCTGCAGTTTTTTTTCCTCATAAATTTACAACCTTCTCATAGTTTTGCAGCTTTTATTGCATAAATTTGCAACTTTTCTCTCATAAATTTGCAGCTTTTTTCTTATAAATTTGCAGCTTTTTACTCATAAATTTGCACCTTTTCTCTCATAAATTTGTAGCTTTTTTATAAATTTGCAGCTTTTTGTCATAAATCTGCAGCTTTTTTTCTCATAAAATTTGCAGCTTTTTTCTTATAAATTTATAGCTTTTTTCCTCATAAATTTAGAGCTTTTTTCTCATAAATTTGCAGCTTTTTGTGCCATAAATTTGCAGCTTTTTTCTCATAAATTTGCAGTTTTTTTCTCCTACATTTGTAGCTTTTGTGTCATAAACTTGCAGCTTGTTCTCACAAATTTGCAGCTTTTTTTCTCATAAATTTGCAGCTTTTTCATGAATTTGTAATTTTTTTCCTCAAATTTGCAGCTTTTGTCTTATAAATTTACAGCTTCCTTCTCATAAACTTGCAGCTTTTTACTCAATTTCACAGGTTTTTTTGTCATGACTTTGCAGCTTTTTGTCATAAATCTGCAGTTTTTTTCCTCATAAATTTGCAACCTTCTCATAGTTTTGCAGCTTTTATCGCATAAATTTGCAACTTTTCTCTCATAAATTTTCAGCTTTTTTTCTTATAAATTTGCAGCTTTTTACTCATAAATTTGCAACTTTTCTCTCATAAATTTGTAGCTTTTTTTTATAAATTTGCAGCTTTTTGTCATAAATCTGCAGCTTTTTTTCTCATAAAATTTGCAGCTTTTTTCTTATAATTTATAGCTTTTTTCCTCATAAATTTACAGCTTTTTTCTCATAAATTTGCAGCTTTTTGTGCCATAAATTTGCAGCTTTTTTCTCATAAATTTTCAGCTATTCACTCATAAATCTGCAGCCTTTTTCCTCATAAATTTGCATGTCTTTTCTCATATATTTGCAGCTTTTCTCATAATTTTCACTTTTTTTTCTCATAAATTTGCAGATTTTTTCTTATAAATTTGCAGCTTTTTTCTCATAAATATGCATGTTTTTAAGATAAGATAAGATAAGATAAGCCTTTATTAGTCCCACAATGGGGAAATTCCAGGATTGCAACAGCATAGGGATAGCAACACTCAGAGCAACAATCAGAAGGCAAGAAAAAACAACATCTAGTAAACATATGTCCATAGATTTTCATATATTTACAGCTTTTTCTCATAAATCTGTAGCTTATTCTCATAATTTTCAGCATTTTTTAATAAATGTACAGCTTTTCTCTTATAAATATGCAGCTTTTTTCTTATAAATTTACAGCTTTTTTCCTCATAAATTTGCAGCTTTTTTCTCATATATTTACAGGTTTTCTCATAAATCTAAGATAAGCCTTTATTAGTCCCACAATGGGGAAATTCCAGGATTGCAACAGCACAGGGATAGCAACACTCAGAGCAACAATCAGAAGGCAAGAAAAAACAAGAGCAGCTAGTATACATATGTACATATTACTATAAATATATATGTATATATATACACACACAGTGCGGAGCATTGTGGTTGGATGTGCAGCAGCTTATTCTCATAATTTTCAGCTTTTTTTTAATAGATGTACAGTTTTTCTCTTATGAATTTGCAGATTTTTTCTCATAAATTTGCAGCTTTTTTCTCCTCATAAATTTGCAGATTTATTCTCATAAATTTGCAGCTTTTTTCCTCATAAATTTGCATGTTTTTTTTCTCATAAATTTACAGCTTTTCCTCATAAATCTGCAGCTTATTCTCATAATTTTCAGCTTTTTTTTAATAAATGTACAGCTTTTCTCTTATGAATTTGCAAATTTTTTTCTCATAAATTTGCAGCTTTTTTCTCCTCATAAATTTGCAGATTCTTGTCTCATGAATTTGCAACTTTTCTCATAAATCTGAAGCTTTTTTTCTGATAAATTTGCATTAGCGGGGTCATATGGCATGCTGAACGGCTCCATTTTCTAGCCCATCCCAGTCGTTACCGTTCATAGATTTCCCCTCTGACGCCACCAGCAGCTGACGTGTCATTGCACCACTGAACAGTGACGCTGTCAGAGCTGCAGGGGTTAAGCTGTGTGTCTCCTCCCTGCTCGTCTTCAGAGAATGATTTGTTTACATTCAAATATTCCGATTTACACGTGTGTCAACAACTGTCACACATCCACCAGTAGCCAGGCAATCGGAGACAGCAGACAGATGTCAGCCCGGGAACGGGATTTCTTTAACAAATCAAATCAACTCAAATGAACTGCACTGAAAATGATAACAGAGTGGTGCCACACAGGCTGCTGTTTCCAGGGGGATGGCGTTTGGTGTGACACCGCTTCATAGGAAGCTCCACCAGTTTAGTGGCAGTAGCCTATAAACCCTCCACTGCTGAGATACAGAGGCTGTGCGACGCATTCAAGCTCCCCATGGAAACCCCGTCTGTCAGATGTGAGTTCCTTGTGACCACACCACCGCCATGTGACCACACCACCATATGACCACACCACCACCATGTAACCACATCGTCATGTGACCATACCACTATATGACCACAACACCATGTGATACACCACCATAAGACCACACTGTCATGTGACCACACCATCATGTGACCACACCACCATGTGACCACAACACCATGTGACCACACCACCATGTGACCATGTTTTAGCTCAGTCATAATCAACATTTAAAACAAAGAAAGGTCTGTGATAAAGATAGAAAATATTAAAGTTATAATATGTAACTAGAAAATTCCCACGGAAATTTTGAGTGTGCCGCAACTGAGCGATCGAGGGAGAAGGGTCTTAGTCAGGGAGGTGACCAAGAACCCGATAGTCACTTTGTCAGAGCTCCAGTGTTCCTTTGTGGAGAGAGGAGAACCTTCCAGAAGGAGAACCATCTCTGCAGCAATCCACCAATCAGGCCTGTTTGGTAGAGTGGCCAGACGGAAGCCACTCCTTAGTAAAAGGCACATGGCAGCCCACCTGGAGTTTGCCAAAAGGCACCTGAAGGACTCTCAGACCATAAGAAAAAAAATTCTCTGGTCCTATGAGACACAGATTGAACTCTTTGGCATGAATGCCAGGTGTCATGTTTGGAGGAAACCAGGCACTGCTCATCACCAGGCTAATACCATCCTTACAGTGAAGCATGGTGGTGGCAGCATCATGCTGCGGGGATGTTTTTCAGCGGCAGGAACTGGGAGACTAGTCAGGATAGAGGGAAAGATGAATGCAGCAATGTACAGAGACATCCTGGATGAAAACCTGCTCCAGAGTGCTCTTGACTTCAGACTGGGTCGACGGTTCATCTTTCAGCAGGACAACCACCCTAAGCCATACCTGTCAAGTGATACGGTTTCGCCGTATTTTAATACGGGGAAAATGCAATTTTAGCAAATACGGGCGTATTGCCATTTCTGTACGCCAAAAAGAAAAATATACGGGGAAAAAAATTATTGAGAGTGTGGAGGAACACCTCGTGTGTGGCCCCCACAGCGTACGGGGCTGGCAGAGCGCTCAGCGTGAGCAATTATCAGAACAGTGAGAGGTGTGGACTGATCATTATGCAGATGCGCTTCGCACCTTCTGTTGTCCTGCGGCTCCGGAACAGAGAGGAATTCCGGTGCCAGTAATGCTGCACCTGGTATGTGTGACTCTAATGCAAATGTCCATGCTTTCCTGCTGTATACCGTGATGCTAATGTGCCATGCATGCATTGTCTGTAGCCGGGTATACGACTGTCTGCATGAAGCACCCTTTTAAACTTCAGTTCGCCGTGTCCTGTCCGCCTGCACTTATTTCGATCCTCCACAAGCGCACCTAAGCAGTGTTTTTGTGAGTTTCAAAATGGCCTCTCACAGCGCGCCGCCGGCGAAGAAAACAAAGCTTGAAGAAAAGGGAAATCGAGGGACTGGATGTCACCGTTCTCCTTCACTGTCACCATTTATTTATTTATTTTAGATTGCACAATATTCCATGGCAGAATGTTGTGGGCTTTGCTTCGGACAATTGCATCACGATGGTGGGTCGAGACAATTCTGTCCTTTCCAGACTGAAGGAGAACTCTCCAAATGTTTTCAGGTATGGGCAGTATTATTCACCTTCAAATATTACCTAAATATAACAAAAAAAAATGCTTTAAAATCTTAACAGACATGCTTAGAGGTAGCACAAATCCCCTATAGTGTACTGTTATTTTGTATCTTGGAACTTTGCTTTACATCTGAATGTATAGCATTATATTGAAAGGGCTGAATAAGACTGATATTTTCATTGTTATTATTATTAACACAATTTCAAAGAGAATTATTTCTGATACTTAACTTATGAAACAAAAATCCATTCTGCTTTTGTTTCAGCATTGGCAGCATAAATGAATGAATTTGAAATGGTTCATGTTGCAGTTTCTGTTTGTTTGGTTTTTGTTTGTTTTTTGTTTTTTTGCTTCAGTTTTCTTTCATCTGCCGATAAATACAGTTTTTAAGTACTCAGTACAGGTGTGAAGGTCCCCCCAATAAGGGAAGCATGAGGTACGCCTTGACAGGTATGCTAAGCTCACAGTCAAGATATCAAAGGAGTGGCTTCAGGACAACTCTGTGAATGTCCTTGAGTGGCCCAGCCAGAGCCCAGACTTGAATCCAACTGAACATCTCTGGAGAGATGTGAAAATGTCTGTGCACCAACACTTCCCATCCAACCTGCAAAGACTGGATGCAAAGGTGCTGCAAAGAGGAATGGGCCAAACTGCCCAAAGATAGGTGTGCCAAGCTTGTGGCATCATATTCAAGAAGACTTGAGGCTGTAATTGCTGCCAAAGGTGCATCAACAAAATGTTGAGCAAAGGCTGTGAATACTGATGTACATGTGATTTCTTAGTTTTTTTTATTTTTAATAAATTTGCAAAAATCTCAGAAAACTTTTTCATGTTGTCATTATGGGGTATTGCGTGTAGAATTTTGAGGAAAAAATGAATTTAATCCATTTTGGAATAAGGCTGGAACATGACAAAATGTGGAAAAAGTGAAGTGCTGTGAAGACTTTCTGGATGTACTGTAAATGGTGTAAAAAGACGAAGCTGAGTCAGATCTGAGACGGCTGTTTCTTCAGATGCGGGCAGCCATTTTTATGATCTAAACCTGGACAGAGGAATCAGAATCAGAATCAGAATCAGAATCAGATTTATTGCCATTGTTCATGTGATACACAAACTAGGAATTTGTCTTGGTGCCATGCTGCAACATTAAAAACATGATGAGATAAAGAGATAAACTAAAAAACTAAAGGGCTAAAAACGTACAATAAGTGTAGAAAAATAAGTAATATAATAATAATAATAATAATAGTAATAATGAGTAGTACTAGTCAAGGCAGTTTTAAAAAAATTAGCAAGTAGCAGATAATATGGGGTACCACAGTGCAGTTGATAATGCAACAGAAAAAACAGTGATGATTGACATGAGTCTGGTTGAGCTGCTGTACATAGTGCACGAGAGTCAATAAGTCACTTAGTGTTCAGCAGTCTGATGGCAGAGGGGAAGAAGCTGTTCATGTGCCGGGAGGTTTTAGTCTGAATGGATCGAAGTCTTCTACCTGAGGGGAGGGGGGCAAACAGTACGTGACCAGGGTGTGAAGGATCAGCTATGATCCGGCCAGCACGCCTCCGGGTCCTGGAGATGTACAGGTCCTGGAGAGATGGGAGCTTGCAGCCGATCACCTTCTCAGCAGTGCGCACGACGCGCTGCAGCCTTAGTCTGTCCCTGACAGTGGCTCCTGCGTACCACACAGTTATGGAGGAGGTGAGGATGGACTCGATGATGGCCGTGTAGAACTGCACTAACATCTTGGTGGGTAGCTTGAGCTTCCTCAGCTGCCGCAGAAAGAACATCCTCTGCTGGGCCTTTTTGATGAGGGAGTTGATGGTTGGCTCCCATTTGAGGTCCCGGGTGATGGTGGTGCCCAAGAAGCGGAAGGAATCTGCAATGGTGATGGGAGAGCCTGTGATGGTGAGGGGGGGCAGGGGGATTGTGACTTTCCTGAAGTCCACAATCATCTCCGCTGTCTTCAGAGTGTTCAGCTGCAGGTTGTTATGGCTGCACCAGGACACCAGCTGGGCCACCTCTTTCCTGTAGATGGACTCGTCGCCGTTGGAGATGAGCCCGATGAGGGTGGTGTCATCCGCAAACTTAATCAGCTTAACAGACTGGTGGGAGGAGGTGCAGGAGTTGGTATAAAGGGAGAAGAGTAGGGGGGAAAGTACACAGCCCTGGGGTGATCCAATGCTGATGCTAACAGAGTCCGAGACAGACTTCCCCAGCCGCACATGCTGCCTCCGGTCCGTCAGGAAGTCGGTGATCCACCTGCAGAGGGAGTCAGGCACGTTGAGCAGGGACATCTTGTCCTGGAGCAGATCGGGGCGGATGGTGTTGAATGCGGAGCTGAAGTCCACAAACAGAATCCTGGCATAGGTTCCCGGGGAGTCCAGGTGCTGCAGGATGGAGTGGAGGGCCAGGTTGACTGCATCGTCCACAGACCTGTTAGCACGGTAGGCAAACTGCAGCGGGTCCAGGAGGGGTGTGGTGATGGACTTCAGGTGAGACAGGACCAGGCGCTCAAAGGACTTCATGACTACAGAGATGAGCGCTACAGGTCTGTAGTCGTTAAGTCCAGTAATCCGTGGCTTCTTGGGGACAGGGATGATGGTGGAGGATTTGAGGCAGGTCGGCACGTGACATTGCTTAAGGGAGGTGTTAAAAATGTCTGTGAAGACAGGAGCCAGCTCTTTCGCACAGTGTCTCAGGGTGGAGGGAGACACACCGTCCGGCCCGGGGGCCTTGCGTGGGTTCAGTCTGGAGAACTGTCTGTGCACGTCCTGCTCACTGATGACAAGGGCAGGGGGGGAGGAGGAGGAGGAGGAGGAGGAGACAGACGGAGCTGAGCGTTTTAATGAATTCTATTGTATTCTATTGTATTGAATATTCTATTCAATTGAATATTCTGAATATTCAATTGAATATTCTATTCTATTCTATTGAATTCTATTGTATTTTCTATTTTGCTCGTACATACAGACTCATTCATCTTATTAATTTTATTCCTTAATACATTACAGTCAGGGTCACATGACAGTCGTCAACTCTGTGTGTGTGTGTGTGTGTGTGTGTGTGTGTGTGTGTGTGTGTGTGTGAGAGAGAGAGAGCTGGTCTCTAGTTTTGCACCAAAAGAGGCCCACTTTGCTCCAGGGCCACAGGTTGCAGACCGCAGCTTTTATATTGTAAGTGAGTGTGTGAATGGAAATGCTGAGTCAGCACTAAGTGGTATAATAGAGGAACGTTAACGAGCAGAAACACTGAAGTCGGCAAAACACTTCACAACAGGTCAGACGCGCTGCTGCTGCAACAGGCAGGGAAAGATGAGAAATTACCATTGAAAAGTCATAAATTGATGAGAAAAGTTGCAGAATTGTCATAAAAACGTTTAATATCAAAGATGAAAGGAATAAATGAAGTGGCCGTTGTTTCAGTTGGACCGGTGACTAAACAGTTTTCTGATGAGTCCATGACAGATTAAATAAGAGCGCCGCCATCGTGGATTCACAACAGTCTGCAGCAGCAACAGTCACGGCTACTTTTCACAGCTACACAGACACAGCAACCGTCACTGAAAACGGACAGCTTTTTGCTCACTAGTTTGTGACTTTTTCCCCCAAAATTTGCAACTTTTTAAACTTTTCCTAATCAATTTGTGACTTTTTTCCTCTCAAAAAATTCCTAACTTTTATCATGAGTTTGCATCTTTTTATCTCATAATTTGCAGTGTTTTTGTTGTAAATTTGTGACATTTTTAATGTCAGTTTGTTTGCAGACTGAGTGCACAATGTCATTTTCTGGTTGTTAGTCATGAATGTAACTGAGGCTAAGCCTGAAATTAAATCACCTTTATTGTCATTCAACCATACAACCAATCATGTACAGCAGAACGAGATTGTGTTTTTCCTATCTACTGTGTTAATCACACACACCCCAAGAGCAGAATCAGAGGGCCGCTGCCATGCAAGGCGCCGCCACAAATTTCCCTCCTCCATTCCATTATTGCTGAGCACCAAGCTGGATGGCAGGAAGTTTCACTTTTATATGGTCTTCGGCATGACCCGGCCGGGATTTGAACCCCTGCCTCCCGGGTGTGGGGCGGATGCTCTACCAACTGATCCACCACTCCGGTCAAGTGGCCAAAGTAAATAAATTATTTTATTAATTTTAAATAAAATAGTCAAACTGAGTTAATTCATCTATGTTCATGAACAAAGGCAGCTCTGTCTCTCTGTATTAGCAGCATGAACACTAATTTGAACTAAAATGCAGAAAAATGCAGAAAGTCAGATGTTTCTGGAGAGGATCACGGCTGATGAGAAGACAAACGTTCTTTTTAACAAAAGAACCTTAATACAGAAGCTGACATGCCCCATGTTGCCCTGTATCAACGGCCCCTAACGAGAACTGACATCAACACAGCAACGGCTCGTCAGAGGAGGCAAGACAGATGGAACCTCCTCAAAAGTTTGAGAAGAAAAAGAGAAGAAATGATGCAGACTTTGTGATGATACATGTATTATTTAGTCAGCAGTTTTTCTTTAAAAGCACTGAAGTTGGCCTCTGATGGTGTTTAATGTGACATTTAGTCAGAAACCTGTGAGACGTCTAGCAGAGTTTCAAAAAAAGGAGACACAGCACTGTGCGGACAATAATCAGCCAATCAGAAATTAGTTTGTGGAAAAAGGAACTTCTGCACTTCCTCCCCAATCATCTGAAGCTGTAGCAGGTGCTTCTCAGCTCAAGGACATCAAACTCATTAAGAAAAGAGTCTGGAGCACATTGTCCAATTCACAGCCTTTATTGGTGCACAGACTAACGTTTCAAGTTGTCAAGTTATTTTTGCTGCTAAGAAAGTTAAAGGAGGCAAACCTCTTTTCAACCAATCACAATCAGTCTTTTGCCGATGTCACTGTATTCCACATTTCAACTTATGATTTCAACCTGTGAGAACTACTGATGGTGGAGGGTGATATCCGTCAGTATTTACTTGCCAACAACTTTTTTAAACCACAATAAAGGTGAGACCTCCTAAAAATGTTGTCGCTTGAAAATTACAGGAGTTAGGCAGACAAACTCTTATGGAAAGCGGGACGGACGGACGTCATCACACCATAATACGTTCCATAATTGGAGATGGGCATAAAACAAGATTTCCCTTCTACCACACAAATGTCATAACCAGGAGGTAAGCAATAATGTATTATTATTATTATTATTATTATTATTATTATCATTATTACCAGAATCCATCCATCTTCTACCGCTTTTCCGGAGGTCCGGGTCGTGGAGGCAGCAGTTCAAGCAGAGAAGCCCAGACTTCCCTCTCCCCAGCCACCTGCTCCAGCTCTTCAGAGAGGATACCAAGGCGTTCCCAGACCAGCTGGGAGACACAGTCTCTCCACCGAGTCCTGGGTCTGCCCCGGGGTCTCCTCCCAGTGGGACGTGCCTGAAACACCTCAAGTGGGAGGCGTCCAGGAGGCATCCTAATCAGATGCCCATACCACCTCAACTGACTCCTTTCAATGTGGAGGAGCAGCAGTTCTACTCTGAGCCTCTCCCGGATGACTGAGCTCCTCACCCTATCTCTGAGGGTGAGTCCAGCAATCCTACGGAGAAAGCTCATTTCAGCCGCTTGTATCCGCGATCTCGTTCTTTCGGTCATTACCCAAAGCTCATGACCATAGGTAAGAGTAGGAACGTAGATTGACTGGTAAATCGACAGCTTTGCCTTAGAACTCAGCTCCCTCTTCACCACAACAGACCGGTACAACGTCCGCATCACTGCAGATGCTGCTCCAATCCATCTGTCAATCTCTCGCTCCATTCTCCCCTCACTCGTGAACAAGACCCCAAGATACTTAAACTCCTCCACTTGGGGCAGGAGCTTGTCCCCAACCCAGAGAGGACAATCCACCTTTTTCCGGCTGAAGACCATGGACTCGGACTTGGAGGTGCTGATTCTCATCCCAGCCGCTTCACACTCAGCGGAAAACCGTCCCAGCAAGAGCTGTAGGTCATTGCTGGATGAAGTCAACAGGACAACATCATCTGCAAACAACAGAGATGAGATCCTGTGGTCACCAAGCATGACATCCTCCATTCCCTGGCTGCGCCTAGAAATCCTGTCCATAAAAATTATGAACAGGATTGGTGACAAAGGGCAGCCCTGGCGGAGTCCAACTCTCACTGGGAATGACTCCGACCGAGTGTTGGCAATACGAACCAAACTCTCACAACGGTCGTACAGAGACCGAATAGCTCGTAACAACAAGCCCGATACCCCATACTCCCGAAGCACCCCCCACAAAAATCCACGAGGGACGCGGTCAAATGCATTCTCCAAGTCCACAAAACACATGTAAACTGGTTGGGCAAACTCCCACGAACCCTCAAGAATTCTCGAGAGGGTAAAGAGCTGGTCCGATGTGCCACGGCCAGGACGAAAACCACATTGCTCCTCCTGAATCCGAGGTTCGACCAATGGCCGGACTCTCCTCTCCGGTACCTTGGCATAGACCTTCCCAGGGAGGCTGAGGAGTGTGATCCCTCTAAAGTTGGAGCACACCCTCCGGTCCCCTTTTTTGAAGAGAGAAACCACCACCCCGGTTTGCCATGCCAAAGGCACTGCCCCAGACCTCCACGCAATGTTGCAGAGGCATGTCAACCATGACAGCCCAACAACATCCAGGGCCTTGAGGTACTCAGGGCGAATCTCGTCCACCCCCGGGGCCCGGCCACCAAGGAGATTGTTAACCACCTTGGCGACCTCAGCCCCTGTGATAGGCGAGTCATCCCCCTCGTCCCCAAACCCTGCTTCCTCTGTGGAAGGTGTATCAGTGGGATTGAGGAGATCCTCAAAGTATTCCTTCCACCACCCGACGATATCCCCAGTTGAAGTCAACAGTGTCCCATCCTCACCATACACAGTGTGGACGGGGAGCTGCTTTCCCCTCCTGAGCCGCCGGACAGTTTGCCAGAATCTCTTTGAGGCCGACTGAAAGTCTTGTTCCATGGCCTCACCGAACTCCTCCCATACCCGGGTTTTTGCTTCAGCAACCACCAGAGTTGCACTCCGCTTGGCCTGCCGGTACACCTCAGCTGCTTCGGGAGTACCACAAGCCAGCCAAGCTTGATAGGATTCCTTCTTCAGCTTAATGGCCCCCCTCACCACTGGTGTCCACCACTTGGTTCGGGGGTTGCCACCACGAGATGCACCGACCACTTTGTGGCCACAGCTCTGGGCCGCCGCTTCAACAACAGAGGTGGAGAATATGGCCCATTCAGACTCCATGTCTCCAGACTCCCTCGGAATGTGGTTGAAGTTCTTCCGGAGGTGGGAGTTGAAGACCTCCCGGACAGGGGCCTCAGCCAGACGCTCCCAGCACACCCTCACTATACGTTTGGGTCTACCAGGTCTGAATGGCTTCCTCCCCTGCCATCGGATCCAACTCACCACCAGGTGGTGATCAGTTGACAGCTCTGCACCTCTCTTTACTTGGGTGTCCAGGACATACAGTCGCAGGTCTGATGATACGATAACAAAATCGATCATCGACCTGCGACCTAGGGTGTCCTGGTGCCAGGTGCACATATGGACACCCTTATGCTTGAACATGGTGTTCGTTATGGACAGACCGTGGTTAGCACAGAAGTCCAATAACTGAACACCACTCGGGTTCAGATCGGGCAGGCCGTTCCTCCCAATCACCCCCCTCCAGGTTTCACTGTCGTTGCCCACGTGCGCATTGAAGTCCCCCAGTAGGACAATGGAGTCTCCAAGAGGAGCACCCTCCAGCACCCCAGTCAGAGACTGCAAAAAGGGTGGGTACTTTGAAACATCATTTGGTGCATAGGCACAAATGATGGTCAGGACCCGTTTCCCAACCCGAAGGCACAGGGAAGCAACCCTTTCGTCCACCGGGAAAAACTCCAATATAGAGGCAGCAAGGTGGGGCGATACAAGAATACCCACCCCTGCTCGTCGCCTCTCGCCCGGGGAAACTCCAGAAAAGGCCAAGCTCCAGCCCCTCTCCAGGAGACTGGTTCCGGAACCGGAGCTGTGTGTTGAGGTGAGACCGACTATATCTAGCCGGTATCTCTCAACCTCGTACACCAGCTCAGGCTCCTTCCCCACCAGAGAGGTGACATTCCACGTGCCAAAAGCCAGTTTAGAAAGCTTGGGATCAGTACGCCAATGTCTCCGTCTTTGACCGCCACCTAATCCACATAGCACCGGACCCCCATGATCCCTCCTGCAGGTGGTGAGCCCACTGGAGGGCGGACCCATGTAACTCCTTCGGGCTGAGCCTGGCTGGGTCCCATGGGTGGAAACCCGGCCACCAGACGCTAGCCTTCGAGCCCCTCCCCATACCGGGTGAGGTACACTGAATCCTTGATATACAATTTATCATGAGAGTCTGTTGGATCGTTCTTAGTCTGGCCCTTCACCCAGGACCAGTTTGTCTTGGGAGACCCTATCAGAGGCAAATTGCCCTGGACAACATAGCTCCTGGGATCACTGGGGCACGCAAACCCCCCTACCACGATAAGGTGAGGATCCATGAGGGGGTTATTACCAGAATGTGATCAATAATGTATTATTATTATTATTATTATTATTATTATTATTATTATTATTATTATTATTATTACCAGAATGTGATCAATAATGTATTAATATTATTATTATTATTATAACCAGGATGTGAATATGATCAATAATGCATTATTATTATTATTATTATTATTATTATTATTATTATTATTATTATTATTATTATAGCCAGAATATGATCAATAATGTATTATTATTATTATTATAACCAGGATGTGAATATGATCAATAATGTATTAATATTATTATTACTACCAGAATGTGATTGTCAGGCGGTGGCCCTCGCGAGCCACCATAAGATGCCAAAAGTTGCCAGTGAGGTTTTTTTTTTTTTTTTTTTTTTTTTTTTTTTTGTTACTTATTTGTACCCGTAGGTAGACTTGGTTTGCAGTCTGGTGACAAGCCACCGGCTGCTGGTCGCTGCGTGCGCGAGCGCCCTAAACCTACATGTTTTTGGTGTGCAGGAGGAAACCGGAGAAATCCCGGAGTAAACCCGCGCAACACGGGGAGAACATGCAAACTCCACACAGCTCACTGTTGGTCGGGGGCTGGGATCGAACCCACGATCTCATGATCCCCGCGGTCCCCCGGCCGAGGGTAAAACTGTGCTGCCACAGTGCTAAACCACTGCGCCACCGTGCAGCCACCATGCAGGTTTGCATGATTGTTTATTCACAACACAAGAACACACAAAGTAATGAGCCGCTGTGGGCTGAAACACACTACACATGGGCTGCACGGTGGCGCAGTGGTTAGCACTGCGGCAGCACAGTTTACCCTTGGCCCGGGGATCGTGGGATCAATCCCAGCCTCCGACCAACAGTGATCTGTGTGGAGTTTGCATGTTCTCCCTGTGTTTGCGTGGGTTTACTCCGGGATTTCTCCGGTTTCCTCCCACATGCCAAAAACATGCAGGTTAGGTTAACTGGAGACTCTAAAATGGCCCTCGGTGTGAGTGTTTGTGTGAATGGTTAAGGGATAGCGCCGTAGCGTGGCTGCTCATCCATCCAGGTGGTGGATACCCTCAATTTCCCCTCTGGGGATCAATAAAGTATAGTAAATCTAAAAAAAAATCTAAGACACAAGGGAACGTAAGGCTAACACGAAGCGTACTTACAGTCGTGACCATGAACAAGGAAAGATTGACGTCTGAGACGAGAACCGCTCGCTCAACGTCTGGCAAGGAATATTGACAAGACTGCTGCCCTGTACTGCTCTCTGCACCAGCTTAAATGCCGGGCTGCTGATGAGCCATAAATGCAGCACAGCTGTTAGGCTTTGACAGCAGGAAGCCCCTCCGAGTGCTGTCACAATAAGAGCTCGGGGAGCCAGAAGGTAACCATTGCTGTCAAACCTGGCGGAGATGATGCATGGCCCGAGTACGGACGACATCGGCGCTCAGACCATGACAGTGATCAATAATGTATTATTATTATAATTATTATTATTTTTATTACCAGAATGTGATCAATAATGTATTATTATTATTATTATTATTATTATTATTATTATTACCAGAATGTGATCAATAATGTATTATTATTATTATAACCAGGATGTGAATATTTTTAAATTTTTTTTGTTACTTATTTGTACCCGTGGGTAGACTTGGTTTGCAGTCTGGTGACAAGCCACCGGCTGCTGGTCGCTGCGCGCGCGAGCGCCCTAAACCTACATGTTTTTGGTGTGCGGGAGGAAACCGGAGAAATCCCGGAGTAAACCCGCGCAACACGGGGAGAACATGCAAACTCCACACAGCTCACTGTTGGTCGGGGGCTGGGATCGAACCCACGATCTCATGATCCCCGTGATTCCCCGGCCGAGGGTAAAACTGTGCTGACACAGTGCTAAACCACTGCGCCACCGTGCAGCCCATAATATGATATGATATGATCAATAATGTATTATTATTATTATTATTATTATTATTACCAGAATGTGATCAATAATGTATTATTATTATTATTATTATTATAGCCAGAATGTGATCAATAATGTATTAATATTATTATTATTATTATAACCAGGATGTGAATATGATCAATAATGCATTATTATTATTATTATTATTATTATTATTATTATTATAGCCAGAATATGATCAATAATGTATTATTATTATTATTATTATAACCAGGATGTGAATATGATCAATAATGTATTAATTATTATTATTATGACATTTCTGAATGTCAGCTCGGCTTCAGTTGCGGCAAAATGCAACGAGCTTCTCTGCGACCATCTCAGCTTTGCTGTGTTGTCGACCAACAAAGCACCTCGCCAAGGGACACTGCCTATGCACCAAGCAGTGTTGTCATCACCATAGGTGCAGCCCCACAGTTTTCAATGGAAGTACAGTTGAGGAGAGAAGATATAGCTACCGCATACGGGGGAACCGATGCGCCACTCAATACGGCAGTGGCGATAAGTGGACGAAGTCCATATACTGCTACCGTGTCTGGGGTAACCGACGAACAACACCATTGACCTTCTGTTTCGAACTCATGCAAACAATTCCTCAATCTCGGTGCTTGGAATGTCCATACAACCAACGACAGTGAGTCTTCAATCAGACCTGAAAGAGCAACAGCCCTTATCTGTCGTGAGCTCGAGAAAGCATCCATTGACATCTGTGCCCTAAGCGAAGTTCGGTGACCTGGCACCAGAAACGTAATTGAGAGGAGTCACACAATCTTCTGGAGTGGAGGAGAAGAGAGAACAGCTGGCGTTGGCTTTGCTATTTCCAACAGGCTAGCTGCTCAAGGTATCACCCCTACACCAATTAGCGACAGGCTCATGTCAATGCGCACACAGCTAAAGGGAGGAAACAATCTAACTCTCATTAGTGTGTATGGGCCGACCATGCAAAGATCTCAGGAAGAAAAAGAGCAGTTCTATGAAAAGCTTAGCAGCTGCACATCTGCCACCGAGATGGACATCATCATCATCCTGGGCGACTTTAATGCTCGAGTGGGCAAGGACTGGAAATCGTGGCCGAATGTAATTGGAAAACATGACGTTGGTAAAATGAACTCCAACGGGCTTATGCTCTTAGAATTCTGCACCAGATTCCAGCTCAGTGTCATGGGTACTATGTTCCAACAGAAAAACACCTTAAAGAACACATGGCAAAACCTACGTTCAAAGCACCAAATCGACCATGTACTATCCAATAAGGCCGCAAAACCATATGTTACAGTGACACGAGTCAATCAAGCAGCAAACTGCTTCACCGATCATAAGCTCCTGGTATCTAAGTGCCTGTTCTTTATTAAAAACAAGAAAAGTGGTACAAGGCCTCCCAAGAAGCTAGACACACATTTGGATGATGACAAAAAAGCATTACTGGAGCTCTTCCTAGACGAAAAGTTGTCTACCTGTAAGGCGGACTTTGATGAACTCAGACTTATTCTCCAGAATGCTGCCACACATATCTTCGGCAAAAAGAAGCGAGTGCAGAATGACTGGTTTGATGATCTGGACCAAGAAATTCAAAAGCTGCTTCAAGACAAGAACTTGGACAGGCATGTTCTAAGAAGGCGGATCAGAGAGCTAAAGAATGACTGGTTTCGGCGCAGAGCTGAGGAGGCAGAGCGGCACTCTCAGGAGAAGAACCACAGAGAGTTTTATGCTACCCTCAATGCCATCTATGGCCCTAGATCCAGAAGCACCCATCCTGTGAAGTCCAAAGATGGTGAGCTCCTGACTGTTCCTGACAAGATAAAGGACAGATGGGTTGAGCACTTCAGCGACTTATTAAACCAACCAACGGATGTTGACTTGAGCATCGTCGATGACATAGACCAGCTTCCAGTTATCGAATCAATGAGCCTTCCGATTGAAGACCAAGAACTTGACCAAGCCCTTAGAAACACCCGATTAGGAAAGAGCCCAGGTCCAGACGGTATTCTACCCGAAGTACATGGAGGACGTCGCTTAAGAGCCTTCCTACTTGTCCTATTCAACATCTGCTGGACTACAGAGATTATCCCAACCGACTGGATAGACGCCATCATCACAATTCTGTTCAGAAAAGGTGACAGAAGCCTCTGTGGCAATTACAGAGGAATCTCACTGCTCAGTGCTGTCGGTAAAGTCTTCGCGGACGTTATCTTGCAAAGGCTTCACCTGTTAGCAGAATATATCTACCCCCAGTCGCAGTCAGGGTATCGAAACGGTAGAAGTACAATAGATGGGATTCTCACCCTTCGCCAGCTGATGGAAAAAACAAGAGAGCAGCGCAGATGTTTGTACATAGCTTTCGTGGATTTTGTGAAGGCATTTGACATGGTCAATCGCGAGCTCCTCTTCATCATCCTTGGCAAACTTGGCTGTCCTCCAAAGTTTATAAGAATCATCAAGAGACTATACACGGACATGCACACCTGACTTGCTATCAATGGTGAACTCACCCAATCCCTTGAATACAACAGCGGGGTCAAGCAGGGGTGTAAACTAGCTCCAACACTCTTTGGCATGTACGCAGCAGTCCTACTTTGGCTCGCTTTCAAAGAAATCAAACACACCTGCAGCATACAGATCAGACTGCGTTACGATGGCGATCTTTTTGACCTCCGCAGATTAAAAGCGAAATCCAGAGTCCTCACTGATTATATTAGAGAAGCTCAGTATGCTGACGATATCGCGATCTTCAGTGATACACCAGAGGGCCTGCAGACGTTATTATCCTCCTACAATGACGTCGCTAAGAGAATGGGTCTCTGCATCAACACAGTCAAAACGGAGACCATGTGTATTGGCAATACAGCTGAGTTCTTTATTGACGACATCAAATTGGCCAACGTTACTCGCTTCAAGTATCTCGGTAGTTATGTCAGTAGTGACTGCTCTATGAAGGAAGAACTTGCATCTCGCATTCAAGCAGCATCGTGTGCTTTTGGCCGTCTGCGCAAGAGGGTGTTTGATTCGCATGACCTCACAGTCTCTACCAAAGTCGCAGTTTACAATCAGTGCCTTATGCCCCTCCTGATGTATGGCAGCAAAACCTGGACCCTATACCCTTCGCATAATCCAACAGCGTCACCTTCGCCTGATACTAAACATCAAGTGGGACGATTTCATCAGCAATGAGGAGGTGCTGCGGCGGGCATACGTCGAAGACATCGAGATCAAGCTTGTAATGAGTCGCCTGCGCTGGTTAGGTCATGTCTGTCGAATGAATGATGATAGGCCGGTGAAGGAACTCCTGTATTGTGAGCTGGCTCATGGTTCTCGCAAAGTAGGTCGACCCAAACTCCGTTTTAAGGACACATGCAAAAATGCACTGAAGTGTGCCGATGTTTTAGATCAATGGCAATTGGTAGTACATGATAGAGCGGAATGGAAGAACCTCACGAGGAAAGTTTGCAGGGCGCATAATACAAAGAGAGTGATAGCTCACGAGAAAAGACAGGCTCGACGCAGAGCGGAGAGAAGTAAGGAAGGAACTGTGGATATACCCGTTTCGGGTGAAAGGCCATAATAAGTCAAGCCAAGCCACTTGGGGCAGTGGCTTGACTCTGCTTGGAGCTTTGCTCGGAGCCGGTCTAGAATGGAGTAGTGAGGCACCTCCTTCCCTCCACTAGCCTTGGGTGCGCACCTTGGTCAAGTGCTACTACACCCGCAGCCTCCCTTGCCAGGGTCACGGCACGGCAATGTATTATTATTATTATTATTATTATCATTACTACCAGAATGTGATTGTCACGCGGTGGCCCTCGCGAGCCACCATAAGATGCCAAAAGTTGCCAGTGAGGTTTGCATGATTGTTTATTCACAGCACAAGAACACACAAAGTAATGAGCTGCTGTGGGCTGAAACACACTACACAAGACACAAGGGAACGTAAGGCTAACACGAAGCGTACTTACAGTCGTGACCATGAACAAGGAAAGATTGACGTCTGAGATGAGAACCGCTCGCTCAACGTCTGGCAAGGAATATTGACAAGACTGCTGCCCTGTACTGCTCTCAGCGCCCGCTTAAATGCCGGGCTGCTGATGAGCCATAAATGCAGCACAGCTGTTAGGCTTTGACAGCAGGAAGCCCCTCCGAGCGCTGTCACAATAAGAGCTCGGGGAGCCAGAAGGTAACCACTGCTGTCTGACCACAGATGCATGGCCCGAGTGCGGACAACATCGGCGCTCAGACCATGACAGTGATCAATAATATATTATTATTATTATTATTATTATTATTATTATTATTATTACCAGAATGTGATCAATAATGTATTATTCGTCGTCGGCCTCCATCGGTCTATGATGACCATGGAAGAGAATCCTAAACGTCTACTCTGCTGGAACAGCACCGCCTGTGGCTGAACAGGCCAATGCACGAATGGCAGTCCCTGTCACACAGGTCACACTTGTGGGTGGTCTCCGTGCTGCTGAGTCTGTGGCGGTTCTTCCTGCGGGTCCTTTTTTCATCTGCTGCAGCAGTCAGTCTCTCTTCACCCGCCTTGAGCTGTCTGGTCAGGGTGCCTCTCCATTTGGAGCGGTCCGTTGCAAGGTCCTCCCAGCGCTCTGTGTTGATCTCCAGGGCCTTCATGTCTCTCTTGCAGACGTCTCTAAAGCGCAGCTGTGGGCGGCCAACGTCTCTCCTGCCAGTTGCCAGTTCTCTGTAGAGGACGTCTTTGGGGATTCTGCCATCCTCCATACGGTGAACGTGGCCTAGCCAGCGGAGCCTGCGCTGCCTGAGTAGAGCGAACATGGAGGGAAGGCCGGTGCAGGACAGAACTTCTGTGTTGGGCACTTTGTCCTGCCAGGATATGTCCAGGATGTGGCGAATGCAGCGCAAGTGGAAGGAGTTCAGTCTCTTTTCCTGCCAGGCGTATGTTGTCCACGTCTCACTCCCATAGAGCAGTGTGCTGATGACGCAGGCGTTGTACACTGCCATCTTCGTCTTGACAGAGAGTTTGGGATTCTCCCACACTCGTGTGGTGAGGCGAGCGAGTGTGAAGGCCGATTTTCCAATCCTCTTGTTGATCTCTGTATCAAGGGAGAGGTTGTTGCTGATCGTGGACCCCAGGTACGTGAACTGATTCACGACCTCCAGCTCGTAGTCGTCGATGGTGATGGTTGGTGGTGCTTCCGTGCCTTGCGCCAAGACGTTAGTCTTCTTCAGGCTGATGGTAAGCCCGAAGTCCTTGCATGCCTGGGAGAAGCGGTCCATCAGGGTCTGAAGCTCCTGCTGTGTGTGGGTTGCGACTGCAGCGTCGTCTGCGAAAAGCATGTCTCTGATTAGAGCCTCGCGTACTTTGGTTCTGGCTTTCAGGCGGGCGAGGTTGAAAAGCCTGCCGTCAGATCTTGTGTGCAGGTAGATTCCCTCTGTTGCTGTGCTGAAGGCATGCTTCAGGAGCATAGCAAAGAAAATCCCAAAGAGGGTTGGTGCAAGTACACAGCCCTGTTTCACTCCGCTGCATATGTTGAATGGCTCTGAGACGTTGCCATCGTGCTGCACTATCCCCTGCATGTTGGTGTGAAACGATTCAATGAGGCTTTGCAACTTTGGTGGGCATCCTATCTTTGGCAGGATCTTGAAAAGGCCCTCTCTGCTGACCAAATCGAACGCTTTGGTGAGGTCGATGAAGGCGACGTACAGGGGCATGTTCTGTTCTCTGCATTTCTCCTGGAGTTGGCGGATGGAGAATATCATGTCTACCGTTGATCGCTCAGCGCGGAAGCCACACTGAGACTTGGGGTAGACACGTTCGGCAAGCTTCTGTAGATGAACGAGAACAACTCGTGCGTAGACTTTGCCAACAACGCTGAGGAGGGAGATGCCCTTGTAGTTGTTGCAGTCGCTTCTCTCCCCTTTGTTTTTGTAGAGGGTGATGATCTTGGCGTCCCTCATGTCCTGTGGTATGGCACCTTCCTTCCAACACTGGCAGAGGACGTCCTGCAATGGCAGCAGTAGGGTGGTCTTGCAGTGCTTGATCAGGTCAGGGGGTATGCCGTCGTTGCCGGGTGCCTTGCCAGCGGCAAAGCTATCAATGGCCTTGCTGAGTTCGTCGATGGTTGGCTCAGCGTCAAGTTCGTCCATGGATGGCAGGCAGTCAATGGCATCAAGGGCTGACGGTGTCACGGTGTTCTGTCTGGAGTAGAGGTCGGAGTAGTGTTCCACCCATCTCTCCATCTGCTTGTTCTTTTCTGTGATCATCTCCCCAGTGGAGGATTTGAGGGGGGCCGTCTTGCTCTGAGCCGGACCAAGTGCTTTCTTGATGCCATCGTACATACCACGGATGTTCCCTGTTATGGCAGCGGTTTGAATGTCTTGGCTGAGCTGAGTCCAGTACTCGTTGGCACAGCGCCGAGCAGTCTGCTGAACTTTGCTTCTCGCAGCCCTGAGAATCTGGAGATTCTTCTCATTTGGGTACTTCTTGTACTCAGCAAGTGCTGAGCGCTTGGCTTCAATGACGGGGGTCATCTCGGTCAACTTGGCATCAAACCAGTCCTGTGACTTCGAGGTCTTCCTCCCAAAGGTAGCCAAGGCTGTGCAGTGGATGGTGTTTCGCAGCTCTTCCCACTTCTGCTTTGCAGATTCTCCTTCTTGTGGTACACCAAGTTCCTTCTCAAAGGTGGAGGCAAACTGCTCAACAAGTTCTGGTTGAGCCATCTTGCTGGTGTCAATCCGTGCCTTTCCAGGTTGTCTAGCACGACGGAATTTCTTCAGCTGCAGCTTGACCTTGCAGCACACCAATGAATGGTCTGTGTCGCAATCTGCACTCTGGAACGAACGGGTGATTAGCATGTTCTTCAGTGAGGTGCGCCTGGTCAGGATCAAGTCCAGCTGGTGCCAGTGCTTTGAGCGCGGATGTTGCCAGGAAACCTTGTGTTGGGGCTTGGTCTTGAAGAACGAGTTTGTGATGCACAGATCGTGATATGTGCAGAACTCGAGCAGCCGCTGTCCGTTGTCATTCATTCTGCCCACGCCAAAAGGTCCAAGACAGGAGGGCCAGGAGTCATGGTCAGCACCCACTCTGGCATTGAAGTCTCCAAGGAGAATGAGTTGTTCAGAGTTGGGGATGATCCTGACAGTTGCTGCGAGATTCTTGTAGAACTCGTCTTTTGCCTCTGGTGTGGCTGTCAGTGTTGGGGCATACACACTGACGAGGGTGACTGGGCCTTGAGTGGTGTTCAGGCGGAGGGTGAGGAGTCGTGCAGAGCCAGTGCTGCTCGGTTCCACCATCTTCAGCAAGGTGTTCTTCACTGCGAAGCCCACTCCGTGTTCCCTGTGTTCATCACTGCCCTTTCCCTGCCAGTAGAACGTGTAGTCCTTCTCTCTCAGTGTGCCTGCGTCAGCCAACCGTGTTTCCTGGAGAGTGGCGATATCCACTCCCAGTCTCTTCAGCTCATTATTGATGATGGCAGTCTTCCTGGTGTCGTTGATGTCCTTGAGGTTAGCAGCAAGTCCTGTCATCATAGTGCGGACGTTCCAAGTTCCCAGTTTTAGAGTTGGTCTCTTTTGTTTTATTGTCTTGCCTGGTGCGAAGGTTCTCAGCCTGCTGTTCGGACTTCTCCTCATCCCCATGCACCCAATGAGGAAAGCAAGCTGTGGCAGGACAACACCTTATTGGCTGGGGGCTGCCCAGCTTGAGGCGGGCGGTAGCTGTCCAGTGAGATCCGATGATCCCTCCCACCATCTGGAATAACCCCTGGCACCGAGCTCTACGCCAATTGAGCAGTGGCTTATAACCGGTAACTGTCATTCCCCATGTTTTGTCTACGCCAAAGGCGAAGCTGGAGTGTCCTCTCCAGTGATCCGGTGTTCTACCTTCCAGCGTTGGGCGTTGGTAGGATTCAAGCCTGGGCAGGAAGATATGGAGGACAAGATGTTGCCCATGCAGCATGTCCCCCCTCTCCACGTCACTGATGAATCCAAAGGAACAGCAGGGCTGCTACAGTTTGGCACCAGCGCCGTTGCAGAAGCTGCCAGAACAATGTTGAGCACAACATAGAACTGCCTTAGGGGCTCCAACTCCGGATTTTTCCTCAGGGTTGACTCCCGAAGCCTTTCCCGTGACCGGGTATGCCGCAAGGCAGCGGAGGTTTGAAATCAGGGTTTACCTTCCCCTAGATGGGCTACCTTCCCAGGTTGACGAGCCACCATCTACCTGAAGCATCTGGTTTTAAGGCGCCAGGGATCCGCCCTCGCCCCTTCTCCTATTAGTAAAAGTAGTTCCGCCGGGCTTAGAGACTAAACCACATGGGCAGGCTAGGAGTTGGACTTAGTTGTCAGAGGCTTTTCGAGACGCACGCCATAAAGAGCATTTTATGAGCACTGGGAGCTTAACCCCAGTGCCGCTCCTGGCTATGACAACCTTGGAACCAATGTATTGGTGAACCAATGTATTATTATTATTATTATTATTATTATTATTATTATTATTATTATTATTATTATTATTATTATTATTATTATTATTATTATCAGAATGTGATCAATAATGTATTATTATTATTATTATTATTATAGCCAGAATGTGATCAATAATGTATTAATATTATTATTGTTGTTGTTGTTGTTATTATTACCTGAATGTGATCAATAATGTATTAATATTATTATTATTGTATTCAACTAAAATAATTGTAATGATGCCTGAACAACTCCCATTCCCCAAAGTGCAAGATACAACACTTATGAATATAAGTCATAAAAGATCACACAAAGTCTGACAAATAGACCAGGGTTTTTAAACAGTCGCCAATATTGGATGTCCCATTCATTTTCAATAATTCTGTAATTAATATTCACACAATCAAATAAATCTTAGTGTTCAGTCCTTTTTATATTTGTCAGTGTCTAACGTGTGATTGCCTACATATAGGCTACACCTCTTTGTATTCCACTGTCAAACACAGCCTACAATTGGACCTGGAAAGCCTAACTGGGTTACCTGTTTTCAGACAAGAATACTTGCTTTCTACAGACAATGCACTAGTTATTATTATAACCAGAATGTGATCAATAAGGCATTATTAGTAGTAGTAGTAGTAGTAGTATAACCAGGATGTGATCATTAATGTATTATTATTATCATTATTATTATTATAATCAGGATGTGATTATGACCAGGATATGATCATAAAGCTGGATTCATGCTGCACCTCCGCTGTCCACGTATGTGTAACCAGAAGCCTCGTGTGATGAAATTTATGTCATCATCTCCACTCCGCTAATGTCCACAGTGCTCGACTGCGGACGACCACGTGCAGCCCAAATTTTGTAACCAGATGCGATCATAACCAGGATGTGGTCATGACCGGGATGTGATCATAACCAGGATGTGATCATGACCTGGATGTGATCATGAGCGCGATGTGATCATGACCAGGATGTGGTCATGACCGGGATGTGATCATGAGCGGGATGTGATCATGACCAGGATGTGATTATGACTGGGATGTGGTCATGGCCAGGATGTGATCATGACTGGGTTGTGATCATGACCAGGATGTGATCATGACCAGATGTGATCATGGACAGATGTGGTCATGACCAGGATGTGATTATGTGATCATAACCAGGATGTGATCATGACTTGGATGTGATCATGAGCGGGATGTGATCATGACCAGGATGTGATCATGGACAGATGTGGTCATGACCAGGATGTGATTATGTGATCATAACCAGGATGTGATCATGAGCGGGATGTGATCATGACTGGGATGTGATCATGACCAGATGTGATCATGGACAGATGTGGTCATGACCAGGATGTGATTATGTGATCATAACCAGGATGTGATCATGACCAGGATGTGATCATGACTGGGATGTGATCATGACCAGATGTGATCATGGACAGATGTGGTCATGACCAGGATGTGATTATGTGATCATAACCAGGATGTGATCATGACCTGGATGTGATCATGAGCGGGATGTGGTCATGACCAGGATGTGGTCATGACCGGGATGTGATCATGAGCGGGATGTGATCATGACCAGGATGTGATCATGACTGGGATGTGATCATGACCAGATGTGATCATGGACAGATGTGATCATGACCAGGATGTGATTATGTGATCATAACCAGGATGTGATCATGACCTGGATGTGATCATGAGCGGGATGTGATCATGACCAGGATGTGATTATGACTGGGATGTGGTCATGGCCAGGATGTGATTATGACTGGGATGTGGTCATGGCCAGGATGTGATCATGACTGGGATGTGATCATAACCAGGATGTGATCATGATCAGATGTGGTCATGACCAGATGTGATCATGAGCGTGATGTGATCATGACCGAGATGTGATCATGAGCAGGATGTGGTCATGAGCGGGATGTGGCCATGACCAGGATGTGATCATGACTGGGATGTGATCATGACTGGGTTGTGATCATGACTGGGATGTGATCATGACCAGATGTGATCATGGCCAGATGTGGTCATGACCAAGATGTGATTATGACCGGGATGTGATCATAACCAGGATGTGGTCATGAGTGGGATGTGATCATGACCAGGATGTGATCATGAGCATGATGTGATCATGACCGGGATGTGATCATGACTGGGATGTGGTCATGACCAGATGTGGTCATGACCAAGTTGTGGTCATGACCAGGACACTGATGCTCATCATGAGTAGGAGGTCATTTTCCTTATTGAGCCCAGCAGTATTTGTTCTGAGCTGACCTCCTGAGGGCCACTCCTTCACTCTGGTGTTGACATCTGCATCAGTAATAAAAACAGAAGACAGCCTGGATGTTTAACTAAGGCGTCTGTTGCTTTTCCCCATCAAACCTTCATTTGTCTACATTTAAACTACGGATCAGCAGATTGGTCATGCAGGGAAAACTGGAGGTAAAATACTTCATGATGTCATAATACTGAAAAAATACATGAGAAACTTTTCCTCATAAATTTGCAAGCTTTTTTTTTTACCAATTAGTTTCTTTTTTCCTATAATTTGCAGCATTTTTCTTACACATTGGTGGTTTTTTTCCCTTTAGGATCAAGACTTTCTTCCTTTATACTTCTGACTTTTTTCAGAAGGTTTAAACATTTATCACATAAATTTTTATCTTTTTTTCTTGCCAATTTGCTGAAACAGCCTTTATGTTTAATTTCTTTGATAACTTGATTATTTTTTCCCTCATAAATTCATGATTTTTTCCTTACTAAACTGTACCTTTTTTTTTTCCACAATATCTTTATTGAACCTTTTTTTTTTTTTTTAACAAACATGATACAAACAATCAAACACTAACACTAAAGTACTACAAAAAAAAAAAAAAATGCACTAAAAACACCAACAACCACCAACAAAATCAAGTCTTCAACAATGCTCCTCTGTTTAGTCTAGACAATCCAATACATAAGTATACATATTATGTTCACCAGTTTGGAATTTACAAGGTCCACACACATCATTCACCTTCTTCTTCAAGAGTTATGTTTAAATTTTTTACATAATCAATAAAAGGTCTCCATATATTCTCAAACACAATTTCCTTTGATTTTAGTATATATGTTATTCTTTCTAATGGAAGGTTTGTTAACATCTGTCTTAACCACTGAGTCACATCTGGTCTATGAGTCTTTTTCCATAATAGTGCAATACATTTTTTGGCATTAAGCAAACTGAGGTCTATGAATGTTCTTTCACTTTTATTAAAATTATGCTTTTCTGGGTACAGACCCAACAAAAACAGTTTAGGATTCAATATGATTTGTTTTGAGATTATTTTTTCAATTGTTACCCTCACCTCTTCCCAAAACATTCTTATTAATCTACATTCCCATAAACAATGAAATAGGGTTCCTTTACTTTCCATGCATTTTGTGCATGTATCTGGTATATTTTTGTTATATCTATTTAACTCCTCCGGTGTAACATACATCCGCATTAACCATTTGAAATGTATCAATTTAAGGCGTGCATTTATTGATTTGGTTTGAGCTTCTGTACAAGCCAATTCCCATTGTTCCTCTGAAATTTCAATTTGCAGATCTTCTTTCCAGTAGTTTAATCTTTTCAGTGAATTTTCACTTGAAGATAGTGTCAATGAGTTATAAAACTCTGAAATAATACCCTTTCTTTTACTATCTTTCATCATCATTTTTTCCAAGGATGAATAAATAGGTCGAGTGAGAGCTTTATTTTGATTTGATCGAATAAAGTTTCTAAGTTGAAGATATTTAAAAAAATGTGTTCTATTGAGATTAAATTTGATCCTCAGCTCTTCAAAAGACATTATGTTGTCTGCACCTGGCAAATATAAATCCTGAATCTTTTGTATCCCTTTTAAATTCCATACTTTAAATACAGCGTCCGCTCTCCCTGGTTTAAAATAACTGTACCTTTTTAATTAAATTTGCGACTTTTTTCTCCTGAATTTGTGAGTTTGTCCCCCTCCTGAGGATCACATTTCTCAGCCTCCCTAGGAAGGTCTACACCAGGGTCCTGGAGAGGAGAGTCTGGCCGTTGGTTGAACCTCTGATCCAGGAGGAGCAATGTGGCTTTTGTCCTGGCTGTGACGCATCAGACAAACTCTTTGTGGGAGTTTGCAAAACATGTGTTTTGTGGACCTGGAGGAAGCATTTGACGTGTCCTTTATAGTTTCCGTGGGAGGTGTTTCAGGAATATGGGGTATCGGGCTTGTTGCTATGAGCTATCTGGTCTCTATACAACCATTGTGACAGTTTGGTTCGTATTGCCAAAACTCAGTCGAACTGGTTTCCAGTCAGAGTTGGACTCCACCAGGGCTGCCTTTTGTCATCGATGGACAGGATATCTAGGAGCAGCCAAGGAGCAGCCAAGGAACAGAGGGTGTCACGTTTGGTGACCAAAGGATGTCATCTCTGCTGTTTGCAGATGATGTTGTCCTGTTGGCTACTGAGGCTGCCGAGTGTGAAGTGGCCGGAATGAGAATCGGTACCTCCAAGTCTGAGTCCATGATGCTCAGATGGAAAAGGGGGGATTGTCCTCTCTGGATCAGGGATAAGCTGCTGCCCCAAGTGGATGGATGGATGGATGGATGGATGGATGGATGGATGGATGGACAGATGGACGGTTGGATGGATGGTGTAATGTTGTTCAATAGTGTTAATAAGACGTATTATTGTGTGACACGGGTGGTGACTCCACCTTTCCAGTTGCACCACCACCCGGAGTATAAAAGGGCTATGCGGAAGAGGGACGGTCTCTTTTGACCTCACCTCTACCTGACGGAAGCGCCTTTATAATACTGTGAGTCTAATAATAAAGTCGTGTTCTGCTGCACCTCCAACCTCATTATTGCGTCGTTGTTATGGACATAACAAATGGATGGATGGACAGATGGACGTTTTTATTCCTTGTAAATTAATGAGGTCTTTACAACGTCTTTCCTCCTTTATTTCTGGACTGTTAACTTCTGTTTTCTCATAACTTTGTGACGTTTTCCTCTAAGTTTACATCAACAGGAACTTAGACCTTTTTCTACATTTTTTCCTATTATTAGTAATATTTTTTTTTAGCTGAGCGTCTCCTAACCCTGGGAACCGTCTTCAGGACTTCTGGACTTATTTTAACTCTTTTTTTTCCCCCTCTTTCTTCAGTTAGGATGAGATGTTCAGAGTTTCCCACAGACACCACAGAAGAAGGAGGAGGAGCTTGTTAATGTCGTTTATTATTGTGGAATATTTCAGCCTTATAAGGGTGAGGAGGATCCTGGATGAACTTTTGATTTAAACCATGTGGAGCTGAACCTGAGCAGCGAAACGCTGACATTTTCTTCTGCCACAAACAGATCCTGGTCTCGACTAAGAACCTTCATTTCTCTAGAGACGAGGAGCTCGTCCGCTGTGACCTGCAGCATCTCCAGAGGCTCTCCACTCCACTTTTATCAGTTTTTCAATCAAATATATTCAAGCCTTAAAACAGAGATTAAATGGTTTGTTTTGTGTATTTTTCTAGTAAACATTGGATTTTTTTGTAATTTTCTGACTCTTTTCCTCATAAATGTTTAAAATTTTCCTGAAAATTTGTAGCTTTGAATGTCAGACATACATTTTATTTTTCCCTTAAATTTTTGTCTTTACAGCCATAAATGTGTAACGTTTTTTGTCTAAATTTGCCTCTTTGTTTTAAATAAGCTATGAATTTTTCCCCATAATTATTATATTTGTTCTTGCCGTTTTATTATAATTTTCTCATACATTTGAAATATCTGTGATTTTTTTCATATTATTTTGAGACTTTGTTTTTTACATTTTTAACTTGATCATCAATAATTTGGTCTTTTATTTTTGTTTAAATTTGCCTTTTTACAAAGTTAGAAAATTTTTCTCAAACTTGTTTCATTTTCTTGCAAATTTTACAAATTTTCCATCAGTTTTACTTTACACTAAATTTGTAACTTTTCTTGTAGATTTTCATCTTTACTTTTTGTTAAAATTCACTTTTTCTGATTAAAAAAATATTTTTTTCTTGTAAATTTCTTTTTTAATTTTTTTTTTTTTACTTAATTTGGAACTTTTTTGTTGTAAATTTGTCGCTTTGAATGTCAGACATACATTTCTTTTTCCCCTAATTTTTTTTCTTTACAGCCATGAATTTGTAACGTTTTTGTGTAAATTTGCCTCTTTGTTCTAAATAAGTTATCAAGTTTTTTGCTTAATTATTACATTTGTTCTTGCCATTTTATTTTAATTTTCTCATACATTTCCAATGTTTTACTTTTGAAATATCTGACTTTTTCTCATTGTTTTATGACTTTTTAAACATTTTTAGCTTTATCATCAATAACTTTTTTTTTTTTGGTTAAAATTTGCCTTTTTACAAAGTTAGAATATGAAATTTGCAACTTTTTTCTTGTAGATTTGAAACTTCTTTTAAATTTGCAAGCTGTTTCTCCTCAATTTGCAACTTTTTTCTCAAATATTTGCAACTTTTCCCTTTAAATCTGCAACTTTTTTCTTGTAAATCTGCAACTTTTTTCTCAGACTTTTTATTTTTTCTTGCACATTTTACAATTTTTCGATCAGTTTTACTTTTGACTAAATTTGTAACTTTTTTCTCATAAGTTTCCATCTTTCCCTTTTCTGATAAATTTTTTTTTGTAAGTTTCTTGTATATTTTAGTTGTTATTAAATTTGTAATGTTTTTGTCTAAATTTGCCTTTGTTCTAAACTAGTGCATACCTGTGCATGCCCGTAGAAACCAAGTATAAGAAAGTATTTCTGCATGCCCGTAAAAAGCAGGTGTAAGCAAGCATGTCACCGCTCCTTCAGTGATGCCTGCCTTTGATCTTTGATGGTGTCATAGTGAGTCCTATGATTGTGAGTGATGACTGTCTTTGATCTTTGATGATGTCATCATACAGGTGCATCTCAGTAAATTAGAATGTCAACAAAAAGTTGATTTATTTAGGTAACTCAATTCCAAAAAATTAAACTTCTATATAATATATGGTAGATTCATTACACAGAGAGTGAAATATTTCAAGTGTTTATTTATTTTAATTTTGATGATTATGGCTTACAGCTCATGAAAATCCCAAATTCAGTTTCTCAGAAAATTAGAATATTGCATAAAATCATAAAATTAATTTTGAAAAATAGTTTTTAATAGAAATGTGGACCGACTGAAAAGTCTGTCCATGTACCACTCAATACTTGGTCTGGGCTCCTTTTGGATTAATTACTGTATCAGTGTGGCGTGGCATGGAGGTGATCAGCTTGTGGCACTGCTGAGGTGCTATGAAGGTCCAGGTTGCTTTGATAGTGACCTTCAGCTCGTCTGACAGTCAGACAACTGCGCTGACTTTGGTCTTGATAAAACACAGTGGACCAACACCAGCTGATGACCTCTGTTCAGATAAAAGTAAATTTTGCATTTCATTTGGTAATCTAAGTCCCAGAGTCTGGAAAAAGAGTGGAGAGGCACAGAATCTAAGTTGCTTGAGGTTTAGTGTGAAGTTTCCACAGTCAGTGATGATTTAACCCCTTGCACTCCGGTCAATTTTCCTAAAAACGCCAAAAAATAATGTACCCAAAGTAAATTGAAAGCTGTTCTTCAACCCTTTGCAGCATCTTCATGGGGTTGGTCTCATTTAAAAGAAAACACTTTGAATTTTTTGGCAAAACAGTCATAATCTCTCTAAGTGCTCCTGCCACTGAGTAACAGTCATCTAAACATACTGAACTTGAAGAAAATAAATTTGGCCTGGGTGTTTTTTTGGATACAAATGCTTGCAAATAACACACAGCTTCAGATCCGGGCTGGAAAATGCAACAGAAATGTAGACCCAAGTGTTATCCAGCTGAGGTCCAAATTTTGTAACAATACCACAAAAAATGAATATATTACACAGCTTTGTTCTCAGATAGTTCCCTGGCATTTTGGAACTGTGCCAAATTGTGCCAAATGGCACAGTTTGGAAAAACGTCTGTAAATTTTGAATGATTCAATGTAGAAGCTTCTTCTTGGGCTCTAATGAAAGGTGACACTCAGGGCTGTACAGAGGACGGAGATCGGCCATCTCTACATGACGGAATAGACTCATATGGCTATGTGGCGACCGCTGCGCAGTCACCGCGGTCCCCCCCCCCCCGCTACAGAAGAGGAGTGGGGGGGGGGCGTTCACGGTCCGAACACGGCAAATGAACCGTTTATCGCGGCGCACGCACTTCGTATTTCGTGCGCTGTACAGTTGTGATTTACCGATCGGTCAAAAGTCATTTTTTGATTACAATTTTCAGGGATAAATAATAATTTAGCTTATAACACCTTACCTCTTCACAGCAGCGTCCTGGCGAATTTCTCTTCCCCATTGTCAGACGAACGCGACGCTGCTCCGCTCGTGGATCCCGGTCAAAACATAATTCCATTATTGCGGTTTTGGCGAATGATTTATGACCTTTGTCGTCGGTCTCCGTCGGTCTATGATGACGGAAGAGAATCCTAAACGTCTATTCTGCTGGAATAAGTGCAGGTCACACTTGTGGGAGGTCTCCGTGCTGCTGGGTCTGTAGCAGGTTCTTCCAGCGGGTCCTTTTTTTCATCTGTTGCAGCAGTAAGTCTCTTTTCACCCAGCCCGAACTTCTGTGCTTCAATTGGCTCCTGCATTCACAGCGTTGGTAGGCGGGTCCTCCTTCCTAGGTTTCCAGTCATTGGTTATTCAAGGTTTCAGAAACCCAATTCAAGACTCTTATTAGTCGAATGAGAGGTCAATCATATCCAATCTGTTCGCGGCTGTGTCTGTAGTGGGAGAACATTTTTTTTTTTTTTCAGTGAGCGCTTGGAGGCAGCGCTGTGAGTCCTAGAGCACACGAGAGCGCCCTCGTGCGCTGTAGGACGCAGAGACGTGTCCGCCCGCAGTACACGGGAGTGCAAGAGGTTAAGGAACCAGGTCATCTGCTGGTGTTGGTCCACTGTGTTTTATCAAGACCAAAGTCAGCGCAATCGTCTACCAGGAAATTTTAGAGCACTTCATGCTTCCCTCTGCTGACAAGCTTTATGGAGAAGCTGATTTCGTTTTCTAGTAGGACTTGGCACCCCCCCACACACCGCCAAAAGTATCAAAACCTGGTTTAATGACCATGGCATCACTGTGTTTGATTGGCCAGCAAACTCTCCTGACCTAAACCCCATAGAGAATCTATGGAGGACTGTCAAGAGGAAGATGAGAGACACCAGACCCAACAATGCAGACGAGCTGAAGGTCACTATCAAAGCAACCTGGACCTTCATGACACCTCAGCAGTGCCATAGGCTGATCACCTCCATGCCACGCCACACTGATACAGTAATTAATCCAAAAGGAGCCCCGACCAAGTGTTGAGTGGTACATGGACAGACTTTTCAGTCGGCCAACATTTCTATTAAAAAACTATTTTTCAAAATTAATTTTATGTAATATTCTAATTTTCTGAGAAACTGAATTTGGGGTTTTCATGGACTGTAAGCCATAATTATCAAAATTAAAATAAACACTTGAAATATGTCACTCTCTGTGTAATGAATCTATATAATATAGAAGTTTAATTTTTTTTAATTGAATTACCTAAATACATCAACTTTTTGTTGACATTCTAATTTATTGAGATGCACCTGTATAGATGCTATAGGCTGATGGCATAATGGGTCCTATGATGCCTGCATGTGATGTTTGATGATGTCATAGCAAGTCCAATGATCGTGAGTCATGTCTGCCTTTGATCTTCGATGTTGTATGATCGTGAGTGATGCCTGCCACACTCAGAGCCTAGCTGCCGAAAGGCTGAAGTGAAGGCCAAGATATGAAAAGGCAGCAATTCTCTGCTGAAGAAGAAGAGGACGATTCGACCAGGACACAAATTCAACTAGGAGGAATGGAGGTGGGAAGTGGGGAAGAGGAAGTTTGGAGCTCGGTGGAGTCTAAAAGAAGCAAACGTAGACATAAAGGAAATCAATCAAGAATGTTTTGAAGTGCTGATGAATCAGAAGATGAACAATCCCGGAATAAAAAGAAGGAGTGTAAAGTAATTATTAAACTTACTCAGGAAGGAACAGCATTTCGTGAGTGGAACCCAATTAAGCTCACAAATGCAATTAATGGGTTACTTTTCAAAATCATTGTGAAAGCAGCAGAAAAATATCTTGGCATTAAGGGGCTACAGTGGGAAGCAGTTGAGGACTTGTTAAGTGGGGGGCCTTTAAGTTCAAAGACATCATGGGCTGGTGGATCAACCGCCAATCAAGTCTAAAAGAAGAAGAAGAAGATTGAGATGAGACGCAGATATGGGATTGAGGAAGAGGAGGAACGTCACAAAGCTATGAGGAAAACGTCAGAAAGCTATGAGGAAAATGTCACAAAGCTATGAGGAAAACGTAATTTTGAATGAATGAATCTTTATTTCGAATAGATTACATTAAAAAAAGAAAGGAACAGAACAATATACCGGGGGAAAAACAAAAACCAACAAGGTCAAATTAAACAATAACTCCTCGGATTATACAGTTCAACATCAATTATCCATAAAGCGTGATGGCTGAAGCCGCAGCTTATATTGCCCACCCATGTTCAATCTAAGAAGTCAAAAAGATAAAAGTAATTGCAAAACAAAACGTGACAAAACAAAACTAAGCAACAGCACAACACAGACTGGATATGACAATCCTGATGTGAGTTTACATGTCATCTTGTATATATGTTTGGAGTGTTTCTTCCTTTAGTTTTTGTTTAAATTGTCCAAACGTTGTACATAATTTTAATTCAGGTCCAAAAGCGTTGCACAGTCTGACTCCTTGCACTGAGACACAGTGTTGCTTGGTGGTAGTTCTCACTGAAGGTCTCTGAAATATACATGTTCCTCTGAAATGATATTGTTTCTCCCTTATTTGAAACAACTTTTGGATATTTGCGGGCAGTGATAGATTCTTCACTTTAAACATTACTGCAGTTTTAAAATCAACCAGATCTTTCAACTTGAGAGCGTTTAATTTAAGAAAAAGTGGGTTTGTTGGTTCCCTGTAAGCAGCTTTGTTTATTATTCTAATAGCTCTCTTCTGAAGCATAAAGACTGGATATATGTTTGTTTTATATGTATTTCCCCATACTTCAGTACAATATGTCATGTATGGGAGTATTAATGAATGATACAAAGTATATAATGTGGGTTGATTCAGCAAATATTTCACTCTGTGTAATATTGGAATTGATTTGGATATTTTACCTTTAATATAATTAATATGTGACTTCCAACACAATTTATTATCAATTATTACTCCAAGGAATTTAATTTCAGATACCCTTTCAATCTCTACACCATTTACACTGAGTTTAAATACTGAGTTGTTGTGATGGTTGTTAAAAATGATAAATTTTGTCTTACTTCAATTGAGCATTAATTTGTTTGAATCAAACCACAGTTTAAGCTTTCCTAATTCCTTTCCGAGTGTATCCAAAAGTTGTTCCAAATTGCTTCCACTGCATGATAAATTAGTATCATCTGCAAACAATATTAAATCCATTTTTTTCTGAAACTTTACATACAGTGTATCATTTATATACAGACTGAATAACAATGACCCCAAAACTGAACTCTGTGTGACTCCACAAGTAACCTTCAGTAACTGAGTTTTTGCTACCAACACAAACACACTGATGTCTGTTCTTTAAGTAACTACATAACCAGGACAGTGCTACCCCCCTAATACCATAATTTTGTAGTTTCTTTAACAGTAACTAGTGCATACCTGTGTATGCCCGTGCATACCCATGCATGCCCATAGAAAGCAAGTATAAGCAAACATTTCTGCATGGCCGTAGAAAGTTACTGTTACCAGCAACCATGGTGAAACCTGCTTTGGATCTTTGACATCACCACTCGTTTGTTGATGCCTGCCTTTGATCTGTGATGTCTGCCTTTGATCTTTGATAATGTCATAGTGAGTGCTATTATCATGAGAAATGCCTGCCTTTGATTTTGGATGATGTCATAGCGAGTCCTATGATCATGACATCATGACATCGTGACAGACAGAGATTTGTTGAATTATATATAGAGTGATATTCCTTGTCTCCAGGGCATGAGTCCCAGCCCACATCCTTGCTTAAAGCTGGGATTTTCTGTATTTCACCTTCTTGATGTGCTATGATCGTGACACACAGACACACAAACTGACAGCATCGTAGGGTATCATGGCGACATCATAGGTAGCCAGTCCTGTTGTCTATATGACGTCATCGGGAGTCCTATGTTGCCTGATATCATAGGACAGCATGCAGACATCAGAGGCTGTCCTATGATGTCCTATAAACGTGACGCACAGACACACAGAGATTTCTTGCTTTAATAGAGTGATGACTAGTGCATACCTGTGCATGCCCGTGCATACCCATGCACGCCCATAGAAACCGAGTATAAGTATTTCTGCATGCCCGTAGAAAGCAGGTGTAAGCAAGCACGTCAGCACTCGTTCAGTGATGCCTACCTTTGATCTGTGGTGTCATAGTGAGTCCTATGATCTTTGATGCTGTCATAGTGAGTCTTATGATCGTGATGACTGCCTTTGATCTGTGATGTCATAGTGAGTCCTATGATCTTTGATGAAGGCATAGTGAGTCCTATGATGCCTGCATTTGATCTTTGATGATGTCATAGCAAGTCCTATGATCGTGACTGATGCCTGCGTTTGATCTTTGATGATGTCATAGTGAGTCCTATGATCATGAGTGATGTCTGCCTTTCTTCTTCTTTCACACATAAGGAGTTGTTCAGAACTCCTTATACAAAGATATAGGCTGTGTTTGAAATGTTCACTCATTCCCCACTAGTGCATACCTGTGCATGCCCGTGCATGCCCGTGCATGCCCATAGAAAGCAAGTGTAAGCAAACATTTCTGCATGCCCGTAGAAAGTTACTGTTACCATGGCAACAGCAACCATGGTGAAACCTGCCTTGGTGTTTTAGCGAGTCCTATGATCGTGACATCATGACATTGTGACAGACAGAGATTTCTTGAATTATAGAGTGAAGTGATGATAGAGTGATATTCCTTGTCTCATGCTTGTTCTTGTCCTGCCTGTCACTGTTCTGTGTTATGTTGCTTACCTGTGTCTATATACTAGTGCATACCAGTGCATGCCCGTAGAAATCAAGTCTAAGCAAGTATTTCTGCATGCCCGTAGAAAGCAGGTGGAAGCAAGCATGTCAGCGCTCGTTCAGTGATGGCTGCCTTTGAGCTTTGACGGTGTCATAGCGAGTCCTATGATCTTTGATGATGTCATAGCGAGTCATATGATCGTGAGTGATGTCTGCATTTGATCTTTGATGATGTCATAGTGAGTCTTATGATCTTTGATGATGGCATAGCGAGTCCTATGATGCCTGCATTTGGTCTTTGATGTCATAGTGAGTCCTATGATCTTTGATGATGTCATAGCCAGTCCTATGATCTTTGATGATGGCATAGCAAGTCCTATGATGCCTGCATTTGATCTTTGATGTCACAGTGAGTCCTATGATCTTTGATGATGTCATAGCGAGTCTTATGATCGTGAGCGATGCCTGCATTTCATCTTTGATAAGATAAGATAAGATAAGCCTTTATTAGTCCCACAATGGGGAAATTCCAGGATTGCAACAGCACAGGGATAGCAACACTCAGAAGGCAAGAAAAAACAACATCTAGTAAACACATGTCCATATTACTATAAATGTATATACAGTATATAGACACAGTGCGGAGCATTATGGTTGGTTGGTGAATGTGCAGCAGAAAGTCTAAGCTCTCTCTCCGCGGATGCGGCGGACCAGCTGGAAGTCTTTGGGCATGATGGTGACCCCCTTAGCGAAGAAGAGACCACCAGGTGGGCCTCGCTGGTCTCCTGCAGAGCCATGACGGCGAAGCTCAGGAAATGCAGGACGGTCTTGAAGTCCTGAGCAATCTCCCTCACCAGGCGCTGGACGGGCAGCTTACGGATGAGCAGCTCTGTGGATTTCTGGTAGCGACGGATCTCTCTCAGAGCCACGGGCCTGTGACGGCGAGGCCTCTTCACTCTGCCGGCGGCCGGAGCGCCTCTCCGAGCAGCCCTGGTGGCTAGCTGTCTCCTGGGGGGCTTCTTCCTCCAGTAGATTTTACGGGCGGTCTGCTTGGTTCTTGCCATCGCTCTTTATTATTCTGTCTTATATTTCTTGCACGCCGCCTAAACTCCAGCCCGGCACCTGCGTCGTTTTCGCTACAGCTCCCGGTATGTCGAGTTTCCCATTAGCACCGGGCGGCGGCCAAGTGCTAGCTAGCACTAGCTCCTCCCCGCTGTAGCGTCTCCCGCTGCAAACCGTGGCTCCGTCTGCCGACCCGGGAGACCCCCGGGGCAATCCGTGCGTCCGTGATATATATACAGAGTGAAAGGTGTAGAAAGAAGAAGGAAGATAAAAAAAAGGCTGTTGCAACGGGCAGCCTACTCGTGTGGCGCCGCCGGTCCGGCGGAACCGGAAAAAAAAAAAAAAAAATGATGCTATGATGATGTCATAGCAAGTCCTATGATCATGAGTGATGCCTGTGTAGCAGCAATGTCTTCTCAGGCCAATCCAGGAGATCACTTTTCTTCATTTTTACAGAAATTTCACTCTTCTTCATTTTAATTTCACTCTTCTTCATTGTATATATATATATATATATATATATATATATATATATATATATATATATATATATATATATATAGTAATATGTACATATGTATACTAGCTGCTCTTGTTTTTTCTTGCGTTCTGATTGTTGCTCTGAGTGTTGCTATCCCCGTGCTGTTGCAATCCTGGAATTTCCCCATTGTGGGACTAATAAAGGCTTATCTTATCTTATCTCATCTTAAAGCTACTCTCACTCAAGGTCTGGTCAAGAAGGCTGTGTCTTCAACAGGGCCCCAGTGTAAACAATTTCACTTTTGCAGAGATAGACTTGATAAGGTTTGCTTTTAAAGGCTTAAGTGGACCATAAAACTCGTGAAGTCCAGATCCCCAAAGTGGACAGTTCATGCTGACAGCATCCACCTACAGGAACTGATGCTCTTAAAAAGTCATAAACTTCTTAACCAGACAGATACAGTATATGGCCTTCTTCCTTTCCTAGACAGATCACAGAGCTCTTTAGGCCCTTCCTCTCAAGTGACAGAGACCTAAAGAAATTATCTACAGCTCAACAGTACCTCCTAGTGGACATCTATGGAATGTGTTTCATTGTGTAATCTGACTAAAGATTAATCTTTAGTCAGATTACACAATGAAACACATTCCGTGTGTGTTTCAAATTCCGTGAAATTAGAAGTTTTTCTAATTTCCAGCTATCATCTCCCCAGGACCTGAGGACACTGAAAATCACCCTTTTGATCACCGACCAGGGTTTGCAGTAATTCATTAATCCTTGATTTAAATGTGAGTGCATGTATTAGGAACATGTATTAGGAATGTTTATTTTCATGAGTGTTATTCAAATGAATGTTAATATTCTTAATAATGGTATAAATGCATGATCACTGAATATTAGCAGAGTCACTTAATTTAGTTAATTTTTACATTGAGCACATAAATTCATAAGAACTGAATGGGTATCAATCCCTGTACGCTATCATTCCTGATAAACCACTCGCTAGGCTACCTTACACGGGATAATGCCCCTTTTCATTTGATTGGCTGTTCCCAAACAAAGAAATGTTCCCTCATTGGACAAAAGCCATTCAAACTACTCTTTATGAAAGATGGTTGGCCTGTCTTGCGGCAGCCCTGTTTTTATGACCCCGCAGTACGCTTCAGTTAAATGCGTGAGAGCCGCCCTTCATGAGAGAGAGAAAAAAATGTAGATGAATAGAGAAGAGAAATTAGATGAAGAAGTTACGAGAAAAGAAAAGATCTAGATCGGAAAAAGAACAAAAAGTTTTTTGGTTTTCACTTCTTCGAGGTTCTTTGTAGTTCTTGCAGTTTTCTTTTGTCTAAATTATTCTGTGAAGTTTAAGAAGTCTTTTGTGTATGTGAACTCAAATCCTGCATTAGTTTCTTGTTTTTCTGGGTAACTGAGGAGAAATCATTTTTTTCTTCGAACTCGCCTAAAGAGAATCAAACTCTCAAAATCCTTTTTCCTTCACCTCGGAAGCCATTCTAATCCTAGTTGAATGTTTTTCTTAGATTTTTCTGACTTTTCATGCAGTTAAAGTGGACTTTTAATGTTCCTATTTTAAAGTGAACAGAGATTGTGTTTTTGGACTTTCTTCCTGGCCTCATCCACGCCTGACTGAGATGTTCTTCCTTCAGTTTTTTTGGTCTATTCTGCGGCCAGAGACATCATAAATTCAAACTGGTTGCCAAAAGGACTCTCCACGACTGCTCCGAGACAGCCGTTACTGCTGCTGTTCGCTGTCTGTCTGTGAGCCCTGGCTAAGTCTACACTTCTTATGGTTGGTTGTGAATATCACGAAGCCTTGCAGCAGTCGCTTCATCCCCGAGTCCCAATTTTAAAACCCCAGCCAGCCGACCCGCTGAACACGCGGACCTACAGCTGTTCGTAAGTGAGACTCCCATTTCCCTATCTGCTGGGTTTAAACGTGATGTCCTTAAAATTTAAATTACAATTGAACATAACCAGTATTTCATGGTACAATTAGTCTCTCAGCCGTAGGACAAAGCTATAAACTAAAGGAAGATTCTTATTCATTTTTAAGTAACCTCCTTTCATTTTTGTAGATTAATTCAGAAGTTCCTTTTTAGATAATCAGTTTATGAATTACTCCCCATAAAATTGCGTTCTGTTTTGTTAGACATTTCAGCCTTCCATTACCGTTGAAACATAAAATCTGGTTTCTCCTTGGTTCCACAAAGGTTTAATTCTAGATTTTACAGTATGTTCAGGAATCCACTAACAGTTGATGTGATAGTAGACAACCTGTTTATCATTTGAATCTGTTTATCCATCATTTGAATGCCATATCACGTAACCTGAATGAGTTTAATAAAATGGTAAATGAGAGAAGTTGAAGCATTTTCCTTTCACATATATGTCTTCTAGATCACGGCAGGAAAAGAATTCCCTTAAATTCTGAGACTGATCCATTAAGTAATTGAAGGTATGGAAATTAATCAATTGAAATTAAGTTAATAATACAAGTCATTCTTTTAGAACTGGTGCCCCTTTTTACGAGTGCTTTCCTATTTTATTTAGGGAGCGTGGGAGTGACGGTTTAACTCTGTCCCCTCGCACACCCACTATTAAATAAAAAAAATAATTCCTGTACCTTATTACACTATATTCTATTAAATAACACTACAACTGCCTTTGATCATTGGTGTCCTATGATCGTGAGTGATGCCTGCCTTTGATCACACACAGACACACAGATTTTCTTGAATCACTATACTAGTGTCTATATGACGTCATATAGACATCATGTAGACATCATAGGCGATCCTATGATCTTTTACCGAGTCCTATGGTCGTGACAGAGATTTCTTGAATTATACTAGTGCATACCCGCGCATGCCCATAGAAACCAAATATAAGCAAGTATTTCTGCATGCCCATAGAAAGCAGGTGTAAGCAAGCATTTCTGCTTGCCCATCGAAAGTTACTGTTACCATGGCAACAGTAACCATGGTGATGCCTACCTTTGATCTTTGACATGGTGAAGCAAGTATTTCTGCATGCCCATCAAAAGCAAATGTAAGGAAGCAGTTCTGCATACCCGTAGAAAGTGTTCTGGCTTCACAGTGTGCCTATGATGTCTATATGAGATCATAGGAGGAGTTGTTCTCTACCCTATGCTGGTGAAGGGTGTCCTCCTGTCTCAGATGGGTGCAATGTACTGCTGGAACCTCAGGTGTTTAATCTTCATGGCATCTTTTCTGATGTGCAGCAGTTGTCATTCTATTGCTTTCCATCTGGTGGGTCTTCTTCTTCTTCTTCGTTGAGACCACTGGTTGAGGGATAGGTGCGTCGTAATTCTAGTTCATGGACAGGATCATGAAAATAGATCTGAGCAAAAACAGGATTTCCGCCATGGACTCTGTATGACATCATAAAGACATGAAGGCAGCCTTGATGTATATGACATCATAAAGGCATGTTGCCTGATGTCACTGTATATGGCATCATAGGACGTCCTATGATGATTAAAGACATGAAGGCAGCCTTGATGTATATGACATAAAGACATGAAAGCAGGCTTGATGTATATGACATCATAAAGACACATTTGTCTATGTGCCATCATATAGGCATCGCGAGTCATCCTATGATGCCTGAGTTCATAGGATGTTCTATGATGTTCAGAGATCATAGGCCGTCCTATGATGTCCTATAAATGTGCTTTAAAGACATGAAGGCAGCCTTGATGTATATGACATCATGTTACCTGATGTAAAGACATGAAGGCAGGCTTGATATATATGACATCATAAAGACACATTTGTCTATATATATGTCTTGTAGGGAGTCATGTGCTCTGTGAAAGCGAGTCCTCTATGACGGCATCGCGAGTCCTATGATGCCTGAGATTATAGGATCATCATAGGACAGGCTGTTCTATGATGTCCTATCCCCTGTGTGTGATTATCTGTGCAGTCCTGCCCATCGCGTTTTCTGTAACCATGCCCCGCCATGCTTGTTACTTCTTCTCCTGCCTGTCACTGTTCTGTGTTATGTTGCTTACCCGTGTCTATATATATGTCTTGTAGGGAGCATGTGCTCTGTCTATGTGCCGTCATATAGACATATCTTTGTGACAGCATCGCGAGTCCTATGATGCCTGAGATCATAGGATCATCATAGGACATCATGTCCTATAAACGTGACACACAGACACAGAGATTTCTTGCTTTAATAGAGTGATAGTGATTCTGTCTTGCATATTTATTTCTTCATTGGTCTTCCTCTCAGTTTGTTTATCAGCATTATTATTATCATCGTCATTATCATTATCGTTATTGCCTTGGTCTTGTCTCCCCTTTGGTCCCCTGTGTGTGATTATCTGTGCAGCTCTGGCCATCTTATTTTCTGTAACCATGCCCTGCCGTCTGTGTTTGCCCCTGCTTGTTACTTCTTCTCCTGCTTGTTACTGTTCTGTTATGTTGATTACCTGTGTCTATATATACTGTGTCTTTTTGCGAGTCCTACGGTCTCATCATCATAGTAGTCTGTCGTGGGCGACAATGATTGTTTCATTTAGGTCTGATCAGATTCCTCCACGCAGCTCTATCCTTAGCCTTCCGCTGCCAGGAACTCCTGTCTATATCTAACTTCTTCAAGTTTCTTTTTACTTTTTAAATCTGAGCCTTGGTCTACCCTGATTGCATTTGCCCTCGCATAACTGTGAGTAGAGTAACTGCTGAGGGAGACGCTGGTGATCCATCCTCTCAACATGTCCGAGCCATCTCAGGTTCATCTGTATTAGCATGTCCTCCATTGATGGTAGACCAGTTGGTTTCAACACTTCTATGTTGGTCATCTTGTCTTTCCATGAGATGTTCATTATGGCTCGAAGGTGTCTCATCATATATGCGTGGAGTTTCTTTACCTGCACTCTTCGACCTTGTGTTAACACTGTAGGTTTTCCTGCCTAGCTGTCTTCCTCACTTCTAGTAGTTTCTTCAGATGTTCATCATGCTCATTAAACCAATCTCGATGTTTCCTCTCAGGGTGTCCTAATCCATCACTCGCAGCCTAATACACTGTATATCCTTCAGTGTTGCCCATTTCTCTTCTACGTCATTCTCTGAGTTGTTGCTGTCCCAGTCTTTCATTTTTTCATCCATTTCCGGTGTAAGTTCTTCCTGCTTCTTTTGGCCTTTCAGTGCACTAGTGTTTAGCATCCGTGGTGGCTTCGCACCCGTCCTGCAGTGCTGTTTTCATCTGCAAATTCTTAATCTAGCTCTCACCATAACATGATCAGTACCACAGTCCGCACCTCTCATTGCTCTGGTGTCCAATACATCCCTTATATCTCTCTGCCTTACTATGATGTAGTCTAACCAGTGCCAGTGCTTGGCTCTTGGGTGTATCCATGTCTTCTCCTTGGTTACTGGCGGACATGTCTTCTTGTGTGTGTCCTTGTGCTTAAATAGAGTGTTGATTATATGCGGTCTATATGACGTCATATAGACGTCCGGTAGAGATCATAGGAACATCAGCCTTATGGTTTATCTGACATCATATACAGTAGACATCGTGTAGACATCATAGGAACATCATAGGCGGCCTGTGATTGTAACACACAGACACACTGACAGAGATTTATTGAATTTATAGTGATTAGTACATACCCGTGCATGCCCGTGCTTACCCGAAGAAACCAAGTCTAAGCAAGTATTTCTGCATGCCCATAGAAAGCAGGTGTAAGCAAGGGTGTAAGCAAGCACGTCAGCACTCGTTCAGTGATGCCTGCCTTTGATTTGTAATGGTGTCATAGCGAGTCGTATGATCTTTGACAATGTCATCGCAAGTCTGATGATTGTTGGTCATGGCTTCGTTTGATCTTTCAAGATGTCATGGTAAGTCCTATGATCTTTGATGATGGCATGGCGAGCCCTATGATGCCTGCATTTGATCTTTGATGATGTCATAGCGAGTCCATTGATGCAGCGTCTGGTTTAAATTAGTGTGCCCTATTCTTAATTGGGTGATGAGTATGTCTGCGTTCCTGTTTCTGCCAACTCCCATTCCAGAGTTTACCTGCTTTTGAATGTCATAAAGATGTCTTCCTGTATCTATTGAGCGCCAGCATTCTTGCCACTTTTCCACTATATCACTGTATAAATTCAAGAAATCTCTAATTTTTAATTATTGATTTGCCTTCTGACTTACTGAGATTTCTAGATTTACTGCTTCACATGATGTTGACTGAGATTTCCAGATTTACTGCTTCATAGCCATGCATGCCCATAGAAACCAAGTATAAGCATGTATTCCTGCATGTCCGTAGAAAGCAGGTGTAAGCAAGGCATGCCTGCGATGTACTGCTGGAACCTGAGGTGTTTCATCTTCATGGCGTCTTTTCTGACGTGCAACACAGTCATGCCTGGGAGGTACTGCTGGAACGTCAGCTGTTTCATCTTCACGGGATCTTTCCTGACATGCAGCAGTTGTCCTCAGTGTATTGCTGTCCATTTATGTAGCGTGTGGTTTAAATTAGTGTGTCCTATTCTTAATTGGGTGATGAGTATCTCTGTGTTCCTGTTTCTGCCAACTCCCATTCCAGAGTTTACCTGCGTTTGAATGTCATAAAGATGTCTTCCTGTATGTGTTGAGTGGCAATCTTCTTGCCACTTTTCAAGTATATGATTTTTAATTATTGATTTGCCTTCTGACTTACTGAGTGAGATTTCCAGATTTACTGGTTGATCATGTCCCTATGTAGGACTGCCATAGCGAGTGCTATGAAGGTGATTGATGGTCTACATGACATCATATAGACAGCAGGCAGGCATCATAAGGCAGGAATCATATCATAGGCTGTCAAGTCAGGCATCATAAAGACATCAAGGAAGGCATCATATCATAGGCTGTCCTATCATGCAGAAATCATAGGAACATCATAGGCACATCATAGGCTGTCCTATGATCGTGACACACAGATTTCTTGAATTTATAGATAGATTTATGATCCACTGTATCAAATGCTTTTTTAAGATCTAGGAATACCCCAACTGAATACTCTATTTTCTACAGCAGTTGATATTTTTTCTATAAATTCCATTAGAGCAAATGCAGTTGTCCTCTTGTGTCTGAACCCGTATTGTTGTTCACACAATAAATTATTCTTTGTCAAAAAGTTGTCAGTTCTTTCATAGAATAGTTTTTCGAGTATCTTTGAAAACTGCGGCAATAGTGAAATGGGCCTATAGTTTGAAAATTCCCCTCTGTCACCCGTCTTGTGTATTGGAATTTGGCTACTTTCATTGCATTGGGAAATATACCTGTTTGGAGAGACAGGTTAGTTGTGACATCGTGTAGACATGGAAATCTCACGGTTTGAAGAAGAAGAAGATTGTTCAGAACTCCTTAGAAGAACTCCTTATACAAAGACATAGAGTGAAGAAGACGAAGAAGAGGTTGCCAACCGAGAAGAATTCTGACTTCTGATACATAGAGTGATGTTTACTGAGAGAAGTATGTGGCAGTAAGGACTACAGCTCCTGACCAGGTGGAGTGATGATATAGAGTGAAGTGTGTGGCGGTAATGCACCTGTAAGCAGGTATACAATGGTTCCTATATGACATCATATAGACATCATGTAGAGATCATAGGATCCTGTGATCTTTTAGCGAGTCCTATGGTCGGGACACAGACACACAGAGATTTCTTGAATTATGATAAGTTATCAGTTTTTTCCCCATAATTATTATATTTATTCTTGCCATTTTATTAGAATTTTCCCTACATTTCCAGTGTTTTACTTTTGAAATATCTGTGACTTTATCTCAATATTTTGTGACTTTTTTTTTAACTATCATCAATAATGTGGTAATTTTTTGGTTTAACCCCTTAGCATTCCAGCCAATTTCCCCACATTTACAATACGCAAAGAAAATCAAATTCTTTCTTCACTGAGTGGCAGTAGAAAATTTGAAATGTCCTGCCAGCAGAACAGCGGAAGTTTAAGAGATTAAATTTGCTACTTCTATCTTTTAAATTAGCTATTTTTTTTCTTGTAGATTAGAAACTTTACTTTTAAAATTGCAACTTGTTTTTTCCTTTAAATCTGCAACTTTTTTCTCAAACTTGTTTGATTTTTCTTGCAAATTTTGCAGTATTTCTGTCAGTTTTACTTTGCACTAAATTTGTAACTTTCTGGTAAATTTTCATCTTCACTTTTTGTTAAAATTCCCTTTTTGATAAAAAAAAAATTGCCACATTTTTCATGGGTTTTTTTTGGTATATTTTAGTTTTTACTAAATTTGGGACTTTTTTCTTAGAAATTTCCATAAATTCACCACATTTTTTACATAACAGGTGAAACCATAACCAACAGCATCACCATAAGTCATTGTCTGCGATGTTCATAACCTTCTGTCGGATCCGTAAGCTCCGCTGCATCCGGCTGCTGACGTCGGTCGTGTTTCTGACCCTGGTGACGGTCTACTGGGAGGACGTGGACCACCACGTGGTCAGCCATGTCCGAGCCTACGCCTACCGCTACCTTGTCAACCGCTATGACTTTCTCAACTCCTCCTTCGCCATCAGCGCACCCACAGACGGGGACTCGCCAGGCTTTCCGTACCTCATCAACCACCCAAAGAAATGCGACGGCAACGAGGAAATCCTGCTGCTGCTGTTTGTGAAGTCGTCCCCGGAGAACGCCGAGCAGCGGCAGAACATCAGGGAGACGTGGGGCAACGAAAGCTTTGCCAGGTCTCAACTCGGCGTCGGTGTCAGGTTTACATTCAATGTTTCTTAAAATAAATCTTTGATGGTGTAAATCCTCAACTTTTTTCTCAAATCTTTCACTTTTTTTAAAATTTGTAACTTTAATCATAAATTTGTGACTTTTAATCCTGCAAAATTGTACCTTTTGGCCTCATAAATTTGTGACTTTCTTGTTTATTTGCAACTTTTCTTCAAATTCTGCAGCTTTTCCTAATTAATTTACTATTTTTATTTATGCAAACATGTGACTTTTTTCCCCTCAAATCTGCTAAATTATTTTTCAAAATTTGTGACTTTTTCTTCATAAATTGTTGACCTTTTTTCTGCAAATGTTTGATTTTTTTCCTTGCAAATTTGCAACTTTTTTTTTTCATAATTTTAGTTTTTGTAAATTTGTTTACCATCAATAAATGTCAAACTTTGGACTCATAAATTGTCATGGTCTCTTAAATGTGTGATTTCTGTTTTCCTCCTGAGGTTGCTGTTTGCCGTCGGCGTCCACTCCGATGCTGAGCGGCGGCGCGCCATACAGCGCGCCCTGCTGCTGGAGGACCATTTCTACGGCGACCTGATCCAACAGAACTTCTACGACACGTTCCACAACCTGACCGCCAAACTGCTGCTCCAGCTCCACTGGAGCCACGCCTACTGCCACCGGGCCCAGTTCCTCATGTCGGCCGATGACGACGTCTTCGTCCACGTCCCCAATCTGGTCAGTACAGAACGCCAAAAGGCTCACAATTCCTCAGCTTGGACCTCTGCTGCATTAATAGTGCCAGTCAGTGTTGATGAACACAATTCATTTTTCTTAGTAATACGACTTTTTTAATGAAGGTTGTGATTCTTTCTTATAAATTTGTGACTATTTTTGCTGGTTTTTCACTTTTGTAAATTTCCAATTTTTGTTGTAACACTGAAACGTTTTTATTGAATTTATTTATTTTTTCTTGTAAACTTGTTATCATTTTAACTATCTAGTCTATGACTTTTTTCATAAATTCATAACTTTTTTCATATAAATGAGTTAATTTTTTTCTTGGCAAATTTGTAATTTTGTACTGTAAAAATTGGATTTTTCTCTTGTAAAAGTGCACCTTCATTCTTGTATGTTTTTGACTTTGAAACTTGTTAATATTCACATTTTTAATGCAAATTTTGAGTAAATCTCAGACTTTTTTTTCTTGTAAACGTGGGACTTGTTTGACTTTATAAATTTTTACTGGTAAATTAGAAACTTTTTTCCTTAAAATTTGAGTTTTTCTCCAAAATGTGCCACTTCTTCTTTAAAATTCCTGACATCATTTAAACGCCACACCCCTGAGAAACACTTAACCAACTATGACCCTTTTGGCTTTCCATAGCTGAGGTACCTTCAGACTCTGCGCAGCCAATCAGGAGCCAGAGACCTGTGGGTGGGACACGTCCACCGAGGATCCCCCCCAGTCCGCCGTAAGGGCAGTAAATATCAGGTCTCCTACCACCTCTACCCCTGGTCTTCGTACCCAGACTACACTGCCGGCGGCGGCTACGTGGTGTCGGCGGACGTGGCAGCTAAGATCTACCGCGCTGCCCGGGTGCTCAACTCTTCCATGTACATCGACGATGTCTTCATGGGCATCTGCGCCAACGCCGTGGGCGTCTCCCCCCAGGACCATATCTACTTCTCCGGTGAGGGCAAAGCGCCGTGCCACCGGTGCATCTACGATCACATGATCACGTCGCACGGCCACGCCACCAACATGCGGACCCTGTGGCGGGAGGCGATGGAGGTCAGCTGGAGTGGGCACTCCATGGGGTTTATGGGTAATCTGTACTGCACAGTGGTGAGGGTGATGCTGCTGTGTCGGCCACACTTCGAACGCACGTACTCGTGTAGCGCCGCTTTTATCTGACGGACAAATACAGACCGTTACGATGGAAACGCCTGGGAGCGTCACCAGTCACAGATGCATCTCAGCACAGAATGCTGATAATGAAGCGGCGTGGCACTCCTGGCCACTGGGAGCGTATTCACAAAAGTCCTCCATCTCCTAATTCAGTGGGTTTTTTGTCTAAATAAGCCTGTTCTACTGGTCAGCCTTTAGGTCTCTGGAGGCTTTTTTACTGACATTAAACCAATTCTAAGCTTTAGAAAACCCAGGTGAATAAATCATGCAGCTGCTAAATTCATGAGAAACTTGTCTGTCTCACTTCCTGGAAAATGTCTGTTTATGACACGAGGGCTGTGGCGATAAGGAACAAACGTATAAATGTAAAGTAGGGACAAATTTACAAGAATAAAGGTGAAAAAATTTGATGAAAGATGCCAATTTAAAAAAAAAATATTTAAAAAGCAAAATTAAAATACATAGAATAATAAAAATGTAATCAGAATCCAGATGAAGGCTGCAAATCTAGAAAAAAGTTCAAAACTTACAGGAAAAAAGTTACACATTTGAGGAAAAAGTTGCAAATTTATGAGAAAATAACTGAAAATTTCCAGATCACAACAACACATGAAACCAAGCAAGGCCCCGCTCCAAGTCATGGACTGGGTTCGGGTTCGCACCGGTGAGAGACTGGGACGGTGACTGACTGGGCCACAGCCAACGAGACAACGGACGCCGCTGAGGATCGTGGCAAAGCTGGGATCAGCATGTTTTTGGCCGACAGATGGTTCGGTTCGGCACATAAACCAACTACGGCACGTCCAGGTGGCTGCTCCAGATGGCGAGGCTTCGCAGGAGTCAGCTACCGCAGTGTGGGACCCGGGCCCCAGCATCATGAAGATTGGCCCTGGCCCCGAGGGTCCGACAGCTCCAGGGACACAGCCGCCACGGGCCCACTACAAAGCCCCTCAGGCAGAACTGCTTTCCCCGTGGAAGACTGTTAGGAAAAGAAAAAGACTGATCAGGTAGGAGCGCGGCTGAGACGGTGGCAGAGTAACCCACCCAGCCACGCTGGGTCTCATGGTGGTCTACCCGCAGACCCTAGCCCTTAGGTTTGGCTGATGTTCTATGTTTAAAAAAAAAAAAAGTGTGTGTTAGTGTTCTTTACAATTCATATATATGTAAAAAGAGGTTCTCTGAAATATAAAATCAATACCTGTATGCTTACCTGAATAGTAAAGTTAATTGCTTGACATATGGTAATACTGAATAAGAAGGTTTATTGTTTGATGCATACAATACTTAAGAAATGTGTGATTAATGATAATGTGTGCTTGCTAATGGGAATTTGATTTCCCAAATTGGGGAGGGCTAATGTGCTAAGGCTATGTTATATTCTACAATTTTACATGAGGGGGGTAAAATGTAGTGTACAGATATGGGCACATTGGGAGTGGTACGTGGCCTGTGGCTGACGTCATCACGCCACTATATATTGGGCGGTCCGCCATCTCAGGGAAGTTGTTGGTCAGAGTTATGGGAGTTGGTTTGGAGCCAGTTATAGTGAAGATAGTACAAAGCATGTGTGGTAGTGTCACCTTTGTTGTAATAAAGTTCAGTTCAACGGCAGCATCCTCGTTGGTCGTCATTGCTAGGTTTGTGGACATAACACCTTGCATCCATGCATTTATAGTCTGTAAACTGGACTACTGTAATGCTGTCCTCACAGGTCTCCTTAAAAAGTCCAACAGACAGCTGCAGTTAGTTCAGAATGCTGCAGCTCGAGTCCTCACTAAGACTAAGAAAATGGTTCATATAACTCCAGTCCTGAGATCTTTACACTGGCTAGACTTTTTAAACCTCTTTGACAGTTTTAACCACTCTCAATTGGTCTCCGTCTTGACACACAAAAAAGGACACATATTGGACCTCATGCTGTCTTCCAGTTTGGACCTGTATGTCAGTGAGATTCATGATATCCACCTCTCTGATCATTTTGTTGTTTTATTTAATGTTTCACTGCCAGTCTCACAGGCTAAACTGTGCACTCCGGTTCGCCAGACTTGCATTTTTAACCCCTTAACTGCAGCTCGCTTCTCTGAAGTTTTTGCTCTCAATGCGCTCCAGGACTATGACTTTATTCTTATCCCCAGTGAGCTGTTGGACACTTTTAATTCTACCTGTGCCAACATACTGGACTTGGTGGCACCTTTTGAATATAAACATTCCAAACCAGCACGACTGAATGACTCTACTCGTGCTTTTAGACGCATATGCAGACAAAATGGTAAATGGCATTCACTTATATAGCACTTTTATCCTCATCTCTTGATGACCAAAGCACTTTACAGATCCTGCTATCCACCCATTCACACACACATTCACACACTGATGGTGACAAGCTGAGAGAAAATGGAAAAAGGATCATCTTCAAGTTTCTGTTCTTGCTTTAAAAGACGGTTTACAAGAGTATCAGAGGGCTGTTAAAACTGCAAACAGCCAGTTTTTATCAAATCTTGTTTCAGTCAACAGCCATAAACCTCAGTTTCTTTTTAACGTTTTAGACTCGCTTTTAAATCCCCATGACCACACTGGTGTTGTATCTTCTTGTACTTTGTGTGATAAATTTCTTAACTTTGTTAATGATAAAATCTCTGCTGTGAGGGCATCTCTTTTGTGTTCTGCAGTAGATCCTGTTGCTTTCATGTCATGTCCAAGTGTTCTGGAGAGTGTTCAAGCGGTGTCTCACAGCTTTTAACTTGTGTTGTTTTGCACCCAAGACCTTCTTCCTGCCCCCTTGACAGCATTCCACCTGGACTTTTTAAGGAAGCTTTTAATTCCATTGGTCCTTGTGTTTTAAATATTATTAATTCTTCCTCGATGTCTGGAACTGTCCCGTCTGCTTTTAAGCATGCTGTAGTTCAGCCCCTCCTCAAAAAAACTATTTTAATTTTAGGCCAATTTCAAAAGTCCCATTTTTATCAAAAGTTTTAGAAAAAAAACTGTATGAACAACTGCAGTCTTATCCTGATTTTAATAGTATTTCTGAAAAGTTCCAATCAGGTTTTAAATCACATCATGGCACGGAAACAGCACTTTTAACTACTGATTCCAGTAACTCTGCTGTTCTTGTGCTTTTGGACTTGACTGCAGCATTCGAAACAATTGATCACAATATTCTTCTTTCGTGTTTGGAGTTGTGTGTGGGCATAAGAGGCCCTGCCCTTAAGTGGTTTAAGTCATACCTCTCCAACAGGAGTTTTTTCTGTTCAGCTTGGCAAGTTTTCCTCAGCTACATCCCAGCCGAATTGTGGGGTCTCTCAGGGCTCAATCTTGGGCCCCCTTTGTTTTACTTTATACATGTTACCTTTTGGTTCCATTTTAAGGAATCATGATATTAGTTTTCATTGTTTTGCAGATGATGTACAAATCTATCTGCCTCTAAAAACTGAAACTCGTTCTTCAGTCCAGACTTCATTAGACTGCATCCAAGATGTTCAGTCTTGGATGGAAACCAACTTCCTGAGCTTTAACAAAAATAAGACTGAAATGACTGTATTTGGACAACAAGACATCTTAGAAGGCTATGACAGCATCATTGGCACCCTTAGTTCTTAACTTAGTTTGTGTGCAAGAAGCCTGGGTGTAATTTTTGACAGTGATTTTAAATTTAACAAACAAATCAGTTCAGTGGTCAAGACTACTTATCAATAGTTTATCAATTATGACTTTCAGCAAAGATCAAGGCCTGCCCTCCCAAACCTCATTTTGAGAGAGTTATTTGTACTTTTATTACTTCATGCATTGACTACTGTAACTCCCTCTGTGTTGGTCTTGACCAGTCGTCATTGAAACAACTGCAAAATGTCCAAAATGCTGCTGCCCGCTTACTGGCAGGAAAGAAACTTCACGACCACACCATCCTGAGTCTTACCTCTCTGCACTGGCTTCCTGTTAATTTTCGGATCCAGTTTAAAATTTTATTAATTGTTTTTAAATGTGTAAATGGTTTTTATTTATCCGAGCTTCTTCATCCTTATTCTTCAGCCAGGGCACTGAGGTCAGCAAGCCAGCTGCTTCTGGCTGTTCCCAGGGCTGGGTTAAAAACCTGTGGTGACAGAACCTTTTCAGCAGTGGCCCCTAAACTGTGGACCAGCCGACCCTACCACGTCAGAGCTGCACTTTAAAACACTGCTGAAGACTCATCTTTTCTCCTTGGCGTTTTAGTCCCAGTCCAGGCATGTAATCTTGACCTTTTTGGTTTTTTAGTTAGTTTATTTTTATTTATTACTCTATTCTATTTTATGTATTATTAATCTATTTTAATTTGTTTTTAATGTTTTTATCGATCTTACCCTTAATTATAGAATGTGTGTGTTCGTCGTACAGCACTTTGGTCATCAGAGGTCGTTTTTAAATGTGCTATATAAATAAAGACGATTGAACAAAATTGCAAGAAACAGTTGCAAATTTTTGAGAAAAAAGTTGCAAATTTAAGGGAAGTAAAATTGCTGCAGATTTTGGGTCATTAATCCAGGTCACATTAAAATCTGGACTTTCCCAGGATCCATGCTGGTACCAGACAAATTATCCACTAAAATACCTGAAACTAAACCCTCCTGCCACAGCCACTACGGCAACCTGCACAGGACAATAGTCTCATGTAAAAAGGCAGAAATTTATGAGGGAAAAAGTCAAATTTACAAGAAAAAAACCCAAACATTTTTGAGGGGAAAAAGTTAAAAATAAATAAATAAATTCTGTAATAAAAGTTGAAACTTTTTCAGGAAAAAATTCTGAATAAGGAAAATTTGGAAGTTCGCAAAAATAAAAGCTGCAAAGTCACAATACATTTTTAAGGAGAATTAAGTTTTTGATTTGGAATTTTAAAAAAATATGGAAATGTGCTTCTAATTCATTCATTTATCATCAATTTTAAATATAAATGAGATCAAATAAAAAGGAGGGTGATTTTTAATGAAGCGCATCCTGCTGTGCTGCATCAGGAGTCAGTTTTTATCTTCCCACGCCATCAGTGGCGTGCTGACTCAGCAGTTACTGACGCAGACCATCTGTGGCTGTGACATCAGCAGGACGAGACGACTCCTCCGTGATCATGCCAGTTTTAACGAGTTTAACCACAGATGAGACCGCCGGCACCGCCACTGCCTCTGAACTGCTGCTACATCACTGACCTCCACATCACTTCCTCCGACTTCAGCTTTTTATTGCATTTTTTTCTCAGAAATTTGTTCCTTTTTTTCTTAGAAATTTACCTTATTTCTCTTGCAAATTTGCAACTTTTTTCCCTGTTAATTTGCCTCTTTGTTTTTGCGTCGTTACCTTCGTCTGCTGAACAAACTCTCCTCTGTCTCATTGGTCAGAACCATGTGGGTGGAGCCTCCCTGACTCTCCTCGTGCATCACCTCAATCTGGAAAACATGTTAACAAACGGGCGATTTATACGAAGAAATGACACATTTAAAGGGAAAAAAAACATGACAAAAGATCAGATTTACACGAAACCAAAATCCAAAATTTATAGGAAAAATATCACATTTACAATCCACCTTCTTCCTCGCCCCCATGATGCCTTGTGTGAATTATGGAGGCAACTTCCGGTACTAGTTTAGAACGTGTGGTTGTCACTGAAATGGGACACTGTTCCTTGTTAAAAAACAATGACTTTGTCATCAGAAGTGCGGGAACACGGCCTTTAGCACCTCAGAAACAGTAATATAATCACAGCACTTCCCACGACTATGGAGGGATGAGAAGATGAGCTTAAAAAGTGTCCTGGCAGACAGCAGCTCCGTTAGCTAGCTCCACTGCTAACATGCTAACGCTGGAAACAAATCAAAGCTCTGAGATACAGCAACGTCTCCACCGCAATAAAGTCGGCTGCATTTTGTTAAAAGCTGTTGGACATAATCAGATTTACCTCAGAACAGAAGTAGAATCTAGTCAGAGCCACAAAGAACCACAACAGCGTGCTCGGGCGTTTTAATGTCAGGGTAGAACGTCAGATGTGTGACATTCATACCAGTGAAAACATACCCGGACCTGCTGTGTCTGGACCACCATCACACCAACAATCCTTCAGTTTTCAGTGCACGATCTCCTCATCGCTGTTGAAGCCACAGATTTAGCTGTGCTGATCTGTGAGGAGCCTCACACCACCAACGGCAGCAAGTACCAGAACGACGCAGAAACATTCAAAAATACAAGAACTACAAGTGCTGAAATTAGCTGCCACTTGACTGCAAAACACGTACGTGGACTATACATTAAAATGAACTTGAAAAACTTTTAACGCTATTTTAAATGCCCCACTACGCCACTCTTACTGACTGATTTAACACTACATCAGCTGAAACCGGACGCTCTGCCCATAATCGTTCCTACAGCGCCACCCCCAGGAAGAAGGTGGGTGAAAAAAATGTGACAAATTTCTGAGAAGCTTCATATCTGAAACTCTACTGCAAGTAGCTCAAAATCCAAAAATTTGAGAAAAAGTTGCAAAATTATGAAGAAAAAGTTTCAAATCTACCAAAAAAAGTTGCAAATTTATCAGAAAAAAATAAAAAAAAACTTACAGGAAAAACACCACAAATTTATGAGAAAAAAAAATTGAAAATTTCCCGGAAAAAGGCAGCAAATTTTATGGAAAAAAGTGGCAAATTTGCAAGAGAAAGCTCACAGATTTCTGAGCGAAGAGCGCCGTGAGGTGAGTGCAGTAGCCCCGCCTCCATTTTCTTTGACGATGCCAAAGCTTTAGTGATGGAGAGCAGTTTCCAGCGCTTCAATATAATCACTGCGGCAGAACCAAATTCTCATCAGCCATCACCCGTGAATATACAACCATAGCTGAGCCAAAGCCGAGGTCAGGATCCCAGGGGGAACCTGTGGACCGGCTCTGGTGGCCCAGCTTTACTCGCTGTACAGTCAGATCAGCTTAAAAAAGTGCCGCCTTTACACAAATCCACATTTTCTTGATAAAACGGCATTTCTGCTGTAAATCTGTGATCTTTTTCCCCAGAAATTTTGATTTTTTTCCTCATTAAAGTGTAACTTTTTTCTAAAGTTGGATATTTTTGACATAAATTTTCAGGTTTTTTTTATAAATGTGTTCCCTTTTCCTGGTAAAATTTCAGCCTTTTTCATGAACCTTTATGACATTTTTCCTTGTAAAACAGCAACTTTTTTCCACTACATTTTGGATTATTTCCTGACATTTGGGGATTTTTTTCCTTGCAGGTGTGTTTTTTTCTTATCAAACTGCTATTTTTCCTCCTAAATCTGTAATGTTTTTGACAGAATGCTTCAGCTTTTCTCATGCTTGAGCTCGTTTCCTCCTCAATGTGTCACATGACTTCTTTTCTCTCACCTTGATGCCTCCTTTGTTGCGGCGGATGTTCTTCTTCCTGTTGTCTCCGTCGATGGGTTGTCTGTTGGCGTTATCGGAGGACCGGCGCGCCGCGGCTGGAATGACAGAACACGTTTATGATTCCATTCTGGCGAAGACGCGCAGCCTCACAGCCCACCGCGAGCCGCCCCACTCACGCTGCTGACTCCCCGCCGCCGTCCTGGGCGGGTTCCTGACCGCCGCCGGGGGCCGTTTCGGGGAGGCTTCGGGCCGCGGCGCCACGGGCTGGATGGGCCTGGTCTGTCTGGCGGAGAGTCTCTTCAGACTGACGCGCCTCTTGTCAAACATCTCCTCCACGTCCTCCAGCCTCTTCAGAGCCTGCAGCACGCTGCTCTGTAACATGAGAGGAGAATGTTCAAACTCACAAGGAAACATGTTTTAACAGATCTATGATTAACAAGGTTAAAACATTTCAAGAAAATGTGCAAAACAACGAGGTAAACATTACATTTATAAGGAAAAAGGTCAGATTTATGAGAGAAAATCAGCAGCATTATAAGGGGAAAAAACAACTTTCTATTATCAAAACGTGGCAAATTTCCTGGTAAAAAATGACAAGATAATGACAAAAATATACAAGTGCAAAGCTGACAAAATGTCATTAAAAAGCTGAAGAATAACAAGAGTCACAAATTTAAAAGAGAAAAGATGAACATTTACAAAAAGTTTTTAATTTTCCAGTTAAAATGTCGGAGGAAAAAAATTAAATTTGTCTTTGTTCTTTTTCTTAAACACATTCACAAGTAAAAAGTAGTTTGAAAATTATTTTAGAGGAAAAGTTTGTGTTTTATTTAGCTGAAAATTTACAAAAACAACAAAAAAAGCTCATTTTCATTTTGAACAATCAGATTTTTCAGGACAAAGTCGCCCAAACGTGAAAAGGCTGAAAAAGCAGTGCAACTGTGTGTTGGGGCGGCGGCCTTGTGTGGCTTTATTTTGACGGTGCCGCTCGTCTTGCGTCAGCTGCGCGGCTCTTGGGGCGCGTCGGGGCCGTCTCCCGCCCCGTCCTCACCGCCAACATCTGTCACCTCACAGGCCTGACGGCTCGTCACCACCGCCAAATCATCACTTTTTAACAGAAACTTTCAAACAAAGAAAATGTTTTCCAAGTAAAAAAGTCACAAATTTGGCTCAAAATCTCTGCTTATTTTTTATTGTATTTAATTAATTAATTAAATTATTTATTAATTTAGTTTTTACAAAGTTTCAAGTAAAAATTTGCAAATTTTTGACTAAAACGTATCAAATTTTATTGAAATGAAAACTGTGAAAAATTTCCAGCAAAAGCAAATCTGGGGAAGGAAGTTGCACATTAAGATGGTGAGTAAAACTTCTCACGGTTTTTAATGTTCGGGCAGCAGACACAACATTCAGCTTTTAAACGTCTCAGAACCCCAGAATCAAACTCCGCCCACCTTGACGTCCTGGGTCAGGACCAGCTCGTACTGGTTATGGAGGTTCCGGAGCTCCGTCAGCTGGTCCTTCTCCGCCGTCTCCAGGAACCGCTCGATGTCCGCCAGCGCCGACTCCGCCCCCTCCTGTGACTGACACCTGTCCACGGCCTGAGACGCCAGCAGGTAGACGCCCGACTCGCACCATTGGTTCACCTGGACGGAGGAGATGTGGGGGGGGGGGGGGGGGGCAGACGGCTTAGAAAGGTCAGGTGATGACATGGTACAAAGTGATGAGGAAAAGTGGCACATTTACAAGAAAAAAGTGGCAAAAATTTTTAGGAAAATTGCTGTAAATTTAAGAGAAAAAGTTCCAAATTTATGAGGGAAAATTGTGAGAAAAATGCTGCAAATTTATGAGGAAAAAAATTCAAATTTATGAGAAAAATGCTGCAATTTTACACTGAAAAATGCAGTAAATTTCTGAGAAAAACTGAAATATGAGAAAAATTACGCAAATTTATAAGAAAAAAGCAGGATTTTTTTTTAGATTTATGAAAAAAAGTTCCAAATTTACAAGGAAAACGTGGGAAATTTATGAGAAAAATGCTGCAAATTTATGAGAAAAGTTCTAAGTTATGAGACTAGTGCTGCAGATCTGCACTGAAAAATGCAGCACATTTACAAGAAACAGGCTGCTAATTTATGAGGAAAATAAATACATTTATGAGGAAAAAAGTTCCAAATTTACAAGGAAAACGTGGGAAATTTGTGAGAAAAAAGTTTCAAATTTACTAGAAAATGCAGCAAATTAGTGTTAAAAACTGCAAATGTCGAAGCGAAAAGAGAAGCGTGAGGGAGGAGGAAGAGAAAAGCGGCCGTTGACTGGGCCACATGTGGAATCTGCGCTCCTGACCTTGTGGATGCAGCGGTGGACCTGCAGCGTCTTGGTCAGAACGTCGCTCTTCCTCTGGACCTCGTTGGAGAAGTCGTCGCAGACCCGCCGCAGCTCCACACATTTGGGCCTGATGGAGTCCACGGCGTAGTGGTCGCTCTGGATCAGCTGGTCCCCGTGGAGGGCCTGGAGCTGGGCCTTCTCCAACGACGGCTGGAGGCACGAACACGGAGGAACACATGTATGACCACGGTCTTCAACCTAAGGTTCCTGTGCCTTCTAGGAATTAAAGCTGCACATTTATTACAAACAAGTCACAAGCTTCAAGGGTCAGAATCACCTGACGATATATTAATCCCAATATTTGGGCCACGATGCACGATAATATTGTGATACGATATATTGTACCACTTGCCACAAGACATGATGCTATCGAAATACTTCAACCACAATACAATATCAGTTTGATATTTGGGCCATGGTACAATTTTACTATGGCACTTGTGCCATGATACAATAGTAGAGTGCTTGGCCATGATCTGATTTTATCACAGTGCTTGGGCCACAGTATGGTGCTGTCACGATACTTAGGCCACAACATATTTCACACCTCTTGGGCCATAACATATTAGTTTGATACTTGGACCACGCTACAACTTTTTCCCAATACTGGGGCTGCTATACAATATTAATTAGGTGCATGGGCCACAGTGCAATGTCATTACAACGCTTCTGCAACAAAACAAAAAATTACAACAGCACTTGGGCCGTGACCCAATTTTATAATGATGCATGGGCCACAGTATAATTGTATCTCAATACTCAGGCAACAATTCAGTGTTGTCACAATACTTGGGCTATGATATGATATTTCACACCTCTTGGGCCACAGTGTAGAAGAAGCCTGTCTACAATGTTAATCACATGTGGAGTCAGAGGGGTCGCTGCCATGCAAGGCGCCGCCACAAACAACTAATATTATCATGATACTTGGACCATAATATGATACTATCCAGATGCTAGGATCACAGTAGAATATAATCCCAAAACTTGGGCCATGATACAACATTGTCCCCATAGGTCATTTTCCCAATACTTGGGCCATAATACAATATTATCTGGGCTATGCTATATTACCCACTACTTGTACCATGACGCAAGGTTATGATGTTGCTTAGGTTGTGATACATTATTCCAATACTTGGGCCATGATACCACCTTATCGCGATACTTGGACCATGATACAATATTGTGACAGTGCTTGGGCCACAATCCGATTTTATCACAATGCTTGGGCCACAATATGATATTTCACACCTCGTGGGCCATAGTATGATATTACTTTGATATATGGGCCATGGTAAAAGTTTTCCCAATACTTGGGCTGCTATACAATATTAATTAGGTGCATGGACCACAGTGCAATGTCATCACAACACTTCTACAATGAAACAAAAAAACTGACAGTGCTTGGGCCATGATCCAAATTTATCATGATGCATGGGTCATAATATGAATGTATCACAATAATCAGACAACAATTCAGTATTATCACAGTACTTGGACCACAATATGATATTTCTAGTGGTGTTGGCGTTATCGTGTTAATCTTCTGTTAACGCATCGCTCCTGCTAACGGTGACAAATTTTGCAATGGCGGTTAACAGCAGTTAATGGCAGAAAGTGCAAACAGTACTTTTTGGCCTAGCGGCTCGCCGTACCAAGGCCGTTCTAGCCACAGAACTGTGCGTGCCATGCAGGCATTGCTAAGTCAAACAAGCTGGATTACAGCCATGGATATCCCCAAAGTGCTGTCATGTTTAAGTTTACAATGTTATCTGTCGGAGCTCTCACCTGGATAGTTGTTACCGCCTCCTCCAAAACTTGGCCTGGATGTTGGGTTGTTCTTCTTCTGTGGAAGCTGGCTAGCTGGCTAGTAGCTACATGCTAGGTTGTAGCTGACCTCCAGCAGCTGACACGGACAGAAATTTGCCTGTTTTCATCCTCATAGCTTTGGGTCCAACTGTTGGTGAGTACCAGTCTCGTTGGTGAGAACCAGAAACTGCTGCTGGTTGGATGCTGAGTTGTGCTGCAGTGACGTTACTGAGCCCTGCCATTCCGTGGTTTGCACATGCAGTCTACTTTGGAGAATATTCTGGATAGTTTTTGTCATTTTGGATATGTTGAGCGCTTTAATAAAGCTGCAGGTGAAGACAGAAAGCTTATTTGTCAGCTCCCATGTTCATAACAGTATGACAAACTTGACAAATTACCAACTTAAGGTACACTGTGTCTGTATGGAAAAACACGCGATTAACACGTTATTAATCGCAATTAACTCAACATTCCAAAAGATTAATCGCGATTAAAAATTTTAATTGTCCAACACCCCTAGATATTTCACACCTCTTGGGCCACGGTGCAATGTTATCATAATAGTCGGACCATAATCCAGTCCTGTCCAGATGCTGGGGTCACAGTCAGATATAATCCCAAAACTTGGGCCACAACACAATATTATCCAAGATATTTGTGCTATGATATGATATTACCCTGATACTTGGGCCATGATGCAACGTTATGCTGCTGCTCAGGCCGTGATGTGACATCATCATGGGTGATATGGTGTTACCACACTGTTTATTTATTTATTTTTTTTTTTATTACTTATTTTGTACCCGTAGGTAGATTTGTTTTGCAGTCTGGTGACAAACCACCAGCTGCCGGTTGCTGCGTGCGCAAGCGCCCCTTAACTCCCTAACCTGCATGTTTTTGGCATGTGGGAGGAAACCGGAGAAATCCCGGAGTAAACCCACGCAGACACGGGGAGAACATGCAAACTCCACACAGATCACTGTTGGTCGGGGGCAGGGATCGAACCCACGATCTCACGGTCCCCGCGATCCCCCGGCCGAGGGTAAAACTGTGCTGCCACGGTGCTAACCACTGCGCCACCGTGCAGCCCACGTTTAGGCCAGTTTATTCTGAGAACGCAGCGGTTTAAAATTCTTTTTTTTTTATTGTGGATCCGTGCAAAAATGTTGATAATTTTTTTCTAGTTGTCTGAAACGCCTTTTTTCTCTCTTTTTTTTTTTCAGCCTAACCTGAGCTTTCTCCTCCAGATTCTTCAGCTCCTTCAGCAGCTGCTCCACCCGAGCCACGCAGTCCCCACAGTCTGATTGGCTGTTTAGACAGTCCAGGAGCGAGTCCAGAGACACTTTGACCTGCAGGGAGGAAAACACGAGAAAAACAATCAAGTCACATTTCTTACAAATATTTACATTCCTGTGTTCGATTTAGACCATGTGAAGTCTGAGGGCTGTGGGATGACACCTTAATTCTTAAACTGCTTTCTGTGGCCATTATCTACTACGGTCATGTGAAAAAATTAGGACACCCCATCAAATATTCAGTTCTTTATTAAGAAATGTTCCCATATCTCTGTCTAACCTTGTTTTTGTTTTTATTTGCATTTTTAACATTTATTTTAGCCATTTTAAGTGGGAATGAATATGGGGGTGTCCTAATTTATTCCTCACTATTTGTTTAGAATTACATTTTACAGAACATTTGAAAAAAGTCTTGAATTCATTTTTAATTGTTTAGTTGTATTATGTGAATCTCCCAGTACTTTAAACATGGATATTAAATATCCATATGTTCAAATATGTTAAAAAAAACACACAGGTTTACATAGGGTGTCCTAATTTTTTCACATGACTGTATTACTGAACTATAACTATATATATATATATATATATATACACACGGACTGCAGAAGCAGTAAAGGCAGCAGGGCTTGGGCCCGACCTGCTTTTTAGCAATAAACACAAGACAGAGTGAGCAAGCTTCATCAGTCAGGGAAATGCATCACCTTCTGCCAGAAAAAAGTTGACAAGAATTGATGAGAAAAAAGTCTCTCATGTGCATGAAAAAAGTACGGGGGATTGGGGGGGGGTCATAGTGGTCAGATTTGACCAAATGCAGTTTATTTTTCAGCTGCAGGGATCCAGGCGCTGCAACATCGATAGAAGTGTGTGGACCAGAGAGGAGGCCATGCTGAAAAATGAACCACATGTGGTCAAATTTAACCACTATGAACTTTTCCGCCACCCCCCCCCCCCCCGCCCCCCATAACATATAAGTAGAAAAAGTCAGAAATTTACTAGAAAGAAGCTATAAATTTGTGGCAAAAAAATATGAAAAATCATGTGGAAAAAAGCACGCACTGACAAGAAAATATACAAAAGATTTACTTTTTTCTTTGTCCTGTTAAAACTCATTTGTACAACTGCTGAGAATAAATGGGAGCTTGTGGCTCTAAAAAATGATCACGTTTAGCCACAGGTTTCCTCCACATATTGTCCAGGAGAGGAGCAGGGCACACCTCTGTCTTTGGGCCCGAGCGGACCTCTGAAGCCCCCACCGTCCCTGTGAATACGTCTACATATGTATGTGTGCACGAGGAGGAGAAGCACGGCAGTAGCAGACCTCTCTGAAGTCGTGCTCAAAGTGTCTCAGCTGCAGGCACTGCTCCAGTCTCAGGTGATGCTTGGACCAGAACTGTTCAAAGGCGTTCTCGGTCTCGTCCAGCTGGGCCAGGAGTCTGAGAAAAACACACAACCATGACACTGCTGTGCACAACACGTGCACAGTACAATGCTGCTGCTGGGCTGGGGGTCTGAAATGCACAATAATACAACTACACCGTAACGCCACCTGCCCCAACAGCACGCGTGCACCGCACCAACGTCAGCAAATTCACATCAGGACTGCATCTTATAGAGGTTGTTTGCACATTGGCTAGACGTTGGCTAGACGTTGGCATTGGGCCGATGTATTCCTGATGTAAACTTGGCCAGTGTTGGCGTGACGCATGCGTGCTGCTGGGGTGGTTGTCCCCGCGCCACAACGCATCCCGTGTGTGACGCCTCCTGATAAAAAAGGGAGCATCAGGCCATCTGAGAGTTCCATTACAACAGTGTCCATCACACACAGTGCATTGTGGGACGTGTGGGAGAGGCTCACCTCTCCACGGTGGTCTGGTTCTCCATCTCATCGGGGTTGAGCTTGTGGTTCTCCGACTTGGCCGCCTGTTCTTTGATACATCCAAACAAGGTGGTGCCCTGCTTGACGGCCAGCCTCAGCTCATCCTGACAGTCGCAGAAACAGCAGCAGGAATGTTAGTTTTTAACAATTATTACCTTATAAACGCACACCGGGTCACACAGCATTCCACACATGTCTACGTCACTGGTTTTCTTTAGTCATCTGTTTTGGGGCTTTTATTGGACTGTTTGTGACATTTATTTTACATAGTGGCATATTGTGCTTTTTCCTTTTCATTTTTGACTTTTTAATTTATATTTATCATTTTTTTTCCCTTGAAAATCTGTGAATTTTTTCTTGTACACCTGAAGCTTTTCCCATGTTTTGCAGCCCAACTTTTATTGTTTTTTCACCTGACGGTTTTCGTGTTTTCAGTGTATTTGGGGGCATTTTCACACCTGAAAGTCTGGACTAAAGTTTTTCTTTGAAGTCGTCTACATTTGGTCCAGTTAGGTTTTGTTTCCCGCCGCCCTTTATCCAGGCGGACCAGCCAACTTGTTGCCGTTGTCATGGTGACGTGCATAGCTAGCATAGACACTGCAAGCGTGATCCTCACCGCCGGAGGTGTTTTCTGCAGCTCTTGTGAAACAAGATCAATAACTGTGTGTGCAAAATGTATAATCATGTTGAATCTCATTTCAGAGCTGGTGCAGAAATTCTGTTGTGTATTAGAGCAGGGAGGGGCAACTGGTGGCCCGCGGGCTGCATGCAGCCCCCAGCGTCATCCATTGTGGCCCGCCAATCCATTTCCAAAAATCAATTATTTATTTCTATACCCTTTGAACGTGCATGGATTTGGAACTGCATTCTTAAATGCAGTTATAAAGCCTGCCACCAGAGGGCGCTCCAACCTAAACCTAGGAGTGAGTGGTTGCTGAGTTAGCGCGAGGGCGCAGTGTGCCCCGGAGTGCGTCTTCTAAGGTATGCGCTGCCTGCTGACGCATTAACAGGCTGTCAGCAGCAGGAAATGCAGAGAAGGCTGCTTTACACAACAATAAACGCTGCAGCTCCTCACTGAGGAGCTGTTACAGGAACAAGTCTCAAACTAAAAGGTAAACTGATATAAGAAACGGCAAATTTACAACAGAAACTCACTAATTTAGAAAATCCACCAGTACAACTAAAAAGTTATAAATTTTTCAATAAAATGATGCATATTTATGAGTAGAAGCTTGAACATCCAATACCAAAACAAAATACAGATTTGCAACAAAACGACTCATTTAAACCAGAAATGCAGCACATTTATCAGTAAAACTATTTTTCACTTTGATCATTTTCTTCAAATCGACCTGCTATTTTAACCTCGCTTTTGATAGTTCCCTATTCTAATTATCTTAATTTATGATTTTAAACCTATTTTATGTCACCATTACTTATCTTACTGCAAATTATTAATACTCATGAATATATGTCTGTTTGACCATATTTAGTAAGTGTTCTTTTATTCTTCTAGTCATCTTAACTGTCTAGTCTTTTGATCAGCAAATGACCTTATTTATCAGTGATCATTTTTTTTATTCACCCTGTCCAAGCTCCGGCGTTTCCTCATGGGGAGCCCTCCCACGGGGAATTGGCTCTGTTTTCCGGCTGCCAGTCATTGCCCCGGTGTGCCCAGCTGAGGGGATTTTGCACTGCGGCACCACACCTGCAGTGTTGACGGTCAGAGAGCACCTCTTAGCTGAACCAAATTTTGGCTCTTTAGTCCGGACCGTGGTTCGAGGGAGCGTTCACACCTAAAATTTTGGTCCTGAAAAGTCAGAAAGTCCGGACCAAACAGATGAGGTGTGAAAGCCGCCGTATTAACCCCCAGCTTTTCCTATTTGTGTCCTTCTGGTGCTTAACGTCCCTTTGAGACGCTCCCGCCTGTGTTGCCGTCAGATTTTCGTGGTTGTGGCACCGTGAGCTTTTCAGGTTTGTTGGTGTGTTTTTTTCACATTGAGATTTTCGTGTTTTTGGGATCATGGGCGATCGCTCTGTCTGTGCCAGCTGCCCAGGAACGTGCAACCAGTTTATACTTTACACAGAAAATCCACTGATTGGTAATGAAATTAAAAATAAAGTGGAGGATTCAAATCCACTTGGAAAAATATGAAGAGTTCCTTTACAAAGACAGAAAAGTCCAGTTGGTTTAATACTGAGAAAAACAACATTTCCATCTGTTGGTTTAGAGGTGTTAGTGTTTCAGCTTCTAAGACACGGTCACTAGAAATATGAGCATCTCAGACGTAATAAAGCAAAAAATCAAACAACTCATTGTTACTTTTTGGCAATTTATTAGTACTTTTTTTTCTGCAAAAACAAATAAGCCATTCTTTTGCAAAAGCAGACATGTCCCAAAAACTATGCTAGTTTGTCTGGAACATACTTGAATGTCTCTAAGCATCAATGTAGTATGACTGACTCTGAGTTAGGCACATCCACTCAGTAAAATGGTATAATATAGCTATAATAAAGCTATAATTCAAGATTCAAAGATTTTATTATCAATACTACTATATGTACAGAACATAGAGGAGAACTGAAATGACGCTTCTCTCTTCATTGGTGTGCACAGTATTAAAAGAAAAGGAATAAGGCTGGAAAAAGAAAACAACAGTAGCAGTCTAATATACTGTACAATATGTACAGTTATGCAACCTGTGGTGCAAATGGCAACAAGGAAGACCCAGACCTCCCATAGTGCAAAACTGAGATAAACGATTAACCACGATAAACCCAGCAGTCCTATATGCAGACAACTAGAGAATACCTGTAGTTGCAGTTCAGTGTGGTGGTCTAGGTGCAGATAGTAACAGACAGGACTGCACATGATCAGTATTGCAATGACAGACGGCAGCAGATACGGCATTTGTGCAGATGGTTGCGGTTAATGTCGATGTGCAGAGACATGCAGCAGCAAAGCTGCAAGAATTCTGATAATAGAAGACAACAGTAGCAGGAATTCTGAATGTTGTTCGCTGTTCGACCTCGTTTGTGCCCCGCTGGTGAAGGCATCACCGGTTCATCTGCTTGATCAAAATTATCCATATTTGACATAAAATGCAACACAACTGTAAAAAAAAAACTGGCAGGGAACTCCGTCACAGCAAGCAGGTGCTGTGTTGGAAATGTTCACTCCTTCCCCCTACAGTGGACTATAGAGTGAATGTTCAGCCCATGGAGCAGCGAGAGGAAGCTTCACATCACAACACAAACTACCTTAAGGTACTGATATTTGATAATTCAGCAAAAATGATTTGATTTAATGCATATTTACTACAAATTGCATGCAGGTATTCATTTTTTTTTTACCACTGTTAGTCTGTTACATTTTACTCTCACATGATGACGTCATTAACTGTGCCGCGAAAACAAGCCCAGTAGTGTCCAAAAGCGTTTCATTTCAGTGTTATATTGAGTTTACTGTATAGTCCACTGTATCTAAATTCACTCTATAGCGAGTAGGGAGGGAGTGAACATTCTGAACACAGCCAGGGAAACCAGTCAGAGCGAGCAGACTGGGAAGGCAGCCAAGATGAGTCACGTGACCCAAATACCAAGCGCTGACTTGCCCTGTGGAGTTACCTGCTTTTGTTAAAAAAAAAACAAAAAAAAAAAACGCTCCTGGCGTTTATCGGCTTTAGAAAAAAACAACACAACATGAATTTGTAATGTCTATAACAGGACATATTGGATTTTGAGAAAAAACAACTTGAACTTCTGTAAGTAGGTAATATTAACAGCTGTTTGATGTAAAGAGGGACATTTTCTTGGAAGTGGTGCTTACCGGTTTTTGCAAACAAACTCTTCATATGAGTCAGAGCCAGCAGAGAATTTAGAAAAAGCTCAACCCCCCAAACCAAGTGCAAAACATGGAAGTCAGGGTCCAGGGTCCAGTAGATTACCACAGGACACCATGACCAACATCTGGCAGGGTTCAGCACACCAGATGGGACTCTTCTGTCTATACAGATGTTGTGGCAATCTTATCTTGGGGACATAAAGCATGGCAGAATGGGCTAAGATAGTTCTGAGGAGCAGGACTTTTAGGAAACAGCATCACCTGAAAACGTCGCTCCATCCGTTCAGGGTACAGGTTTTCCAGGTCGATAGGAAGAGCCTGTCCCAGCGTACCGAAATGCTAAACACACATACATACAGGTAAGGAAATTTGGTTAACATTCTGCTCCGGGTTTTAGTAATCAGCATGTTTTGGCACCTTCACATTTTAAGGTTTTTCAGTGTATTTTCATCACCTACAGATTTTTAAGTTTTTGGTTGTGGTTTTGTCAACGTAAAGTTTTCATGTTTTTAGTGTGTCACCTTGGGATTTCCACATTTTTCAGAGCATTTTCATTACCATGGCAAATAGTAAATGGCGTTCACTTATATAGTGCTTTTTCACATCTCTAGACGACCAAAGCACTTCACAGATCCTGCTATCCACCATTCGCACACTGATGGCGGCGGAACTGACGTGCACCGGCGCTGGCCTGACCCACCGGGAGCAGCTGGGGCTTCAGTGTCCTGCTCAAGGACACTTGGACATGCAGACTGCAGACAGAGCGGGAATCGAACCCCTGACCCTCCGATCAGTAGTCGCCACACTACACCTGCGCCACAGCCGCCATGAGGTTTTAGTTTTTTTACTCTGAGGGTTTTGTTTTTTGTTGTGGTTTTTTCTACCTTAAGGCTTTTGTGTTTTTCAGTGTGATTTTTTTTTTACCTTGAGGTTCTTTTTATCTGGAGGTGTTTGTGTTTTTTGCTGAGTTTTCGTCACCTTGAGGTGTTTGTGTTTTTCGGTGTGCGCGGTCAGCAGGTCTTTGGTATTCTGGACGCCGTTGGGCAGCTCCATCTCTGCCAGGTCGGTCCCAAACTTCTGCAACATCTGAGCCGTGGTTTTTACTGTCACTGCAAAGTTTTCTATGGCCTGGAGAAAACATCCACATGTCAGATTCTGACGTCACAGCCAGTATTTCACACTTCTGAACCAATTTTTTACTCACAGTCCGGTGGTGGATCCACTGGTTGTGGCAGTACGCCAGACTTCCTCCAAACTCCTGAGTCAGTTGATCTTTTTCTACATAACCGTGAAGATCCGACAGAGAGTTCAGCATCACAATCTGGGAACACACAGAATCATTATGGGATGGTGAATTCTCCAGGGTCTTTTTGGTCTTCATCAGTGGTTCCCTGTGACTTTGAAAGGGGTGGAAATATTATTTTACTGGGGAGGTGTCACCAGTTTACAAGGAAATAAATTACTAGGAAAAGTATGTTAACTTAGGAAAATAAGGCAATAATTTAAAAGTAAAAACATTGATAATTTATGCAGAAAGAGTCACAAATTTACAAGTTAAAAGCATTAATTTGCAGGAGCAAACAGTTGAAACCGTGTAATTTTCATTCTTTTAATATTTCAGCTCTGAAACAAAAATCGGACAACTGGAAATACCCGTTATATGGTTTTGGCCTTGTCAAAATAAAACTGGAATTGAGCAAAAAACATGATAACAGATGCGATTTTATTAAGTTTTTTTTTTTCGTTTCATTATTTTGGTCACAGCAGGAAGTCATACCCCCTTTACACACAGGGGTAAATGTTAAATGGCGTTCACTTATACAGCGCTTTATTTACTCATCTCTGGATGACCAAAGCACTTTACAGATCCTGCTATCCATACATCCACACACTGATGCCATGCAAGGTGCTGGCCTGACCCACCAGGAGCAGCTGGGGGTTCAGTGTCTTGCTCAACGACACTTCGACATGCAGACTGCAGAGAGAGCGGGACTCGAACCCCTGACCCTCCGATCAGTAGTCAGCCACACCACACCTGTGCCACAGCCGCTGGGGTGGAGATCACTGAGAGATCGTTAAGAGATCTGGCCAAGTTTTCATCTAGCAATGATCTTCAATGATCTCCACCATCGCAGCGGTCTCCTCAAAGTTTTGACTCCATCCAAAACAGACAAAATCTCACAATCAAAAACATCAAAAACGATCTCTGTGCTGTGTAAAGGTGTCCTAAGAGCCAGAACCCCAATAGCACACACACTGTATATCATGCCAATATCAGCCCAACGTACCAAGTTTACATCAGGAATACACCTTATAGAGCTCATTTGCACATTGGCAACACATAGGCTAGACACAGGCTAGACCAGGGATGGGCAACTGGCGGCTGCGGCCTGCCCCCTCATCCACTGCAGCCCGCCCATCCATTTCCAAAATTCTATTATTTATTTACATCACATTTGGAACTGCATTCTTAATTGCAATTATAGAGTCCGCCAACAGGGGAAGCTCTAATCGAAACCTAGTGCTGCCCTCTGCAAGTGATAAAGCATAGAGCAAGAGTGAGGGAGCCACTAGTGGGAGCAGCAGCAACAGTGTGCACCAGAGTCTTGCCAGGTATGTTCTGCGTGGTAAGACCATATTAATAGGCTGGAAACAGCACTAAATGTACAAAGAAGGCTGCTTTTAAACAAGAATAAATTGTACAGTTGAATAGCTGTGCCATTTATTCTTGTTTGACAGGTGAAGCCCATGTCAGCAATAAAAGTTCAGAGACTGGTCGTTATAATCTACAGATTTCTTTTTTTGTTGTTGTTGTTCATTTATACCAGTGGCTCTTAAATTTTTTTAATTCCCCATTTTGGGCTGCAAGATATTACCAAGCCCACACAGCTATTTCTCTGCCCCTCCACACCCACAATTAATCCATGATCAAGGAAAGCCTCATCATATTTGCTTTTCTTCTCGGCTTCTTTTGTTAATTATCATCTGGAATTTATCTTTGCTCATCATTTTGATGGAGAGAGTTTTAAAAATTATGTCATGATATAATTTTATCCATCCATCCATCCATCCATCCATCCATCCATCCATCTTCTACTGCAGGGCTATTCAGTTACAAAATCAACTGGGCCACAATTTGAAATCAAGACATGTAACTGGGATGCACTTGTTCAGTGATCTGTTGACTATGACAAATTTCAAACCAACACAGTCCAATATGATGAAAAGTTTGCACTTTTTATTCACTGGCTTGGTTTTAAATGTGTGCTTGGCACATCAACCCCAATCGCACACATACATCTAGCCAACGTTGGCCCAGTTTATTCAAATTATGTTGGGAAAACATCTTATGAGAAGCGTTTGCACATTGGCAAGATGTCTTCATGGGAGCCAGCATTAAATTGGAGTAGACTGTTTGCTGACGGCCTGTCAACACATCAAGAAATGCACTGGGTGCACACTGGCATTAGATCAGAAATGATAATCAGCCAACGTCTACACAATATCTTAAAGACAGCGTCTAGCTTGTCAGCAGGTTTTATTTAGATCAGACATTTAAAAGGTGTAAAAACTGTGTGTTACCAGTTTGTGATGTCTGGAGGAGGGCGCACGCTCACGGGAGTGCGCAGCAGTGCTGTCAATGATGAGAAAATGTCCACACCACCTGTCACTATTTTGTCTCTGGGTGAACCTACCAGTGTCCACAGTCCAACTGGCTGTCCAACGCCGTTTCCCTTTTCGGGCAGGACTGATAAATTTCAGGTTCCTCCCGTGGAGATGGTCACATCTTCTTGGAAAAGAGCCCAGCCGGACGGCTGCTGGCCGCTGTGCCATTCCGTGGTAATACCGGGCCTCATGATGTCTTTCCTGGTTCTGCCACAGCCCTCTGAGTGGCTCGTAACTTTAAATGAGTAAAAACTAACTTCATTATCTTCCCTTATGTGTTCCCACACAGGTGAGGCACGTTTTTCACACAGTAAGGGTTTGTGGGGCAGCTGGAACAGTGGACTGATGAAGAAACTGTGGTTTGATGATGATTAAGCTGTCAGAGTAAAATAGAACACAGTATTGTGTAGAAATAGTTCAATGACTCTGACACTAAACTAAATTATTTCTAAAGACGTTTCTGACCTCTGAAATGACAACACGGACGTGTTAGTGTTACAGGACAGGTGGGTGTGACACAGTCATAGAGTTCAGATATTTTGGTTAATTTTTGTGACTTGCTCACACCAAAGTTATTCTGAGAACAGTAGATGTGGTCTGTCATCACGTGCACTAAAGGTTCTGGTACACACGTCACTGACTCTGGTTACATGGTCACCATAAACCGATCGCTGGGAATAAACTGATAATGGTTTTGTTGTGTTTACATGCACTGATTAAATGGATTATTGGAGGGTTAACCACTTGAGTTAATGACCACATACATGGCCACTTGAATAATCAGGTAACTCCAGAAATCCAATCATAACCGGTTTATTTGTGTCCATGTAACCATGGTTACTGTTGGACTCTTCCTCGTCTTGTTTGGGAGGACAGCGTCAGTCCTCGGTCTGGGTTTGTCACCTTTGATTCTTGTGAATTACTCCCTCTTAGAATGGGCCTGCACATCGATTCAGTTTAATTTCCTCATTAATATCATTGTTATACTTCAACATAAAAAAAAAAATCACAATTTTTGTGCCATCATAAATATTTGAGCTTGGAGATGAAAATGTTTTGTGGAAATAAATGTACTGCATAAAGTTTTCTGTTGTTGTACTCTTTCAATAAAGTTATGCTGTTTCTGCAAACTTGTCTCAGACATCTCATCTTCTTTCTGTGCGTACTAGAACCCAAACATCTGGATCACGTTCTCAGCTTGATTTGTGCATCCATAAGCTGCACAGATAATCATGCTGAGAACCTGATCTGTGAACATTTTAGGATTTCATTGTTTTTGGCATCAAAATACAATTTATGAAGTTAAACCCTTCTGACATTGGAGGAAAATATTCATTTTCCCCAATTATGTGATGTTACAATATGGATGAATAAAAACTAGAAAAAGGCTTGCTTTTATTTGAATCACTGGTGCTGTTATTTTCTATTTAAAGTCAATCATGTAACCCCAGTCCCACCTGGAAGAGGAGGCAGTGGTGCCAACATGCTGCTAACTGGTATTAGCTGACAGTAATTTGTCAGGCAGAAGTTCAGAGACTGAATAATGAGAAAATGAGAGCATGTCATTGCATTTTTATTAATTTTTATTTAAAAATTACATTTTCATGGCATTTGTACTACATTGAGTACTTTCATAAAACAGACTGTTGCACCTTGACTACATTGTGTTCCAAAGGCCTCTTCTTTTATTTACTATTTTCCACCCTGCTTAGTCACTGCTTTTCAGAGTTCAGTGTAATGTTTATGTACTAGTACATCTCAGTAAATAGAATATCAGGATTTACATTTTGATTTCAAAAACTATAATCAAAATTGAATTTTAAAAAAGGCCTGAAATATTTACTTGTGCCTGTAATGAATATTGAACATATGAAAGTTTTTTTTAATTATAAAAATAAAATTTTCACCATGTTCAAATGTACTGAGAGGCACTAATGTGTTATATTTACATTCACACACAGAACATTTTCATAACTTGAAAGGTTTAGCAGTAAAGTGCACAGCCCCGTAACTTGGCTAAATCCCATTAAAGTGACTGACAGCAGTTTTTGTTTTACTACATATTTTCAATTCAGATAATTCTGCCTTTTCTGTAAAGTGCCTTGAGACGACCTGTGTTGTGATTTGGCGCCATATAAATAAAACTGAATTGAACTGCATTGACATTTACACTGCAGCTTTCATCAGTGGGAACCAGCAGTTCTCCTTCCCTCCAAAACAGACTCTGACTGTCTTTTAAAGCTGCTCTTTATATCATAATCCATTTAAATCTGTTCATTATAAGTTTAAACAACAGACGTACCGATAGGTATTCTGAGTGTTTACCTAATACGGCTAAAAAAATGCTGTTAATACCACAGATTGTCACAGCTGCCATTCACACACCGTTACAGAAAGGCTGTTGTTTGGAACTATTTGGAGCGCCGTGAACCATGTGACCGGGCAGCGGCCAGATCAAAGACTGTCACAACTCTCATATTATACGGCTCTGGATTTAACGTGGCACAGTTTGGTCCGCTTGAACTTTTGCCTGTGTGAAAGGGAACCAAACCAAGGAGAAAAAGTGATCGACTGATCTGGACCAAAGTACATGAATTTAGGCGTGGAAGCAGCCCAAGACACATTTTTAAAAATGAGACATAAACTGTCGTGCATCAGATGTGATTTTAGTTTAACATCGGGGCTGTGATAAGGGGGCGGGGATTCTCCCGGCACGCTTTGTGCCGCGGAGGATTCAAAGACCGTTAGCCATGTGTTCTAAGTGTTGCTGCTGTGCCATTATAGCTGTGCAATAAGACCAGCTGTGACGGCGTTCTTTTCCTCTGTATGTGACAAATCCCGCGTCTGTGTCACCATGAGTGAGATGAGGGTGTGTGTGAACGAGCTGCCCTCCGTTCTGTGCAGTGAGTGTGTTGAATAAAGCTTGCTGCGTCACAGTCATCTCTCCTCATCGTGTGGACCCTTTGCAACGTCACATTATCACCCAGACCGGCCTGTTCAACTTTGCTCTTTTATTGACGTTTTTACTCTGTCTCCTCACCTTCATTTTGAAGTCGTCTTTGTGCAGTTTGATGCCGATGTCTGCGATGTGTTTCTGGAAGAATCTGGATGGTTTCAGCACCAAAACCAGCTGCAGGTGTCCTGGAAAAGCTCCCTGATGGAAAAACCAAAAACAACATTGTGGGAAGATATGACTGAAATGTCTGCAGAGGCTGCAGACATAAAAGATTAATTTATAAACTGCAAACTCTAGAGGAAAAAAACAGAGTGAAAAAAAAATCAAATATACATGAAAAAGGTTGGAAATATTTGAGAAAAAAAAGTTGCAAATTTGCATGCAGGAAAAAGTGGCAAATTTTTGAGAAAAAGTTCCAAAATTGCAAGAAAAAGTTGCAAATTTGCAAGACAAACTGCAGATTGACAAGAAAAAAGTTGCAAAAATTTTTGAGTAGAAGTTGCAAAATTGCAGGAAACAATATTACAAATTTGCAAGAAAAATATTTCAGATTTATAAGAAAAAAATTGCAAATTTTTGAGAAAAAAAGGTGTAAATTTACAAGAAAAAAATGCAAATTGAGGAGGAAAAAAGTTGGAAATTTAACCTCTTAAAAGTGCTGTGTTCCTCCTGCAGGACGTTTCACATTTCCTCCTGCCAGTCAGTGAAGAATTACATTTTCTTTGCGTATATGCTGAATTTAGGGAACTTGGCTGGAATGGTAAGGGGCTAAAACTCACAGCGATCCTGGCCAGAGACGCCTTCACTGAGCTCCATTTGTCCTTCCTGCGGTCGATGATGATGATGAAGCCGATGCTGGCGGCGTCCAGGCTGGAGACGGAAACGGAGGTGTGTCAGTGCACGCCTGAGAGCCTGATAATGTCATCTCATCACAGCAACCATCAGTCAGTAGAGGAAGTGATGGAGGTTCAGACCATCAAAGAAAAAAATACCTGTCAGTGACATTAAACTACGGAAGCCCATGGCAGCCATACAGCCACACCTTTTATTTTCTCTGTTTTCCCATGATAACTAATCAATTTATTTTGGTATTTTTGTTGTCTTCCTGTGTTTAAAGGATGATTTTCTCAAGATCTTGTGATAACTAAATCTACTAAATCACAATATTGAGATAACAAAACTTTATGTCATTCCAACATTGTTTTCTCGAACCAATCTGAAGCACCTGGGGATGCTGGTCAGGTAGGTGACCACGTTGAGGAAATCCTCCTCCGGGACTTCATTAAACCCTGAAAACTCTGGGAAGGTGATGATGGGAGCGCCATCTTTCCCTCTGCCTCCTGAAACATGAAAACACCACAAAACACATTCATAGTTCACTTTAGTTAAAGTAACACTCTGCTAAAAGTATTTTTTTTTCTTGTTAACATGCCTGTAATGGATTTTTTATGAATTACAAGGCATATCAAGTGCTAAATAATAAATAAACATCTCATATCTGTTTTTTTTTTTGCTTTCAAGTTTCAGTTAAGCCCCGCCCCCTGAAAAAAAGCTGTCATGGGATGGCCCTTTGCGGGCCATCAATGAGACGCTGTAGGCAGCCGATGAGTTTGCATATTTATTAACAGAAGATATAAATGACAAAATAATGAGCCACGTGGGGCAAAAACACAAACAAGAAATTCGGCTTAGACACAGTGGAGAAAGACTCAGACTAAGGAATAAACTTACTGAGAACGTGAAGATCAAGAGGGTGACTGGAGCCGGGCATAGGGACTCCAGCCAAACGTTAGGGAGACCAACGTTACGCGTGTGAGGTCACAGCCCCGAGTAACCTCGGCTGCTCCCTTAAACTGGGCTTAGAGGATTAAACAGATAATGAGAACTAATTAGTGGAATGTAATCCAGCTGTCACTGCGCAGCTCGGCTCTGACAGCCGGAAGCCCCGCAGAGACGCTGTCAAAATAAGAGCCCAGAAGGCCCTAAGGAAACTAACAGAGAATGGGAGGAAAATATTGCATGATCCGAGTGAGGACAATATCAGCGCTCAGACCATGACAGTACTCCCCCCCAAAACGTCGCATTCCAGCCGCAACGTAACATCCAAGCCCCCCCACCCACCCTGACCCCACCCAGAAGGTTACTCAGGTCCACCCAGGGTGGGTGGAGGAGGAAACAGGCTAGGAGGGCAAGAACCAACAAAAAGAAAAAGGGGAACACCATATCAAGGGAAAACAAAAAACAAAAAACAGAGGGCAACAACGATAAACAAAATAACGAGAGTGAAACATGGACAGGCTGCAATAGACACAGAGCATGGTAGGATACAGCACTAAAATACAGACACATGACAAAATATACTGAATCCGAACCCCACCAGGGAAGAGAGAAAAAAAGAAACAAACTTCAAAGTGGAGCAGTCACCACAAATATAGTCCACTAAAAAAAAAAGGAAAAACCAAAAGGGCACCTCCAACTACAGAGGAAACAGAACGAAAATACAGGCACAGAACAATGGATGCTATAACACAGCGATACTACGAATATTGAACATGATTTACAGGCAAAGGCCACAACAGAGCCTCTCTCAACCTATAGAGGAGGGAAAAAAACATCTCTCAAAAAACAGAAATACAGGCACAAACCCAATGTACCCTAATAACACCAGAAAAAAGGGGGGAAAAAAACACGCTAAAGAGCGGCAATATACACACAGTTCAAAGTAGTCCAAACGACAAAAACACAAGAGCATCCCGAATATACAGAGGAGAGAAAAAAAAAAAACACACACAGGGATGACGGCAGGCAGAGCACAATGAAACAAAAACAAATAGTTCGGGAAGTCTACCTGCGTCCAGCATCCAGATCGCCATCAGGGGAAAAAGAACAAGTTCGGGTGGTCTACCCCAGTCCCAGGCCCGGAGAAACAGTACCCCTGGTGGCCGGACCAGGTCGCCAAACAAAGAGTCCAGTCCGTCAGGCGGCCGACCCAGAACGCCGAACTGGTGAAGCAGTTTCCCAGGCGGCCGACCAGCGTCATCAGGCCACCAGGACCGCAGGGGAGAACTCGGAGGCGGCCTCCCTACCGCGAGGGAAAGCAGGGGAAAGCCGAGCCGAATACGGGGGATCCCCGCGGCACCCGGTGGAGGGGAAAAGGGAACGGGGAAAAGATGAGGGACCAGTTCAGCGTTGATCGGTGGAGGATCTGCAGCTCCTTCTCCGAACTCCACACGAACTGGCACTGCGCTCTTGCTAGAACCCAAGCGGGACCGTGCTGCACCCACGACGGACCCCGACTGGGCGGGCGCAGCACCAGGAACAACCTCATGATACGAACCCGGAACCTCCAAGGCAACGACTGGAACGGGCTCATCACCGGTGACCCTGGGAGAAGGCTCAGATGAAGAAAAAAAACCGGGATCAGAATTACCGGCAGCGGCAGAGCCCGGCGAGACAAGCTCGGATGCAGAGGACAGCTGCACCCGGCTCGTCTCCCCGAGAGACAGGCAATAATGCTCCAGAATAGAAAGGAGGAAGACAAAATAGAGCACTTGCCTGATCTCTGGGTCTGCCGCCGCCCAGATGGTCTCCACAGTCTGGGGATTCCCTGGCACTGACGTCCACGCTGAAGGCCCGCACAGCATGGTGGCAGGGGATCCGTGGCCTGCTGGGTCGGACTGTTCCTCTGTGAAGACTCGGGGACGCTTGATCGTTGGCGCAGGCTCCAATCGGCAGTCCGCCTTCCTCCTCTGCCCGTGACATGGCTGCGGGGCTGGAACCAGGCTCTCCAGGGCCACAGGCTCCTTCCTCATCCGGCGGTGTAGTCCTGGCACCGGGGAACACTCAGGGGAAGGAGACACAGAGGTTGTAGGTTCACAATTAATAATTGCAGCAGGTGGAGGGAGCTTGGGGGACTGTGAACCCCAAACTCCACCCCCAGGGATCAAACAAGGCAGTTCACCCAGTGAAGGAAAAGAATGAAAAGAGACTTGCCTGATCCACTGAGGACCGATGGAAGCTGCTGCAGTGGGCTTGGTTTTCTCCTCTCCCCTTTGGATGGTGATGGAGGGCCCCCCGGGAGGATGAAGAGGAGCCACTCCGACAGGATCAGGAACAGGGATAGCCGGAGTCGGACTCATGGAGCTCACAGCAGCTGGGAAGAGCGTCGAGGAGGAGGGAGGAGCAGCCGAGGCAGTCCGGGGATGAGGAGCTGATGGAACAGCAGGAACATACAACCCGGAGGAGGCTGCTGTCTTACCCCTCCGATGTGACGCAGAGGCATCAGCTGGCTGAGAGACAGAGTTCATGCAGCTACCCGGAACTGGAACTGGAAGGGGATCTCACTGAGGCTTGTTTCGAGCATGGTGACGACGTTTACTGGCAGAGGGCGAGGAAAAGGTGAGGTCTGGAAACCGCCGCTGCTGCATGGACACCGAGGCTAACAGTTCAGCATACTCGGGATAGTCATAGAGTTCGGGACTGATCTCCACTATTCTGTCTGCCACGTCACATGCTTTATAACCTGGGTAGGATGGGAGGCAGAACGAGCCGCAGCCACATTTTCCTGGATGATCACCGCTGTCCACTGCGTCTCCTCCAGCGGAATCCTGGCTGATGTCCTCCTCCGCTGTCAACGGGAACGACACTTGGGCAACATGAACTCCTGGGCTGGATGGGCCACAGGAACTGGATCCTGAGGCGAGGAACGGGGATGCCTCACCTTCGGCTTCCTGCTGGAGTTTCCCTCCAGCCCGCGGATCTTCTCCCGAAGTGCCGAGATCTCCGCCATCCTCGCTACTCTAACCACAACGAAATCACGACGAGGACGGCGGTTAATAACTGCCTCTGTGAGGTCTAAGTACTAGTGTAAGCCACTGGGAGTGACGCTATTGCAAGCGCTGGAGAGGATACCATCTAACTCGATGAGGGCCATCACTAGCTCATAGCCCAAGCTCATGGCATAGCCCTTGGGTGGCGACACCATCTCCCAGCACACTGGTACGTGAAAAAGGAAAAAACTACAAGCCTAAATAAAGCAAACTCACGGTTACTGGCGTCTCGTTTGGGCTGCGACCTACTGTCATAGGATGGCCCTCGCGGGCCATCAATGAGACGCTGTAGGCAGCCGATGAGTTTGCATACTTATTAACAGAAGATATAAATGACAAAATAATGAGCCACGTGGGGCAAAAACACAAACAAGAAATTCGGCTTACACACAATGAAGAAATATTCAGACTAAGAAATAAACTTACTGAGAACGTGAAGATCAAGAGGGTGACTGGAGCCGGGCATAGGGACTCCAGCCGGACATTAGGGAGACCAACGTTACGCGTGTGAGGTCACAGCCCCGAGTAACCTCAGCTGCTCCCTTAAATAGAGCTTAGAGGATTAAACAGATAATGAGAACTGATTAGTGGAATGTAATCCAGCTGTCACTGCGCAGCTCGGCTCTGACAGCCGGAAGCCCCGCAGAGACGCTGTCAAAATAAGAGCCCGGAAGGCCCTAAGGAAACTAACAGAGAATGGGAGGAAAATACTGCATGATCCGAGCGCGGACAATATCAGCGCTCAGACCATGACAAAGGCAAGTTTAGATAGAGCTTTTTTGGTGACCTAACCACAATACTGTCATGATCTGATGCATGAGCAGGGGCCGTGCTTAGTTGTCTGATTAATTTAGCCCTTTTCTGGTTGTTTATTTTTTCTGTTCACCTGGTTTGCTGTATTTGGTTCCTGTTTTTGATGAAGTTCATTATTGGTTTCAGTATTTCCTTTTTGGTTTACAGTGCTGATCATTGCTGGCGCTGTGACGGCTCGCGCATCACTTCCGGCTGTCAGATTCAGTTCGCAGGCTGTCACAGCTGCCAGCAATGATCGTCACTCATGGTCCCGCAGGTGTTTGTAATCCGGGGGGTCGTCTATTTAAGCCGTGGATGCCACTTCTCTGGTGCAGCGGCGTCAAACCTTGCCAGTCAGGAATCCCTGGACCCCTTGTTCAAGCTAAGTTATTATCTTCCTGTTTTTGCTCATGTCCTTGTTTTTGTCTGGCATTTTTTGCTCCAGCTTTAGAGTTGTCTTTTCCGTTGGTTTGTGTTTTGTGTCTTGAGTTATTTTTAGTTAATAAAATTGCAAAAACTCACAGTTTGCGTTTGCCGTCCTGTTTGCCCTCGGGGAGGGCCATTCATGACAAGTACATCCTGCTTTGAAAACTTGACCCAAATTCAGATGGGTTTTACCATTAAACTGCTTTTAAGGACTGATGCAGTTTCAGTCATTACATTGGGCCACCATGCAAACAACTGAGTTAGTGTTTTTATCACAGCATTTATTCCCTCCGTCAAGGGGAGGAGCTAATGTTTTCGGTGGCCTTGGTTTGCTGGTTTGTTGGTTTGTCCTTTAGCAACATAACTCAAAAAGTTCTGAACAGATTTTGATGAAATTTTCAGGAAAGGTGTGTCATGGCATGGAGAACAGATGATTACATCTTTGTGGTGATCCAGTTCATCACCTGGATCCAGGAATTTTTAGGAAAACTCAGTATCAACTTGGTTAAATTTTACTTTTGCTGCTACACCAGAATTTCTGTAGCTAAGTTACCTAATACAGTGGTACCTCTACTTATGAAATTAATTGGTTCTGGAAGTAGTTTCGTAACCTGAAAATTCCGTAAGTAGAGACGCGTTTTCCATGTAAATGCCCTAATCCATTCCAAGCCCCCCAAAATTCGGACATAATTTTTTTATAAATCATAAAAATGCATCAAAACATGTAACAAATACATGTTACAATTAGATTACTGCACAATAAACATAAAATGAGAGTTGTACATAATGTAAAACAACAAGTAACAACAACGAGTAACAACCTCTCCATCTCATCGTTCACTGCCGACCTCCTCTTCGAAATGACAGAGAGGCCTTTGGAAGGAGTCGTAGCTTTTAGGGCTTCCTTTTGTTTTAATACCGTGCCGATCGTAGATGTATTACAGCCATATTCTTTGGCGAGATCAACCAAACGCATCCCTTTTTCATACTTTTCTATTATCTCTTGCTTTGTTTGTATGGACAAAAAAACTCTCTTCTTCTTCTTTTCTTCTTTTCCACTTTTCTCCATCACTTTCTTGGGGTCCATAGTGAATAAAAGTTAATACACACACGTAAAACTGTCCGAACACTTCGTGGCCAATGGGATGCCAGGAAGATGCTAGGCGATAGCCAATGGCAGAGCAGCTACAAGTATGTTTACGTTCGGTAAACTCTGGGGGCTGCGAGTAGCAGTTTTTTTCTGAGATTTTTGTAGATTTATTAAAAATCAAAAACTAAGAAATCACATGTACATAAGTATTCACAGCCTTTGCTGTGAAGCTCAAAATTGAGCTCAGGTTCATCCTGTTTCCACTGATCATCTTTGAGATATTTGTACAGTGTAACTGGAGTCCACCTGTGGTAAATTCAGTCGATTGGACATGATTTGGAAAGACACACACCTGTCTATATAAGGTCCCGCAGTTGATAGTGTATGTCAGAGCACAAACCAAGCATGAAGTCAAAGGAATTGTCTGTAGACCTCCGAGACAGGATTGTCTCAAGGCACAAATCTGGGGAAGGGTACAGAAAAAAAAATCTGCTGCTTTGAAGGTCCCAATGAGCACAGTTGCCTCCATCATCCATAAATGGAAGAAGTTCAGAACCACCAGGACTCTTCCTAGAGCTGGCCGGCCGGCTAAACTGAGCGATCGGGGGAGAAGGGCCTTAGTCAGGGAGGTGACCAAGAGCCTGATGGTCACTCTGTCAGAGCTCCAGCGTTCCTCTGTGGAGAGAGGAGAACCTTCCAGACGGACAACCATCTCTGCAGCAATCCACCAATCAGGCCTGTATGGTAGAGTGGTCAGATGGAAGCCACTCCTTAGTAAAAGGCACATGGCAGCCCACCTGGAGTTTGCCAAAAGGCACCTGAAGGACTCTCAGACCATGAGAAACAAAAATTCTCTGGTCTGATGAGACAAAGATTGAACTCTTTGGCATGAATGCCAGGCATCATGTTTAGAGGAAACCAGGCACCACTCATAACCAGGCCAATATCATCCCTAAAGTGAAGCATGGTGGTGGCAGCATCACACTGTGGGGATGTTTTTCAGTGGCAGGAACTGGGAGACTAGTCAGGATAGAGGGAAAGATGAATGCAGCAATGTACAGAGACATCCTGGATGAAAACCTGCTCCAGAGTGCTCTTGACCTCAGACTGGGTCGACGGTTCATCTTTCAGCAGGACAACGACCCTAAGCACACAGCCAAGATGTCAAAGGAGTGGCTTCAGGACAACTCTGTGAATGTCCTTGAGTGGCCCAGCCAGAGCCCAGACTTGAATCCAATTGAACATCTCTGGAGAGATCTGAAAATGGCTGTGCACCGACACTTCCCATCCAACCTGATGGAGCTTGAGAGGTGCTGCAAAGAAGAATGGGCCAAACTGCCCAAAGATAGGTGTGCCAAGTATGTGGCATCATATTCAAAAATACTTGAGGCTGTAAATGCTGCCAAAGGTGCATCAACAAAGTATTGAGCAAAGGCTGTAAATACTTATGTAGTACATGTGATTTCTGAGTTTTTTATTTTTAATAAATTTGCAAAAATCTCAAAAACTTTTTTCATGTTGTCATTATGGGGTATTGTGTGGAGAATTTTGAGAAAAATTAATTTAATCCATTTTGGAACCAGGCTGTAACATAAAATGTGGAAAAAGTGAAGTGCTGTGAAGACTTTCTGGATGCTCTGTATTTTGATACCAGCTGCAGCTTTCCTGGTGTCTTCTGTCAGCAAGTGAAAGGTATATAGTGTAGTATTTTTTTTGTAGTGTTCAACATGACAATGAATATCAGTATTTTTAAGGCATTATCAAGGTAAAAAAAAAATCCCAGTGTTATGACAACACTAACGTCTATAACATCGTGGCACCAAGCAATAGTTAAAAACCTCTGTCCGTTATTTGGCTGTGAGAAAGTTAGCAACCCTACAGCCAAGTCATGCGAAAGACCAAATAAAAGCGGAACTTCCTGCCATCCAGCTTGGTGCTCAGCAAAAATGGAACGGAGAAGGGAAATGTTTGGGGCGGCAGTGGCTCAGGAGGTAGAGTGGATTGTCCAATAACCAGAGGGTTGGTGGTTCGAATCCCGCTCTCCCCAGATATCCTGTCAGTGTGTCCCTGGGTGAGACACTTTACCCACCTTGCCTCCAGTGTCCATGACACTGGGTATGAATGTGTATAGATGTTCAGTAGTGGTCAGAGAGGCTGTTGGTGCGGATCGGCAGCCACGTTTCTGTCACTCTGCCCCAGGGCAGCTGTGGCTACAGTAGTAGCTTACCAGTGTTTGTCTGGAGTGAATGAATAATGGAAATCACACATAAATGATGTCAAAACTAAACTGTCTAAATCCATTGCTGTACTGTATAAAGTTCAGGATCTCCTGTGTCAGAAATCTCTCAGCATTTTCTATAATCCACTGATAGTTCCTTCTGTGACTGTGTGGAGATCTGGAGAAGCACAGACAAAACAAATTCAAACTTCAGCTTTTTACTCCAGAAAAAAGCCGTAGGCACGGTAGCAACAAAACCTCAGCAGGAACCAACAAATCCAATACTCATTCATTCCATACTCTTAAATGTAAAGATCTAGTAGATTAGGACGTCATTCAAATCATCTGCAAAGCAAAAAATAACCAGTTACCTGATAATATTCAGAGACCGTTTAAAAAAGGGAAAGCAAACATGAGCTCAGAGGAAACTATTTTTAACAAAGCAAAGATGAGAACAGAGAATCGCTGCATGTCCGTCACTGCAGTTAAACTGGTGCTCTGAAATATTCACACCTGTTCTACTCTGGAACAGTTCAACAACTGGACAAAGATGAGAAAATCTCTCAGGATCTCAAATGCTAGCAACTACACTTGTAATAACTGAAAGGGTTTTGTTCCTAACTGATTCAATTTCACTTTCTTTGTTGATTTTTGGGTACGACTTAAAGTTTTGTGTTACTGATTTTAAAATCGTACCAGCTAGGCGCTCTATAAGCACGAGCTTCAGCCCACACCCTCCCTCTTCTTCCATGTGTCCTACATATTTTTGTTGTTTCTATTGTATGTTCATTACAAGATAAAATTCACATTCAATTCAATTCAATTCAATAATGGACTCGCTATAAAGCGATCTGGGAATAGAATAGAATAGAACAGGCTTTGTCATTGTACAGTAGTACAGTACAACAAAATTGTGGGTGCTCCACCAGGCTACTGTGCAATAAAGTAGGAGCGAAGAATTGTGTAGTACTCACATGCACTCCTCAGTACTGTGCATGTGAGCGTTCAGAGGGAGGGGGTGGACCTCTGAGTGTTTGCAGTCCGGACGGCCCAGGCGAAGAAACTGTTTGCCAGTCCTGAGGTGTGGGACCTGATCGTTCTGAACCGTCATCCAGAGGGAAGCAGGTCAAACAGGTGGTGGGCGGGATGTGAGAGGTCTCCTGTGATGGCCTTGATTCTTCTGAGACAGGAGGATCTAGAGATGTCCTCCAGGGAGAGCAGAGGGCCACCGATAATTTTTTGGGCGGTGTTGATGACCCTCTGCACAGCCTTCCTGTTCTCGGTCGTGGAGCCAGTGTACCACACACCCAGACAGAAGGTGAGCATGCTGTCCACTGAGGAGCGATAGAAGGCCAGCAGCAGCTTCTGGTCCAGCTTGTTCTTCCTCAGGACATGGAGGAAGTTCAGCCTCTGCTGGGCTTTCTTCACCAGGGCCTTGGTGTTGACAGTCCAGGAGAGGTCAGAGGAGATGTGGGTGCCCAGAAACCTGAAGGCGGGGACGGTTTCCACACGGTCACCATTTATGAGGGGAGGGGGGGTTTCCTGTCTGATCTTCCTGAAGTCCAGAATGAGTTCTTTGGTTTTTTTGGACATTCAGTTCCTGGTTTTTTGCTTGGCACCACAGCAGCAGATTCTCTTCCTCCGCCCTGTAGCCTTCTCGTCGTCATCAGTGATGAGCCCAACCAAGATGGTATTGTCCGCATATTTCACGATGACGGTGGTTGGGTGGGTTGGAATACAGTCAAAGGTGTACAGGGAGTACAGTAGAGGGCTTAGCACAAAGCCCTGGGGGGAGCCAGTGCTAAGGGACAGTGTTTAGGAGTGGTGGGGACCAAGTCTGACTGTTTGTGGGCCACTGATGAGAAAGTTCTTTATCCAGGAGCAGGTGGGGAGGGATCTGGTGGAGGTGTAGTTTGTTGATCAGGATGTCCAGGATGATGGTGTTAAAAGCTGAGCTGTAGTCCACAAAGAGCATCCTCATGTAGCTCCTTGGGTTCTCCAGGTGGCTCAGCATTTTGTGGAGAGTGGTGGCGATGGCGTCTTCCATAGACCGGTTCTCCCTGTAGGCGAACTGATGGGGGGGTTGAAGGATGGGGGAAGACAGTCCCTGATGTGCTGAGACACCAGTCGCTCAAAACACTTCATGACTACAGACGTGAGTGCTATGGGTCTGTAGTCATTCAGGCTGTCAATCGCAGACTTTTTGGGGATGGGGATGATGGTGCAGGCCTTGAGGCAGGAGGGGATGGTGGTGAGCATCAGGCAGAGGTTGAACAACTTGGTGAGGATCCCTGCCAGCTGGTCTGCACATGCTTTGACCACAGCTTCTGGGATGCCATGTGGACCAGCAGCTCTGCGGGGGTTCACTGCTCTCAGTTGCCTCCTCACCTTTTGCACCTGTAGAGGGGGGGGGGGGGAGACAGGGGAAGAGGCGGGGGATGGGCTTGGGGAGGAGGTGTGCTCAAACCGGGCAAAGAAGCTGTTAAGCTCCTCTGCCAGTGTGAGACTGCTGTCTGATGTTGGGGAGCCCTGGCCCCTGTAGTTGGTGAGAGCCTGGATGCCTCTCCACATCTGTTGGGGGTTGTTGTCTGTGAGGAAGCCCTCCACTTTCCCCTTATAGGCATTTTTAGTGAGTTTTATGCCTCTGCTCAAGTTGGTTCTGGCAGTGCTGTACAGAGAGTTGTCTCTCTGTCTGAAGGCTGAGTTGCGGGTTCTGATCAGAGCCTGGACTTCACTGGTCATCCACAGTTTGCAGTTTGGAAAGACACGGATGTGTTTGGTGACTGTCACATTTTCTACCCAGCATTTGCTGTAGAAGAGGACAGACTCGGTGTAGGAGTCCTGCTGTTGAAAGATGCTCCAATCAGTGCAGGCAAAGCAGTCATGTAGCTGGAGGAGAGTGTTTTCAGGCCAGGTTTTAATTGTTTTTTTGGTTGGGGTGGAACTCTTCCTAAGGGGGGAGTAGGCAGGAATCAGAAACAGAGAGAGATGGTCTGATTGTCCAATGTGAGGGAAGGGAGTGGCTCTTTAGGGGCCACCTGCAGTTCTAATCGCGATTACAACTTTTGGTATGTCACTTTAATTGCAGTTAACAGCAGTGGGTTGATCGCAATTAACTGCATCAAGGTGCATTAATCACATTAAATGCATATTGTGAGATGTAGCATCATGTGATTAACGCACCTTGACGCGATTAGTGGTGTCACTTTAATTGCGATTAATAGTGGCCATCCATCCATCTATCCCTCCATCCATCCATCCATCCATCTTCTACTGCTTTTCCAAAGGTTCGGGTCACAGAGGCAGCAGTTCAAGCAGAGAAGCCCGGACTTCCTCTCTCCAGCCACCTGCTCCAGCTCTTCAGAGAGGATACCAAGGTGTTCCCTGACCAGCTGGGAGACATAGTCTCTCCACCGAGTCCTGGGTCTGCCGCGGGGTCTCCTCCCAGAGGGACATGCTCGAAACACCTCCTCGTCCAGGAGGCATCCTGATCAGATGCCCAAACCACCTTAACTGGCTCCTTTCAATGTCAAGGAGCAGCGGTTCTACTCTGAGCCTCTCCTGGATGACTGAGCTCCTCACTCTCTCTTATAGCAGCTGATTGTGATTAATCACATCAAAGTGCATTAATCGCATGGCGCCACATCCCACTACATGCATCTAATGCAATTAGCGCACCTTGATGTGATTAATGACGGACAAACGCTATTAATTGCAATCAAAGTGACAATGTGGCAACGTTTTAATCATGATTAGGGTTGCACCCAACTTGAAACACATCAATCTATGTGTAACAAATAGTGGAAAGAGTTTTAATCCCAATTACAGTGACATCACTATATACTAGATGCAGTGTATTTTGTAATCTGTTAACTGGGCTACTGTAATTAATTGTGTTAAGGCGTTAATATTCCCAGCACTATATACGTGCCACCCCAGTGGCTTTTTTCAGGGTTGCCAGAACCGACTTTAAAAAAGAAAGAAAAAAATCTCTGTACTTCTACGCCAAGGCCACAAGATGGCGTCCTCGTGCTAACAAGAGAGTCTTACCACAACTTTTACCTGTTAAAGACAAGGGACATCCCCCCCCACACACACACACACACCCTTGAAAAAAGAGACACTAATAGCATCATCATCAACGTTTATCATGTTACACAACTGAATAAAATGAATTTCAATCACCAATTCTAAGCACAAATGTAAAACATTCTTATACGGCAAGATGGCGACGAGACCAGAGGTGCTTTGAGGTGCTCTGAGACCTGAACTGAGACTTCCTGGTTAAACTGCTCTAAAGTCTTCTGTTGGACACCAGCAAATGTGAGGAATATTTGTGAGACAACTAAGCTGACCAGAGAAGGTTCTGATCCTGTTTCTGGTCACAAAGTGGATTAAAAGGACGGTGAAACAAGCTGGCACAAGATGTTGGATTCCACGCGTCCTGGCTGGAATGGCTCTATGGAGGCCCCTGAGGTAAAACGGTCTCGTTTAAAACCTGAAGTATATAAAACTACTGAGGGGAAATTAATTGTTGAGGATGAGCTGCTAAATTCCCTTGCAGTGAAAATTAAGACTGAGTCAGGATGAGATCGTCCTATTGGCCTCAAATACTTTTGACTCTGAGTGGATTGAGGCCTTGAAAAAAGTCCTGTTTGAGCTCTGCCCCACTACACAAAGGTGTGTTGCACACAAGGGGCCCCAAAAAGATGTTAATAATTTAAAGAGTTGCCTTAAGGTAATGAATGAGTGTGGTGAAAAACTAGCTAGATTTGTCTCTCATTACCTGGATGATTTGCCGCTGGTTACATTTTCCAGCCTGGACTGCTCAAGTCTACTGAGGAGAATGGAGCAGTTACGTGCAGAGGTTTGTGCCATGAAACAAACCATGCTGTTACAGACTAGCTCCAGTGAAGATCTACGCACGATAACCTCGGATATTGCCCGACGTGTAAGTGGCCTGGAGCAGTCTGCCGCACGAGCCGTGGATAAGGAGGCGCCCGCCCTGGGATCGGAGCTAAGATCGCCCGCTGATGTCGGAGCGGAGGAGGGGGCCTGCCCGATGATCGACTCAAGACCTGGAGATACACGGGAATCTCACTTGACCGCTGGAGAGAAGGCTTTGGATGTGAATTCGGACCCGGTGGATCAGCCTATAACCGGAGAAAATTCTGGAACAGTAGCCTCTTCACCAGGATCTCCAACATGGAGTCAAGTAGTGAAAAAGGGACGAAGACGATCTGAGCGCGCTGCGGATAAACCCAAGCCATCCTCTGCTTCAAACAGCCGCAGGAATAAAGCCAGCAACGCAGCCCCTGTTGTGGGTACGGGCTCTGGTAATATTAAAACAATTCGGACTAAGACGGTGAGTGTGTTTGCTACCCGTTTTCATCGTGATTTGGAAGCTGACACTTTATCTGCATATCTTAAAGATAAGCTTGGACGAGAAGTTTTCTGTCAGAAAATCGTCACTGGGACCGGCAGGGTTAGCTCGTTTAAAGTAACGGCGGAATGCTCTGAGGTGGGGGACATGTACCAGCCAGAGCTCTGGCCAGAGGGCGCATTGGTGCGGCGATATTATGAGCCCCGGGGGGCTGGGAGGGCTGGAGCTAGTGGAGTGGCTGCTGTGGAGAATATGCGGGCACCCACGCATGATGGTGATCTTTCTTAACTCTTCCTCCTTTTTTGATGGGTATTAAGGTCATGTCTTACAACTGTCGTGGCCTTAAATTGGGGCAAAGTGCTGAGGAGAAAGCTCGCCGGTTAGTTATTGACAATTTATTGAACACTTGTGATATTTTGTGCCTTCAGGAGATGTTTCTTTCAGAACAAGACTTGGAACGTTTGAACTGTCTTAACCCTGATTTCCATGGTGCTGGGGAGTCTACAGCTGACCTCAGCAAGGGGATTATCAGGGGGAGGATACCTGGAGGGGTGGCTATCCTCTGGAGAAAGAAGCTGGACTCCTTGATAAAAGTGGTCCGACTTGGTGTAGATTGGTGTATTGGTGTGCAGTTTAATTGTAATGATAAGGAATTCCTTATTATTAATGTATATACATCATTTGAGTGTCAACAGAATGAGGATGAATATTTAAATAAGCTTGTCTTTATTAATTCTTATATGCAAGTCTATAATAATACTTGTATTTTTATTATGGGGGACTTGAATGCAGACATATCTGACACTGAATCCTTATTTGCAAAACATATGTATCATTTTTGTTATGAGAACAACTTAATCTTATCAAGTAAGGTACTAATGCCTCCTGATAGTTATACCTATATAAGTGAGGCTTGGCACACTATGTCCTGGCTAGATCATTGCATCAGCACTGGTGATGCACATGCTTCTTTGGGTGGCATGAGTATTTATTATGGGTTAGCAATGTCTGATCATATACCGTTTGAGATGATAATTAATGTTGACTGTCTACCTGCACTTTGTCAAAATGTCAGTCAGGATGAGGTGGGAAAATTAGACTGGGACACTCTTTCTGAGGAAGAAATTGTAGAATATTGTGTTCGTACAGATAAATCCTTGAGTAAAATATGTCTTCCTAGAGATGCTGTAATGTGCAGCGATGTGAACTGCAGCATTATTGAACATAAGAAGGACCTTTGTAGTCTGTACAATGCTATAGTTAACTCCCTGTATAAGGACAGCAAGCCTTATTATAAGAAAATACGTAAAACACATAATGTTAGACCTGGCTGGAATGAGGCCGTAGCTGTGCCTTATTCTGAAGCTCGGGAAGCATATAAAGCCTGGGTGGTGGCTGGGAGACCCAGACAAGGGCCAGAGTTTGAGATGAAGAAATGTACAAATGCAAAGTTTAAGTATGCTATTCGTCATATTTCTAAAAATGAGCAGCTAATGAGAAGTAATTCCTTGGCCAAGAAATTGTTAGATAAGAATGTCACAGATTTTTGGAAGGAGCTTAGACGGATTAGTAACAGTAAAACGTCTTTGCCCTGTACTTTGGAAGGCATTTCAGGTACAGAAAATATTGTGGATCTATGGCGGCAACACTTTTACTCATCATTTAATTCAACTAAGGATGAAACTTACAAGGTAGGGAAAGTAGAAAGGGACGATTCGCTCCTGATTGACACTCATGCAGTGACCAAAGCCATTAGAGAGCTATCAGATAACAAAGCGAGTGGTTTAGACTATATTTCTGCTGAGCATCTTAAATATGCTAGCTCAAGAATTGCTCCTCTTCTTGCAATCTGTTTCACCAGCTTCATGATTCATGGGATGTTACCAGAATCTTTATTGTCTGTTGTGTTGGTACCAGTCATTAAAGATAAAGCTGGCAAGCTGTGTAGCCTGGATAATTACAGGCCCATAGCTATAGCCAATATAATATCTAAAGTACTGGAAAAAATCATGTTTGAAAAATTAAATGTATTCATCAAATCTACTGATCATCAATTTGGATTCAAACCCCATCATGGAACAGATCTGTGCATATATGCTTTAAAAGAAATTATAAATAAGTACAGAAATCAAAATTCTTCAGTTTTTCTGTGTTTTATTGACGCCTCCAAGGCGTTTGATCGTGTTAATCACAGGATATTGTTTAGGAAAATGATTGACAGGGGGGTTCCCAAGTACTTAGTACGTATCCTGATTTACTGGTCCGCACATCAGAAGATGCTGGTGAAATGGGGGAAGAGTCATTCATCCCCATCTGGTGTGAGCAGTGGTGTCAGACAGGGCAGTATATTGTCCCCTATTCTATTTAATCTTTATATGGATGATTTGTCAAAGCAACTGAATGCCTGTAAAACTGGGTGTTTAATAGGGAATAAGTTAGTGAATCATTTCATGTATGCTGATGATCTAGTTATTCTCAGTCCAAGTAGTGCTGGTCTTCAGGAGTTATTAAGAGTGTGTACTGCTTATGGAGAGGAAAATGACATAAAATATAATACAAATAAGAGTTGTGTGCTGATTTGCCGCACTAAAGAAGATTTGTTAATGAAATTCCCTGTCTTTGATTTGGCAGGCAGGGAATTAATTGTCAGGGATAAAATTAAATATCTGGGACATTTTATTAATGATAGAATGACTGATGATGATGATATTTTCAGACAACACTGCAAAATCTACATGCAAGCAAATATTCTTGCACGCAGATTTGGTTTTTGTTCAGATGAGGTGAAACTGGTTCTTTTTAAGACCTATTGTACACCTTTATACACTGCTCATTTATGGATAAACTATAGGAAACAAAGTATGCAGAAATTACAGGTTGCCTACAATGATGCCTTAAGAATTTTACTTCAAAAGCCTGGATGGTGCAGTGCTTCTGAGTTATTTGTCTCATCACGTGTAAATACTCTGCATGCAGTAATAAGGAATCTTATGTATAAATTCATCTGTCAGCTTGATGTATCTAGAAATGAAATCATTCAAGTCATGTCTAGCATTAAGCTCAGTTCTATTCGCTGTCAGTCACAGTTTAGAAGGCACTGGTACAGTAGTCTTTTTAAGTCTTTTTAAAGTCTGTACTGTCTTTGTACTTCTCTTAGCAGTTGTGTCTTAGTGGGGTTTTTTTGGGGGGGTTTTTTTGTAACTTTTTGATTGTTTCAACTGTCTTGTTTTACTTTTTACTTTTTTGATGGACCTTGAGTCTGGAATAAAGTCTTTGATTGATTGATTGATTGATTATACATTTGCAGTGTTTCTCTCATAAATTGTCATTTTTTTCCCCATAGGTTTGCAACTTTTTTCTCATGAATGTACCTTTTTTTTTTTCCTTGCGGCTGTGTCACAGGTGTAGTGTGTCTGACTACTGATCGGAGGGTCAGGGGTTCGATTCCTGCTCTGTCTCCATGTGGATGTGTCTTTGAGCAAGACACTGAACCCCCCAGTTGCTCCTGGTGGGTCGGGCCAGCGCCGGTGTATGGCAGCTCTTCCGCCATCCGTGTGTGAATGGGTGGATAGCAGGATCTGTAAAGTGCTTTGGTCATCCAGAGATGAGAATAAGTGCTACATAAGTGAAAGCCATTTAAATTTGCAACTATTTTCTGTAAATTTTCATCTTTTTTCTCATGAATTTCCAACTTTTTTTCATAAATTTGAAACTTTTTCCTGTAAATATTCACACTTTTTTTTTTTTTAAATTTGCAATGTTCATCTTGATGCTGGTTAAATTTTTATTCTATGTAATTAAACTGTAATCTGTGGTTTCTTAACCTCTTGCACTCCGGTGTACTGCGGGCGGGCACGTCTCTGCGTCCTAGAGCGCACGAGGGCGCACTAGGGTGCTGCGTCCTAGAGCGCACTGAAAAAAAAGCTGCATTTCCGTTCTTCCACTACAGACACAGCCACGAACAGATTAGATTTGACTGACCTCTCATTCGACTAATAAGAGCCTTGAATTGGGTTTCTGAAACCTTGAAGAACCAATGACTGAAAACCTAGCAAGAAGGACCCGCCTATCAACGGCTGTGAATGCAGCGAGCCAGTTGAAGCACAGAAGTTCGAAAGCTGTTTTGTGTAAGGCTGGGTGAAGAGAGACTGACTGCTGCAGCAGATGAAAAAAGGACCCGCAGGAAGAACCGCCACAGACCCAGCAGCACGGAGACCACCCACAAGTGCGACCTGTGTGACAGGGACTGCCATTCGCGCATCGGCCTGTTCAGCCACAGGCTGTGCTGTTCCAGCAGAGTAGACGTTTAGGATTCTCTTCCATGGTCATCATAGACCGTCCACATGCTGTTGTGAACAGGTAAGTGTTATAAGCTAAATTATTCTTTATCCCTGAAAATTGTAATCAAAAATGACTTTTGACCGATCGGTAAATTACAACTGTGCGGCGCACGAAGTCCGAAGTCTGTGCGCCGCGGTACACGGTTCGTGCGCCACGTCCGGACCGTGAACGCCCCCCCCCCCCCGCTACTCTTCTGTAGCGAGGGGGGGCGCGGTGACCGCGGTGACTGTGCGCCGCGGTCACCACATCGCCACATGACTATTCCGTCATGTAGCGATGGCCGATGTCCGTCCTCTGTAGCGGGTGGGGGGTGGGGTGGGACTTGTTATCTTCTACATTACAAATATTTTAGAATAATTTTTAGTGCACTGTAGGTTATTTTTTCTTGTAAAAAAAAAGCCACACATTTTTTACGTGGTATGCTTCTTTGTGTGTGGGGGCTTGTTTGTTCATTCATTCATGAATGAATGAATAAACAACCCCTCCCACATACACACACACACACAGCCCGGAGTGTCACCTTTCAATAGAGCCCAAGATGAAGCTTCTATATTGAATCATTCAAAAGTTACAGACGTTTTTCCAAACTGTGCCATTTGGCACAATTTGGCACAGTTCAAAAACGCCTGGGAACAACCTGAGAATAAAGCTGTGTAATATATTCATTTTTTGTGGTATTGTTACAAAATTTTGACCTCAGCTGGATAACACTTGGTTCTACATTTTTGTTGCATTTTCCAGCCCGTATCTGACAGCTGTGTGTTATTTGCAAGCATTTGTATCCAAAAAACACCCAGGCGAAATTTATTTTCTTCAAGTTCAGTATGTTTAGATGACTGTTACTCAGTGGCCGGAGCACTTAGAGAGATTATGATTGTTTTGCCAAAAAATTCAAAGTGTTTTCTTTTAAATGAGACCAACCCCATGAAGATGCTGCAAAGGGTTGAAGAACAGCTTTTGATTTACTTTGGGCACGTTATTTTTTGGCGTTTTTAGGGAAATTGACCAGAGTGCAAGGGGTTAAATATTTAACTTGGCATCGTTTGTCATGTTTGCTCCTTTATTCTTGCAAATGTGTACCTAATTTACATTTATGCACTTGTACATAATGTTAAAGCTGTGAACACCTCTATCTATTCCCCTTGTTAAAAAATAACAAATCACCTGAGTACAGGCCTGTGGTCCTTAATATTTCCCACAACTCCAACTGCAACCACAACACTGATGTCAGCTCATCTCCAACAACCAGCTAGAAAATTTGTTACTTAAACTTTTTGCATGCAAGGTCCTGGGTAGGTATGGTCTTAAGGAGAGAAATGTGGAAGGACAGATGGTTGTGCATTTTGCTAAAAGGATGGAAATGGCTGTGGTGAACACATACTTCAAGAAGACAGATGAACATAGGGTGACTTACAAGAGTGGAGGAAGGTGCACACAGGTGGACTTCATCTTATGCAGAAGGAGAAATCTGAAAGAGATAGGAGACTGCAAGATGGTGGCAGGGGAGAATGTAGCTAGACAGCATCAGATGGTAGTCTGTAGGCTGACTTTGGAAAGCAAGAAGAGGAAGAGAGTGAAGGCAGAGCCAAAGATTAAGTGGGGGAAGTTCCAGAAGGAAGAAGGTCACACAGAGTTCAGGAAGGAGTTGATACAGGCTCTGGGTGGTAGGGAAGAATTACCAGATGACTGGGAAAGTACAGCAAAAGTATTGAGGGAAACTGGTAGAAAGGTATGTGGTGTATCCAGTGGACAGAGGAAGGAAGACAAGGAGACTTGGTGGTGGAATGAGGAGGTACAGGAAAGTATTCAAAGGAAGAGGTTAGCAAAGAAAATGTGGGATAGTCAGGGAGATGAAGAAAGTAGACAGGAGTATTTGGAATCTAGGCACATGGCAAAGAGAGAGGTGGCAAAGGCAAAGGGAAAGGCATATAGTGAGTTGTATAAGAGGTTGGACACTAAGGAAGGAGAAAAGGACTCGTATCGACTGGCTAGACAGAGAGATGGAGCTTGAAAGGATGTACAGCAGGTTAGGTTGATTAAGGACAGAAATGGTAACGTACCAACAAATGATGAGTATGCTGAGAAGGTGGAAGGAGAACATTGAAGAGCTGGTGAATAAAGAAAGTGAGAGAGAGAGGAGGATGGATGAAGGAAAGATGGTGAACAAGGAAGTCCTGAGGATTAGCAAGGCAGAAGTGAGGGCAGCTTTGAAGAGGATGAAGAATGGAAAGGCGGTTGGTTCAGATGACATAACTGTGGAGGTATGGAGATGTTTAGGAGAGATGGCAGTGGACTTTTTAACCAGATGGTTTAACACAATCTTGGAGAGTGAGAGGATGCCTGAGGAGTGGAGAAGAAGTGTTTTGGTACCAGTTTTCAAGAACAAAGGTGATGCTCAGAGTAACTACAGAGGCATAAAGTTGATCAGCCACACTATGAAGATATGGGAAAGAGTTGTTGAAGCCAGGTTAAGAGGAGAGGTGACAATCAGTGAGCAGCAGTATGGTTTCATGCCAAGAAAGAGTACTACAGATGCAATGTTTGCTCTAAGAGTGCTGATGGAGAAGTATAGAGAAGGTCAGAAGGAGTTGCACCATGTCTTTGTGGATCTAGAGAAAGTAGATGAGAGAGTGCCAAGAGAGGAAGTATGGTACTGTATGAGGAAGTCAGGAGTGGCAGAGAAATATGTGAGGGTGGTGCAGGACATGTATGAAGACAGTGAGACAGTGGTGAGGTGCACTGTAGGAGTGACGGATGGGTTCAAGGTGGGGGTGGGATTACATCAGGGATCGGCTCTGAGCCCCTTCTTGTTTCCATGGTGATGGACAGGCTGACAGATGAGGTCAAGCAGGAGTCTCCATGGACCATGATGTTTACAGATGACATTGTGATCTGTAGTGAGAGTAGGGAGCAGGTGGAAGAGAACCTGGAGAGGTGGCGGTATGCTCTGGAGGGAAAAGAATTGAAAGTCAGTAGAAGCAAGACAGAATACATGAGTGTGAATGAGAGGGAGGCAGGTGTAACAGTAAAGATGGAAGGAGTAGAGGTAGTGAAAGTAGATGAGTTTAAATACCTGGGGTCAACCATCCAAAGCAATGGAAAAAGCACAAGAGAGGTGAAGAAGAGAGTGCAGGCAGGGTGGAGTGGGTGGAGACAAGTGTCAGGGGTGATTTACCACAAGGAAGTGACCGGATCGTCACTTCCTGTTTTGCTGTCTGCCTGTGTGGTTTGCTCTCCAGCTCTCCAGCCACTAGCTATGGCTACTACCTCTCTTTCCTCTCCTCCGCTGGTGTGCTCTCTCTGTCAGATGTTTAGCTACACCTCTGCCTCTTTTAGTGATAACGGTAAATGTAATAAATGTTGTCTTTTTGAGGCGCTCGAGGCGAGGTTGTCTGATTTGGAATCCCGGCTCCGCTGCATTGAAACACCGTCTGCGCCAGTTAATCTCGACGGACGCCCATTAGCTGCAGCGGAGCTAGCTAGCTTAGGCCCCCCTGTCACCGGTTCCCCGGCTCTCCTCAGCAGCGAGGAGACTGGGTGGGTGACGGTGAGAAGGAAGCCTAGTCGCAAAGCCCCGGTTCACCACCAACCTGTTCACGTTTCTAATCGTTTTTCCCCGCTCAGCGACACACCCGCTGAGGAAAAAACTCTGATCATTGGCGACTCTGTAGTCAGAAACGTGAACCTAGAGACTCCAGCGGCCATAGTCACATGCATTCCTGGGGCCAGAGCAGGCGACATCGAGTCAAATTTGAAAATGCTGGCTAAAAGTAACTGTAAATATTCCACAATTGTTATTCACGCCGGCATTAATGACATCCGTCTCCGGCAGTCGGAAGTCACGAAACTTAATATAGAATCGGTGTGTGACTTTGCCAAAACGATGTCTGCCACTGTAGTATTCTCTGGGCCCCTCCCCAATCTGACCAGTGATGACATGTTTAGCCGCTCGTCATCCTTGAACCGCTGGCTGTCTGTGTGGTGTCCTAAAAATGACGTGGGCTACATTGACAATTGGAGCTCTTTTTGGGGAAAACCTGGTCTTATGAGACGAGACAGCATTCATCCCACTTTGGATGGTGCTTCTCATTTATCTAACAATCTGGCATCTTTTTTATCCAAATTTCCAAAACCCTGACTACTCAGAGTTGGGACCAGGAAGCAGAGTCGCAGTCTTACACGCCTCTCTGCAGCTCCTCTTCATCCGCCACCCCTCAGCTTAGCCCCTGTCTTCCCCATCAGAGAATCGTTGTCTGCTCCCTCCAAAGTAAATAAAAATATAATGTATAAGCATCCCAAAGTGATAAAGCAAAATATTGGTAAAACTCAAATTAAACATAAAGCCTCTAAATTGAATGATTTGGCCTCTGTTCCTCCTCATAATTTAAAAATTAAATGTGGTTTATTAAATATTAGGTCTCTAACTCCCAAGTCTCTGTTAGTCCATGATCTGTTAATTGATCATCAGATTGATTTAATTTCCCTTACAGAGACTTGGTTAGGGCAAGAGGATTATGTTGGTTTAAATGAATCAACTCCCTCTGGTTATTTAAACTGTCAAAATCCCAGAAGTTCTGGTCGTGGAGGAGGAGTAGCATCAATTTACCATTCCAAATTACTAGTTAATGTAAAGCAAAAAACATGTTATAATTCCTTTGAGGGCCTGGTCCTCAGTATTGGGCACTTTAGCAATTCCAGGTTAAACCCAATTTTATTTGCCATAGTTTATCGTCCCCCATCAACCTATTCAGAATTTTTATCCGAATTTGCTGATTTCTTAGCTGATTTAGTGCTGAAATCTGATAGAATAATTATAGTAGGGGACTTTAATATACATGTGGATGTAGATAGTGACTGCCTTAATGTGGCTTTTAATTCAATATTAGACTCGATTGGGTTTTCTCAGAAAGTAGGAAATTCTACTCATTACCTCCACCATACATTGGACCTTGTTCTGACATATGGCATAGAAATAGAAAATCTTGTAGTGTCTCCTCATAACCCTGTACTGTCAGACCATTGTCTGTTAACCTTTGATTTTACTATTTCTGACTATTTGGCTCCTAAAGAAAAATATTATTACAGTAGATGCCTCTCAGATGATGCTGTTTCCAAATTTATGCAGATTGTTTCCTCTATGCCATGTGTCAACACAACGGAAATAAGCTATAGACAGCTTGCTCCTTCTGTAATTGATAACATGGTGGATAGTGTTTCAGCTTCTCTGCATCAGGCTCTAGACTTGGTGGCCCCCTTAAAAAAGAAAAAGTCTAATCAGAGATTTTTAACTCCTTGGTTCAACACAGAAACTCGTAGCTTAAAACAGAAGACTCGTCAATTAGAAAGAAAATAGGGCTCTACTAATTTAGATGAAATCTATTTAGCTTGGAGAAATCATCTTTTAATTTATAAAAAATCTCTTAGAAAAGCTAGAACGAGTTATTACTCTGCATTAATAGAAGAGAACAAGAATAATCCCAGGTTTCTTTTCAGTACTGTAGCCAGGTTGACAAAGAGTCAGGACTCTGTCAATCCTAGCATCCCCTTAGAGCTTACTAGTCAGAACTTTATGAACTTTTTCAATAATAAAATTTCATCCATCAGAGATAAAATCAATCAGATTCTTCCCACAGTTAACTTAAATACTGTAACTACTACAACTCCTTCTATTGATGTCTGTCTTGATGAGTTTACTCCAATCGACCTTTGTGAGTTAGACAAAATAGTTTCCTCATCCAAACCTTCAACTTGTCTTTTAGACCCTATTCCTACCAGGTTATTTAAAGAAGTCTTCCCACTTATTGGTAGCTTTATTCTTCATATAATCAATTCTTCATTAACTTTAGGCCATGTACCGCAGGCTTTTAAAACGGCTGTAATTAAACCCTTACTCAAAAAGCCAACGCTAGATCCAGGAGCTTTAGCTAACTATAGACCAATCTCTAATCTCCCTTTCATTTCAAAAATCTTAGAAAGAGTTGTTGCTACGCAATTATTTGACCACCTGCAGGGAAATGGTTTACTTGAGGAGTTTCAATCTGGGTTTAGAATCCATCATAGCACTGAAACAGCCTTAGCGAAGGTCACTAACGACCTCCTCATTGCATCTGATAATGGACTAGTTTCTGTACTTGTCCTTTTAGATCTTAGTGCAGCTTTTGATACTATTGATCATAATATTCTACTTGATAGATTAGAACACTATGTTGGACTTAATGGAACTTCGTTGCAGTGGTTTAGATCTTATTTATCTGATAGGTTCCAGTTTGTTCATGTAAATGATGAATTTTCTCTCAGCTCAAAGCTTAGTCATGGAGTTCCACAGGGATCTGTGCTTGGCCCTACTCTTTTTAGTTTATATATGCTTCCGTTAGGCAACATTATTAGAAAGCACTGTATACATTTTCACTGTTATGCAGATGACACACAATTATACCTGTCAATGAAGCCAGATGATACTAATCAATTAGCCAAGTTAGAAGCCTGTCTTAAGGAAATCAAAGCTTGGATGACTTGTAATTTCCTGCTATTAAATTCAGATAAGACTGAAGTCATTCTTGTTGGTCCAAAAAACCTTAGAAATTCCTTTCCAAATCAAACTTTCAGTTTGGATGCAGTTACTCTTTCTCTTAATAGCTCTGTGAGGAACCTTGGAGTTATTTTTGATCAGGATTTGTCCTTCAATTCACATATTAAATTTGTTTCTAAGACTGCCTTCTATCATTTGCGTAATATTGCCAAGATTAGGAGCATCTTGTCTCAGAGTGATGCTGAGAAGCTGATCCACGCTTTTGTTAGCTCGAGATTAGATTATTGTAATTCTTTATTATCAGGCTGTCCTAAAACATCTTTAAAAAGTCTTCAGCTGATCCAAAATGCTGCAGCAAGAGTTTTAACAGGTACTAGAAAGAGAGATCATATCTCTCCGGTTCTGGCCTCCCTTCATTGGCTTCCCATAGAGTTTAGAATTAAGTTTAAAATCCTTCTTCTTACTTACAAAGCTCTAAACAATCAGGCTCCTTTTTATTTAAAAGATCTGATACTACCGTATCATCCTAACAGAGCACTACGCTCCCAAAATGCAGGTTTACTTGTAATACCTAGAATCTCCAAAAGTACAATGGGAGGCAGAGCCTTCAGTTATCAAGCTCCTCTCCTGTGGAATCAGCTGCCAATCTGGATTCGGGAGTCAGACTTGATCTCTGTTTTTAAGAATAGGGCTAAAACCTACCTTTTTGATATAGCCTACAATTAGGGAGGGATCATGTGTTTCTGAACCCTCCCTTAGTTATGCTGCTAATAGGTTTAGTCAGCCGGGGGACCTCCAGTAATGCACTGGGCCTCACTCCTTTCCTCACTCTCTATGAAATATTTTTTTTTTGCTGGTCATTAACATTTGTTTGTTCTCTCCCATAGATTGAGTCCCCATCGTGCTGTTTGCTCTCTACATGTCTGTTCTTTTCTTCTTCTCTGTCCCCTCACCCCCCAGCCAGTCGCAGCAGATGACTGCCCCTCCCTGAGCCTGGTTCTGCTGGAGGTTTCTTCCTATTAAAAGGGAGTTTTTCCTCTCCACCGTCGCCAAGTGCTTGCTCACAGGGGATCGCCTGATTGCTGGGGTCTTTCTGCAACTGTGGGGGTTCCCCCTACAGTTGATAGTGCTATGAGATGACTGTTGTTGTGAAATGGCGCTATATAAATAAAGTTGAATTGAATTGAATTTGTGATAGAAGGGTAGCAACAAGCGTGAGAGGGAAGATTTACAAGATGGTAGTGAGACGTACTATGATGCATGAGTTGGAGACGGTGGCACTGACAAAAAGACAGGAGGTGGAGCTGGAGGTGGCAGAGTTGAAGAAGCTAAGCTTCTCATTGGGAGTGACTAGGAGGTACAGGATAAGAAATGAGTATATCAGAGGGACAGGTCATGTTGAGCAGTTTGGAGACAAAGTAAGAGAGTCAAGGCTGAGATGGTTTGGACATGTGCAGAGGAGGGATAGTGGAGATATTGGACAAAGGATGTTGAAGATGGAGCTGCCAGGCAGGAGGAAAAGAGGAAGACTACAGAGAAGATTGATGGATGTAGGGAAGGAGGACATGGAGACGGTTGGTGTTACAGAGGAAGATGAAGGGAGAGGGTGAGATGGAGGCAGATGATCCACTGTAGGGAGCAGCTGGAAGAAGAAGAAGAAGACGAAGAAGCCGAAGAAGAAGATGAAGACGAAGACGAAGACGAAGATGAAGAAGAAGAAGAAGAAGAAGAAGAAGAAGAAGAAGAAGCTTTTTATCTTAAGGATTCAGGGGAAAAAAAGACACGTGCAGACAACCTCTGACCGCAGAATGTAAACTTTTTACATTACAACCATTTTATATTAAAAATAGAATGAAACAGCCCAGAACTACATTCCAACCCTCAGACTGACATGTGGTGGTAACTGTAAACCAGAACTGCTGCTGATCCTCTGGAATCCTGTAACACTGACGGCGGAACTTTGAGAAACATTTGTTTCATCTGTCGTTACAAGACAGTTAAAGAATGAGAAAAATCCCCACAGAACCGCTGAAGACTAGCATGTGGAACATCTGAGGAACCCAGAGGGAAAAGCAAATGAGCTGGGGAGAACTGAAAACAAAAATCTGCTGCACATGGATTCAGGTGGAGCCTGAAATTAGACTATCATGGAGTAGTTTACGTTAAACCCCAACAGGGCACAGACATCAGGCCAGTTTACAGTGGGAATACATCTTATAGAGGTTGGCTGAACATTGGCTAGACGTCAGCCTAGCCAATGTTCAGCCAACCTCGATAAGATGTATTCCCGATGTAAACTTTGTATGTTGGGCCAGCATATGTGTATTGTTGGGGACTATTTCAAGTCTTCTTTAAGCTGGAAAATCTTAGATTATAAGATTTATCCAAATATTCAGTCAACCAACCAGGTTTTTGTTCACTACGCTGGTAAGAATCCCTGCAAATCTGGGAGGGAAAAAATCCCACAAATTTAGAGGAAAAAAGGACCAAGTTCGTGAAAAAGTTTACTTTTTAAACTTTTTTCTCATAAATTTGCAACTTTTTTCTATAAATTTTTCATTTTTTCCTGTAAATGTTCATTTGTTTCTAAAAATGCCTAATGTTGATGTCTAGCCAGTGTGCAACCAACTTCTATAAAATGTATTCCCAATGTACACATTATACATTGGGCTGACGTAAAACCTTGGTAGTATGCATGTTTTCTTACCAGTTTGATGTGGTTTTGTGTAGTTAGTAAACAGCAACTTTGAGTGACAGGACAGAGACCTTTTTAAGAGCACCTGTGAAGTGCCCAGAAAAACAGGTATAGAGTGTTTTTATGCTCCGGGGATATGCAACCGAAAGGTGAGGTGACGAGACATTCTGATTGGTTCATAGTGTGTTATACCAAAAACACACCTGTGAATAATGAAGAGAGACAGGACAACCTTTTGGGGCTTTTCTACCGTTGTAATTCAGACATGGATTTGGACACACCTATAAATGAGGTCACACTTTTTTTGTAACAGGGCCCCTTGTGTTTAACAAAGATAAATGTGAAGATTAAAACTGGGTTTCTTACCCGATAACAAGGCAAACTGGCGATGAAGCTGCTCGATGATGTCGACGGCCAGCAGGGGCCGGATCTCCTGCTGCATGATCTCATCTGTGAGGAGAGAATAAAACGACATCAGATACCAACAGAAACTTAGACTAGGAAAGTTATGTGTTCCATTTTCCTTCACACCCAGAGTTTCTGATCCTGGTGTTAGCCTCACAGTAAACACCAACAGAAGAGTTTTAGTCCAGTTATTTAGTCATGGAAACAGCAGATTAGCAGATGTTAGCCAAACACCAAAATGACTGTTGGTCATGTGTGAAACAGTGCACATCCTCCCTCACAACAGGAGCCACCCACTGTTTACTGTGGGCAGCAGTGGCTCAGGAGGTAGAGCAAGTCGTCCAGTAACCAGAGGGTTGGCGGTTTGAATCCCGCTCTCCCCAGACATCCTACCATTGTGTCCCTGGCCAAGACACGTTACCCACCTTAGCACCAGTGTCCATGACACTGGGTATAAATGTTCAGTAGTGGTCGGAAAGGCTGCTGGTGCAGATTGGCAGCCACATCTCTGTCAGTCTGCCCCAGGGCAGCTGTGCCTACAGAGGTAGCTTACCACTATCAGTGTTTGTCTGTACAGTGAATGAATAATATATCCACTGTAAAGTGTCTTTGAATGTCCGTGAAAAGTGCTATATAAATCTGCTGCGTTATTAGTCAGTATTAACAGAACACATCAGAAAAAACAGAGTGTGTGATTTAAAAAAAAAACACCCGCGAGGTTTCCAACACGTCCCTTCATCCGTCTCTCCCAGCCTGCTGGTGGACGCCTCACCCTGTCTCCATCCTGACCGTGCGTACGAAGCGCTGGGTTTGTGTTGAAAAATGTCTGCCTGCCCCAAAAGCACCCTGTCACAGGAGTGCACGTGAGGACAGACGCCATAAAACCATAAACACAATGAGCAAATCTAACACTACAGCCAGTGTTTGAACATTTTATCCATCTTTAGAGGTAAGATCATTACTACAGCTGGTCAATGAGCTTTAAAGCTGTGAATCTCCGGTCTGGACACGGACAACCCCCCGCCCACTCCACCCCCACCCCGCCCCCAAATGAAAGATGGGTGTCTGAAGAGACAAGTGTGTGTGTCAAGACACGCAGCAGACAGACAGGTAGGAGTCAGGTACGGAAAGGGAGAGAATATTGTCAAATCCCTGTTTAAATTTTTGACAATCCTGTGCTTTTCTTGTATTGTTATATAGAATATCACTGCAGAAAACTGGAAAAAAAACCATCTGCTTTAAAATGTGTAATTCTTCCCACAACTTTTAGTGCAAAAAAACCCTTTTAAAACATCACAACTTTTATTGCAACTTTTTAAAAAAGCTCCCGTGAATTCAGGCTTTTTGGGCCGCAGCTATCATAAAAACATCCAATGAAATCCCGGAGGGACTGAGAAGATAAAGATATAGTACAAGAAATAAAAGTTGCAGTGCATTGTGGGAGATTAACAATTGTTCTACGGAAAGGTAGCAGCAAATAGGAAAGTTTTTAACCTGAGAGTTTCAGCAGCCCTGATGCTTTCCAGGAGTTTTTAACGCCTTATCATTCCAGCCAATTTACCTAAATTTAGCAGACGCAAAGAAAATCCAATTCATTCTTCAATGCATGGCAGGACGAAATTTGAAACGTCCCGCCGGTGGAACACCACAATTTTAAAAGGTTAAAGTTGCAACTTTTTTCTCAAAAATTTGGAACCTTTTTGCTGTAAATTTGCAACTTTTCTCTTGTAAATTTGAAACTTCTCTTTTAAGTTTGTAACGTTTTTCTTCCAACAAGGTTTCTGAAAAATGATCCAGATACAAAAATGTGGAAAACGAACGCAGCAGGATGACTGAGATGAAGACATGCAGTAGTCAGAGGTGGACCGGGAGTCTTCAGGGAAGCTTCTGAGTTTGGATTGTAGAACTCTCTTTTTACCATAATTATGACCATGTTAAATAAAGGAAACCAGAAGAAACGAGTCCTCCATCTTTATTAAAATGCCATAAAATCAGAGAACAAAGGTTCCTCTGTCAGGGAGAGCACAGAGGAAGGTTTTCATCGGTCAACCCTGGTTACTGGTTATTTCGGTTTCAATGCTGCTGGTGAACTTTCACCATCAATACGGCTTTGTTCCCGCAGCAGTCTGATGACGGATTATAATGCAACCTCTGGACGACAGCGATTCAGTGAAAAATGAAGATTCACACACATCAGTAAATCCCACAACAAAATTCACAACTCAGACTTGTTCAGGACGAGATTTCACAAAACACAAATGACAGATTTCTTTGTAGGCTGGTAACGATCACAGTAAACACCAAAAACATGTAGGTCTAGAGCGCTCACGCACGCAGCGACCAGCAGCCGGTGGCTTGTCACCAGACTGCAAACCAAGTCTACCTACGGGTACAAATAAGTAACAAAAAAAAACAAAACAAAAAAAAACGACATTACTACTGACATCATGACCCTGGCTGCCCAGTGCTTATCCAGCTTATTTTATTAGTAATTTATGTGCGTAGCATCCCACGGCTAATGTTGCTAGCCCACATAGCACTGCGTAACTGTTGTGTTCTATAGCACACTTATTAACATTTACCTTTATAACACTACATGGGCTCTGATGAACCTGGGAAACACCCACGCTGTTATCATGTCTGTTTTATTACTAATTTATGTGCGTAGCATCCCATGGCTAATGTCATTAGCATGCTTCACCTAGTCATTGTTTTGTTTTTATTTAGCCATTAAAAATTTTGTAAATTTTTTCTCGTAAATTTGTTGGGTTTTTGTTCTTCAAATTTGTAAGTTTTTTTCTTATAAATTTGCTTTTTTTAAAAAAAAAAAAAGTTTTTTTTTTTCTGTAAATTTAAAACCTTTTCTCATAAATTTGCAATTTTTTCCCTGTAAATTTTTAATTTTTTTTCCTGTGGCTAATGTCGTTAGCATGATTAGCTTGGCCTCACCTAGCCAAAATGCTGCTTCCATTATTTAACCATTCCAAATAACAGTGCACGGGTTCTAATGAAAACATCATCTTCCTCCTCGTTGTTATCCGGCTTGTTTTATTAGCTGGTGAATGGCGGTCATCTTTTCATTCCTCTGCTGTGTCCCGTTTTCAGCCCCCACATCTCTGAAGGTTCATCTCAGGCTTTCCACCTGGGACCCGCCGGTGTTGGCGGGTCTCTGCTGCGCCACAGCAAGCCCACTAGCAGGCGGGTCCTGTTCTGCTCTATGGGGCGACTCGATCGGTGAACAGAAAAGTGCCGGCCCGCTGCGGTTAGCTGTCAGCCTGGACTGTGCTTGCAGAGAAGTGGAAGGTGAAGAGGAGGCGGTGGCGGTCGGTGTCATGAGGAGTGGCAAACAGCTCTTCTGGTTTGACGGTGGAGCTCTGGGGGACAACCAGTGGGAAACTTTTTGCTGTAAATTTGCACATTTTTTCTCGTGGCTTTGCAACGTCTTTCTCATAAAATTGTAGCTTGTTTCTCAAAAATCTGCAATTTTTTTCTCAAAAATTTGCAATTTCTTTCTCGTAAATTTACATTTGTTCCTGTAAATTTGTAAAAGTTTTCTCATAAATTTGCAATTTTTTTCTCATGGAGTTGCAACTTGTCATAAAATTTCAACTTGTTTCTCAAAAATTTGCATTTTTTCATGTAAATTTGTCTTTTTTTCTCATAGATTTGTAACTTTTTTCTCAAATGTTCATCTTTTTTCCTTCAAATTTGTAATTTTTTTCTCATAAATTTGCTAATTTTATCTCATAAATTTGTACATTTTTTCTTGCATTTACTTTTTCTGAAAAATGTGCAACTTTTTTCCTGTTAATTTGAAACTTTTTCTCATAAATTTGTAAATTTTTCTCATAAATTTTGCTAATTTTTCTTGCAAATTTGCAACTTTTTGTCATAAATTTGTCATTTATTTCTTGTAAATTTTTAACGCTCATCTGGATGCTGGTAAAATTTTTATTCTTTATAATTAAGTTGTAATCTACGGCTTTTAATTTTTAAATTGGCATCTTTTATCCTAGTTTTGCACCTTTAGTCTTGCACATTTGCACCTAGTTTACATTTATACATATTTATGCTAAATTTTTGAATACCAACTGGAAACCTGTCTTGTAGTGAGTGCAGGAGACGCTCCAAACTCAGCAGAATAAACCTAAAGTCACTGTTACACACAGTGAAAACGAGTGTAAAAGTGAGCAACCCAGAGATGGCGTCAGCGTGTGTCATGGGTACCTAGAACGTGTCCGACTCTCTTCATCTCAGCACCTTCCACACACTAGAACTCACTGGTTTAAAGAGAAATCCAGGGTGGGAACAACCTGCCCACTTTCCAATCAAACGCCTGTGACCTGACAGTGTCCAAGACCAGTGAAAGAAAACTCTTCTTCACCGCCATGATGGTCGTCTTGATCTGAGGCTGCTCCAGACAAACACTGAGTCTGTTCTCACATGTTGTGGTCATTTTTTCCAGTTCCAGCTGCACTTAAACAGCTGAAAAAAGCAGAGGAGGAGGAGTAGGAGGAGAAATGCGAGGAGAAACTGTGTGTGTGTGTGTGTGTGTGTGTGTGTGTGTGTGTGTGTGTGTGTGTGTGTGTGTGTGTGTGTGTGTGTGTGTGTGTGTGTGTGTGGTGGTTTTATGAGTGCTGAGTGATGTTGCAGAGCCAAATGTGAACAACATGTGGAAGAAGACTGAAATACCTCTGCTGGTACGGAAGCTCAAAGCTGCAGCTGAAATAAAAACAGCTGTTTCTTGTTATCATGACAAGCAGCTCTGAGCTTGTCAACATGTCTCCAGTACACATCATATCCAGCGAGGATGCTCACAAGAAATTCTCACCAGACATTTGCAATGACTCCAGAAATTCACACAGAGAAATAAGGTTGTGTTTAATAAAGTGGAGTGAAACAAGAAAAATGTATCAGAAAAAGCAGCTCACCAAGTCATAGTAAGGTCAGGAATCAGCGAGTAGTTCTTCCTGTAGAGTTCCAGGTTTGAGCTCACTCTCCACCTCATTATCTCCACCATTGATTACCTGACTCTATTCAGCTGCACTGAGTTCCACCACCTGTGCCTCATCAGCTCCTGTGTATATACATAGCTGCAGTGGAGCGTCATAGCATAGGGCCTGCTAGCTGTCCCTCCACAACCACCTCTCCTGAGCAGCCAGGAGAGAATGGGTGGGTGATGGAGAGAGGGAAGCATAGTCGTAAGCCCCTGGTTCACCACCAACCTGTTCATGTTTCTAATTGCTATTCCATGCTCAGCAACACAGCCGCTGAGGAAAAAACTCTGATCATTGGCGGCTCTGTAGTCAGAAACGTGAACCTAGACTCTAGGTTCACGTTTCTGACTACAGAGAAACGTGGCCGCTGGAGTCTCTAGGTCCTAGAGACTCCAGCGGCCATAGTCAAATGCATTCCTGGGGCCAGAGCAGGCGACATCGAGTCAAATTTGAAAATGCTGGTTAAAAGTAACTGTAAATACTCCACAATACTCCGGCATTAACAACATCCAACTCCGGCAGTCAGAAGTCACAAAACTTAACATGGAATCGGTGTGTGACTTTGCCAAAACAATGTCTGCCACTGTAGTATTCTCTGGGCCCCTCCCCAATCTGACCAGTGATGACATGTTTAGCCGCTCGTCATCCTTGAACCGCTGTCTGTCTGTGTGGTGTCCTGCAAACAATGTGGGCTACATTGATAATTGGAGCTCATTTTGGGGAAAACCTGGTCTTATTAGACGAGATGGTAACCATCCCACTGTGGATGGTGCGTCTCATTTATCTAACAATCTGGCATCGTTTTTATCCAAATTCCAAAATCTTGACAACTCAGAGTTGGGACCAGGAAGCAGAGTCGCAGTCTTACACGCCTCTCTGCAGCTCCTCTTCATCCGCCACCCCTCAACTTAGCTCCTGTCTTCCCCATCAGAGAATCGTTGTCTGCTCCCTCCAAAGTTAATAAAAATATAATGTATAAGAATCCCAAAGTGATTAAACAAAAAGTTGGTAAAACTCAAATTAAGCATGAAGCCTCTAAAGTGAATGATTTGGCCTCTGTTCCTCCTCATAATTTAAAAATTAAATGTGGTTTGTTAAATATTAGGTCTCTAACTCCCAAGTCTCTGTTAGTCCATGATCTGTTAATTGATCATCAGATTGATTTAATTTCCCTTACAGAGACTTGGTTAGGGCAAGAGGATTATGTTGGTTTAAATGAATCAACTCCCTCTGGTTATTTAAACTGTCAAAATTGGCAAAAGTTGATAGAAGTTAATGAAAGTTATATTCATTGAGAATTTGCTGACGTTTGGAAAAACACGCTGGTGAAAGTTGTGCTCAGTTTGTAACAGTTCCTCTAAGTTATGGAGAGTTCGCCTAAGTTAAGCTCCTTTGGCAAACATTGACTGAAATGATGGTTATGTTATGATCCGAGTGTCGGTTCTGATCGCGCTCGGGTTAAAGTTATGTCTCGCTGCCGGCCTTGACGGCTGCGGGCGGTATTTTGGCCTCTCCGGGCTCTTATTGTGAAAGTGCTCGGAGGGGTTTCCGCCTGTCAACGGTCGGTCAGCTGTGTGTCATCTGTCATCAGTCCCTGGTTATTTAAGCTGTGTGCTAGCGTCATTACGACGCAGCAGTGTCTGATCGCTAATGGTCACATTACTGATCATTATCTTGTTCACCCATCGTCACGGATGCCTGGACTATCTTCACCTCGGCTGCCTAAGGGCTTGACCGTCTTTTCACCGGCATAGTAAGTGAGCTGTATAGCCTTATTCCCTCCGGTGTAACTGGTGCTGTAAGTCCCTGCTTTAGCAGTCCAGGTGCAATTATTACCTAGCTTGTCTGTGTGAGACTGTTTCCTGCCCTGGACCCGTAGTGTGCTGTATTGCCTATGCTTCCTGTTCTGCAAGGACTCTTGTCATCTACTCAGCAGCTTGTGTAAACACCCTTTCACCGTAATAAAACTCACTAAAACTCACTGGTGGACTTGTGTGCGTCTTATAGGTGGCTCGCGAGGGCCACCATGACAGTACACTGCTGCCCAAACAGCGTTTTACGGTGACGCCATTTTAAGACGCTTTTTCACCAGTGAGTTGAGTTTTGGACGTTGTTTTCCCTGTCTGGGACCTGTGTATGCGAGGAATGCCGTCACCGAGGAGTCACGTGCTGACGTGTTTCTTGGAAGCGGTAGATGAGTTACTCATCTCCGCTTCCATGTTGGACTACGACCCCGGCATACATTGGTACCTGGACGCCGCTGAAGATGTGCTCTGTAACCTCTCTCCCTGCTTCGCCAACCACCCGGAAGTCGACGTTAGGAGGGAGGACATCGCTGCCCAGCGCGAACTGTTCCTGATAATGGAGGAGGAACGCGGCATGGAGCAGGTGAAGAGGCACACCTGTTTTTCGCCTAGGGATCTTTTTCGGGAGTTCGCACCATCTGGGGGCCGGCGAAGGCGTCGGCGTCATGGCCGGGCGCATCTTCAGCAAGCTCCAGCTCCAGATCCAGTTCCGGGCCGCCGGGATGACCCCCTCAACCAGCCAGCTGCTGAGTGTGAGCCGAGTCCTGCGCCAGTGGGCTCCGTTCTTGGGTCTTTCAGCATTCAGCGAGCGAGGGAAGGAGTAACGTTCGCTACAGCTGATAACATCCTCCCCCCGGGAGACAGGCAAGTCCAAGTTCACTTTCCTTGTAGTAATAGTGATCTGTCTTGTCTGACTCCTGGGGGTGAAGCTCAGGGTACACAGCTCCCTGAGTTTCTTTCCCCAGCTGTAGCCAATTATACTAAACCTGCTGCCTCTGTGTCTCCTCCCGCGGAGCGGTCCTCGGCGTCAGTCCCACGCCGGCGAACGAGGGGGAGGCCTGCAGCTCTGGGAGACATCCCGGTCTTGCAGCCTTGTGTTGGACAGAGGAGGAGAACGGACTGCAGTGAGGAGCCAGAGCCGACGAGAGAGCGTCCCCATGGTTCTTCAGGGATGCAGCCCGAGTCAGCAGGTTCAGGGTCCTCTGCCTCCATGCCATACGGGCTATTGGCACGGATGTCTGCGCATGAGGATCCAGCTGCAGAGACCATCAGGCCGGTTGTGGAACCCGACACAGCCGAGTGGGAGCCCGACGACGAGCATCTTCATGAACCTGGATCGGCGAAGTCCTGGACGGCTCCAGAGCCCGAGTGCAGGCAAGTGCTCTTTCTTGTTTTCCTGTATGGTGTGTTAGAGCATTTTTGCCTGCCTCATGGGGAGGCGAGTGAGGGGCAGCCGACCGCTGCACCCGAGCTCGTCTCGCTGGGCTCTGGCACTGCCGGTGGAACTGATCCCGGTTCTCCCTTGTGTTCTGAGCACCTCCACAGCGTTGCCAGTCTGGAACCAGTCAAGGTCACGGGACCGGGGGTTCCAGGTTCGGAGATGGAGGTCGTCGCCAGAGCAGTCCTGACCCGGTCGGGGTCCGACGTGTGGGCCGAGGAGACCCGGTTGGGGTCCGACGTGTGGGCCGAGGAGACCCAGTCGGGGTCCAACGTGGGTGCAGCGGTGACCCAATCTGGGCCCGTCCTGACCCAGTCGGGGTCCAACGTGGGTGCAGCGGTGACCCAATCGGGACCCGTCCCGACCCAGTTGGGGTCCGACGTATGGGCCGAGGTGACCCAGTCGGGGTCCAACGTGGGTGCAGCGGTGACCCAATCTGGGTCCGTCCTGACCCAATCGGGGTCCGACGAGGTCCAGTGGGGGTCCAGCGCAGGTGCGGCTGCGACCCAATCAGGATTCGAGGGGGCCCAGGGTTTTGGTTGTCCCCCTCTCAGGAGCCACCAGCTGGGGGCCATTAGTGGATTTTGTTTGACAGATCGGCGCTCTCCTGTGTTGTTTTCAGGTGAGCAGCTGCACGCAATCCCTCCACGGTCCTGCTGGTTGTGGTATGCGGGTCGGCCACCCGAGGAACTGCTTGGAGCGTTTGGCATCTTGGGTTGGCCACCCAGTAAACTGTGTGGGTTACGGGGTGACCTGGTTCGGCCACCAGAGGACGTATTCCTGGGGGCATGGGACTGGGGCAGGCCACCTGACTGTTTCATGTACTGTGGGATTTTCTGTGGGCCCTTATGGTGCCAAATCTTGCCTTGTACTTCTTGTAATGTTTTTTCTTGTTTCCTTAGTCATAGTCTTAGTCTGGTCTGAGCAATTTTAGATTGCCTCTTGTTTTTTGTTGTAGCCAAAGTCACAGTCTTGATCACGGTTAAGTCCGAGCAATTTTTGTTTTCCCCTTGTTTCTTTGTAAACCAGTCTTTGTCTAGTTCGAGCATTTTGTTACCTTGTAAACCACAGTCATTGTCTTTGTCTAGTCTGAGCAATTTGTGTTTGCCTCTTGTTACCTTGTGAGTCCTTGCCATAGTCATGTTAGAGCATTTTTTTGTCTCTTGTTTTTTTTCCCTTGTGAGTCTCAGTCTTGTCATAGCCTTGTTTTGTCATGTTTTCTTTTCCTTAGTCTTGTTGTTTTTTCCCCAGAGTCATGTATTTCCTGTATGTATTTCTTGTCTGGTCTTAGTCCTGTTTTTTTCCCTGAGTCATGTGTTTGTATGTATTTCTTGTTTTGGTCTTGTCTTGTTTTTGTTGGTTGGTTTCTCTCCCTCCGTACCTGTCCCCCTACCTCCCACCCTGAGGGGGCGGGGGGGCAGGGTGGTCCCTTGGGACGTCCGGAGTCCGCCCGTGGAGGGAGGATACTGTTATGACCCGAGTGTCGGTTCTGATCGCGCTCGGGTTAAAGTTATGTCTCGCTGCCGGCCTTGACGGCTGCGGGCGGTATTTTGGCCTCTCCGGGCTCTTATTGTGAAAGTGCTCGGAGGGGTTTCCGCCTGTCAATGGTCGGTCAGCTGTGTGTCATCTGTCATCAGTCCCTGGTTATTTAAGCTGTGTGCTAGCGTCATTACGACGCAGCAGTGTCTGATCGCTAATGGTCACATTACTGATCGTTATCTTGTTCACCCATCGTCATGGATGCCTGGACTATCTTCACCTCGGCTGCCTAAGGTCTTGACCGTCTTTTCACCGGCATAGTAAGTGAGCTGTATAGCCTTATTCCCTCCGGTGTAATTGGTGCTGTAAGTCCCTGCTTTAGCAGTCCAGGTGCAATTATTACCTAGCTTGTCTGTGTGAGACTGTTTCCTGCCCTGGACCCGTAGTGTGCTGTATTGCCTATGCTTCCTGTTCTGCAAGGACTCTTGTCATCTACTCAGCAGCTTGTGTAAACACCCTTTCACCGTAATAAAACTCACTAAAACTCACTGGTGGACTTGTGTGCGTCTTATAGGTGGCTCGCGAGGGCCACCATGACAGGTTAAAAGATGTTTTTAGATCAGAACTCAGTTCAGACATGCAGGAACAAAAGAGAACTGAGAGAAGGGGGAGTTAAAAAAATGAAAATGTATACAGTGGTGTGAGAAAGTGTTTGCCCTCTTCCTGATTTCTCATTTTTTTTGTATGTTTGTCAAACTTACATGTTTCAGATCATCAAACAAATTTAAATATTAGACAAAGATAACACAACTAAACACAAAATGCAGTTTTTAAATGAAGGTGCTTATTATTAAGGGTAAAAAAAAAATCCAAACCTACATTGCCTTGTGTGAAAAAGTGATTGCCCCCACACACACACTATTAAAACATAAATTAACTGTGGTTTATCACATCTTTGGAAAGCTGAGTTCAATTTCTCTAGCCACACCCAGGCCTGATTACTGCCACACCTGTTCTCAATCAAGAAATCATTTAAATAAGACCTGCCTGACAAAGTGAAGTAGACCAAAAGATCCTCAAAAGCTAGACATCATGCTGCAATCTAAAGAAATTCAGGAACAAACGAGAAACAAAATAATTGAGATCTATCAGTCTGGAAAAGGTTATAAAAGCACTTCTAAGTCTTTGGGACTCCAGCGAAACCCAGTGAGAGCCATTATCCACAAATGGCAAAAACATGAAACAGTGGTGAACCTTCCCAGGAGTGGACGGCCGACCAAAATTAGCCCAAGAGCACGATGACGACTCATTCAAGAAGTCACAAAAGACCCCACAACAACATCCAAAGAACTGCAGGCCTCACTTGCCTCAGTTAAGGTGAGTGTGCATGACTCTGCCATAAGAAAGAGACTGGGCAAAAATGGCCTGTGTGGCAGAGTTCCAAGACAAAAACCACTGCTGAGTAAAAAGAACATAAAGGCTTGTCTGTTTTGCCAGAAAACATCTTGATGATCCCCAAGACTTTTGAGAAAATACTCTGTGGACTGACAAGACAAAAGTTGAACTTTTTAGAAGGTGTGTGTCCTATTACATCCGGAGTAAAAGTAACACAGCATTTCAGAAAAAGAACATCATACTAACAGTAAAATATGGTGGTGGTAGTGTGATGGTCTGGGGCTGTTTTGCTGCTTCAGGACCTGGAAGACTTGCTGTGGTAAATAGAACCATGAATTCTGCTGCCTACCAAAAAAATCCTGAAGGAGAATGTCTGGCCATCTATTTGTGACCTCAAGCTGAAGCACACTTGGGTTCTGCAGCAGACAATGATCCAAAACACACCAGCAAGTCCACCTCTGAATGGCTTAAGAAAAACAAAATGAAGACTTTGGAGTGGCCTAGTCAAAGTCCTGACCTGAATCTGATTGAGATGCTGTGGCATGACCTTAAGAAGGTGGTTCATGCTGGAAAACCCTCCAATGTGGCTGAATTACAACAATTCTGCAAAGATGAGTGGACCAGAATTCCTCCACAGCGCTGTAAAAGACTCACTGCCAGTTATCACAAACGCCTGATTGCAGTTGTTGCTGCTAAGGGTGGCCCAACCAGTTATTAGGTTTAGGGGGCAATCACTTTTTCACACAGAGCCATGTAGGTTTGGATTTTTTTTTTTAATAATAAACACCTTCTTTTAAAAACTGCATTTTGTGTTTGCTTGTGTTATCTTTGTCTAATATTTAAAATTTGTTTGATGATCTGAAATATTTAAGTGTGACAAACATACAAAAAATGAGAAATCAGGAAGGGGGCAAATACTTTTTCACACCACTGTATGTAAGACGACAATGTACAGTATTTATCTGGTGATAACATGGTGTGTATGACATGTTTTAAAAAAAATTGAATCTATGGGACATATATCTATATCTATATATCTATATCTATATCTATATATATAGATATAGATATAGATATATATAATGGACATTTGATTAGTTTTGAATTGTTGAATTGTTTATGGGATTTTTTTGCACGCTCTCGGCAGTGGCTGCTTTGTGTCGCGGCGCTCAGGGCGCTCAGATTTGAAAAAAGTTCAACTTTTCAGACTGCAGCTGAGCTGCCAACGTCAGACCTTTCTAAGCAGCCAATCAGAATTAAGGAAGGGCGGGACATTGGATGCTGGTACAGTCCGTACTCAGACTCCTGCTTTGTCATCATATTTGGCATCCAGAACTGCTACCAATGCTAGAATACGTTTCCTGTCCATTGTTATTTAGAGACTGCTAGTAAAAATAAGTAGAAAGTCTGACCATAGGAAAAGTGGAAGTGCTGAGCTGTGACTGACAAGCTGTTGCTGGGATACAGGGCACAGACTTTTTTCCAGAGTGCACACGCGCTGAAGAAAAGACGTTCAGGGCGGTCAGGTGACCAAAAATGCATTTGGTGGACACTTAGACTGCGTGTAATCTCCCAAAAAATGTGACAGCCCAAAAGAAAAAAACATCTCACTGAGAAATTTACTGTTCTTAATGTTCTGCTGTTCAGGATTTTATGTTATTTTAATGGAGAGAGGTGTAACAGGCAAAATGTAATCACCCGTCATTTTATTTATTTCATGATTCACTAAATAGTTTTTTATTACATCCACATTCACATTTTAATTGCGGACTTACTGTTGGATTCTATGCATTATTTTATTAATTTTTAGATGAATGAATGAATGAATGAAGAGGGGAAAAGGGCATGCAGAAGTAACTACATAGAAATATAAAACCAAAATAAATACTGAGACATATGCCCGAGGGAGATGTGTTCACTCCCGAAGAAGAACGGCAGGAAGCCTCCACAAACACTGATATTTATATGATCGTCACCTGACGCTGATGTCAGCCGATCTGTGCTGATTATTTCTCTGATTTTTCACAACGTCTGTAAAAGTCGGTCCAAACACTATCGAGTGAACCCAGCTTTAACTTAGGCTGACAGGTAAACTCTGCATAACTTAGCCCAGCGCTCAGGAACTCTTACAAACTGAGCACAGCTTTCACCATTTTCCATTTTTATGGAGAGGATTTCTAGGCGCAGCCAGGGAATGGAGGGTGTCATGCTTGGAGACCACAGGATCTCATCTCTGTTGTTTGCAGATGATGTTGTCCTGCTGGATTCATCCAGCAATGACCTACAGCTCTTGCTGGGATGGTTTGCTGTTGAGTGTGAAGCAGCTGGGATGAGAATCAGTACCTCCGAGTCCGAGTCCATGGTCCTCAGCTGGAAAAAGGTGGATTGTCCTCTCCGGGATGGGGACAAGCTCCTGCCCCAAGGGGAGGAGTTTAAGTATCTTGGGGTCTTATTCACGAGTGAGGGGAGAATGGAGTGGGAGACTGACAGAGAGATCGGAGCAGCATCTGCAGTGATGCGGACGTTGTACTGGTCTGTTGTGGTGAAGAGGGAGCTGAGCTCTAAAGCAAAGCTGTCGATTTACCAGTCATTCTACGTTCCTACCCTCACCTATGGTCACGAGCTTTGGATAATGACCACAAGAAAGAGATCGCAGATACAAGCGACTTAGAGATAGGGTGAGGAGCTCAGTGATCCAGAAGAGGCTCAGAGTAGAACCGCTGCTCCTCCACATTAAAAGGAGCCAGTTGAGGTGGTTTGAGCATCTGATCAAGATGCCTCCTGGACGCCTCCCACTTGAGGTGTTTTGGGCACGTCCCACTGGGAGGAGACCCCAGAGCAGACCCAGGGCATGCTGGAGACTATGTCTCCCAGCTGTCCTGGGAATGTCTTGGTGTCCTCTCTGAAGAGATGGAGCAGGTGGCTGGAGAGAGGGAAGTCTGGGCTTCTCTGCTTGAACTGCTGCCTCCACAACCCAGACTCCTGGAAAAGTGGTAGAAGATGGATGGATGGATGGATGGATGGAAGGGTCTAGAAGTTGTCACTGAAAAAAAAAAGGCTTCTCAGATACTGAAGCCCATTCCACTTTGTTAAACATATGCTGTATTTTGGAGAAAAACAGCACATATTTACAAGAACAAAATGGCAAATTTATCTGAAAAAGTGGTAAATCTGTTAGAAAAAAAGTCCCAGATTTCCGAAGACCTCCTCACATGTTATCTGCTACACCACACAGGATGAAAGCATAACCATAAAGCTGAGCTGCTGTCGGATGGGGTCACAGCACAGATCCTCTTTGAAGCCGAAGCTCCTGTTTCATCTTTTCCCCCCCGTTCACAGAAATCTACGGGAACTGAACAGAAAACAGGCGTCACCGCTGCCTTAGACTCTTCCTTCACAACAGAGGGGCTCCACACACACAAACCTATGACACAGCCTGATGACGGGTTATTTTTGGACGTTCCTTCAGGCTAAAGCGGCAGGAGGAAAAGAAGAGATCCTATTGGTTGTCAGGAAGAGGGCGTCGACGCCACAAAACAATCAAAGGATGTCTGATGACGGATCAGCTGATAAAACACACACACACACACACATTAGAGCAGTATCATCAGCTCATCACATAAACACGGGTCTCAGCTGAAAAACAAAAAGCGCAGTCTGACTGCTTTCTGATTGGTTAGATGTCAGCAGTGACAGCCAGTCAGCAGCACAGAATTCTCTGGACCGCTTCACTCAGTTAAGCTTTATTAAACACACTTAACCCAAATTCTCAGATCCAAAAATACAGTGAAAATTATTTTTGTATCATTTCCGAGATCATCAGCTGTTAGCTTAGCTGCAGGATATCCTAACCCATTAGCTGTTAGTTTAGCTATAATACTCGAACAAACTCAACCCTCCCCCCAAAAAACAGAGTAATTCTAAAGAACATATCCGCATACATTGGGAGGAAGAAATAAAGTGCAGGTTTATTTGTTTTTTGTGTGCATTTATTTGTCCATATAATATTTTGATGACGTTAGCTATTTTGGATTATGACTTTGGACACTGAGTGTGATGTCAGGTTACAAGAGGTTTGCCGAATTTCATGGCACAAAACAACTGAATGGCCCAGAAGCTGCTGGGCAGTGTTGCTCCAAGGTAAAGGAATGCACATTAACGGTGCAGTCAAAACATTGTATCCACCATATTCCTAGCCCCCATGATGCCTTGCGTGAATTACAGGTGCAACTTCACGTACTAGTTTAGAACATGGAGTTGTCATGGAAACGGGATATTTTTCCTTGTTAAAAAACAATGACTCTGGCATCAAAAATGTGAGAACACGGCCTTTTGTACCTCAAAATAATAAAATCATACTACTTCCCACGACTATGGAGAGATGAGAAGATGAGCTTAAAAAGTGGCCCGGCAGACAGCAGCTCCGCACCAGCAGACTGGCGAGTTGGTGCAACGATATGCTGCGGACCTGCATCAGCTGGCCGGGGACTGCCAGTTTGGAGCATTGGAAGAAGAGATGGTCCGCAACCAGTTGGCAGAGCACACGCTTTGCTCGATGGCACGGTCGAGGCTCCTCACGCGCTCCGGTGAATTGACGTTAGCCATGGCTGTCAAGATAGCTCAGCAGTATGAAGCAGTGGACAAACTGTCATGTGATCTCGGTGTGAGAACTACGCTGCACCGCTCTGAATCACAACAGCACAGGCTGTGGACCCAGACAGCAATGATAGCGAGCAGGAGAAGGAGGAATGCACTACAGCTGTGAAGATAAGGTCCGCCCTGGGATCGCCCAGGTGTTTGGGTTGTGGGTCCACTAAGCACCGGTACAAGGCTAGAGAGTGTCCAGCAAGAGGAAAATGCTGCGGCAAATGCAGATTCCTGCACCATTTTGCCAGGGCCTGTAATAGGTTTGAGCAAGGGTAATGGCGACGCAAAGAGGACACCCCTGCTCCAACTCCTACGGTTATTCACACCGTCTCTCCAAGCACTGATGGCCGTACGTACTGTACGGTGAAATTAGACGGAGTGGAGGTGCCGTTGCTGAGTGACACAGGCACAGTGAGGTCCGTGTTGAATTGGCCTACTGTGAGGAGTTTTTTCCCATACTACCAAGTGAGAGGTCACTCAGCGCCATTGTGTGGGTTTGGAGGACAAAGACTAGCCATTGTGGGTTCGGTGGAACTGACGGCTAGGTACAAGTTGGCGGAGGTTTCCAACCTGAAGTTCGTGGTGACCGCCGATGGCAAGAATGTTATGGGCTGTGACCTCTTATATGGATTGGGCTTTACCATCACCAGTGGTGTTGGAGAAGAGTGGTCGGGCTGTGGCTAATCACAATTCCATTGTGTTGTACAACTGTACAATGACAATACAGCCTATTCTATTCTATTCTCGGATATGAATGAATGAATGAATGAATGAATGAATGAATTTATTTTATTTCGGATAGTACATTACAGGTTAAAAGATTCTATTATTATTATTATTCTATTCTATTCTATTCTCGGATATACTACAGCTATGCTAACAGGCTACATTATATGGCAACTATAAGCTAAATATGTTGCAACTAACTAATGGGCTAGGCATACTACAGCTCTAATGGGCTAGATTATATTGAAACTAAGCTAACTATGCTGCAGCCAAACTAAGAGGCTAGGATATACTACAGCTAGGCTAACAGCTAATGGGTTTGATTATATTGGTAAATGGTAAATATATAACACTTTTTTTTTTCTCATCCCTAGATGACCAGAGTGTTTTACAGATTCTGCTATCCACCCATTCACACACTGATGCGGCACAGCTGTCATGCAAAACGCTGGCCTGACCCACCAGGAGCAACTCACGGTTCCGTGTCTTGCTCAAGGACAGTTCGACAAGCAGAATGCAGAGAGAGTGGGAATCAAACCACCGACTCTCTGATCAGGGGTTGACCACACTCTCTACTTGTGCCACAGTCGCCCCTGCAACTAAACTAACTATGTTACAGCTAAGCTAACTGCCAATGTGGGCTGCACGGTGGCGCAGTGGTTAGCACTGCGGCAGCACAGTTTTACCCTCGGCCGGGGGATCGCGGGGATCATGAGATCGTGGGTTCGATCCCTGCCCCCGGCCAACAGTGATCTGTGTGGAGTTTGCATGTTCTCCCCGTGTTGCATGGGTTTACTCTGGGATTTCTCCGGTTTCCTCCCACATGCTAAAAACATGCAGGTTAGGGATACGGGGCGCTTGCGCACGCAGCGACCAGCAGCTGGTGGCTTGTCACCGGACTGCAGAACAAATCTACCTATGGGTACAAAATAAGTACAAAAAAAAAAAAATGAGCATCTATGGTAACAGTTAACAGGCAAGAATAACCTATAGCTAAGCTAACAGCTAATAGGCAAGAATAAGCTATAGCTAAAGCTAAGAGGCAAGAATAAGCTATCCACTTTATTCCTAGGCCCCATGATGCCTTGCGTGAATTATGGTAGCAACTTTTGGTACTAGTTTAGAACATATGGCTGTCACTGAAACGGGACACTTTTCCTTGTTCAAAAACAATGACTTCAGCATCAGAAATGCAGGAACACAGCATCTTGCACCTCAGAACAGTAACATAATCATCCCACTTCCCACAACTATGGAGGGATGGAAAGATGATCTTAAAAACTGGCCTAATAGACAGTAGCTCCATTAGTTAGCGCCGCTGCTAAGACGCTAATGATGTAAACAAATGACCCTTGCTGGTAAAATGAGTCACTTTGACGACATTTTCAAAACTGATGTCATGTTATTTCCATATTCTATATTGAAAGACCTTCAAAATGATATTTAATTTGTAGGTAGTGCGCAAAAACTGACCCAGAAAAAGACGATTTGTTTATACTTTAGCTAGGTTGAAAACTCACATTCAATCAGTCGGGAGTTACGTCTTCCGCAAAAACATAGGTATTTTTAGAAAATACAATTTCTAAGCTTTAGAATGACACCAGGCACTCATGGGGGGGTTTCCTGGGACTTTGCCGCTACCAAACAAAGAGAGAGTCATGATTTATGACTTCTCGTTGCCTGGACTCACAATGACGCGGTGGGCATACCGCAATAAAGTCAGCTGCATTTTGTTAAAATATGTTGGCCATAATCAAATTTACCTTAGAGCAGACGTACGCCACAACACCCGTGCTTGGATGTCGTCTGTCACCGTGTGGTGAGAAGCCTCCATTCATCCAGTCTGACACAACCACAAACACCAGCAACAAGGACCAGAACTACGCCAAAACATTCAAAAACTACAAGAGCTGAAATTAGCTGCCACTTGAGTGCAAAACACTTATGTGGACTATACAGTAAAATTAATTTGAAAAACTTTTAAAAACGATATTTTAAATGCCCCTGCTACTCCACTCTGACTGACTGATTTAACACTACTGCAGCTGAAACCGGAAGCTCCGTCTATAATTGTTCCTACAGCGGCGCCCCCAGGAGTAAGGTAGATAGCTAAGCTAAGAGCTATTGGACAAGAATAAGCTATAGCTAAGCTAAGAGCTAATAGGCAAGAATAAGATATAGCTAAGCTAACACCGAATAAGCAAGAATAAGCTATAGCTAAGCTAACAGCTAATAGGCAAGAATAAGCTATAGGTAACAGTGAATAGGCAAGAATAAGCTATAGCTAAGCTAACAGCAAATAAGCAAGAATAAACTATAGCTAAGCTAACAGCAAATAAGCAAGAATAAACTATAGCTAAGCTAACAGCAAATAAGCAAGAATAAGCTATAGCTAAGCTAAGCAAGAATAAGCTATAGCTAAGCTAACAGTGAATAGGCAAGAATAAGCTATAGCTAAGCTAACAGCAAATAAGCAAGAATAAACTATAGCTACCAGCAAATAAGCAAGAATAAGCTATAGCTAAGCTGACAGTGAATAGGCAAGAATAAGCTATAGCTAAGCTAACAGCAAATAAGAAAGAATAAACTATACCTAAGCTAACAGCAAATAAGCAAGAATAAGCTATAGCTAAGCTAACAGCGAATAAGCAAGAATAAGCTATAGCTAAGCTAACAGCTAATAGGCTAGGTTATCCTATGACTAACAGCTGACAGTTGATTCCTGAACATTTAAAGGAAAGCAAAACAACTTTTTAGCTGCCGATAAAAGTGCTGCAATGTTTACTGATTTCCTCATAAATGAGTCATGTGACTGTCAGAGAAAATGAATCAAACCACGGCGGAGAATTTCCTTTAAATGTTTCTTGGTGTTTATAACAGCGTGTCTGTTTTCAGCCTGAGTTTGTCTGAACGTCCCCAGACTGAAACAAAGGGATGGAGGATGGGGAGAAGGGGAGGGGCTTGACATACTTGTGACGTGGTCTGATTGGGTCTCCTGACACGCCTCCAGGAAGCAATAATAAGACTCCATCTCTGCTGCAGAGATCCGTGTGATGGAATACGGTCCAAAAATGTCCATACTGGCCAAAAAAAAAAACCTGAGGAAAGACTCTGGAGGTTCAGCCAACTAAATTTATAAGAAAAATAAAAAGCTGAAAATATATGAGGAAAAAACTGCAGAAAAAAGCCATATATTTATAAGAACCACACACACAAATTTCCAAGAAAAAAAAATATTATGACAAAAACCTGCACATTTCTAATAACAAAAAATTCAAACGAAAAATACAGCAAATTTGTGAAAAAACGGCACTTTTTTTAAAAAAGTTGCAAATTTATGAGGAAAAAAACACCAAAAAAGAAATTTATGAGGAAAAAGTCACAATTTTATGACAGAAATGTTGGATTTTAAAGCAAAAAAAGAACGGATGAATGTGTCGTCCTCCCAACTGTCACACCGGTGAGATCCGCTCCCTCTGACCCCACCTGGCCCTGTCATCTCCCATGTGTGACCCAACGGAGCATTCTGATTGGCTCTGAGGTTAATCCGTTTTCCTCACCGCTGTCTGTAACGTCTCCACTTCTGTTTCTGTCTTAATCTCTGAGCTGGACACTAAATCCTATTAAAGGACGTTTACATGCCCCCCTCCCCCGGGACACCACCCAGCAACTCAGGTGAATCCCTGACATCAGCACAAGGAAGCAGTTGTGGAACATCTATCCATCCATCCATCCATCTTCTACCGCTTTTCCGGAGGTCCGGGTCGCGGAGGCAGCAGTTCAAGCAGAGAAGCCCAGACTTCCCTCTCCCCACCTGCTCCAGCTCTTCAGAGAGGATACCAAGGCGTTCCTAGACCAGCTGGGAGACATAGTCTCTCCACCGAGTCCTGGGTCTGCCCCGGGGTCTCCCCCTCATGGATGGTCACCTTATTGTGGTGGAGGGTTTGCGTGCCCCAGTGATCACAGGAACTATGTTGTCCAGGGCAATTTGCCTCTGATAGGGTCACCCAAGACAAACTGGTCCTGGGTGAAGGGCCAGACTAAGAACGATCCAACAGACTCTCATGATAAATTCTATATCAAGGATTCAGTGTACCCCGCCCAGTATGGGGTTACCGGGGCCCCACCCTGGAGCCAGGCCTGGGGGAGGGGCTCGAAGGCTAGCGTCTGGTGGCCGGGTTTCCACCCATGGGACCCGGCCGGGCTCAGCCCAAAGGAGTTACATGGGTCCGCCCTCCGGTGGGCTCACCACCTGCAGGAGGGATCATGGGGGTCCAGTGCTATGTGGATTAGGTGACGGTCAAAGGTGGAGACCTTGGCGGACTGTGGAACATCTGATACTAGATATCACTGCTGATAACACACAGAGACAAAGTGGAAAAGACAAATTAAAGGCGTAAATTTTCACCATACAAATAATAACATAAATCTATCTAATAAAATCACACATTTATCAGAAAAAAGTTGCTAAGTTATGATGAAAAAATGTTGCAGGTTAAAAAACAAAAGTTAAGATAAGATAAGATAAGATAAGCCTTTATTAGTCCCACAACGGGGAAATTCCAGGATTGCAACAGCACAGGGATAGCAACACTCAGAGCAACAATCAGAAGGCAAGAAAAAAAAGCAAGAGCAGCTAGTATACATATGTACATATTACTATATGTACATTACATATATGTACATGTACATTACCGGAGTGGTGGCTCAGTTGGTAGAGCATCCGCCCCACACCCGGGAGGCAGGGGTTCAAATCCCGGCCGGGTCATACCAAAGACCATATAAAAATGGTGCTTTCTGCCTTCTAGTGTGGTGCTCCGCATAATGGAATGGGGAAAGTAAAGTTACACACAGAACTACCAGAGGACTGACCCCCCGCTGTAGCTTTCACTACTTACAGTAGCTGTGTGGCCTAGGGTCAGAGAAACGGAGATAGGCGCCGCCCATATACACCTTCAGGTGTGAAGGGATTAACTAACTAACTAACATATTACTATAAATATATATATATATATACACAGACACACAGCGCAGAGCATTGCAGCTGGATGAAATAAATATGTAGATATATAAACACCCACAGTACGGAGCATTGTAGCTAGATGGGATGAAACAGCACAACCGTCTACTTAGTTATCCTACATGGTATGATTATGTGCCCATACATATTCTCACCCTCCATAGCGACCGGTATGTTCCTAGTTGTATGCCGGAGAGGACCATTGTGTAAGTCTATTGCATCTTTTGCATTCAAAACTATTAGTTTGTTACGTCTTTTTGCTATCTCTGCAAGCAGCCCTGCTTAGGTTGTACAGTCTGACAGCCATAGGTAGGAAGGACCTACGAAACCTCTCGGTTGTGCACCTGGGATGATGTAGTCTGCTGCTAAATGAGCTCCTCAGTGCATCCAGTATGTCCTGCATAGGGTGGAACTCGGACTCCAGCAGAGATGACAGTTTAGCCACCATCCTTCTCTCTCCTAATGCAAATTTAGAAAAGTTTAAAAATGCATTTAAAAAGGTGCCAATTTCCAAAAAAGCTAATTAACTTGAAAAAAGTTAGGAATATATGAGAAAAATGGCAAATTTATGAAAAAAGTGTATAAAATTTGCATGACTCGCTAATTTACAAGAAAAAAGTCACAAATTTACATGAAAAATGCTGCTAATTTACTAGAAAAAGTTGATGATTTATGCAAAAAAGTCAATAATTTAGCAGAAAAAAGTCAATATTTGTTAGTTTATTTTTAGTCTGATAGCCAAAGCTTAATGCTAACATTAGGCTGCATTCACACCAGGATAGTCTGGGGTCTCGGTTCGACTCGGTGGGGAATGGCGAGAATTTTCACCCCTTCGTTTGTTCAGTTTGCATTCATACAGTACTTCACTCAAGCAGACCAAACTGCCTGGACAACGTCATGCAGTTACAACAGCTGCTCATTTGCGGCGCTGTAGCCGAAGCCACCACTGGCCAGGAAGAAAAAATCTCAGCTCATCGATTGACCAGGACCAGTGTTATGCCAAGAATTGCTCGCTTGCCAAGAATTGCATCCCACCCACCAAAACTCTAAAATACAACACTACAGCAAGGCTTGTAGCCATTTGTGCATTTTTAGAAGTAAAAATTGTTATTACCTCTTGTAAATTGTCTTTGAATTATGTTTATTCAACAATGGGATGCAATTCTCAGCAAGCTTGCAATTCTCAGCATAACACCCTTCCCTTCAGCCGAGGCATTTGTCAGACACAAACTAATAAAAATGAAAAGCTCTGCTGTCTGTATCACCCCCCCCCCCCCACCGTGCAGCCATCATGTTGCTAAACGTTTTAAAAACATCGGTATTCTTGTGTGCAGCCACAAGCAGCTGAGAAATCTGGTCCTCAGGCCAAATATCTATCAGAGCCTGCATCTCCTCCTCACTATTCCAAGTCCAAGAGACTTTTTTTTTTTTTTTACTTTTCTCCATGACTTTCTCCGGTAAAAGTACTTCTTGGATCCGCGCGGTTGACTTTATTGTTATTTTCTACCCAAAATGGGGCAGAAGGACTGGGACTCTTCAGCTGAATCAGGATGGTGGATTTATTTACCCACGGATTCCTGCCTCGGATGGGAAAAACACATCAAGTTTTCAACTTTTTCAGGTGAGTGGCAACCTCGTCTGTCTGCATCACATCCAGACGGTGCATTCATGTCTTTTCATGTATTTACACAGAGTTATAATGTAATCGTGCTGCATGAAAAATTCGCCTGCTCACATTTGATGTGAAGGCACCTTTACGGTAAACCCCACTTTCTCTTCTCACTGTGTGCTGCTGTGGTTACACAAACGCAGAGGGGCATGTCTGCCCTTTGGTCTGCTGGATACTCCGTTTGCATTCACTTGGCAAGCGAAGCGCACCAGACTGCATTTGCAAGCGAACCGAGACCCCCCGTTTTCAGGGGGACCAGACTTTGCTTGTTTGGTGCTACACCAGAGTTCCAGGTGCATTCCGACGGCGCCAAATGAACCGAACTATCCACGGAATACATACTTTGGTTCTTTAGTCTGGACCAAACAGTGGCCATGTGAATGTGCCCTTAGTCTCAGAAGAAAATTCTGGTAGCGTGCCCAACTGTGACGAGAGAGGTACAGGAACTGATACCCCAGACCGATACCAGGAACCATTACTGGAGACTGATTCCAGAGACTGATAACAGAGAAATACATGGAACTATTACCAGAGCCAGTACAGGAACTCATACCACAGACTGATTCCAGGGATCGATAACAGTGAAACCAGGAATTGTTACCAGAGCCAGTACAGGAACTGATACGACAGACTGATTCTAAGGACTGATAACAGCGAAACCAGGAATTGTTACCAGAGCCAGTACAAGAACTGATACAACAGACTGATTCTAGGAACCGATACAAAAGACTGATGATAAACCAATACCAGAAACTCATACCAGAGACTGGTACAAGGAACAAATACTGGAGACTGATTCCAGAGACCGATAACAAAGACTGATACAGAAACCGTTATCAGAGCCGATACAGGAACTGATACCACACACTGATTCTAGGGAACAACAACAGCAATACCAGGAACTGGTACCAGAGCCAGTACAGGAACTGATACCACAGACTGATTCAAGGGACCGATACGGAAGACTAATGACAAACCAATACCAGAAACCCATACCAGAGACTGATACAAGGAACAAATACTGGAGACTGATTCCAGAGACCGATAACAAAGACTGATACAGAAGCCATTACCAGAGCCAATACAGGAAATGATACCACAGACTGATTCTAGGGACCGATACAAGAGACTGATAACAGATCGATACCAGGAGCCCATACCAGAAAGTGAAACTAAAAGTATTTCCTGTTTTGAAGCAAATGGGAAAATATTTTTACTTTTCTGGTGAATAATTTGGAAACAAGCAAAAAAATCTCAGTTCTGTAAATGAGCTGCTCCAGTCCAACTGTTTTGACTGTTTCTGGGTTTTTGTCAAAGCTGCAGGAGGAGAATCAAACCAAAGTTTTGGAGGAAGAATTAAGTAACAATGATAAGTTGGAGTGAAGTCTGACAGAAGAAGACTAATGTGAATCACCACTCACAGATCACTGATCCCATGTTGCTGCTCCTCTCAGTCCAGACATGTAGCATCCACACACACTAATGTCATCCCTTCAGGAGCGCGTCCTCCTCCTCCTCTGTAGGACCTCCGTCTATAGGAGGTCAGGGATGATGTTTGTTCCTTCTCCTGCTGCCTTGTGACCAGCCTCAACTTCTTACCACAGTTTACATAAATATCCTTACACACAATAATAAGACCCCCGTCAGGTTGGAGAGACTTCCCTTACTCCTCCTCCTCCTCCAGGATGATCCCCTGCTTCAATCAGAGGCTCTCCACTTTTTTCTTTCCCTGGAACTGGGTGGATTTCCAGGAAATCAACAAACTACTTAGGGGAAAAAACCATCAGCAGTGATTCATCTCATTAGTAGTCTGTGACCGCTAAACCTAGCTGGTAGGTAGTTTTTCTTGGGCATCCAGTTTGCTTTCAGGTTACTTTTTTGGCACGTTTAAAGCTGACAGGTCTATGGCATCAGCTGACCATGGGCCACAGAAAGAATAGGAATGCACAAGAACATCCATGCTAACAACATGCTAATGTACAGACTATCATCCCCACCAACACCCACATAAACATCAATGCTAACATCCATTCTAACACCCCCACTAACATCCACGTTATGGTTGAATCTCCTTCTCCTCCCTTGTAGACTCGTTGACTTTAGACGCGTTCACGTTCAGTGACTGAGGGTTTACGGCTGTCCTGATGTGAAACCAGGAAGTGGCTGACTGACCACTGCTGACGTCATGAGCCTTTCTCTAAGGCTGTGTTTGGGATGTTCACTCCCTCCCTACTCACTATAGAATGAATTTAGATATAGTGGACTATACAGTAAACTCAATATAACAATAAAATTAACCACTTTCAGACACTACTGAGCTTGTTTTCGCCGCACAGTTAATGACGTCATCATGGTGAGACAGTAAAATGCAACAGACTAAGGGTGGTAAAAAAATGAATACCTGCATGTAATTTGTAGTAAATATGCATTAAATGAAATTGTTTTTGCTGAATTAATAAATATGAATCCCTTAAGGTAGTTTATGTTGTGATGTGAAGCTCTCCTCTCACTGCGCCGTTACCTGTGCATTGCATTATGGGATATATTGGCTAATGTAGTAACCATCTGTTGTAGACTACTTTTCAAAATGCATTGTGGGATATTTTGAGTGTACGATATAGTGAATGAAATTTTCAGTTAAGATTTTGAACACCATTACAAAATGGCTGATTCACTATATAGTACACTATATGGAGGGGTGAGCATTTCGAACACAGCATAAGTCATCATGCTGTGCTGACTGAAGCTGAGGGCGTTACCCACAGTTCAGAGCGCTACGCTGGGGTTTGTCAACGTAAAGCTCCTGATTGGTCACCTGTTCATCACTGAACCCCCTTCACCCCTGCTCCATCCCACAAAAAAATAAATACATGAATTACACCAGTTTAGTAGTTTAAATAATTCAGGGTGGGGTGTGTGTTCGTGTGTGTGTGTGTGTGGGGGGGGGGGGTGCAGTCTTATAAAAAGATGATTTAATTAATTCCAAGAGGCTTCAGCACGTTTATGGCCCTTTTCCACTAGTACCAGTTTGGCCTTGCTCAACTCGCTTCCTAGCCTTTTCCACTGTACCAGCACCGGTTAACACGTCCTATTTTCGTATCTATTCGAGGGCAGGGTACAACCGTGCTGAGTCGAGTCAAGATGTGACATCAACAGACTACGAGCCACTGATTGGTCAGGGCGTAACGTCACGAAAGCGTCCGTCTTCTGTGGAATCTACACGACCGCCATTTGCAATATTTCACAGACTAACTCGGTCACTGAGTAAATACGATATTAATAGAGATGGCATTGTAGGTTTTGCGGAAATGTACACCGTGGTCCAACGAAGAGGTGCAGAGTTTTCTGTGCTTGGTGCCAGATCCACAGTGAGAGGAGCGACCCGCTCCGTTACAGATGCAGCCCAGCATAGAACCGGACTACGGACAAGGTGAAGACGAACGTGAGAGAACCATCGATGGTGAGTGATTTGTAATATTGTGCATCTGTTCGCTTATTTATCCTGTTGGTGGTCAGCTCACTTTTTTTGAGCCATACAGCACCGTCCTGTGCTGGCTAACGAGTGTTAGCTAGTCGCTAGCTAGTACCAACTCTGCTGATTTGTGCTCGTTTTGTCCTAAGTATTCGCTTGTGAGAGCAAAACGATGAAATATGTTAATCCTGGTTAAAGTCCTGGTTTGTGTACGTGTTTCACTTTGGTGCTGTGCATTAAGTTGTGTGTAATTTCTTCCTAGAACCTGTTTCCACATGCCAGGGGTCCGCCGCCCTCAGCATGTTGTGTTTATATTGTGGATGCAGGTCAAGAGGAGCCCAGGAGCCAAAATCTCAACATATGCAAGTGCTTTTTCAAACCAGTGATTTATAAAGTGATTCATATAATTTTCTAAAGCGTCAGAGTAGACCCACACACCTATTCTGTGGATTTTCCATAAAAGGTGTTGGAACAGTGTTGTGCTGTTCCACCATAAATCCCTGGATGGATAATGTTCTTGTACCTGTACAGAGTGGATCCTGAGGTTTTCACTGGTCATGGAAATGAAGCATTTTTGTCACATCCCACCACTGACTTTCACAGTGGTGGGAAACTATCAATTGAGGCAATTGATCAATCTTCATCAATCTTGATCAATTTGATCTTTTTTAGGGCATAAAAAAGACTTTTTTTGTGCCCTTCACAGAGGGCAGCGCAGTGGCGGAGTGGTTAGCACTGCAGCAGCACAGCAACTCACCCTTGGCCGGGGGATCCTGGGTTCGATTCCAGCCACCGACCAACAGTGATCTGTGTGGAGTTTGCATCTTCTCCCCGTGTCTGCGTGGGTTTACTCCAGGATTTCTCCCGTTTCCTCCCACATGCCAAAAACATGCAGGTTAGGTTAATTGGCATCAAGCTGGGGATTCTAAATTGTCCTTAGGTCTGACTGTGAGAGTGAATGGTTGTCTGTCTCTCTGTGTTGCCCTGAGATGGACTGGCGATCTGTCCAGGGTGGACCCTGCCTCTCGCCCAAAGATGCTGGGATAGGCAACAGCCCCCCCGCAACCTGAAAAGGATTAAGCGGAAGAAGATGGATGGATGGATGGATGGAAGTTACACAGACTGAAAAACTAAAAGTTGGAGAGAGAGAGAGAGACAGACAGACAGACAGACAGACATGACACAGCTGAACTTCAGCATCACTTTCTCCTGGTTAATACACCGCTGCTGCTTTCTACTTTAGTTTGGGCTTTAGCCACTTTTTTATTCTCTCCTATTAAGCGGAAGAGGATGGATGGATGGATGGATTTATATACACACTATTATACACACTATTTTTGATTCCTAATTCTTTCAACAAAATTCATTAAAAATAACTTCTAGTGTTGCCAAGGTAAAGTGAGTGTGTCTCATTTCTGCCATTTTGAGCTACTTCATCCCCTTGCAGGCTCTCACACTCGGGCACTACTGATGGCAGCTAATAAGTCTACAAGGGCTGCAGGGTTTAGGGAGGAGATTGAGATTCAGCCTAACATTCATGCTAACATTCATGCTAACATCCACATAAACATCCAAACTAACATCCATTCTAATATTCATACTAACACCAACACTAAAATCCATATCATCATTAGGGTTGCCAACTTTCCCACAGCCAAATAAGGGACAGAGGGTTTTAACTATTGCTTGGTGCCACGATGTTGTAGACATGAGTGTTGTCATAATACTGGGATTATTTTACCTTGATAATACCGTAAAAATACTGATATTCAATGTCATGTTTAATACTACAAGGAAAAAAATACCACACTGTATAGCTAGAAATTTCAGATTTTACAGAATACAGAATCTCTGTTTAAAAATGTGTAATAGTTATGTTTTTAATAATGGACTGCATTTATATAGCACTTTTCATGACACCCAAAGACACTTTACAATGAGTCCATTATTCATTCACGCCACAGACAATGATAGTGGTAAGCTACCTCTGTAGCCACAGCTGCCCTGGGGCAGACTGATGGGAATATGGCTGCCAATCCAGGCCAACGTCCTCTCTGACCATGACCCAACATTTATTCACATTCATACATCAGTGTCATGAACCATGAACACACTGGAGCCAAGGTGGGTAACGTGTCTTGGCCAAGGACACAACAGCAAGGTGGGGGGAGCCGGATTCAACCCACCAACTAGGGGTGGGCGATATGGCCTAAAAATGATATCACCATATTTCTGTGAATTTTCACAGTAACGATATTCTTCACGATATCAAGGAATACAGTTTTTTCTTTTAAAGTTATGAAGGACAGTTACACAAGTCAGCGTTAATTATGTTCAACATATTCAGTAAAAACAAAAATTATTATTTCTCCAGTTTAGAAAGTGCAGTCTAGAACGCGTTTCAAACTTTTTTAATTCTGTATCAAATATTACCAGAAAATATTATAAAGCACCACATCTTCAGCACACTGAGGGGTGGACTGGGACAAAAATTCAGGACGGAAATCTGACTTCCTCCTTGGCCAGCCTGTTGTTGGAAACCAGAAACCACCACAGTTTTAGTTGGCCAACATTTTAAAATAACAGCTATCAAACTAGTTATAAATGGAATTAAAACCTTCAGCTGGGAAGCAAATTATAAATTTGGATTTTAATAGTCAACTGATATATTGATTATTAAAACAACTGATTGACTCATCTTAATTTTAATCAGGTGCTGCTTCTGATTTCTTCACCTTTCAGAGTAAAAACACAAGGTAAGAGGCTTCAGGTAAAAAGTTACAATTCTGCATGAAAAAGGTCACAAATTTGTCACCAAAAACGTTCAAATTTTAAAAAAAAGCACCTTTATGACAAGATGTTTAATGAGAAAAAAACAAATTTAGGAGAGAACGGTAACAAGCAGATGAGAGTAAAGTTGGTACTGCAGACTACATACAGCCCGTAGCTTTGAAAATTATAAAGATTTGTCTTAAAACATCTGAATAGTCCTGAAAACATTGCCTTATGAATGTTAGAGCAATTTAGCTCTGGTTAATGCAGCCTATTTATTCCATTAAAAAAGGTAAAGCCTAAACACATGACTTCTGTCTTCATCTCATTTCTATGCTCTGGGGCATGAGGGGGTTTTGGTCATTTTAACATATTAAATTAATTTAGTCTAGTATGTTATTTCACCGGGTCAGGAAGAGGGTCTAAATAAAACAGGGAGGGAGTGGGCTGATTTAAAGCTATTATCATTTCATCATTTTTATCATATTGAATATATGATACCTTCCGGTTCCGGCGCCACACGAGTTGGCTGCCTTTTGCAAAAGCGGCTCAATTCTGAGTCTTTTTATCTTCCTTCTTCTTTCTGATCCAGTGATAACTTTCTGATCCGGCACACCTTTCACTCTATATATATCACGGACACACAGATCGCCCCAAAGGTCTCCCGAGTCGGCGGACGGAGCCACTGTCTACAGCAGGAGACGATACAGCAGGGAAGAGCTAGCTAGCACTCAACCGCCACCCGGTGCTAACGGAGAAACTCGACATACCGGGGAACTGAAGCGAAAACGACGCGGGTGCCGGGCTGGAGTTTAGGCGGCGTGCAAGAAATATAAGACAGAATAATAAAGAGCGATGGCAAGAACCAAGCAGACCGCCCGTAAATCTACTGGAGGAAAAGCCCCAGAAGCAGCTGGCCACCAAGGCTGCTCGGAAAAGCGCTCCGGCCACCGGCGGAGTGAAGAAGCCTCACCGTTACAGGCCCGGTACCGTGGCTCTGAGAGAGATCCGTCGCTACCAGAAATCCACGGAGCTGCTCATCCGTAAGCTGCCCTTCCAGCGCCTGGTGAGGGAGATCGCTCAGGACTTCAAGACCGACCTGCGCTTCCAGAGCTCCGCCGTCATGGCTCTGCAGGAGGCCAGCGAGGCCTACCTGGTGGGTCTCTTCGAGGACACCAACCTGTGCGCCATCTATGCCAAGAGGGTCACCATTATGCCCAAAGACATCCAGCTGGCCCGCTGCATCCGCGGAGAGAGAGCTTAGACTTTCTGCTGCACATCCACCAACCACAATGCTCCGCACTGTGTCTATATATATATATATATATTTATAGTAATATGTACATATGTATACTAGTTGCTCTTGTTTTTTCTTGCCTTCTGATTGTTGCTCTGAGTGTTGTTGTCCCTGTGCTGTTGCAATCCTGGAATTTCCCCATTGTGGGACTAATAGAGGCTTATCTTATCTTATCTTATCTTATATGCTGGCCTACCTGTCTGCCGTTTCCCCCAAACAAGACACTTCTGCAGGTAAATGACCGCTGCATCAGACCTCCCGCCCCTCTTTCTCTCAGTTTACCTGCGTTAGAACTCTCTGTTGCACAGACAACTCCTGGGGCTGTCAATGGATTTTTTTTCTTTTGGTTGGTTGAATAAATCACGCTGGAGCAGCCACAATGAAACGAAAACAAACCTCTGGACACTCCGGACATCGGCAACACCGCTTCAGGGCGAAGTAAAACTTTTCCCCAAAGCAGCGTTGTTGACATGCAGAAAAAAATGCGGGCAGATTATCTACATCGCTGCACTGTTTTTTTTTTGAAAGATGACAGCAGTCTGAAACAGCCTTAAAACTAAATTACTTTGTCACAGCCAGATGAAGACGTTCAAGCATGGAGCACCACTTCCCGCGCCATGTTTTTTTCCCCGTTTCTATGGTAACACGTAACTTCCGTTGGCAGCATAACGGGCCCCAAATATTGCGATATTCATTTTTACACGGGTATCAAAATATATACCAGTGCTATCATGAACGATACGATATGGCACACCCCTACTGCCAACCCTTCGGTTACTGGGCGACCTGCTCTATCTCCTGAGCCACGACAGCTTCATTTGTTTCTCCATCCATCTTCTTCCGCTTAATCCTTTGAGAAATAATGCAAGTTCGAGCGAGAAAACACAACTATACTGCAAAAAGTCAAATATAAGTAAAATGAAATAAATTAAGGATGTTTATGCTTGTTTTTTTGTCTGACAAGATATTTATTCTTGCTTCACAGTTTATGCGTAAGAAAATTTTTACATGCTTTCAGATAGTTTTAACTTGTTTTACCCAATTTGATAAGTCAAATTTTCTTGCTCTGTTGGCAAATAATTTTAATTAAAATAAACAAAAAAAATTCTGGCAATAGATAATTCTAGTTAAAATTAGAAAAAAAAATATCTGCCAACAAAGTAAGATTAAATTGCTTCAAAAAACTAAAAACTTTCGTAAAGGAAGTAAAATCTTACAGAAAACTGCACAACAAAAATAAATTTTTGGCTTGTCAAAATTATCTTGTGAGAGAAAAATAAACGTAAAGCCTTGATTTAGGATATTTTATCTTATTTAACCTCTTGCACTCCGTTGTACCGCGGGCAGGCAAGTCTCTGCGTCCCAGAGCGCACGAGGGCGCTCTCGTGCACCCTCGTGCGCTCTAGGATGCACGATGGAGCTGCGTAAGCTGCATTTCCGTTCTTCCACTGCAGACACAGCCGCGAACAGATTAGATCATCTGACTGACCTCTCATTTGACTAATAAGAGCCTTGAATTGGGTTTCTGAAACCTTGAAGAACCAATGACTGAAAACCTAGCAAGATGGACCCACCTACCAACGCTGTGAATGCAGCGAGCCAATTGAAGCACAGAAGTTCACAAGCTGTTTTTTGTAAGGCTGGATGAAGACAGACTGCTGCAGCAGATGAAAAAAGGACCCGCAGGAAGAACCGTCACAGACCCAGCAGCACGGAGACCATCCACAAGTGCAACCTGTGTGACAGCGACTGCCATTCGCGCATCGGCATGTTCGGCCACAGGCGGTGCTTATTTTGTTTTTGTTCCAGCAGAGTAGATGTTATGATTTTCTTCCATGGTCACCATAGACCGACGGAGGCTGACGACGAAGGCTGAGTGACACACATGCATTCGCCAGTCTTTTTTTAATTACTACTGTTATTTGTTTTGAAAAATCGTTCGCCAAAAACCGCAATCATGGAAGCGCAAAACAGCAATAATGGAATTGTGTTTTGATCGGGTCGGGAGACCAGAACCACGAGCGGACCAGCGTCGCATTCATCTGACAACGAGGAAGAGAAGTTCGCCAGGACACTGCTGTGAAGAGGTAAGTGTTATCAGCTAAATTATTCTTTCTCCCTGAAAATTGTAATCAAAAATGACTTTTGACCGATCGGTAAATTACAACTGTGCGGCGCACGAAGTCTGAAGTTCGTGCGCCGCGGTACACGGGTCGTGCGCCGCGTCCAGACCATGAACGGGGTGGGGGGGAAGCCGCGGTGACTGCGCCGCTGTCGCCACATCGCCACATGAGTCTATTCCGTCATGTAGCGATGGCCGATGTCCGTCCTCTGTAGCGAGGGGGGGGGACAACCCCCCCTACACACACACACACAGACACAGCCCTGAGTGTCACCTTTCATTAGAGCCCAAGATGAAGCTTCTACATTGAATCATTCAAAAGTTACAGACATTTTTCCAAACTGGGCCATTTGGCACAATTTGGCACAGTTCAAAAACGCCTGGGAACAACCTGAGGAAAAAGCTGTGTAATATATTCATTTTTTGTGGTATTGTTACAAAATTTGGACCTCAGCTGGATAACACTTGGTTCTACATTTCTGTTGCATTTTCCAGCCCGGATCTGAAGCTGTGTGTTATTTGCAAGCATTTGTATCCAAAAAAACACCCAGGCCAAATTTATTTTCTTCAAGTTCAGTATGTTTAGATGACTGTAACTCAGTGGCCGGAGCACTTAGAGAGATTATGACTGTTTTGCCAAAAAAATTCAAAGTGTTTTCTTTTAAACGAGACCAACTCCATGAAGATACTGCAAAGGGTTGAAGAACAGCTTTCGATTTACTTTGGGCACGTTATTTTTTGGCGTTTTTAGGGAAATTGACTGGAGTGCAAGGGGTTAAATACTTAGTATTTAGCCCAGTAAACAGGATATCCCACCTCCGCCCCTCCGGTCACTGTCAGTTGCCTCATGTATCAGCTGTCAGTGATGATTGGTCTCTCTACCTGTCCCGTCTTGTCCTGATTGTGTTCTGTGATTATTTAAGACCTGTGTTCACTTTGTTTGAGTCGGGTTCTTTTTTGTCATGGTGGTGTGATTACATGCTTTAGTCCTGTCTGATCAGTCTGATAGATAGATAGATAGATAGATAGATAGATAGATAGATAGATAGATAGATAGATAGATAGATAGATAGATAGATGTACTTTATTGATCCCAAACTGGGAAATTACAGTGTAACAGCAGCATGACAGTAGACAACCAAACAACAGAAACACACACATGACAGACAAAGGGATTACCCATGGAAAGTAAAAACTAACACGACTATAGAAAACCTACACTACCGTTCAAAAGTTTGGGGTCACTTAGAAATTTCCTTATTTTTGAAAGAAAAGCACTGTTTTTCAATGAAGATAACTTTAAACTAATCAGAAATACACTCTATACATTGCTAATGTGGTAAATAACTATTCTAGCTGCAAATGTCTGGTTTTTGGTGCAATATCTACATAGGTGTATAGAGGCCCATTTCCAGCAACTATCACTCCAGTGTTCTAATGGTACAGTGTGTTTGCTCATTGCGTCAGAAGGCTAATGGATGATTAGAAAACCCTTGTGCAATCATGTTAGGTCTGCAATGCTGTAATTGCTGGAAATGGAGGATTCTTTGACGAAAGCAAAGTTTGAAGGAAAAAATTATTATTTCAAATACAAATCATTATTTCTAACCTTGTCAATGTCTTGACTATATTTTCTATTCATTTTACAACTCATGGTGGTAAATAAGTGTGACTTTTCATGGAAAACACAAAATAATTGTCTGGGTGACCCCAAACTTTTGAACAGTAGTGTATATACATATACCAACCCTCTGGAATTCCTTGCCCCTTCACATCGGGTCTGCCAACACACTTGCTTCTTTTAAAAGTCAACTCAAAACCCATCTTTTTAAATCTACCTATAAAAACTGACTGCCTCTTCTACCTATGTGTACCTATGTGTATGTGTTTACCCGTTCTCTGTATGTTTGTCCCTATGCTGCTTTGTAAAGCGTCTTTGAGTATTTAGAAAAGCGCTATATAAGACTGATGTATTATTATTATTATTATTATTATTATTATTATTATTCATAGCTTAATATATGATGACCCGTATAAACACATGAATCATCCCATTGCACAAAGAAGGACTATCAGAAGCAGAGTGAAAAGTGATGTACCAGTTAGACTGTAAGGTGCAGTGTGGCAGCATAGCTATGACCAGAATACAACATCATAGTGAGTTATTGTACAGTGAAATTGCATGTGGCAGGAAAGATTTCCTGTACCTGGCCGTTCGACAGCGAAGCTGTAGTAGTCTACTGGAGAAAGTGCTCCGCTGTCTATCTAGTGTGTGGTGGAGGGGGTGATCAGGATTGTCCATGATGGATCGCAGTTTATTTAGTGTTCTCCTCTCCACCACTGTCTCAAAGGTCTCCGGTCTGAGACCAATTACAGAGCCAGCCCTCTTGATAATCTTGTCAAGTCTGTTGGTATCTCTGGCCCTGATACTGCTACCCCAACAGACAGGAGCAAAGAAGATGGCGCTGGCGACAACAGTTTGGTAGAAAAGCTCCAGCATCCTGCTGCACACATTGAAGGATCTCAGCTTTCTCAGGAAGTAGAGTCTGCTCATCCCCTTCTTGTGTGCAGCATCGGTGTTGGATCTCCAGTCCAACCCGCTGCTGATCCTGACACCCAGATATGTCTGCCTGTCTGTCCTGTTTTTTCCCCGTGGTTTTGTTGCGCTTCCGAGCTGCAAAGCTATTTTCTGTTTAAGCCCTCAAGCAGTGTCTGTGCGACCAGCGCTCTTTAATAAAATTATTTTGAACTTGCGTCCAGCGATTGGGTCCAGTCCTTCCACATCTCTGGCATAATGACTGAAACTGCACAGGCCCTTAAAAGCAGTTTAATGTAAAGCCCATCTTAATTTGGGTCAAGTCTTCAAAGTAGTTTGTTAAATAATGCTAACTAACCCGGAGGATAACTTCGGATAGGCCAGAGAGTCCTTATTGGTACAACACTATCCACGTGTCAGCACCACGAATAGTTACGTCACCAAAAATGTTCCGTCTCAACTCGCCTTTTCTCCGGGGGCGGGGCTTAAGTGAAACTTTACAGCAAAAAACAAAGATATGAAACATTTGAGTGATTTCACTCTTGATATGTCTTGTAAGTCATAAAAAATATGTTACCAACATCCATCCATCCATCTATCTTCCACCACTTATCCGGAGGTGCGGATCATGGAGGCAGCAGTTCAAGCAGAGAAGCCCAGACTTCCCTCTCTCCAGCCACCTGCTCCGGCTCTTCAGAGAGGATACCAAGACATTCCCAGGCCAGCTGGGAGACGTAGTCTCTCCAGTGTGTCCTGAGTCTGCCCCGGGGTCTCCTCCCTGTGGGACGTGCCCAAAACACCTCAAGTGGGAGGCATCCAGGAGGCATTCTGATGAGATGCCCAAACTACCTCAACTGGCTCCTTTCGATGTGGAGGAGCAGCAGTTCTACTCTGAGCCTCTCTCAGGTGACTCCTCACCCTATCTCTAAGGGTGAGTCCAGCAATCCTACGGAGGAAGCTCATTTCAGCTGCTTGTATCCATGATCTCATTCTTTCAGTCATTACCCAAAGCTCATGACCATAGGTGAGAGTAGGAACGTAGACTGAACACAAAATCTACAGCTTTGCGTTAGAGCTCAGCTCTCTCTTCACCAAAACAGACCAGTACAACATCTGCATCACTGCAGATGCTGCTCTGATCTATCTATCAATCTCCCACTCCATTCTCCCCTCACTCCACCATTGGAGTGGTGGCCTAGTGGTAGAGCACCCGCCCCTCAGCCAGGAGGTCATGGGTTCAAGCCCTGGCCGGGTCATACCAAAGACCATATAAAAATGGTATTTCCTGCCCTCTAGCTTGGTGCTCAGCATAATAAAATGGGGGAAGGAAAAATTGTAACTCATGGACAGCAGATGAAATTTAGCCACTGGCTACAATCTGGCAAGTTTACATTGATTGATATCAATGTTCATCAACTTGCACTGTCTTTAAAAACAGCTCTTTGCAATTTACTCATGAATAAGACCCGGAGATACTTAAACTCTTTGGACTCCATGGACTGGGACTTGGAGGTACTGATTCTCATCCAAGCCACTTCACACTCAGTGGCAAACCATCCCAGCAAGACCTGTAGGTCATTGCTCAATGAAGCCAACAGGACAACGTCATTTGCAAACAGCAGAGATGAGCTCCTGCGGTCACTGAACATGACATCCTCCATTCCTTGGCTATGCCTAGAAATCCTGTCCATAGAACTTATGAACAGAATCGGTGACAAAGGGCAGCCCTGGTGGAGTCCAACTCTTGCTGGAAATGAATCCAACTGAGTGTTGGCAATACGAACCAAACTCTCACAATGGTTGTATAGAGACCGGATAGCACAAAGCAACAAGCCTGATACCCCATACTCCCGAAGCACCCCCCACAAAAAAAAAACACACAAGGGACACGGTCAAATGCCTTGTCCAAGTCCACAAAACACATGTAAACTGGTTGGGCAAACTCCCACAAGCCCTCAAGGATTCTCAAGAGGGTAGAGTTAATTCTGGATTCGGCCAACATGAAGAGGATCTTCTCCAGGTTCAACCCATGCAAGGCAGCTGGACCAGACGGCATACCAGATCATGTTCTGAAGGACTGTGCAGAGGAGCTCAAGAATGTCCTTCAACATCTCCCTGAGTCAAACTGTTGTCCCCACATGCTTCAAAACTGCTACCATAATGCCAGTCCCAAAGAAGCCCGTTCCATCCAGCTACAACGATTACCGGCCAGTAGCACTGACCTCCATCACAATGAAGTGCTTCGAGTAGCTGGTCATGCAGAACATCAAGTCCACCCTCCCACGACCCATCTCAATTTGCATACAGGTCAAACAGATCCACAGAAGATGCCATGCTGCTGCTCTCCATCCAGCCCTCACCCACCTGGACTCAAAGAACTCCTATGTGCAAATGCTGTTCTTGGACTTCAGTTCAGCATTCAGCACAATCATCCCCCAGCACCTAATATAAAAACTCAGACACTTGGGACTCAAAACCTCTCTCTGTAACTGTGTGCTTTCTCATAGGGAGGCCACAGAATGTGAGGGTTGGCAGCAGCACCTCCAAGACTATCACACTGAGCTCAGGGCCCCCACAAGGGTGCGTGCTCAGCCCGCTGCTCTGCATCATGCTGACCCATGACTGTGTACCAGCCTACAGCACCAACCACATCATCAAGTTTGGGGATGACATGGCAGTGGTGGGCCTCATCACAAACAATGAAGGGGCCAACTACAGGAATGAGGTGAGCCAACTGGTCTAGTGGTGTAAAGACAATAATCTCTTCCTGAACTTGGGAAAAACAAAGGAGATTGTGGTCGACTTCAGGAGAGGACACACACAGCATCCCCATCTGATCATCGATGGAGCAGCTGTGGAGAGGGTGAGCAGCACCAAGTTCCTGGGGGTGTACATCTCTGAGGACCTTTCCTGGTCCATCAACACCACATCACTGGCTCAGAAGGTTCAAACTCACCTCTATTTCCTTCGCAAACTGAGGAGAGCACGAGTCCTACCCCCATCATGTGCTCATTCTACCGGGGTACCATTGAGAGCATTCTCACCAGCTGCACCACCTCCTCAAGGAAGACACTACAACGCACAGTGAAAGCAGTCAGTAAGGCCATCGGTGCCCCTCTGCCCTCCCTCTCAGACATCTACCTCACCTGCCTCACTCGCAGAGCCATCAACATTGCAGGTGACATCTGCAATGTTGAAATTTAAAATTTCCAGCAGCACATAAAAGGAGCGTACAGATCAGAAAAGCAAAAAAGAAAAAAATAAACACTTAATATACGCATTATAAATGCAAGGCTAAATATGGCTTGTACAAGTGTGGTTAAGTTAAGGTTATTGCACTATGAATGCCCTACTGTCCTCTGTACTCTATGTCCCCCCCCCCCCCCAAGTGAGGAGTTATAGAGTGTGATGGCATGGTGGACAAAAGAGTACTAAACAGCTTTTTTCACAAGGCCATCAGGACCCTGAACTCTGCCCACTCACCCCCTCACCCCTGGACCATAACACACTCACCCACACAATAACTACCACAGCTGTTTGCACAGGAAGACTTGGCACACCAACAGTAATACATCTGCTGCTGTATGCGTCACGATGAGCCCCTCTGGGGTGGAATTCTTGTTGTTGTTCTCAAACACTGAACGTGATTTCAGCAATTTTATTTGGAGCTGGTCACTGTGACGCAGCTCAAGGACTTTAAACTGAAAATAACACAGCTCGGAAGCTGGAACAAAAAGCTATGGCAAAAACAGACTGGACTTGGACAAGTCTAGGACTAGAAAGGAAACAACTCGACTGGACATGAAGCATGTTGTTCACGCAGTATGACTTCAAGAACCCAAACAGAACCGAAGTGGAACAGAACATAAATAGTCAATAGGACAATCAAGATAACACGGCACAGGTGGACACAGTCAGGAACACTGAAAGCCAATAATGACTGACAGCTGACACATGAGAAAAACAGATGATGGGGCAGGGATACACACACATTCACAGACAGAGGAAGACACAGACATGAACAGAGGATCTGGGGAGAGACAAGACCACGATAATCATAATGCTGTGATGATTCGCTCTGCCTGCCTGATTCTCCACAGCTGCGCGCACACCTGCTCTCCCTCATCAACGGAGCTATTTAAGCCATGCTGCCTGCAGGTCAGCACAGAGCCGTCTTACTTCCTGGTCTGATGAGACCGGCACACCTCTTCGTCTTCCTCTGGAGTCTTCCTTTTCGTCATCATCGTTCTTCAGAGAAACTGGTCATCCCTTGTCGTTCGTCTGGAAGGGCTCACTTCCCCACGACAAGTAAGCCATCACTTCCTTCACCATTATTCTATGCTCTAATCCCCTGTGCACAGGCGGAGATCCATGGCGGCGGACTTCTCCCTCCTGGCGGTGGACCGAGCGCCCACTACACCTCAACAACACCGCCATCATCTCCATTCGCAACCAGGCCTGTAGACCCTGTCTCCCTGGCCAGAACCTTCGGGGCTAAACCTGAGCTGCTCACCATCTCATCAACAGTAAGCCCTAAACATCACTGTACATTCCCTCCTGAGTTCTGACAGTAATCCTCCCTGTCTTTGCTCATTCATAGGGTTGCCAGGCTGTATGGTGCTCTGCTCGCCCCGGCTGCAACATCTACACATACACGCACGCACACACACTCAGCACACAATAAAGATAATTGAATTTACTTTTGAGTCTGTGTCTGCTTACTGGATCCTAAAACATATCAAATGCAAATAATGACTGACTTCTGATCATAACAATAATCATAAATGACAATAAGAATAACAGTAATAATATAAATCACAGTATTTTAAACCCAAGTAAAAATAACACAGAACACAAAGAAACAGAAATAAACTCAAAGAGTGGGTATGACCCTACTGTCATCCCCCAGATCATGACAGTATGTCTCTGCACCTTACTGCAACCACTTGCACAAATGCCATACCTGCTACTGTCTGTCTGTTATTGCAATATTGATCATGTGCAGTCCAATCTGTTACTGTCTGCACCTACACTACCGCTTTGAACTTGCAATTACGGGTATTACGGCTCTACTTTTTCTATATATAGGATTGCTGGGTTTTATCATTTATCCTTATTTGCACTACAGGATTGCTGGGTTTTATCTTTTAGCTTTATTTGCACTATGGGTAGCATTACTGTACATAGACTGCTGTTGTTGTTTTTCATCCTTGTTCCTTCTTTTCTTGTATACTGCGCACACCGCTGAGAGAGAAATAGCATTTCAATTCTCCTGTATGTCCTGTATGTATAGAAGTATTGACAAATAAAAATCTTTGAATCTTTGAGTTGGTTCAACGTGCCACGGCCAGGACGAAAACCACATTGCTCCTCCTGAATCCAAGGTTCGACTAACGGCCGGACTCTCCTCTCCAGTACTCTGGCATAGACCTTCCCACGGAGGCTGGGAAGTGTGATCCCCCTAAAGTTGGAACACACCCTCCGGTCCCCCTTCTTTAAGAGAGGAACCACAACCCCAGTTTGCCATGCCAAAGGTACTGTCCCTGACTTACACGCAATGTTGCAGAGGTGTGTCAGCCATAACAGCCCTACAACATTCAGAGCCTTGAGGTACTCTGAGCGACTCTTGTCTGGAGCCTGGGTCCCGGCCATCGAAGAGTTTTTTAGGCTGCGTGTCCACCAAACACATTTTTTCTGCTCTGGGTGACGGTTTTCTATTCATTCTCTATGTAGTCCAGTGTTTACAAAGGCTTTGAGCAGTGGTCTGTTTTTGTTGCGGTGGTCAGAGTGCTCAGTGTTGAACAAAGTTCAACTTTTCAGACTGCAGCTGAGCTCATCATTGTCAGACCTTTCTAAGCAGCCAATCAGAATTAAGGAAGGACGGGACAAACTGGAAGAAGACAATGGTTATGATGGCGGAAGCTGATATTCGCTGTATCAGACAATCCGGTATTGTTTGATCTGACGCTAAAAGACTATCATGATCAAAATTTAAAAGCAAATGCTTGGAGGAATGTGTCCACATCTGTCGGCATGTCAGGTGAGTGTTTGTTCCTTTGTCACGGTCATATTTCTTACAAGTTTGTTGCTGTAGAAAAGGAAGGGCAGGACATAGGACGCCGGTACTGTCTCTACTCAGACTCCTGTTTTCCGTGTCATAATATTTTACATCCACAGCTGCTAAAACATGTTTCCTGTCCATTGTTATTTAGAGACTGCTATTAACATTTTGAGTGTGAGATTTTGTGTGCCCCTAGTGGCACAGCGCGGCGCTGTGTCTGTCATCTCATTCTGACATGATCGGCTCCATTGAGGATTTATACTGATTTGTACTGATCTGCCAGTTTCAGAAGGTGGCAGACATCCGCTGGAGGACTCAATGGATGACACGTAATACACCAAAAAAGAACTCCTCATTCCCTTTTCCTGTTTTTAGCATTTTAGCCCAGAAAGCTAATACGGCTGCCATCTGTCATCGTGCACCGTCACTTAGTCGGCTTTGTACGTGGAAAATAGCCGTGGGATACAAGAGAAATTTATGTGGGATAATCATAAGACTTTGTAGATGTGGTAGAGAGCATAATTGACTGACAGAACACAAAATAACGATCACAATGGGTGAAAACACAGTGACCACAGCAGCGAGCGAGTCCCCTTAGCCGCCGGTAAGTGAGGAATGTCTGTGTTTTTTTAATATTGTACTGATTTCTTATTCATATACTTTGAAGATAAGATGATGAGGTACCTCTGTACAAAAAACGGTGTCAAAAGACTAAACCATTCTTTGTGTAAATATGTCCAAAGTCCAGTTTTGACTGAGTTATGGAATTTAAAAATGTGCTGTTGTGGGGGACCCATGCTGTAGAGTTCAGTAGTTTTCCTCTCAGAATGAGAGAGCATGGAGAACAAAGGGCTGAGCGGTAAGGGGAATTGTCTTGGAGGAGTGAATGGTGAGTGCAGGACCTCAGGTAGCAGGGAGGTGTGAGTTTTGGGATATAAAAGAGAGAGTCCCTGCTACAAATGTTTAATGTTCTGATTCTGGAAAATGTGAGAGTGAAAAAAAGTTCATCTGCTCTGAAAGTTCAGTCTGGTTATTTCATCTCCACACTGGTGACCCTTGACGCAGAATGGAACACGAGGTGAACACCCCGGAGATGACCCGGACGGGAAACCCCAGCAATGCATGCGCCATTTCGGTCAAACTACCGGACTTTTGGGTGCACGACCCGAAGTCTTGGTTCCTCCACACCGAGGCCCAGTTTGCGCTCCGGGGAATAACGGCAGATGACACCAGGTATTACTATGTGGTCGCAGCGCTGAATGCTCGCACGACTCAGCAAGTAGCGAGCCTGCGCCAACAGCCCCCAGCCCACGACAAATACGGGGCTCTCAATGCTGCACTGACCCAGCGCTACACGCTCTCGGACTGAGAGAGAGCGGAGAGACTCCTGACGCGCTCCGAGTTGGGAGACGGGTCAGCGGTCGAACGGATGGAGAAGATGTTGGTGTTGATGGGCACAGACGACGGGTATTTTCTATTTGCCCACCTTTTCCTCCGGAACCTCTCAACGGTGGCCAGAGCGGTCCTTGCCAACTCACCATTGCTGGCCGCGCGTGACTACTGTGTGCTAGCCCAGGAAGCAGATCAGATCATCCTCACCACCAGAGCCCTCACAGTGAACGCAGCAGCATCGGAACCCAGCGAGACGGACATCGGAAGCGAGGAGCCAGCAATGGTAGCGGCAGCGGGGGCCAGGAAGCGCCAGAGAGACATGCTCTGCTCCTACCACCACCGTTTTGGAGAGGACGCATGCCGATGCGTGCCACCGTGCCAATTCAAGCGTTCGGGAAACACCAGGACTGGCAGTCGATAGTAGCTGCGACTGCCGGTGGAGAAAGCAAGCTGCTCTACGTGACAGACTCACGCTTGGGGAGACGATTCCTCATGGACTCCAGCTCCCAAAAGAGCCTCATCCTGCCATCCTACGCCGACCGGCTAGCAGGAACTAGCGGCCCCGAGCTGACGGCCGCAAACGGCTTAGACATTAAGACTTTTGGTGAGAGGACACTGACTGTATCCCTGCACGGCCGTACGTACCAGTGGACATTCGTCATAGCGGTATGCAGTCTCCCAATCTTAGGTGCTGATTTTTTGTGTGCACACGGATTAGTAGTCGATGTTACTAACAGACGCCTGATTAACACAATATCTTTTGATTCTCTCCCCTGTACAGCTCGAGGAGCCAGGCCAACAACGCTAGCCAACATCACAGTTCCAGGTAGTAAGTTCCACACACTGCTCACCCAGTTCCCAGCACTCACAGTCCCGACGTTTTCAGCTGCCATCACTAAACACGGGGTGAAGCACTTTATTACCACCACCGGGCCGCCCATTTTTGCACATCCTCGGCACCTGGACACAACTAAACTGGCCATAGTGCGCGAGGAGTTTGCCAACTTGGAAAGGCTGGGCATCATCAGACGATTAAACAGCCTATGGGCATCCCCGCTACATATGGTCCCTAAGGCCGAGGGATCATGGCGACCTTGCGGAGATTTCCGCAGATTAAACAACACCACAGCGCACGACCGCTACCCAATCCCCCATATTCAGGATTTTTCCGTTCACCTCGCCAAGGCACGTATTTTTTCTAAGATAGACCTGGTCCATAGTTACCACCAGGTCCCGTTGTGCGCTGAGGACATACTTAAAATGGCAGTAATAACCCCGTTTGGTCTGTTTGAGTTTTTACACATGCCTTTCGGGTTAAAAGGTGCAGCACAGACATTCCAACGCATGATGGATGCGGTGTTGCGCGATCTGCCATTTGTGTTCGTCTACCTGGATGACATCCTGGTGGCCAGCGCGTCCGAGGATGAACACGTAGCCCACCTCAGGATGGTTTTCCGGAGGTTGGAGGAGCACGGGTTAATAATCAACCCAGCGAAATGCCAGTTCGGCATGACGGGGATCGATTTTTTGGGACACCGCATCTCACCGGAGGGAGCGATACCTTTGCCGGAAATGGTGCGCACCGTGGCAAATTTTCCCTGGCCTCAGACGGTCAGGGCGCTGCAGGAGTTTTTGGGGATGGTGAACTTCTACAATCGTTTCCTCCCCCGCGCAGCCCAGCTCATGCAGCTGTTGTACGCCGCGCTTAAGAAACGGAAGCCGGTGGACACATTCGACTGGACTCCTGAGCGGGAACAAGCATTTTCCGAGGTTAAAACAGCTCTGGCGAACGCTGCACTGCTGGCGCACCCAGACCCAGCAGCTCAGATTGCGCTCACTGCAGACGCATCAGACGTGGCCATAGGGGCCATCATGGAGCAGTGTGTCGCCGGTTCTTGGCAGCCGCTCGCCTTTTTTAGCAGGTCTTTGCGCGACAATGAGCGTAAATACAGCGCATTTGACAGGGAGTTGCTGGCTCTCCACCCGGCCATACGCCACTTCCAGTTCCGGCTGGAAAGGCGCGCCTTCACTGCCTTCGTGGACCACAAGCTGCTAACGTACGCGATGGCCAAGGTTTCGGAGCCATGGTCAGTCTGGCAGCAGAGACAGCTGGCCGCGATCTCCGAGTTTATGACCGACATTCGTCATGTGGCCGGTAAACTCAACGTGGTGGCTGACTGTCTCTCACTCGCCGTAGTGGCCCCAGTCTACATGGGGATAGATTACACGGCCATGGCCACAGAGCAGATCGGCGATGCCGACGTTTGCGCACTCCAGTCTGGACCAACAGGGTTAAGGCTGGAAAGCAGAGTTATGCAGGACGGGCCCCCCCCCCTAATCTGTGACGTCTCCACGGGCCACCTGCGGTGGTACCATGCACTTGGCGACACCGCATTTTTGAGTCAGCTCACTCCCTGGTGCACCCAGGCGTACACGTGTCAGTCAAAATGGTGGCAGCAAAGTTTGTCTGGCCGAGCCTGCGCAAACAAGTGAAAGGGTGGGCTGCAGCCTGTGTAGCGTGCCAACGAGCCAAAGTGCACAGGCACACAAAGGCCCCCCTTGAGCCGTTCCATATCCCGGCTAAGAGGTTTGACCATGTTCACATGGACCTCGTCGGCCCCCTACCGCCATCGCAGGGGTTCACGCACCTCCTGACAGTGGTGGACAGCACCACGCGATGGCCCGAAGCAGTCCCACTAGCTTCCACTGCGTCCGCAGATGTGGCACACGCCTTTTTAACAACATGGGTGGCACATTTTGGCACCCCTTCGGACATCACGTCTGATAGGGGCCCGCAGTTTGTTTCCGACCTCTGGTCCACGATGGCCCGGGGCCTGGGCATCTCAATTCATCGCACGACCACGTACAACCCACAGGCCAATGGGTTATGCAAGTGTTTCCATAGGTCACTGAAAGCAGCGCTCAGGGCTTCGCTTACAGATGCAAATTGGGTGGACCAGTTGCAGTGGGTTCTATTAGGGTTGCGTTCAGCACCGAAGGAGGATTTAGCGGCTTCCCCAGCAAAGCTGGTTTTTACGCAGCCCCTGCGGCTCCCCAGGGAGTTTTTACCAGATAACCCCGTGCTGAACACCCATCAGTCCCCACGATCACAGCATAGCGCAGACGCACGGACGCTCCCGGGCCCAGCCCACCACTGTTTTCCCCATGCATTTGTGCCAAAGACCTTGAAGGACGGGGCGTTCGTTTTTGTCTGGCACGATGCCCACCAGACCCCATTGCACCCACCCTACGATGGCCCGTTCAGAGTGCTGGTAACCGGGGACAAACATTTTGTGTTAGACCTGGGGGGTTGCCGGGAGAGAATCTATATAGACAGGCTTAAGCCTGCTTTGTTGTGGCAGACAAGCAGCTGGAGTTGGCTCGAGCTCCTCGGTGAGGAAGACCCCCACTGAGAGCTCCCCAGGTAAATGATTCATCACAGCAGTCACACTAGCATGCTGAATGTTTCTCCCCTCCCTCCATTGTCCCCCCACAGACGGACACACCCCCAGGAACCCCCCACCGGCACAGCAGCGTTGCGGAGCCGAAGACCCCCAGTTACAGCAGCTATGGGCAGAGACTGAAGCCAAATAGTCTGAGACTCGGGGGGGCGGTGTGGGGGACCCATGCTGTAGAGTTCAGTAGTTTTCCTCTCAGACTGAGAGAGCATGGAGATCAAAGGGCTGGGGGGTAAGGGGAATTGTCTTGGGAGAGTGAATGGTGAATGCAGGACCTCAGGTAGCAGGGAGGTGTGAGTTTTGGGATATAAAAGAGAGAGTCCCTGCTACAAATGTTTAATGTTCTGATTCTGGAAGATGTGAGAGTGAAATAAAGTTCATCTGCTTGGAAAGTTCGGTCTGGTTATTTCATCTCCACACCGTGACATTATGCAAATTAGATGCGTAAATTTATTCTTATCTGAAACTTTGGATCATATTTTACATCTTTCTAATTGACAGTAAGCCATTATCTCTTACCACTTTCAGGTTATAGCTTTGGAAATCTGAACTATTTTATTGACAAAAAATATTTACCACTCTTAACCACTAGGTTAAGAGTGGTGGCTCAGTTGGTAGAGCATCCGCCCCACACCCGGGAGGCAGGGGTTCAAATCCCGGCCGGGTCATACCAAAGACCATATAAAAATGGTGCTTTCTGCCTTCTAGTGTGGTGCTCCGCATAATGGAATGGGGAAAGTAAAGTTACACACAGAGCTACCAGAGGACTGACCCCCCGCTGTAGTTTTCACTGCTTACAGTAGCTGTGTGGCCTAGGGTCAGAGAAACGGAGATAGGCGCCGCCCATATACACCTTCAGGTGTGAAGGGATTAACTAACTAACTAACTTAACCACTAGGGGTTATGTCTCAATTCGGTGACAGACACACTCAAAGAGTTAAAAAAATAAGTAGAAAGTCTGACCACAGGAAAAGCGGAAGTGCTGAGCCGAGAGTGACAAGCTGTTGCTGGGATATAGGACATAGACTTTTTTCTCCCACAGCGCAGCGTACAAATGCTGAAAAAAAAAACAACAAACAAACGCTCAGGGCGGTCGGGTGACAAAAAATGCGTTTGGTGGACACGCAGCCTTAACCACTTCGGCGACCCCTGGTCCTCAAGCCCTGCTTCTTCTTCGGAAGGGTGTCAGTGGGATTGAGGAGATCCTCAAGTATTCCTTCCACTGCCTGATGATGTCTCCAGTCGAAGTCAGCAGCACCCCATCTGCACCATACACAGTGTGGACATGGAGCTGTTTCCTCCTCCTGAGTTGCCAGTTTGCTAAAATCTTTTAGGGGCTTACTGAAAGTCTTGTTCCATGGCCTCATGGGGGTCGAACTCAGCAACCTTCAGCAACCACCTGAGCTGCACTCCATTTGGCTTTCCAGAACACCTCAGCTGCTTTGGGAGTCCCACAAGTCAACCAAGCTTGATAGGACTCCTTCTTCAGCTTGATGGCCCCCCTCACCACTGGTGTCCACCACTTGGTTCGGGGGTGTTACAGAACATCATCATCATCATCAGGTACAGTGTTTTTTCTTGTTTACAGACATGTTAACAAGAAAAAAAATCTCAATTTTTGGCGGAGTGTCACTTTAACATCCATACTAACATTAATGCTAACCATGCTGTTAGCATGTCCCAACAAAGCAACCCTGAAGCCAAGATGAATATAATTCCAGAAAAGCTAGCTAGCAGATAGCTCTAGTGCTAGTGGTTGCAAAATGATAACATATACATATGTAAATGGGCGGCGCGGTGGCGGAGTGGTTAGCACTGCGGCAAAACAGCAACTCACCCTTGCCCAGGGGATCCTGGCTTCGATCCCAGCCCCTGACCAACAGTGATCTGTGTGGAGTCTGCATGTTCTCCCCATGTCTGCGTGGGTTTACTCCGGGACTTCTCTGGTTTCCTCCCACAGGCCAAAAACATGCAGGTTAGGTTAATTGGAGCCTCTAAAGTGGCCCCAGGTGTGAATGTGTGTGTGAATGGTGAAAGGGCTGGGCGCCGCACCAGTGGCTGCCTCGTCCACTCATGTGGACGCCCTGTTATTTCCCCATTGTGGGACTAATAAAGGAATCTAACTCTAAAAATCTAAAATCTAAACTGGAGTTACAAGAGGTTCACTCCACCTCTGCAGCAAAAAGTCCCACATAACGGCCCAGAAGTACTTCTTGGGTACTTCTTGGGTACTCCCCCAAATTGTTTTGCTCTGAGAATCATGGAATCCATAATTCCCTCCATGCTAACCTACAGGCTAACATCCACGCTCACGTCACCACAGGGAAAAAACTCCCTAAAAATGATTTTCTCTTGGATTCAGAAACAAAAAGAACAAGCTGAGGTTTTAAACTCCAACCCACAGAGAACACACTGACTGATTCATTAATGAATGATACTCCTCAGTGAATAATTTATGGTGATGATGATGTTCTCATCAGTGCCTCAGCTGGAAGAACAGATGCTGTTGTCTGCTCTCTCCAGTTTTTTACTCCAGAGGATGGTATATGTTCTCTGTTATAACCCTGTGGGTCTGCTGTGAGAACATGGTGGACCTATAAATCCCATGATCCATCTCTGCTGATGTTTTATTGTTGTGGTTGTCGCTGCAGACGACGGTCCTTGGCTGGCCTCCGTCCAGCTGACCGAAACAAAGGCAAACGCTTCCCGAAGGAAGTGGCAGTGCTCCCCTCAAACACTGCATCGTATACAGGAAGAGGAAGCAGAGAGAATAGTACAGTGCTGATGTCATGGCAATAAAGGCTCTGGACGAGGACAGGAGAGCGGTGGTGGGGTCAGACCCTGATGGGGGGGGGGGGGCACTTCAGGCTGTTGTTATTGACCTCTTAAGGTCAGTCAGACATGATGAAGGTCCTGTAGATCCACCAGAGTTACATTTAAAACCAGGATGGAGAACTGCAGGACTTTAGTCAGTAGGTCATTTACTATTTAACGGGGAAGGTGGGGGGGGGGCACAAATTTAACTCAAAGTACAAACAGTAAATTAGATATAAATTTGAGGGCCATTCCAGAATTGTAGGACATTTTCTGTCCCACCCATTTAACTGAAAATGATTCATACAAAAAATACTAAATCACACATTTATTCTGTAAACTATATTTATAATGAGACAAACTGTAAACAAAGTTGCTGAAAAAATAGTCCCAAAACATTATTTAAGAGCTAAAATATTTATTAAGTACCCCCTAAAATAGCATTTTTCTACGGTCCTTGCTATAAGATAAGGGACTTCCACATTGTGGTCCGCCCACATTTCTGGTTCCACTTCCATCATATTTCCCATTCCCTGATGCTGTCTAGTCACTGTCATATCCGGCTCTAGGGAGCCGGGCAATCAGAGCCAGGGACAAGCCAGTGAGTCGAGATGTTTTATTCTGGGTAAGGGATAAGGGATGAGGAGAGCACAGACACTCATACAGACGTACATTCTCAGGCTGCACAGCGCAGGGGTAGGTAGCTCGTACCGGACGTGGGGGTAACAAGACGTGCATACTCACAGCGGGATACAAACACAGGAATGCTGCAAGGGGAGTTGAGGCTGACACCAGACGAAGGGGCTTCAGCCTAGCAGTGCTTATGTCGCAGCCCCGAGTCATCGAGGCTGCTCCTATTTATCCTCATTGGCAGCGCCCCAGCTGATGAAGACTAATTGGCCCCAGCCGTCCATAATGCTGCCAGCTGGGGGCCAGCTGAGACGCTGCTCAATGGGAGGCAGGGATGAGGGAAAACATGGGCTGAGTGCCGAGACGGCATCTCAACCCATGGTGACAGAGCCCCTCCCTCAAGGTCGGGCTCCTGAACGACCAGGAACATCCCAGCCCCCCCCCCCCCCCCCCCACCTAGGGTGGGAGGAAGGGAGGCGGACCGGAGGGGAAGAAGCCAAGGGAAGGACAACACCAATGGGGCAATGTAGGGTAGCGGGAAAGAAAAACCCAAATACAATACTGACAACAGAATAATTAACCCAGGTACAGATGGGGAGAAGAACTGGGTCAGCACGCCGGTTACATACTACCCAGAGAGTACCAACCATGCGTGACCCAGAGCAAGGAGAAAAAAAAAAAGAACCACCAAAAAGGTACAGGGCAAAAAATGCTGAGTATGGTCAAATAAAGGGAAAACACAATACACAGCACCAATATAAGTACATACACACAGTCACCAAGAAAAGTGAGGGTGACTGGAACAAATGGACAATTACAGAGCATGGTGTTACGGAAAACAAGGCACATGACTCTATAATGAACCAACAGGGCATAAAAAAGAAATACTGAGTGCAGGCAAAGAAAAACCCACACACATGAATATATAAATACCCACAGTCACCTAAAGAAATGAAAGTGACTGGAATGAATGGGCAACTGCAGAGTATGGTCTGAAAGGGAACAAAACATAACTCTACAATGCAAAAACGAGACTAAAAACATGGTACAAAAAATAAAATGCTGGGTACGAGGGAAGGAAAACGCACAGCACTATAAATACACATCCACCAACAGGACAGACATTACACCCAAGTGACCTTAATAACGATAAAAGAAAAAGTGACACCCGAGGTGTATGGCAGGCAGAGTCCAAAAATAGCCGAGATGGCTCCGGAGATCTCCCCGCCCATTGTCCAGCTGGCGAATCAGGGGAAGAGAAATGTTCGGACGGCGAACTCTGGACCCAGATCCCAGGAATCCAGTCCAACGGCTGCCGAACCAGGCCGCCCAAAGGCAAACACAGACCAGTGGGGGGAAACCAGATCGCCGAACCGAAAGTTTTGCGGGTCGGGTCGTCGACCCGCATCACTCAACCACCAGGACCGTTGAGACGGACGAAGGGTCAGAGCGGATCCCGGTGGAAGAGGCTCAGGGGAGAGCCGATGACGAGGGCGGCGGGCCTCAGGGAAACGGCCACCTCCTCACCGGACCTGGACAACACTGGGGCAGCACCCACGTCGGACCCCGATCGGGCCTCAGGCGAACCCACGTTGGACCCCGATTGGGTCTCGGGCGAACCCACGTTGGACACTGCACCAGAACCGACCTCCAACGTTGAACCCGGACCCTCCAGCACCACGAGGAACAGCAACTCCTCGCCGGTGACCCTGGAAGAAGGCTCAGAAGAGAAAACAGAACCGGGATCAGGATCACCGGCAGCGCCAGAACCCGGCGAGACGAGCTCAGACGCAGCGGGCGGCTGCACCCTGCTCGTCTCCCCTGGAGATAGGCTGAAGTGCTCAAAGATAAAAAGAGAGAAAAGAAAGGAGAGCACTCGCCTGATCTCGGGTTCTGACGCCGTCCAGGACTGCGAAGATCCAGGATCCGTCGTCAGGAGGTCGTTGTCAGGCTCCCATCTAGCCGCGTCGGGCCCCGCAGCCAGCACGATGGTCAGCGCAGCTTGAGATCCCTCCAGCTCAGGTAACCCCGCCGACGACCCACTCGGCGTGAAGCCAGAAGAATCTCGTCCCGCTGGACCGAACCGCTCCTCCGTGGAGACCCAGGGACGCTCAGTCGTCAGCGTAGACTCCACGCAGCAGTCAGTCCCCCTCCTCCGTCCGCAATGTAGCTGCGGAACCACAGGCCCTCTCCATATCCCACCACGTTGACCCGGAGCCGGGGACCGCTCGGCGGAGAGAGACACAGAGGATGCGGGATTAGGAAAACAGGTTACAGCAGGTGGGGAGAGTTCAGGGAGCTGCGAACCCTGAACTTCTCCTCCAGGGATGTGACAGAGCAAATCATTAAGCAGGTGTGAAAAAACAATGACTTGCCTGCCCCCTGGAGGTTGAGTATCGCCTGCTGTAGTGGAATCTGCTTCTTCCTCTCCCCGCCCGGCGATAACGGAGGACCCCCCGGGAATTCGTCTGAGGATCGCTCGCGTTGTCTCCAGCAGAGAGCTCACCAGGCCGGGATTCCAGGCACACACAGCGGTCAGGAAGCGCGTCGAGGAGGAGGGGGAAACAGCCGGGGTGAGCCAGCCCGAATGTCCAGGAATGACAGCGGGGGAACGAGGCTCAGGGGACGAGGCTGTAGGATCTCCACACTGACGAGGCGAAGGGATGACAGCTGCGTGGGAGGAACGGTCCTGACGATGACCCAGAACTGGATCCGGACGAGGTTCGTGCAGAGGTGACTCGGCGATGTGATGACGACTACTCCCAGGGGACGAAGCGAGGGGGAAACCCAGGATTCGCCGCTCCAGATCGGAGATCGAGACGAGGAAGGCGTCGAGCACGGGAAAGCTTCGTAGCCCTGAAGTCCTCACCATCAATCTCACTGCCGCCGCCACATGCCTGAAGGTGGTGACAGGAAACACAGTAGAGCTCGCGACAGCCACTCGACCCCGGACATAACTGCTGTCAGCTGCGGCTCCTAGAAGGGAATCCCGAGTGACGTGGCGCAGGTCGGGGGAAGTCCTCTGGTTGGCGCGAACTCCCGGACTGGAATGGCGGCAGGAACGGGACTCCGAAGCGGGGAAAGACGTCGCCCACTTCGACTCCCTGCCGGGATTTCCATCCACCCCGTGGAGCTTCTCTCGCTGTGTACCTGCAGCGTCTATCCTGGCACTGTCCTCCAGATGGTACAGAGAGTGAGGGTGACAGTCCAGGAGTTCCTCAGCACGGCCCGGATGCCAGCGTCTCGCGTTGGAGGCGTCGTGCAGGGTGAAGAACGTCCCGTCGACAGCCTCCGAGATGGACCTCAGCTCGTCGCCCTGGCGCCGGAAGTGACTCCTGTGAAACGGCATGCTAGCAGCGCTGACACCCGGACAGAAAGGTACATTTCCACAGCGACTCACGGCCGCCGGCAACTCTTCTGGCTGCGACATACTGTCATATCCGGCTCTAGGGAGCCGGGCAATCAGAGCCAGGGACAAGCCAGTGAGTCGAGATGTTTTATTCTGGGTAAGGGATAAGGGATGAGGAGAGCACAGACACTCATACAGACGTACATTCTCAGGCTGCACAGCGCAGGGGTAGGTAGCTCGTACCGGACGTGGGGGTAACAAGACGTGCATACTCACAGCGGGATACAAACACAGGAATGCTGCAAGGGGAGTTGAGGCTGACACCAGACGAAGGGGCTTCAGCCTAGCAGTGCTTATGTCGCAGCCCCGAGTCATCGAGGCTGCTCCTATTTATCCTCATTGGCAGCGCCCCAGCTGATGAAGACTAATTGGCCCCAGCCGTCCATAATGCTGCCAGCTGGGGGCCAGCTGAGACGCTGCTCAATGGGAGGCAGGGATGAGGGAAAACATGGGCTCAGTGCCGAGACGGCATCTCAACCCATGGTGACAGTCAATAGAACAATTTGATCACTTTCACTTATCACTGACCAAACTGGAAATAATGTGTGAGAAGATGATTTTTTCTTTATAAAGTCCGTGTTTCCCATTTTGATTGTTTTCTGACCTGAGGCGTTTAACAGTTCCCCAGTTCTGTTTTTATGAGTATTTGTTTGTTTACATTTATGTTATGATGAATGTATGATGATCTACAATTAAAAGGAAAGAACTCATTCAACCCTGTTACCCTAATTAAAACCCTGTTATTGTAATTAAACATTTATACTGTAATCGCAACCCTGTTACCATGATTACAACCCTGTTAAACTAATTACAACCCCGTTACTCTAATTACAACCCTGTAACCCTAATTACAACCCTTTTACTCCAATTACAACCCTGTTACCCTAATTACAACCCTGTAACCCTAATCACACCCTTTTACTCTAATTACAACCCTATTATATTTATTCCATCTAGCTACAATGCTCAGCACTGGGTGTGTTTATATTTATATATCTATATATTTATTCCATCTAGCTACAATGCTCCGCACTGTGTTTTTATATATCTACATATTATTCCATCTAGATACATTGCTCCGCACTGTGTGTGTTTATATACTTGCATATTTATTCCACCTAGCTGCAATGCTCCGTACTGTGGGTGTTTATATATTTACATATTTATTCCATCTAGCTACAATGCTCTGCACTGTGTGTTCATATATTCATATATTTATTCCATCCAGCTACAATGCTCTGCACTGTGTGTCTGTGTGTGTGTGTGTGTGTGTGTATATATATATTTTATAGTAATATGTACATATGTATATTAGCTGCTCTTGCTTGCTTTTTTTTTTTTTTTTTTTTTTTTTTTTTTTTTCTTGCCTTCTGATTGTTGCTCTGAGTGTTGCTATCCCTGTGCTGTTGCAATCCTGGAATTTCCCCGTTGTGGGACTAATAAAGGCTTATCTTATCTTATCTTATCTTATTACTCAAATTACAACCCTGTTAAATTAATTACAGCCCTTTTTACTCTAATTACAACCCTGTTTCCCTAATTACAATGCTGTTAAACTAATTACAACCCTGTTACCGTAATTATAATCCTGTTACCCTAATTAGACTTAGACTTAGACTTAACTTTATTAATCCCTTTGGGATAACGCCCTCTGGGAAATTTAAAATTTCCAGCAGCACATAAAAGGAGCATACAGATCAGAAAAGCAAAAAAGAAAAAAGAAACACTTAACATAATATACACAATATAAATACAGGGCTGAATATGGCTTGTACAAATATGATTAAGTCCATATTACAACCTTGTTACTCTAATTACAACCCTGTTACTGTAATTACAACCCTGTTACCATAATTACAATGCTGTTAAACTAATTACAGCCCTTTTACTTTAATTACAACCCTGTTACTCTAATTACAACCCTATTAAACTACAGTAATTACAACCCTGTAACCCTATTTACAACCTTGTCACGCTAATTGCACCCCTGTTTCCATAATTACAACTCTGCTAAACTAATTACAACTCTGTTAAACTAATTACAACCTCGTTTACTCTAATTGCAACCCTGTTGCCCCAATTACAACCCTGTTACTCTAATTACAAACCTGTTACTCTAATTACAACCCTGTTACCCCAATTACAACCCTGTTGACCTAATTACAACCGTTACTCTAACTGCAACCCTGTTTCCCTAATTACAACCCTGTTACTCTAATTGCAATCCTGTTACCCTAATTACAACCCTGTTACTCTAACTGCAACCCAGTAATTAGTATATGGTTTTATCAGATCACAATAATTTAATCTATTTTCTTTGTAATAGTTTGATGAATTACATGCATAGTGTATTTGAGTAAAGATTTTAAAATAAATAATAAAATTAGTACAAACACCTTTTGTGACTGTTGAACCCAGTGAAGAAATGCCGTGGTGGTGGCAACTTCTCATATCAAGCTCTGATCACCTGTTGTCCAGGCGGTGAGTAGCTCCTACCAGCTCCTACCTCTGTGGTTAAACATGAGTATTTTTTGAGAGCATTTTTTTTAAGGAGCTCACATTTAATGTCCGCATTAAAAGCATTTAAAGTTTTCTTAGGCACAGAGAAAAAGTGACTGTGATTTGTTGCAGTAAAGAACAGCTTCTTGTAAGCGGTGAACTTTCATTTATCTGTGCTTTCTGTTTTATTTTATCTCATTCATTTACATGCTGTTGTGATCTGCAACTATTTCATAGAAGTAAATCATCTAAATATGCATTTTCAATTGGCTGGTCCAGGGGTGTCAAACATATGGCTCGTGGGCCAAAAACGGCTCACCAGTGGGTTCAAAATTTTCTCTGTGAATTCACAGCTTTATTTCTAGTACATTTCTGACTTTCTACTGATTACAATAGTTTGTGTAAATCTGAGACATTTTTCTCTGTAACATGAGACTTTTTTTCTCATCAGTTTTCTTTTTCTTCTTCTTTCTGATGAGAACAAGGGGCCCTTGATCTGGCTGTGTGTGCAGGATGATTTAAGTATGCATTTAAAAGTAATGTGAAAGTTACTTTTCCAAGTAACTAGTTACTTTAATCATACAGTAACTAAAAGTAACTCAGTTACTTTTGAAAAGAAGTAACTAGTAACTGTAACTAGTTACTATTTTTTAGTAACTTGCCCAACATTGATTGTAACAAAACAGTCAAAGATTGATTTAACAATATTTTTAAAATCTACTTTTTTAGGTCCCAGAGTTGTTATGATCTGGGCACGGCCAAGGACCATGTCCACACTTTATGTTCTCTTGGGTTTCATAGTTTTCTCTTTGAGTATTATTATTATTATCATTACTGTTAACTAGTGCATGCCTGTAGAACCAAGTCTTCCTGTCTGAAACAGGGATCCCATTCAGGCTTTCCAGACCCAAATGTAGGCTGTGTTTGAAAGTGGAACACAGAGGTGTAGCCTACATGTAGGCAATCACATGTTAGACTTTGACAAATATAAAAGGGAGTAAATGACACTAAGATTTATTTGGCTGTGTGAATATTAATTACAGAATACCTAAATATTGAAAATAAATGGGACATCCAATATTAGCGACTGTTTCAGATCCTTGTTTATTTGTTTGTCAGATCACTGATCTGTCTGATCTTTTATCACTTATATTCATAATAGTGAAGCTGTACTTTCGGGAATGGCAGTTGTTCAGTTATCATTATAATTATTTTAGTTTATATTGTGGTGGCCACACATATGTGACCTACTTTGTGACTCACATTTTAGATCAGAACAAAGACAGAGCTTCCTTGGAGATAACAGGAAACTGCAAGGATGTTAGCTTTGGTATGCAGAGCTTGAGACTGTGGGGGTGTTATTAGAGGATTAAGGAGGGGATGCATGGTAGACTGTGGGGGTGAAATCAGAGAGAGGAGATGCATTGTTACTGCCGATTATAATGCAATGTGATTTGTGATGCATGTGACTTGTGAACTGTGAGAGTCCTGGTATTTAAGGACGAGAGTTCCCTGTAATGCCCTCTTTCTTCATTGAGATGTTGGTGAATATGAATAAAGCTGCTATGAGAGAAATCTGTCTCATCATTCTCACATTCCCACAATATCACTGTTCAGTGATGGAGTTCAGTGTAATGTTGAATTTCTTCTGTGTATCGTCAATAAACTCATGCAGTACTATAACAGGGCACGTTTACAAATATTTCAGACCCTTTGTAGTGCATCAGTTTATATTTTAGCAATATTTTGTATTAAAAGGATTTTTAAAACTGTAATGCTAAGATTGAGGCGGTGCTTATATCGTCATGCTGGGGCGATACTGAGGCCAAATAATGATCTGAACCTTGAGGGCGTGACTGGCAAAGACTGACAATGTTAGCGCTGTGGCTCTGTTGTCAGTGGTTTGTTTTTTATTGATGCAAGAAGATTATTTATTATTATTATTATTATTATTATTATTATCCATCCATCCATCCATCCATCTTCTACCGCTTTTCCGGAGGTCCAGGTCGCGGAGGCAGCAGTTCAAGCAGAGAAGCCCAGACTTCCCTCTCCCCAGCCACCTGCTCCAGCTCTTCAGAGAGGATACCAAGACGTTCCCAGACCAGCTGGGAGACATAGTCTCTCCACCGAGTCCTGGGTCTGCCCCGGGGTCTCCTCCCAGTGGGACGTGCCTGAAACCCCTCAAGTGGGAGGCGTATTATTATTATTATTATTATTATTATTATTATTATTATGCCTAAACAATCACATTTTTGACCCTCTATATGTTAACCAAAACACAATTTTTTTTTGCACACACCTCAGACCAAGTGTAAAATTTTATAAACTGGAAAAAATGTGTGAATGATGCTGAAAATTTTCCAACGTATCCAGCATATGGTCGATGCATCCTATATTCACAGAGCAAAGGTTGTAGGGAAGTTATGCGTTCGTTTACACACATTACTAGTCAGTGACTCATACTTACTCAAAAGTCAAAATATGTTGAGATTAATGTCGAGCGTACCCTAAAATTATTTCTAGCATATGAGTAACAATCTTTGAACCTATGTGTAACTTACTGAACGGATTTCTAACTTAGAGCTACCCTATAATGGCGTATTTGCTGCGTTGGTTCACAGGAAAAACCCGTACAGAGCTCTGCTCAGCTGCTGCCTGCAGCACGTGCACACACACACACACACACACACACACACACACACACACACACACACACACACACACACACACACAGAGAGTTAAACGCACATACTTGTTCATTTAATAGGACCTGTCAGGGATGTGTCTGAGGGTTTATAGCCCCAACCCCCCCCGTTTTTTTTAACCTTTGACTGCAGTCTGTACCATCAGCTGTCCAGTGCTGTTCTGATAGATATGCCAAAGTGTCAGAATACCAGAGGACATGGATCCAATCAACTGATCGCTCGAAGTGCAGAGTTTTCCATGATAAGTCACACTTTGCTGTTGGCTGCAGCTCCAGGCAAAAGCATATTCCATGCATTATCTTGTTTTTGTTACTTTATTGAAAATATCGCCATCAGTTAGCGTGCCTTTGAGCCAGGTCGTGTCGGGCCGCTGCTTCTCCCGGCATGTTCTGCATTGATACACCGGTGTTCTTTGTCAGACTCGGTCCTTGCTGACGCTCCGCCCAGTCTGCTCGTGCACCTCATGTTCTCCACATATGCCGAATTATCCTTTAGACCTACACAATCATGGCATTTTTATGGTAAATTTTTTTTAATAGTTAAATCTTCAGTATTGTCTTTTTCTAGTCAAATTTGTCATTTTTCACTTCCTTGTTTTGTCAAGTGGAAACTGTGGTGACTGACAGGTTTTGATGCCGCGTATTATCCAATCAGCATGGTTGTGATGCCGGGTATTATCCAATCATCACAGAGTCAATCCAAAACCCCACCCACTCTTCCTGAAGCCAGGGCATGAAGAGAGCGGTGACAGAGCGGTGGCTAAACTTTTATTGATAAAAATTACATATTTTGACTGAGCAACTCCATATTCAGGGATGCACACCTTCGTAACCTCAGCAAAACACGTATAAAATTTTAGGCCAGTCTGACGAACAGCTCAAGAGAGCGTGTGGAACAGACACACACACACACACACACACACACACAGAGATTTTGTGCATTTATAGATAGATAATTAAGTGTCCTTTGTGCTGTGCCTGCTGTGGTTTTTGTTCCCATTCCCTGGTCCAAGTGAGTTTGCCTTTGCCTTGCTTTCCTTTGCCTGCTTTAGCTTGTTTTCAGCCCACATGCGGCTTTTTCTTTGTTCCTGGTTTCTTTGTCAATAAATTATCATTTCGCATCACACCCTGCTTGCACCTATGAGTCTTTCTTTAAAATTTTCATCTGCCCAGAGGGCAAAACATGACAGTATGACCTCTCCAAAACAGGATTCAGCAGGCAGGCCGGTGACTGGTGGTCTCCACGCGGGTGAGCGGTGGGCAGTTTGCACATTCATGTCCCTCATGGCGAATGCTCACACCGCCCCCACACTGGAGGAGGCTCTTAAGTGCCTGGACATGGCGGTGAGTGTACTGGAGGCCTTCCCCAGCCTGTGGGGCTGCCCTGAGCCAAAGGAACTGTTCGCATCCAACCACCTCCGCTGGACTTTTCTGGAGCTGCTGCCACACCCTCCAGCTCCGGAGGTTTCACCAGCCCCGCAGCCACCATACGGGCTGAGGGAGAGCAAACCATCTGCACCGTGGCCTGCACTGACGATCCACTCCTCCTTGCTCCGCTTCAGCCCCATGGAGCTCTGCTATGCTGGTTCCCACAGCAGCTGCAACACCGGGTTCCACAGCAGCTGCAACACCAGTCATCACGTCAGCAGTTTCACCTATCAGCATGCCTGTAATTTCAACTGTCATCATGCCTACAGCCTCGCCTCTTGCCATGCCTGCAGTTTTGCCTGACGCCATGCCTGCAGCCTCGCCTCTTGTCATGCCTGCAGTTTCGCCTGATGCCATACCTGCAGCCTCACCTCTTGTCATGCCTGCAGCTTCGCCTGAACTTTCGCCTGTCACCACGCCTGCTGCTTGGGCTGCAGTAGCAGAGTCACCGGAGTCCTCGTCAGCAGTGGAGCAAGAGTTAAGGCAGGTCCTCTTTTTTGTATTTACCTATATCAGTATTAGAGAGGTCTTGCCTTACTCTTGGCAGGGAGACCCAGTTGCAGCTGCCATCTGCTCCTGAGTTCTCCCTGCCGGGCTCCGCTGCCACCAGTTATAGTGACCCGGTGTTTGTCTCTTCCTCCCCATCCGAGGTGGCTGTGTCGGAGATGGATCTCCAGGTGGCTGGGCTTGAGGGTCTCCAGCCTGTGTCGCCTGGACTCTTCACTGATCAACTCACATCATCTGGGTTTGCCGCTAATCAGCCTCCACCATCTTGTGCCCAAGGCCTGTGAGCCTCCATCATCCACACCTGAGGCCGGTGCGCCTCCACCATCGTTTGTTCCTGAGGCCGGTGTCCCTCCACCATCGTTGGTTTCTGAGGCCGGTGCACCTCCGCCGTGTGTTCTGGAGGCCCGGTGCATTTCCGCCATTTGTTCCAGAGGCTTTTGACAAGACAAGAGTATTGGTAACAGGGCTGCACCAAATTCAGCACACTACAACTAACATGCATTATAAAAAGTGTACCATTGATGTCTGAGCTGGAACAATATCATTTTTTGATTGCTAGCACTGCATAGCTCACAGTGCTACCTGAAAAATCCGATGCAGATGACGTGGATGTCAAGCTGGAGTGAAGTGACGGGCAAGGAAAACAAGGTATAAGCATGTTGTACCATCTGTTATTATTGGAAATGTAAAATTGCTGCAGAACAAGACGAACGAGCTAGCAGCACTGACCCGATATGACAGGAGATTAGCATCATGCTACTCATTGAAACGTGGCTAACCGAACTAGCAACAGATGCTAACATCGGACTGGAGGGTTTTTACTTACTACGGGCAGATCGGACACTGATCGGACACTTGCAGCGGCAAGAGCAGAGGAGGTGGGTTGGCAGTGTTTGTGAATGACAGATGGTGTAACCCTGGGCACATCACAATCAAAGAACAGCACTGAAGCAAGGACATGGAGCTGCTAGCCATTAACATGAGACCGGCTTATTTGCCAAGAGAATTCTCACACGTCATCGTGATCGCTAACTACATACCCCCTCTACAAGCGCTGAGGCAGCATGTGACATCATCCACTCAGTCAGCAGCAGGCTGCAGACCCAGCACCCCACTGCTCTCCAGAATGTTTCTGGTGATTTTAACTATGCTTCCCTGTCCTCCACTCTGCCCACTTTCACTCAGTATGTCACTTGCCACACCAATAAATATTGGACTTATTTTATGCAAGCACCAAGGAGGCATACACCTCATCACCCCCCCCCCCACACACACACACACACACACACAGGACCCAGAAGATCTGATCACAATCTGGTTCACCTCCTGCCAGTGTACAAACCCCTGGTACACGGACAATCTCCTGTTACCCGCACAGTAAAGATATGGTCCAAGGAGGCAGAGGACACTCTGATGGATTGTTTTGAATCCATTGCATGGGAGCAGCTCTGGAATCCACATGTGGAGGACATCGACAGCCTCATACAACCATCACAGTTTACATCAACTTCTGCGTGAAGAACACCGTACCCACCAAGACACCATACAGTGAGATAAAGTCACTGCTGAAGGAGAAGAAAAGGATCTTGAGGTCAGGAAACAAGGAGGAGCTGACATCCGTACAGAGGGAGCTGAGGAGGAAGATCAGAGATGGGAAGGACAACTACAGGAAAAAGATTGAGGACAAGTTGCAGCAGAATGATGTCAGAGGTGTCTGGAGGGACCTCAAAACCATCTCTGGGCACCAGAATACCTCTTCGCAGGCCATGGGGGGTAGGGAGTGGGTAAAAGACCTGAACTTATTCTTCAACAGGTTTGACCAACTGCCCTCTTCTCCACCTGCCCACCAACACCTGCAACCTCCACCCACATCTAGTCCCCCTGTCCACTGCCCCCTCCACCCCCTCCTACATCCCTCAGCTCTCAGTACACACCCCTTGCTGTTTCTCCCCTCACAGGTCCAACACCTCCTCCTCCCAGCACTCAGCGCCCCCTGCCCCAGCCTGACTCTCACTTATCCCTTTTCCACCAAGCTGGTTCCGGTGCTTAACTGGAGCCAGAGCCTGACTTGGCAACAGTTCTTTGCTTTTCGACCCCCTAAGCAGTAGCTCCAGGCTCTCAAAATTGGTGCTAAGCTGTCTCCAACTCCTTGCTGGGTCAGAGCTGCAAACCACTTGACGGTGGTTACATCCACTGCCATGGACGGGGTTAACTGGATGGGTCCATTGTACAAATGGCTCCAAATGCTACTAATTCTGGTAAGTGTATCGTCTTTAAAATTCCAGACGTAAACAAATATATATATATGCATTTATTGTCATGTAACGGCCAAAGTGAGGATATTTTTTACTCACTCTGTGCCTATAATCTTTTCTGTTAGCCATGCTAACAAACTAAGTGTGTTGTGGGTTATGTAAAGACGCTTTACACTACATAATGATGTAGCCCTGACGTAGCTCTGACTAGCTCCGTGTCGGTCAAAAACCAGCTGGTTCTTACGAGGCACGACAGTTGAACTGGTTAAGCACTGGCACAGGCACCAGAACTGAACTAGCACCAGCTCTGTTTTGGTGGAAAAAAAGACACTAAGACTCAGGTGAGAGCTGAGCTGAAGAAGATCAAGGCAAGGAAGGCTGTAAGTCCGGATGGCATCAGCTCAAGGCTCTTCAAGTCCTGTGCAGACCAGCTGTGTGGGGTTGTGGAGCACATCTTCAGCTTGAGCCTGAAGCTGGGGAGGGTCTCACGGCTGTGGAAAAAATCCTGCATAGTACCCGTACCGGGTACTATGTCCTACTGGGGGACTTCAATGCGCACGTGGGCAACGACAGTGAAACCTGGAGGGGGGTGATTGGGAGGAACGGCCTGCCCGATCTGAACCCGAGTGGTGTTCAGTTATTGGAATTCTGTGCTAACCACAGTCTGTCCATAACGAACACCATGTTCAAGCATAAGGGTGTCCATATGTGCACCTGGCACCAGGACTCCCTAGGTCGCAGGTCGATGATCGATTTTGTTACCGTGTCATCAGACCTGCGACCGCATGTCTTGGACACCCGAGTAAAGAGAGGTGCAGAGCTGTCAACTGATCACCACCTGGTGGTGAGTTGGATCCGATGGCAGGGGAGGAAGCCATTCAGACCTGGTAGACCCAAACGTATAGTGAGGGTGTGCTGGGAGCATCTGGCTGAGGCCCCTGTCCGGGAGGTCTTCAACTCCCACCTCCGGAAGAACTTCAACCACATTCCGAGGGAGTCTGGAGACATGGAGTCTGAATGGGCCATGTTCTCCACCTCTGTTGTTGAAGCGGCGGCCCAGAGCTGCGGCCGCAAGGTGGTCGGTGCATCTCGTGGTGGCAACCCCCGAACCAAGTGGTGGACACCAGTGGTGAGGGGGGCCATTAAGCTGAAGAAGGAGTCCTATCAAGCTTGGTTGGCTTGTGGGACTCCCGAAGCAGCTGAGGTGGACCAGCAGGCCAAGCGTAGTGCAGTTCGGGTGGTTGCTGAAGCAAAAACCCGGGTATGGGAGGAGTTCGGTGAGGCCATGGAACAAGACTTTCGGTCGGCCTCAAAGAGATTCTGGCAAACTGTCCGGCGGCTCAGGAGGGGAAAGCAGCTCCCCGTCCACACTGTGTATGGTGCGGATGGGACACTGTTGACTTCGACTGGGGACATCGTCGGGCGGTGGAAGGAATACTTCGAGGATCTCCTCAATCCCACTGATACGCCTTCCACAGAGGAAGCAGGGTTTGGGGACAAGGGGGATGACTCGCCCATCACAGGGGCTGAGTTCGCCAAGGTGGTTAAAAATCTCCTTGGTGGCCGGGCCCCAGGGGTGGACGAGATTCGCCCTGAGTACCTCAAGGCCCTGGATGTTGTTGGGTTGTCATGGTTGACACGCCTCTGCAACATTGCGTGGAGGTCGGGGGCAGTGCCTTTGGCATGACAAACCGGGGTGGTGGTTCCTGTCTTTAAAAAAGGGGACCAGAGGGTGTGCTCCAACTTTAGAGGGATCACACTCCTCAGCCTCCCTGGGAAGGTCTATGCCAAGGTACTGGAGAGGAGAGTCCGGCCATTGGTCGAACCTCGGATTCAGGAGGAGCAATGTGGTTTTTGTCCTGGCCGTGGCACATCGGACCAGCTCTTTACCCTCTCGAGAATTCTCGAGGGTTCGTGGGAGTTTGCCCAACCAGTTTACATGTGTTTTGTGGACTTGGAGAAGGCATTTGGCCGCGTCCCTCGTGATTTTTGTGGGGGGTGCTTCGGGAGTATGGGGTATCGGGCTTGTTGTTACGAGCTATTCGGTCTCTGTACGACCGTTGTGAGAGTTTGGTTCGTATTGCCAACACTCGGTCGGAGTCATTCCCAGTGAGAGTTGGACTCCGCCAGGGCTGCCCTTTGTCACCGATCCTGTTCATAACTTTTATGGACAGGATTTCTAGGCACAGCCAGGGAATGGAGGGTGTCGTGCTTGGTGACCACAGGATCTCATCTCTGTTGTTTGCAGATGATGTTGTCCTGTTGGCTTCATCCAGCAATGACCTACAGCTCTTGCTGGGACGGTTTGCCGCTGAGTGTGAAGTGGCTGGGATGAGAATCAGCACCTCCAAGTCCGAGTCCATGGTCCTTATCCGGAAAAAGGTGGATTGTCCTCTCCGGGTTGGGGACAGGCTCCTGCCCCAAGTGGAGGAGTTTAAGTATCTTGGGGTCTTGTTCACGAGTGAGGGGAGAATGGAGCGAGAGATCGACAGACGGATTGGAGCAGCATCAGCAGTGATGCGGACGTTGTACCGGTCTGTTGTGGTGAAGAGGGAGCTTAGTTCTAAGGCAAAGCTGTCGATTTATCAGTCAATCTACGTTCCTACTCTCACCTATGGTCACGAGCTTTGGGTAATGACCGAAAGAACAAGATCGCGGATACAAGTGGCTGAAATGAGCTTTCTCCATAGGATTGCTGGACTCACCCTCAGAGATAGGGTGAGGAGCTCAGTCATCCGGGAGAGGCTCAGAGTAGAACCGCTGCTCCTCCACATTGAAAGGAGTCAGTTGAGGTGGTATGGGCATCTGATTAGGATGCCTCCTGGACGCCTCCCACTTGAGGTGTTTCAGGCACGTCCCACTGGGAGGAGACCCCGGGGCAGACCCAGGACTTGGTGGAGAGACTATGTCTCCCAGCTGGTCTGGGAACGCCTTGGTATCCCCTCTGAAGAGCTGGAGCAGGTGGCTGGGGAGAGGGAAGTCTGGGCTTCTCTGCTTGAACTGCTGCCTCCGCGACCCGGACCTCCGGAAAAGCGGTAGAAGATGGATGATGGATGGATGGATGGATGGATGGAGTACCCGTACTGAAGATTCCACATTACAAGGACCTTAACAGCTACAGACCAGTGGCTCTCACATCACACCTGATGAAGAACCTGGAGAGGCTGCTCCTCACCTACCTCCACCCCCTGATGGGATCAACGACTGACCCACTTAAGTTTGGCTGCCAGCATAGCATCAGGGTGCAGCATGCAATGATCTTCCTCCTACATCATTTCCTGTCTCACCTGGAGAAGCCTGGGAGCACTGTGAGGATCATGTTCTTTGATTTCTCCAGTGCTTTCAGCGCCATGCAACCAGTGATCCTGAGGGGCAAGCTGCTGTGTGCAGAGGTGGACCAGCACCTGTCATTGTGGATCCTGGACTACCTCACAGACTGACCACAGTTTGTGAGGACCCAGGACTGTGTGTCTGACAACATCACCTGCAGTACAGGGGCCCCCAGGGAACAGTTCTGGCTCCCTTCTTGTTCACCCTCTTGTAACCCAGTGTTAAAAACGGGATTAAAATTATGAATGTCGATACCGCTTTAAGAAGAAGGGGGACATTCATTTCACAATGGGAGTAGATAGTTTAACGTGAATTAAATTATAACTAGAAAAGCACTCGGAGAGCGCAGACCTCCGCCAAGCGCCACAGTTCCCCCCATACAGTGTTTGTGTGTACGTTTTCAGATTCCTTGACCATGAAAACATATGACTAGCAATTGGATTCACAATGATAGGATTAGTGGTTCAGTAGTTATTGATGAAAATGGCATTTTCCGTAATGGCGGTTTAGCGCCACAGTTCCCCCCATACAGTGTTTGTGTGTACATTTTCAGATTCCTTGACCATGAAAACATGACAAGCAATTGGATTGACAATGATAGGAGTAGTGGTTTAGTAGTTATTCACGAAAATGGCATTTTGCGTAATGGCGGTTTTCTTGTGGACGGTGATCTGGATCACCACCAAAATCTAATCATCTGTAGGATACATCATTTCTAACAATCTGTGAAAATTTCATGAAAATCCATCCATAACTTTTTGAGTTATCTTGCTAACAAACAGACAGACAGACAGACAGACAAACAGACAAACCAACGCCGATGAAAACATAACCTCCTTGGCGGAGGTAAATATCGATACAGCTTTTAGAAAAGAAAAACTGTGGGGCACATACAGTGGGGTAAAAAAGTATTTAGTCAGCCACCAATTGTGCAAGTTCTCCCACTTAAAAGATGAGAGAGGTCTCCAATTTTCATCATAGGTATACCTCAACTATGAGAGACAAAATAAGAAAAAAAAATCCAGAAAATCACATTGAAGGATTTTTAATGAATTAATTGGTAAATTCCTCGGTAAAATAAGTATTTGGTCAATAACAAAAGTTCATCTCAATACTTTGTTATATACCCTTTGTTGGCAATAACAGAGGTCAAACATTTTCTGTAAGTCTTCACAAGGTTTTCACACACTGTTGCTGGTATTTTGGCCCATTCCTCCATGCAGATCTCCTCTAGAGCAGTGATGTTTTGGGGCTGTCGCTGGGCAACATGGACTTTCAACTCCCTCCAAAGATTTTCTATGGGGTTGAGATCTGGAGACTGGCTAAGCCCCTCCAGGACCTTGAAATGCTTCTCACGAAGCCACTCCTTCGTTGCCCAGGCGGTGTGTTTGGGATCATTGTCATGCTGAAAGACCCAGCCACGTTTCATCTTCAATGCCCTTGCTGGTAGAAGGAGGTTTTCACTCAAAATCTCACGATACATGGCCCCATTCATTCTTTCCTTTACACGGATCAGTCGTTCTGGTCCCTTTGCAGAAAAACAGCCCCAAAGTATGATGTTTCCACCCCCATGCTTCACAGTAGGTATGGTGTTCTTTCTCTTCCAAACATGACAAGTTGAGTTTTTACCAAAAACTTCTATTTTGGTTTCATCTGACCATATGACATTCTCCCAATCCTCTTCTGGATCATCCAAATGCTCTCTAGCAAACTTCAGACAGGCCTGGACATGTACTGGCTTAAGCAGGGGGACACGTCTGGCACTGCAGGATTTGAGTCCCTGGCGGCGTAGTGTGTTTCTGATGTAGCCTTTGTTACTTTGGTCCCAGCTCTCTGCAGGTCATTCACTAGGTCCCCCCATGTGGTTCTGGGATTTTTGCTCACCGTTCTCGTGATCATTTTGACCCCACGGGGTGAGATCTTGCGTGGAGCCCCAGATCGAGGGAGATTATCAGTGGTCTTGTATGTCTTCCATTTTCTAATAATTGCTCCCACAGTTGATTTCTTCACACCAAGCTGCTTACCTATTGTAGATTCAGTCTTCCCAGCCTGGTGCAGGTCTACAATTTTGTTTCTGGTGTCCTTTGACAGCTATTTGGTCTTGGCCAAAGTGGAGCTTGGAGTCTGACTGTTTGAGGTTGTGGACAGGTGTCTTTTATACTGATAACGAGTTCAAACAGGTGCCATTAATACAGGTAACGAGTGGAGGACAGAGGAGCCTCTTAAAGAAGAAGTTACAGGTCTGTGAGAGACAGAAATCTTGCTTGTTTGTAGGTGACCAAATATTTATTTTATTGAGGAATTTACCAATTAATTCATTAAAAATCCTTCAATGTGATTTTCTGGATTTTTTTTTTCTAATTTTGTCTCTCACAGTTGAGGTATACCTATGATGAAAATTGGAGACCTCTCTCATCTTTTAAGTGGGAGAACTTGCACAATTGGTGGGTGACTAAATACTTTTTGCCCCACTGTATGTTGGTTTTCATATGCTCCACAGATATATTACTGTATGTTTATTGTGTGCTTCACGTCTCAGGGGAACAAAGGGACTGAGCCTCCTAGGGGTAACGGGAGGGTGTGAGATTTGGCCTTTTGTTTCAAGGAGATGGCCTTGAGAGATTTCCTGACCACCGGAGACTAGGGGGTGGATGGCGTTAAGATTGGGGGAAGTTACATTGTGACTGGAATTAAGTACCATGTGACTGTATGTTTGATTAAACACCATGTGACTGTAGGTTTGATGTCCTGGGTATAAAAGGACAGATGTGAGAAGATTCATCCTCTTTTTCTGCTTTGAAATGTTGGAGTATGTGATTGTGAATAAAGCTGAACCTGAGGAATAAACTCAGTCTCGTCCTTCAACACATCTCCACAAAACACCCATTTCACAATGGGAATACATAATTTGAATATGAATATTTAAATAAATATATATTCATAAGTAGGAACATTTTCTAGAAGGTTCTGATAAAGTTCCTAGTATTGTGTGTTGATATTTTGAGTAACCAATGGCTGCGCCGTTGCTGGGTCACGCCACCCAATGGGTTAAGCGCTCTCTCCCTGGGTCTGGGATGACTTGCATTTTTGGCTCAGTCATGCCAGACGCCTAAAGACACAGACCAGAGAGAGAGACTGTCCTTGGTGATATGGCGACGCTAGCGTGCTGGTAGCAGCCTTTACCTGGATAAAACCCTTGAACTGGTAAGTCTAAAACAAAATGAGAAATGAGACATTGCAGTATTGCCAAATTCTAATGCCCCGTCTATTAAATTTTAAGATGGGATCCGGGGGCTGTCGGCGCCGTTGAGCGCGGGAACCCCATTGAAGCACGAGCCACTTGGCATGGTGAGTGCTATTTATTCATTGTGTATGTGGATGCTAACCGCTAGCTTAAAAACGCTAGCCGCCGATGCTAAATTCGGCTAGTTTTTTCATCAGAAAAAGCTATTTTTCAAGGCTGTAACGGTTAGCAAAGATCCCAGTTCCCTTGCCCTTGATTGTTATTTAGTGGTGAATGATGGATCTGTGGTCTATGTGTGTTCTGAAGTGTCAATTTGTGATAAATTGTTGTGCTAGATGTGATGTTAGCTTGATGTCAAGAGTTCCAAATGCACTTTACTCATCGTGATAGCACCATTTTGATAAATTTGAATGGTAGATGTGTTTGTTTTATGCACATTTGTTGATTTGGGGAAATTGACTTGTTGTATATTTTAGAATATTTGACACATGTGAGAAGCTTAGAGCAGTAGCTCATTTGTTGTGTCCTGACCTATTTTATAGGTCAGGTTCTTTTCTTTTCTTTTTTCCTTTGGACTGGTTTGACCAGAGCGTGAACCTCCAGATCTGGATGGCGAGCCGAAGCCCGAACCCTATGAACTGCTAAAGGTGACTCCACTAGTCACCTGGAAAGGACCAAAACAAGAACTGTGAATACTGTAAATATAATTTGAGTTTATGGATTATTTTTTTAAATTTTATCGCACTGTGTATTTATTTTTGTGTACATAATTGTAAATAATATACATAGTTGCAAGTTCCATATACGGCTGTGTGTGTGTCGTCTGTTGTTGCACCTCCCAGGCTCCTACGAACCCAGAGTCGGTCTGACCTGGCCCAATTATCCCTTTTCCCTCAGGTAATAAAGTTAAGGTAAACACATCGCCATAACACACCACTACCAAAAGGGTACTACACCTAAAGTGAGTAGGGTGAGTGGGTGTTAGTAAGGGTTACACACAAAAATCTGGCGAGCGCAGGTGTTAGTGGGTGTTACCCTGTTACCCAGTGATATTATACCCCGCAGTGGTGGTATAGCCCTATTATACCCATTGTATTACAGTGGTATATTGTTACAAAATTTGGCGAGACAAGTAAGTGTCACATGGTTATACTCTACACTGCTGACTTTTCACACAACACACCACACTGCCATCTACAGAAGTCCTCTGACGACTGCAATCGTCGGCCTCATCACTAATGGGGATGATGCAGAGTACAGAGGACTGAACCAGGACTTCGTGGATTGGTGCCTGCAGAACTGCCTCGAGATCAATGCAGTGAAGACCAAAGAACTGGTGGTGGACTGCCACAGGCGTGAACAACCCCCCACAACACCGGTAAACATCCAGGGAACAGACATTTAGATGGTGACATCTTACAGGTACCTGGGTGTTCACCTGAACATTAAACTGGGCTGGTCACACAACACCAACGCGCTCTACAAGAAGGGGCAGCGCAGGCTGTTCCTCCTAAGGAGACTCAGGTCTTCAGGAGTGCAGGGGGCACTCCTGAAGACCTTCTACGGCTCTGTGGTGGCATCAGCCATCACGTTTGGAGTGGTCTGCTGGGGCAGCAGCATCATGGCAGCTGACAGGAAGAGACTGAACAGACTGATCAAAAAAGCTAGCTCTGTTCTGGGGCACCACCTCGACCCAGTGGAGGAGACAGGAGAGAGGAGGATGGTGGCTAAGCTGTCGTCTCTGCTGGAGTCTGAGTCCCACCCCATGCAGGACACGCTGAACGCACTGAGGAGCCCATTTAGCGGTAGGCTGTACCATCCTCAGTGCTTGAGGGAGAGGTTCTGCAGGTCCTTCCTGCCTACGGCTGTCAGACTTTACAATCTAACCCGTGCTGCTCATAGAGGTCATATTAAACATCACCCACTTTGCACAATAGAAATCGTCCCCTCCAATACACAACTAAGACAATTACAATTATTATTGAGGGTTGCAACAACATTGTTGATTCAAATGTGAAATATACTCTCTGGGTCCATATTTATATTTTGCCAGTAATTTAACTGTAATGTTGTTATTACCACCTAACTGTAATGCTCCTGCACTGGATATATAACTGAGTACATATGTATATTTACTGTTTTGCTCTCCAATTCTTATCTTATTATCCGATTTACTATTGCTCTGAGTGCTGCTATCCCTTTGCTGCTGTAATCCTGGAATTTCCCCATTGTGGGACTAATAAAGGCTGATCTTATCTCATCTTATACAATAAAACGTTAAACATTTACAGGATGGGAAAAAATCAAAAGCTTAAAGAAGAGGGCAGTGGCAGGTTTATGAAAGTGTGTGTGTGTGTGTGGGGGGGGGGTCCAAATATACAAAATGGGGAAAAATGACAAAATTCCAAAAGTGGGGGGAAAACCACACATTCTTTTTGTAGTTTTGTTTAAGAAAAGAGCTACTTGAAAACATCAGTAAAACTCATTACGGGGGGTGGGGGGTGGGGGATGATTTGGGGTCATTTTGCTGACAGCGGGGATAGCACCCCCCTCACCCCTCTCTGATCATCTACCAACTTTCACACAGTCAGATATAGAGAACACACTACGGTCTAGAACCAGACACTCCTGTCTTCTCCGGGGTTTTGTGACGTTCCTCAGATCACAACATGAGGAACTTAGGCAACACATACGGCACACGGTCCTGGTGCTGTCAGTTTGTCTCCAATCTCTAAAGCTTCACTAGCTTATCATGGACCATCAGGTGCTCCTACAAACTCAGCTCACCCACGCAGATTTAGAAATATAGAGGCTGATAAAACAGTTCGCCCTCCAACATGTGGACTAGCCCTGATCTGATTAAAACCCTCGTTATCATCTGGTTTATGAGCGACTCCTGCTCATGTCTGCTGCTGCTGCATCAGCGTTTATTTTTAACTCTGATCTCAGCTGCTGATTTCATCCTGATCTCACTGTCGTCGCGATCAAACGGGCTGAAGGAGACGCGACGCTGATGATGATGACGTACACCATCTAAAAGCAGACTCCAGACTACCTAGATTAAAACCACACAAACTACACAAAATAAGAGCAAGAAAGTGTAAAGAAGTAAAGATAAGTGAAATAAAACCAACGAAAAAAGCAAGCAAAATATAGATAAAATAAAAACAAATACAGACAAAAACCATGGTGAAAAAAGTGCCCAAAATATTAAAAAATAATAAACAAAAAAGTGCTTAAAATATTCAAAACTACTCAAAATAAAACTAAAAAAGTGTATAAAAATTATTAAAAAAAATTAAAAATCTAAATAAACAACTAAACAAAAGCAGCTTTTCTGAGCAGGTATGATGTCATCTGTGCAGCACAGCAGAGGTAATGAATTCAGGATCCATCTCCATAGCAACACCTCCTCCCATCACTGCTCTACCGAGCAGAAACGGAGGAGAGTGCAGCCATCTCCAAAGTGGCACATTAACCTACTTCAGCATGAGAGGAGGGAAAAACCGGGAGGAGGAGACAATAAATGATGACGGGAGGAGGAGGAGGAGAGGATGGAGGGCATGGAAGGACGGGTGGAGGGTGAAGTGACAGCAGAGCTTTCTACTTCAGTGTGGAACAAAAAAAAACAGAACAAAAGAGATGATAGAGGATGTGATATAACATAAGATAAGATAAGCCTTTATTAGTCCCACAATGGGGAAATTCCAGGATTGCAACAGCACAGGGATAGCAACACTCAGAGCAACAATCAGAAGGCAAGAAAAAACAAGCAAGCAAGAGCAGCTAATATACATATGTACATATTACTATAAAATACTGTATATATATACACACACACACACACACACACACACACAGACACACAGTGCAGAGCATTGTAGCTGGATGGAATAAATATGTAAATATATAAACACACACAGTGCGGAGCAATGTAGCTAGATGGAATAATATGTAGATATATAAAAACACAGTGCGGAGCATTGTAGCTAGATGGAATAAATATATAGATATATAAATATAAACACACCCAGTGCAGAGCATTGTAGCTAGGTGGAATAAATATGTAAATATATAAACACACACAGTGCAGAGCATTGTTGCTAGGTGGGATGAAACAGCATAACCGTCTACTTAGTTATCCTACATGGTATGATTATGTGCCCATACATATTCTCACCCTCCATAGCGACCGGTATGTTCCTAGTTGTATGCCGGAGGGGACCATTGTGTAAGTCTATTGCATCTTTTGCATTCAAAAAACTATTAGTTTGTTACGTCTTTTTGCTATCTCTGCGAGCAGCCCTGCTTAGGTTGTACAGTCTGACAGCCGTTGGTAGGAAGGACCTACGAAACCTCTCGGTTGTGCACCTGGGATGATGTAGTCTGCTGCTAAATGAGCTCCTCAGTGCATCCAGTATGTCCTGCATAGGGTGGAACTCGGACTCCAGCAGAGATGACAGTTTAGCCACCGTCCTTCTCTCTCCTATCTCCTCCATCGGATCAAGGCGTTGCCCCAGGACAGAGCTAGCTTTCTTAATCAGTTCGTTCAGTCTCTTCCTATCGGCTGCAGTAATGCCACTGCCCCAGCAGACCACTCCAAAAGTGATGGCTGATGCCACCACCGTGTCATAGAATGACTTCAGCAGCGCCCCTTGTACACCAAAAGACCTGAGTCTCCTCAGCAGGAACAGCCTGCGCTGTCCCTTCTTGTAGAGTGCGTCAGTATTGTGTGACCAGTCTAGTTTATTGTTCAGATGAACACCCAGGTACTTGTAGGATGTCACCATCTCGATGTCTGTTCCCTGTATATTTACTGGTGCTGTGAGGGGCTGCCCATGCCTGCGGCAGTCCACCACCAGCTCCTTAGTTTTCCTCGCGTTGATCTGGAGGCAGTTCCGATGGCACCAGTCCACAAAGTCCTGGATAAGCCCTCTGTACTCAGCTTCATCTCCGCTGGAGATGAGACCAACGATCGCAGAGTCATCAGAGAACTTCTGTAGATGGCAATGTGTTGTGTTGTGTGAGAAGTCCGCAGTATAAAGAGTGAACAGGAAGGGAGCCAGCACCGTTCCCTGGGGGGCCCCCGTGCTACTGATGATCGTGTCGGAAACACAGTCCCGGGTTCTCACAAACTGAGGCCGGTTCGTGAGGTAGTCCAGGATCCATGATGACAGGTGCTGGTCCACCCCTGCGCCCAGCAGCTTGTCCTTCAGGATCATCGGTTGGATGGTGTTGAAAGCACTGGAGAAGTCAAAGAACATGATCCTCACCATATTCCCGGGCTTCTCCAGGTGGGACAGAGAACGGTGAAGGAGGAAGATCACCGCATCCTCCACCCCAATGCCATGCTGGTAGGCGAACTGGAGTGGATCCATCGCTGGTTCCACCAGGGGGCGGAGATGAGCAAGGAGCAGTCTCTCCAGGGTCTTCATCAAGTGGGACGTCAAGGCCACCGGTCTGAAGCTGTTCAGGTCTTTGGGGTGGGAAGTTTTTGGTACAGGTACCACACAAGATGTTTTCCACAGCTGTGGTACCCTCCCCAGTTTCAGGCTCATGTTGAAGATATATGTCACAATCCCACACAGCTGGTCTGCACAGGACTTGAGGAGCTTTGCGCTGATGCCGTCCGGTCCCGACGCCTTCCTCGCCTTGATCTTCCTCAGCTCCGTCCTCACCTGGGTCTTGGTCAGGGTCAGGATGGGGGGCTGTGTGTTGGGAGTGGGGGGGGTGTCGGTGGAGTGGGGAGTGGGCAGCAGGACTTGATTTCTTAGAGGCAGCAGTGGTTGTTGTGCAGACAGGGGGGAGGGCGGTTGGTCAAATCTATTGAAAAACAGATTCAGGTTGATCGCCCACTCCCTGCCCCCCGTGGCCTGGGGGGAGGTATTCTGGAGCCCCGAGATGGTTTTGAGGTTTCTCCAGACCCCGCTGATGTCGCTCTGTTGCAGCTTGTCCTCCATCTTCTTCCTGAAGCTGTCCTTGCCTTCTCTGATCTTTCTCCTTAGCTCCCTCTGTACGGACTTCAGCATCTCCCTGTTCCCCGACCTGAAGATCCTCTTCTTCTCTCTCAGAAGTGTTTTTATCTCAGGGTTGATCCAGGGTTTGTTGTTTGAGTGACGCCGTATGGTCTTGGTGGGAACGGATTTGTCCACACAGAAGCTGAGGTAGCCCGTGAAGGTGTGAATGAGGCCATCGATGTCCTCACCATGTGGATCGCAGAGCTGCTTCCAGGCAGTGGCTTCAAAACAGTCCTTTAGAGTGTCCATTGTCTCCTCAGACCATAACGTCACTGTGCGCATGGCCGGAGGTTGTCTGTGCACTAGGGGTTTGTACACCGGTCGGAGATGAACCAAGTTGTGATCCGATCTCCCAAGTGGGGGGAGTTGTGATGAGGTGTACGCCTCCTTAGTGTTTGCGTAGAACAAATCCAGTGTTTTATTGTCTCTAGTGTGGCATGTGACATACTGGGTGAAAGTGGGCAGAATGGGAGACAGTGAAACGTGGTTGAAATCGCCTGAGATGAGGAGAAGAGCATCTGGGTGTTCTGTCTGCAGCCTGCTGGTTACTGAATGGATGACGTCACGTGCTGTCCCAGCGTTCGCCGTCGGATTTGCATAAACAACAATGCAGATCACGTGTGAGTGTTCTCTCGGGAGATATGTAGGCCTCCTGCTAACAGCTAGCAACTCAATGTCTTTGCTGCAGTGTCGTTGTTTAACAGTGATATGTCCCGGTCTGCACCAGTTGTTGTTAACATACATTATCACTCCACCGCCCCTAGTTTTGCCACTGTCTGGTGTTCGGTCAGCTCGTATCATGTGAAAACCCTCCAGCTCAATGTTAGCATCTGCTGCTAGTTCAGTTAGCCACGTCTCAGTAAACAAAAGGAGAGAGCACTCCCGGTATGTGCTATCATAACGGGAGATAGCCGCTAGCTCATCTAACTTTCCCAGTATCGACCGTACATTTCCCATGACAACAGATGGAAGGGAGGGTCTGTACCTTATATTTTTTGTCCTCCGCCTTACTCCAGCCCGGCAACCGCGGCGTTTTCGCCTCAGTTCTCTCGGTATGTCGAGTTTTTCCAGTGGGACCGGGTGGCGGTTAAATGCTAGCAGCTCTTCCCTGTTGTATCGAATCCTGCTATAAACAGTGGCTCCGTCCACCGGCTCAGGAGACATTTGGGACGATCTGTGTGTCCGTGATATAAGTGGGGTGAAAAAAAAAAAGTGATCAAAAGAGAGAGGAAGGGAAAAAAAAACTCGGAATCGAGCCGCTGTTGCAAAAGGCAGCCGACTGGTGTGGCGCCGAGAGATGAAATAATGCTAACCTAAATTTAAAAGTATTTATTTTTACTTTGCAGCATTTACAGTAATCATGGTAAAACAAAATCAACTTGGTAACCTAGCAACCTAAATTCACACCCTACTCACATTTCACTCTGTGCCTCATAGTCCTGCATTGTATGGCAAGTACAATTCAGGTACCGATTCTGGCTGAAGTGTATTAGTACTTAGTATCAAGGTGTGTTTAAGGTGTCCTAATTGCCTAATGTGTGTTTTTGGTGTGTGTTATTAGTATTCATTAGTATTAGGTGTGTTATTACCTTATTAGTACCTTTCATCTACATTTGTGTAGATGTGTAGATTGTGGCTTTTTTCCTAGTAAATTTGCAACTGTTTTGTTTAAACTTATTTCACAGAATTTTTTAAAGATTTTTTTATCTTGCAACTTTTTTCTTGTCAGTGTGCATAAGTTTTCTATGGACAGGCTGCCAGACAAGGTCAGGCAGGAGTCTCCATGGACCATGATGTTTGCAGATGACATTGTGATCTGTAGTGAGAGTAGGGAGCAGGTGGAAGAGAACCTGGAGAGGTGGAGGTACAGTGGGGCAAAAAAGTATTTAGTCAGCCACCAATTGTGCAAGTTCTCCCACTTAAAAGATGAGAGAGGTCTCCAATTTTCATCATAGGTATACCTCAACTATGAGAGACAAAATGAGGGAAAAAAAATCCAGAAAATCACATTGAAGGATTTTTAATGAATTAATTGGTAAATTCCTCGGTAAAATAAGTATTTGGTCAATAACAAAAGTTCATCTCAATACTTTGTTATATACCCTTTGTTGGCAATGACAGGGGTCAAACGTTTTCTGTAAGTCTTCACAAGGTTTTCACACACTGTTGCTGGTATTTTGGCCCATTCCTCCATGCAGATCTCCTCTAGAGCAGTGATGTTTGGGGCTGTTGCTGGGCAACACGGACTTTCAACTCCCTCCAAAGATTTTCTATGGGGTTGAGATCTGGAGACTGGCTAGGCCACTCCAGGACCTTGAAATGCTTCTTACAAAGCCACTCCTTCGTTGCCCGGGTGGTGTGTTTGGGATCATTGTCATGCTGAAAGACCCAGCCACGTTTCATCTTCAATGCCCTTGCTGATGGAAGGAGGTTTTCACTCAAAATCTCACGATGCATGGCCCCATTCATTCTTTCCTTTACACGGATCAGTCGTCCTGGTCCCTTTGCAGAAAAACAGCCCCAAAGCATGATGTTTCCACCCCCATGCTTCACAGTAGGTATGGTGTTCTTTCTCCTCCAAACACGACAAGTTGAGTTTTTACCAAAAAGTTCTATTTTGGTTTCATCTGACCATATGACATTCTCCCAATCCTCTTCTGGATCATCCAAATGCTCTCTAGCAAACTTCAGACGGGCCTGGACATGTACTGGCTTAAGCAGGGGGACACGTCTGGCACTGCAGGATTTGAGTCCCTGGCGGCGTAGTGTGTTTCTGATGTAGCCTTTGTTACTTTGGTCCCAGCTCTCTGCAGGTCATTCACTAGGTCCCCCCGTGTGGTTCTGGGATTTTTGCTCACCGTTCTCGTGATCATTTTGACCCCACGGGGTGAGATCTTGCGTGGAGCCCCAGATCGAGGGAGATTATCAGTGGTCTTGTATGTCTTCCATTTTCTAATAATTGCTCCCACAGTTGATTTCTTCACACCAAGCTGCTTACCTATTGCAGATTCAGTCTTCCCAGCCTGGTGCAGGTCTACAATTTTGTTTCTGGTGTCCTTTGACAGCTCTTTGGTCTTGGCCATAGTGGAGTTTGGCCATAGTGGAGTTTGGAGTCTGACTGTTTGAGTTTGTGGACAGGTGTCTTTTATACTGATAACGAGTTCAAACAGGTGCCATTAATACAGGTAACGAGTGGAGGACGGAGGAGCCTCTTAAAGAAGAAGTTACAGGTCTGTGAGAGGCAGAAATCTTGCTTGTTTGTAGGTGACCAAATACTTATTTTACGGAGGAATTTACCAATTAATTCATTAAAAATCCTTCAATGTGATTTTCTGTATATTTTTTTTCTAATTTTGTCTCTCATAGTTGAGGTATACCTATGATGAAAATTGGAGACCTCTCTCATCTTTTAAGTGGGAGAACTTGCACAATTGGTGGCTGACTAAATACTTTTTGGCCCCACTGTATGCTGTGGAGAGAAGAGGAATGAAAGTCAGTAGAAGCAAGACAGAATACATGAGTGTGAATGAGAGAGAGGCAGGTGTAACAGTGAAGATGGAAGGAGTAGAGGATTCAACCCCCTCTGTCCTTCCTGGGCATTGTTCTCCCATGCTTATTCCCTGTCTCTGTCTGAGGTGCTAAATAACCTGACTTCCCCAAGGTCCCAAACCGCACCCCCCAGCATCTAAGACAGACATTAGTCCACACTCGCTTTTGGCTTCAGTTTCCTCCCATATCTGCTGTAACTGGGGTTTACCGCCTCCGTGGCACTGCTGTGCCGGTAGGGGGCTGCTGGGAGCGTGTTCATAATCATTGCGAATATTACACCGAAAAGCAATTCAAAAGTCAAGTACAACTAGATGGTAAACTATCAATAATACACTTCAACAGCAAAAGTCTTAACAAAAACTTTCCACAGATTCAGGACTATTTAAAACAGCTAGACAGAAAATTTACAGCCATTGCAGTCTCTGAAACTTGGCTTAATGAAGAGCAGGCTCCCCTGATGGCAATAGAGGGATATCAGATGTTTCATATTAACAGATCTCAAAAAAAGGGTGGTGGTGTTGCACTGTATATTGATGACCTGTATAGGTGTAAGCTTGTAAATGGAATGTCCTTTGCACTACCAGGGATCTTGGAATGTGTTACTGTTGAGATTGACCAAGATAAAACAAAAAATCTAATTATAAGTTGTATATATAGAACGCCGGGAACTTGCATTGAGACATTCAGAGATAAATTAGTCGAGCTGTACAATAATATTACTAGTAAGAAAATGGTAGCAATTTGTGGAGATTTCAATATTGATTTACTAAATCCATATCAACAAAATGTAATTACAGAGTTCATGAATTCTATGTACAGCATGAGTCTATATCCCACAATAACACATCCCAGTAGAATCACAGTTCACACTGCTACACTTATTGACAACCTGTTTGTTAATATTATTGATAAGAAAATAGAAAGTGGATTATTGATAAATGATATAAGTGACCATTTGCCAACCTTTGCACTTATCCATGGCCACACGGGGGCCAATACAGAAAATTTTTTAAAATCGTTCAGATACAAATCACCAAATGCAATCAATTCTTTTAAAGAAGACCTGCTGAAGCAGGACTGGACAGAAGTCTATGTATCAGATGTAAATGAAGACTATGACACATTTATGAACATAGTAACCACTCTTTATGAAAAAAATTGTCCATTAGTAAAGAAAAAGCTTAAACATAAATTTGCTGATAAGCCATGGTTAACCAAAGGATTATAAAAGGTGTGTAAAAAGAAAAATTTATTATATAAAGCTTTCCTAAAGAAAAGGACAAAAGAAGCAGAGCAGCGGTATAAAACATACAAAAATAAGTTAACATATATAGTAAGATGTAGTAAGAGAGACTATTACAGTAAAGAACTGGAGAAAAACAGAGACAATATTAAAAATACATGGACAATACTTAACAGTATTCTTGGAAATAAAAACAGAAATACAAGCAACCCAACCAATTTTTCAAAAAAATAATAAAATGACTCAGAGTGTGAATGCAGCTTCACCTGCAGATGAATTTAATAACTTTTTTGTTAACATTGGTCCTAATTTGGCTCGAGAAATACCCGTTACGGCGCCTACAGGTGATACAATAAGAAAAAACATTGCTATAAAAGACTCCATTTTCATAAATAACACAGACGAGAGAGAGGTCATTGAAATTGTTAAATCGTTTAAAAGTAAAACATCTACGGACTGTGATGGTATTGACATGCTCTTAGTCAAAACTATTATTGAATGCTTTGTGAAACCACTGACGTACACTACCGTTCAAAAGTTTGGGGTCACCTCAGATAATTTTGTGTTTTCCATGAAAAGTCACACTTTTATTTACCACCATGAGTTGTAAAATGAATAGAAAATATAGTCAAGACATTGACAAGGTTAGAAATAATGATTTGTATTTGAAATAATAATTTTTTCCTTCAAACTTTGCTTTCGTCAAAGAATCCTCCATTTGCAGCAATTACAGCATTGCAGACCTAACATGATTGCACAAGGGTTTTCTAATCATCCATTAGCCTTCTGACGCAATGAGCAAACACATTGTACCATTAGAACACTGGAGTGATAGTTGCTGGAAATGGGCCTCTATACACCTATGTAGATATTGCACCAAAAACCAGACATTTGCAGCTAGAATAGTCATTTACCACATTAGCAATGTATAGAGTGTATTTCTGATTAGTTTAAAGTTATCTTCATTGAAAAAAAGTGCTTTTCTTTCAAAAATAAGGAAATTTCTAAGTGACCCCAAACTTTTGAACGGTAGTGTATATCTGTAACCTGTCTCTCCAAACAGGTATATTTCCCACTGCAATGAAAATAGCTAAAGTAATTCCAACATACAAGACGGGTGACAGAGGGGAATTTTCAAACTATAGACCAATTTCACTATTGCCGCAATTTTCCAAGATACTTGAAAAAATATTCTATGAGAGAATTGACAACTTCATAATGAAGAATAATTTATTGTGTGAGCAGCAATATGGGTTCAGACACAAGAGGACAACTGCATTTGCTCTAATGGAATTTATAGAAAAAATATCAACTGCCGTTGAAAATAAAGAGTATTCAGTTGGGGTATTCCTGGATCTTAAAAAAGCATTTGATACAGTGGATCATAATTTATTATTAAAGAAACTACAAAATTGTGGTATTAGAGGGGTAGCACTGTCCTGGTTATGTAGTTACTTAAAGAATAGATATCAGTATGTATGTGTTGGTAACAAAAACTCACAGTTACTGAAGGTTACTTGTGGAGTCCCACAGGGTTCAGTTTTGGGGCCATTGTTATTCAATATGTATATAAATGATATATGTAAAGTTTCAGAAAAAATGGATTTAATATTGTTTGCCGATGACACTAATTTATTATGCAGTGGAAGCAATTTGGAACAACTTTTGGATACACTCGGAAAGGAATTAGGAAAGCTTAAACTGTGGTTTGATTCAAACAAATTAACGCTCAATTTAAGTAAGACAAAATTTATAGTTTTTAACAACCATCACAACAACTTAGTATCTAAACTCAGTGTAAATGGTGTAGAGATTGAAATGGTATCCAAAACTAAATTTCTTGGAGTAATAATTGATAATAAACTGTGTTGGAAGTCACATATTTTTTTTCCACAATATCTTTATTGAACCCTTTTTTTTTTTTTTTAACAAACATGATACAAACAATCAAACACTAACACTAAAGTACTACAAAAAAAAAATGCACTAAAAACACCAACAACCACCAACAAAATCAAGTCTTCAACAATGCTCCTCTGTTTAGTCTAGACAATCCAATACATAAGTATACATATTATGTTCACCAGTTTGGAATTTACAAGGTCCACACACATCATTCACCTTCTTCTTCAAGAGTTATGTTTAAATTTTTTACATAATCAATAAAAGGTCTCCATATATTCTCAAACACAATTTCCTTTGATTTCAGTATATATGTTATTCTTTCTAATGGAAGGTTTGTTAACATCTGTCTTAACCACTGAGTCACATCTGGTCTATGAGTCTTTTTCCATAATAGTGCAATACATTTTTTGGCATTAAGCAAACTGAGGTCTATGAATGTTCTTTCACTTTTATTAAAATTATGCTTTTCTGGGTACAGACCCAACAAAAACAGTTTAGGATTCAATATGATTTGTTTTGAGATTATTTTTTCAATTGTTACCCTCACCTCTTCCCAAAACATTCTTATTAATCTACATTCCCATAAACAATGAAATAGGGTTCCTTTACTTTCCATGCATTTTGTGCATGTATCTGGTATATTTTTGTTATATCTATTTAACTCCTCTGGTGTAACATACATCCGCATTAACCATTTGAAATGTATCAATTTAAGGCGTGCATTTATTGATTTGGTTTGAGCTTCTGTACAAGCCAATTCCCATTGTTCCTCTGAAATTTCAATTTGCAGATCTTCTTTCCAGTAGTTTAATCTTTTCAGTGAATTTTCACTTGAAGATAGTGTCAATGAGTTATAAAACTCTGAAATAATACCCTTTCTTTTACTATCTTTCATCATCATTTTTTCCAAGGATGAATAAATAGGTCGAGTGAGAGCTTTATTTTGATTTGATCGAATAAAGTTTCTAAGTTGAAGATATTTAAAAAAATGTGTTCTATTGAGATTAAATTTGATCCTCAGCTCTTCAAAAGACATTATGTTATCTGCACATGGCAAATATAAATCCTGAATCTTTTGTATCCCTTTTAAATTCCATACTTTAAATACAGCGTCCGCTCTCCCTGGTTTAAAATATTGATTACCCCATATTGGACTAAATTGTGACAATAACTGTGGTTCTTTTAAATAGTTTTTAGCTTCACACCATATTTTGATCATATGCTTTACAAATGGATTTTTAACTTGTTTTTGTAATTTTTTTGCCGAATCTGAGTATATGAATATGGGAAGAGGTAAAGGTAAATTGTATGATTCCATTTCAGTCCAGTGAGGGAGATCATTTGATGAAAAATAATATGTCATAGACCTCAGTTGTGCCGACCAATAATACAACATAAAATTTGGACATTTCAGACCTCCACGATCAAATGGTAAATATAATAAAGACAGACGTAATCTAGCCCTCCTGTTGTTCCATATAAATTCCACTAACTTTTTTTTTATTCTTGAGAATAGATCTAAAGGTGGTGATAAGGGAATGTATTGAAATAAATAAAGTATTTTAGGTAAAATATTACTTTTAAGTATATTGATTCTCCCGATCATCGACATTGGTAGTGACATCCATCTCTGAGTTAACTCATTGATATCTGACATTAAGGCTTCATAGTTGACACTGGCGACTGATTCTAGCTTAGGCATAATTTGGATTCCTAAATATTTAAACTGATTTACAACATTGATTTACCTCAGGGGCTGGGTAATTTCTCTGGGTCTCATTTAGCATTAATATTGAAGATTTAGTTTTATTTATTTTATATCCTGATATTTCCCCAAAATTCTTTATTAAATTCAACAAGGTTGGAATTGATTTTTTTAGATTCGACATAAACAAAATTATGTCATCGGCGTACAGGGAGATTTTATGTTCTGTTGGTCCAACTTTAATTCCATATATTTGTGAATGTAAACGTATCGCTATCGCTAAAGGTTCAATTGCCATAGTAAACAGTAAAGGTGAAAGTGGACAGCCTTGTCGACATCCTCTATTGATTTTTATTGGTTTTGAAATATTGTTATTTGTTAGGATTTCTGCTGTAGCATTATTGTATATTATTTGAACCCATTTTATGAAATTATTTCCAAGTCCAAACCTTTGTAGGACTTCAAAAAGAAAGGGCCATTCAACTCTATCAAAGGCCTTTTCGGCGTCCAGTGATAGGAGAGCTGTATCCGGTGCTTCTTTATTAAAATAAATAATATTAAATAGTCTTCTTACATTATGGAAGCCTTGTCTACCCTTTATAAAGCCATTCTGATCTCGATTAATAATATTTGGTAAAATTTCTTGTATTCGTCTTGCTAAAATTTTACAGATTATCTTAAGGTCGGCGTTTAATAGGCTTATTGGTCTCATATTTTCACATTTATTAGAGGGCTTACCTGGTTTTGGCAGCAGTATAATTAAGGCATTATTTATGTATGATGGTAAATTATTATTTTGAAATGCTTCTAAAACCATTTCCAAAAAAGGTTTTATTAATTTATTCTTAAATTTTTTATAAAGGTCAACTGGAAGACCATCTGGTCCTGCACTTTTTCCTGATTTCATATTATCAATGGCTAGCCCAACTTCTTCTTGACTAATTTTAGACTCCAATATCTCCCTGTTTTCATTTGGAATACACGGTATAGATAGTTCGTTCAAAAACCCATTTAGTTTTGTTAAATCAGGTTCATTTTTGGTATCATATAATTTTTCATAGTAATCTCTAAAGGCTCTATTAATTTCTAAAGGATCTATAACTACCTGTCCATTACTTATAATACTGGTAATTGGTGTTTTAATTTCTAATTGTTTAATCTGCCATGCTAATAATTTTCCTGATTTTTCACCTTGTTCATAAAAAGATTGTTTCAATCTTAGAAGACTCGAGGCAGCTCTATTCGCTGATTTTTTGTCGTATTCAGCTCTCAAAATCAGTAATTCATTCTCCAACCTTGGGTCACTTCCTGCATACACTTTTTCCTGAAGACTTTTTATTTTATGTTCCAATTTAGCTCTCTCCTCTCGAGTCTTCTTAGATTTGAACCTGTATAACTAATAATATGTCCCCTAATAAAAGCTTTGAAAGCCTCCCACTTTACACATGCTGATGTTTGTGTAGTATTGATGTCAAAGAACTCGTCTATCTGTTTTTCTATATACTTGACAAATTCCTCATCCTGAAGCCATTTATGCTGAAATTGCCATCTACCTGATTCCTTTGTCAATTTTTTATCTACATATATTAGACAACAGGGTGCATGATCAGAGATCACGATGTTATCATAAAAGCAGTTTTGAATCTTGGACCTTAATTCTGTGGAAATCAAAAAATAATCAATACGTGAGAATGTCTTGTAGGTACTGGAATAACAAGAATAGGCTTTAACTTGTGGTTTCATTTCTCTCCATATATCTAACAATCTCAATTCTTTCATAAAATGATTAATAGTCATCCTACATCCAATGTGCGTACAATCCAGTCCTGTTGACCTATCTATACCTGGATTCAATGTACAATTAAAATCCCCTGCTATTATATGTTGCCCTGTAAGTGATGATAAGATAAGAAATAAATTAGCAAAGAACTTCTGATCATCTATATTGGGACCATATAAGTTCACAAGATTTATATTTTCTAATAGCAAAGAACCTTGAATGATTACATATCTTCCAAATTTGTCTCCAATTACATTTTTCACTTGAAAAGGAACTGATTTATGTATGAGAGTCATAACTCCCCTGGCTCGGGATGAAAATGAAGAGGTGAAAACACTTCCTTGCCATCTACTCCTAATTCTTTTAACATCCTCCTCTATTAGATGAGTTTCTTGTAAAAACACAATTTTTGAACCCATGTCTTTTATTTTATTCATAACTTGTTTAAGTTTTTTTAAATTTTGTAGACCTCTGCAATTCCATGAAGTTAAATTAAGATTAACGCTTTGGTCCATGATCAATAGAGAGTTTGGGATTACCTTGCAGTGTAAACATGCTCATACAGAGAAGCAAAAACATGAGTGGTTGAACATTCATCCTACAAACTACACACAAACAAATTCCCCCTTCCCACACTTGTGGCAAACCCCCCAAAATCAAAAGAAAAATTCCGTCTCCCGATATAGCCATCGACCGTTCCACACCCACGGGGAACAGCCTAAACCACTCCTTCTTCATCCTCCCAATCACCCCAACTCTACTGCTTTTAATGACGTAACATTAACTCTCCTCTGTAGTTTTCCAACTTAACTCCAAAATTTTTAACAACTTTGTACATCATAGTTTTTTTTTGTTTGTTTTGTTTTTTGTTTTTTTTTAATATATAATACAATCTATATTTTGTAAACTTACTATTTACTTCAAGTCAGTCAGATGCCTGTGCAAATGCTTAATTATTCTACCTTATATTTTGTTCATGCTTAGCTCCCACCAGTCTCTTCTTCTTCTTTGATCTTCTTGATGAACTCCTGCGCCTCCTCTGGGGTCTTGAAGATGTGGGTTCTGCCCTCATACGTGGTCAGCAGTCTCGCAGGATAGATTACACCATGACGAATCCCAAGGTTGCGCAGCTCCTTACGTATGGGATCAAACTGCTTCCTCAATTGTTGGATTCCTGTGGCCAAATCTGGGTAGAACCGCACCTGCTGGTCCTGGTGTTTAATCTCTCCTTTAGCTCGTGCAGCGTTGAAGATCTTCATCCTGTCTCTGTTGCTAAGAAACTTCATAATTAAGGTCCTCGGCGGTCCCTTATCTCTCCGTGGGCCAATACGATGTGCTTTTTCCAGAACCACTGCTGATTGCAACTCCTCGCTGCCCAGCACCTCCGGAATCCACTTTTCCAGAAAGGAACATACGTCCCGACCTTCTGATTCCTCTGGAAGACCCACCAGCCTCAAGTTATTCTGTCTCGACCGAGATTCCAAATCCAAAATATTATCTTCCAGAGATTTATTTTTTTTTCCAAAGTGCGCACCTTTAATTGAAGACGGGTGACGTCATCTTCAGCACTAGCGAGACGGAGCTCCATCTGCGCCGTTCGTTCTACACAGTCACCCAATTCCTTTCTTATTCCTTCCAACGCTGTCATAATCCCATCAAATCTAGAGGAAAAGTCCGCTCTCATTGAACTCATGGCAGCCATCAGCGCATCTGCGCCTCCCCCCGCAGATATCGCACCGCTGCCAGCCTCCTCCGCCATATATGGAGTTTTATTTGCTGCGTCACAGACCTGAAAGTCCGTTAATTTGGACTGTTTCGGCGGCTCGCTTTTTCCTTTAACTGGTTTTCCAGCCTTAGGCTTCGCCGACATATCCTCGCCCAAACGCTGGGATACGTTCTGTCCCAAATGAGAGAGTTATTTGCCGATTTTTTTTTTCCAGGAGCAGAGCAGAGTGAGACACGTCCGTCTTACGTGGCAGCCATAACCGGAAGTCCCCGGAAGTCACATATTAATTATATTAAAGGTAAAATATCCAAATCAATCGCAATACTACACAGAGTGAAATATTTGCTGAATCAACCCACATTATATACTTTGTATCATTCATTAATACTCCCATACATGACATATTGTAATGAAGTATGGGGAAATACATATAAAACAAACATATATCCAGTCTTTATGCTTCAGAAGAGAGCTATTAGAATAATAAACAAAGCAGCTTACAGGGAACCAACAAACCCACTTTTTCTTCAATTAAAAGCTCTCAAGTTGAAAGATCTGATTGACTTTAAAACTGCAGTAATAATGTTTAAAGTGAAGAATCTATCACTGCCCGCAAATATCCAAAAGTTGTTCCAAATAAGGGAGAAACAATATCATTTCAGAGGAACATGTATATTTCAAAAACCTTCAGTGAGAACTACCACCAAGCAACACTGTGTTTCAGTGCAAGGAGTCAGATTATGGAACGATTATGGACCTGAATTAAAATCATGTTCAACGCTTGGACAATTTAAACTAAAACTAAAGGAAGAAATACTCCAAACATATATACAAGATGACATGTAAAATCACATAAGGATTGTCATATCCAGTCTGGGTTGTGCTGTTGCTTAGTTTTTTTTTTGTCACATTTTGTCTTAGCTTTGTTCTGAATTGTAATCGCTCTTGTTTTGTTTTTCTTTTGAATTCTTGGATGGAATATGGTGGGCAATATAAGCTGCGGCTTCAGCCATCACCCATTTCAGATAACTTATGTTGAACTGTATAATCAGAGGAGTTACTGTCTAATTTGACCTTGTTGGATTTTCTTTCCCCTTTGTTACATTATTCTGTTTCTTTTAATCTGTACTTTTAATCTATCCGAAATAAAGATTGATTGAAAGATGGAGCTGCCAGGCAAGAGGAAAACAGGGAGACCACGGAGAAGAGTCATGGATGTATTGAAGAAGGACATGGAGAGGGCTGGCGTTACAGAGGAAGATGCAAGGGATAGGGTGAAATGGAGGCAGATGATTCGCTGTGGCGACCCCTGGAGGAAGCAGCCGAAAGAAGAACCTGTGCACATCCCTGCAAGTGCATTCATTTCAAATTCAAATTTGTGTCTTTTTTTTTTTGTAAAATTGCAACCTTTTCTCTTATAAACTTGTCTTTTTTCTCAGAAATTTGCAACTTTTTTCTTGTAAATTTGCATTTTTTTCCTCATAAATCTGCAACTTTTTCTCATCAATTTACAACTTTGCTCTTTTAAATTTGACTTTTTTCTTATAAATTTGCAAGTATTTCCTCATAGATTTTCATTTTTTTTTCTCTCAGATCATCACCAAAATCTAATCATCTGTTCCCCGTGCCATTACACACCTTTCCTGAAAATTTCATCAAAATCCGTTCATAACTTTTTGAGTTATGTTGGTAACAGACAGACAGACAGACAGACAGACAAACCCCGGTAAAAACATTACCTCCTTGGCAGAGGTAAAAAGCACTCATTGAGCGCATACCTCCACCAAGGCTCCTTCCGTTTGTCATGGATCACCTCCAAAATGTAATGGGTTTGTGTGTAGGCCTAGAGCCACTTGTGGTGAAAATGGCATCAAAGTCTGTCCATCAGTTTTGGAGTATTGTTGCTAACACACTGTGAAAAGATAAGAGCCTTGGCTGAGGTATGCATTCTCAGATCATCACCAAAATATAATGGGTTCCTCTGTAGCCCAAGAACCACCTCTGGTGAAAATTTCATCCAAATCCATCCAGTAGTTTTTGTGTAATCCTGCTGCACAAATACAAACAAAGCCCTTGGTGGAGGTATGCACTCTCAGATCATCACCAAAATCTAACCATCTGTTCCCCGTGCCATTACACACCTTTCCTGGAAATTTCATCAAAATCCGTTCATAACTTTTTGAGTTATGTTGGTAACAGACAGACAGACTAACCCCGGTAAAAACATGACCTCCTTGGCGGAGGTAAATATATGAAGCAATGACTTTCTGCAAGCGCACACACGAACAACGCGCGTGGCCATCATCTACGCGGAGTTTAGAAGCGCCCCGCTCACACGAGTTTTCCAGTCAGTCAGCAAACAGCGTCTCACTAAGCGTGACTGTCCGACAGAAACATGAGTTTATTAAAGTACTTTAAACGCGGAATAAAATCATAAGAGATGTGTCAGCACTGGCGTTTATCATGGTTTTAACCCGCTGGAAACGGGAGCCATAATGGAAGAGTCGCTTAGCTCAGAGATGTGGTTAGAATTCATTTGCAGCCGCTTCATATGAACTGATGAATTGCTGAGGATGTATTTCACCAGCCACTACAATATTAAGTTAGGAGACTGGCAATTTCTCTCTTTTGTCGCATGTTTTTATTCTCCAGCAGCAGTGACAAAGCAACAGCGAAAAACGCTCACTCTAAACTGAGGTCCTTCAGCGGCTGCCTAGAGAGGTGCCTGATGAGAAAGCCTGCGCACAACTATAACGGCCGCTGCTACACGAGCGGGAGCCATTTATGTCTGCACTACGTGGCCAGGAGCCACTTAGTGAATAAAAAACCCACGTGCAGGAGTGGTTTTGTGCGTTTTATTAAACAAAACCCCAAAACGTGTTAATGGAAATGAATGAAGTGTGTATGTGTGTGTGAAACACCCGAGCTGTCAGGGAGCGAAGGACCCAAAGGGCTCCCTGACGCGCCTGATGGAAAATAAATAAATAAATATGTGCATCTTTTTTAACCAAATAGTCAAATTAGGAGGTATTTACTTGTATTATTAGCATATTTGTAATCTGTGTGTATTTTCTACTATTGAATTAAAAAAATTGAATTGTAGGCGCTTCCCAGCCAGATATTGTGATACTAGGAGACTGGCCATGTAGTCTCTTCACAACTATAACTGCCTAAACAGATCATTCTGTACATGAATACATATTGTGGTGAATTATCTCTTTAGAGTCACTAGAGTTCCCTGTTATGTACCTGGCAGGTTAAGATGACCGAAATTCACCAAGTCAGTGACTTTAATCAGTCAGCAGCCTTCAGACAAACTAAACGTGCCAACATTTGGATTTCAAAATAAGGGAGGTTTTTCCTGCTGTCTGGGAGGTGAGGAGATTTCTGAAAAACTATAAATATAAAGAAATATTATAACAGAAATAACGGCATCCTTGGTCATTTAAGTTAATTTATTTCATTAAATACAATTTTATTAATATTTTTTCTTTGTAATCAGAGTTAAACTATTGTTCTGTTCTGACTGCAAAATTATGGTCAAAAATGTAAATTGTTATAAGGAAAAAGTTTTAAAAAATTACCACAGTCTGTTTCAAATTTATCTAAAAAAAAAAAACAACACAGTAATTTTATTTAAAAAAAACAGACAAAAATTAGTCATAAAATAATCCACAAATTTATAATAAAGTTTCAAATGTACAAGAAAAGTCAATTTTACATGAGGAAATTACAAATTTGAGGAACATGGTTTCAACTTTAGATTTACAGAGAAAAGTAGAAAGCTATAAGAAAATTGTTATAAGTTTTTGAGAAAAACCTCAAACCTTCAAGACTGAAGTCATTACTCAAGTTGTTAAGCGGCTGCTCTTTGTACCCTTAACTCAACTAGAAATTTTTGGTTGTCTACTTTTAATTATTAATTTCAAAGCACTGCTTTTACATGAGTAGAATTTCTGGTTACTGTACCCACCTGATCATATAATTTAAGTATGCATGAGTACATTACTATTATGAATGTTTCTTTCCCTTCCCTACTCTCTCAATGGGAAGAAAAGAAACACTAGAATAAAAATACAAAAAAATACACATATTTTTGTCATTTATGTAAACCATGACAAAAAAAATCCTGCAGGACAAAACATGACACTTGATATTTTCTAACCTGTTTGTATTCCACCATAGACAGAGAGAGAAGCTGAATTAGACAGAGCTCAGAGAGGGAAAGATGAGACAGAAGAGAGGAGCCAAGGAGAGGAAAGTGTTCAGGCAGAGGGAGGAGAGAAGGATAACGCCACTAAAAAGTCTAAACACAGGATGTCTGGGTGGGACCCCAACTGGCCCAGTATTCAAGCCTCGGTTGTACAATACTTCAAATGGTAAGTTCCATATGCAACGTTACTGTGTAAAATTTTAAAAAGAAATAAATAGTATAAAATTAACATATTACAGTATGTTTAGCCCCCTGGGGAAAAAGATTTTGCCACCGCGCCAAGGTCTTTAAGCCAGAGGAAACACTAAGTGAACGCCACTTACCATTCCTATGGCATTGTATGGCCACCCTACAACGAGGGGTTTTCGTGGGGCGTTCGTAGAAATCTTGGACAAGACCATCAACCTGGCCACAAACTTATGAATGGTCTACAAACACTGGATTCTCCTATGGCTGCCTTAAGAAGGCCATATGAAATGGTCCAAAAGTCATTTGCACGGTGTTTGCAGCCGTTCGTAAATGGTATTTGTGACCGTACCTTTAGCAATGCAAAATCAGCACTTCCAGGGATTTTATGGCTCTTATTTGTAAATTTTAGACATGGTACTAGTCCAGCTCATTCATTAATGCATAATCAGTTATACTGTATACCTTGCCCAGTTCTGCTTTAGTTCATTATATATTGGCCATGCTAGCCAAAATAAAGTGCAAGCGTCCTAGGCTGGTGCAGACAGACACATCAGTCCATTAGCCAAGGTCTGTTTTTATGTCTATTTTCTATCAATCCTGCTGGGTATAACATACCATATATTTAATTTATAGATGTTATTTTAGCCTATTTTACAATAGTTTATTGTACTCTGACCAGTGACAGTTAGCTGCTGTTAGCAGAGTTAGCCTTTCAGTGTTGTTTACGTTTCTCTGGGACCGGTCATATGCTATCAGCTCGTCTGTGATGATGCTTTACTTGGGCTTTTACACTCTCATATTCACCCAGTATTTGTTCGTATTTTGGCTTGTCTGACAAATAAAGCTAAAAGCTAACGTTAGCCTCAAATGGAGGCACCATCAAAATATGAATCTCAGAGAGATGATGACAGAGGGATGGTGGGGTGGAATGGGGTTCATTATGACAAAGAAAGGGAGAGCTCCTTCCTTCCCGAGTGCAAAATGGTTCTGCAGTAAGTAAACCCTGAGGCGTTCTGACCAAACCATGTCACACACAGGTCATTAACACCTCTGATTCACACATCATTAACACTGAGTCACACAACATTAATACTCATTAATACTCAGCCGGAAAAAGGTGGATTGTCTTCTCCGGGTTGGGGACAAGCTCCTGCCCCAAGTGGAGGAGTTTAAGTATCTTGGGGTCTTATTCACGAGTGAGGGGAGAATGGAACAAGAGGTTGACAGACGGATTGGAGCAGCATCTGCAGTGATGCGGACGTTGTACCGGTCTGTTGTGGTGAAGAGGGAGCTGAGCTCTAAGGCAAAGCTGTGGATTTACCAGTCAATCTACGTTCCTACTCTCACCTATGGTCACGAGCTTTGGATAATGACTGAAAGAACGAGATCGCAGATACAAGCAGCTGAAATGAGCTTTCTTTGTAGGATCGCTGGACTCACCCTCAGAGATAGGCTGAGGAGCTCAGTCATCCAGGAGAGGCTCAGAGTAGAACCGCTGCTCCTCCACATTGAAAGGAGCCAGTTGAGGTGGTTTGGGCATCTGATCAGGATGCCTCCTGGACGCCTCCCACTTGAGGTGTTTCGGGCACGTCCCACTAGGATGAGACCCCGGGGCAGACCCAGGACTCGCTGGAGAGACTATGTCTCCCAGCTGGTCTGGGAACGCCTTGGCATCCTCTCTGAAGAGCTGGAGCAGGTGGCTGGAGAAAGGGAAGTCTAAGCTTCTCTGCTTGAACTGCTGCCTCCATGACCCGGACCTCCGGAAAAGCGGTAGAAGATGGATGGATGGATAATACTCTGATTTACATGTCATTAACAGGTCTGACTCACACGTCATGAACATGTCTGATTCATACGTCATGAACACGTCTGATTCACACGTCATGAACACATCTGAGTCACACGTCATGAACATGTCTGAGTCACACGTCATGAACACATCTGATTCACACATCATTAACACTGATTCACACATCTGATTCACACGTTATTAACACATCTGATTCACACATCATGAACACATCTGATTCACACGTCATGAACACATCTGATTCACACATCATGAACACGTCTGATTCACATGTCATGAACACGTCTGATTCACACGTCATGAACACATCTGATTCACACATCATGAACACCTCTGATTCACACATCATTAATAAAACTGATTCACACATCATTAATACTCATTAATACTCAGCCGGAAAAAGGTGGATTGTCTTCTCCGGGTTGGGGACAGGCTCCTGCCCCAAGTGGAGGAGTTTAAGTATCTTGGGCTCTTATTCACGAGTGAGGGGAGAATGGAACAAGAGGTTGACAGACGGATCAGAGCAGCATCTGCAGTGATGCGGACGTTGTACCGGTCTGTTGTGGTGAAGAGGGAGCTGAGCTCTAAGGCAAAGCTGTGGATTTACCAGTCAATCTACGTTCCTACTCTCACCTATGGTCATGAGCTTTGGGTAATGACCGAAAGAACAAGATCGCAGATACAAGCAGCTGAAATGAGCTTTCTTTGTAGGATCGCTGGACTTACAATCAGAGATAGGGTGAGGAGCTCAGTCATCCAGGAGAGGCTCAGAGTAGAACCGCTGCTCCTCCACATTGAAAGGAGCCAGTTGAGGTGGTTTGGGCATCTCATCAGGATGTCTCCTGGACGCCTCCCACTTGAGGTGTTTCGGGCACGTCCCACTGGGAGGAGACCCCGGGGCAGACCCAGGACTCGCTGGAGAGACTATGTCTCCCAGCTGGTCTGGGAACGCCTTGGCATCCTCTCTGAAGAGCTGGAGCAGGTGGCTGGAGAGAGGGAAGTCTAAGCTTCTCTGCTTGAACTGCTGACTCCATGACCCGGACCTCCGGAAAAGCGGTAGAAGATGGATGGATGGATAATACTCTGATTTACATGTCATTAGCAGGTCTGACTCACACGTCATGAACATGTCTGATTCACATGTCATGAACACTCTGATTCACACGTCATGAACATGGCTGATTCATACGTCATGAACACGTCTGATTCACACGTCATGAACATGGCTGATTCATACGTCATGAACACGTCTGATTCACACGTCATGAACACATCTGAGTCACACGTCATGAACATGTCTGAGTCACACGTCATGAACACATCTGATTCACACATCATTAACACTGATTCACACATCTGATTCACACGTTATTAACACATCTGATTCACACATCATGAACACATCTGATTCACACATCATGAACACATCTGATTCACACATCATGAACACGTCTGATTCACATGTCATGAACACGTCTGATTCACACGTCATGAACACATCTGATTCACACATCATGAACACCTCTGATTCACACATCATTAATAAAACTGATTCACACATCATTAATACTCAGCCGGAAAAAGGTGGATTGTCTTCTCCGGGTTGGGGACAGGCTCCTGCCCCAAGTGGAGGAGTTTAAGTATCTTGGGGTCTTATTCACGAGTGAGGGGAGAATGGAACAAGAGGTTGACAGACGGATCGGAGCAGCATCTGCAGTGATGCGGACGTTGTACCGGTCTGTTGTGGTGAAGAGGGAGCTGAGCTCTAAGGCAAAGCTGTGGATTTACCAGTCAATCTACATTCCTACTCTCACCTATGGTCACGAGCTTTGGATAATGGCCGAAAGAACGAGATCGCAGATACAAGCAGCTGAAATGAGCTTTCTTTGTAGGATCGCTGGACTTACCCTCAGAGATAGGGTGAGGAGCTCAGTCATCCAGGAGAGGCTCAGAGTAGAACCGCTGCTCCTCCACATTGAAAGGAGCCAGTTGAGGTGGTTTGGGCATCTCATCAGGATGCCTCCTGGACGCCTCCCACTTGAGGTGTTTCGGGCACGTCCCACTGGGAGGAGACCCGGAGCAGACCCAGGACTTGCTGGAGAGACTATGTCTCCCAGCTGGTCTGGGAACGCCTTGGCATCCTCTCTGAAGAGCTGGAGCAGGTGGCTGGAGAGAGGGAAGTCTAAGCTTCTCTGCTTGAACTGCTGCCTCCATGACCCGGACCTCCGGAAAAGCGGTAGAAGATGGATGGATGGATAATACTCTGATTTACATGTCATTAACAGGTCTGACTCACACGTCATGAACATGTCTGATTCACATGTCATGAACACTCTGATTCACACGTCATGAACATGGCTGATTCATACGTCATGAACACGTCTGATTCACACATCATGAACACATCTGACTCACACGTCATGAACATGTCTGAGTCACACGTCATGAACACATCTGATTCACACATCATTAACACTGATTCACACATCTGATTCACACGTTATTAACACATCTGATTCACACATCATGAACACGTCTGATTCACATGTCATGAACACGTCTGATTCACACGTCATGAACACATCTGATTCACACGTCATGAACACATCTGATTCACACATTATGAACACGCCTGAGTCACACGTCAGTAACATTTCTGATTCACATTCCATTAACATATCTGATTGACACGCTATTAACACCTCTGAGTCACACGTTATTAACAATGATTCACACATCATTAACACTGATTCACACGTCTTTAACACCTCCAATTTACACATTATTAATACATCTGATTCACGTCATTAACTCTCTGATTCACACATCATTAACACCTCTGATTCACACGTCATTAACACCTCTGATTCACACATCAATACATCTGATTCACATGTCATTAACACTCCGATTCACACATCATTAACACCTCTGATTCACACATCATTAACACTTCTGATTCACACATTATTAACATCTCTGATTCACACGTCATTGACACCTCTCATTCACACATCATAAACACCTCTGATTCACACGTCATTAACACGTCTCATTCACACGTCATTAACGCTGATTCACACATCATTAACACTGATTCACACATCATTAACACTCCGATTCACACGTCATTAATGCTCATTAATACTCAGCCAGGAAAAGGTGGATTGTCTCCTCCGGGTTGGGGACAGACTCCTGCCCCAAGTGGAGGAGTTTAAGTATCTTGGGGTCTTATTCACGAGTGAGGGGAGAATGGACAAAGAGGTTGACAGACGGATTGGAGCAGCATCTGCAGTGATGTGGACGTTGTACTGGTCTGTTGTGGTGAAGAGGGAGCTGAGCTCTAAGGCAAAGCTGTGGATTTACCAGTCAATCTACGTTCCTACTCTCACCTGTGGTCATGAGCTTTGGATAATGACCGAAAGAACGAGATCGCAGATACAAGCAGCTGAAATGAGCTTTCTTTGTAGGATTGCTGGACTTACCCCCAGAGATAGGCTGAGGAGCTCAGTCATCCAGGAGAGACTCAGAGTAGAACCACTGCTCCTCCACATTGAAAGGAGTCAGTTGAGGTGGTTTGGGCATCTCATCAGGATGCCTCCTGGACACCTCCCACTTGAGGTGTTTTGGGCACGTCCCACTGGGAGGAGACCCCGGGGCAGACCCAGGACTCGCTGGACAGACTATGTCTCCCTGCTGGTCTTGGAACACCTTGGCATCCTCTCTGAAGAGCTGGAGCAGGTGGCTGGAGAGAGGGAAGTCTGGGCTTCTCTGCTTGAACTGCTGTCTCCGCGACCCGGACCTCCGGAAAAGCGGTAGAAAATGGATGGATGGGTAATACTCTGATTCACATGTCATTAACAGGTCTGACTCACACGTCATTAAAACATCTGATTCACACGTCATGAACACGTCTGATTCACATGTCATGAACACATCTGATTCACATGTCATTAACACTGATTCACACATCATGAACATGTCTGATTCACAAGTCATGAACACGTCTGATTCACATGTCATGAACAAGTCTGATTCACATGTCATTAAAACATCTGATTCACACGTCATGAACATGTCTGATTCACACATCATGAACACTTCTGATTCACATAATATGAACACGCCTGAGTCACACGTCAGTAACATTTCTGATTCACATGCCATTAACACATTTGATTCACACGCTATTAACACCTCTGATTCACACATCATTAACAATGATTCACTCGGCATTAACACTGATTCACATGTCATTAACACTCTGATTCACACATCATTAACACCTCTGATTCACACTTCATTAACACCTCTGATTCACACATTATTAACACCTCTGATTCACACATTAACACTTCTGATTCACACGTTAACACCTCTGATTCACACATTATTAACACCTCTGATTCACACATTAACACCTCTGATTCACACGTTAACACCTCTGACTCACACGTCATTAACACGTCTCATTCACATGTCATTAACACTGATTCACACGTCATTAACATGTCTGCAGAAGTTGTCTGTGGGCCATCTAGTGGCCTGGGGTTCGTGGTTCGGGGCCTGCTTTTCCAGGCTGCCCTGCCGTTAAGTCACGGACCGGGGCGCTTTGTTGCATTGCCTCTGGTGTCCTTGGCGCCAGGTGTGTGTGGGTGCTCCAGGATGGCCGGGGGGGAGCGCGTTGGCACGGGATGGTGTCCGTGTTGCCATCAGTTTCCTCCGGGGCGGCTGTGGCTGCGGGGTGGCCTGCCGCTGTCGGTGTGTGTCTGGGGTGGGTGGTTGGTGGGCTTTCGGTGGGCGCTCTGGGGTGTCATTTGGCGTGTGGGGTGATGTATGGGTCTTGCCCATTGTTCATTATTGTTATTATTGCTGTTGTGTATGCTCGTGTGTGCAAGATATGTGGGAGTGGGTGTGGGTGTGGCTGCTCCATCACGCCTGTGGTGCTGGGAGCACCGGGGTGTGATGCTGGCAGGTCCTGAGCTGCTCGGCCTGGTGGCCCTCACCTTGGGTTGGGATTTGGGGGCAGTGGGTGGCCTTCTGAACCACTTTGTGAGCTGATTTCTGGGGGGGGGGGGGGCTCCCTTTTGGACCACCTCCGTCTTACCCCCCCCCCCCCCGATTCTGGGTGGAACATACATCTTATTGGATACACTTAGGGTTTTGGGGTGGGGGTGTGCCGTACTATGTCAGTGAAAGGGATCCCTCTGTCTGCTGCACAGTGGGGCCACCCTCACCTCAATTTTAATTGCACTATAGACGCTGAGGGCTCGGGGGATGGGAGCCCCGCTGCCTATAGCAGTGGCTAACGGTGCTCCATTCATCAACCCTCCCAATTTTAACTGCACTCTGGGAGTTCATACACCTGCACACAATCACATCACACAACTAACACCCACCCACCATGATTCATGAATGGGGGAGGGGGCGGGGTCTTCCCCCACCTCTGCTGTCCACCTCCTGCCGGGGGCCTGGGGCCCGTCATGTTGTCAAAATCCCTGGGTGCTGCCGAATGAATAGGTGCGAGCAAGGGAATGAGAAAGTGCTTGAACTAAAGAGTAAGCGAGAGTGAGGGAGTGATGAGTGGAGGTGGAGGTGGAGATGGTGATGGTGGGTCAGTTTTGTGTGGTGCTTTGCATGTCGGGTGACATCTTGGAGCACTTATGGTGGCCCACTGAGCAGTCGCTCGGGTGGGCGTTGGGGGTGGTGGTCTGCTTCTGAGGCTGCAGCTCCCCTGGGCGGGTCGGTGAGGGTGTGGCTACTGGCCTGCGCCGGCGGTCTCCCCGGCTGCTGCTGGGCACTGGTGCGCATTCATGCTCGCGAGTGTGGGTGAGTGTGAGGGGGAGAGCACGAATGGATGTGAGTAGGTCGGAGTGCGAGTGAGAGTGTGTGTATGGGTGAAAGTGAGTGAGTGTGGGTGACTCTGAGAGCAAATGGGAATGGGAGTGAGATTGAGCGGGTACAGGAGTGGGAGAGAGGGGGTAGGTCCAGGAGAGTGAGTTTGGGATTGTGCGGGGGAGAGGGCGATCGAGAGTGAGTGAGTGCGTGTTGGTGCAAGTGGGTGCATATGAGAGCACGAGGGTGTGAATGTGTGAGAATGGGTGTGTGTGCTGATTGGGAAGTGCTGGATTGAGGGGATAGCGCCTCTTGGCTGTGTGGGCTCCCTTGGATGGGGGGGTGCAGGCCCCCCAAGGAGCCCCTGAGCCTTGCTTCCACCTTCTTTGGGTGTGGGGGCCCTCAGGATGTTGGGGCACTGGTGTGGTGGTGGGCCTGCTGTGGAGGTGTCTGGGGTGGGGCTCGCTCCAGGGACGTGGGCTGGTCTCTGGCTTCGGGGATGGGGACGCTGGCCTCCTGGCACCTGGGGCCCGGGGGCTGGTGTTGACCCTGGCGGCCACTTGGCGGTCCAGCCTCCCTTGGCCGTCCCACCTGGGGCAGATGCCTGGCTGTCCTGGGGCTTGTTGGCCTCGGGACACTTTGCTCTGTGAGGGTTGGTGGCGTTATCCTGCTTGCTCAGGGTTTCTCGGGGAGGGGGGTTGCTGTGATCGGCCACCCTCTTTGTATGTTTCCTGACAAACCACTGACATGCACACACTTATTTTGTGCACCCTCTCATACACACGCACACGTATGCACACATATGTCTCTCCTTTAACAGGTGCAGACACCAGACTCGTGTTGAGACCTCTTCTGTGGAAGAAGCAGTCTGTCTTCTGTTTGTTTCAGTTCTTAGTTTGTTTTTCTGCTTTGTCTGTTCCTCTCCCTTTTCCTGCCCACCCCCCCCCTTCCCGGTCGGGTCTTTCATGGGTAAAACAATTTAAATAAAGTATTAAAAGTTACAAGAGGAGTTTACAACAATATACAATACATATGTGCTGTATAAAGCTCCTTTTGGCAAAGTAAATATGTTTTTCACAATAAGGGTAGCAGACTGCTGTTCTGCTCACCTAGCTGCCTGACAGGACAAGGGGAACACATGTCTGATTCCTGTCTTCCTTATTCTTTACTTTCACACCTTTTTATAAGGTTTGGATGATTTGATGACTTTTGACTTTTTAAATTAAATCATGATTCAGACCAAAAGCGTGAAAAAAATCCATTAAAATCTCATTATTCCACCTTTAAATGCGCAGAATAGCAGCTGAGATATGAAGGAAGGGCAGATGGAGGAGGGGGGTGAAATGAGGAGAGATGGAGGAGAGGAGGAGCAGTGAGGAGCATGCATTGTCTCAGTAACACAGAAATGGATTTTAGAGCCGACACTGAGCCACCAACACCAGGCCTGCGTCTCAGCGCTCCTCACTCCATTTTTTCACCTCCATCACCAGGACCTCCTCAGAGGGGTTTTCCATCGCCTCTGCTGTCTGACAAACCTCCACCCCCCCTCCCAGGGTCCCTGCGCCTCCTGCCGCTCCAACAAAACCTCCTCCATCAGCACAGGTAGAAGATGTGAAGCGTCCTTACCGACATGGCTGATGACCGTGTGGACCCTCCCCAGCAGCTCCTGCACCGACATCTCCTCCTCCTGCAGCCAGCTCAGCATCTCCCGGTGAGGAGGAGCAGAGACGGGGCAGAAGGCTGATCTCCTCCTCCTCCTCTCTGATGCTGATGACGGCCCGCCTCCTCCTCCTCTATGATGCCAATAATCCAGTTAGAGCGCCTCCTCTCCCCTCTGCTCGTCCTCCTTCTTCTTCACTTCCTGTTGAAAACCATCAAAAAATTAAAAAGCAGAAAAATAAGTCTATATTTGTAAATTAAATTGATAAATAGCCTCAGAATTATAGTTAAGCCTGAACTGTATTCTTTTTATGATTTGATTTATTTTCACCTTTATTTTATTTAGTTCATGTACTTTATTTCTGTACTTTTATTTAATTCAATTTGTTATTTTTCATTATTTTATCATTTTTTATAATTTTTCTTTTGATTTAAATTACTAAAAAAATATTTTTTGTGCTACACCTCTATTTCTTCTTTAATTCTTTTTCATTGATTTTTTATTTATTCTTTTTATTTTTGCTGTTGTTTTTATTTATTATATTTGCTTAATTTATTTAGTTGTTATTGTATTTCTTGTTTTTCACCGTTTCCTCTTCTTTCCCTGTTTTATTATCCTCTCTTCCTCTTGGATAATTAAAGGTTCATCTAAGAAAAACTGAGTAATATTTTACCTCAAAATGCTAATCCATACTAATCAAAATTCAAACAAAAAACAGACATAATAAATCCCTACATATGTAAAGAATACAGAAAAGCTCACAGGCTAAAAAGAATAATAATCTTTTTAAAGCTGCATTTCAACCATTTTTTCCTCCTTTTCTCCTTGTTAAACTGATAAATGTGAGATGAAATAATTTCCTCCCATAAAACAAAAACATGTTTGATAAAACGGTAAAAAAGAGCAGCAAGATGATCATCAGAATAATTGACTCTGTGCATGAAAAAATCAGCCTCACACTGATAAATATAAAAGAGAAATATTAGAAAATAAAAATGACGTCCGGGGTTGTCCATCAGCTCCTCTGTGGCGTTCATGAAGATCCAGACCCGCAACATGAAATGAGCCCCAACAATAAAGATGAAAGGAGGCAGCGCACCTCCCGCACCTCCTCCTGGCTCCTGCTCCTCAGGGAAACTCCTGACGGGCGGGGAGGAGGAGCCCGCTGATGCTGATGACGTCTGTCCCCATGGAGGCGCTGCTGAGTCACTGAGAGATCAGCCAATCAGGAGGAGGCTGCACCTGCCGGAGGAGGAAGGGGGTCCAGAGCAGAAATCCTGGAGCGGAGTTCCGGACTGGAGCAGCTCAAGGCTCCCCTTCTTCTTCTTCTCTCGGTTACTGGCGGATAGCAAACAACTGAAAGGTGCATACCGCCACCTACTGTACAAGAGTGTGTAACATGATGTCATCTGAGCCCGACCCCTAAATTCTAGGACTTAATCCTGTGTTATTTAAACAAGAGAAAAGAGCCCTTCTCGTGATCCTTATTGCCTCTCCATCTCCACCTGTTCCCAGAATCCCAGTTAAGTCCCATTCCCTACCGGCCTCTCAAACTTCATTTTCCATCATCTGTCTTTCATTTCCGTATTTGTGACAGTGTAATAAGAAGTGCTCGACATTTTCTTTTACGCCACATTCTCTACACTTGTCACTTTCGCTTTTCCCCATGGTGAATAAAGTGCCGTTTAAACCTGTGTGATCCAGTCTGAGTCTTGCCATAATGATGTCTTCCCTCCTTTTGGTTGTTATGAAATTCTTTATTGCAATAGATTTTTGTATTTTGCAATACGATCTGCCTTTATGATCTTCATCCCATCTTTTTTTTTGCCATAGCTCAGTTCCTTTTTTCTTGATTCCTGCTTTCCCTTCACCTTTTCCAAGAGACAATGGTACGAGATGATTCACGCTTTCTGGATTTAAATGAACATAAACTACTCAAAATAAAGCAAACAGAAAAGATCAATTATGTCCAAACAAATACATTTAAAAAATAAAATTAACCAATTAATACATGAATAAATAACATAAATTACAAACAAAAATTGGATAAATATTTGAATTATCAATAAATAAATTAAAACATAGAAAATAGTTATGTTTATGTTCATTTTATTTGTTTTTATGTTGATTTTTATTCATTTTACATCAATTACATTTTTATTTTCATAATTTTTTTCTTTGTGTATTTTATCTTATGGGCGGCGCGGTGGCAGAGTGGTGATCTGTGTGGAGTTTGCTTGTTCTCCCCGTGTCTGTGTGGGTTTACTCCGGGATTTCTCCCGTTTCCTCCCACACGCCAAAAACATGCAAGTTAGGTTAATTGGCATCAAACTGGGGATTCTAACTTGTCCTTAGGTGTGACTGTGAGAGTGAATGGTTGTCTGTCTCTCTGTGTTGCCCTGAGATGGACTGGCGATCTGTCCAGGGTGGACCCTGCTTCTCGCCCAGAGATGCTGGGATAGGCTCCAGCCCCCCCCCCCCCCCCACCGGGACCCGAAAAAAGGATTAAGCGGAAGAAGATGAATGAATGAATGAATTTTATCTTATTTCAATTTTTATTTATTTCTTTATTTTTATTTATTCGTTTGCACAGCATGTCTTTTATTTTATCCACATTAATTTATTTATTTCACAAAAATGTATCTTTTATTTATCTTTCTTTGAAAATAAATGAATGGACTTGTAAAGCATGTGTTTTTAGGCCAAAGATCATGTGTTCCATGCTGTGAACCACCCTGATGATCCTGCAGCTGCAGTCTTTCCTGGTTTCTCTTCTCTCCTGCCTGATGAGGACGAGGCTGAGGATCCACCTCCACCTTTTCACATCTCCACCCTGGAGCTCAGCTGCACCTCCTCCTGCCCAGTCCTCCTGGGACTGTGTGAACATCTGCGGCGCTGCTCCACATCCCGCTCCTCGTGTTCTCTGCCACACAGCGCCGCCATCTTGAAGTGCTGCTGATGTGACCCAGCTCAGATCTACAGCCACATACTACATTCAAACCATTTAGAATAGATTGGATGGTGATCTGTCCAGGGTGGACCCTGCCTCCTGCCCAAAGATGCTGGGATAGGATCCAGCCCCCCCCCGCAACCCGAAAAGGATTAAGCGGAAGAAGATGGATGGATCAGGTTCAGGTTCAGGTTCCTTTATTTGTACCTGTAGGTAGATTTGTTTTGCAGTCTGGTGACATCCATATTTACAAGCCACAATTACATTCAACATAGACACAAACACAGGCACACATGAAGCTGACTATAAACATGATAAAAATACTCAAGGCTCCATCAATCAGGATATAAAGACAAAGAGATGAGAGAAAAACCAGAGGTTAGAGAGAAGGGTCATATTAAAAGTTAAAGACTAGTCAAAGAGGTTAAAAACTCAAAGGTCTAAAACCCAATAAAATATTTAGAACCCAAATAACATCCTACAAAAATAAGTAAATATAAAATGGAGTTAATAAATAGGTACCTAAATTATGTGCAATATATTGTTAGAGCTTGTTCAACTCTTTGACAGCAGCAGCAACAAAGCTGTTTTTGTAGCGCTGGGTTTTACTTTTTGGGACAGCAAACCTCCGTCTGGAGGGAAGAAGCTGAAAGTGGTAGTGCAAAGGGTGGGAGTCATCATTTAAAATGGAGGTAGCCATCCTCTGTACCTGTCTGGTGTACAGGGATGTCAGGCTCAGTTGTGACTCACCAAGCAAACGACTGGACCATCTAACTACCTGATCCAAGGATTTCCTCTGTTTCAGTTTTATCTGACCAAACCATGACACTAAAGAAAAGGATAAAACAGATTCAATAAAAGCCCGATAAAACATTGTCATTATGGTTTGGTCAATTTGGAAGCGTGCAAGTTTTCTCAAGCAATGCAAATGTTGCTGACCCTTTTTGCACACCCTTTCAGAGTTCTCTTCAAAGTTTAAATTACTATCAATAATCGTCCCAAGATATTTGTAGGATTGTACACATTCAGTGGTCTGGCCTTTTAGTGCGGTGACTTTGTGCCTGGGAGTTTTCCTCCTAGAGTCAATAATCATGTCTTTAGTTTTTGTTGTATTCAGCTGCAGGTAGGAATCCTCACACCAGTGAACAAAGTCATCAACTACTGGGCCGTGGCCACTCTCACCATCCTGGAGGAGACTGACAATAACTGAGTCATCAGCATACTTTATAATGTGTCTGTTGTCATGTCTGCTCCGACACATGTTTGTGTACAGGATGAAGAGTAGTGGTGACAACACACACCCCTGAGGAGAGCCCGTAGAAGAGCACTTTTGGTCAGACAATGTACCATTGACCCTTACTCTCTGCGTCCTGTTGGTTAAGAAATCCAGAATCCAACCCACCAGATTATTACTCAAATCAAATTGTTGCAGGAGCCTTTCAACTAAAATATGAGGTTGGATTGTATTAAAAGCGGAGGAAAAGTCCACAAATAAAAGCCTGGCGTGTGTCCCATTAAAATCCAGATGTTTAAAAAGCATGTTAAACAGAGTGACAGTGGCATCCTCCACTCCTCTGTGAGGCCTATAGGCAAACTGCAAAGGATCCAATGCATGTTCAGTCTGCTTTAGGACCTCACATCTGACCAGTTTTTCAAAAATTTTCATTAAAATTGAAGTCAAAGCAACTAGTCTAAAGTCGTTTACCGTTTTAGGACAGCTGGATTTTGGAACGGGAACAACCACAGCATCTTTCCAGATCTTAGGCACATGTTGTGTCTGTAAGGACTTATTACCTCCGCCAAGGAGGTTATGTTTTCATCGGCGTTGGTTTGTCTGTCTGTTTGTTTGTTAGCAAGATAACTCAAAAAGTTATGGACGGATTTTCATGAAGTTTTCACAGATTGTCAGAAATGGGGTATCCTAGAGATGATTTGATTTTGGTGGTGATCCGGATCACTGTCCAGAAGAAAACTGCCATTACGGAAAATGACATTTTTGTCAATAACTACTGAACCTGTAATCCTATCTGTAAATAACCCTATGTACATTTCTTCATTTGCTTATATTTTATTTTGGAGCTTATTACTTTTATGTACTATCAGTTACGGTTAGCTTCCTGTTTGATATTCGGTGCTTTTATTTTGAAGGAACTTCCGGTTATAACCGTTAGCGTGAGCAAACTAACGGCGGCAAAAGACGGGGAAGAAAAGGTTGTGACAAAAATAAAACGTATTTGTTATTAGCAGCCCCCTTGATAGAGGCACAAGGTATGTTTAATATGTAAATATGACAATTTGAATTTTTGTGTTAACATGTATGTATATTTTGTAGAATTTATTGCCAAGAGTTAAGGTTATTTTCAGTTAACAGTTGTAAGAGTATGGACTTTAGCTTATACAATGTTTTTCTGTGTGGTTCCCAGCTTTTACGGTGAATTTGAGGGTTTACTGCCATTAAACCTAAAAAATCATCAGTAAAGTGTCAACCTTCATTCGGGGGGGTATGCTACACTATCATTGTGAATCCAATTGCTAGTCATATGTTTTCATGGTCAAGAAATCTGAAAACGTACACACAAACACTGTATGAGGGGAACTGTGGCGCTAAACCACCATTACGGAAAATGTCATTTTCGTCAATAACTACTGAACCACTAATCCTATCATTGTGAATCCAATTGCTAGTCATATGTTGTCATGGTCAAGGAATCTGAAAACGTACACACAAACACTGTATGGGGGGAACTGTGGCGCTTGGCGGAGGTCTGCGCTCTCCGAGTGCTTTTCTAGTTGAAAATGTAGTGAAATCTCCACTGTTTACAGCAGGAGACAATACAGCTGGGAAGAACTAGCTAGCACTCAACTGCCACCCGGTGCTAATGGAGAAACTTGACATACTGGGAGAACTGAAGCGAAAACGACGCGGGTGCCGGGCTGGAGTTTAGGCGGCGTGCAAGAAATATAAGACAGAATAATAAAGAGCGATGGCCAGAACCAAGCAGACTGCCCGTAAATCTACTGGAGGAAAAGCCCCCAGGAAGCAGCTGGCCACCAAGGCTGCTCGGAAAAGTGCTCCGGCCACCAGCGGAGTGAAGAAACCTCACCGTTACAGGCCCGGTGCCGTGGCTCTGAGAGAGATCCATCGCTACCAGAAATCCACGGAGCTGCTCATCCGTAAGCTGCCCTTCCAGCGCCTGGTGAGGGAGATCGCTCAGGACTTCAGGACCAACCTGCGCTTCCAGAGCTCCGCCGTCATGGCTCTACAGGAGGCCAGCGAGGCCTACCTGGTGGGTCTCTTCGAGGACACCAACCTGTGCGCCATCCACGCCAAGAGGGTCACCATCATGCCCAAAGACATCCAGCTGGCCCGCCGCATCCGCGGAGAGAGAGCTTAGACTTTCTGCTGCACATCCACCAACCACAATGCTCCGCACTGTGTGTCTATATATATATATTTATAGTAATATGTACATATGTATACTAGCTGTTCTTGTTTTTTCTTGCCTTCTGATTGTTGCTCTGAGTGTTGCTATCCCTGTGCTGTTGCAATCCTGGAATTTCCTCATTGTGGGACTAATAAAGACTTATCTTATCTTGTCTTAAATACAGGACTCAGTTCATGTGCACAGGACTTTACCAAGCGCCCACATATATTATCAGGGCCCTGACTTTTGTTCACTTTTACAGCACAGAACTCCCTTTTAACATCCTGCACCTCAATATTAAAGTGCTGATTGTCTTTGAGTTTCCGTTTCAAATCTTGGGTTTCAGTGCTAAAATCAAAGGAGTCAAAGCGACCATAAAAACAATTAAGAGCATTAGCCAGCTCTGTGTCTAAATTAAAACCATCTAAAAACACATGATTACTGCACTCTGTGCCCTGAAGGCCTGCAATAGTTTTCATATTGGCCCAGGCTGAACCAAGTTTCTTTGTTGCCATCTTGCTTTCCAACTCTGATTTATAATTCTGTTTTGCTCTTAAAATTTCGGCCTTCAGCTCTTTTGTGGCAACCTGTAGCTCAGAAACAACCCCCTGTTTAAAGGCAAGTGCTTTCCTCTGTAAGCAGGATTTAACTGATTTTGTAACTGATTTTGGATGGATATTTATCACTTATTTTTTCAGCATTTTCAACCTTTCTTATTTGAATAAAAACGTTTTGCATGTTAAGCAACTATTAGGTAAATAATGCATAAGTTTAGTTTTTTCGATCCTATTCCAGCTGACAAGAAAACTGATAAAACCAGCACACAAACCAACAGTTATGCCTTTCTGGCATTTAAAGCAGACAACAACAAAATACAGGTAAATGAAACAGGACCAAAAGGTCTAGACTGCAGCTATAGCTGATTTTGTCTACCCTTTTACATGAAACATTGTCAATTCATTATAAATTTATACACAAGAGTAGCAGAACTTAATGTAGGCCTAAATACATACATGCATACTGTACATATCCACCTTATTCCTGGGGGTGCCGCTGTAGGAATGATTATGGGCAGTGTTATGTCTGAATAATAGGAGACGGAGGCTTCTCTCTGCTGAATACTGAGCTCCTTTATTTTCCCGTTCAACACAATATACACTCTAGCCGTAGCCCACCTGACGTCATCGCCCCCCCAACCCCCCGGCGTGGCTATGCCAAGTCTCAACACACAATTCTCATATATAACATTCCTCCCCCCCTTCACAAAGTTTCAGAGCCCCCCCCCCCATCCAAAACCATGAACATATTGTCAGGAATGCAAACAGGTCATCTTTTTTTTTTTCCCATCCATATATACCACTGTGGTGACCCACCACAATCTACATGGACATTCATAACACTCAGCTAGGGCGTGAAGCAGAACTATTTGCATACAGACAGAGAGCCCCTTGGGGGACAACCAGTTAATCACGCGATTGATATGTATTGACTGATATGTATATCAATATGTAAATGTGCCATGCATTCTCTCTTGTCTGTACAAAAAAGCTGACTTTACATGCCTCAGGATAGTGCACTCAGATAGCTCACACACACAGCACAGCGCACAGCGCTACTGTGTGTCTCATGATGATGGAGGAATAAAAACTCTGAAACCTTCAGCTCGCCATTTCACACCTGAACTTATTTTGTTCCTCCACACTGGTGACCCTTGACGAAGAATGGAACACCAGGCGAACACCCCAGAGATGACCCGGACAGAAAGCCTCAGCACCCATCATGGTGCGTCCTCGCCTGATCCCTTACCTCCACATTGATGACCTGACAAGGGAGAATGACCGTCTGCTCCCTCTCACCACGCTGTGGATTCCAGAGACCAGGGATCGCCTACATCCTTCGCATCCACACGGGAGCGGTGCGCCTTGTCGTCTCTCCATGATGGCGACCTCCAGGGCCGGATGGAGAGCGCAGCGCTGGGACCAAGACGCACGATCAGCGACACGAGCAACGCACAGAAACAGCTTGAACAGGGAAGACCATCGGCGCCGACTGTGTTGATTTCCATCAAGCTCCCTGACCCTGACTCACCTCTCAACAACGGACCTTCCGCACACAGAAGCCACATGCGCACACTGCAGGATTACGAGGACTGTGGTCAAAGCATCATCCAAAACATCACCAAAGCATCATCCAAAACAAACACAGTTCATGGGCCAAATAAAGTCCAAGGCTCCAAGACCCAAAACAAAGCAGGTCAGGTGGTCTACCCAAGTTGATGGGCCACCAGACTGCAACAAACAACAGGTCAGAGGGTCTACCAAAGTCCATAAGCCCTTGGACCAGAAAAAAAATATGGGTCAGGGGGCCTGCCTCAGTCCATTAACCCCCAGACTGGAATGCAGAGCCGGTCTGGCGGCCTGCCAATGTCCATAGGCCACTGAATCAGAGAACAAGGTGGAATAGTGGCCACAGGAGCACAGAGCTCACCAAACAAACACAGAGGAGCCCTTTGCTCTGTGACTAATGACTGCTTCACGCTGACCCCAGCCTCTGGAACAACAGGTGGAGGCATGCCAGCCTCTTGGGCAATGGGTGGAGTGGACTGCTCGACCTTTTGGATGACAGGTGGAGCGGACTGCTCGACCTTTTGGATGATGGGTGGAGTGGACTACTTGACCTTTTGGACGACACATGGAGCGGACTGCTCAACCTCTTGGACAACGACGGGTGGGGCAGACTGCTCGACCTCTTGGACAGATGGTGTCAGAACATCCGGCCCCGACGCCTGGAGAACTACCCCCATTGCAGTCATCACAGACGGGGTAGAAAGACAAGGTGAGGTGTCACCAAAAACAGCAGGAGCTAGGCAAGTCTTAACTAGTATTGATGTTAAAAATGCAAAGAAAAGCACTTGCCTGAGCTCCTGGTCCTCTGCTGCTGAGGTGACTTCTTCAGGATGAGCTGCAGGAGCCAGAGCATAGACCTCGGGCAGAGCAGGAACTGAAGTGTGCACAGAGGAAACAGCTGGAGCTGTAGAATACACCTCAGGGACAGCGGGAGCCGTTATGTGCACCTTGGAGACAGCAGGACCGTTGTGTGCACCTCAGAGAGAGTGGGAGCCATTCTATGCACTTCAGAGACAGTGGGAGCCATGATGTGCACCTCTGAGACAGCTGGTACTATTGTGTGCACCTCAGGGATGGCTGGTGCTGTTGTGTGAACCTCAGGTATGGCTGAAGCTGTTGTGTGCACCTCGGGGATGGCAGGAACTGTGATGCGCACCTCGTGAGCAGCTGGAGCTGTCCAGAGAAGAGCCGGAGGTTGTGGTGGAGCTGGGGAGAGACATGGTGCTGATACTGGAGCTGAGTAGCGAGGGGGTGCTGGTTTTGGGAGCCGAGGCAGCTGGGTCATCCAATGTCAACTGGTTCCAACCCAGCTGGAATACATGCTCTGGAAGGAGCCATGGTTTGCAGTCCAGGATGAGCTCCTTCTGAGCAAGCACAGCCAGCCGGCGCACCTCCTGTTCCTCCTCACCCACCCACCCCCACACACACACACAAGGGTACCAATGCTGCTGCCCCAAGCCAGCAAACTACAGGATCCTCTGGAGAAGCTGACCCCTCCCAGATGAGCCAGTTCCCCCCAGTATGGCCAATCTCTCACAAAAACCCGAATTGTAAACCGGAGAAGAAGGTGAGGATGGGGTGGATGGACAGGGCAGCAGAGTTATTAGCAGAGTGGGGTGGAAAGAACTCAGCAGCGGGAGGCAGCCACAGCTGAGTCTCCCCATTGGGAACCAGACAAGTCCCTTCATTAATAGATGTGGAAAAAAATAATCAGGTACTTGCCTGCATTCCTGCTTTGCTGCCGCTGACCCATCCGGCTAGTCCTTCCAAAAGAAGCTGGAGCTCGTCAGACAGGAGGAGGATGCTGATGGTGGGCCAAAGGAGGAAACGGAAGCCTGGTGCATCCTCACCAGGGATGTATGGAGTGTCAGGGAGGGATAGTACCTCTGACAGGGCAACAGTCGCACCTCTGGGTGGTCGATCTGCTTTGGTTCCCTCTTGGCCCTCAACTGTCACCTGTGGCTCCACGTAGCTGTTTGCATGCAACAGCAGCCACACTCTGGTAAACCACTTTGACTGGCGGGCAAAACCAGGTGAGGGCAGCCGACGGGTTTGAAACCCTCGGTGAGGTAGGGCTTGTCTACCTACGCATACATAGACTGGACCCGGCGGACTGCACGGAGGAAACCACCAGATTGGCTCAATGGGCAGGAAGGCAGACACAGCAAAGCGTTGTGGAGTGCAACTAGGACACAGTGAGACATATAGGACACTGCTGGCCATCCACTGCATCCTAACCTATCTCCAGCCGACTTGACTATATCTTGCCACTGGATCCAGATAGGCTGGGACGAAAGAATGAGGCTGATGACCCTGCGCAACTCTCCCTCACTTAAATCAAATTCACCCACAAGTGAAAACATCCCCCCCCCAAGTGCTGTGGCGAGGGGCAAATGACAAAGCAGCAAGTGTGGATACACTGGAAGCTGTGGCCACAATCCCACACACATGCGGCCCAGGGCATAGGGTCGCTCTCTACTGGACCAAAGCAGCAGTCCAGTTCAGCAGCCCCCTGGGTGTCTGAGCAGCCCTCTTTAGGATTCGCTCTGCTCACCTCCATGGCCTGAGGAAGGGACTAGAAAAGGTGCCCTAAACATTGCCTGCTTCACTACACCTTGGCCAGCAAGTGACGAAGCAGCAAGTACGAATACACTGGAAGCTGTAGCCACAATCCCATTCGTAGGCGGCCCAGGGCAAAGGGTTACTCTCAACTGGACCAAAGCAGCAGTGGAATTCGGCAGCCCCCTGGGTCTCTGAGCAGCCCTCTTTAGGATTCACTTTGTCCACCTCCATGACCTGAGGAAGGGGCTAGAAAAGGTGCCCTAAACATAGCCTGCTTCGCTACACCCTGGCCAGCAAGCCGTGGTTGGCAGGGATCCCATTCTAGCAGTCGAAATTCTCAGAAGAAATCAACTAAGGTGACATCACTCACCACTGGCACTTGGAATGAGCGAATGCTCGTGGACAGCTCCAAAAGCGGACATATCTGAGAGATGGACAGCACTTGCTGCAAGAGAATTCAGCAGGTACAACATCCACCCTGCCGCTCTGAGCAAGACGTTTGCAGACAAAGGTCAGCTGACAGAAGTCAAAGCCGGCTTCACCTTTTTCTGGAGCGGCTGAGGCAGCGAAGAACACTGTGAAGCAGGAGTGGGTTTTGTGATCAGATCCAATCTGATCAGCAAGCTTACCAGCCTTCCCAAAGGAACCAACAACCGCCTCATGACCCTGTGGCTCCCCCTCCGAGGAAAACGCCATGCCACATTCATCAGTGTATATGCCCCCACCATGACGAACCCAGATGAGATCAAAGAAAAGTTTTATGAGGACTTAGAGACTCTTGTTGAAGGTGTACCAAAGAAGGACAAAGTCATTGTTCTTGGAGAATTTTAACTCCAGAGTTGCTACAGACTACCAGACATAGGAGGGAGTCCTTGGGAAAAATGGAGTTGGAAAGTGCAACGGTCTTCTCCTGTTGAAGATGTGTGCCTCTCATGACCTTCTGATCACTAATACTGTCTACCGCTTGCCAGATCTCAACAAGACCTCCTGGATACATCCATGCAGCAAGCATTGGCATCTGATTGTTTACATCACTGTGAGAAGGAGAGACAGGCAGGACGTTAGAGTGACGAAGGTGATGTGTGGCGCAGACTGTTGGACAGATCACAGACTCATTCTCTCAAAGCTCAACATGCACATCCAGCCCAAACGGCGTCCACAGGGGAAAAAGGCAAACCAGCAACTCAGTGCCACCAAGCTGGAACAGCACTCTGTGCAACAGAACCTCATTGAGGACCTGGACAGCAAGCTTAGTCAGCTCAACCTCTGGGCGTATGGAGCAGAAGAAGGCTGGGCTGCTTTCAGAGACATGGTGTACAACACCTCACTCACTCATCTGGGCCAGAACACGCACAAACACCAAGACTGGTTCGAAGAAAACAATGAGGACATCCAAAATCTGCTTCACGAAAAGCGTGAAGCCCACAGAGCATACCAGCAAGACAGCAGATCTGCCTCTAAAAAGGCAACCTTCAACTCCATCAAAGGAAAGGTGCAGACAAAGCTTAGAGAGATGGAGGACTTCTGCCTCAGCAAAAAGCCAGATGAAATACAGCAGAACGGTGACAGCAACAACTCCAAATGCTTCTATGATGCCCCTAAGGCCATCTATTGGCCTCAGTCTTCTGGAACATCACCACTGCTCAGTACTGACGGGTCCACTCTCCTCACTGACAAGAATGCAACCCTGGAAAGATGGGCAGAACATTTCAGCAGCGTCCTGAGCAAACCTTCATCCATCAATGCAGAAGCCATCACTCGCATGCCCCTAGTACAGGTGAACACGTCTCTGGCAGAACCTCCAATGGAATCAGAAGTCCAAAAAGCAATCAAATTCCTTTCAAACGTCAAAGCACCAGGCTCTGATTCCATCCCAGCTGAAATCTACAAGGCAGGAGGACCAGTTCTAATACAGAAACTCACCAAGCTCTTTCAGACCATGTGGCAGCAGGAAATCATCCCCCAGGAGCTCAAAGACACCTCCAGTGTCCATCTCTAAAAGAGAAAAGGAAACAGGCAGTCCTGCGACAACCACCGTTGGATCTTTCTCCTCACTATCGCTGGCAAGATCCTCGCAAGAGTCCTTCTCAACCACCTCATTCAGCACATAGAAGGTGGTCACCTGCCGGAGAGCCAGTGTGGCTTCAGAGAGGGTTGTGGAACTGCTGACATGATCTTCACCACACGCCAACTTCAGGAAAAGTATCAAGAGCAGAACAGGGACCTCTTCACATTTGTAGATCTGACCAAGGCTTTTGATACCGTCAGTCATGAGGGGCTGTGGAAGATCATGGTGAAGTTTGGCTGCCTGGCCAAGTTCATCAGCATGATGTGCCAGTTCCATGACGGCATGCTTGTTTGAGTACTGGACGACGGAGACTCCTCTGAAGCTTTCCCAGTCACCAACAGAGTCAAGCAGGGTTGTGTACTCGCGCCCACACTTTTCAGCATGATGTTCACAGCCGTGCTGTCTGACACCTTCTCCGATGATGAAGAAAGTGCCATCAGGATCAGATACAGGATGGATTGCAGGCTCTTCAACCTGCGGAGGCTCCAAAAGGTGATAATACTAGTGTCATTTGCTACTGCAGAAAAACCTGTGGTGATGCATCTATTGTAACCTGTGAGTCTGGCTTTTGTCAAATTGGTCAGTTCCATGTACAGTGTCTCAGGTTGAAAAATGTTCCAAAGAAAAAGTGGTGCTGTCCAGATTGTAGAGCAATTTCAAGGAGTCAGAAAAATCTGAAGAACTAAGTGTGTGTAGCATGTAGATTGTGGTTGTATCATAACCTGAGGTTTACTAAAAATAATAAAATGTATTGGCCAAATAGAATATAATATTTCTTTGTTGTACAACTAGCTTAGCTATTGCATGTAAATATATATCATGACTTAAGTAATAAATTCAAATTTAATTGTTATAAATAATTTTCAGGTTATTTCATTGCATGCATCATATAAAATGTTGATTGCATAGCCGCGAGTAAGGCAGCTATGCAATCTTTCCTCTTCAGCGCTGCCACCCACCTCCTGCGCCTGTCTTCGTCAGCTGGGAACCGGTAAAACTTCAAGTTGGATCCCTTTTTCTGGCGATTTGTACACCCAAAGGCACAGCAGTGAAACAACATAGTCTAATTCAATGCCAACATAAAATAAAACAAAGACGTAGGTTGAAATCAGGTAAATATATCGAGATCTGGTACACCGCTGAACAGCTGCTGAATGTGCCGTCCACTCGCTTCTGCCGTCCAATATGGCGGCGTAAACAAAAGGTGTGATGTCACAGCAAATGGTCAATAGAGAGAGAGGGGGGAGAGGGGGAGGAGGGGGAGAGAGGGGAGGAGAAGGGGGATGAGTTGGGGGGAGAGGTGAGCTCAAACCGGGCAAAGAAGCTGTTAAGCTCCCCTGCCAGAGTGGAGCTGCTGTCCAATGTTGGGCGGTTCTGGCTTCTGTAGTTGTTGAGGCCCTGGATGCCTCTTCATATCTTTTGGGGGTTATTAACAGTGAAGAAGCCCTCCACCTTCCTCCTGTAGGTGTTCTTAGTGTGTTTTATGCCTCTTCTCAGGTTGGCTCTGGCAGTGCTGTAGAGAGAGCGTGTCCCTCTGCCTGAAGGCTGAGTTGCAAGCTCTGATTTGAGCCTGGACCTCACTGGTAATCCAGGGTTTCCGGTTTGTAAAGACCCAGATGTGTTTGGTGACTGTCACATTTTCTACACAGCATTTAATGTAGAAGAGGACAGACTCGGTGTCCAGGTCCTGCTGTTCAAAGATGTTCCAATCTGTGCATCTAAAGCAGTCCTGTAGCTGGAGGAGAGCATTTTAAGATAAGATAAGATAAGATAAGCCTTTATTAGTCCCACAATGGGGAAATTCCAGGATTGCAACAGCACAGGGATAGCAACATTCAGAGCAACAATCAGAAGGCAAGAAAAAAAAAAAAAAAAAAGCAAGAGCAGCTAATATACATATGTACATATTACTATAAATATATATATATATACACAGACACACAGTGCAGAGCATTGTAGCTGGATGGAATAAAGATATGAGTATATAAACACACAGTGCGGAGCGTTGTAGCTAGATGGAATAAATATGTAGATATTTATTATTTAGCGAATGCAAAGTCCTTAAGCCAAGCAGTTGCCTCCTGGTTTGCTGTATGGAGGGTGTGTAATCCTCCTTCCAGTCTTTGGAGCGGGCAAGCCTCTATGATGTGTTCCATAGTTTGCTCCTCTCCACATGCGCACAGTGGGCTAGGGCTACTGCCCCATCTGTGAAGGCTGGCCAAGCAGGGGCCATGTCCAGTCCTGAAGCGATTGAGTGTAGACCACTGTCTCCTTGGGAGGTTGGTGCCCGGGACCTGTTGGTTGGGGTTTATCACCAGCTGTTTGTTTGGGACCTCCTTGGTTTCCCATTCCTCTTGCCAAGCTGTCTGGATGGTAAAGTCAGCTGGGGGAGGGTTTTTCCAAATCGGCCGTCTGGATGAAAGTCGGGCAGTGGGTGGGGTGTAGATATCTGCATGGATTGGTAAGTAAGGAAAATCTTTAACTTTTTGGAGCATCCTTTGAGTTAATGCTGCTCGCCGGATGTGTGGAGGGGCTATGTTTGACAGTACAGAGAGCCAGGGGAGTGGTGTTGAGCGGATTGTTCCAGTTATAGTTCTCATGGTTGAGTTGAGCTGGGTGTCTACATGGTGTGTGTAAGATGACCTGGACCAGACAGGGGCACAATATTCTGCTACAGAGTATGAAAGGGCCAGTGCTGAGGTGCGCAGGGTGGAGACTGCCGCCCCCCATTTTGCACCAGCGAGCTTGCAGAGCAGGTTGTTTCGTACTTTCACAGCCGTCCCCTTTAGATGTTCCTTGAAGGATAAGGTCCTATCAAGGGTCACTCCAAGATAAGTTGGATTTGGGGCATGCTTAAGCTTGAGTCCGCTCAGGTGGATGTTTAGTTCTCTGGCAGCTTTTGCATTGTGGAGATGAAATACACTGGAGACGGTTTTTGCTGGGCTTGGTTTTAGGCGCCAGATTTTGCAGAACTGGTCCAGTTTAGCAAGATCTTCCGTGAGCACCCGTTCCAGTGGTTCAAAGTCTGGTGCTTGGAATGCCAAACAGATGTCGTCTGCATAGATGAATTTGCGGGATTTTGTAGTAGGCAGGTCGTTTATGTAGAGGTTGAACAGAGTTGGAGCTAGAACTGAGCCTTGTGGGAGTCCGTTTTTCTGCATTCTCCATGCACTTGTGTTCTGACTGAGGTGGACTCTGAACCTTCGGTTGGTCAGCAGGGTTTTTATAATTGCTGTTGCCCAAGCAGGGATCGCCTTTATAAGTTTCAGGAGGAGGCCTTTGTGCCAGACCGTATCATAGGCGGCTGTAAGATCGAGAAACACAGCCCCTGTCTTCAGTCTGCTCTCGAAGCCATTTTCAATGAAGGTGGTTAGGGCCAGTACTTGTTCTCCTGTACTGCGGTCCTTGCGGAAACCTGCTTGATCCACACTTAGAATATCCTCTATTTCTGGGGAAATGCGTTGCAGTATTAGGTGCTCCATGATTTTGTAAGGAACGCTGAGTAGGGAGATTGGGCGGTAGCTTGCTGGTAGTTTGTGGTCTTTGCCAGGTTTTGGGATGGCAATGACCTTTGCTGTCCGCCATTTCTTTGGGATCGAGTTCGTTTGTGTGATCCTTGTGTAGAATTGTGTCAACCAGGTTAGGGCTCGAGGGCCAAGATTCTTCATGAATTCTGGGAAGATGTTATCGTATCCTGCTGCCTTTCCACATTTCAGGCCCTGTAGGACTTTCTCCAGTTCAGCAGCCTCGAAGGGTTCAGGGTTCGTTTCCTCTACAGGCATTTTTTGGTGTTTTTTTTAGCTCAGTTGTAACTGCTCTTCTGGTGTCTTTGTCTTGGGGTGCTTTGGCGATAGTCAGTAGGTGGGATGCAACTTGGTTGGGTGTGACGGATGCTCGGCTTTGGCTAGGGGGCTTCTGTGCAGCTCCTAGGCGACGGATGAGGCTCCAACATTTCCTGCTAGAGTGGGTAAAGCTCCGGTCAGCAACTGTCTCCTCCCATTTCTTTCGCCGGGCTGTATTTAGCGATTCAATGAGATGGTCTGCTATCTCTGGGTCCCCTGATGTTTGATAGGATTGTAGGAGGGCAGCACTTTCTCCGTCCAAACATGGGACATTGAGGGGTCGGTAGCCTCGTGGGATTGCAGTATGGGCAGCCTTGAAGATTGCGCTGCAGAAGCGGTTGTATGCTTCATCTACAGTGATGGTGTGGAGTGGGATGGTAACAATGCTCCGGTCCAGAGTTTCACTGAATTTCTTCCAGTTGGCTTTGCGGAAGTTCCAGCGCATCTTCCTTGGGCTGTATATGACTGGAAGTTGTAGGCCAATGTGTACAAGCAGGGGCCGGTGTGGGCTGTGTGGAAAATCATCAAGAATGAGGATCTGTGTAGGATATGGCTCCCCATTCAAAGAGCTGACCCAACACAGGTCAGGAGAATAGTCCTTCTTCCACCTAGCAGAGTGGAAGGTTCCTCTTTGTTTGGGGTCGTATATCAAAGCGAGGTCATTTCTGGATGCCCAGTCTGAAAGTGCCTCCCCATCACTGTCCACTGCTGGGTACCCCCAGTCAGGGTGATGGCTGTTAAAGTCCCCCACATAGATGGCAGGGTGGGGTAGGGTGGGTAAGACCTGCAGATCCCAGTTGGCATTAGGGGGCTTGTACACATTGACAATATGGAAGCCACCAATGATTATGGTGTCTGAGAAATGTGTTGTTATCAGGTGATTTGCTTCAACTATGTCAGAACGCACATAGGTGGCACGTCCATGTTTAGCATGTAGAACATAGCACAGGAGGTCAAAGCCTTTGATGGTGAAGCGGCCAGCTTCCTCTGTGCCAATATGAGTCTCTTGGAGGCAGATTACATCAATCGAATGTTGGAAGGCGAGGACTTCGATAAGGCTTCGCTTGGCTGCAGATAGGCCTTCAACGTTTAGTTGTAATATGCGAAGGGCAGATCCTACCACAAAGTGCTCTTGGGGCTGTTTGCTTTCGGCTTTAGGACTGTGACTAGGATTCTTCTTTGACTTGGCACAGAGGCGTCGTCTCTTTGAATTTAGTCTGCTGGTAGGATCATTAGCTTCCCCAGGCAAGCCCGGGTACTGGCGGAGGGCGCGACGAGAACGCTGATCCATTGCCCCCCCTAATATGTAGATATATAAACACCCACAGTACGGAGCATTGCAGCTAGGTGGAATAAATATGTAAATATAGAAACACACACAGTGCGGAGCATTGTAGCTAGATGGAATAAATATGTAAATATATAAACACACACAGTGCAGAGCATTGTTGCTAGATGGGATGAAACAGCACAACTGTCTACTTAGTTATCCTACATGGTATGATTATGTACCCATACATATTCTCACCCTCCATAGCGACCGGTATTTTCCTAGTTGTATGCCGGAGGGGACCATTGTGTAAGTCATTGTGTAAGGGGACCATTGTGTAAGTCTACTGCGTCTTTTGCATTCAAAATTAGGTTGTCACGTCTTTTTGCTATCTCTGCGAGCAGCCCTGCTTAGGTTGTACAGTCTGACAGCCGTTGGTAGGAAGGACCTGCGAAACCTCTCAGTTGTGCACCTGGGATGATGTAGTCTGCTGCTAAATGAGCTCCTCAGTGTATTCAGTATGTCCTGCATAGGGTGGAACTCGGACTCCAGCAGAGATGACAGTTTAGCCACCGTCCTTCTCTCTCCTATCTCCTCCACCGGGTCAAGGCGCTGCCCCAGGACAGAGCTAGCTTTCTTGATCAGTTTGTTCAGTCTCTTGCTATCGGCTGCGATAATGCCACTGCCCCAGCAGACCACTCCAAAAGTGATGGCTGATGCCACCACTGTGTCATAGAATGTCTTCAGCAGCGCCCCTTGTACACCAAAAGACCTGAGTCTCCTCAGTAGGAACAGCCTGCGCTGTCCCTTCTTGTAGAGTGCGTCGGTATTGTGTGACCAGTCTAGTTTATTGTTCAGATGAACACCCAGGTACTTGTAGGATGTCACCATCTCGATGTCTGTTCCCTGTATATTTACTGGTGCTGTGAAGGGTTGTCCTTGCCTGTGGCAGTCCACCACCAGCTCCTTAGTTTTCCTCGCGTTGATCTGGAGGCAGTTCCGATGGCACCAGTCCACGAAGTCCTGGATAAGCCCTCTGTACTCAGCTTCATCTCCATTGGAGATGAGGCCAACAATCGCAGAGTCGTCAGAGAACTTCTGTAGATGGCAGTGTGTTGTGTTGTGTGAGAAGTCCGCAGTATAAAGAGTGAACAGGAAGGGAGCCAACACCGTTCCCTGGGGGGCCCCCGTGCTACCGATGATCATGTCGGACACACAGTCCCGGGTTCTCACAAACTGAGGCCAGTTCGTGAGGTAGTCCAGGATCCATGATGACAGGTGCTGGTCCACCCCTGCGCGCAGCAGCTTGTCCTTTAGGATCATCGGTTGGATGGTGTTGAAAGCACTGGAGAAGTCAAAGAACATGATCCTCACCGCATTCCCAGGCTTCTCCAGGTGGGACAGAGAACGGTGAAGGAGGAAGATCACCGCATCCTCCACCCCAATGCCATGCTGGTAGGCGAACTGGAGTGGATCCATTGCTGGTCCCACCAGGGGGTGGAGGTGAGCAAGGAGCAGTCTCTCCAGGGTCTTCATCAAGTGGGACGTCAAGGCCACTGGTCTGTAGCTATTCAGGTCTTTGGGGTGGGAAGTTTTTGGTACAGGTACCACACAAGATGTTTTCCACAGCTGTGGTACCCTTCCCAGCTTCAGGCTCATGTTGAAGATGTACGCCACAATCCCACACAGCTGGTCTGCACAGGACTTGAGGAGCTTTGCGCTGATGCCGTCCGGTCCCAACGCCTTCCTCGCCTTGATCTTCTTCAGCTCCGTCCTCACCTGGGTCTTGGTCAGGGTCAGGATGGGGGGCTGTGTGTTGGGAGTGGGGGGGGGGGTGTTGGTGGAGTGGGGAGTGGGCAGCAGGACTTGATGTCTTTAGAGGCAGCAGTGGTTGTTGTGCAGTCAGGGGGGAGGGCGGTTGGTCAAACCTATTGAAAAACAGATTCAGATTGTTCGCCCACTCCCTGCCCCCCGTGGCCTGGGGGGAGGTATTCTGGAGCCCAGAGATGGTTTTAAGGTTTCTCCAGACCTCGCTGATGTCGCTCTGTTGCAGCTTGTCCTCCATCTTCTTCCTGAAGCTGTCCTTGCCTTCTCTGATCTTTCTCCTTAGCTCCCTCTGTACGGACTTCAGCATCTCCCTGTTCCCCGACCTGAAGATCCTCTTCTTCTCTCTCAGAAGTGTTTTTATCTCAGGGTTGATCCAGGGTTTGTTGTTTGAGCAACACCGTATGGACTTGGTGGGAACGGATTTGTCCACACAGAAGCTGAGGTAGTCCGTGATGGTGTGAGTGAGGCCATCGATGTCCTCACCACGTGGATCGCAGAGCTGCTCCCAGGTGGTGATTTCAAAACAGCCCTTTAGAGCGTCCATTGCCTCCTCAGACCATAACGTCACTGTGCGCATGGCCGGAGGTTGTCTGTGCACTAGGGGTTTGTACACCGGCCGGAGATGAACCAAGTTGTGATCCGATCTCCCGAGTGGGGGGAGTTGTGATGAGGTGTACGCCTCCTTAGTGTTTGCGTAGAATAAGTCCAGTATTTTATTGTCTCTAGTGTGGCATGTGACATACTGGGTAAACGTGGGTAGAATGGGAGACAGTGAAACATGGTTGAAATCGCCTGAGATGAGGAGAAGAGCATCTGGGTGTTCTGTCTGCAGCCTGCTGGTTACTGAATGGATGACGTCACGCGCTGTCCCAGCGTTCGCCGTCGGATTTGCATAAACAACAATACAGATCACGTGTGAGTGTTCCCTCGGGAGATATGTAGGCTGCATGCTAACAGCTAGCAACTCAATGTCTTTGCTGCAGTGTCGTTGTTTAACAGTGATATGTCCCGGTCTGCACCAGTTGTTGTTAACATACATTATCACTACACCGCCCCTTGCTTTGCCACTGTCTGGTGTTCGGTCTGCCTGTATCATGTGGAAACCCTCCAGCTCAATGTTAGCATCTGCTGCTAGTTCAGTTAGCCACATCTCGGAAAACAAAAGGAGAGAGCACTCCCAGTATATGCTATCGTAGCGGGAGATAGCCGCTATCTCATCTTCCTTTCCCAGTAACAACCGTACATTCCCCATGACAATAGATGGAAGGGAGGGTCTGTACCTTATATTTTTTGTCCTCCGCCTTACTCCAGCCCGGCAGCCATGGTGTTTTCGCCTCAGTTCCCTCGGTATGTCGAGTTTTTCCGTTAGCACCAGGTGGCAGTTGAGTGCTAGCAGCTCTTCCCTGCTGTATCGACTCCTGCTATAAACAGTGGCTCCGTCACCGGTTCAGGAGACATTTGGGACGATCTGTGTGTCCGTGATATAAATAGAGTGGAAAAAAAAAAAAAAACGGATCAAAAAGAGAGAGGAAGGGAAAAAAAGACTCAGAATTGAGCCGCTGTTGCAAAGGACAGCTGACTCGTGTGGCGCCAGAAGAGGTATTTTCAGGCCAGGTTTTAATTGTTTGGGCAGCACGGTGGTGCAGTGACTAACTAACTAACTAACCTGCACTTATATAGCGCTTTTCAAGTCACAAAGACCACTCAAAGCGCTTTAACTAGCACTAACCCTCTATTCTAAGGGCCTATAGGCGATAGATATCTAGGGACAATTTAGAACAACCAATTAACCTAGCATGCATGTCTTTGGATTGTGGGAGGAAACCGGAGCCCCCGGAGTAAACCCACGCAGCACAGGGAGAACATGCAAACTACACATAGAAAGGTTCTGACCCCTGCCAACCTGGGGATTCGAACCAGGAACCTTCTAGCTGTAAGGCAACAGCTAGAAGGTTCCTCGTTATAGACCGGTAGCTACGGAGGGTGACAATATGTATGGGTACATAATCATACCACATAGGATAACTAAGTAGACGGTTATGCTGTTCATTCCATCTAGCTACAATGCTCTGCACTGCGTGTGTTTATACATTCATATATTTATTCCATCTAGCTACAGTGCTCCGCACTGTGTTTATATTGTAACGTTGGGGCCATGTTAAGGGGGGCAGGGATTTCCCAGCATGCTTTGCCAGTTGAAACGTTACTGTGTGTGTGTATTAAATGTGTTATTACTGAGTTATTATACTGCTGTGTCATTATAACTGCGTTATAATGACCCAGCAGTGTTTAGCAGGATTAGGGCAAGATGTATCATGTGTGTGTAACCATGATTGAAACGGAGGTCTGGGAGAATGACCTCCCCTCCTCTCTGTGCTCAGAAGTAGTTGGGGTTGGTGGTGTGTAAATAAAGCCTGTTCATCACAGCCATCTTGCTCCTCTTTCTTTGTGTGAATCCCGCAAACGTCACACTGGTGTCAGGAGTGGGGATGGAGCAAGATGAGGATCCAGGCGGAGGTCCAGCGGCCAGAGCGGTTCATCGCTCAGCTGGGAACGGAGCGTAGAGCTGAGACGCCGGCCCCCGGAGAGGCTCGCCGCGATGGACGGAGCAGCGGACTCGACGGGACTGCTCTGCCTTTTTCAAGGCAGAACGGGCCGAGCAGAGCAAACCAGCCCTGTTTCCCGCCCTCTTCAGGGCAGGACGGGCTGGCGATTCCACAGCAATTAGGAGCGGCGATCGACCGGGCAGCGGGCCAAGATTCCCCGCTACAACGGCGAGAACCTGTTGGATGACCACCTGGCCCAGGTCGAGTTGGCTGCCACGCTGAACGACTGGTCATCGGAGGAAACCACCATGCTGAGAGCGAGTGGGAGGAGGAGCTACGGCAGACCACGGCAGTGCGTGCACGGAGGAGACAGCAGCAGTGACGCGAGGAAGGGGGACTTCCGCTGCGCAGAGCCAGGGTACATCGCATGGTACTGCCCCGCATGCAGCGCACGACAAACTGGCCCCTCGCCAACGTTAAATTAGAGCGAGGTGGCATGGACGGGGAAAAGGCCGCCTCCTGCAGATGCTTCCCCCGGCAGTGACGTCACAGAGGCCTTTGGAGCGCAGCAGCAGCGGAGTGAGCAGGACAGATCCGGTCTTTTCCCGGGCTCGGCAGGGGCTGGACGGCTGGACGCCTGGACGCGGGCCAGTGGCCGCCTGGGAGGTCCTGGCAGCAGTGGGAGTCGTGACTCCCACTGCCAGAGGAGGAACTGTGCGTAGTCCTACCGCCACCCGCAGATGCTTCCCCTTTCGGTGACATCACGGAGGCCCTCGGCGCAGCAGCAACGCGCAGCAGCAACGCACAGCAGTGACGCGCAGCAGCGGAGCGAGCAGGACGAAGATCCGGCTGTTTTCCAGGCGCGGCAAGGGCTGGACGCATGGACGCGGGCCAGCGGCCGCCTGGGAGACCTGGCAGCGGTGGGAGTCAGCCGGAGCGGGCATGGGACTCCCGCTGCCAGGAAAGGGACTGTGCGTGGTCCTACAGAGGCTGTCAGATGTGTCCACCCGCCCGCTGGTGGCCAAACCGGAACCCTACCCCAACCAGATACTCCGACCGAGACTCAGATGGACACTGGATGGCCCGTGCATGCCGCCCCGGCACCAGGCTGACTCGCGTTGGATTTCGGAAAGTGGACTTTGAATTTTCTGGGGACAGAAACCAGTCCAGGGGAGGGCAGTGTAACGTCGGGGCCATGTTAAGGGGGGCAGTGTGTGTGTATTAAATGTGTTATTACTGACTTATTATACTGCTGGGTCATTATAACTGTGTTATAATGACCCAGCAGTGTTTAGCAGGATTAGGGCAAGATGTATCGTGTGTGTAACCATGATTGAAACGGAGGTCTGGGAGAATGACCTCCCCTCCTGTCTGTGCTCAGAAGTAGTTGGGGTTGGTGGTGTGTAAATAAAGCCTGTTCATCACAACCATCTTGCTCCTCTTTCTTTGTGTGAATCCCGCAAACGTCACAATATATTCATATATTTATTCCATCTAGCCACAATGCTCCGCACTGTGTGTCTATATATTTATGTTTATATGTACATATGTATACTGGCTGCTCTTGTTTTTTTCTTGCCTTCTGATTGTTGCTCTGAGTGTTGCTATCCCTGTGCTGTTGCAATCCTGGAATTTCCCCATTGTGGGACTAATAAAGGCTTATCTTATCTTATCTTATCTTATAAGTGCAGGTTAGTTAGTTAATAGTAGTTAGTTTGTTTGTTTTGGGGGGAACTCTTCCTAAGTGTGTGTGTGTGGGGGGTGTAAGCAGGTAAAGGAGGGAGAAATGATCTGATTGTCCAGTGTGAGAGAGGGGATGGCTCTGCAGGCATGCTTAATATTGCTGTAAACATGATTTACTGTTTTGCCCCCTCTTGTGGGACACTTAACATGTTGGTGGAATTTGGGGAGTACAGTCTTTAAGCATGCTTTGTTAAAATCCCCTGCAATAATGTGGACTGCATTGGGGTAATCTTTCTGTTGCCTGCTAACAATGTGCTGGAGGTGGATGAATGATAAGCTCACGCTAGCATCTGGAGGGACATAAATAGCTGTTACAATTACTGCCATTAGCTCGCGGGGTACTAGAAGGGCCTGCACAGAAAAGACATGGCCTCTAAGTCCAGTGAACAGTGGCTTTGAATTATTCTGCTGTTATTACACCAAGTTTGAAGCACACAATCACAGAGCCCACCTCCCCTGCCCTTACCAGAATCGGCATTGCGGTCGAAACGGAGTATAGTTTGGCCAGGTAATACCACGGTGGCGTCTGGGATGAGTGGGTGAAGCCAAGACTCAGCCACAATCAGAATACAACAGTCTTGGACGTAATGATTCTAGGCGAGCTCCGATCACAGCTCATCCATTTTGTTGGCGAGGGATCTGGCATTGGTTAAGAAAATTGAAGGTAACAGTGGTTAGGTGCATTGTTTGCGCAGTTGGGCATGGAGGCAAGTCTTGCAGCCTTGTTTCTTCTTTCTCTCTCGGTGCCATCTGTGCCTCTTGCTGGGCCAGATAACAATTCACAGAGCACCTGGAAGTCTGGCAATCTCCTCAGGGATGTGGTTTTGATTGCTGGAATAAGCGCAAGAGGTGTCAGAGTTCAGCTGGTGGCCAATGCCTAGAAGTTCCTAGCAACTGTAGATAATTAGTCCATCACAGAAGGAGGACAACAAAAGGCAGGAAAAACACAGAAACAATTGCAGTAGTGCAGAGCGTCTAGATTATGCAATATGAACATCAAGGTTAAGTTTATGTGGATACCAGCACACTGAGGAATAAAGGGTAATGAATTGGTGGATAAATTGGCCAGGCAGGCTCTAAATGATGAATTAGTTATGGATATAGCATTCAGTAGATCAGAAGCAAAAGCAATAATTAAAAGAAACATCGTTAGAGAATGGCAACATAGTTGTGATTCAGGCTGTACAGGAAGCCACTTGTATGCATTTCAGCAGCAGGTTCATATGACAAGAGCACTTAGAAGAATCAGAATCAGAATCAGATTTATTGCCATTGTTCATGTAGTACACAAACTAGGAATTTGTCTCGGTGCAATGCTACAACATTAAACATGATAAAATAAAAGAAATAAACTATACATGCAATGAAGTGTAGAATAAGAGTGAGTAATACTAGTCAGCAGTTTAAATATATTAGCGAGCAGCAGATAATGGAGAACCATATAATGCAGTCGGTAATGCAGGAAGAAAACAGTGATGATTGACATGAGTCTGGTTGAGCTGCTGTACATGGTGCACGAGAGTCAATAAGTCACTTAGTGTTCAGCAGTCTGATGGCAGAGGGGAAGAAGCTGTTCATGTGACGGGAGGTTTTAGTCTGGATGGACCGAAGTCTTCTACCTGAGGGGAGGGGGGCAAACAGTACGTGACCAGGGTGTGAGGGATCGGCTATGATCCGGCCTGCACGCCTCCGGGTCCTGGAGATGTACAGATCCTGGAGAGATGGGACCTTGCAGCCGATCACCTTCTCAGCAGCGCGCACAACGCGCTGCAGCCTTAGTCTGTCCCTGGCAGTGGCTCCTGCGTACCACACGGTTATGGAGGTGGTGAGGATGGACTTGATGATGGCTGTGTAGAACTGCACTAACATCTTGGTGGGTAGCTTGAGCTTCCTCAGCTGCCGCAGGAAGAACATCCTCTGCTGGGCCTTTTTGATGAGGGAGCTGATGGTTGGCTCCCACTTGAGGTCCCTGGTGATGGTGGTGCCTAGGAAGTGGAAGGAATCAGCAGTGGTGATGGGAGAGCCTGTGAGGGTGAGGGGGGGCAGAGGGGTTGTGACTTTCCTGAAGTCCACAATCATCTCCACTGTCTTCAGAGCGTTCAGCTGCAGGTTGTTGTTGTTGCACCAGGACACCAGCTGGGCCACCTCTCTCCTGTAGGCGGACTCGTCGCCGTTGGAGATGAGCCCGATGAGGGTGGTGTCGTCCGCAAACTTGATCAGCTTGACAGACTGGTGGCTGGAGGTGCAGGAGTTGGTATAAAGGGAGAAGAGTAGGGGAGAAAGTACACAGCCCTGGGGTGATCCGGTGCTGATGCTAACAGAGTCTGAGACAGTCTTTCCCAGCTGCACATGCTGCCTCCGGTCCGTCAGGAAGTCAGTGATCCACCTGCAGAGGGAGTCAGGCACGTTGAGCAGGGACAGCTTGTCCCGGAGCAGAGCGGGGCGGATGGTGTTGAATGCGGAGCTGAAGTCCACAAACAGGATCCTGGCGTAGGTTCCCGGGGAGTCCAGGTGCTGCAGGATGGAGTGGAGGGCCAGGTTGACTGCGTTGTCTACAGACCTGTTGGCTCGGTAGGCAAACTGCAGCGGGTCCAGGAGGGGAGTGGTGATGGACTTGAGGTGGGGCAGGACCAGGCGCTCAAAGGACTTCATGACTACAGATGTGAGCGCTACAGGTCTGTAGTCGTTAAGTCCAGTGATCTGTGGCTTCTTGGGGACAGGGATGATGGTGGAGGATTTGAGGCAGGTCGGCACGTGGCATAGCTTAAGGGAGGTGTTAAAAATGTCTGAATACAGGAGCCAGCTGTTTCGCACAGTGTCTCAGGGTGGAGGGAGACACGCCGTCTGGACCGGGGGCCTTGCGTGGGTTCAGTCTGGAGAACTGTTTGAGCACGTCCTGCTCACTGATGACAAGGGCAGGGGAGGAGGAGGGGGGGGGGCGCCTTTGATGAAGTAGGGACCGTGGAGGCTGTGGAGCTGGAGGGAGGGGGGGAGTTGGACACAGCTGACGAGTTGTCAAAACGGGCATAGTGTTGGGACAGTCTTTGACAAAGGGCTTTGCCATCCTGACCTTTAGGAGCCTGAGGCCGATAGTTGGTGATTTGCCTCAGTCCTCTCCACACAGAAGCAGAGTCATTAGCAGTGAACTGCTGCTGGAGTCTCTCAGAATACATAGATTTAGCTCTCTTCAGCTCTCTGCTAAACCGATATTTAACCTCCCTGTAGCAGTCCCTGTCTCCACTTTTCAGCGCTGCTTCCTTCTCCTTCCTGATCTGTCTGAGCTTAGCTGTGAACCAGGGCTTATCATTAGAGTACCTCACCCTGGTGCGCGATGGAAGAATGCTCTCCTCACAAAAGTGGATATATGAGTTCACAGTGTCCGTGTATTCATCCAAATTATGGGTGGCTCCTTTAAACATGCCCCAGTCAGTTATTTCCATGCACGTTTCCAGCTTCTCCTCAGCTTCACTGGTCCATTCTTCTTCTTCTTCTTCACTGGAAGAAGCACCAAGGAGGAAAATATCATAAGTAGGTTAAGAGTAGGTCACACCAGGCTTAATGTATGACTTCATTTAATTGACAAGCACCCCACTGGGTTATGTAGTTACTGTCAAGATGTGGAATCAGTTGATCATGTGATTTTTCATTGTTCAAAGTTCTCCCGAGAGAGTGAGAGTTTAATTAAAGAGTGCATCAGAAACTGTGGGAATAAAAGACTTGAATTTGGGGAATTTGTTAAGTATAGGTTTGGATTGTCTTTTTTAAGTATTTGATAGAAACAGAGCTGATAAAAAGGATCTAGTTGGTGTTTGGTTTTTTGTTTTTTTTGTTTTTTCCGCCTTTATCTCAGGTCCACACTCTAACATAGTAGGTGGCGGTAATGCACCTTAAAGCTGCTTGCCTCCCGCCATTTAAACTCTAAAGAAGAAGAAGAAGAAGAAGAAGAAGAGGCTTACGCTTGGTTGGTTGCCCGCTCTTAATAAAGTTTTGGAAAAAAAAAAAAAAAAAAAAAGCTTGGTTGGTTGCCCGGGTAACGGGCAGGTTGGGAGGGGTGGGAGGAAATGCCGCTGATTGGACGCTACTTGATGTCGTCAGCGGAAGTTACGTTCGGCCGTCAGCGCGGGAAGCAGCAGCAGCTTCAGAAGGACGAAGAGAGGGAGATTAAGAGAAATAAAAAGAGACGGAAGTGAGGATTTAGGAGCTGAGACTTAGACGGGGAGAAATTCAGGTAACAGTTTCCCTTCATAGCTGCTCAGGTGTCTCATAAACATGGTTTTAATGGGGACAATCAGCGGCTAATGACGATGCTAATGTTAGCTGACAGACTCCGGTAGGAATACAGACTATAAGAAATGAGTGTTAGTTACGGTCTGTGGTTAAAACACAGACTCTATTAATGCCTGTTTAATTAGACGGTCTGTGGGGACAGGACAGGGGTGTCCAACCTGCGGCTCCGTGTCCGTCTGTGACTTTGACTGAACTGGGAAACAGTGGTGACAACTTAGAGTTCGTTGTAATTCCATCACAAAAACGGTAAGAAATAATAAGATCATAAGGTTTTTAGTGTTAAACTCGTTGTTTTCTGTCTGTGTTGCCCTGATCTTAGGAAGGTTTCGTCTTAAGTGAAATTTAAGTCACAGTAGTCAGCAGGAGTTTTAACCCCAAAACAGGTTAATGGGACTGTCTGTACATCCGGGTACTTGTACGTGAACGTGCAAACCGAGGTATTAAAAACCTGCAGTTTACCATTGAAACAATACAGCATATCAATATTATGACGAGCTTTCACTGCAAGATCGGATCAGATATGATGAAAAACTACAAATCTGTGATCTCAGAAAGTGTCCCTACTGTCTACCAGCCAGTTTGTGGAAGAATGATCCAGCAGAGTGGCCAGAAACGTTTATTGCTATTTGTAACTAATACAAGCTTCACTGTGCATTGGCAGAATATTCTAATGTAATCTAAATTGTACTTGCCGTGCAAATCCCCAAAACACCATCATGTTTAGGTTTGCAAAATGTATCCACAGGGGCTCACAGGACCAGCGGCCTCCCGTCACAGAGACACTGTTGGTTTACACTCGTTAGCCCTCGTTAATGCCAACACTTAGTTTACACTCGTTAGCCCTCGTTAATGCCAACACTTAGTTTACACTCGTTAGCCCTCGTTAATGCCAACACTTTGTTTCAGCTCTACGGAGCTTCGGTCCATTTGTTAGCAGGTGAGTGTCAGTCTCATTTTCAAACTAGTTTAATTGCAGTGTTGATACGTTTACTCTGATGCTAATTAGTGGCTCAAATTGGAATGAGTCTTCCTAATGAGCCGACAAGTTTCTATGCTGATGCTATTGCAGCTATAACTAGAAAAGCACTCAGAGGGCCTCTTTCCACCAAACCGGTTCCAGTGCTAGTTTGGTTCTGGTGCTGGTGCTAGTGCTTAACCAGTGCTTAACCAGAGTGCTCATAAGAACCAGTTGTCTTTCCACCGATATGGAGCTAGTCGGGAATTATGTCAGGGCTACGTCATTACGTAGTGTGAAGCGCCCAACCCCCGCAGAACACCAGAGAAGACGGAAGGTGGCGGTATGCACCTCTCACTTGTTTGCTATCCGCCAGTAACCGAGAGAAGAAGAAGTAGCAGCGTTAGCTTGTCAACATGTAGGAGTTGTTGTCTTTGGGAGCGCTGCTTTTATTATTCCAAACCTGTATTTCCATCCAAAAACAGTTTTATTTTTAATGGCAGAGAACGGCGGCTACGTTTAAGGACACCGGTAATCATCAATATTTCAGTTATCAGCCGTTGTTAGATAAAGTCTGTAGCGCGAGCATTGACTACAATTTTAAACATAATATTTATGTCATTTCTGTAATAGGTGGTGTTACGGCGCATTACGAGACAGAGGTCGCCTGTTCTGTTATGCCAAAAAGTGATCAGCTGTCCCAAAAAATGATCGCCAGGGGCCATATTGTTATGGGTTATATTAGCCGGTAAATATATATATATTTCAACAGATAAACAGTACTTAGTTAGGTATAACAAGATATATTTAACACTTACGATGCATTTTGAACCCTAAACAAACTTGATCTGGGATTAAAAGCAATTATTACATGGAAAAATGTATAGATTTACTGCATATATACATGAAGATACTGTATAAATGCATATTCTATGCACCTCCAAACTACAGAGATGTGAAAGGTTACCCTTCTGTACTTGTGTCATCTATTCTAGTTAAAGTACTGATTCAAGTTTTTATTCATGTAGGGATAACAAGAGACAGACTGTAAAGTGTTCAGAGTTCTTTCCCCAGAAATGATCTTGTCCAGAGCTGACAGAATGTCATGTGGGACGTTGTCAAAACAAGATAAACTCATCATTTTTGAAGCTGGCAACTTGGAACATTTTCCACAGAAAAAGTGCATAGATTTAAAATTTGTTGCTGCTTGTTCTTTAAAAAATTTGAAAGAAGTTGTCAAAAATATGAGTAAGTCCACAAAACCCTTTTATATTGTCCAATACCTGGAAAAATGAACTTAAGTGCAGTAATTCAGTACTTGTACTTTCACTTCCCACCACTACAATGTTATAGTGATTTGCATTGTCCTAAATAACTTTATATTTCATGCATATGAAATGTAAAGTCTTTAACTTTTTAATATGACCCTTCTCTCTTATGTTTTTTCTCTCATCTCTTTGTCTTATGTCCTGATTGGTGGAGCCTTGAGCACTTTTATCACGTCTATGGTCAGCTTCATGTGTGCCTGTGTTTGTGTTCATGTTGAATGTAACTGTAGTTTGTAAATATGGACGTCACCTGACTGCAAAACAAATCTACCTACGGGTACGAATAAAGGAACCTGAACCTGAACATGTTTGGTGTGAGGATAACAATGTAGAAGCAGAAAAACACTTAAGGAAAGAAAGCTTTTATTTCCAAAATGTGCAAAAACTTCAGACTGCTACATATGAAATATTATGTACACACAGACAACAATATCAATGCTGTGATAGTTACTTTTTTTACAGTGCCTCAAGCACAGACACAACACGTCCCATCAGTCCAACAAGGGTGTTGGTCTGCTTTGCAGCAAAGCGAAGTTCAGCTGCTCCTCCCTCCTGCTCTGCTCCTGCTGTCTCATCTGACCGTAGTCTAGAAGGAGGTCCATGTTTGTGTCACACTTCTGTTTCCCTGTTTTAAAGTACAAAAATAAGCAATATAAAATAACCACACACTGAAAAATGCAGGAATCGTCAATCCAAGATTGAATGTGTCTGTTCAACATCCATTTACTGTTAGTAGCATCACAACATTCAATTCAAGTGTATCATTGGTTTAATTCACTCCCTCCTTTGTGTGACTGGGTCATGATCCATCCAGGTGGATGCCCTCAATTTCCCCTATGGGGATCAATAAAGTACACAAAATCAAAATGATCTGAACATAAATGACCTAATGTGGTCTGATTAGAAGAGCAGGAGGAGGACAAGCTTGGAGCTGGTGAAGGTGAGCTGGACACCACAGGTCTGGCTGCTTCTCCCTCATCATCCAGCTGTGATAAATCTATAAAAAAAAAAGTGTTTTAGTTTGTGCAGTGAACAACTTAAGCCTTCCATTAAATGTGCAGACATAGAAGACAATTTTATTCAATATCAATGTTAGCAAAGCTTACATGTCTGATTATGGAATAGAAGAATAGGAATAGATGAAACTTCATTGTACTGTACAATGAAACTGTAGGAGCTCCACCAGGCTACTGCGCAATAAAGTAAGAGAAGGATTAGATAAAATACGGCTACACAACACATGCCAAAAACATGCATGTTAGGTTAATTGGCTGTTCTAAATTGTCCCTAGATATCTGTTTCCTATAGGCCCTTAGAATAGAGGGTTAGTATTAATGAAAGCGCTTTGAGTGGTCTTTGTGACTAGAAAAGCGCTATATAAGTGCAGGTTAGTTAGTTAGTTACACAACATACAATTAAACACGAGTGAAATTTTAAAAAAAATGGCCTAAGATTATGGAAATCTTACCAAAATAGTAAAAAAGACGACGTTACTAGTGTCTGGTAGAAAAATCTCCCATAACACAACGCAAGGCATCCATTCATACACAGTATTCATACCACAAAAAACGTATTTTGCGCTGGATGTCTTATAAAAAAAGTATTCTGTAAGATGCTAAGATTTCTGTTGTAGTGTCTCAAACGCGCATTTCTGCCGAGGAGAAACGTTCGTGCTAAAAACAGTTAACTTGTTAGCATCGCTAACCGAAAATACTATAGCCACAAAAGTGAGTAAAAAAAAAAAAAAAAAAAAAAATCTGCTCTTTGGCCGTTACATATCAATACAAGCGGTATACATCTGTCAGCAGAGATGACCTGTTCATTTCTTTATGGCGGGGAGAAACGTTTGGTCGTAGTAAAAGTACTGTTAGCTTGTTAGCATAGCTAACCGAAAATACTATGGCCACAAGAGTGACTAAAAAAATATCCACACTTTGGCCGTTACATATCAATACAAGCGGATCTATATGTATACATATATTGGTTAACGTCTGGCATTTTAAAGACAATACACTTACCAGCGTGTTTCAAGCAGTTTGTTGTCCAGACTAATCCACGGCAGTGACGATGGTCCAGCTGGCTGGCCTGTCCTCCAAAACAGTTCAGATGAGTGGCCCCCTCCAGCTGATCTTGTACTTCTGCTTATGTCTATAGAGCCAAGAAATATGTCTCCTCTTCGCTCTAAATCTGTTTGGTTTTGGAATCCGTTGCTGCTCTGCTGTTTGGAAAGCAACATGGCGGTCAGTAATGTTTTGAAGCTGGTCAGTTAACCACGCCCACGGCTGTGGACCTAACCAACGTAAACTGGTGCTGCCGCTGGCCCAGCTAGGAGTTGGGGCCACGATAGCCCCACTTTTGGGAGCTGGGGACTGGTGCTTAAGTCGGTGGAAACCCAAAGAACTGGTGCTAATGACGCAATAGCTCCAGTTAAGCACTGGAACCGGTTTGGTGGAAAGGAGCCCAGAGAGCGCAGACCTCTGCCAAGTACCTCGGTTCCCCCTAATATTGGGATTTTCCCCAAATATAATAGTCCTACAGTTATTTTATCTATATTTTCAGATTCCTTGACCATCCAAACATACCTTTAGCAATTGGATTCACATTGATATCTTTATTAGTTCAGTAGTTATTGACAAAAATCACTTTTTCGGTAATGGCGGTTTTCTTCTGGCTATAGCTCCATAGCTTTTGAAGATGCAACAAATCCATCGGCACACTACTGATTCCTCAGTGTCTTGGCTATATTTTGGTGTTTGTTGTATGTTTATATCTTAATTTGTTACCTTACAGTGATGAAAATTCCAAGGGTCCCCTATTCATACTATGTGGGATAACTAAGTAGACGGTTATGCTGTTTATTCCATCTTGCTACAATGCTCCACACTTTGTATATATATTTATATATTTATGTGTACAGTATGTATGTATATCCACTGCTCTTACTACCTCCACCAAGGAGGTTATGTTTTCTTCAGCGTTGGTTTGTCTGTCTGTCTGTTTGTTAGCAAGATAACTCAAAAAGTTATGGACGGATTTTCATGAAATTTTCAGAGATTGTCAGAAATGGAGTATCCTACAGATATTATATTAGATTTTGGTGGTGATCCGGATCACCAGGGGAACTGTGGCGCTTGGCAGAGGTCTGCGCTGTCCGAGTGCTTTTCTAGTTTATATCTTCCGTATCTTGAACGACACAAACTCTTAAATGAGTTTGTGTCGTGGCTGTTGGATTGCGGAGAGATCAGCAAACCCGACGAAGGCGTCAACCTGGGCCAGGCTTTACTGGAGAACGGCATCATCCACCACGTGTCGGACAAACACCAATTCAAGAACGAGCAGGTGTTGTACCGCTTCCGCTACGACGACGGCACCTACAAGGCCCGCAGCGAGATGGAGGACATCATGTCGAAGGGCGTCAGGCTGTACTGCCGCCTCCACAGCCTCTACATGCCTGTCGTCAAGGACAGAGACCACCACCTGAAAACCTTTAAATCTGTGGTTCCTGCCAGCAAACTAGTGGACTGGCTCCTGTCACAGGGTGACTGCTCCACCAGAGAGGATGCCGTGATGCTGGGAGTGGGTCTGTGTAACAACGGCTTCATGCACCACGTGCTGGAGAAGAGTGAGTTTAAAGATGAGTCCCAGTTCTTCTGCTTTTACGCAGACGAGGAAACGGAGGGAACGGGGACCAAAACCAAACAACTGCAGAGGAACGACTTCAAACTCATCGAGAACATCTTGGCCAAGTCTCTGGTGATTCACCCCGAGGAGGACGACTACGGCTTTGAGATCGAGGAGAAGAACAAGGCCATTGTGGTGAAGTCTGTTACCAGGGGCTCACACGCTGAGATGGCCGGGCTGCAGGTGGGCAGGAAGATCTTTACCATCAACGAGGACCTGCTGTTCCTCAGGCTGCTCTCCGAGGTCCAGACCATAATCAGCCAGGCCTTCTGCGCCCGGCGCTCACTGAGGCTGCTGGTGGCCACGAAGGCTAAAGAGATCGTGAAGATCCCCGACAACCCAGACAGCCTCTCCTTCAGACTGTGTGGCTCTGCCCCGCCTCACGTCCATGCCACCAGGAAAGGCTGGGAGGCAGCGGCAGCGGGTCTTCAGCCCGGTCAGGTAATCCTGAAGGTGAACGGCAGCAACGTCAACCATGGCGACTACGAGGAGGTCCTGGAGCACTTCACTGCGCACCACACCCATCAGGAGCCTCTGAAAGTGTGTCACTGGGTGTACCGGGCCTTTGAGGACGTGGAAGAGCGATGGAGAGGAGGAGGAGAGAAGGAGGAGGAGCAGGAGGAGGAGAGCCCATTCAAATGTCATCCAGTGGAGAATGGCTCTGAACACGAGGAGGAGAACAGCACCAACGGAAGAGACTACGAGCTGGGCCACCTCTCCCTCTCTGACGACCTGCCTCTGGTCAGCCTGACGGTGGACAACGTCCAGCTGGAGCACGCCGTCGTCTACGAGTACGTCAGCACCGCTGGCATCAAGAGTCATGTCCTGGAGAAGATCGTGGAGCCCAAAAGCTGCTTCAGCCTCTCTGCTAAGATCCTGGAGGCGTTCTGTGCAGACGACAGCCTCTTTGTCCAGAACTGCAGCCTCCTGATTTCCCAGAGCGACCGCGTGGTCACCATGCCTCAGCTGGAGTTCAGACAGATCTGTGACGCCAAGCTGGAGAGCATCAGACGCCGCATTAGCAGCTACCAGCAGTTTTCTGAGGAGCTGAGAAACAAGGTGTGTCCCTCCTTCAGACAGGCTGGTGGCAGCCCCCACCCTCTGGGCTGCATGGACTTCGTTCCCACCAACTGTCACGTCAACCTGATGCAGGTCTCCTACCCCAAAAGCACCACATCTGCCGGCAGGACATTCAGCATCCGCTTTGGCCGTAAAAACTCAATCATCGGTCTGGACCCCGACCAAGCCCAGCTCAACCCCATGTCACACACTCAGCACTGCATGACCAGCATGGGCGCCCCGTCCTGGAGGTGTTCGGGCCTGGAGGGAGACGAGTCCGACAGTGGGGACATGACGTCAGACGGGGGCCAGGGCATGATGAACGGCCGCCGGAGTTGCCATGGCGACAGCGGTCTGAGTTTCCTGCTCAAACAGGAGGACACAGAGACGCAGGATGCCTACGTTTACCTGTACAGCCGCCTGGACGTTGCCATGAGGGAAATGAGGCAGTACGTCGCCCAGATAGACGTGCTACTGTCCTCCATCACTGAGCCTACACAGCTGCAGGGGGGCGGAAAGCCGCCGGTCGATGAGGAGAACCCGTCGCCTTCGATGGCGTCCTGCGAGGACGGATGTGACCAGGACAAGACGGAGCAGGGCGGCATCAAGAGAGTCTGCTTCAAAGTGACTGAGGAGGACCAGGAGGACTCGGGCCACGACACCATGAGCTACAGAGACTCCTACAGTGAGTGTAACAGCAACAGAGACTCGGTCCTGTCCTATACGAGTGTGAGGAGTAACAGCTCCTACCTGGGCAGTGATGAGATGGGGTCAGGAGACGAGCTGCCGTGTGACATGAGGATCTCCTCAGACAAACAGGACAAACTCCACGGCTGCCTGGAGCACCTTTTCAACCAGGTGGACTCCATCAACAGCCTCCTGAAAGGAGCCGTCATGACCAAAGCCTGTGAGGAGACCAAACACTTCTACTCCGACCACGGGCAGCCAGAGTTCAGGCAGACAGAGGACTGGACGGTCCGCGGTCGATGCGTCATCCACAAGAACATCCAGGAGGACCCGTGGAACCTTCCCACCTCCATCAAAACTCTGGTGGACAGCCTGCAGAGATTTGTGGATGACGGGAAGAACCAGCTGCTTCTGGCTCTGCTCAAGTGTACAGACACGTCCCTTCAGCTGCGGCGGGATGTGATTTTCTGCCAGGCAGCGACAGGCGCCCTGTGCACACTGGCCGAGCAGCTGCTGATGGCGCTGAGGTCGCGCTTCAACAACGCCGGTGAGTACCAGGAGGACAGCAGGGAGACGAGCCGCAAGTGGTTGGAGCAGATCTCTGTTATCGGGGTTCTGATGCACTTTCAGTCCACGCTGGCGCCACATGTGAAGGAGGAGCGCACCATGCTGGAGGACACCAAGGCTGCCCTGTTGGACCTGGACAAAGTCACTGTGTTCTTCAGGCAACTGGATGACGAGTATCTAGTGGCAAACACGCCGGTGTGGTACCAGGTGGAAGGCAGCAGACACGCCCTGAGGGTCACCCTGTTCCTGGACAGCTGTCACTTCAGCGAGCTGCCCAGCAGGCTGCAGAATGGAGGAAGTCTGAAGATCCACACCGTCCTCTTCACCAGAGCTCTGGAGCGTCCAGACGGCGTCTGTCCTCAGGACCTGTCCTCCATGGAGGAGTTCCAGCAGCGCACCAACGCCGTGTCCCTGGAGAAGGTGAAGGTGTACTACCGCAGACTCAGGGCCTTCTACCTGGAGAAGTCCAACCTCCCCACTGACTCCAACACCACGGCCATGAAGATAGACCAGCTGCTGCGTCCTCTCAACACTCTGGACGACCTGTGCAGACTGATGCAGTCCTATGTCAACGTCCGCCCCGCTGCCCAGGGCCACCCATCGGGCGTCAGCGTGCTGTGTGTGTCCTCGGAGCTGTGCAATCGCCTGGGGGCCTGCCACGTCACCCTGTGTGGCACCGGCATGCAGAGGTGTACCTTGACCGTGACCCTGGAGCAGGCCATGATCCTGGCCCGGAACCATGGCTTGATGCCACGCTGCATCATGCAGACCATGGACATCATGAGGAAACAGGGAGCACGGGTGGAGCTCTCTGCCAAGAACCTGAAGGTGATGGACCAGATGCCTTCAGCAGCTCCAAGGCTCTACAAGCTGTGTCTGCCGCCTTCAGATGGAGACCTGTAGGAGCGCTGGGGGAGGGTGGAGCAACAGACACCACCATTAACAACCCAAGGATCATTCCAGCATGGACGCCGCGAGAGTCTTCGCCATGACTGAAACTGATACGACTTCTGACGACCAGTGCAGAGTATCTGATGATGGAGGAGAAGGAATTGTAGAGATGTTACTGCTCGTGTTATTAACTGGAATTAACCAAACTACCTGTAACCCAGATCATTTCGCCTTGGACTGCAAGCTCTGCCTCAGCATGGGATGGCATCCCCCAGGGCTCCATGCTGGGAACCCCTTGGTTTTAGCTGCAGGGAAGTCCCAGAACAGACTTTGGAAATTTGATTTTGGAAATAGGAAGTGACGGGAATGATAAAGATGGCAGCGGGGGGGGGGGGGGGGGGGGCAGTTGCATGTGCAATTACTGTAGGTGTAGTGTGAGTACTGTATTACTGCACTATATGAAGGATAGCTATTTATTGTGTCCAGAAGGAGTTTTTATTCTTGTTTGTATTTTTTAATGGCTCACTTACTCGTATCAGGTATTAGAGTCTAAAAACATTCCAGTACTGAACAGTATTTAAAGGACCAATGGCTTGCCGTCGTAAACTGCTCCTGTTTTTGTTTTTTTTTGTTTTTTTAATTTAAGTGCGGGGATCTCAGCGATGTCAGGAAGTGTTGGTCTTCAGGGAGCGAAAAGGGACAAGGTGGAGTCGAGCTAGCTATAATCAGGAGTTTGGATGGCGGAAGCTAAAATCAAACTATAAGATAAATTATTAATATATTAATGCTAGTGGAGAGTTTTTAGCACATTTTTTAAAATTGACTTTTGTGTTGTTTGTTGAAAGAAGTGCACCGATTGGTCCATTCAGTGTTAGCAGAAGAAAAGTGTACTGTAACAAAAAGAGACTGTAGCATCAGTTTACTCTATTTTTTTTGTGTACATACAGATGTTAACGGCGTCAACAGATGGGAGATGAGATTCATTTTACATTATTGCTATAAATTAAATCTTATTTTTTATGGGAATAATATAGATTATAAAGTGGGGTTTTTGCAATTGTGCATTTGAAGAGAAGCTGTGTAACCTCACTGATGACACGTTGACAACTGTTAAAGATGGCTGACATTGAGGAAGCGTGGTCTGGTTTGAACTGAGCGGCGTCGCTCTGCTGTAGCATGACTAGCTTACGACAGACGTCCAGTTTAATTATCGTTTCAGTGTAAATTCACTAGGCCTCTAAGGATAATTAATATATCAACTTATCATATGAAAATTATTTTTTACACTTGTACAAAATGAGGAGGAAGAATATGAAGGCAGCTCATTTCAGTGTAAACAGCATTATATCATAAGTTCATTTTTTAAAATTATACTTAACACACTGATTTATCGAGGTAATTTTTATAACGTTTGTATACCACTGTTAATAGTCTCTCGGCGCCACACCAGTCGGCTGCCTTTTGCAACAGCGGCTCGATTCCGAGTTTTTTTTCCCCTTCCTCTCTCTTTTGATGCTCTGAGTGTTGCTATCCCTGTGCTGTTGCAATCCTGGAATTTCCCCGTTGTGGGACTAATAAAGGCTTATCTTATCTTATCTTATCTTATCTTCTTAATTATTGCTCTGAGTGTTGCTATCCCTGTGCTGTTGCAATCCTGGAATTTCCCCATTGTGGGACTAATAAAGGCTCATCTTATCTTATCGTATTATTTCCTGTTCTTGATGACGGTATCTGGATTTTTTGCAGGATCTGGATCAGTCTTTGATATTTCCTAGAACCTATTGGGATCTTATCCTGTATTTTTTGGCAAGCGTCCTGACCATTTATTGTGGAGTTATATCCACATATGCTAAAAATGGCCCTATCTCGCAATGATAAAGAATCCTTTAAAAAATTCCTGGATCCAGACGGTGTTCCAGATCACTCCCAAAATCTAATCATTTCTTTCTTGTCCCATTTGGGACTTGTCCTGAAAATTTTGTCAAAATCCGTTCATAACTTTTTGAGTTATGTTGGTAACAGACAGACAGACAGACAAACAAACTCCGGTAAAAACATTACCTCCTTGGCAGAGGTAATAATAATAATAAGGGATTCAGTGTTTCCTCTGCAGGGATGGCAATTTTCCGCCGATCCGCGGATTTCCGCCGATTTTATCATCTATGTCATAATTTTGTACCTTTACCTTGTTCTCAATAAAGTTTGGAGAAAAAAAACATACGCGCTCGGCGCTTCCCCGAAGTCTCGCGATAACCCGGATGTACTCAAGCTACTGCTGTATTGTAAACAGCCCTGCGACTGGATAGTTGCAAACGATTGGACCAATCAAATGGCTCGTATGCTTTGTCAAAAATTCATTTTGGCTTGTTCTCAGGATGTGATTTTTCCGGTAATTCACCGAATTCCGCTTTATTTGTATATTATATGTACGTTAAGTACGTTAGCGGCTTATGGTCCACGACGCAGTGAAAGTGTGCCCTTTCAGCCAGAACCGGAAGTGGCGTACGCCAGGTAGAGAGCCATTAACTCTTTGTCGAACACGCTGTATTTACGCTCACTGTCTGCAAAGATCTGCTTAAAAAAAAAGGTGAGCGGCTGCCAAGAACCGGCAACGCATTGCTCCACGACGGCCGCTATGCCCATGTCCGAGACGTGGGTAATGAGCGCTGTTTTAACCTCAGAACACCTGCTCCCGTTCAGGAGTCCAGACGATTCTGTCCGCCGGTTTCCGTTTGAGTGCAGCGTACAGCGGCTGTATGAGCTGGGCTGCGCGGGGGAGGAAAATGAGCTGCTCAAGACTCAATGGAGATTGAAACTGGTGATCTGAAATGAATGCTGAAATTATAAAAAGTAATGGTATGTTGGAATTTTATTTCTATTATGGAATAGATAAAATTAACTGATTTTGATTTGATCAAGTGTTAAAGCATGTGATGGATAATGCTGGTTGGAATATTTACCTCCGCCAAGGAGGTTATGTTTTCATCGGCGTTGGCTTGTCTGTCTGTTTGTTAGCAAGGAAAAGTGATGGACGGATTTTCATGAAATTTTCAGGAAAGGTGTGCAATGACACGGGAAACAGATGATTAGATTTTGGTGATGATCTGAGAGTGCATACCTCCATCAAGGGCTTTTTTGTATTTGTGCAGCAGGATTACACAAAAACTACTGGATGGATTTGGATAAAATTTTCACCTGAGGTGGTTCTTGGGCTAGAGAGGAACCCATTATATTTTGGTGATGATCTGAGAATGCATACCTCAGCCAAGGCGCTTATCTTCTCACATTGTGTTAGCAACAATACTCCAAAACTGATGGACAGACTTTGATGCAATTTTCACCACAAGTGGCTCTAGGCCTACACACAAAACCATTACATTTTGGAGTTGATCCATGACAAACGGAAGGAGCCTTGGCGGAGGGATGCGCTCTGAGTGCTTTTCTAGTTTAGGAATGCTATCTTCTTGGAACATAAGTCAATATTATACAGTAATAAGTAGCATTCAGCTGTTTGTTTTATGTCATGTAAGCACAGTTCTGGTACTTAAAAATCATAAAAACCCAGGAGCTTCGGGGAGCGAAGTGACAGTAAAGGTGAAAATTGGCTCAAAGTTCAATGAGGTAACAGAAACACTGGGACAGTTTCTGAAGAAACCAGAAAAGGAGATGAAGTTCAAAGTTCAGAGACTGACACAGCTTGCTGCCAAAAGGAAGAAAGTTTCACATTAGAAGTGACTTGGTGACCAGTGTAAATAGTGTAAAAAACTCTAATAGAACTGTTAAATATGTTGGACTAAAGACAGTGAGACAACATTGAAGAAAAAGTAAGTTAACTTTTCATTAAATCTAATGATTTATCTAAGTCTAGTATTTCATTTTTTTAATCATTTTTTTCAGTCTAAATTACTTGTATTTTACTGAAAACCTCCCAGCTTCAGGGGGGCTGGGCCCCCCCCGGCCCCCCATAAGTCAATCGACCAAATTAGATTTCAGCTGAAATCAGAATTTCCTGTTGCCATCCCTGCCTCTGGCTTAAAGACCTTGGCGCGGTGGCAACATATTATTCCCTGGGGGGGGGGGGGGGGGGGTTGTAAACATACCAGAATATGTTAATTTTATACTATTTATTTCTTTTTAAAATTTTACACAGTAACATTGCATATGGAACTTACCATTTGAAGCATTGTACAACCGAGGCTTGAATACTGGGCCAGTTGGGGTCCCCTCCAGACATCCTGTGTTTAGACTTTTTAGTGGTGTTATCCTTCTCTCCTTCCTCTGCCTGAACACTTTCCTCTCCTTGGCTCCTCTCTTCTGTCTCATCTTTCCCTCTCTGAGCTCTGTCTAATTCAGCTTCTCTCTCTGTCTATGGTGGAATACAAACAGGTTAGAAAATATCAAGTTTCATGTTTTGTCCTGCAGGATTTTTTTGTCATGGTTTACATAAATGACAAAAATATGTGTATTTTTTACCTCCGCCAAGGAGGTCATGTTTTTACCGGGGTTTGTCTGTCTGTCTGTTACCAACATAACTCAAAAAGTTATGAACAGATTTTGATCAAATTTTCAGGAAAGGTGTGTAATGGCACAGGGAACAGATGATTAGATTTTGGTGATGATCTGAGAGTGCATACCTCCACCAAGGGCTTTGTTTGTATTTGTACAGCAGGATTACACAAAAACTACTGGATGAATTTGGATGAAATTTTCACCAGAGGTGGTTCTTGGCCTAGAGAGGAACCCATTATATTTTGGTGATGATCTGAGAATGCATACCTCAGCCAAGGCTCTTATCTTCTCACAGTGTGTTAGCAACAATACTCCAAAGGTGATGGACAGACTTTAATGCCATTTTCACCACAAGTGGCTCTAGGCCTACACACAAACCCATTACATTTTGGAGGTGATCCATGAGAAACGGAAGGAGCCTTGGCGGAGGTATGCGCTCTATGAGTGCTTTTCTAGTTTGTATTTTTATTCTAGTGTTTCTTTTTTCCATTGAGAGAGTAGGGAAGGAAAGAAACATTCATAATAGTAATGTACTCATGCATACTTAAATTATATGATCAGGTGGGTATAGTAACCAGAAATTCTACTCATGTAAAGGCAGTGCTTTGAAATTAATAATTAAAAGTAGACAACCAAAAATTTCTAGTTGAGTTAAGGGTACAAAGAGCAGCCGCTTAAAAACTTGAGTAATGACTTCAGTCTTTAAGGTTTGAGGTTTTTCTCTAAAATTTATAACAATTTTCTCATAGTTTTCTACTTTTCTCTGTAAATCTAAAGTTGAAACCATGTTCCTCAAATTTGTAATTTCCTCTTGTAAAATTGACTTTTCTTGTACATTTGAAACTTTATTATAAATTTGTGGATTATTTTATGACTAATTTTTGTCTGGTTTTTTTAGATAAATTTGAAACAGACTGTGGTAATGTTTTTTAAACTTTTTTCCTTATAGCAATTTACATTTTTGACCATGATTTTGCAGTCAGAACAGAACAATAATTTAACTCTGATTACAAAGAAAAAATATTAATAAAATTGTATTTAATGAAATAAATTAACTTAAATGACCAAGGATGCTGTTATTTCTGTTATAATATTTCTTTATATTTATAGTTTTTCAGAAATCTCCTCACCACCCAGACAGCAGGAAAATCCTCCCTTATTTTGAAATCAGATGTTGGCACGTTTAGTTTGTCTGAAGGCTGCTGACGGGTTAAAGTCACTGACTTGGTGAATTTCGGTCATCTTAGCCTGCATAACAGGGAACTGTAGCGACTCTAAAGACATAATTCACCACAATATGTGTTCATGTACAGAATGATCTGTTTAGGCAGTTATAGTTGTGCTCTCAGGCTTTCTCATCAGGCGCCTCTCTGGGCAGCCGCTGAAGGACCTCAGTTTAGAGCTAGGGTTTTCAGCTGTTGCTTTTTGTCACTGCCGCTGGAGAATAAAAATGGCACACCTGCTCATGTGAGAAAAGAGAGAAATTGCCAGTCTCTTCATTCCTGCAGTTCCTACAGAACATAACTTAATATTGTAGTGGCTGGTGAAATATATCCTCAGCAATTCATCAGTCCTCCTGCCTTTCCCTTCATATGAAGCGGCTGCATATGAATTCTAACCACATCTCTTAGCTAAGCGATGCTTCCATTATTGCCCCCGTTTCCAGCGTGTTAAAACCATGATAAACGCCAGTGCTTACATACCGCTTATGATTTTTTTCTGCGTTTAAAGTACTTTAATAAACTCATGTTTCTGTCGGACAGTCAGGCTTAGCGAGACACTGACTGGAAAACTTGTGTGAGCGGGGCACTTCTAAACTCCGCACGGATGACGGCCACACACGTTGTTCGTATGCGTGCTTGTGGAAAGTCATTGCTTCATATATTTTTCTTAATAAATTCATATCGCCTTGGGGTGGCTGTAAAATTTCTGGCGCGGCGGGCCGCCACGGAGAAATGTTACCAGAGGAAACCCTGGGATTAGATTTACATGGTGCTTTACATGTCAAGTGACATCTCAAAGTGCTTCCAGTGGGTCCATTATTCATTCACTCCAGACAGACTTTGATAGTGGTAAGCTACTACTGTAGCCACAGCTGCTCTGGGGCAGACTGACAGAAACGTGGCTGCCAGTCCATGCCAACGGCCTCTCCAACCACTACCGGACATTTATACATATTCATATCCAGTGTCATGGACACTGGAGGCAAGGTGGGTGTCACATTAACCACAGTACTCCACTTGTGTTAACGGTAAGTTTATTAAAGAGCCAAGAACTTTTACAACTTGGCTGCACCTTGTATCGTAGCATCCACACTGCTAACCCATGCAACAACCACATTCAATAACGTCCAGTAACCAACAACCCTTCTGGCAGGAGCGCCACCCGCATATATATATATATATATATATATATATATATATATATATATATATATATATATATATATATATATATGTATGTATATATATATATATATATATATATATATATATATATATATATATACAGTATATATATATATATATATATATATATATATACCTCCCTTAAGTTATGCCACGTGCCGTCCTGCCTCAAATCCTCCACCATCATCCCTGTCCCCAAGAAGCCACGGATCACTGGACTTAATGACTACAGACCTGTAGCGCTCACCTCTGTAGTCATGAAGTCCTTTGAGCGCCTGGTCCTGTCCCACCTCAAGTCCATCACCACCCCTCTCCTGGACCCGCTGCAGTTTGCCTACCGAGCCAACAGGTCTGTAGACGATGCAGTCAACCTGGCCCTCCACTCCATCCTGCAGCACCTGGACTCCCCGGGAACCTACGCCAGGATCCTGTTTGTGGACTTCAGCTCCGCATTCAACACCATCCGCCCCGCTCTGCTCCGGGACAAGCTGTCCCTGCTCAACGTGCCTGACTCCCTCTGCAGGTGGATCATCGACTTCCTGACGGACCGGAGGCAGCATGTGCGGCTGGGAAAGACTGTCTCAGACTATACTAGCATCAGCACCGGATCACCCCAGGGCTGTGTACTTTCCCCCCTACTCTTCTCCCTTTACACCAACTCCTGCACCTCCAGCCACCAGTCTGTCAAGTTGATCAAGTTTGCGGACGACACCACCCTCATCGGGCTCATCTCCCAACGGCGACGAGTCCGCCTACAGGAGAGAGGTGGCCCAGCTGGCGTCCTGGTGCGACAATAACAACCTGCAGCTGAACGCTCTGAAGACAGTGGAGATGATTGTAGACTTCAGGAAAGTCACAACCCCTCTGCCCCCCCTCACCCTCTCAGGCTCTCCCATCACCACTGCTGATTCCTTCCGCTTCCTAGGCACTACCATCACCAGGGACCTCAAATGGGAGCTGACCATCAGCTCACTCATCAAAAAAGCCCAGCAGAGGATGTTCTTCCTGCGGCAGCTGAGGAAGCTCAAGCTACCCACCAAGATGTTAGTGCAGTTCTACACAGCCATCATCGAGTCCATCCTCACCACCTCCATAACCGTGTGGTACGCAGGAGCCACTGCCAGGGACAGACTAAGGCTGCAGCGCGTCGTGCGCACTGCTGAGAAGGTGATCGGCTGCAAGCTCCCATCTCTCCAGGATCTGTACATCTCCAGGACCCGGAGGCGTGCTGGCCGGATCATAGCCGATCCCTCACACCCTGGTCACGTACTGTTTGCCCCCCTCCCCTCTGGTAGAAGACTTCGGTCCATCCAGACTAAAACCTCCCGTCACATGAACAGCTTCTTCCCCTCTGCCATTAGACTGCTGAACACTAAGTGACTCTCGTGCACCATGTACAGCAGCTCAACCAGACTCATGTTAATCATCACTGTTTTCTTCCTGCATTACCGACTGCACTATATAGTTCTCCACAGTATCTGCTGCTGGCTAATATATATTTTAACTGTTGACCAGTATCACTTAATCTTATCCTACACTTTATTACATGTATAGTTTATTTCTCTTATCTTATCATGTTTAATGTTGCAGCACTGTACCGAGACAAATTCCTAGTTTGTGTACTACATGAACAATGGCAATAAACCTGATTCTGATTCTGATTCTGATATATATACACACACTACCGTTCAAAAGGTTGGGGTCACCGCAGACAGTTTTGTGTTTTTCATGAAAAGTCACACTGTGGCGGCATGAGATAATAAGCAGCGAACTGAGGTTTAAAAGTGGGTTTTATTTCATTCCGCCATCACAGAACTCACTCCAGCGCTGTGCAGGCGCGCCGGAGCGAGCTCTCAGGCTCTCGTCAGGAGACACGGAATGCGTGTGGTCAGAAGCAGTAGTCAGAGAGAGAGTGAGCATGTGATATTCGGTCACTTATATACCCAGTTACAGACAATACATGAAAGGCACATTTGCATCACAGTAACTGCAGGAAGGCATGGGACATTTGCATCACAGTACAGAGCAGGAAGCATGAACATTTGCATTTGAGTCATACATATCAAAAGCAGATTACTGGCAGGAAGGAGCTAGACAAAGGGAGGCTGCCTGTTGATATCAGTCATTGTTCTGCTGATTGCTCCAGCTGAGCGCTCTGCTTGTCCCAGTATGTTGTGGGGGTTACCCACAACACTTTTATTTACCACCATGAGTTGTAAAATGAATAGAAAATATAGTCAAGACATTGACAAGGTTAGAAATAATGATTTGTATTTGAAATAATAATTTATTCCTTCAGACTTTGCTTTCGTCAAAGAATCCTCCATTTGCAGCAATTACAGCATTGCAGACCTAACATGATTGCACAAGGCTTTTCTAATCATCCATTAGCCTTCTGACGCAATGAGCAAACACATTGTACCATTAGAACACTGGAGTAATAGTTGCTGGAAATGGGCCTCTATACACCTATGTAGATATTGCACCAAAAACCAGACATTTGCAGCTAGAATAGTCATTTACCACATTAGCAATGTATAGAGTGTATTTCTGATTAGTTTAAAGTTATCTTCATTGAAAAAAAGTGCTTTTCTTTCAAAAATAAGGAAATTTCTAAGTGACCCCAAACTTTTGAACGGTAGTGTATATATACGTATATACCTTCCTACCTACAGCTGTCAGACTGTATGACCTAAGCAGGGCTGCTCGCAGAGATGGCAAAAAAACGTGACGACCTAATAGTATTGAATGCAAAAGACGCAACAGACTTACACAATGGTCCCCTCCAGTATACAACTAGGACAATATCAGTCGCTACGGAGGGTGACAATATCTATGGGTACATATTCATACCATGTAGGGTAACTAAATAGACGGTTATGCTGTTTATTCCATCTAGCTACAATGCTCCGCACTGTGTATATATATTTACTGTATATATTGATGTATACATATGTATATTCACTGCTCTTATTTTCTTATCTTCTAAATTATTGCTCTGAGTGTTGCTATCCCTGTGCTGTTGCAATCCTGGAATTTCCCCATTGTGGGACTAATAAAGGCTTATCTTATTTTATCTATACTCAGATGGCAGCAGAATCTCAAAGCTAGTGCAATCCCTTGGACGCAAATGCGCAATTTTGTGTGTGCTTGCCTCTTTCCATTGACTTTGTATGCATTCGCGCCGCCTGTTTGCATTTGGAATAGGCTTAGTATCTTGCCACTTGGAGGTTGTTTCTGGGCTGCATGTGGCCTGTGGACCTCTAATTGAATAGGCCTGGTCAGTGTTTCCTCTGGCTTAAAGACATTGGCATGGTTGCAGCATATTTTTCGGGGGGGGGGGGGGGCAGAAAACACATGACACTGTTGTAACCGGAATATGTTAATTTTATACTATTTATTTGTTTTAATTTTACACAGTAACTTTGCATATGGAACTTATCATTTGAAGTATTGTACAAGCGAGGCTTGAATGTTGGAATACTGGGCCAGTTGGGATCCCACCCAGACGTCCTGCGTTTGGATTTTTTACTGGTGTTATCCTTCTCTCCTTCCGCTGCTCTCCCCTCTCCTGGGGCCTCATGTACAAAGACTTGCATGGATTTCCTACTGAAAGATGACGTACGTTTAAATCAAGAAAATGCCGTAAGCAAAAAAAAATCCAGACATATGAAACTGTTCATATGCAGGAATCCAAGCGCATTTCCTTTGTGCATACTGAGCTACCTGAAATTGAACGCACGTGAGGAAATACCGGACTCCTCTCTTGACATGCCCATTTGAATATGCAATTAAATGCAAATACTGTAGGCATGCAAATAGATATATTCAAGCACTGCACATTTGATTCTCCTGTATCTATGGTCAAAATAATGGATTTAATGGAATTTCATGAACTGTGAGTTAGAGGTGCTCCTGAATGAGGCAGAGGCACGTAAAAACATTTTGTTTGGCACGCTGTCCTCCGGCATTAGTGCCAGACACGGGTAATTCAATAGCCTGCTCACAGCGGTAGAAGATTAGTTTATTGTTTCTTTTATTGAGGCAGGGATAAGAAGGAGATGTTTTTAACTTTGACATGTGTAGACCGTCTGCAGTCTGTTGTGTCCATAATGTAAGAATGACGAGTGAGTCTCACCTCGGTTAACAGGGGTTTATTCAGGATAACACACAACTATGTACAAAGGCTTATGGCACCCTCCTGCTGGCCAGGTGGCTTCATGACGAAAGAGGCAGAGCCTCTTCCACCCACTCTTTATACCCTGGGCGGTGTCACCACCGGAAGCTGGTAGTAGCCACCACGGTCTATCCCATGACCAACCCGGCCGCCATCTTGGTCGTACCAGCCTGTTTACAGACATAACATTTCTCCCCCCTCATAAAAAAACGCCAAGCACACAAATAACCCACCCAAATTTATCACCCGAGACGCGCACTAATCAAAATATGTACAAAAATAAACAAAACACCTATTCAATCTGGGCGGCGCGGTGGAGGAGGGGTTAGCACTGCGGCAGCACAGCAACTCACCCTTGGCCGGGGGATCCTGGGTTTGATCCCAGCCCCCGACCAACAGTGATCTGTGTAGAGTTTGCATGTTCTCCCCGTGTCTGCGTGGGTTTACTCCGGGATTTCTCCCGTTTCCTCCCGCATGCCAAAAAACATGCAAGTTAGGTTAATTGGCATCAAACTGGGGATTCTAAATTGTCCTTAGGTCTGACTGTGAGAGTGAATGGTTGTCTGTCTCTCTGTGTTGGCCCTGCGATGGACTGGTGATCTGTCCAGGGTGGACCCTGCCTCTTGCCCAAAGATGCTGGGATAGGCTCCAGCTCCCCCACGACCCAAAAAGGTTTAAGAGGAAGAAGATGAGTGAATAAATGACCTATCCAATCACACAACTAAGGCTGAGGGGCCGGGTAGACCACCAGCGCCCCCACACGGCTGAGCGGGTTATTCTGCTGCTGGAAAAGGGGAACATACAAACAAAACAATAAAGCTGTGTTTCGAACTAAAAAATAATCCCTTAACAACAACAAAGAATATACACACAAAATAAAACACAAGACGCACTCTATTGGCGGCCCCCCACCCCAACTCCCACCCCACCATGGACACACAGAGTAAAACAAACAAGGGGTTTCTCAAATAAAACAATCCAATTAAATCAGGCAGGCCCAAACTAATCTCGTTGGCCTCCGTCGGTCTATGATGACCATGGAAGAGAATCCTAAACGTCTACTCTGCTGGAACAGCACCGCCTGTGGCGGAACAGGCCGATGCGCGAATGACAGTCCCTGTCACACAGGTTGCACTTGTGGGTGGTCTCCGTGCTGCTGGGTCTGTGGCGGTTCTTCCTGCGGGTCCTTTTTTCATCTGCCGCAGCAGTCAGTCTCTCTTCACCCACCTTGAGCTGTCTGGTCAGGGTGCCTTTCCATTTGGAGCGGTCCGTTGCAAGGTCCTCCCAGCGCTCTGTGTTGATATCCAGGGCCTTCATGTCTCTCTTGCAGATGTCTCTAAAGCGCAGCTGCGGGCGGCCAACGTCTCTCCTGCCAGTTGCAAGTTCTCCGTAGAGGACGTCTTTGGGGATTCTGCCATCCTCCATACAGTGAACGTGGCCTAGCCAGCGGAGCCTGCGCTGCCTGAGTAGAGTGAACATGGAGGGAAGGCCAGCACGGGACAGAACTTCTGTGTTGGGCACTTTGTCCTGCCAGGATATGTCCAGGATGTGGCGAATGCAGCGCAAGTGGAAGGAGTTCAGTCTCTTTTCCTGCCGGGCGTATGTTGTCCACGTCTCACTCCCATAGAGCAGTGTGCTGATGACGCAGGCGTTGTACACTGCCATCTTCGTCTTGACAGAGAGTTTGGGATTCTCCCACACTCGTGTGGTGAGGCGAGCGAGTGTGAAGGCTGATTTTCCAATCCTCTTGTTGATCTCTGTATCAAGGGAGAGGTTGTTGCTGATCGTGGACCCCAGGTACGTGAACTGATTCACGACCTCCAGCTTGTAGTCATCAATGGTGATGGTTGGTGGTGCTTCCGTGCCTTGCGCCAAGACGTTAGTCTTCTTCAGGCTGATGGTAAGCCCGAAGTCCTTGCATGCCTGGGAGAAGCGGTCCATCGGGGTCTGAAGCTCCTGCTGTGTGTGGGTTGCGACTGCAGCGTCGTCTACGAACAGCATGTCTCTGATTAGAGCCTCGCGTACTTTGGTTCTGGCTTTCAGGCGGGCGAGGTTGAAAAGCCTGCCGTCAGATGTTGTGTGCAGGTAGAGTCCCTCTGTTGCTGTGCTGAAGGCATGCCTCAGGAGCATTGCAAAGAAAATCCCAAAGAGGGTTGGCGCAAGTACACAGCCCTGTTTCACTCCGCTGCGTATGTTGAATGGCTCTGAGACGTTGCCATCGTGCTGCACTATCCCCTGCATGTTGGTGTGAAACGATTCGATGAGGCTTTGCAACTTTGGTGGGCATCCTATCTTTGGCAGGATCTTGAAAAGGCCCTCTCTGCCGACCAGATCGAGCGCTTTGGTGAGGTCGGTGAAGGCGGCGTACAGAGGCATGTTCTGTTCTCTGCATTTCTCCTGGAGTTGGCGGATGGAGAATATCATGTCTACCGTTGATCGCTCAGCATGGAAGCCACACTGAGACTCGGGGTAGACACGTTCGGCAAGCTTCTGTAGACGAACGAGAACAACTCGTGCGTAGACTTTGCCAACAACGCTGAGGAGGGAGATGCCCCTGTAGTTGTTGCAGTCGCTTCTCTCTCCTTTGTTTTTGTAGAGCAGTGCTTGATCAGGTCAGGGGGTATGCCGTCGTTGCCGGGTGCCTTGCCAGCGGCCAAGCTATCAATGGCCTTGCTGAGTTCGTCGATGGTTGGCTCGGTGTCAAGTTCGTCCATGGATGGCAGGCAGTCAATGGCATCAAGGGCTGACGGTGTCACGGTGTTCTGTCTAGAGTAGAGGTCTGACTAGTGTTCCACCCATCTCTCCATCTGCTTGTTCTTTTCTGTGATCATCTCCCCAGTGGAAGATTTGAGGGGGGCCGTCTTGCTCTGAGCCGGACCAAGTGCTTTCTTGATGCCATCGTACATTCCACGGATGTTCCCTGTTATGGCAGCGGTTTGAATGTCTTGGCTGAGCTGAGTCCAGTACTCGTTGGCACAGCGCCGAGCAGTCTGCTGAACTTTGCTTCTCGCAGCCCTGAGAATCTGGAGATTCTTCTCGTTTGGGTACTTCTTGTACTCAGCAAGTGCTGAGCGCTTGGCTTCAATGACGGGGGTCATCTCGGTCAACTTGGCATCAAACCAGTCCTGTGACTTCGAGGTCTTCCTCCCAAAGGTAGCCAAGGCTGTGCGGTGGATGGTGTTTTGCAGCTCTTCCCACTTCTGCTTTGCAGATTCTCCTTCTTGTGGTACACCAAGTTCCTTCTCAAAGGTGGAGGCAAACTGCTCAACAAGTTCTGGTTGGGCCATCTTGCTGGTGTCAGTCCGTGCCTTTCCAGGTTGTCTAGCATGATGGAATTTCTTCAGCTGCAGCTTGACCTTGCAACACACCAATGAATGGTCTGTGTCGCAATCTGCACTCTGGAACGAACCAGTGATTAGCACGTTCTTCAGTGAGGTGCGCCTGGTCAGGATCAAGTCCAGCTGGTACCAGTGCTTTGAGTGCGGATGTTGCCAGGAAACCTTGTGTTGGGGCTTGGTCTTGAAGAACGAGTTTGTGATGCACAGATCGTGATATGTGCAGAACTCGAGCAGCCGCTGTCCGTTGTCATTCATTCTGCCCACGCCAAAAGGTCCAAGACAGGAGGGCCAGGAGTCGTGGTCAGCACCCACTCTGGCATTGAAGTCTCCAAGGAGAATGAGTTGTTCAGAGTTGGGGATGATCCTGACAGTTGTTGCGAGATTCTCGTAGAACTCGTCTTTTGCCTCTGGTGTGGCTGTCAGTGTTGGGGCATACACACTGACAAGGGTGACTGGGCCTTGAGTGGTGTTCAGGCGGAGGGTGAGGAGTCGTGCAGAGCCAGTGCTGCCCGGTTTCACCATCTTCAGCAAGGTGTTCTTCACTGCGAAGCCCACTCCGTGTTCCCTGTGTTCGTCACTGCCCTTTCCCTGCCAGTAGAACGTGTAGTCCTTCTCTCTCAGTGTGCCTGCGTCAGCCAACCGTGTTTCCTGGAGAGTGGCGATATCCACTCCCAGTCTCTTCAGCTCATTATTGATGATGGCAGTCTTCCTGGTGTCGTTGATGTCCTTGAGGTTAGCAGCAAGTCCTGTCATCATAGTGCGGACGTTCCAAGTTCCCAGTTTTAGAGTTGGTTTCTTTTGTTTTATTGTCTTGCCTGGTGCGAAGGTTCTCAGCCTGTTGTTCGGACTTCTCCTTATCCCCATGCACCCAATGAGGAAAGCAAGCTGTGGCGGGACAACACCTTATTGGCTGGGGGCTGCCCAGCTTGAGGCGTGCGGTAGCTGTCCAGTGAGATCTGATGATCCCTCCCACCGTCGGGAACAACCCCTGGTGCCGCGCTCTACGCCAATTGAGCAGTGGCTTATAACCGGTAACTGTCATTCCCCGTGTTTTGTCTACGCCAAAGGCGAAGCTGGAGTGTCCTCTCCAGTGATCCGGTGTTCTACCTTCCAGCGTTGGGCGTTGGTAGGATTCAAGCCTGGGCAGGAAGATATGGAGGACAAGATGTTGCCCATGCAGCATGTCCCCCCTCTCCACGTCACTGATGAATCCAAAGGAACAGCAGGGCTGCTACAGTTTGGCACCAGCGCCGTTGCAGGAGCTGCCAGAACGATGTTGAGCACAACATAGAACTGCCTTAGGGGCTCCGACTCCGGATTTTTCCTCAGGGTTGACTCCCGAAGCCTTTCCCGTGACCGGGTATGCCGCAAGGCAGCAGAGGTTTGAAATCAGGGTTTACCTTCCCCTAGATGGGCTACCTTCCCAGGTTGACGAGTCACCATCTACCCGAAGCATCTGGTTTTAACGCGCCAGAGATCCGCCCTCGCCCCTTCTCCTATTAGTAAAAGCAGTTCCGCCGGGCTTAGAGACTAAACCACACGGGTAGGCTAGGAGTTGGACTTAGTTGTCAGAGGCTTTTCGAGACGCACGCCATAAGGAGCATTTTATGAGCACTGGGAGCTTAACCCTAGTGCCGCTCCTGGCTATGACAACCTTGGAACCAAACTAATCTACCAAATCAAAATACATATAGCCGCCACTAATTTAGCCATAAAATTTTGCACATACAGTAAATGTCAAATATTCACAATCTAACTCAAATACAGGGGAAAACAGGTGTCACACCACCCAGGTTATCAAGTTAAACAGGCAAACACAAACTCAGGTTCACAACTACACAACACACTGTGCCTACCAATTCACACCTTTTCCCTTTTCTTTTTTTTTAAAACACAATCTACCGGGGCACCAAATAGAAACTAATATCAAAACAGGACTGAAGAAGACAACATGTGCATGCAAAGTAAAACCCTCAGTCCACGGATGGATCCCTCTCAAGGCATCTCCGTCTCTTCACTTCAGGGCTCCTGCTGCGCCGTCTCCCCTCAACCTCCGGCAGCTGCAGATCCCTCGGGTGTCTCCAGACATGAATAGACCTTCGACCAACTGCCTCCATCAGACTGGGCTCCACCTGGAACCGCCTCTGGTCATCCTGCTGCTCGCGTGGACTGTGATCTAGATGTACTCGAGCCTCAACCTTGGTCTTCGAGGGAGCCCACTTCCTCTTACTCAGATCACCAATCCTGTGACAGGCCCCCGACTCCAGTTGCTCCATCTCGCGGGCCCTCCTGTGTCTCCTCTTGGCAGGTCGTCACTGGGAGTGCTTTACGATTACCACACTCCACGGTCTTGCCCCGTTTTCTCCCGGTGTTGGCACCTCGTCCTGATGAGCCTCATCAGGGGTCCCGCTGTGCCGTCCGGCACCCTCGTCCAGGGCAGCCTGCATGACAGCATCAGGTCCATCCCGAGACGGCTCCGTGTGGCGCAGTGTGTGCACTCCCAAAGTCACATTGTTCATCCAGTCTGAATCCCACACCTCAGCACCCTCCACGGCAGGAACAGGTCGGCCCCACAGTCCACATCCAGACCATTCTTCACCCGAAAGGTTCATAATGGAGAACCCAAGGCTTTAAAATAGGTTGCAACCCATAGCGTTAACACTGGATGCAGAAACATTGATGCGAACACTGGGTGCTACACTGTTCTTATATCGGGCCTCCATCCCAACATAGCCCAAAATAGCCAACCTGTTCCGCCCATAACCATAAAATTCTACCTGTTGCCTTCTTATCTGTTGGTGGGGAAACAGTCTGTCTATGGTTTCAAGATTCAGGACAGAAATCACCGCTCCCGTGTCCACTAGGAGCGGAATCTCGATGCCATCCAACGTGACGGTGCAGCCGATCCTCCCTGTTGTCTCTGGGGAGACAGTATGCACAACCGTTCTTCTGCGCAGCACCTGGTTCTCTCCCACAGCTCCTGCGTACGAAGTTTTTGCACACCCTGGCAAAATGATTCAAAATCCAACATTTGCCACAACGCTTTCCTTTTGCTGGGCACATTCTGGACTTATAGCGGTGCTCAGTGGACTCACATCCATAACATTTTAGCGTACCAGGGGCAGACCTTATCCTGACCACGGAGACAAAATCATCCTCTCCGCATTCACCATCATAAGGGTCCAGGCTCAGTGCCTTAGCGCAAGACTCATTCTTCTCCAGAGAGGCCCCTTCAGTAAGGCCCCTCGCGATGGTCTCTGCTGCCTCGAACTGTTGGGCAAGCTCGACAGCCTCAGCTAATGTCATCTCCCCTGGGTATGTCAACAACCTGGACCGGGCCACCGTGTAACAGACGTGCTCTGCCAGCTGGTCCCGAGTCATCTCGTCCTTCAGGGTCCCGAATCTGCATTCCCTCACCAGCTCGTGGAGGTCCGCCACGAGTCTTCACACAGGCTCTCCCGACCGCTGGCGGCGCTGTTGAAATTGAATGCGCCTCACGGTGACGTTCTCCGGCGCCTTAAAGTACCGCGCCATTAGCTGCACCACTTCTTCGAAACTGTCAGCACCTCCAAGGTTCTCTAGAATCCTCTGCCCTTCCATTCCTAAATTATGCGCCAACACAGCTGGCGCACGGAACTTCTCCATCTCACCCAGGTTCAGGACAACAAGATAGTTGGTGAAGGCAATGAACCAACGAGACCACGGCACGAGGGGCTTACCCGGGGCCTCGAGAAACGGCTGAAAGCTAGCAACGAAGTGTTCTATTACCGCTTTTACCTCGTCGTCAAATGTTGTCCATAATGTACAAATGACGAGTGAGTCTCACCTCGGTTAACAGGGGTTTATTCAGGATAACCCACAACTATGTACAAAGGCTTACGGCACCCTCCTACTGGCCAGGTGGCTTCACGACGAAAGAGGAAAAGCTTCTTCCGCCCACTCTTTTATACCCTGGTCAGCGACACCACCGGAAACTGGTAGGAGCCACCCTGGTCTATCCCATTACCAACCTGGCCGCCATCTTGGTCATACCACCCTATTTACAGACATAACACAGTCGTCCTCAGAAGCGTCAGCTGATCGCTGTGATTAGCACCATGTAACACTCAGTGGTTAAACAGCCAGATTTCAAAGCAGAAGATTCCAGGTACAATACCAGTTGCAATCTCTTTTAGGGACCCCAAAGGAAATAAGTCTGCACATTTTCTTGTGTCATCCCATTGTTCTTAAATGTATGTTTTATCTTTTATACAATGTTGTTTTAAATGATGAATAAATCAATCAATCAATTTGTGACCAGCCAGGTTGATCAGCTGGTTGAATTAAAGGAAAACAGTCACGAAAAAGAAGACAGTATGAACTTATTTAGTGGGTAGCCACGGTCACCTGTTAGTTGGAAGCAGATCATATTAGACTCGACAAGTGCATATTTTATGTCCAAAATACAAATCTCATCCTTTCTAGTTACATACAACTTACATGGATTACACACACTACTGTTGTAAATGAATGAAGTGTGCCGGAGAAAGGGCGACACTGTTGCATTTTAAACTTTACACATGTGTTTATTGACATACAGTAATTACAGTACACACAGAGGCAGTTGGGGGCTTGGTAGAATGCTGTGATACTGTAGTTTAATCAGGAAAAAAGTAAGTCACTTAGTAAAACCATGGAGTTGTAATGAAGGCTTGAAGACAGGGTGATATTTGGGGGTGCACAGGCGCGTTATGCATGAGGTGGGTTATTATTAGGACAATCACACGGATTTACTCACCAAGAAGCCACCTATCTGCACAGTGCCAGCCTGTAGTTTGTTCCCAACAATGCTGTTCATTAGAATCATTAGGAAAACTGGCTCTCGCTGCAAATTGTGCTTTGATGTTGGCCTGTTCAGCTTTATTGTATGGGAATATGATGTACCTGGGTGACAGCCGGATAATGCCATCTCACACAACTAGCATAGCTCGGCTCAGGGTTGACTGGGAAATTCCTGATGGGTCTGCCAGCTCACTCTGGCATGCTCCTGTTTCCAGAAACCCCAGAGTTGTTAGCACCAGCACTGGGATGGGCAGCGCACGGCTTCTTGCTGTGTTGCGCTCCAAGAGTGGCCATAGCTGTGAGCACAGTTCCTCAAGGACTGCCCGCGGAAACCTAAATCAGCTGACAAGCCAGTCATCATCCTGAGCCAGAAAATCTTCTGTCTCTAAATACCCTTTCTCTTCTCACTGCGCGATTTGCAATATCCTCTAATCCTCTGTTAGAGGCATTTTCTGCACTTCTTTGCGCTTGCTTTTATATCTACTCATCTAATCGCGCACACTTGGATGTTTGTTCATCATGTGTCTCTGGTGTGTACAATAATTTTCACATCATTATCAGTCCCCCAACATCACCTCTAAAGATGCATTCAGACCAAATGCGAACGGGCAGTGCAAATCCATACAAAGGGAATGGGAAGACACAAGTACATGCAAATTTGTGCAGTCGCGTGTTTGTGTCCCAGGCTAGCTAGCTAGCTAGCTGCTAACTTTGAGATTCTGCCGTCTCTGGAGTAAAGGTATCACCATTGCAGAGTAAACTAGTTTGAAAATTTGACTCACTTACCTGGAGACTCAGGAGGATGGGGAGTCCTTCAGCTGAATCGGGATGTCGTTGTTATTTACCCACAGTTTCTTGTCACGGACAAGCTAGCAACGTAAACACCCCTCATCTTGTGAACTTTTGGAAGCTTGAGACAACATTTTCAGGTGAGCCCCCGGTCGGATTGTGGAGTGTGTAAATGAAGAGGCAGATTCATTTCAGATTATTTATTACACACTCACAACTCACAAGCAAAGAACAGACTGAACATTTAAGCAGGCACTCTCCTCTTAAGTTTCATGGCATTTCTCTACACACAACATGACATTTGCATCACACTGCATTCAACCCCCTTCGTCCTTGACTCCTTCCTGCTGTCTCACCAGGAACCTCCTGCCCATTGTTCTCCCATGTTTATCCACTGTCTCTTGTCTGAGATGCTAAATAATCTGGCTCTCTCAAGGTGCTAAACGTCCCCCCCCCCCCAGCATCTTAGAACAATAGAATAACAGTCCACATGCTGTGATAGAACAATAGAATATCAGTCCACATGCTGTTTGGGCTGCCGTCTCCTCCCGTATCTGCTGTAACTGGGGTTTACCGCCTCCGTGGCGCTGCTGTGCCGGTGGGGGGCTGCTGGGAGTGTGTCTGACTGCGGGTGGGCTGTGACTGGGGGGGTGGGGGGGCACTTCGGTCTGACCGTGTGGCTGCTCTGATGAATCGTTTCGCTGGGGCTCTCTCCGTGGGGGTCTTCCACGCCGAGGGGCCCTAGCCAACAGCACTTGCTCGTCCGCCACAACGAAAGCGGGTTTGAGTCTGTCTATGCCAATTTTTTCCTTCCTACCCCCCAAGTCTAGCAAAAAATGCTTATCCCCTGTTTCCAACACTCTGAACGGTCCATCATAGGGTGGGCGCAATGGAGGGCGGTGGGCGTCGTGTCTGACACTGTCAGAGACTGTCCCAACACTATGCCCGTTTTGACACCTCGTCATCTGTGTCCAACTCCCCCCCTCCCTCCAGCTCCACAGCCTCCACATTCCCTACTTCATTTAAGGCACCCCCCCCCCCTCCCCCCCTCCCCTTATCATCAGTGAGCAGGATGTGCTCAAACAGTTCTCCAGACTGAACCCGCACAAGGCCCCCGGCCCAGACGGCGTGTCTCCCTCCACCCTGAGACTCTGTGCGAAACAGCTGGCTCCTGTATTCACAGACATTTTTAACACCTCCCTTAAGTTATGCCACGTGCCGTCCTGCCTCAAATCCTCCACCATCATCCCTGTCCCCAAGAAGCCACGGATCACTGGACTTAATGACTACAGACCTGTAGCGCTCACCTCTGTAGTCATGAAGTCCTTTGAGCGCCTGGTCCTGTCCCACCTCAAGTCCATCACCACCCCTCTCCTGGACCCGCTGCAGTTTGCCTACCGAGCCAACAGGTCTGTAGACGATGCAGTCAACCTGGCCCTCCACTCCATCCTGCAGCACCTGGACCCCCCGGGAACCTACGCCAGGATCCTGTTTGTGGACTTCAGCTCCGCATTCAACACCATCCGCCCCGCTCTGCTCCGGGACAAGCTGTCCCTGCTCAACGTGCCTGACTCCCTCTGCAGGTGGATCATCGACTTCCTGACGGACCGGAGGCAGCATGTGCGGCTGGGAAAGACTGTCTCAGACTATACTAGCATCAGCACCGGATCACCCCAGGGCTGTGTACTTTCCCCCCTACTCTTCTCCCTTTACACCAACTCCTGCACCTCCAGCCACCAGTCTGTCAAGTTGATCAAGTTTGCGGACGACACCACCCTCATCGGGCTCATCTCCAACGGCGACGAGTCCACCTACAGGAGAGAGGTGGCCCAGCTGGCGTCCTGGTGCGACAATAACAACCTGCAGCTGAACGCTCTGAAGACAGTGGAGATGATTGTAGACTTCAGGAAAGTCACAACCCCTCTGCCCCCCCTCACCCTCTCAGGCTCTCCCATCACCACTGCTGATTCCTTCCGCTTCCTAGGCACTACCATCACCAGGGACCTCAAATGGGAGCTGACCATCAGCTCACTCATCAAAAAAGCCCAGCAGAGGATGTTCTTCCTGCGGCAGCTGAGGAAGCTCAAGCTACCCACCAAGATGTTAGTGCAGTTCTACACAGCCATCATCGAGTCCATCCTCACCACCTCCATAACCGTGTGGTACGCAGGAGCCACTGCCAGGGACAGACTAAGGCTGCAGCGCGTCGTGCGCACTGCTGAGAAGGTGATCGGCTGCAAGCTCCCATCTCTCCAGGATCTGTACATCTCCAGGACCCGGAGGCGTGCTGGCCGGATCATAGCCGATCCCTCACACCCTGGTCACGTACTGTTTGCCCCCCTCCCCTCTGGTAGAAGACTTCGGTCCATCCAGACTAAAACCTCCCGTCACATGAACAGCTTCTTCCCCTCTGCCATTAGACTGCTGAACACTAAGTGACTCTCGTGCACCATGTACAGCAGCTCAACCAGACTCATGTTAATCATCACTGTTTTCTTCCTGCATTACCGACTGCACTATATATAGTTCTCCACAGTATCTGCTGCTGGCTAATATATATTTTAACTGTTGTCCAGTATCACTTAATCTTATCCTACACTTTATTACATGTATAGTTTATTTCTCTTATCTTATCATGTTTAATGTTGCAGCACTGTACCGAGACAAATTCCTAGTTTGTGTACTACATGAACAATGGCAATAAACCTGATTCTGATTCTGATTCTGATTCTGACAAACACGAACTCCGCGCTCTTCAAAGTTTTAGGCACAAAAACACGCGGAAAACTGTGGTGGGCAGGGCCCGGCAGTGTGCCTGTGTTTGCGCTACGCTGCAAAAGCTGAGACGGGGAGCTGTCCGGCGCGGGATTATCTGGCAGAAATTCCCCGGGCAGCCGTAGGGGCTGCGAAAAAACGAGCTCTGCCGGGGAAGCTTCCAGATCCTCTTTCGGCGCGGAGGGCAACCCCAATAAAACCCACGGCAGCCTGTCTACCCAATTTGCATCCGTCAATGAAGCCCTGAGTGCCGCTTTCAGTGATCTATGAAAACGCTCACATAACCCATTGGCCTGTGGGTTGTACGCGGTTGTGCGGTGAATTGTAACACCCAGGCTGCGGGCCATCGCGGACCAGAGTTCGGAAACAAATTGAGGGCCCCTGTCGGACGTAATGTCCGACGGGACTCCAAAACGAGCCACCCATGCTGTTAAAAAAGCGCGCGCTACATCTGCGGATGTGGTTGCCGCCAGCGGGACTGCTTCCGGCCAGTGCGTGGTGCGGTCCACCACTGTCAGGAGGTGCGTGCACCCCTGAGATGGCGGGAGGGGACCCACGAGGTCCACGTGAACATGGTCGAACCTCTTAGCCGGGATACGAAACGGCTCCAAGGGAGCCTTCGTGTGTCTGTGTACCTTGGCTCGTTGGCACGCCACGCAGGCTGCAGCCCACTCTTTCACTTGTTTGCGTAGGCTCGGCCACACAAACTTCTCTCCCACCATTTTGACCGACACGCGCACTCCTGGGTGCGCCAGAGTGTGAACCGACTCAAACACGCGGCGGCGCCACGCGACCAGGACCACCGGACGCGGGTGACCCGTGGAGACATCGCAGATTGGGGGGGGGGTCGCCATCTTGCAGCACCCTGCTCTCCAGCCTTAACCCTGTTGGTCCAGACTGGAGCGCGCGCACGTCTGCATCGCTAATCTGCTCCACGGCCATGGCTGTGTAATCTATCCCCATGCAGACTGGGGCCACCACGGCGTGTGAGAGGCAATCCGTCACCACATTCAGTTTACCCGACACATGTTGAATATCGGTAGTAAACTATGAGATCGCGGCCAGCTGTCTCTGCTGCCGGCCCGACCATGGTTCTGAAACCTTGGCCATCGCGAATGTTAGCGGCTTGTGGTCCACGAACGCGGTGAAGCTGCACCCTTCCAGCCAGAACTGGAAGTGGCGTATGGCCAGGTGGATGGCCAGCAACTCTCTGTCAAACGCACTGTATTTACGTTCGCTGTCGCGCAAAGTTCTGCTGAAAAAAAGCGAGCGGCTGCCAAGCCCCGGCGACGCGCTGCTCTACGACAGCCCCTATGGCTACGTCTGAAGCGTCGGTGGTGAGCGCTATGTGGGCCGCCGGGTCCGGATGTGCCAGCAGTGCGGCGTTTGCCAGGGCTGCTTTAACTTCCGAGAACACCCGCTCTCGCTCCGGGGTCCATTTGACCCTATCTGCGGGTTTCTGTTTCTTGAGCGCGGCGTACAATGGTTGCATGAGCTGCACCGCACGGGGAAGGAAACGGTTATAAAAGTTCACCATCCCCAAAAATTCCTGCAGCGCCCTGACCGTCTGAGGCCGGGGAAAATCCGCTACGGCGCGCACTTTGTCGGGCAGCGGGATCGCTCCTTCCGGAGAGACGCGGTGCCCCAAAAAATCAATCTCCGTCACGCCGAACTGGCATTTCACTGGGTTGATTATTAACCAGTGCTCCTCCAACCTCCGGAAAACCGTCATGAGGTGGGTTTCGTGTTCGTCTTCGAATGCACTGGCTACCAGGATATCGTCCAGGTAGACGAACACGAACGGGAGATCACGCAGCACTGCATCCATCATGCGCTGGAACGTCTGCGCCGCTCCTTTTAACCCGAATGGCATGCGCAGGAACTCGAATAGACCGAACGGAGTTATTTCCGCTGTTTTGGGTATGTCCTCCGTGCGCACTGGGACTTGGTGGTAACCGCAGACCAGGTGTATTTTGGAAAAAATGCGCGCTCCGGCAAGATGAACGGAAAAATCCTGTATGTGGGGAATTGGGTAGCGGTCGTGCGCTGTGGTGTTGTTCAACCTGCGGAAATCTCCGCACGGTCGCCACGATCCCTCAGCCTTAGGGACCATGTGTAGTGGGGATGCCCAAGGGCTGTTCGAGCGCCTGATGATGTCCAACCTTTCCAGGTTGGCGAACTCCTCGCGCGCTATGGGCAGTTTAGCTGCGTCCAAGCGCCGAGGTCTTGCAAAAACGGGCGGCCCAGTGGTGGTGATAAAGTGCTCCACCCCGTGTTTAGCGATGGCCGTGGAAAACGTCGGGACCGTGAGTGCTGGGAACTGAGTGAGCAGTGTGTGGAACTTACCGCCTGTAGCTGTGACGTTGGCTTGTGCTGTTGGCTGGGTCACTCGAGCTATGCAGGGGAGAGAGTCAAAGGACAGTGCATTAACCAGGTGCCTGTTAGCAACATCAACCAGTAAACCATGTGCACACAGAAAATCAGTCCCCAGTATATGGTAATTCAGTGCTGCTACGACAAAAGTCCACTCATATGTACGGCCGTGTAGAGATGAGAGCAGAGTCCTCTCACCAAAGGTCTCAATATCTGAGCCGTTTGCTGCCAACATTCCGGGGCTGCTAGGTCCTGCCAGCTGGTCAGCGTAGGTTGGCAGGATGAAGCTCTTCTGGGCTCCGGTGTCCACGAGGAAACGCCTCCTCGAGCGTACATCCATCAAGTAGAGCAGCTTGTTCTCTTCACCGAGGGTCGCAGCTGCTACCGACCCCTGGCCTTGGCGTTTCCCGAGCGCTTGAATTGGCACGGTGGTGCACATCTGCGTGCGTTCTCTCCGAAGCGGCAGTGGTAGAAACAGAGCGTGTCTCTCTGGCGCTCCTTGGCCCCCGCTGCTGCTATCGTCAGTGGCTCCTCGCCTCCTCTGGTCGTCTCGCTGGGCTCCACCGCTGCCGCGTTGACTGTGATCGCCCTGGTGGTGATGATGATCCGGTCTGCCTCCTGGGCTAGCGCACGGTAGTCGCGCGTGGCCAGCCACGGCGAATTGGCCAGAACTGCTCTCGCCACTGTCCTAAGGTTCCGTAGGAAGAGGTGGGCAAACAGAAAGTGCCCGTCGTCCGTGCCCATTAACGCCAGCATCTTCTCCATCAGGTCTACGGCCGACCCCTCTCCTAACTCGGTCCACATCAGGAGCCTCTCCGCTCTCTCACAGTCCGAGAGCGTGTAGCGCTGGATGAGCGCAGCCTTGAGCGCCTTGTATCTGTTGCTGGCTGGAGGCTGATCGAGCAGGCTCGCTACCTGCTGAGCTGTGCGGGCGTCGAGCGCTGCGACCACATGGTAGAATCTGGTATCATCTGCCGTTACTCCCCGGAGGGCGAACTGAGCCTCGGTGAGGTGGAACCAAAAGCGCGGGCTGTGCTGCCAGAAATCCGGTAGCTTGACTGAAACCGCACACGCGTGGCTGGAGGTTCCAGTCCGGGCTGCCTGTGGGATGGCTGCCGCCTCGCTGTAGCTTCCTGACCGGACCAGCTCCGGGGATCTTGCCTCGTGTTCCATAATACGTCTTGGGTCACCAGTGTGGAGTGTGTAAATGAAGAGGCAGATTCATTTCAGATGATTTATTACACACTCACATCTCACAAGCAAAGAACAGACTGAACATTTCAGCAGGAACTCTCCTCTTAAGTTTCATAGCATTTCTCCACACACAACATGACATTTGCATCACACTGCATTCAACCCCCTTCGTCCTTGACTCCTTCCTGCTATCCCGCCAGGAACCTCCTGCCCATTGTTCTCCCATGTTTATCCACTGTCTCTTGTCTGAGATGCTAAATAATCTGGCTCTCTCAAGGTGCTAAATGATAATGTAAACATAAGTAAGATGTTTTTTGGGGAATTTCCACAGCAGGTTGAACACAACTGCAGAAGTTTTAAAACAAAGAGCAGCCACTTAAAACCTTGAGTAATGACTTCAGTCTTGAAGGTTTGAGGTTTTTCTCCAAAATTTATTACAATTTTCTTATAGTTGCTACTTTTCTCTGTAAATTTATCTAAATTTGAACCATTTTCCTCAAATTTGTAATTTCCTCTTGTAAAATTGACTTTTCTTGTAGATTTGAGACTTTATTATCAATTTGTGGATTATTTTATGGCTTATTTTTGTCTCTTTTTTTTTTTTAAATACGTTTTTTTTTTTTAATAAATTAGATACAGACTGTGGTAATTTTATTACTTTTTTCTTATAACAATTTACATTTTTGACCATAATTTTGCAGAGCCAGAACAGAACAATAATTTAACTCTGATTTCAAGGAAAAAAAAATTGTATTTAATTCAATAAATTAACTTAAATGACCAAAAATGCAGTTATTTCTGTTGTAATATTTCTATATATTTATAGTTTTTTTTTTTTTTTTAGAAATCTCCTCACCACCCAGACAGCAGGAAAAACCTCCCTTATTTTGAAATCCAAATGTTGGCACGTTTAGTTTGTCTTAAGGCTGCTGACGGATTGAAGTCATTGACTTTGTAAATTTCGGTAATCTTAACTTTCCAGGTACATAATAGTGAACATAAATTAGTTAATTAATATTAACTAAGGTGAAGGTAAAGACAGCTCCTTTTCATTCTTGTCTGAAATAAGAAAAATAGAAAACTGATTAAAAAGAAGACAATGAACCTACTCGAGCTCTTAACCACATCTGTTAGCTAAGCGACTCTTCCATTATTGCTCCCGTTACCAGCGGGTTAAAACCAGGATAAATGCCTTCACTGCTTACATACCTCTTCTGATTTTTTTCCACATTTAAAGTAGTTTAATAAGCTCATGTTTCTCTCGGACAGTGACGCTAGCGGGACACTGCCTGGTGACTGGAGCGGTCATGCAGGCGCTGCGCTTCTGAGCTCCGCGCGGATGATGGTCACGTGCGTTGTTTGTGTGCGTGCTTGCGGATCGTAACTCCTTCATATTTTTTTCTTAAATTTATATTTCCTCATTGTGGTGGGAAATTTACAAGTGTGGCGGGCTGACACCGGGAAATGTTACCTGAGGAAACCCTGATTATTATTATTATTATATTAGATATAACGAGTCTGTCAGTATTAATCATAAATGTAAATTACCTTTAATTCTTCATTTTTACCACAACTCAGTCTGTTGTAAGTATTTAGATTGTTTATTATTGTGCCTCGGTGAAACAGAGGTATACGGTAATTGATCAGTGCGTCTGTGTGTGGTTGTATCTGTCTGCCTGTCTGTTTCAGCTCACCCCGTCAAAATGAAGTGCAACTGAAGGCTTCTCTCATTGTATCGCCATATTTTCTCGACTTTTAATTTGCTAGAATTTCAAGATAAGGCTTTGTTTTCAAAATAAATGCAAATTTAACTCACCATTACTGTGTAAAGGAACCATGCAAAAAAGGTATTGTAATAACTATGCCGGTCCACTAGACAGCAGTGTGACCTTTTTTTGACAGCCCATGCTCAGAGGTCTGCATTCGGTACTGTGTAGTTTTTACAACACCAGGTTAATGGATGATGATTTGACCAAAGCTAAAGACAGATGTCAGGGTGCTCATTATCATATTACCCTCACTGTAGTGACTGTAGTCAAATATTAAGTTGCTTTAAAAATACAAACATGTAAGTTTGAACAGTAAAATAAGATTTAAACTATTTAAATTTAAATTGCAGCATTTTATATGATTAGAATTGCAGACTGACATTGTGGTTGGATTAGTTTATATTTATGAATCTGTGAATGTTTCTTCTTGTTTTATTCAGACTCGGGAAGAACCATGCAGGCCTTTTTAAAAGGAGCGACGATCCAGACGTCCAAACCTCAGAAAGACAAACCAGCAGCAGCAGCAGGAAGCAGCTCAGAGAGACGAGTCAGAGCCGTTCCCTGGGTCGAAAAATAGTAAGAATGAAAAATAAAGGGCATTATATGATCTGTCGAGATAAATATGGACAGGAGTAGGGCTGGGCGATATGAAAAAAATGCAGTCACAGTAAATTTTTTCATATTTGTTGACCTGAAGTGTTTGTTTTTTTACAGCACCACATAAGCAAATAAATAACATCAGCTTACTGATGTTTCTACGGGACTTTAGAAGTTCTCTTAAAGCAAGTTATTTCAACCATGTCACACCATGGTATTTTTATATTGCTAACATTAATTCATAAACTGACATTAATAAAAAAAAAAGGTTTGACTTCATAAAAAATAACAGTTCAACATGCTTAATTAATGCTTTAAGTGAAGCATACAGCATATCAGGAAAAAAAAATGCTCTCTCCAGACTCAGGCTCAGGTTGTACAGGTGTTTCAGTACAGGAGCTAGCTGGTTGGCACAGGTCCTCAGGATCCTGGCGGAGATGCCATCAGGGCCCGCAGCCTTCTGCTGACAGTCTCTCCAGCTGTTTCTTAACCTGGTCTGTAGTCACAATGATGTGGGGGGGAAGGGGGGGCTGGTGTTGGTGTCCCCAGAGGACGGAGGGGATAGAGGGGGGGATAGAGAGAGGTGCTGCACAGGAGGGTGGGGTGTGTGTGGGGGGTCTGGCTGTGTTGTGGGGGTGACAGAGTGTGAGTTGAACCTATTAAAAAACAGATTGAGCTCATCAGCTCCGTCAAGGCTCCCCGATGTCTGTCCGTCTGTCCATCCGTCCGTCCGTCCCCTTACACCCAGTGATGTTTCATTCCCCACCATATATCCTTAGTATTGCTTTGCTGGGGTTTATCCTCCAACTTCCTCCTGTAATTGTCTTTACACCTCCTCAGCATCTCTCTAGGGATGTGATTTTTCCGCTAATTCGCAGAATTCCGCTTTTTTTATCTTCCAAAAATTTTCAGACCAGATGGCAGCGCTTGCACAACGCGAGGCTCAGCGTCTCTTCAGATTTTGTGGATTAGCAGCGATATTTCTGCTCATTTCGGGTCTGTTTGTTCAGAACAGCTTCGCTTTTACATCCTACACCCGAAATGAACTTTTGGACATTGGATTACAAAATAACGACCTTTTTATCAGCAACCTACGTTTCATCCCTGAGCTCTGGAGAACACCCGACGCTAGGTAAGCTACCTAGCCAACCGGAAGTGCTCGCAGGCGGCGTAGAGACCGTAAACATAGGCGGGGGAAGCGCAACGGGCTAAGAGCTAAGCTAAAGCTAACACCGCACCGGCTTTCTCTACCCAGCATTTTCCTCGCTAATGTACGGTCAGTGGCGAACAGAATGGATGAGCTACAGCTTCAGATCACCAACAATAAGAAACTTATGATCTGCAATATCATGATTTTCACGGAAATATGGCTACATAGTGGAGTACTTGTGTGGCGCCACGAGACGGCTTTTGTTGTGATGTGGCGCATTATAAATAAAGCTGAATTGAATTGAATTACTTGACGGTGCTGTCGAGCTGGCTGGACGGCACACTCTGCGGGCAGACAGAGCAGCTAATGACTCCGGTAAGACCAGAGGGGGGGGGGGGGGTGTGCATTTATATTAACAAGGCTTGGTGCACGAACTCTGTGACTGTTGGGAGACACTGCTCAGCTAACCTGGAGGTTCTCATGGTTAAATGGAGACCTTTATATCAATCAATCAATCAAAGACTTTATTCCAGACTCATGGTCCATCAAAAATAAAATGAATTTAATAAATAAATAAAATAAAACAAGACAGTTGAAAACAGATAATAAGAAAAACAATCAAAAAGTTACAAAACAATAAGACACAACTACTAAGAGAAGTATAAAGACAGTACAGACTTTAAAGACTTAAAAAGACAACTGTACCAGTGCCTTCTAAACTGTGACTGACAGCGAATAGAACTGAGCTTAATGCTAGACATGACTTGAATGATTTCATTTCTAGATACATCAAGCCAACAGATGAATTTATACATAAGATTCCTTATTACTGCATGCAGACTATTTACACATGATGAGACAAATAACTCAGAAGCACTGCACCATCCAGGCTTTTGAAGTAAAATTCTTAAGGCATCATTGTAGGCAACCTGTAATTTCTGCATACTTTGTTTCCTATAGTTTATCCATAAATGAGCAGTGTATAAAGGTGTACAATAGGTTTTAAAAAGAACCAGTTTCACCTCATCTGAACAAAAACCAAACCTGCGTGCAAGAATATTTGCTTGCATGTAGATTTTGCAGCGTTGTCTGAAAATATCATCATCATCAGTCATTCTATCATTAATAAAATGTCCCAGATATTTAATTTTATCCCTGACAATTAATTCCCTGCCTGCCAAATCAAAGACAGGGAATTTCATTAACAAATCTTTAGTGCGGCAGATCAGCACACAACTCTTATTTGTATTATATTTTATGTCATTTTCCTCTCCATAAGCAGTACACACTCTTAATAACTCCTGAAGACCAGCACTACTTGGACTGAGAAGAACTAGATCATCAGCATACATGAAATGATTCACTAACTTATTCCCTATTAAACACCCAGTTTTACAGGCATTCAGTTGCTTTGACAAATCATCCATATAAAGATTAAAATAGAATAGGGGGCGATATGCTGCCCTGTCTGACACCACTGCTCACACCAGATGGGGATGAATGACTCTTCCCCCATTTCACCAGCATCTTCTGATGTGCGGACCAGTAAACCAGGATACGTACTAAGTACTTGTGAACCCCCCCATCAATCATTTTCCTAAACAATATCCTGTGATTAACACGATCAAACGCCTTATATCTGCCACAGGAGTTCACTTTTCACTTTTCTTCATCTTGCCTGCTGAAGATGTTTTGGACTTTATTTAAAAAATATTTTTAACGCCACACATGTGATGGATAATGCTTGTTGGAATATTTTAGGAATGCTATCTTCTTGGAACATAAGTCAGTATTATACAGTAATAAGTGACATTCAGCTGTTTGTTTTATGTCATTTAAGCACAGTTCTGGTACTTAAAAATCATAAAAACCCAGGAGCTTCTGGGGGCTTCGCCCCCCTTGCCCCCCCAACGGGGCTCTGCCCCGGACCCCGCTGGGGGACTGCATCCCCCAGACCCCCTGCTAAATTTTCAGATAATTTCCCCAACCCCAAATCACATCCCTATCTCTCTCAGTTCACGCTGCACTCTCCTCAGTTCCTCCCTGTCTCCAGACCTAAAAACCCTCCTCTTCTACCGGAGTGGTGGCTCAGTTGGTTGAGCATCTCCCCCACACCCGGCAGGCAGGGGTTCAAATCCCGGCCGGGTCATGCCAAAGACCATATAAAAGCGGAACTTCCTGCCGTCCAGCTTGGTGCTCAGCAATAATGGAATGGAGGAGGGAAATCTGTGGCAGCGCCTTGCATGGCAGCAGCCCTCTGATTCTACACATAGGGGGGGGGGGGTGATTAACACTGTAGATAGGAAAAACACAATTTCATTCTACTGTACATGATTGGTTGTATGGTTGAATGACAATAAAGGGTGATTTAAAAGTTCTTGTTCAGAACTTCCTCTAGGTGGCATTGTTGTGTCCCCCTCTGTAAAACTGCTTTTGGACAATCAGCCTTCTCATACAAAGCTAAAACAGAATGGAACAAGCTCCCCACTGCTTTGAAGACCAGAACAAATTACAGAGACTTTTCCACAGAGACTAAAAAATGGATTTTAAGTAATCAGGCCTGCCAGCATAGACTCTGTCCCTTAAACAGGATTTGAAATTGTACTCCTAAATTGTTTTTTATGTGTGCCGTTTCTCTTATCTTTTTACCTTTAAACTTACTCCTTGCTTGTTTCAGGGTCAACAGTTTCTGAAACCCGACCTGAATTGTTTTCTGTATGTGCTGTTTTTCTTTTAAAACCTTCCTGCCTGCCCCAGGGACTACAGATGGAAATTAATGACAACGCTACAATCTGGTACAGAGCATCTTTACCCTGTGTTTAATGTTTTTCTGTACATGGTCCCTGACAAACCAATAAACTAAACTAAGTGTTTTCAGGTCACTGTTGATCCACGGTTTGTTGTTGGGGAAACAGTGCACGGTCTGAGCTGGCATGGTTGTGTTTTCACAGAGTCTGATGTATTCTATGACGCAGTCAGTCACATTGTCTGTGTCCACCCCATGTGGTTCACAGAGTACATCCCAGTCTGTCGTCTCGAAGCAGTCCTGCAGTGCATCAGCATCCCCCTGTGTCCACCTCCTCACAGTCCGTGTATAAGCAGGCTGCCTTTGCACAAGGGGAATGTACTTGGGTGATAATGGGACCATGCTGTGGTGGTGGTGGTGGTAAAGCTGTGCCACTATATGCATCTCTTGCATTGGCATACAGTACATCCAGTGTTTTATTTCCTCTGGTGGGACAGTCAACAAACTGGTGGAAGTTTGGTAGTGTTTTTCCCAGTGAGACATGATTAAAATCGCCTGTGATGGCCATGAATGTGTCTGGGTGCTTCTGATGCCAGACCACCGCTGCATCAGCGGACAGAGGGACGTTAAATGGTAATTACAATGGCACGCTTGAACTCTCGTGGCATGTAATAAGGTTGCATACTCACCGCCAGCAGTTCAATGTCTGGGCTGGAGCACCATTCCTTCACATAAATGTGTCCAGGACTACACCACCATCAATCCTCCTCCCTTCTTTTTCCCGCTACTTATAACGTCCCTGTCCTCCTGGATAGTCTTAAAACCAGGTATCACTGCGTTGATATCCAGGATCTGTGAGTGTAACCACGTCTCTGTAAAACATGATACTATACTCACGATACTCCCTCTGTGTCCTGACAAGCGCTGTGAGCTCATCCACCTTGTTTCCCAGTGACCTCATGTTACCCATGATGAACATCGGTACAGCCGGTTTATGCTTCCTCCTCCTCACCTTCACTTTAGCTCCAGACCTCTGCCCGCAGCGTTTCCTCGTCAGCTCATCCGGGATGAGGACTTCGCTCCAGGCAGCAGCGCTGGCCTCCTCAGTGTGATCAGCTGGTCGCGTGTGTAAACAATGCATTCACCTCCACCTCTGTCGTTGTCCATTGCCCCGAGAAAGAAAAATAAAAGAAAGACCAGGTTCAGGTTCCTTTATTTGTACCCGTAGGTAGATTTGTTTTGCAGTCTGGTGACATCCATGTTTACAAGCCACAATTACATTCAGCATGAACACAAACACAGGCACACATGAAGCTGACTATAGACATGATAAAAATACTCAAGGCTCCACCAATCAGGACATAGGACAAAGAGATGAGAGAAAAACCAGAGATAAGAGAGAAGGGTCATATTAAGAAGTTAAAGACCAGTCAAAGAGGTTAAAAACTCAAAGGTCTAAAACCCAATAAAAGATTTAGAACCCAAATAAAAAACCTACAAAAATAAGTAAATCCATCCATCCATCCATCCATCTTCTACCGCTTTTCCGGAGGTCCGGGTCGCGGAGGCAGCAGTTCAAGCAGAGAAGCCCAGACTTCCCTCTCCCCAGCCACCTGCTCCAGCTCTTCAGAGGGGATACCAAGGCGTTCCCAGACTAGCTGGGAGACATAGTCTCTCCACCGAGTCCTGGGTCTGCCCCGGGGTCTCCTCCCAGTGGGACGTGCCTGAAACACCTCAAGTGGGAGGCGTCCAGGAGGCATCCTAATCAGATGCCCATACCACCTCAACTGACTCCTTTCAATGTGGAGGAGCAGCGGTTCTACTCTGAGCCTCTCCCGGATGACTGAGCTCCTCACCCTATCTCTGAGGGTGAGTCCAGCAATCCTACGGAGAAAGCTCATTTCAGCCGCTTGTATCCGCGATCTCGTTCTTTCGGTCATTACCCAAAGCTCGTGACCATAGGTGAGAGTAGGAACGTAGATTGACTGGTAAATCGACAGCTTTGCCTTAGAACTAAGCTCCCTCTTCACCACAACAGACCGGTACAACGTCCGCATCACTGCAGATGCTGCTCCAATCCGTCGGTGGCCGGGTTTCCACCCATGGGACCCGGCCGGGCTCAGCCCGAAGGAGTTACATGGGTCCGCCCTCCAGTAGGTTCACCACCTGCAGGAGGGATCATGGAAGTCCGGTGCTATGTGGATTAGGTGGCAGTCAAAGGCGGAGACCTTGGCGGACTGATCCCAAATAAGTAAATATAAAATGAAATTAATAAATAGGTAACTAAATTATGTGCAATATATAGACCGGGGCTAAAATAGAAAAAACTTGGTCCAGTCATTAATCCAAGTCTTCCTACCAAGTCCTGATGAAAAGATACACACTATATACAAGAATAAGCAAAAAAACCCACAAAGACACGAGAGAGCTGCTGCTGATACGGCCACCTCTCCTCACAGCACCTGGAAAAAAAAAAGACTGTTATCAGATCTTCATTCTGGAATGATGTGTCTGGCAGTCAGTCGGTTTAATTCTTGCTGGGTCACAAACTGTTCGGATGCTTACCTGTGTTTGAAATTCAGCCGTGGCTGTTCAGAATACAGTAGATCCACCACATCGTGTTGTTAGCATAGCACTAGCTTTGTTGGATCTTGTTGCTGTTCTCAGGCGCTTCTAAAGATTGCAGTCGGTCTCAGCTAGGGGTGTGACATCTTGTATTGTTCACGATAATACCAGTATAAATTTTGATACTGGTGTAAAAATTAATATTGAGATATTTGGGGTCAATTATGCTCCCAACGGAAGTTGCGTGTTACTATAGAAACGGGAAAACAAACATGGCATGGGAAGCGGCGCTCCGTGCTTGGAACGTCTTCGTCTGGTTGTGAGGAAGTAATTTAGTTCTAAGGCCGTTTCAGACTGCTTCCAGCTTTAAAAACAAAATGATGCAGTGATGCGGATAATCTGCCCGCATTTTTTTCTGCATGTCAACAATGCAACTTTGGGGAAAAGTCTTAACTTCACCCTGAGGTGGTGTTGCTGACATCTGAAGTTCCCAGAGTAGGGGTGTGCCATATCGTATCGTTCACGATAATACCGGTATAATTTTTGATACCAGTGTAAAAATGAATATCGTCATATTTGGAGTCCATTAAGCTGCCAACGGAAGTTACCCATTACCATAGAAATGACAAAAAAACATGGTGTGAGAAGTGGTGCTCTGTGCTTGGAACGTCTGTGTCTAGTTGTGAGGAAGTAATTTAGTTTTAAGGCTGTTTCAGACTACTGCCTTCTTTAAATAAAACGGTGCAGTGATGCGGATAATCTGCCTGCATTTTTTTCCGGACAACAATGACACACACGGCTTCAGTTTTACTTCATCCTGAAGCAGCATTATTGATGTCCGGACTCCGAAGTGTCCAGAGGTTTATTTTCGTTCCATTGTGGCTGCTCCAGATTGACTTATTCAACCATCCGAAAGAAAAAAATCAGTTAACAGCTCCAGGAGTTGTCTGTGCAATGGAGGTTTCTAACGTGGGTAAACTGAGAGAAAGAGAGACGGGAGGTCTGATGCAGCGCTCATTTACCTGCAGAAGTTTCTTGTTTGGCGAAATGGTAGACAGACAGGTAGGTCAAATGATGAAATAATGTATCTATAAATGCAAGAAATCTCTGTCTCTGTGTGTGTGTGTGTGTCCCTCACATATCTCTCAAACCGTTCATCAGACTGGCCCAGATTTTAAACGTGCTTTTCTGAGGTTACGAGGGTTTGCATCCCCGAATATGAAGTCACTCAGTCAAAATATGTAATTTTTATCAATAAAAGTTTAGCCACCACTCTGTGACCGCTCTGTGTCTTCATCCCCTGGCTTCAAGAGGTGTGGGCGGGGTTTCAGATTGATTCTGTGCTCATTGGATAGTATGCCGCATCACGACAACGCTGATTGGATAACACACAGCATCACGACCTGTCAGTCACCACAGTGCTTCGCAAACAAAGATTTTATAAGTGCTATCCCCGACTATGGAGTCGCTCAGTCAAAATATATACCATAAAGTAGCTGTGATTGCGTAGGTCTAATAGTAACTAACACATTACTGAATTTTTAAACAGTAATTTCATTCCACAGCATGTTACTGCAAAAGTAGTGGTGTTACAGTAACGCGTTACTTTGTTACTACTACTACGACTACTACTACTACTGCTTTGTAACGCATTACTCCCAACACTGCTTGAAAGTCAAAAAACATGTTACAGACATGTTAACAACAGAAAAACTTGATTTTTGCTGGATCGTCACTATAAATCCAAATTAACCAACTGAAGCTGCAGGTTATATTCCTGATTGGCTCATTTATGTGAATGAATATAAACGTGTTTCTGTTTTTCTTCCCTCCAGCAGACCAAAGTGCGTGGATGAAGTGGCGTTCCAGGAGGAGGTGGTGGCCGTGCTGAAGAAATCTCTGGAAGGTGCAGACGTGAGTACGGGCCTGGTGTCGGGGTTGGCTTCAGTTTTAAAAAGTCACAGCTGGACCCACGCCTGTCGCTCACTGCTCATGCTAGTCTACTGTAATTAGTTTTTTAGCTTTTGTCACATTTTTGCAAGAAAAAGTTGGACTTCACTTTCCCTCCTCCTTCAAACACCAGGATCTGTGAATCGGCCTACCCACATCCCACAAGGCTAATCGTGGCTAGCATTACATTACACAGAAAGCATGCCTGTAAACTATTTGCTTTTCGATGAAAATCACCTATTTGAATCCCAAATACGTCACTCATGTGAATCATGGAAATCTGAAGAGTTTTTTGGGGGGGGGGCGGGGTGGCCAGCGGCGGCAGCAGTTTCCCTGAGACGGAGCTTTCAGAAACAAAGGGGGAGAGTCATCATCTTCACAATAAAACATCTTCAGTGGAACGCATCATGCACCGTCATTTGGCCAATCACAATCAAGATAGCTGCGTCGTCTTCTGTCTTCTATCCCAACTTTTACACTGCTAGCCTTGTTAGCACGTCCGTGGAAGGAATCCATGGGCAACAAAACTCCGACACTCCAATTTAGCTGCAGAGCTCCCGGTCCTTCTGTCTCCAGGGGAGTGTCGGTCTCATTTTCAAACTACTTTACTCTCCAGTGTTGATACTGTTACTCCAGTGACGGCAGAATGTCAAGGCTAGCACTATCCCTTGGATGTGAACGTGCGAATGCGCGAGACTCGCATGTGCTCGCCTCTTTCCATTGACTTTGTATGTATTGATGTTGCTCATTTACATTTGGTCTGAACACACCTTAACGGCACATTTTTCAACATGTTTAACTTATACTGGAAAGCTTGTCTGCTTGTTAAGGGGTCAGTTAACATCTGTGAATTGTGTGTCATCGTTGGCCTACAGTATCACTCAGATCAAAGCAAATAATTTTTGGAGGGCTACAGGGGTGTGAAAAAGTATTTGCCCCCTTCCTGGTTTCTCATTTTTTTGTATGTTTGTCACACTTAAATGTTTCAGATCATCAAACAAATTTAAATGCTAGACAAAGATAACACAAATGAACACAAAATGCAGTTATTAAATGAAGGTGTTTCTTATTAAGGGAAAAAAAAAAATATCCAAACCTGCATGGCCCTGTGTGAAAAAGTGATTGCCCCCTAAACCTAATAACTGGTTGGGCCACCCTTAGCAGCAACAACTGCAATCAAGTGTTTGTGATAACTGGCAGTGAGTCTTTTACAGCACTGTGGAGGAATTCTGGTCCACTCATCTTTGCAGAATTATTGTAATTCAGCAACATTGGAGGGTTTTCAAGTATGAACCGCCTTTTTAAGGTCATGCCACAGCATCTCAATTGGATTCAGCTCAGGACTTTGACTAGGCCTCTCCAAAGTCTTCATTTTGTTTTTCTTTGCCATTCAGAGATGGACTTGCTTGTGTGTTTTGGATCATTGCTTGCTGCAGAACCCAAGTGCGCTTCAGCTTGAGGTCACAAACAGACGGCCGGACATTCTTCTTCAGGATTTTTCGGTAGACAGCAGAATTCATGGTTCCATTTACCACAGCAAATCTTCCAGGTCCTGAAGCAGTAAAACAGCCCCAGACCATTACATTACCGCCACCATATTTTACTGTTGGTATGATGTTCCTTTTCTCAAATGCTGTGTTACTTTTACGCCAGATGTAATGGGACACGCACCTTCCAAAAAGTTCAACTTTTGTCTCGTCAGTCCACAGAGTATTTTCCCAAAAGTCTTGGGGATCATCAGGATGTTTTCTGACAAAACTGAGACGGGCCATTATGTTCTTTTTGCTCAACAGTGGTTTTTGTCTTGGACCTCTGCCATGCAGGCCATTTTTGCCCAGTCTCTTTCTTATTGTAGAGTCATGAACACTGACCTTAACTGAGGCAAGTGAGGCCTGCAGTTCTTTGGATGTTGTTGTGTGGTCTTTTGTGACCTCTTGGATGAGTCGTCGCTGCGCTCTTGGGGTAGTTTTGGTCAGCCGGCCACACCTGGGAAGGTTCACCACTGTTCCATGTTTTCGCCATTTGTGGATAATGGCTCTCACTGGGGTTCACTGGAGTCCCAAAACTTTAGAAATGGCTTTATAACCTTTTCCAGACTGATGGATCTCAATTACTTTGTTCCTCATTTGTTCAGAATCAGATTTATTGCCATTGTTCCTGTAGTACACAAACTAGGAATTTGTCTCGGTGCCATGCTGCAACATTAAAAACATGATGAGATAAAGAGATAAACTAAAAAAACTAAAGGACTAAAAACGTGCAATAAGTGTAGAAAAATAAGTAATAATAATAATAATAATAATAGTAATAATGAGTAATACTAGTCAAGGCAGTTTTAAATAAATTAGCAAGTAGCAGATAATATGGGGTACCACAGTGCAGTTGATAATGCAACAGAAAAACAGTGATGAATGTCATGAGTCTGGTTGAGCTGCTGTACATAGTGCACGAGAGTCAATAAGTCACTTAGTGTTCAGCAGTCTAATGGCAGAGGGGAAGAAGCTGTTCATGTGCCGGGAGGTTTTAGTCCGAATGGACCGAAGTCTTCTACCTGAGGGGAGGGGGGCAAACAGTACGTGACCAGGGTGTGAAGGATCGGCTATGATCCGGCCAGCACGCCTCCGGGTCCTGGAGATGTACAGGTCCTGGAGAGATGGGAGCTTGCAGCCGATCACCTTCTCAGCAGTGCGCATGACGCGCTGCAGCCTTAGTCTGTCCCTGGCAGTGGCTCCTGCATACCACACAGTTATGGAGGAGGTGAGGATGGACTCGATGATGGCCGTGTAGAACTGCACTAACATCTTGGTGGGTAGCTTGAGCTTCCTCAGCTGCCGCAGAAAGAACATCCTCTGCTGGGCCTTTTTGATGAGGGAGCTGATGGTTGGCTCCCATTTGAGGTCACGGGTGATGGTGGTGCCCAAGAAGCGGAAGGAATCTGCAATGGTGATGGGAGAGCCTGTGATGGTGAGGGGGGGCAGGGGGGTTGTGACTTTCCTGAAGTCCACAATCATCTCCGCTGTCTTCAGAGCGTTCAGCTGCTGGTTGTTGTGGCTGCACCAGGACACCAGCTGGGCCACCTCTTTCCTGTAGACGGACTCGTCGCCGTTGGAGATGAGCCCGATGAGGGTGGTGTCGTCCGCAAACTTAATCAGCTTAACAGACTGGTGGGAGGAGGTGCAGGAGTTGGTATAAAGGGAGAAGAGTAGGGGGGAAAGAACACAGCCCTGGGGTGATCCAATGCTGATGCTAACAGAGTCCGAGACAGACTTCCCCAGCCGCACATGCTGCCTCCGGTCCGTCAGGAAGACGGTGATCCACCTGCAGAGGGAGTCAGGCACATCGAGCAGGGACAGCTTGTCCTGGAGCAGATCGGGGCAGATGGTGTTGAATGCGGAGCTGAAGTCCACAAACAGAATCCTGGCGTAGGTTCCCGGGGAGTCCAGGTGCTGCAGGATGGAGTGGAGGGCCAGGTTGACTGCGTCGTCCACAGACCTGTTAGCACGGTAGGCAAACTGCAGTGGGTCCAGGAGGGGAGTGGTGATGGACTTGAGGTGAGACAGGACCAGGCGCTCAAAGGACTTCATGACTACAGAGGTGAGCGCTACAGGTCTGTAGTCGTTAAGTCCAGTAATCCGTGGCTTCTTGGGGACAGGGATGATGGTGGAGGATTTGAGGCAGGTCGGCACGTGACATTGCTTAAGGGAGGTGTTAAAAATGTCTGTGAAGACAGGAGCCAGCTCTTTCGCACAGTGTCTCAGGGTGGAGGGAGACACACCGTCCGGCCCGGGGGCCTTGCGCGGGTTCAGTCTGGAGAACTGTCTGTGCACGTCCTGCTCACTGATGACAAGGGCAGGGGCGGAGGAGGAGGAGGAGGTGGAGGAGGGGGGGACCGCTTTTGATGAATTAGGGGCCGTGGAGGCAGCGGAGCTGGGTGGAGTGGGTGAGTTTTACACAGCTGACGAGGTGTCAAAACGGGCGTAATGTTGGGACAGTTTTTGACAAAGGGCTTTGTCACCCTGACCTTTAGAAGCCTGAGGCCGATAGTTGGTGATTTGCCTCAGTCCTCTCCACACAGAAGCCAAGTCATTAGCAGTGAACTGCTGCTGGAGTCTCTCAGAATACACAGATTTAGCTCTCTTCAGCTCTCTGTTAAACCGATATTTGACCTCTCTGTAGCAGTCCCTGTCTCCACTTTTCAACGCTGCTTCCTTCTCCTTCCTGATCTGTCTGAGCTTGGCAGTGAACCAGGGCTTATCATTAGAGTACCTCACCCTGGTGCGTGATGGAAGAATGTTCTCCTCACAGAAGTTGATATATGAGTTCACAGTGTCTGTGTACTCATTAAGATCATGTGTGGCTCCTTTAAACATGTCCCAGTCAGTTATTTCCATGCATGTGTTCAGATTCTCTCCAGCTTCACTGGTCAATTTCTTTGTGGTGGTCACAACAGGTTTAGGGAGTTTCAGTCTCTGTCTGTATGTGGGAATGAGGTGGACCATCACGTGATCAGATAATCCGAGCGCAGCGCGGGGAACAGCGCGATATGCGTCCTTCACTGTAGTGTAACAGTGATCCAGCGTGTTTTTTCCTCTGGTTGGACATTTAATAAACTGTTTGTAGCAGGGGAGATCGTGGCTCAGATTGCTCTGGTTAAAGTCGCCAACCACAATAACCAGGGAGTCTGGAAAAGTCCGCTCCGTGTGTTGGATGTGATCCGCGAGCACACGCTGAGCTTCGCGCGTGTCCGCGTCGGGAGGGACGTACACAGCGACGAGGATGAATGAGGCGAACTCCCGCGGGGAATAAAATGGCTTGCAGTTAATAAAAAGAAATTCCAGGGTGGGAGAACAGTGTTGTGAAATCACCGTTACATCAGAGCACCAGCTATTGTTAATATAGAAGCACACTCCTCCTCCAATAGACTTACCGGAGAGCTCTGTGACGCGATCAGCACGAAACAGCTGAAATCCCTCGAGGCTGATCGCGCTGTCCGGTATGTTCTCTTTAAGCCAGGTCTCAGAGAAACGGATGACAGACGAGGAAGCGAGGTCCTTAAATCGCATCAGCAGTCTTAATTCTTCTGCCTTGTTCAAGAGAGAATTGGCATTGGATAGAAATATGCCAGGCAAGGCTGTCCGCCTGCCTCTCCTTCGCAGCCGAGCGAGAATCCCCCCTCGCTTTCCTCTTTTTTGCCGTCTTACTCTTTGAGCCAAACAATGAATCAGATCGGCGGCAGGAGCTAAAAATACTGGGAGAAGGTCCGTGGGAGTAAGAGTCCTGATATTTAATAACTCTTCACGGGTCTATGAATTGGCAGACGCACAATCAATGAACAGAAACAAACAAGTTAAAAAAAATTAAAGGGCAGCGAAACACCATGGCGACCACTGTGGGCGCCATCTTGGATTAAGCTGAATTAAGATTAAGTTCCTGAATGTCTTTGGATTGCAGCAGGATGTCTAGCTTTTGAGGATCTTTTGTTCTACTTTACTTTGTCAGGCAGGTCCTATTTAAGTGATTTCGTGATTGAGAACAGGTGTGGCAGTAATCAGGCCTGGGTGTGGCTAGAGAAATTGAACTCAGCTTTCCAAAGATGTGATAAACCACAGTTAATTTATGTTTTAATGGAGGGACAATCACTTTTTCACACAAGGCAATGTAGGTTTGGATTTTTTTTTACCCTTAATAATAAACACCTTCATTTAAAAACTGCATTTTGTGTTTACTTGTGTTATCTTTGTCTAATATTTAAATTTGTTTGATGATCTGAAACATTTAAGTTGGGCTGTCGCTGTCGAGGAATTTCCCCTGCAGGGACGGTGGACAGCTCAACACCGCGATATGCGGTATTATTGCAAAGGTTTTTAGGACCCTGTGATCTCGTTATTTAAATAGGGTTTATAACTTGTGTGGCAAACGATGGAAGCTGTGAGAAACTCGCTGCAGTTCCGCTCTTATCTTTATGTGCGTGTGACAGTTGTGTGGTGCGCCGGTCTTTCTACAGGCATGAACTGGTGATTCTGTTAAAAAAAAAAAAAATAACAACTTTCATTTTCATAAAGCAGTGGTGGCAACTATGGGGTGTGTGGACTGGAGACTGCAGCAACATTCAGCTTATTTAAACAGGACAGTCGATCCTGGGGCTTCCGGTTTGGTGAAACATGGAATAGGTTGCTTTGCAGTGAGCTCCTGCAGAGTTATTCGACATTTATATTAATAGGCACTTTTTACGGATTGTACAAGCCAGAACTTTTTTTGTTGTTTACTATTTAGCACACAAATTTTTTAAATTTTGATGCAAAATGCCTCCTAAGTCGAACAAAGGAGGCAATACTATCCAGCCTCACCTGCGGCCTGTTGCTCGAAGTGACTCCTTGTGTGGTGGTGAAGTCTCCCCCCCAGCGGATGACAGTAACTGACAAGCTACCTGCAGCCTCCGTAGTTGATGTAGCCGTGCTGAAAACTGAATAAATGTCAGCTGTCCGGACTGGTGTGGCGGCTATTTTCAAAACGGAACTTCAGTCGGCTCTTGGCGACAGTCTGTCTTCATTTCAGGGTGATTTGGTGACCTTGAAAAGGGAGCTGGCTGCTAATACCTCCGCCATGCAGGTTAGCCTCACCGGGCTAAAAGGCACTGTAGCTGAAATGGAGCGGTCCCTAGCCACTTGCACAGATGATATTACAGCTCTCCAAAAGACAGGAGAGCAATTAACTAAAACTGTTGCAAGGCTGGAGGACAAATGTGAAGACTTGGAGTCCAGATCTCGCCGTAACAATATCGGAATCATTGGCGTTCCAGAAGATGACCCAGGCTTGACAACTATGGCAAATGTGGCGAAACGGAAGGGGAGCTACTGGTGGATCAAGCGCATCAGATTCCCGCAGCCAAACCCAGAGTGGGTGAGTGGCCCCGGGCTATAGTGGCGAGGCTTCATTATTACTCTGACTTTGCCCAGATTCTGAAGAAGGCAAAGGAGCTTCAGCGCGTTAAGCACGGAAACATGACCATCTCAGTCTTCCCGGACCATTCTGCCAGGACGGCACGGGCCCGCTCCGCCTTCAATGAGGTTTGCCGCCAGCTGTGTGATATCGAGGGGGTCCGGTTCAGTCTTTTTTACCCAGCCCAGCTATGCGTCACCTACAAGGGGGTACAGCAGGACTTTACGTCTCCAGAGGAAGCAAAAACTTTCATCAAGTCAATATCCAAATAGATTTGGTAACTGAAATTATTTTGGCTGACATGTTTTCCTCTTCTTTTTTTTAATTTAATGCCTTAATACTGGTGAGTTTTATATCACACACACTTCAGAGGTTTGAATTTTAGTTCTTTACAGTAGCTATTTTGGTCTATGCCCAAGAGAGGTGACCTCGTCTACAGAAATGTTTTTATCTAAATTGAGATATAAGAGACTTGAATATATTTAGTCATAAGTACAATATATTGTTCTGTGCATTGTAAATAGTTTATGTCCGCCCAGGGTTTTGTGTGTGTGAAAAACAACTTTTTTCTTTGGCAGCCACATAGATAGATAGATAGATAGCCTTTATTGTCATTATACAAACAAATGTACAATGAGATTTAAGCATCTCCTTCAGTGCAACATATGTAAAAGAGAAAAATAAAAAGCATAAAAACAATAAATTCCTACAATAAATAATGTATAATGTGTACAGTGTACGTAATCTAAGATAAAAGTAAGTTATATATACAATATAAAAACAAAAAATATTAAAGATTGCACAGCATTCTGGACCGTAAATGTCAATTACCCAGTGATGTGTTTAGGGGTATACTGGGGGGGTCAGGGAGGGTTAGACTGAGAATTCAGAGCCATGATGGCTTTTGGAAAAAAACTGTTCTTGTACATTTTTGTAGTATTGTTTACTTATCTTTCACCTTTTTTTTGTTATTTTTAGGCTGCTATTTGTTGTAGATAATTAAGAAACTGGCTTGTTTCTGCAGTTTGTCATATTAAACACTATGGCCAAGTGCCAAATATTGAATGCTGACTAGTTCTACTCTGCGGGTTCCATCTGCTATTTTTGGCTGTAGTTCTAACAACCATAAGTGCTACTTGGAGAATGACTCCTATTGGAGTCTACACTGCTGTTCTAACGTTTGGGGTTGGATACAGATAAGATAAGATAAGATAAGCCTTTATTAGTCCCACAAGGGGGAAATTCCAGGATTGCAACAGCACAGGGATAGCAACACTCAGAGCAACAATCAGAAGGCAAGAAAAAAAACAAGCAAGCAAGAGCAGCTAATATACATATGTACATATTACTATAAAATATATACAGTATATACACACACACACACACAGACACACAGTGCAGAGCATTGTAGCTGGATGGAATAAATATATGAATATATGAACACACAGTGCAGAGCATTGTAGCTAGATGGAATAAATATGTAAATATATAAACACCCACAGTACGGAGCATTGCAGCTAGGTGGAATAAATATGCAAGTATATAAACACACACAGTGCGGAGCAATGTAGCTAGATGGAATAATATGTAGATATATAAAAACACAGTGCGGAGCATTGTAGCTAGATGGAATAAATATATAGATATATAAATATAAACACACCCAGTGCTGAGCATTGTAGCTAGATGGAATAAATATATAGATATATAAATATAAACCCACCCAGTGCAGAGCATTGTAGCTAGATGGAATAAATATGTAAATATATAAACACACACAGTGCAGAGCATTGTTGCTAGGTGGGATGAAACAGCATAACCGTCTATTTAGTTATCCTACATGGTATGATTATGTGCCCATACATATTCTCACCCTCCATAGCGACCGGTATGTTCCTAGTTGTATGCCGGAGAGGACCATTGTGTAAGTCTATTGCATCTTTTGCATTCAAAAAAAGAAGATGAGGTGTTTATTGGGGGGTGGGTTTGGGGTGTTCTTTTAGCTACGTCCCTGGTGGTCTCTTTTTTTAATTATTTTAGGGGGGAATTCTATGTACGTTCAGTGACTATTTGTGAATGACTGACCATGATTCATGTAGCTCACAGAGTTTAGGTGGAGGTTATGCTATCAAATTTTTGAGCTGGAATGTGAAAGGTCTGAATAACCCAGTTAAGCGAGCGAAGGTGTTCACTCATCTGAAACGGATGAAAGCTGACATAATATTTTTGTAAGAAACACATTTACAAGATGGTGAACATTTTAGACTTAAATGTCCATGGGTTGGTCAGGTATTTCACTCATCCTTTAATTCAAAAGCCAGAGGAGTAGCTACTTTAATCAGTAAACGTGTCAATTTTACTATCTCTGAAATGACAGTAGACAAAAATGGCAGATATTTGATAATTGCAGGGGTGTTACTTAATAATCCTGTTTTTAGTAAACATCTATGCTCCAAATTTTGACAGTCCAGATTTTGCAGAGAAATTATTACATACTCTCCCTCTTCTTAATGCTCATGGTCTTATTCTAGGCGGTGATCTTAATTGTGTAATAATCCATCTCTGGATCGCTCTAGTCTCAGATCCTTTACACAATCTTGCATGGCCAAATCAATATCTGATGTTATGTTACAGAATGGGAATGTTGACCCCTGGAGACTTTTGAATCTGCATGTCAGAGCTTATTCTTTTTTTTCGCAGGTGCATCAATCCTATTCCCGTATTGATTATTTTTTTGTTGATGGGTCTTTATTATCTCGGGTGACGTCCACTGAGCATCATCCAATTGTCATTTCAGATCATGCCCCTCTCAGCCTCGACATAACATTTAAAAATTACCCTCGCTTTTCTTCACCGTGGAGGTTTAATTCACTGTTATTATCGGACAACAAATTTAACACTTTCATTGCATCGGCAATTGATGATTTTTTATTTACTAACAGTAGCAATTCAATTTCTTCCTCTGTATTGTGGGAATCGCTTAAAGCTTATCTACGAGGGCAAATCATTTCCTATTCAACACATCGTAGTAGATCTGAAATAAAAAAAACAAAAAAACAAGTTGAATGACTTATTTAATATTCAGGACACTGACAGAAAAAATGCTTCTAATCCATCACAGAGACTATTGAAACAACGACAAGACCTTCAATTACAACTAGACCTTCTTACAACAAATGAGGCTGAAAGTCTTATATTACGATCTCGGGCAAATTATTATGAACACAGAGAGACACCAAGTCGACTTTTAGCTCACCAACTAAAACGCCAAGCTTCTGCTCGATTAATCCCTCAAATCAAAAACTCATCTGGAAATATAGTTTCAGACCCGACAGCAATAAATGAAACATTTAAAGATTTTTACTCAAACCTTTATAAATCTCAATCCTCCACAGATACGAGTGAAATTATTGCTTTCCTTCAGAATCTGGATATTCCCATTATAGATCCACAGATTGCTGATGGACTTGGTGCACCACTCGCTTCAGAAGAAATTACATGTGCAATTAAATCCATGCACAGTCAGAAGGCACTCGGCCCTGATGGGTTTCCTGTTGAATTTTTAAAAATGTTTGTTATTAAGTTGTCTCCTCTTCTTTGTGCTGTTTATAATGAATCTTTAGAGCGAGGTGTTTTGCCACCTACGCTGACCCAGGCATCTATATTTCTCCTTTTGAAAAAAGATAAGGATCCCACATCTTGTACTTCCTACAGACCTGTTTCGCTTCTCAATGTTGATGTGAAGATTCTCGCCAAAGTGTTAGCAACCCGACTGGAAAAAGTCCTCCTTGAAATTTTATCTCAGGACCAGAACGGTTTCATTAAGGGGTGTCAGCTGCTTTTTTTAATGTTCGCACGCTTTTTAACACCATCTTCTCTGATCTCTCTTCTCTAGATTCTTAAGTTGTTATTTTGTTGGATGCAGAGAAAGCATTTGATCATGTCAAGTGGAATATCTTCTTGAGGCGCTGAACAAGTTTGGCTTTGGGGGGAAGTTTGTGTCATGGATTAAGCTTTTATAACTTCTCCCCAGGCTAACATTGTTACAAACAACACACATTCCGATCATTTTAGCTTATCTCGTGGCACAAGACAGGGGTGTCCCTTGTCTCCTGTCTTGTTTGTTTTAGCCATAGTGCCACTTTCAGTGGCTTTAAAATCTCTTCCTTCATTTCATGGTCTTTTTTGCGCTGGCATTGAACTTAAGCTATTTCTTTATGCTGATGATCTTCTTTTATATGTGTCCAGGCCATTGATTAGTGTGCCACCAATTTTGTCCTTATTAGAGAAGTTTGGCTCTTTTTCTGGCTATAAGGTAAATTTTGGCGAGAGTGTATGCTTTCCTGTAAGTTCTTTGACCTTAAAGCTTACCCAATTTGACATTCCTTTCAAAATTTGCCATTGGGGTTTAAATATTTTGGGGTCAACATTACCCGCTCTTTATCATCACTTTATTCGGCCAATTTTGCCCGCTTGATTGCTCAAATTAAGGCAGACTGTCAGAGGTGGAACTCTCTTCCTCTATCATTGATAGGTAGAATTAATACCATTAAAATGAATGTCTTGTCACAGTGTCTCTACCTATTTCAGTGTTTTCCTCTTTTCCTACCCAAACACTTCTTTAAAACTTTAGATCAGATTATCTCTTCATTTTTATGGAGAGGGAGGACCCCTAGACTAAGTTTATCGTTATTATAGAAATTTACTTCTGATGGGGGTCTTTCCCTCCCTAATCTTCTTTTGTATTATTGGTCTTCACATATTCATAAATTGCTATATTGGCTTCATTTTCCTGAACAGTTATGGTGTAGACTTGAAATTCAGTCTTTTCTATCTTCTTCACCTGCAGCACTGCAAACCTCTCCGTTACCTTTTAACCCATCTAAGTTTACAAAGAACCCAGTGGTTTCGTCCACTCTTAAGATTTGGTCACAGTTTAGACATCATTTCAAGTTCCTGTCTCCGTCTGCGAAGATGCCACTGTTCAAAAACCATTTATTTCCTCCTTCTCTTAATAATGTTTCATATCTTCTGTGGCACAACAGAGGGATTAGAATTGCCAGCGATCTTTATAAAGATGGCATCTTTGCAAATTTTTCTGACCTAGCCACTGACTTCAATCTTCCTGCTTCCCACCTATTTATTTACTTTCAGCTTAGATACTTTGTCTCGTTCCTTTTTTCTTGCTTTCCTTCACTCCCTTCTGATCAACCATGGGACAACCTTTTAGCATTTGAACTTGTTCAAAAATCTGTCATCTCCAAAATTTATAATTCTCTCATGGCACTAGATTCTTGTACTGTAGTCAAAAATAAACAGGCCTGGGAGCAGGAGCTGGGAATTGAGATAAGCGATAATAGGTGGGATGATGCTGTTGTCTCTGCTAGATCATGTACACCTTGTGTCCGGTTACAATTAATACAGTTTAAGGTTCTCAACAGGGTTTATTTCTCAAAGTCTATACTGTCAAAAATCGATCCCAACATAGTGGACCAGTGTGACAGACGTCTTGCCTCACCCTGTAACCTGACACATGTTTACCTCCGCCAAAGGGGGAGGTTATGTGATCATCGGCGTTGGTTTGTCTGTCTGTCTGTTTGTTTGTTTGTTTGTTAGCAAGATAACTCAAAAAGTTATGGACGGATTTTCATGAAATTTTCACAGATTGTCAGAAATGGGGTATCCTACAGGTGATTACATTTTGGTGGTCATCCGGAACACCGTCCACAAGAAAACCGCCATTACGCAAAATGCCATTTTCGTGAGTAACTACTAAACCACTAATCCCATCATTGTCAATCCAATTGCTTGTCATATGTTTTCATGGTCAAGGAATCTGGAGACTGTATGGGGGGAACTGTGGCGCTAAACCGCCATTACGGAAAATGCCGTTTTCGTCAATAACTACTGAACCACTAATCCTGTCATTGTGAATCCAATTGGTAGTCATATGTTTTCATGGTCAAGGAATCGGAGAACGTACACACAAACACTGTGTGGGGGGAACTTTGGCGCTAAACCGCCATTATGGAAAATGCCATTTTCGTCAATAACTACTGAACCACTAATCCTATCATTGTGAATCCAGTTGCTAGTCATATGTTTTCATGGTCAAGGAATCTGAAAACGTACACACAAACACTGTATGGGGGGAACTGTGGCGCTTGGCGGAGGTCTGTGCTCTCCGAGTGCTTTTCTAGTTTATTCCTGTAGTCGGCTGCAGAAGTTTTGGACGGACTTTTTCATTACCTTGTCCACAGTTCTGAGAACTCAGATTCAAATGGACCCTTACATTGCTGTCTTTGGGATTCCTCGTGTTCCCCTCCCAATAACTCCCACACAACATAAAATATTGGCCTTTACTTCTGTATTAGTGAGGCGCTGTATCCTACTCTTCTGGAAATCTCCTAAACCTCCATCTATCTCCATGTGGCTTAAAGACGTTGTTTCATTTATCAAAGTAGATAAGATCAATTCCACAATTGGAGGCAATTCAGAACTTTTTTCCCAGAAATGGAACAACTTTATTGATTATTTCACCTCTTTGCAAACATTGTAAATTATCTTCACTCTTTTCATATGTTTATAATTCCTCCCCAGGGTTTTTTTCCTTTTTTTTCAGTTAATGTCATATGAGTGCAACAGTGCAATTTTGCAATGTTTATTTTCAAATTATGTCTATACAGCTAATTTTAAGTTTAATGCAAACTTTTGATTTGTTTTAATTGCACTGTTACAGGGACATAGCAGGGTGTTCTGTGTGTTTATTAAAAACAAAAAGCTGTAATGTATATGTGATTTTAACGTGTGCTAGTCTAATAAACAGAATAAAACCAAACAGGACAGTCTTCCTACAGGACCCTGTGTGGCTCTTGTCTCCGTGATTTTTGGATTTTTGCCGCTGTCTGAAAATTCACGTTCAAACAAACAATGCACTATGCAGTAGTTGTTTCACTGTAGGAGCTCAACTGTCAGGATCATAAATACTCTGCTCAGAAGGGAATAACAAGCTCTGTGCCCTTTTAGTGCTCACTGTCACGGCTGTATTTAGCAATTCGTCCAAACGCTTCTGCTACTAACTGCCTGCTGGAGCCCGTCTGGAAAGAGAATGCTCCACACTGTGCTGCCGCCGCCGCCGTCAGCACTCGGCAGTGGCAGCACCATGTGCTGTGGAAGCTTCCACAATACCAGGCGCAAACATGCTGTTGGCAATAAAAATACACTTAACCTTTAGCAATTTACTTATTAATCAATAGGGGCACATACTTAGCCACAGACACAAAAAAAGTGAACACTGTGGTCGTTGTGGTTGCTTGTTTTCCTTTGCGGTGGGCGTGTCCATAGTGCGGTACTGCATAATTGTGGTTATCGTGACAGCCCTATATTTGAATGTGACAAACATACAAAAAAATGAGAAATCAGGAAGGGGGCAAACACTTTTTCACACCACTGTATATGTAAAGGTGTACTTGGTCTGCTTCCTCCTGACCTCTGTGCCTATCATCAGCAGAAGTCAGGTGGACATTATGGACTACGATCACAAGACTTCATGTTGTGACTGTCCCCAGTGTTCAGACACGGTGGGAAAAAGGCATTTCAGTATCGTGCTCCTTCTGACTGGAACAAATTACAAGACACTTTAAAATTTAGAAATGATGCAGAAAACCAAGATTTCTATTTTTTTCTGAAGGACCTGGAAATGCAATCAATGACTTGCTGTTTTTATTTCATTCTGTTTCTTTTTATTTGTTTTTATGGTTTTCTTTGCTGTTTTACCCGTCGTCTCTTTGCTTTGTGATGTGGGTTGTGAAGTTGCCTCTTGGCCAGGACTCCCTTGCAAAAGAGATCTGCAGTCTCAGTGGGATCTTCCCTGGTTAAATAATGGTAAAATAAATAATTGAAAAATATTAAAAAAAGGATGTTTTTTCATATACACACTACCGTTCAAAAGTTTGGGGTCACTTAGAAATTTCCTTATTTTTGAAAGAAAAGCACTGTTTTTTTCAATGAAGATAACTTTAAACTAATCAGAAATACACTCTAATATCTAATATACATTGCTAATGTGGTAAATGACTATTCTAGCTGCAAATGTCTGGTTTTTGGTGCAATATCTACATAGGTGTTTAGAGGCCCATTTCCAGCAACTATCACTCCAGTGTTCTAATGGTACAGTGTGTTTGCTCATTGCGTCAGAAGGCTAATGGATGATTAGAAAACCCTTGTGCAATCATGTTAGGTCTGCAATGCTGTAATTGCTGCAATTGGAGGATTCTTTGACGAAAGCAAAGTTTGAAGGAAAAAATTATTTCAAATACAAATCATTATTTCTAACCTTGTCAATGTCTTGACTATATTTTCTATTCATTTTACAACTCATGGTGGTAAATAAAAGTGTGACTTTTCATGGAAAACACAAAATAATTGTCTGGGTGACCCCAAACATTTGAACGGTAGTGTGTGTGTGTGTGTACAGTGGGGTAAAAAAGTATTTAGTCAGCCACCAATTGTGCAAGTTCTTCCACTTAAAAGATGAGAGAGGTCTCCAATTTTCATCATAGATATACCTCAACTATGAGAGAGAAAATGAGAAAAAAAAATCCAGAAAATCACATTGTCTGATTTTTAAAGAATTTATTTGCAAATTATGGTGGAAAATAAGTATTTGGTCAATAACAAAAGTTCATCTCAGTACTTTGTTATATACCCTTTGTTGGCAATGACAGAGGTCAAACGTTTTCTGTAAGTCTTCACAAGGTTTTCACACACTTTTACTGGTATTTTGGCCCATTCCTCCATGCAGATTTCCTCTAGAGCAGTGATGTTTTGGGGCTGTTGCTGGGCAACACGGACTTTCAACTCCTTCCAAAGATTTTCTATGGGGTTGAGATCTGGAGACTGGCTAGGCCACTCCAGGACCTTGAAATGCTTCTTACAAAACCACTCCTTTGTTGCCCGGGCGGTGTGTTTGGGATCATTGTCATGCTGAAAGACCCAGCCACGTTTCATCTTCAATGCCGTTGCTGATGGAAGGAGGTTTTCACTCAAAATCTCACGGTACATGGCCCCATTCATTCTTTCCTTTACACGGATCAGTCATCCTGGTCCCTTTGCAGAAAAACAGCCCCAAAGCATGATGTTTCCATCCCCATGCTTCACAGTTAGGTATGGTGTTCTTTGGATGCAATTCAGCATTCTTTCTCCTCCAAACACAACAAGTTGAGTTTTACCAAAAAGTTCTATTTTGGTTTCATCTGACCATATGACATTCTCCCAATCCTCTTCTGGATCATCCAAATGCTCTCTAGCAAACTTCAGACGGGCCTGGACATGTACTGGCTTAAGCAGGGGACACGTCTGGCACTGCAGGATTTGAGTCCCTGGCGGCATAGTGTGTTACTGATGGTAGCCTTTGTTATTTTGGTCCCAGCTCTCTGCAGGTCATTCACTAGGTCCCCCCGTGTGGTTCTGGGATTTTTGCTCACCGTTCTCGTGATCATTTTGACCCCACAGGGTGAGATCTTGCGTGGAGTCCCAGATCGAGGGAGATTATCAGTGGTCTTGTATGTCTTCCATTTTCTAATAATTGCTCCCACAGTTGATTTCTTCACACCAAGCTGCTTACCTATTGTAGATTCAGTCTTCCCAGCCTGGTGCAGGTCTATAATTTTGTTTCTGGTGTCCTTTGACAGCTCTTTGGTCTTGGCCATAGTGGAGTTTGGAGTCTGACTGTTTGAGGTTGTGGACAGGTGTCTTTTATACTGATAACGAGTTCAAACAGGTGCCATTAATACAGGTAACGAGTGGAGGACAGAGGAGCCTCTTAAAGAAGAAGTTACAGGTCTGTGAGAGCCAGAAATCTTGCTTGTTTGTAGGTGACCAAATACTTATTTTCCACCATAATTTGCAAATAAATTCTTTAAAAATCCTTCAATGTGATTTTCTGGATTTTTTTTTTTCTCATTTTGTCTCTCATAGTTGAGGTATACCTGTGGTGGAAATTGGAGACCTCTCATCTTTAAAGTGGGAGAACTTGCACAATTGGTGGCTGACTAAATACTTTTTTGCCCCTATATATATATATATATATATGTATATGTGTGTGTGTGTGTATATATATATATATATATATACACTGTATATACTGTATATATACAGTATATATATATGTATATGTGTATATATATATATGTGTGTGTGTGTGTATATATATATATATACAGTATATATATATACACACACACACATATACATATACTGTATATGTATATATATATATATATGTATGTATGTGTGTGTGTATATATACAGTATATATATATATATACTGTATATGTGTGTGTGTGTATAATATGTAAAGAATAAAACATGAACATATTCCTCGCTGATTTATTGTACCATTTGCATTTGTTTCACGACAGACAATCCCCGCGGGAGTTCGCTTCATTCATCCTCGTCGCTGTGTACGTCACTCCCGAAGCTCAGCGCGTGCTCGCGGACCACATCCAACACACGGAGCGGATTTTCCCAGACTCTCTGGTTATCGTGGTTGGCGACTTTAATCAGAGCAATCTGAGCCACGATCTCCCCCGCTACAAACAGTTTATTAAATGCCCCACCAGAGGATTAAACACACTGGATCACTGTTACACCACAGTGAAAGACGCATATCGCGCTGTTCCCCGCGCTGCGCTGGGATTATCTGATCACGTGGTGGTCCACCTCATTCCCACATACAGACAGAGATTGAAGCTCACTAAACCTGTCGTGAGCACTACGAAGAAACGGACCAGTGAAGCTGAGGAGAAGCTGGAAACGTGCATGGAAATAACTGACTGGGGCATGTTTAAAGGAGCCACGCATGATCTGGATGAGTACACGGACACTGTGAACTCATATATCCACTTTTGTGAAGAGGACATTCTTCCATCACGCACCAGGGTGAGATTCTCTAATGACAAGCCCTGGTTCACAGCTAAGCTCAGACAGATCAGGAAGGAGAAGGAAGCAGCGCTGAAAAGTGGAGACAGGGACTGCTACAGGGAGGTTAAATACCGGTTTAACAGAGAGCTGAGGAGAGCTAAATCTGTGTATTCTGAGAGACTCCAGCAGCAGTTCACTGCTAATGACTCGGCTTCTGTGTGGAGAGGACTGAGGCAGATCACCAACTATCGGCCTCAGGCTCCTAAAGGTCAGGATGACAAAGCCCTTTGTCAAAGACTGTCCCAACACTATGCCCGTTTTGACAACTCGTCATCTGTGTCCAACTCCCCCCCTCTCTCCAGCTCCACAGCCTCCACAATCCCTACTTCATCAAAGGCACCACCCCCCTCCTCCCCCCCTGCCCTTATCATCAGTGAGCAGGACGTGCTCAAACAGTTCTCCAGACTGAACCCGCGCAAGGCCCCCGGTCCGGACGGCGTGTCTCCCTCCACCCTGAGACACTGTGTGAAACAGCTGGCTCCTGTCTTCACAGACATTTTTAACTCCTCCCTTAAGCTATGCCACGTGCCGACCTGCCTCAAATCCTCCACCATCATCCCTGTCCCCAAGAAGCCACGGATCACTGGACTTAATGACTACAGACCTGTAGCGCTCACCTCTGTAGTCATGAAGTCCTTTGAGCGCCTGGTCCTGCCCCACCTCAAGTCCATCACCACCCCTCTCCTGGACCCGCTGCAGTTTGCCTACCGAGCCAACAGGTCTGTAGACGATGCAGTCAACCTGGCCTTCCACTCCATCCTGCAGCACCTGGACTCCCCGGGAACCTACGCCAGGATCCTGTTTGTGGACTTCAGCTCCGCATTCAACACCATCCGCCCCGCTCTGCTCCGGGAAAAGCTGTCCCTGCTCAACGTGCCTGACTCCCTCTGCAGGTGGATCACCGACTTCCTGACGGACCGGAGGCAGCATGTGCGGCTGGGAAAGACTGTCTCAGACTCTACTAGCATCAGCACCGGATCACCCCAGGGCTGTGTACTTTCCCCCCTACTCTTCTCCCTTTATACCAACTCCTGCACCTCCAGCCACCAGTCTGTCAAGTTGATCAAGTTTGCGGACGACACCACCCTCATCGGGCTCATCTCCAACGGCGACGAGTCCGCCTACAGGAGAGAGGTGGCCCAGCTGGCGTCCTGGTGCAACAACAACAACCTGCAGCTGAACGCTCTGAAGACAGTGGAGATGATTGTGGACTTCAGGAAAGTCACAACCCCTCTGCCCCCCCTCACCCTCACAGGCTCTCCCATCACCACTGCTGATTCTTTCCGCTTCCTAGGCACTACCATCACCAGGGACCTCAAGTGGGAGCCGACCATCAGCTCACTCATCAAAAAAGCCCAGCAGAGGATGTTCTTCCTGCGGCAGCTGAGGAAGCTCAAGCTACCCACCAAGATGTTAGTGCAGTTCTACACAGCCATCATCGAGTCCATCCTCACCACCTCCATAACCGTGTGGTACGCAGGAGCCACTGCCAGGGACAGACTAAGGCTGCAGCGCGTCGTGCGCACTGCTGAGAAGGTGATCGGCTGCAAGCTCCCATCTCTCCAGGATCTGTACATCTCCAGGACCCGGAGGTGTGCTGGCTGGATCATAGCCGATCCCTCACACCCTGGTCACGTACTGTTTGCCCCCCTCCCCTCAGGTAGAAGACTTCGGTCCATCCAGACTAAAACCTCCCGTCACATGAACAGCTTCTTCCCCTCTGCCATCAGACTGCTGAACACTAAGTGACTTATTGACTCTCGTGCACTATGTACAGCAGCTCAACCAGACTCATGTCAATCATCACTGTTTTCTTCCTGTATTACCGACTGCACTATATGGTTCTCCACATTATCTGCTGCTCGCTAATATATTTTAACTGCTGACCAGTATCACTCACTCTTATTCTACACTTTATTGCATGTATAGTTTATTTCTTTTATTTTATCATGTTTAATGTTGCAGCATTGCACCGAGACAAATTCCTAGTTTGTGTACTACATGAACAATGGCAATAAACCTGATTCTGATTCTGCATTTGTTTCACGACAGACAATGGCATTTTTGTAGTTTATCAAATTTTGCACTGTATACTGTGTACTATGTGCTGGTACATTTCAGTAAATTACAAATGTCATGATTTTTTTTGTTTATTTTACAAAGTATGCAGTACCCCAGCAATCCAGACAAACCCAGAATGATCTGGGCTCATCGGTTGTCTGTTCCTTCAGTGGGAACTTGAGTCCGGTCTGCAGGTAAAAGTAAATTTTGCATTTCATTTGGAAATCAAAGTCCCGGAATCTGGAGAAAGAGTGGAGAGGCACAGAATCTAAGTTGCTTGAGGTTTAGTGTGAAGTTTCCACAGTCAGTGATGATTTGAGGAACCATGTCATCTGCTGGTGTTGGTCTACTGTGTTTTATCAAGACCAAAGTCAATGCAGATGTCTACCAGGACATTTTAGGGCACTTCATGCTTCTCTCTGCTGCCAAGCTTTATGGAGAAACTGATTTCATTTTCCAGCAGGACTTGGCACCCCCCCACACTGCCAAAAGTATCAAAACCTGGTTTACTGACCATGGCATCACTGTGTTTGATTGGCCAGCAAACTCTCCTGACCTAAACCCCATAGAGAATCTATGGAGGATTGTCAAGAGGAAGATGAGAGACACCAGACCCAACAATGCAGACGAGCTGAAGGTCACTATCAAAGCAACCTGGACCTTCATAACACCTCAGCAGAACCACAGGCTGATCACCTCCATGCCACATTGATACAGTAATTAATCCAAAAGGAGCCCCAACCAAGTATTGAGTGGTACATGGACAGACTTTTCAGTTGGTCCACATTTCTATTTAAGAACTATTTTTTTAAATTAATTTTATGTAATATTCTAATTTTTTGAGAAACTGAATTTGGGGTTTTCATGGGCTGTAAGCCATAATCATCAACATTAAAATAAACAGACACTTGAAATATACACTAACTAACTAACTAACTAACTAACCTGCACTTATATAGCGCTTTTCTAGTCACAAAGACCACTCAAAGCGCTTTCATTAATACTAACCCTCTATTCTAAGGGCCTATAAGAAACAAATATCTAGGGACAATTTAGAACAGCCAATTAACCTAACATGCATGTTTTTGGCATGTGGGAGGAAACCGGAGAAATCCCGGAGTAAACCCACGCAACACAGGGAGAACATGCAAACTCCACACAGATCACTGTTGGTCGGGGGCTGGGATCGAACCCACGATCCCACGATCCCCACAATCCCCCGGCCAAGGGTAAACTGTGCTGCCGCAGTGCTAACCACTGCGCCACCGTGCAGCCCAGTTTTCACTACAGTTCAAAAGTTTGGGGTCACTTAGAAATTTCCTTATTTTTGAAAGAAAAGCACTTTTTTTCAATGAAAATAACTTTAAACTAATCAGAAATACACTCTATACATTGCTAATGTGGTAAATGACTATTCTAGCTGCAAATGTCTGGTTTTTGGTGCAATATCTACATAGGTGTATAGAGGCCCATTTCCAGCAACTATCACTCCAGTGTTCTAATGGTACAATGTGTTTGCTCATTGCGTCAGAAGGCTAATGGATGATTAGAAAACCCTTGTGCAATCATGTTAGGTCTGCAATGCTGTAATTGCTGCAAATGGAGGATTCTTTGACGAAAGCAAAGTTTGAAGGAAAAAATTATTTCAAATACAAATCATTATTTCTAACCTTGTCAATGTCTTGACTATATTTTCTATTCATTTTACAACTCATGGTGGTAAATAAGTGTGACTTTTCATGGAAAACACAAAATAATTGTCTGGGTGACCCCAAACTTTTGAATGGTAGTGTATCACTGTCTGTGTAATGAATCTATATAATATATGGGTTTCACTTTCTGAAATGAGTGACAAAATCACTTCCGCCCTCCCAAGAGAGCAGTCGCTTTTTTCTTCTCTCCTGCTGATTTTTTCCTCCCCTCCTGTTACTAGATCCCAGCTTGCTGTTGTCTGCCTGCGTCTAACTGCGACCGCCGAAAAGAAATTATGGAGTTAATAAGCTGGGCTTTGAACACAATTGACACTATTTTTTCAACAAGGAAAAGTGCTCCGGGGGAAGCTGTCTGCCCCGCTGGAACGGCTCCAGTGGGCTATCTATGTGACACGGGTAAATGGAAAATGCTGTGTCTCTCTAATCTTTCTATCGAAGATATTGAAGATCTGTTTATCTTCGTAATCTTGGTGATTGGGATAATTCTGATTGGGACGGGAATTGTCTTGGTTTACCGCAAATTGCTGAAGATGGATTCAACCTATCAAAATGCTGGCCAGGCGAGGTGCATCCAACAAATTGAGAAACTGGAGAAGACCATGATAGCGACTACTGGAGAACTGTCTCGTAAGGTGGATTACATCATGGGTTCGCTCAGGTCTTTCCACGACGAATTCAAAGCTGCGCAATGAAGGATTAATGTACTGAATCTACAGAAGAAATACAAGTCTTCTCTGTGATCAGTCCTATTTGGCATTATTATTCCCCATGAAAATTCCTCCTGGCTGTCTGCAGTCTGTGTTTTTTTCAAAATCATGAGCACAAGGCCTTGGACAGCCAGCTGCAGCGCCAGATAAGACTGGGCGCCAGACAGACAAAACATCTTCTGCCAAGGGTCCTTGGGTCTCTCTTATTATCATCAACACTGCTCAACACCGCACACACATTGATTCATGAACTGATTAAAGATACTGTACACTGCTCTCTTGTGTCTTGTGAATTCTATTGTATGCTAATGCATGAGGGTTTTTTTCTGTGTAGTCAAAATTTGGCTCACATATGAGCGTTTATTCTGATTACTATGTTTTTTCTCTCTCCTATTGTGTTTTCCTCCCCCTCCTCTCCCCTCTTTACCTCCACTGTTGACAGGCGCCTTGTATGGCGACGCGTCATTGGATGCGCCTAACGTGCGCGTCTAATGTCAAGTCAAATTCCTTGTGTGTTTACTTGTAAATATACTTGGCAATAAAGCTGATTCTGATTCTGATTCTGATTCTGAAAAAATATTGAACTTTTCTTGACATTCTGATTTTTTGAGATGTACCTGTACACACATTTTAAAAATCAAAGATTAATGAAATATTTCAAACCATAACGATACAACAGAGTCCGTCTTGATTTTCCAGGGTGTCCTGAAAAAGAGAATAATCCAAAAATTGAGGGTTTTGTAAACAAAGGCAGTCATTTGATTCATTAATCTTGGTTCAGCATGTAAAGTCAAAAGTGAATGTCTATTCCAGAGACGTACACCAGGGGGTAGTGATGAGCTGTAGATAATCCTAGGGCCTTATGAAAGACGGTCAGTTTATGGAGATCTGGAAAGGCTCAAATGGCTGACAACCAATAAAACAGTCTTAGTTGGAAGGGAGTTCCATTTATTTATGATGTAAGTTAATCCGTTTTTAAGGATTCCTTATTGGCTTGCTTAACGAAGGAATGTTGTTCCAGGTGGTGGTCCTTAGCTTGAAGAAAAACAGTTTTTGACCGGAACTTTTGAGTAAAACAATTTCCTGAGGTGAGAAGTCCATTTTATAGATAAGCCAAATGAGGTGATGCTACAGTGGCTATATCTTGTTGTTCACTTATGTGCCCCTTTTGATTATTAAATAAATTGTGAAATGAAGTGTTGTGGGAATGCATATTGTGGAGGAATCTGCAGACAGCGTCTCAGTCAGGAGGCAGTGATTAAACATAAGAGAAGAATAGGCAAGGACGTCATGGGGAGTTGGCAGGAAGAGGGAGCTGGGGGTTGAAGTGAAATGTATTGTGGAGCTGGATATCATGCAGTGTGATGTGAAATGTCATGCAGGTGTGAGAGGATCTGTGGAGGTTATAAGGAGAAACCTGGTTTGGCTGATTCATTGCTTTTCTGTGTACGAATGTTGAGAGTGTTAATAAATTTCGTCTGCTCGTAAACTGGCCTCCTCATTTCCCACACTCTCCACAGTGTATTTATTTTTATTGCCAACAGCATGTTTGCACCTGGTACTCTGGAAGCTTCCACAGCACCGTTTGGGACTCCAGCAGGCAGTTAATGGTGAAAGCGTTTGGACTCCTTGCTAAATACAGCCATGACACTGAGGATTGAAAGGGCACAAAGTGTGTTATTTTCTTCTGCGTGGAGTGTGTATGATCCTGACTGTGTATGCTCCAGTGTATGAGCTCTGAGAGCCAAACAACTTGTTTCAACGTGATTTTTCAGACAGCGGCAAAAATCACGGCGACAAGAGCCACGCAGTGTCCTGTACGGAGACTGTCCTGCTTAAATAAGCTGAATGTCACTGCAGTCTCCAGTCCATACACCCCGTAGTTACTGCCACTGCTTTATGAAAATGATCGGTTTTTTTTTTTTAACATAATCACCAGTTCATCCCTGTAGAAAGAGCAGAGCTCCACACAATTGTCACACATGCATATAAAATTGAGAGTGGAGCTGCAGTGAGTTTCTCACAGCTTCCATCGTTTGCCTCATAAGTTATGAACCCTGTTTAAATTACTAAACCACAGGGTCCTTAAAACATTTGCAATAATACTGCATACCGCGGTATTGAGCCGTCCACCATCACCGCAGGGGAAATTCCTCGACCGTGACAGCCCTAGTTGTATACTTGTACAGTAGGTTTGTGGATGATGGTTTATCATAATTTGGTTCTGCCACAGTAATTATATTGAAAAGCTGAAAACTGTTCTGTCAGTAAGTATTGGAATCTTCAAAGAAAGTGGAGACGGGGGATATTGCATTCACCTCAGAGTGCTCTTGTTTTATTTTCTTCTTCTATTATGATCAGTTTTCATACATGTGACTGATTTCTGATCAACGTTCAGCTTTGTCATCATCATACATGCAGTTTGTTTTTATTGATTTAACAGTGTTTTTCCTCTCATGATGGTTTTAGCTCCCTAACCTGCTGTTCTACGGTCCTCCTGGAACAGGAAAGACATCCACCATCCTGGCTGCAGCCCGAGAGCTTTATGGGTCGGTCTGAGTTTACTGGTTTTATGATCTTCAGGTTTCTGTTGGTGAACGTGGCTGTGACGTTTCCGTGGTTTCTGCTTTGTCCTGGTCCAGTCCAGAGCTGTACAGACAGAGGGTCCTGGAGCTGAACGCCTCAGATGAGCGAGGGATTCAGGTGATCAGGGAGAAGGTGAAGAACTTCGCTCAGCTCACTGTCGCCGGGACCAGGCCAGAGTGAGTCAGCAGCAGCCAGTCACAGGAAGGGACGTTTAAAATGTCACGTTTCATCATGGATCATTTAAATGTTAAAAACAAAAATCAGTTTTACTCACGACTAAAAACAGGCTTCAGGGATCCTCAGAAGGTCTAAAATTTTGTTCTCCACAATCACACCTTATCATCCATCCATCCATCCATCCATCATTTATCATCCGCCATCCACCTATCTATCCATCCATCCATCCTTTATCCATCCATCCGTCATCCATCCATCATTTATCCATCTGTCCATTCATCCACCGGTCCCTCCATCCACTTGTTCAATCCATCCATCTGTTCATCCATCCATCATTTATCCGTCCACCTGTCTGTCCATCCATCATTTATCCATCTGTCCATTCATCCACCTGTCCGTCCATCCATCCATCATTTATCCATCTGCCATTTATCCATCTGCCATCCATCCATCCATCCATCCTTTATCCATCCATCCGTCATCCATCCATCATTTATCCATCTGTCCATTCATCCACCGGTCCATCCATCCACTTGTCCAATCCATCCATCTGTTCATCCATCCATCATTTATCTGTCCACCTGTCTGTCCATCCATCATTTATCCATCTGCCATTTATCCATCCATCCATCATCCATCATTTATCCATCTGCCATCCATCCATCCATCCTCCATCATTTATCCATCCATCATCCATCCATCCATCCCCCTGTCCATCCATCATTTATCCATCCATCTTCTTCCGCTTAATCCTTTTCAGGTTGTGGGGGGCTGGACCCTATCCCAGCATCTTTGGGTGAGAGGCAGGGTCCACCCTGGACAGATCACCAGTCCACCGCAGGGCCAACACAGAGACACAGACAACCATTCACTCTCACAGTCAGACCTAAGGACAATTTAGAATCCCCAGTTTGATGCCAATTAACCTAACCTGCATGTTTTTGGCATGTGGGAGGAAACTGGAGAAATCGGGGGGAGGGGGGCGGGGGCTATCCCAGCATCTTTGGTCGAGGGGCAGGGTACAAGCTGCACCAATCGCCAGTCCGTTGCAGACCTTAATTACCATCATTAATTAATTCTGAGAGGGTAATTAGTCTGCCTCTCTACTTCTGCATATGGGGTCTGAAATTGAAAAAATTCTCCATTGAAATGAATGGCAAGAAAGAAATTATCTTTTGATCCCGGTGGAATTTTGCCGCGAGTTACACATGATGTTTGTCGATTTAAAAGATAATTTTCCAGGTAAATAACAGTGTAGGTTGTTGTCTAACTGTATAAGGTTATGAAAATACGTAAACTCTGAAACTACAAACACAGATGGACGGGTGAAGTCGTCTGGATCAGCTGCGGCTCTCACAACACAAAACAAAACCTGTGTTGTTTTTCTCTTCTTTGGATCCTTCTTTTATGGGTCAGGAAACAGGAGGTGAGGTTTAGTAATCTCCTGTCATGATCGTGTTCAATGATGTGCGATGATGGGAGATAGTAGTAGTAGTAGATTAGTTTATTTGACAGGGACAGTGCAATAAACATAGACAATTAATCAAAGACAATCAATCTGATGTGTTGCACATAGAGTGTATAGCTATTAGCTAATTTGCAACTCTTGTCCCTGGATGGGCTTTAGAAAAAAGAATCAAGATAAAAATATACACAATAACCACATACATCAATGCAGAAAAATTATAAATACACAATTATAAATATTATAAATATTATAAATACACAAATATAACAGCCTGACTCACCTTTAACATAAATATTATAAATACACAAATATAACAGCCTGACTCACATTTAACACATATAACATAACTCACATTTGCCTATTTCAGGCCTTCCTCCCTCCGTCACTCACTATAAACAAACACATTTATTCCTTCCCTTCATTCACTCTCACTTTGCAGACAAATAATTCATACATGAGTACATTCTTGTTTATTTTTCAGCCAGTTTTTAACATTTTTAGTGAATGTTTTAAAGTCCGTTATTATTTTAATTTCATTTGGCATTGTGTTCCAGATGTGACTGCCCTTTATAGAGAAAGCTGTTTGTCCAAATGTGGTTCTGCGGTGGAATATTTTACAGTTATTGTTAACAGAACTCCTGGTGGCTCTGCTGCTGTCCTGTCTTTGGACGAAACCAGCAAGTGGCTCGGGTGCTGATTTATGGAAACATTTGAACGTTAATTTCAGAAAACAGAGGTCAATGAAACTCTCAAAACTCAATAGGTTGTATTTTTTTAAAACATTACAGTGATGCCACCTAATGGGCTTTTTGTCCAAGATTTTTAGGGTTTGATTATATAATGAACCTATATGTCTTATTGTGGAAGGGGCTGCTTGAGCCCAGACTGTCAAACAGTATGATATATGAGAAAAAACCATAGAATGCATATACAGTGCAGCTGCTTCGTAAGGTATGTAATATCTAATTAATTTAAAGCAGTTCAGATTTTTTTTTACTGTTTTTGAAATTTTCTTTATATGAAGATTAAATTTGAGTTGAGGATCTAGTACAATGCCAAGGTATTTGAATTCTGTAACTAAACTGATGTCATGATCATGTATATTAACTTTAAAATGTTGCAGGTTAAATTTTTTGATTGAAAAGCACATTGAGACTGTTTTCTGAAGGTTCAGCAATAGATGGTTCTTGAGGAGCCACTCTTGGACATCAACCATACTTGTAGACAGTACATCTGCAGCCTGTGCTGGAGTCTTGGCAGCTGTGTAAATAACTGCATCATCTGCATAAAGTTGGCATGTTGCAGCTGAGCAGTGTAACGGCAAGTCATTAATAAAAATGCTGAAAAGTAAAGGACCAAGAATGGACCCTTGTGGGATACCCATGCGGTTGTTTAAAAATGAGGATTTATCCTGGTGAACTTTTACACACTGTTCTCTATTCTGGAGATAAGATGCAAACCATTCTAATGTATTTGGGGAGAAGTTAAAAGATACCATTTTGGATAAAAGCAAACTGTGGTTTACAGTATCGAAAGCCTTTTTGAGATCTAGAAAAACAGCTCCTACCACATTACCCCTGTCCAAGGACTGTTTGACGTTTTCAATAAGGCAACAATTTGCTGTTTCTGTTGAGTATCCTGGTCTAAAACCAAATTGATGTGGATGAAGAAGATGTTGCCTGCTAGTCGTTGAAACAAAAACTAAATATTACTCTGTTATTATATGACAGCCGACAACTTTAATTACAAACATATGTGTAACTCGTGGCAAAATTCAATCGGGATCAAAAGAAAATTTTGCTCTTGTCATTCATTTCAATGGAGAATTTTTTTTCGATTTAAGGTCCCATTGCGGAAGTGAAGGGGGCGCTAGAGGCTCTCTGCTGAATATAAATTGGTGATTTTTTTATTTCATTAATTTGCAACTTTTTTGTAATTATTTAATTTTTCCCTTGCATTTTTTCATTTAAATTAGATATTTTCTCATTGAGTTGCGTTTTTTTTGTAATTTGTTTTTTTTCTTGCAAATTTACAACTTTTTCCACATAAATCTGTCATTTTTTTTCTCATTAATTTCCAACTTTTTTGTAATTATTTTTTTCTTCCAAAATTTTTTCAGTAATTTCTCATTAATTTGTATTTTTTGTGATTTTTTTTTCTTGCAAATTGCAACTTTTTTCATAAAAAATTGTTTTTCTTATTAGATTAATGTGTAACTTTTTTTTGTAATTTTATCTTTTACTTGCAATATTTTTCCATATAAATTAGATTTTCTCATTTGCATTTTTTGTAATTATTTCTTTCTTGCACTTTTTTCCATATAAATTAGTTTTTTCTCATTAATTTGCACCTTTTGTAAAATGTGAAACTTTTTAAATGTAAATTTGCCGCTTTTTCTGTGTAAATTTTTGACCTTTTGTGTGCAAATATGCATCTTTTTTTCTCATTTTGCTTTTCACATAAAAAATAAGCACAATGCATTTTTTGTTATATTTTTTAACATTTCTGATGGGTTTTTTTTTTGATAAATTCTGACATTTCTTCTCATAAAGTCACTCTGTTTTCCATCACATTGGTGTCTTTTTTTCTCATCCTTCTGTGATTGTTTCCTGTTGCCAGTTTTGGTTATTTCAGGTCTTTTACTTTGGTCCAACAGAGGCAGCTTTAATTCTGACACACATCAACAACACTCGTCACAGATTTTTTTCTTCACTCTGATGCAGCGCTCCTTAAACACCTCCAGTCTTTGATGTCCCCTCAGCAGCAGCTTCACCCTGGTCTGTCCCCGTCCTCACGTCTGTGTCTCGTCTCCGTTCCGTCCAGCGGCAAGGCGTGTCCTCCCTTTAAAATCATCATCCTGGACGAGGCCGACTCCATGACAGCACCGGCCCAGGCTGCGCTCAGACGGACCATGGAGAAGGAGTCGCGGAGCACCAGATTCTGCCTCATCTGTAACTACGTCAGCAGGTCAGAGTTGAACATCTGCGGCCGTTTTCCCCCCCGTCTGCCATCGTTTGTCAGCCTTCATTTATCAGCATCACGTTGATCATCAACAAATGAAACTTTTGATTTGTTTGTGTAAATTGAGTTTTTTTCTTTGTAAGACTAGAATTTTTTTATCATCAATTTTTAGTTTTTTTCACATAAGTTTTCAGCTGTTTCTCCTGAATATTCAGCGTTCTTCCTTGGTGAAGAGAGGCGTCCAGTATTGTGTAGTATTGTGTGGTGTTGTCCAGTATTGTGTGGTATTGTGTGGTGTTGTCCAGTATTGTGTGGTGTTGTCCAGTATTGTGTGGTATTGTCCAGTATTGTGTGGTATTGTCCAGTATTGTGTGGTGTTGTCCGGTATTGTGTGGTATTGTCCAGTATTGTGTGGTGTTGTCCAGTATTGTGTGGTATTGTGTGGTGTTGTCCAGTATTGTGTGGTATTGTGTGGTGTTGTCCAGTATTGTGTGGTATTGTGTGGTGTTGTCCAGTATTGTGTGGTATTGTGTGGTGTTGTCCAGTATTGTGTGGTGTTGTCCGGTATTGTGTGGTATTGTGTGGTGTTGTCCAGTATTGTGTGGTGTTGTCCAGTATTGTGTGGTATTGTCCAGTATTGTGTGGTGTTGTCCAGTATTGTGTGGTATTGTGTGGTGTTGTCCAGTATTGTGTGGTATTGTCCAGTATTGTGTGGTGTTGTCCAGTATTGTGTGGTATTGTCCAGTATTGTGTGGTATTGTCCAGTATTGTGTGGTATTGTCCAGTATTGTGTGGTGTTGTCCAGTATTGTGTGGTATTGTGTGGTGTTGTCCAGTATTGTGTGGTGTTGTCCAGTATTGTGTGGTGTTGTCCAGTATTGTGTGGTATTGTGTGGTGTTGTCCAGTATTGTGTGGTATTGTCCAGTATTGTGTGGTGTTGTCCAGTATTGTGTGGTATTGTGTGGTGTTGTCCAGTATTGTGTGGTGTTGTGTGGTGTTGTCCAGTATTGTGTAGTATTGTCCAGTATTGTGTGGTGTTGTCCAGTATTGTGTGGTGTTGTCCAGTATTGTGTGGTGTTGTGTGGTGTTGTCCAGTATTGTGTGGTATTGTCCAGTATTGTGTGGTGTTGTCCAGTATTGTGTGGTGTTGTCCAGTATTGTGTGGTATTGTCCAGTATTGTGTGGTGTTGTCCAGTATTGTGTGGTGTTGTCCAGTATTGTGTGGTATTGTGTGGTGTTGTCCAGTATTGTGTGGTATTGTGTGGTGTTGTCCAGTATTGTGTGGTATTGTCCAGTATTGTGTGGTGTTGTCCAGTATTGTGTGGTATTGTCCAGTATTGTGTGGTATTGTCCAGTATTGTGTGGTGTTGTCCGGTATTGTGTGGTGTTGTCCAGTATTGTGTGGTATTGTCCAGTATTGTGTGGTATTGTCCAGTATTGTGTGGTGTTGTCCAGTATTGTGTGGTATTGTGTGGTGTTGTCCAGTATTGTGTGGTGTTGTCCAGTATTGTGTGGTATTGTCCAGTATTGTGTGGTGTTGTCCAGTATTGTGTGGTATTGTGTGGTGTTGTCCAGTATTGTGTGGTGTTGTCCAGTATTGTGTGGTATTGTGTGGTGTTGTCCAGTATTGTGTGGTATTGTGTGGTGTTGTCCAGTATTGTGTGGTATTGTCCAGTATTGTGTGGTGTTGTCCAGTATTGTGTGGTATTGTGTGGTGTTGTCCAGTATTGTCTGGTGTTGTCCAGTATTGTGTGGTATTGTCCAGTATTGTGTGGTGTTGTCCAGTATTGTGTGGTATTGTGTGGTGTTGTCCAGTATTGTCTGGTGTTGTCCAGTATTGTGTGGTGTTGTCCGGTATTGTGTGGTATTGTCCAGTATTGTGTGGTGTTGTCCGGTATTGTGTGGTATTGTCCAGTATTGTGTGGTGTTGTCCAGTATTGTGTGGTGTTGTCCAGTATTGTGTGGTATTGTGTGGTGTTGTCCAGTATTGTGTGGTATTGTCCAGTATTGTGTGGTATTGTCCAGTATTGTGTGGTGTTGTCCAGTATTGTGTGGTATTGTCCAGTATTGTGTGGTATTGTCCAGTATTGTGTGGTATTGTGTGGTATTGTGTGGTGTTGTCCAGTATTGTGTGGTATTGTGTGGTGTTGTCCAGTATTGTCTGGTATTGTCCAGTATTGTCTGGTATTGTCCAGTATTGTGTGGTATTGTGTGGTGTTGTCCAGTATTGTGTGGTGTTGTCCAGTATTGTGTGGTATTGTGTGGTGTTGTCCGGTATTGTGTGGTATTGTCCAGTATTGTGTGGTGTTGTCCAGTATTGTGTGGTATTGTGTGGTGTTGTCCAGTATTGTCTGGTGTTGTCCAGTATTGTGTGGTATTGTCCAGTATTGTGTGGTGTTGTCCAGTATTGTGTGGTATTGTGTGGTGTTGTCCAGTATTGTGTGGTGTTGTCCGGTATTGTGTGGTGTTGTCCAGTATTGTGTGGTATTGTGTGGTGTTGTCCAGTATTGTCTGGTGTTGTCCAGTATTGTGTGGTATTGTCCAGTATTGTGTGGTGTTGTCCAGTATTGTGTGGTATTGTGTGGTGTTGTCCAGTATTGTGTGGTGTTGTCCAGTATTGTGTGGTATTGTGTGGTGTTGTCCAGTATTGTCTGGTGTTGTCCAGTATTGTGTGGTGTTGTCCAGTATTGTGTGGTGTTGTCCAGTATTGTGTGGTATTGTGTGGTGTTGTCCAGTATTGTGTGGTGTTGTCCGGTATTGTGTGGTATTGTGTGGTGTTGTCCAGTATTGTGTGGTATTGTCCAGTATTGTGTGGTGTTGTCCAGTATTGTGTGGTATTGTGTGGTGTTGTCCAGTATTGTGTGGTATTGTGTGGTGTTGTCCAGTATTGTGTGGTGTTGTCCAGTATTGTGTGGTGTTGTCCAGTATTGTGTGGTATTGTGTGGTGTTGTCCAGTATTGTGTGGTATTGTCCAGTATTGTGTGGTATTGTCCAGTATTGTGTGGTGTTGTCCGGTATTGTGTGGTATTGTCCGGTATTGTGTGGTATTGTCCAGTATTGTGTGGTATTGTCCAGTATTGTGTGGTGTTGTCCAGTATTGTGTGGTGTTGTCCAGTATTGTGTGGTATTGTGTGGTGTTGTCCAGTATTGTCTGGTATTGTCCAGTATTGTGTGGTGTTGTCCAGTATTGTGTGGTATTGTGTGGTGTTGTCCAGTATTGTGTGGTGTTGTCCAGTATTGTGTGGTATTGTCCAGTATTGTGTGGTATTGTCCAGTATTGTGTGGTATTGTCCAGTATTGTGTGGTGTTGTCCAGTATTGTGTGGTATTGTGTGGTGTTGTCCAGTATTGTGTGGTATTGTGTGGTATTGTGTGGTGTTGTCCAGTATTGTGTGGTATTGTCCAGTATTGTGTGGTATTGTCCAGTATTGTGTGGTGTTGTCCAGTATTGTGTGGTGTTGTCCAGTATTGTGTGGTATTGTGTGGTGTTGTCCAGTATTGTCTGGTGTTGTCCAGTATTGTGTGGTATTGTCCAGTATTGTGTGGTGTTGTCCAGTATTGTGTGGTATTGTGTGGTGTTGTCCAGTATTGTGTGGTATTGTCCAGTATTGTGTGGTATTGTGTGGTATTGTGTGGTGTTGTCCAGTATTGTGTGGTGTTGTCCAGTATTGTGTGGTATTGTGTGGTGTTGTCCAGTATTGTGTGGTGTTGTCCGGTATTGTGTGGTATTGTGTGGTGTTGTCCAGTATTGTGTGGTATTGTCCAGTATTGTGTGGTGTTGTCCAGTATTGTGTGGTATTGTGTGGTGTTGTCCAGTATTGTGTGGTGTTGTCCAGTATTGTGTGGTGTTGTGTGGTGTTGTCCAGTATTGTCTGGTATTGTCCAGTATTGTGTGGTGTTGTCCAGTATTGTGTGGTATTGTGTGGTGTTGTCCAGTATTGTGTGGTGTTGTCCAGTATTGTGTGGTGTTGTCCGGTATTGTGTGGTGTTGTCCAGTATTGTGTGGTATTGTGTGGTGTTGTCCAGTATTGTGTGGTATTGTCCAGTATTGTGTGGTATTGTCCAGTATTGTGTGGTGTTGTCCAGTATTGTGTGGTGTTGTCCGGTATTGTGTGGTATTGTGTGGTGTTGTCCAGTATTGTGTGGTATTGTGTGGTGTTGTCCAGTATTGTCTGGTGTTGTCCAGTATTGTCTGGTGTTGTCCAGTATTGTGTGGTATTGTCCAGTATTGTGTGGTGTTGTCCAGTATTGTGTGGTATTGTGTGGTGTTGTCCAGTGTTGTGTGGTGTTGTCCAGTATTGTGTGGTGTTGTCCGGTATTGTGTGGTGTTGTCCGGTATTGTGTGGTGTTGTCCAGTATTGTGTGGTATTGTGTGGTGTTGTCCGGTATTGTGTGGTATTGTCCAGTATTGTGTGGTGTTGTCCAGTATTGTGTGGTATTGTCCAGTATTGTGTGGTATTGTCCAGTATTGTGTGGTGTTGTCCGGTATTGTGTGGTATTGTGTGGTGTTGTCCAGTATTGTGTGGTGTTGTCCAGTATTGTGTGGTGTTGTCCGGTATTGTGTGGTATTGTGTGGTGTTGTCCAGTATTGTGTGGTATTGTCCAGTATTGTGTGGTGTTGTCCAGTATTGTGTGGTATTGTGTGGTGTTGTCCAGTATTGTGTGGTATTGTCCAGTATTGTGTGGTGTTGTCCGGTATTGTGTGGTATTGTGTGGTGTTGTCCAGTATTGTGTGGTGTTGTGTGGTGTTGTCCAGTATTGTGTGGTGTTGTCCAGTATTGTGTGGTATTGTCCAGTATTGTGTGGTATTGTCCAGTATTGTGTGGTGTTGTCCAGTATTGTGTGGTGTTGTCCGGTATTGTGTGGTATTGTGTGGTGTTGTCCAGTATTGTGTGGTGTTGTGTGGTGTTGTCCAGTATTGTGTGGTGTTGTCCAGTATTGTGTGGTGTTGTCCAGTATTGTGTGGTATTGTCCAGTATTGTGTGGTGTTGTCCGGTATTGTGTGGTGTTGTCCGGTATTGTGTGGTATTGTGTGGTGTTGTCCAGTATTGTGTGGTGTTGTGTGGTGTTGTCCAGTATTGTGTGGTGTTGTCCAGTATTGTGTGGTATTGTCCAGTATTGTGTGGTGTTGTCCAGTATTGTGTGGTGTTGTCCGGTATTGTGTGGTATTGTGTGGTGTTGTCCAGTATTGTGTGGTATTGTGTGGTGTTGTCCAGTATTGTGTGGTATTGTCCAGTATTGTGTGGTGTTGTCCAGTATTGTGTGGTGTTGTCCAGTATTGTGTGGTATTGTGTGGTATTGTGTGGTATTGTCCAGTATTGTGTGGTATTGTCCAGTATTGTGTGGTGTTGTCCAGTATTGTGTGGTGTTGTCCGGTATTGTGTGGTATTGTGTGGTGTTGTCCGGTATTGTGTGGTGTTGTGTGGTGTTGTCCAGTATTGTGTGGTGTTGTGTGGTGTTGTCCAGTATTGTGTAGTATTGTCCAGTATTGTGTGGTGTTGTCCAGTATTGTGTGGTATTGTGTGTGTCAGACCCAGAGGCATCAGCACCCCTGGTGCTTTGATCGTCTTCAGGCGTCTGGTTTGTTTTCTGATCAATCTGCAGCATTTTGCACATAAATGAGAAACTTATTCCTTACATTTAGATTTTTGTTGTAAATGGACAGTATTCATGAAATAGTGATGCCTGCTTTTTAATTTATCACTGTCAAATTTCTAATTTCAATTTCTTTGCCCCCAAAACATGAAATGAAATCAGTTTTTTTTCCCTGAAATTCTGCCACAAATTTCTCATAATTTTGTGCTAATTTTATCTGAATTTTATACAGAAATGTGCAACTTCTGCCGTTTAAAAAAAATTGGATTTTTTTTCTTGTAAACTGAAGACTTTTTATTGGAAATTTAAATTTTTCCCTCATAATTTCTTTATTAATGGGCCAGCTGCGGATGCAGCTGGCCCGCTGCATCCGCAGAGAGAGAACTTAGACTTTCTGCTGCACATTCACCAGCCATAATGCTCTGCACTGTGTCTATATATATACATTTATAGTAATATGGACATATGTTTACTAGATGTTTTTTTTTTCTTGCCTTCTGATTGTTGCTCTGAGTGTTGCTATCCCTGTGCTGTTGCAATCCTGGAATTTCCCCATTGTGGGACTAATAAAGGCTTATCTTATCTTATCTTATCTTATTAACTGATCATCATTACATCATCAGTCTCCTTCACAGCTGTTTGTTTTTGGTGAATTTGTTGGTAATTTTAGTTTTTTGTCAGTAATTGATGCTGACACTGCTGTATGTCTGTTTGCTTTCTTTTTTAATTTGATTATTTTTTTTAGGATCATCGAGCCGCTGACGTCCAGATGCTCCAAATTTCGGTTCAAACCTTTAGCCAATCAGATTCAGGAGGAGCGACTGCTGGACATTTGTGAGAAAGAGAATTTGAAGTTCACAACCGAGGTGAGGGGGGAAATAAGGTAGAGAGTAGATACCATTTTCTTTACTTATGTCATGAAGAGACAGAGGAAAAAAACGCCAAATCAGCGAGGAAAGGCTCAGATTTACGAGAAAAAAACAACAAATTTATAACTAGAAAAGCGCTCGGAGAGCGCATACCTCCACCAAGACTCCTTCCATCCCTCATAGATCACCCCCAAAATGTAACGGGCTGCTTTTGGAGGATTCTTGCTTACACAGTGTGAGAAGATAAGAGCCTTGGTGGAGATGTGTGTTCTCTGATCATCACCAAAATGTTACGGGTTCATCCTTGGCCCAAGAGCCAAATCTGGTCAAGATTTAATCCAAATCCATCCAGCAGTTTTTGCTGACGGACAGACAGACCTCCCCGATTACATGACCTCCTTGGTGGAGGTAATTAAAAAGCAGAAAATTTAGAAGAAAATTCTTCAGTTTCACAGAAAAAAATCTGAAATGTTTAAAAAAAAAAAAAAGGTAAATTTTATGAGGAAAAAGTAGCTGTTAATTAATGAGAAAAATCCACAAATTTACAAAAATTAAAAAAGTGCCTAATTAAGAGGAATTAAATGTTCCAAATTGACAAAAACTGCCTCAAAGAGAAGCCCCTGGGGGGAGGTAAAACTCCAATTTAAAAACTCCAGTTTACTATAATAAAATCCAAAATCTCGTTACGCCACCATGCTGTCATTAACCCCACCTAGTGGTGTAAACCTGAACTACAGAAACATTTACACGCTACACATCCAAGTAAATTTGATTTTTCTCTTACAAATTTGCAACAGTTTTCTATTTTCAGGTGTTTTTTACATGAATATAAACATCCAATATATGCTTCCCATTTCTCATAAATTTTCCCCTTGAAGCAAATGTAACAATCCTAAATTTACGCAACTTTTACCTCTAAATGCTTAAATTCTCTGAACCAGCAGTTAATTTTTATTTCTACTAATTATAATTCATTAATGTGGTTTTCATATATGGATGAAAACCGTCTGAACTCTATTTGTTTCTCAGAGCATCTCGGCATTGGTCCGCGTTTCTGACGGCGATCTTCGGAAGGCCATCACCTTCCTGCAGAGCGCCACCCGCCTCAACGCCAACAGAGAGATCACCGAGGGAGCCATCACTGAAATCGCCGGCGTGAGTCCACCACACGGTTATGTTTTCTAGATCGGGGTTTTCAGCCTTGCAGATTGACAAGAAAAAAGCTGCAAATTTGCAAGAAAAAAGTAACAAATTTACAAGTAAAAAAAATACAAATTTTAAAAAAATGTTGCAAAATTGCAAGAAAAAGTTGCAGATTTACAAGAAAATAGTTGTAGATTTACAAGAAAAAAGTTAGATTTACGAGAGAAATGTTGAAGATTTACAAGAAAAAGTTAATTTGCAAGAAAAAAGTTAGATTTACAAGAAAAAGTTGTAGATTGACAAGAAAAAAGTTAGATTTGTAAGAAAAAAGTTCAAGTAGGTTCATTTTGTCTTCTTTTAATTGTTAACCTTTTTGTTCTTATTAAAAACAAAAATAGATGTTTTTACCTTCTTTACATGTTTTGACTGCAGCCTTCGTTGATGGAAGTACATAACATATAGTGAGTCCATAACGATTCGTGGCTCTAGCAAACTGGTCAATGATGAACTGCGCGTCCTCAAGAGTGTGAGCGATGAGTGCACAGTTGTCGGCATAGAGAAGATCTCGCAGCATCATGCATGACGTCTTTGTTTTAGCCTTTAAACGTTGCAAGTCGAATACATTGCCGTCAGTGTGAAACCAGATCCTTACACCCCTGTTGCAGTCCTTGAAAGCATCAAGGAGCATTGTGGCGAAGACGATACTAAAGAGCAGCGGGGCCATAACACACCCCTGCTTAGTGCCATTGATGATAGGGAATGGATCGGAGATTAAACCACTCAACCACCTGCCCGACCATGCCATCGTGGAATGAGTGGATGACATTGACGATCTTAGGAGGGCACCCGACCCTGGTAAGCAGCTTCCACAGGCCCTCTCTCCCAACAGAGTCAAAGGCCTTAGTCAGGTCTACGAACACTATGAACAAATCACAATTTTTTTTCTCGGCACTTCTCTTGTATTTGCCTGGCTGCAAACATCATGTCAATGGTGCCTCGTCCTGTTCGAAAGCCGCACCGACTCTCGGAAATGATGTTGTGGACAAAATAATGATTGAGGCGGTTTATGATCACACGTGCTAGAATCTTACCAGCGATGGCGAGGAGCAATATTCTTCTGTGGTTATCGCAGCAGTGGCGGTTTCCCTTATGCTTGTACAGGTGAACAATCATTGCATCCTTGAAGTCTTGTGGAACTGCATCCTGCTCCCATATGGTGGCAAATAACTGGGCGAGACGGGCGACGAGGATGTTACCGCCACACTTATAGATCTCCAGCGGGATACCATCTCCACCAGCTGCCTTACCACTAGACATCTGTTTGATGGCATCTTTAATCTCAGTAACTGTCGGTGGGACATTCAGCTCCTCTGATAGATCTCTGAGGAAGCTGTGCGATGGCTTCATCAGAGATCACAGATTGACAATTCAGGACACCATTAAAGTGTTCTATCCAACGCTCCAGGATGAGAGCCGACTCCCTAATGAGCGTCTGACCGTCTGAAGAGTACATTGGCGTACTGCCCTGTGATGTCGGACTGTAGACCGCCTTCAGGCCATCGTAGGACACTTTCATGTTGTTCTTGTCGACAGCTTCCTGGAGGTCCTCAGCTCTAGCAATCCACCACTGGTCCATCATACTACACAGCAAGACCTGCACTGTCTGCTAGACATGGTGGTAGGTGTCCTTTGCAATCGAGCTCTCACATTTCACATACTCAAGATGGGCACGGCGAAGACGGTCCAACAGTTGGATGGCTACTACATCGTTTTCATCGAACCAATCCTGATGCTTGCGTTTGATGAAGCCGAGAACTTCCTCCGCCGCTTCATAGATATTATTACTAAGTAAAGTCTGTCAACAGTCTCGAAAAGGGCATCGTCAAAGTCAGCAAGTTTCGTGACAAGTTGCTGCTTCAGTTGGGTCCTGGCCTCCTGTGAGCTGAGCTTGGCCACGTTGAGCTTCTTCACGGGTGTCTTCCGAACCCTGTGGGGCTTGAAGGAGAACGTGACTCTCGACCGCAACAACCGGTGGTCTGAGACATGTCGTTCCCCTCATTGCTCTGGTAAGGTGCACATCCTTGATGTCCCGCTGTCATCTAATGACAAAGTCAAACTGGTGCCAATGGCCTGAACGCAGGTACATCCATGTAGATTGTGGTTTGTTTGCCTGTTGGAAGAACGTGTTGGTAATGGATAATTGATGTTGGGTGCACAAGGAGAGGAGCAAGGTGCCGTTGGAATTCTCCTTTCCAACACCGTGGTGGCCAATAACGTTCTCCCAGGTGGTCCGTGCGGCTCCCACCCGAGCGTTGAAGTCCCCTAGGACCACCAACTTGTCGGTATGAGGAGTGGCTTGAATAACACGGTCTAGTTCCTCATAGAACCATTGCTTGTTCTCGTCTGTGTGTGTCATAGTTGGTGCGTATGCACTAATACATGTTATGTACCCAGTATCGAGCTTCAGGCGGAGCAACATAAGTCAATCACTGACCCCATGCGGTAGAGATTCAAGCAGGTTGACATAACATGTCTTGAGGGCGAAGCCGACTCTTGACTGTCGTGCCTCGTCAATCAGGCAGCCACTGCAATAGAACGTGTACCCAGACCCATGCTGAATGATCTGTGTTGAGTCAGGCGACTGAGTCTCACTAAGGGCAGCTATTGCGATGTCTTAGCAGCGTAATTCTTGAGCCACAATGGCTGTCCGATGTCGCAGGCTGTTGTCTCTGTCTTGGTGGGTACGGACATTCCAAGCGGCTATGTTTATTGTGTTTTTTACTTTCTTCATTTCTTTCATTTTTCGACCGCAGACGTGGATGACCAGCCCGCTGCGGCTAGCGAGCAAGCCAAAATGGAGCAAGCTTTCTTTAGGGGTCCTATTCTCCCCCCTCTCTCTGTCTGGAGAAGGCAGTGATATCCCTAAAAAGGGCTGCCTTGTCATCCAGGCAGGATATGAACTGGGCCGTTGCTCCGGGTCGACACCAGAGCGACCATCATACCCGGACCGCCATGTGTGGGGAGATGTGACTAGAGGCTCCCAGAAGCATCCTCTTCCTGCCCCCGTCGCCACCTTATTCCTCACCGCAGGACTTCTATGCATGTGATAATGATACTGATGGCAAGTAATGCAGCAGCCAAAAGAAGACACCTGCACCTGATGATTATGGTGACGGTGGAGTGTGCAAGCCCAAGGCCACCCTCTCTTCCTGGCACCCAGCTTCGGTGGTAGGGGCAGAAACTGCAACGTGCAGCCACTGGGGCAGGCACAGCAACCGACCAGAATTCTCATTCCAAGGACTGCCCTCACAGCTGTTGCTAAAGCTGATCATTTAACCCATGACTGGGGGGTACAAGAGGGGGAGGAGAGATGTTCCTCCATTCCCCAGCGAGGTCCTCTATGCTGGGTACCTGTATGTAGTTTAGCTGGCGAGGCGACACTGTTGCCCGGGTTGTGGCCGCTACTGTACCCACGGCAGCTATGAGGAGCCATACATACGAGCTGGGGTGGGCGTGGGGACCAGGGTATTCGAACCACCCGAGGGGACAGGGCACCTGTCCTCCTACCAAGGTACTACCCCTCCGCCACCCCCCCCCCCCCCCAAACATCATCATCATCATAGCAGTCTGTTGTGGGCGACAATGACTGTTTCATTTAGGTCTGATCAGATTCCTCCACACAGCTCTATCCTTAGCCTTCTGCTGCCAGGAACTCCTGTCTATGTCCAACTTCTTCAAGTTTCTTTTTACAGCGTCTTTAAATCTGAGCCTTGGTCTACCCTGATTGCGTTTGCCCTCGCATAACTGTGAGTAGAGTAACAGTCGAGGGAGACGCTGGTGGTCCATCCTCTCATCATATCCGAGCCATCTTGGGTTCAGCTGTATTAGCTTGTCCTCCATTGATGGTAGACCAGCTCGTTTCAACACTTCTATGTTGGTTATCTTGTCTTTCCATGAGATGTTCATTATGGCTCAAAGGTGTCTCATCATGTACGCATGGAGTTTCTTCACCTGCTCTCTGTAGACAGTCCAAGTTTCAGCACCGTACAATAGAGTAGCCAGTACTTTCGCTCTGTACACTTTGCATTTGACACAGATAGACACATGTCGGTTGTTCCACAGTCTCTCCCTCAAGTTTCCAAACACAGCGCTTGCTCTTCCCATTCTGAGAGAGAGTTCATCCTCCAGCCTAGCATTCTCTGAAATAGTACTCCCTAGATACTTGAAAGTCTTGCACTTGACTAGTGGCTCTGTACCAATGCTGATCTCTTCTGGTAGTGATGTTGATAATTGGAACTTTGGTGGTTGATAAAGGCACTCGGTCTTCTTGATGTTGATGTAGAGGCTGAATTGGCTAGCAGCTCTTGCAAATTTCTCCACTAAAGACTGCATATCTTCCACATTGTGTGCAACTAGAGCACTGTCGTTAGCAAAGAGCATTTCTCTTACTGCCTTTATCGATGTCTTACTCTTGGCTTTAAACTGTGTCACATTGAACAAGTCTGCTTCTTTCCTTATTTGAATATATACTCCTTCTGAAGTGTCTTTGAAGGCCGCCTCAAGCATGGCTGCCAGATATAGCGAGAAGAGTGTAGGTGCCAGCACACACCCTTGCTTCACCCCGTTACTTACTGAAAAGTCTTTAGATACTGAACCACTCATTGCCACATTTGTAGGGCTGGGAACGATCCCTAATTTCCAGAATCGATTCTATTCCGATTCTTGAGATTCTGAATCGATTCGATCCGATTCGATCCCGATTCGATCTGGGGAATTACCATTTTAATAGCCATTTTACTTCCCATGAAACAAAAATCTTCGAGACCTAATGCTGCAAATTGTACCAAGAATCTTCTAACTTTGTTAATACATAAATTATCACATATAGAACTGACCCAAAATCAGTTACAATAATGCACTTTTTATTATTTAACTTATCATTTCATAAAGTGCTCACAGGTGCTTTCTTTAGTGCAAAGGATGTGTCGTGTCAAGTTCACCACCCAGAGTAAGTAAACAAACTCAATGCATGAACCATGCATTCATAATCTCATTGTATTTCAGTCCCTCCAGGATTTTGTCAGCTCTTTTTGTGATTGTTGTGGCCCAAAAAGCCTGGATTTGTGGGAGCTTTTCCAAAAAGTTATGGCACTTTTAGAGTTTTTTTGCACTCAAAGTTGTGTGAGGAAGTACAGATTTTAAAGCAGCTGCTTTTTCCATAGTTTACAGTGATGCTGTTCTATGTAACACCACAAGAAAAGTACAGGATTGCCAAAAATTTCTTGTTAAACAGTGATTTATTTAGAATTAAATGCTCAGTAAAATTGTAAAAAAAAAATGACCAATATTGTGTTCTTGCTGAGAACTTTAAAAAAGAAATAAAAGAATTTGTCATTACAACAACTAAATTGCATTGAATGCATGTTAGTGTGGAGAAAGTGATGGCAGCACCTCCTTGAATCTTGAAGGTCTTCTTCTGTGCTGAAATCCACATGAAGCAGGGATGCTCCTCCACTGACCACCTCTGACCTTCAGAAGGTCTCAGTGAGGATGAAGCTTCCAGTCTTCACACATCTGAAGGCAGATAAAAAGAATAGATTTCACAGTAAAATTAACATTCATATTTTTAGATCCCCACACCACAGTAGGGTTTAATAATTTAGTTTTTTTTTTAATATTTTAACTACAAATTAACTTTCAATGTTGGAAAAGGGTTTCAGTTCATTTCCTGAGAAGGTTTGTTCATTTCAGTTTAGTTCTACTGAGTAAAAATAGCTTGTTGTACTGCAGCCTTTATTAATTTTATTGTGATTTATTCTCTTCACATCGCTTAAGTGGCAGAAGTCCATAATCTCATAAAATATACCTTAATTCTGCATTTATTCACAGCGCTTAACCAACAGTTCTCTCTGTGTCCATAGTTTGAAAAAGAAACCATCATCATGCCAGATAAATTATTAATTGACGACATAAACGTTAAAACAAACAAATATTATACTTACAGTCTCAGCAGCTCCAAGTCTCTGCTTCACGGGTTTCAGTCTCCGCATTTTCCCTTTATCAGTCGTCAACTTGATGTTCCAACACAGCGCTGCACGGAGTAAAAGTCCGTTTATCCCCGCTTTATGAAAAATATTCAGAAGCTGTTGAGGACAGTCTTTACGGTGACTTTTGCTGCTAAATTAAGAGACGCACGTTATTAACTCCGCATCATGTAAACACAAAAGACGTGTGCGCGCGCCGCAGGGAACACAGAAGTTTTATTTATGAAAAATATTCAGAAGCTGTTGAGGACAATCTTTACGGTGACTTTTGTTGCTAAATTAAGAGACGCACGTTAATATCGCCGCTCGTGTAAACACGAAAGAGCACGCGCGGCAGGAAACTCTTGCCGGATGAGAACCGTTTTAACACCACAGAAGAAGAACTAGCATATCCGTTAGCTTGCTAGCTCCATTAGCGCGTCAGTTGTTTATGGTTCTCGGCCGTTGTTCTTGGCTGACTGACCCGGTTTCGACCCGATTATACTCAGCAGACGTTCACAAACGTAAAATATTATATTAAAACATATTAATATTAAAAGATCGATCCGCAGATTTTGTGGATCAATATCGGCTCAGTCAAACATGTATCGATCCATATCGATAAATTGATCTTTTGAACCCACCCCTACACGTTTGCTTGCATACCTGTATGGAGTGCCTCGATCAGGCTGACAAACTTCTCTGTACAACCATATTTCTTGAGTACCTGCCAAAGTCCTTGTCGCGAAACAGTAACGAAGGCTTTACTGAAGTCTATGAAGACTACATAAAGTGGTATGTTCTGTTCGATACACTTTTCATGAACCTGTTTCAAGCAGAAAATCATGTCCATTGTGCTTCTTCCACTTCTGAAGCCGCACTGGGTTTCCGGTAGTACATTCTGCGAGATGTGTTCACTGAGTCTGTTAAGTAGTACACGTGAGAGAATCTTACCAACAGTGGCTAGCAGTGATATACCTCGGTAATTTCCACAATCTTTCCTGTCACCTTTCTTGAACAAAGGCACAATACTTGCATCCTTCCAGTCTTGAGGTACTTTCTGGACATCCCATATCTCTTGGATGAGCTTGTGCAGGCAGCTGGTCAGTTGAACACCACCAAATTTCCACACTTCTGCTGGAATTCCATCCCTTCCTGGAGCTTTACCATCCTGTGTTGTCCTGATAGCTGCCATTAGTTCATCAAAATTTGGTGGTTCATCCAGACTTGATACAGCTGGTCGCAGCACCAGAGCTTCTTTAGCCTCTTCAGTGAGATCTCCAGGGTTGTTTAGTAGTTGGCCAAAGTGGTCTGCAAATCTGTCCAGGATCTTGTCTTTCTCCTGCAAAACCGTTTCACCATCCATAGCCTTTAGTTGGATCAATCCTCTTGGTTTAGGGCCGTAGATTTCTCTCAAACCTGTGAAGAATGTTTTCATGTCCTTCCTGTCTGCTGCAGTTTGAAGTTTCTCCGCTTTTTCACCCCACCAGTTGGACTTCATCTCTCTGGTGTACTTCTGTAGCTCACTCTGAGCCTTTGAGTATTTCTTTTTCTTTGACCTTGTGTTACACTGTAGGTTTTCCTGCCTAGCTGTATTCCTCGCTTCTAGTAGTTTCTTCAGGTGTTCATCATGCTCATCAAACCCATCTTGATGTTTCCTCTCAGGGTGGCCTAATACATCACTCACAGTCTGATACACCGTATCCTTCAGTGTTGCCCATTTCTCTCCTATGTCATTCTCTGAGTTGTTGCTGTCCCAGTCTTTCAAGTTTTCATCCATTTCATGTGTAAGTTCTTCCTGCTTCTTTTGGCCTTTCAGTGCACTAGTGTTTAGCTTCCGTGGTGGCTTCACACCCGTCCTGCAGTGCTGTTTTAAATCTGTAGATTTACTAGAAAAAGTTGTAGATTAACAAGAAAAAAGTTACAGATTTGCAAGAAAAAAGTTGTAGAGTTACAAGAAAAAACCTGCAGATTTATAAGAGAAAAGTTGTAGATTTATGAAAAAAAAAACTTTTCACATTTTGAGAGAATAGTTGACAATGTATGAAAATAAAGATGAAAATTTACAGGGAAAAGGTGGCAAATTTACACGGGTTTTCTTTTTTTGCTTATTTAAATTTATTTAAAATTTTGCAGTGGATGGGGGATGGCAGGTTAACAGTGGGGGGGGGGGGTCATTTTTCTAACGAGGTTTGAGTGATTAAACCCCTGACAGAAGTGGATTAGTTGCTGTGCTGGCTAACCAATCCCGTTCATGTCCTGGTTAAGGTGGTCCCAGACAAGCTGACTGACGGGCTGCTGCAGGTCTGCTACAGAGGAACCTTTGAGAAGCTGCAGGTTTCCGTCAGGGTCGGTGATGATGGTTACACACCACGGAGGCTTGTTTAGGCGTGACACAATCTGATGACAAGCTTTCTCTTTTCAGGATCTGGTGGACGAAGGCTACGCCGCCACGCAGATCCTGACCCAGCTCCACGACGCCATCATCGACGGAGACCTGAGCGACCGGCAGAAGTCGGCCATTACCGACAAGATGGCCGTGAGTTTTGACACTTTCTATCAAGAGTTTTGGGTTTAGTTGCTTATCTTTGTCTGATAATAAATTGGTAAACGTGACAAATATGGAAAAATGGAGGAAGGGGGTGAACACTTTTTCTCAGCACTGGTTGCTGATCTTTAGTTTTCGTGTGACTGAAGATGAAATGAGCAGCAGCTGTTTTTTCCCTCGTAAATCTGTCAAATTTTCTCATAATTTTATTGTTCTCCCATACATTTTACTTTGTAATATTTTAGTTTTCATAGTTTTAAATAAAAAAAAAAAGAAAATTTGTGAACTTGTTTGAATTTAGTCATGAATTTGTTTGTGTTAGATTTACATATTTTCCTCATTACCCACAGCTGCCATCAGTGTGTGAATGTGTGTGTGAGCGGGTGGATGGCAGGATCTGTGAAGCGCTTTGGTCATCCAGACATGGGAATAATAAAGCGCCGTATAAGTGAACGCCATTAATTTGCAACATTTTATGATAAATGAACCGTTGTTATTTTTTCCTCATAAATTCCCGATTTTTTTCCCTTGTAAATATCTAACTTTTTAACTGTAAATGTGACACTATTTTCTGGTAAATTTTGATGTTTTTTTCCCTCATAAACGTGAGAAATCCAGCCGATGGTCAGGCGCCATCGCTGCCTTTTGATTGGTCGGCTGCTTGGTTAAGGACCCCTCCCTGTCCCCGTTTCCAGGTGGTCAGTAAGTGTCTGAGCGATGGCGCCGACGAGTATCTGCAGCTGCTCAGTCTGTGTTCCACCATCATGCAGGAGGCCGCCACGAACTGAGACGGAAACCAGCTGGGCTCATCGGGACCGACGTCTGCTGAGTCGGCAGAATTTAGGACCTCCGTTCACTCGTTAAGAAATACTGCCGAGTCATGCTGATGTCAAGTGTAGAAATGAGACAGACATGTTTGACTGTGGTTCTGCTTGCAGTTTTGTTCATTAATGGAAGGTAATAAACAGTTTTGTGTGTTTTCAGGTGTTGGTTTTGTTCCAGGTTCTGTTTAATGACTAAATCAGCTGCTGATTTCTGATTGGCTGAACGTTTTTATGCTTCTACGTTAAAGCTCCTCAGATCTCACTGGGATTTTTTATTGGAGTGGCCACAGTAACGGTGACTGGGACGAGCTTGTCAGCGTCCATCACAGACGTCCGTCTCTGCCTGAGCTTTATGGATCCTCCGAACCAATCACAGCAGAGCATCGCTCCGACACTTCCTGTGGCCGCCTGCAGTGATTGGTGGTTAGCAAGCGAGGCAGAAATAAATGCAAGGAGCAAAATGTAAAAGAGGAGGAGGCAGCGACGGATGAAAGAGTCCGGGTGAGTGGGGCCGCCGATGCGTCATCGAGCTTCTGCCCCCCTGCCGTGTTTTCTCACGGCTCATTTCTGACAAGAACATTCTGAAGCTACAAGAAAAACCTTTTCCCTGGAAAATAAGACGCTGATTTAAAACGACAATATACAAAAAAATTAAAGTTGAACATTTATAGAAAACATTTCCAGTTTACAAGAACAGAAATGTTTTAATTCATGAAAAATTTGTAATATTGCAAGATATTAAGGTGTAAAAATACAAATTTATGAGAGTGTCCAGTGCACTAAAAAAAAAGTCATAATGCTTCTTGCAAATTTATATTAATTTATGATAAAGTTTTACAGTAAAGAAAGTTGCTCTTTTGCAGACAAGTCAAATTTATTGGAAAAAGTAGCAAATTTATGAGAAAATAGCTTCAAATTTAGAAGAAAAAGCTGCAAATTTATGGGAAAAACATTCCAGTTTTACAAGAAAAATTGCAAATTTATTTGAAAGTTATACATTTAAAAGAAAGCTAGTTTTTTTTTTTTTTTTTTTTAAATGTCAAATTTATAGAAAATATTTCAGGTTTATAAGAGCAGAAATTTTAAATTCATGAAAAATTTGTACTGTTGCAAGATATTAAGATTTAACGATGCAAATTTATGAGAATCAAGTGTCCTGTGCACAAAAAAAGTCACACTGCTTGCAGATTTATAAATTTACAAAAAAAATTTTGCAATTTGACAGTAAGAAGTTGTAATTTTACAAGAAAAATTGTAAATTTATTTGAAAATGGCAACAAATTTACAAGAAAAAAAACTGCAGATTTATATAGAAAAGTTGCAAATTTATGAAAGTCAAATTTATGGGGAAATAGCTGCAAATTTACAAGAAAATTTCAAATTTATGAGAAAATTTAAATTTTTGGATTAAAACTTGCAAATTTCTATGACCTAGTAAAGTTAGGAGAAAAACCACTACTTGGTACCAGAGTAACTTTTCAGTGACTCCTCCCTGTACTGCAGTAATGGATGTAAGGTACTTTGACATGAGAACAACCTCTGGATGCTCGACCACTTTGGCTGCTTCCAGGAGAAGAAAACTGAGCTGCTGATGTAACTGAGTTCAGCCGCGTCAGCGTTAACCCACGATAAAAGTCATTTCTGTCAGTCAGTTAGGTTGGTTTTAGCTGGACGTGTTCCGGCCACTTCTTGCAGCCTTCCTCAGAAGGGTCACGTGATGTTGTGGCAATCAGGTGTTGTATCAGCTGTTTTATCCAGGTTTACCAGTTTACCTCTCCTGGACACCAGGCAGCAGGGGGCGTAGTCATCCTCTGCTGTCTGGTAAACCTGGATAAAACAGCTGATTGTCACAGCATCACGTGGCCCTGCTGAGGAAAGCTGCAAACTCTTTTGGATTATAACATTAACTGATTCTGAGACCAACAATAAAGCTTTTAAATAATTAAAAATCCAGGAGTTGCTGCTGCATTTAAAACGATTCTTTCAGGATCTGATGCTGCAGTTCCGTCTTCAACCTGCAGGTGTCAGCAGAAGCCTTCAGGTAGATTTTCTCAGGTCTAGAACAGGAGTGCAATCAACAAACGCTGCTATGATGGTGGTTCTGAAGCCGCAGGTTGGAGAACCCTGGTTTATACACACTTTATTTGTTGTCATTTTTTTTTTTTTGCCGTGCACAAATATAACTGAGAGTCTGTATGAAGTCGGAAGGTTTTAGGAGAAAGTCCTGATGGAGTTTGCAGCTGCTGTGCTGTGTTGCTCAGGGCCCTGCATGGTCTGACTGATTTATTCTCTGCACATGTATGACATTGTCCAGCGCTGCGGCCTGTTAAAAAACAAGCTGTGCTGTGGAAATCATTTTTATTTATCACTTCACAACAGTCCAACAAACATGAATCTGTGGTGTCAGACAGAATTCAATTCAACTTTATATGAAGCACCATTTCACAATGAAAGCACCAAGGTGCTGATGCCTCAGTGCCAGAACCTTGGTGGAGCTATGTGCTCTGGGATCATCAGCAAAATGTTAGGGGTTCCTCTCTAGCCCAAGGACCACCTCTGGTAAAAATTTCATTCAGATCCATCCAGTCGTTTTGGATTACATGCACGCGCAGTGAAAGTAATCTGCAGTTCACATGCCCATACTGTCGGCGGCAGCCAAGAGCCACCAAACTGATTTGAATAGCTGCAATCCAAACACAGAAGAGGAGCACGTGGCAGGCGTTTTACATGGCGGAGGCGATGGAGAATACAATGGCAATCAAGATGAACAGGAGCTTTGGCTGTTTCATGGCAGAGGAAGAAAACAGACGGCAAAAAGATGGACATTTGTTCACCCAGTATTGGCAGATTGCTCAGTACTTCCCTGTGGCGGGAGTTACCAGGCGCATGCACAGTTCACTGCGACCATTTGCAGGCAAGGAATGTTGAGACTTGGAGTTTTTAGCAAGTTTTAACAAATTTTATCTCATCTCTCCTGTGCAAAACTAAACGGCAAAACCAGTTTGAAAACAATCGATGTGATGAATAAATGGTGCAGTTGCTGAATACGAGTTTTTCTCAGTAACTGCTATTTTATGACAGTTCAGCTCAACGTGCTGTAAAAAACACTGTGTTGTGTTGTAAAAAAATTGCACTGCCGCCTCTAGTGGCCCGGGATAGTTACTACAATACCTTTTCTCCCAGCTCCATTGATGTTAAAGGCGAGTTAGATTTGTTTATTTTGAAAACAAAACCTTATCTCAGAATTCTGGCAAACTAAGTTGAGAAAATATGGCGATACAATGATACAAGCTTTTAGTTCCACTTAATTTTGACCGGGCGAGCTGAGACAGACAGGCGGACAGACTGACAGACACATCCACACACAGACATGTTGTTGTGCCTCAGTGAAACAGAGAGGCATATGGTAATCAGTCAGTCATCTCATAGCACTTTCAGCTGTACGGAAAACCCCCACAATTGCAGAAAGACCCCAGCAATCAGGCGATCCCCTGTGAGCAGCACTTGGCGACGGTGGAGAGGAAAAACGCAGGAAGAAACCTCCAGCAGAACCAGGCTCAGGGAGGGGCAGTCATCTGCTGCCACTGGCTGGGGGGGTGAGGGGATAGAGAAGAAGAAAAAAAAGAACAGACATGCAGAGAGCAAACAGCACGACGGGGACTCAATCTATGGGAGAGAACAAACAGATGTTAATGACCAGCAAAAATATTTCTTCACTCTCAATGAAATGAGTGAAGCCCGGCTGTCTAAACCTATTAGCAGCATAACTAAGCGAGGGTTCAGGGTCACCTGATCCCACCCTAACTATAGGCTACATCAAAAAGGAAGTTTTTAACTGTATTCTTAAAAACAGAGATCGAGTCTGACTCCCAAATCCAGATTGGCAGCTGGTTCAAAGGAGAAAAGCCTGATAACTGAAAGCTCTGCTTCCCATTGTAATTTTGAAGATTCTAGGTATTACAAGTAATCCAGCATTTTGGGAGCGTAGTGCTCTGTTAGGATAATAGGGTAATATCAGATCTTTTAAATAAAAAGGGGCCTGATTATTTAGAGCTTTGTAGAGAAGAAGGATTTTAAACTCTTTAAAATCTAAACTCTGGGAAGCCAATGAAGGGAGGCCAGAACCGGAGAGACATGATCTCTCTTTCTAGTACCTGTTAAAACTCTTGCTGCAGCATTTTGGATCAGCTGAAGACTTTTTAAAGATGTTTTAGGACAGCCTGATAATGATGAGTCACAATAATCTAATCTAGAGCTAACAAAAGCGTGGATCAGTTTCTCAGCATCACTCTGAGACAAGATGCTCCTAATCTTGGCAATATTATGCAAATGATAGAAGGCAGTCTTAGAAACAAGTTTAATATGAGAATTAAAAAACAGATCTTCATCAAAAATAACTCCCGAGGTTCCTCACAGAGCTATTAAGAGAAAGAGTATCCGCATCCAGACTAAGAAGGTATTTCTACCTTCCCAAATCAAAGGCTCCATGTCCATTAAAAATGAGAGGATGGGCCAATCCTGTTATCGTGTGTGTGGGTGCTGCTGGCTTTAGCAGTGTCCCCTCAGTCCCCGGCAGTATCTTTAGCAGTGTGCCTGTAGTCCTCAGATGTCACACACTTGTGTTCCTAACTGAACCCTCCAGGGATGGCGGTCTTATCGTTCTCTGTCAGACAGCTTCACTGCTTTACTAATTTGATCACAGCCCTCCGTCATTATTAAAAGTTGTGTAAACACCTGGTTATCTTTATCAGAGTCAGCAGAACATTCCCGGGCCGAATTACCAGATCCTGTTAGAACTAAATGAGTTCTGTTTGGATTCAGAGAACGTCTGGTTAAAGGTTGCTGAGGTTACGGCGTGCAGAGAGCAGCTGGATGTGACAAAGTGCTAAAGGTTTGGGAGCAGCAGTGGAGACGGTTTTAAAGCAGAGGTGACAATTCCAACACCGGTGCCACATACCCCACCCCTCACCCCCCCAGCCACTTTTTTTCCCCTAAATCTAAACTTTATCCACCCGAGTTGTGAAAATTTGCAACATTTTCCCCAAGTTTTCAGCTTTTCACGAGTCTCATCTCTCAGATTTACGTTCCTCTCATCAGTGTTTTCCAAGAGTCTCATAAATTGTTATTTTTCCCTGTCTCGTAAACTTTTGTCTTTTCTTCCAAATTTCCAGCAAACTTTTCTTGAAATTTGTGAGTTTTCACCATTCTGTGGATAATTTTTAAAGTGCTATTTTTGCCAAAGAGTCTCGTACATTTATGATTTTTCCCCGAAGTCTGCAGTTTCCCCTTTTTGGCTCCTGGTTTATTGACTACCTTCATATCTTGCCTCAGTGAGACTGAATTTGACCCCTGTACGACATGTATTCTTGCTATCTGTAGCAGAGTTTGTTTTTTTTTAACAAGGGGAATGGAGGTATTCACAAAGTTAGCATGAAATACAAACATAATTAACCCCTCGCACTCTGGTCAATTTCCCTAAAAACGCCTAAAAATAACGTACCCAAAGTAAATCAAAAGCTGTTCTTCAACCCTTTGCAACATCTTCATGGGGTTGGTCTCATTTAAAAGAAAACACTTTTTTTTGGCAAAATAGTCATAATCTCTCTAAGTGCTCCTGCCACTGAGTTACAGTCATCTAAACATACTGAACTTGAAGAAAATAAATTTCGCCTGGGTGTTTTTTGGATACAAATGCTTGCAAATAACACACAGCTGTCCGATCCAACAGGAAAATGCAACAAAAATGTAGAACCAAGTGTTATCCAGCTGAGGTCCAAATTTTGTAACAATACCACAAAAAATGAATATATTACACAGCTTTTTACTTAGGTAGTTCCCAGGCGTTTTTGAACTGTGCCAAATGGCACAGTTTGGAAAAACGTCTGTAACTTTTGAATGATTCAATATAGAAGCTTGATGTTGGGCTCTAATGAAAGGTGACACTCAGGGCTGTGTGTGTGTGTGTGGGGGGGGTTGTTTATTCATTCATGAATGAATGAATGAACAAACAAGCCCCCGCACACAAAGAAGCATGCCACGTAAAAAATGTGTGGCTTTTTTTTTTTTTTTTTACAAGAAAAAATAACCTACAGTGCACTAATGTAGAAGATAACAACTCCCACCCCCCTGCTACAGAGGACGGACATCGCCCATCGCTACATGACGGAAAGCGGTGACGGTGCGCTGTGGTCTAATACGCACAGTTGGACTAAAATATCTGCAATATATCTACAATCCGCTACAGAAGAGTGGGGGGGGGGGCGTTCGCAACATGACGGACCCGGACCGGAGTGGGTTGCGATAACGCACAGTTGTAATTTACCGATCGGTCAAAAGTCATTTGGATTACAATTTTCAGGGATAAAGAATAATTTAGCGTATAACACTTACCTGTCCACAACAGCAAAGTCGCTGGCGAACTTCTCTTCCTCACTGTCAGATGAACATGAAGCTGGTCCGCTTGTTACGGATTCGTGGTTCTGGTCACGCGACCCGGTCAAACCATAATTCCATTATTGCAGTTTTGTGCTTCCATGATTGCGGTTTTGGCGAACGATTTTTCAAAACAAATAAAAACAGTAGTAAGAAAAAAAGACTGGCGAACGCCTGTGTGTCACCCAGCCTTACACAAAACAGATTTCGAACTTCTGTGCTTCAATTGGCTGGCTGTATTCGCAGCCGTTGGTAGGCGGGTCCTTCTTGCTAGGTTTTCAGTCATTGGTTCTTCAAGGTTTCAGAAACCCAATTCAAGGCTCTTATAAGTCGAATGAGAGGTCAATCAAATCTAAACCAATCAAAGCACTCCTTTGGCTTTCTGTTCGCAGCTGTGTCTGTAGTGGAAGAACGGAAATGCAGCTTTTTTTTTTTTTTCAGTGCACTCTAGGACGCAGCGCCCTCGTGCGCTCTAGGATGCAGAGACGTGCTCGCCCGCGGTACACCGGAGTGCAAGAGGAAAGCAAAAAGTAGCTATGGACCTCTGGCACAGTGCAGAGTAACGTACTTCTGCCTTCTGTTCTTTGAGCAGCTCCGGTTCCACTTCCATCATATGTTCCCATTCCCTGGTGCTTTCTCATCAATAAATCAATTTGATCACATTCATTTATCATTGTACATAGTGGAAATAGTGTGCAGGACGATCGTTTTTTCTTTATAAAGTTCAGCTGGGCAGCTCGGTGGAACAGTCTGGGGATCGATCCCACCCCTGACCATCAGTGACCCTTCTGTGTGGAGTCTGCATGTTCTCCCCGTGTCTGCCTCGGTTTACTCCTGATACTCTGGTTTCCTCCCACAGGCCAAAGACATGCAGGCTAGGTTAACTGGCATCAACTGGGGATTCTAGGTTGTTTTTAGGTATGAATGTGAGAGTGAATGGTTGTCTGTCTGTCTGTTGGCCCTGCGATGGACTGGTGATCTTTCAGCACTGGACCCTGCCTCTTGTCCAAGGGTGCCTGGATAGGCTGCAGCCCCCCCCCCCCCCCTCACCCAGTGGCTCAAAAAGGAGTAAGCGGTAGACGATGGATGGATGGAAGTTCATCATTCACATTTTTGGTCGTTTTTGTAACCACACTGAGCCATTTAATAGTTAGCTTAGTGGCTAGCAGCTGTCATATTGTTTCTGTCTGTTCCATCCCAAACATCGCTGCATGGGCTGGAACAGACCTGTGAAACTCACCGAAACATGTCTGACTCCCAGTTGTTACCCGACTTCTTTTAATATTACTTTGTGTATGTAGAATCCCTCAGTTATTGATGTTACCATTACTGTCATTGATATTAGCTTTGTTAGCTTCCAGTTGCTAGTGTGTTATTTATTCCCGTAATAAACTTTGACTCTGTTATGTCCACAAACCTGGCAATGACGACCGACGAGGAAGCTGCCGTCTAACTGAACTTTATTACAGCCAATGGTAAAAGTCCAAGCACGTGTGTAGTAGGGCCGGCTGCCACCCACCTCTCATATCAGACTCACAACCAGCATACGACTCCAGACTAACCTGAGATGGCGGACCACCCAATATATATATATATATGGCGTGGTGATGTCATCCGCAGGACAAGCACCACTTCCAGATATGCCCAACCTAATATACCACATTCCCCCCCCCCCCCTGCAAAAAATGAAAAATATAATATTTACCTTAGCAGATAGCCCTCCCCAATTTAATAGACCAAATTCCCCTTATCAATTACTCTTTTTTTTTTCCACAATATCTTTATTGAACCTTTTTTTTTTTAACAAACATGATACAAACAATCAAACACTAACACTAAAGTACTACAAAAAAAAAATGCACTAAAAACACCAACAACCACCAACAAAATCAAGTCTTCAACAATGCTCCTCTGTTTAGTCTAGACAATCCAATACATAAGTATACATATTATGTTCACCAGTTTGGAATTTACAAGGTCCACACACATCATTCACCTTCTTCTTCAAGAGTTATGTTTAAATTTTTTACATAATCAATAAAAGGTCTCCATATATTCTCAAACACAATTTCCTTTGATTTCAGTATATATGTTATTCTTTCTAATGGAAGGTTTGTTAACATCTGTCTTAACCACTGAGTCACATCTGGTCTATGAGTCTTTTTCCATAATAGTGCAATACATTTTTTGGCATTAAGCAAACTGAGGTCTATGAATGTTCTTTCACTTTTATTAAAGTTATGCTTTTCTGGGTACAGACCCAACAAAAACAGTTTAGGATTCAGTATGATTTGTTTTGAGATTATTTTTTCAATTGTTACCCTCACCTCTTCCCAAAACATTCTTATTAATCTACATTCCCATAAACAATGAAATAGGGTTCCTTTACTTTCCATGCATTTTGTGCATGTATCTGGTATATTTTTGTTATATCTATTTAACTCCTCCGGTGTAACATACATCCGCATTAACCATTTGAAATGTATCAATTTAAGGCGTGCATTTATTGATTTGGTTTGAGCTTCTGTACAAGCCAATTCCCATTGTTCCTCTGAAATTTCAATTTGCAGATCTTCTTTCCAGTAGTTTAATCTTTTCAGTGAATTTTCACTTGAAGATAGTGTCAATGAGTTATAAAACTCTGAAATAATACCCTTTCTTTTACTATCTTTCATCATCATTTTTTCCAAGGATGAATAAATAGGTCGAGTGAGAGCTTTATTTTGATTTGATCGAATAAAGTTTCTAAGTTGAAGATATTTAAAAAAATGTGTTCTATTGAGATTAAATTTGATCCTCAGCTCTTCAAAAGACATTATGTTGTCTGCACCTGGCAAATATAAATCCTGAATCTTTTGTATCCCTTTTAAATTCCATACTTTAAATACAGTGTCCGCTCTCCCTGGTTTAAAATATTGATTACCCCATATTGGACTAAATTGTGACAATAACTGTGGTTCTTTTAAATAGTTTTTAGCTTCACACCATATTTTGATCATATGCTTTACAAATGGATTTTTAACTTGTTTTTGTAATTTTTTTGCCGAATCTGAGTATATGAATATGGGAAGAGGTAAAGGTAAATTGTATGATTCCATTTCAGTCCAGTGAGGGAGATCATTTGATGAAAAATAATATGTCATAGACCTCAGTTGTGCCGACCAATAATACAACATAAAATTTGGACATTTCAGACCTCCACGATCAAATGGTAAATATAATAAAGACAAACGTAATCTAGCCCTCCTGTTGTTCCATATAAATTCCACTAACTTTTTTTTTATTCTTGAGAATAGATCTAAAGGTGGTGATAAGGGAATGTATTGAAATAAATAAAGTATTTTAGGTAAGATATTACTTTTAAGTATATTGATTCTCCCGATCATCGACATTGGTAGTGACATCCATCTCTGAGTTAACTCACTGATATCTGACATTAAGGCTTCATAGTTGACACTGGCGACTGATTCTAGCTTAGGCATAATTTGGATTCCTAAATATTTAAACTGATTTACAACATTGAATTGATTTACCTCAGGGGCTGGGTAATTTCTCTGGGTCTCATTTAGCATTAATATTGAAGATTTAGTTTTATTTATTTTATATCCTGATATTTCCCCAAAATTCTTTATTAAATTCAACAAGGTTGGAATTGATTTTTTTAGATTCGACATAAACAAAATTATGTCATCGGCGTACAGGGAGATTTTATGTTCTGTTGGTCCAACTTTAATTCCATATATTTGTGAATGTAAACGTATCGCTATCGCTAAAGGTTCAATTGCCATAGTAAACAGTAAAGGTGAAAGTGGACAGCCTTGTCGACATCCTCTATTGATTTTTATTGGTTTTGAAATATTGTTATTTGTTAGGATTTCTGCTGTAGCATTATTGTATATTATTTGAACCCATTTTATGAAATTATTTCCAAGTCCAAACCTTTGTAGGACTTCAAAAAGAAAGGGCCATTCAACTCTATCAAAGGCCTTTTCGGCGTCCAGTGATAGGAGAGCTGTATCCGGTGCTTCTTTATTAAAATAAATAATATTAAATAGTCTTCTTACATTATGGAAGCCTTGTCTACCCATTATAAAGCCATTCTGATCTCGATTAATAATATTTGGTAAAATTTCTTGTATTCGTCTTGCTAAAATTTTACAGATTATCTTAAGGTCGGCGTTTAATAGGCTTATTGGTCTCATATTTTCACATTTATTAGAGGGCTTACCTGGTTTTGGCAGCAGTATAATTAAGGCATTATTTATGTATGATGGTAAATTATTATTTTGAAATGCTTCTAAAACCATTTCCAAAAAAGGTTTTATTAATTTATTCTTAAATTTTTTATAAAGGTCAACTGGAAGACCATCTGGTCCTGCACTTTTTCCTGATTTCATATTATCAATGGCTAGCCCAACTTCTTCTTGACTAATTTTAGACTCCAATATCTCCCTGTTTTCATTTGGAATACACGGTATAGATAGTTCGTTCAAAAACCCATTTAGTTTTGTTAAATCAGGTTCATTTTTGGTATCATATAATTTTTCATAGTAATCTCTAAAGGCTCTATTAATTTCTAAAGGATCTATAACTACCTGTCCGTTACTTATAATACTGGTAATTGGTGTTTTAGTTTCTAATTGTTTAATCTGCCATGCTAATAATTTTCCTGATTTTTCACCTTGTTCATAAAAAGATTGTTTCAATCTTAGAAGACTCGAGGCAGCTCTATTCGCTGATTTTTTGGCGTATTCAGCTCTCAAAATCAGTAATTCATTCTCCAACCTTGGGTCACTTCCTGCATACACTTTTTCCTGAAGACTTTTTATTTTATGTTCCAATTTAGCTCTCTCCTCTCGAGTCTTCTTAGATTTTGATCCTGTATAACTAATAATATGTCCCCTAATAAAAGCTTTGAAAGCCTCCCACTTTACACATGCTGATGTTTGTGTAGTATTGATGTCAAAGAACTCGTCTATCTGTTTTTCTATATACTTGACAAATTCCTCATCCTGAAGCCATTTATGCTGAAATTGCCATCTACCTGATTCCTTTGTCAATTTTTTATCTACATATATTAGACAACAGGGTGCATGATCAGAGATCACGATGTTATCATAAAAGCAGTTTTGAATCTTGGACCTTAATTCTGTGGAAATCAAAAAATAATCAATACGTGAGAATGTCTTGTAGGTACTGGAATAACAAGAATAGGCTTTAACTTGTGGTTTCATTTCTCTCCATATATCTAACAATCTCAATTCTTTCATAAAATGATTAATAGTCATCCTACATCCATTGTGCGTACAGTCCAGTCCTGTTGACCTATCTATACCTGGATTCAATGTACAATTAAAATCCCCTGCTATTATATGTTGCCCTGTAAGTGATGATAAGATAAGAAATAAATTAGCAAAGAACTTCTGATCATCTATATTGGGACCATATAAGTTCACAAGATTTATATTTTCTAATAGCAAAGAACCTTGAATGATTACATATCTTCCAAATTTGTCTCCAATTACATTTTTCACTTGAAAAGGAACTGATTTATGTATGAGAGTCATAACTCCCCTGGCTCGGGATGAAAATGAAGAGGTGAATACACTTCCTTGCCATCTACTCCTAATTCTTTTAACATCCTCCTCTATTAGATGAGTTTCTTGTAAAAACACAATTTTTGAACCCATGTCTTTTATTTTATTCATAACTTGTTTAAGTTTTTTTAAATTTTGTAGACCTCTGCAATTCCATGAAGTTAAATTAAGATTAACACTTTGGTTTATGATCAATAGACAGTTTGGGATTACCTTGCAGTGTAAACATGCTCATACAGAGAAGCAAAAACATGAGTGGTTGAACATTCATCCTACAAACTACACACAAACAAATTTCCCCTTCCCACACTTGTGGCAAACCCCCCAAAATCAAAAGAAAAATTCTGTCTCCCGATATAGCCATCGACCGTTCCACACCCACGGGGAACAGCCTAAGCCACTCCTTCTTCATCCTCCCAATCACCCTAACTCTACTGCTTTTAATGACGTAACATTAACTCTCCTCTGTAGTTTTCCAACTTAACTCCAAAATTTTAACAACTTTGTACATCATAGTTTTTTTTGTTTGTTTTGTTTTTGTTTTGTTTTTTTAATATATAATACAATCTATATTTTGTAAACTTACTATTTACTTCAAGTCAGTCAGATGCCTGTGCAAATGCTTAATTATTCTACCTTATATTTTGTTCATGCTTAGCTCCCACCAGTCTCTTCTTCTTCTTTGATCTTGATGAACTCCTGCGCCTCCTCTGGGGTCTTGAAGATGTGGGTTCTGCCCTCATACGTGGTCAGCAGTCTCGCAGGATAGATTACACCATGACGAATCCCAAGGTTGCGCAGCTCCTTACGTATGGGATCAAACTGCTTCCTCAATTGCTGGATTCCTGTGGCCAAATCTGGGTAGAACCGCACCTGCTGGTCCTGGTGTTTAATCTCTCCTTTAGCACGTGCAGCGTTGAAGATCTTCATCCTGTCTCTGTTGCTAAGAAACTTCATAATTAAGGTCCTCGGCGGTCCCTTATCTCTCCGTGGGCCAATACGATGTGCTTTTTCCAGAACCACTGCTGATTGCAACTCCTCGCTGCCCAGCACCTCCGGAATCCACTTTTCCAGAAAGGAACATACGTCCCGACCTTCTGATTCCTCTGGAAGACCCACCAGCCTCAAGTTATTCTGTCTCGACCGAGATTCCAAATCCAAAATATTATCTTCCAGAGATTTATTTTTTTTTTCCAAAGTGCGCACCTTTAATTGAAGACGGGTGACGTCATCTTCAGCACTAGCGAGACGGAGCTCCATCTGCGCCGTTCGTTCTACACAGTCACCCAATTCCTTTCTTATTCCTTCCAACGCTGTCATAATCCCATCAAATCTAGAGGAAAAGTCCACTCTCATTGAACTCATGGCAGCCATCAGCGCATCTGCGCCTCCCCCCGCAGACATCGCACCGTTGCCAGCCTCCTCCGCCATATATGGAGTTTTATTTGCTGCGTCACAGACCTGAAAGTCCGTTAATTTGGACTGTTTCGGCGGCTCGCTTTTTCCTTTACCTGGTTTTCCAGCCTTAGGCTTCGCCGACATATCCTCGCCCAAACGCTGGGATACGTTCTGTCCCAAATGAGAGTTATTTGCCGATTCTTTTTCTCCAGGAGCAGAGCAGAGCGAGACACGTCCGTCTTACGTGGCAGCCATAACCGGAAGTCCCAATTACTCATTTTTAATCACACACACGTTACGTAAACATTGGCATACAGTATCTCACAAAAGTGAGTACACCCCTCACATTTTTGTAAATATTTTATTAAATCTTTTCATGGGACAACACTGAAGATATGACACTTTGATCCAATGTAAAGTAGTCAGTGTACAGCTTGTATAACAGTGTAAATTTGCTGTCCCCTCAAAATAACTCAACACACAGCCATTAATGTCTAAACCACTGGCAACAAAAGTGAGTACACCCCTAAGTGAAAATGTCCAAATTGTGTCCAAAGTGTCAATATTTTGTGTGTCCACCATTATTTTCCAGCACTGCCTTAACTCTCTTGGGCATGGAGTTCACTAGCGCTTCACAGGTTGCCACTGGAATCCTCTTCCACTCCTCCATGACGACATCACGGAGCTGGTGGATGTTAGAGACCATGCGCTCCTCCACCTTCCGTTTGAGGATGCCCCACAGATGCTCTATAGGGTTTAGGTCTGGAGACATGCTTGGCCAGTCCATCACCTTTACCCTCAGTTTCTTTAGCAAGGCAGTGGTTGGCTTGGAGGTGTGTTTGGGGTTATTATCATGTTGGAATACTGACCTGCGGCCGAGTTTCCAAAGGGAGGGGATCATGCTCTGTTTCAGTATGTCACAGTACATGTTAACATTCATGGTTCCCTCAATGAACTGTAGCTCCCCAGTGCCGGCAGCACTCATGCAGCCCCAAACCATGACACTCCCACCACCATGCTTGACTGTAGGCAAGAAACACTTGTCTTTGTACTCCTCACCTGGTTGCCGCCACACACGCTTGACACCATCTGAATCAAGTAAGTTTATCTTGGTCTTATCTGACCACAGGACATAGTTCCAGTAATCCATGTCCTTAGTCTTCTTGTCTTTGGCAGACTGTTTGTGGGCTTTCTTGTGCATCATCTTTAAAAGGGGCACTGACAGGCTGACCCCCACTCCTTCAACCTTGTTGACCAACGTCTATTTTCAAAAGACAACCTCTGGATATGACGCTAAGCATGTGCACTCAACTTCTTTGGTCGACCATGGCGAGGCCTGTTCTGAGTGGAACCTGTCCTGTTAAGCCACTGTATGGTCTTGGCCACCATGCTGCAGCTCAGTTTCAGGGTATTGGCAATCTTCTTATAGCCTAGGCCATCTTTATGTAGAGCAACAGTTCTTTTTTTCAGATCCTCAGAGAGTTCTTTGCCATGAGGTGCCATGTTGAACTTCCATTGACCAGTATGAGAGAGTGTGAGAGCCGTAACACCAAATTTAACACACCTGCTCCCCATTCACACCTGAGACCTTGTAACACTAACGAGTCACATGACACCGGGGAGGGAAAATAGCTAATGGAGCTCAATTTGGACATTTTCACTTTGGGGTGTACTCACTTTTGTTGCCAGTGGTTTAGACATTAATGCCTGTGTTGACTTATTTTGAGGGGACAGCAAATTTACACTGTTATACAAGTTGTACACTGACTACTTTACATTGTATTAAAGTGTCATATCTTCAGTGTTGTCCAATAAAAAGATATAATAAAATATTTATGAAAATGTGAGGGGTGTACTCATTTTTGTGAGATACGGTATATTCCACACATTAAACAATTAGCATTACTGTTCAGGTTTTTTTATATATATCATTTTATGTATATGAATTGAAAGGAACACTTTGCTTTTATTATAAAGAACACATTTTTTTAAAGAGCACACTCTTTCATTAAAGAACACTCTTGTTAGTTTTTTTTTTTTTTTTTTTATAGGAGAACACCACCAAACCTAACGGCTAGGGTCCGCAGGTAGACCACCACAGGACCCAACACGGCTGAGTGGATTATTCTGCCACCATCTCAGCCACTCTCCTACCTGAACATTTTTTTTTTTCTTTTTTCTAACAGTCATTTGCTGGGAAAACAGTTCTGCCTGAGGGGCCTTGTAGCGGGCCCGTGGTGGCTGCATCCCTGGAGCTGTCGGACCCCCGGGGCCAGGGCCAATCTTCATGATGCTGGGGCCTGGGTCCCACACAGCAGTAGCTGACTCCTGCGAAGCCTCACTGTCTGGATTAGCCACCTGGACACGCCGTAGTTGGTTTGCGTGCCGAACTGAACCGTCTGTTAGCCGAAAGCATGCTGTTGCCAGTTTCGTCACAATTCTCAACTGCGCCCGCTACTTCGCTGGCTGTAGCCCAGTCAGTCACTGTCCCGGTCTCTCGTCAGCGTGAACCCGAACCCAGTCCATGACTTGGAGTGGTGCCTTACTTGGTTTTATGTGTTGTGATCCCGGTGGCTCTGCGTGCTCGTCCGGCTTGGGACGTCTGTCGAGCTGTGTCGATTCCGTTGTCACCGTGTTTGTTGTGGACCCTTCACCCATTGTCTCCGTCGTCAGTTCAAGCTTGCCGTGGGTACGTAAGGTGTCCAGTGCCTTAATGGTGTCACTTGTTGAAGCGGACTCGTCACCCATCAGCTCAGTTATAACCTCCGTTGCTTGTTGAGTGAGGGTATGGAAGCAGTCTGGTTTCTCCTGTCTGCTGTCTGAAGCGCTTTGCTGTGCCATGTCGTGAGCTGTGTTTGTGCCCGGTTGCTGTTGCTGTGCTTCAAGGTTCACTGCATGCTCGGGCTCCCTTCCCTCTGGCTTCAGATCTGGCTGAGTGAGGCATGTAGGCGAGTCCGGCTGCCCCCCTCCCGGGCAACTCTCTTCCTGAGAGTGCGGGGCAGATGTTTTGTTGTCAGTGCCGTTCTTAATGACCTCATCCCACACCACGTCATCGTTGTCGAGATCCACTGTGCTCCAGCTGCCGCACCCGGACCATCTCAGCGCTGTCTCTGATAGCGAAACCCAGTCTGTAGAAAAGGTCACATCCCATAATGTTGTCACCATGCGCTGCTACCTCAAATGTGAAGTCATCCACAATTTTGGACTTGTAGTAAACCGTCAGCTCCACTGTTCTCACATTGCTCAGTCTGTGACCACCGCATCCGTACAACAGCGTTGGATTATTCTTAATTTTGTGGTTAAAGAAAAACTTCTTCACCGTGGCCCAGTTTAACATTGACCTCACTGCCGCTGCTTCTAACTCAACCATGCTGTATGAATAACCATTGTTGTCGGGGCTTACCGCTTGAATGGTTGTTTTTGGCGGGCAGGCTGGCTTACTTGGCGGGCTCCATGGCGTTGGCGACCGGCACACTCTGGCAAAATGGTTTAAGCGCCCACACTTGTTACACCGTTGTCCTCTTGCCGGGCAAAAACGTGCTCTGTCCTGGTGCGTCGGGGACCCACAGCTACCACAGACAGGGCCTCTCAGAGTGGACCTTCAGCTAATGGTGTTCATCTCATACTCTTCGGCTGTGTCCTCTTCTTCCTCCGTGCCCACCACTTTAGCAAGCATTGTCTGTCTTCTTACCTTCTGTGTTTGGTGCCCACTTAGCTCTGTGGGTAACTTCTCCACTGCTTCTAGCTGGAACACTAGTGCTATTGTTTTAGCTAGAATCATGTTGTTTGGTGTCATTAGCATCTTAGCTCGTAGCCTCGAGTTGCACGTGTATTCAGCTAACTGGTCCCGCACCATTTCATCTTCCAACAGTCCAAAATGGCACATGGCTAGCCAGATGTCTCAGGTCAGCGACGAATTGCTGGACTGACTCACCGACTCTGTCGTAACAGGTGAAAACAAATTTGTCTTGCTATCACGTTGTCTGGTGTAGCAAAGTAGCTAGCAAAAAACTCAATGCCATCCACATACGACTCCGTCGGTCCTAATGTGTGGAAAATCTCTGGTCTTCTATGCCGAGGTTGTGGACAAGAAGTGCGCCATTTCCTTACTTTGTCAAGTTTACCCAGGTCCAACGCTGCAACGCAGGTCTTGAATGCGTCCAGCCATTGTGGCCATGGGACTGTTGATTCACCCAGGGACTCCAGAAATGGCCGTAGCGGTCTCAAGCACGCCTCCATGGTTTAATCTCTCGTCGCCAAATGTTATGTCCACAAACCTGGCAATGACGACTGACGAGAATGCTGCCGTTTAACTGAACTTTATTACAGTACAAGCATGTGTGTAGTAGGGCCGGCTGCCAACCACCTCTCATATCAGACTCACAACCAACATACAACTCCATACCTTCAACTACAGACTAACCTGAGATGGCAGACCACCCAATATATATATAGCGTGGTGACGTCATCCGCAGGACACGCACCACTCCCATATATGCCCAACCGAATACACCACAGACTCACTCCTAGTAACATTGCTGTTATGTCTGAAAATAAGGCAAACACCCACTGTTAGTTGAGGTTAACTTTATTAGCTGTTAGCATCAGTGAGAGTGGTACAAACAGTGGATAGCTGGCAGTAGGTATGGCACCAAGAGGACGCCCAGCCCGGGCAGCCTTTTTAAATACCCCGTGGTGTGATGGCATCACCCGTGTGTGCATGCAGTTGCCACGTGGTGTGTCGTACCGTTCCCTATATGTCACATTTTAACCCCGTTGGAAAAAACCCTGAACATTATCTAGCAAATTTATTCTTAGCGAGGGCAGTAAGCAAACACAATAAGTGGCATATATGCTAATGTAAAACTGAGTATGCATACTGTGCCAAACGGGCCGACATACAGAACCACCTAAAGCACATTTCCAACCATGACATCTCTAAATAGGCAACCGGGTAGACTGCCAGTGTGCCCACATGGTCATGTGGCTTATTCTGCCACTGAACAGACCATGCGCTGACTATCAATGTATTTAAAGTCAGTAACATAGTCCTCAAGATGAATGGCTTTTCATTGGACTTGTATCAGGTGGGGCTCAGGCTGTGGTGGCCCGGATGGTTCTGGCGGGTGCCCTGCTGGAAATGCGAACCGTTTGTTGGCTAAGTTCCAGTCTGGGTGAGCCGGCTTGGTCACGGTCCGTTGATCAGGAGTGGGAGGTGGTGTCATCTTTCTGTGGGGGCTGGCACGCCATTGTGGCCCATCAGTCAGAGGAAAGGCGGCTGCTCCTAGCTGAGCAGTTGTCCGCGTCGATGTTGGCAAGAAGGACTGCAACTTGTACGAGTGATCGGGTCGATGTACCCGGACCCAATGGAGCACCATGAGTGGAGGGCGCTCCACTTGGCGCTTCTTCTTCATGAACTGTTGTTGTTGCTCTGCAACCCTGTTGCTAGGGGAGAGCACCACTGTTGGAGCGTCATCTGATGGAGGACGTGGCCGGTTGTCTTCAGCTACGGCTTGCAACTCCTGCAGTGATTTGGCAGCTTGAGGACACTCATGCTGCGTAAGGCGCTGTCATTGCTCTTCTGTCCAGCTGCCAGGGAAAGGTGCCATTACTGGAGTATTGTCTCGTGGGTCATCTGGTGGAGGATGTAGAGGCAGGCCGGTTTTGCCACTGACGGCATAGGTCTTACCTTCTTCTGGGTCCTGCGTGACTGTAGACTGGATCTCTTGCGATGAGGCAGCAGCTTGAGAACACTTGTGCTGCATGACGACCGGTTCTGGGTCCTGTGTGGACGCAGTCTGGGGCTCCTGTGGTGGCTCCGGTTGTACAGGGTTCTGCTCAGTGTGCGGTCTGAAGCAGGGAGTGGCTGCGTCCACGTCTGAGTGCAGTGGACTCGAGCTGTCATTGGTCAAACTGAGGTTACCGCTAGGTCGGCGTGCTGTGGTGTCTTGCTGTCCAGTGACCTCTATCTCAGGGCCATCGTGAAGAGATGTGGGGTCGAAGGGCTGAGCAGCTGGGGCAAGGGTTTGTACCAGCAGGGCTGACTGTGGGGAGTGTGGGTCAGGACCTGCTAGCTGCGATGCTAACTGGGGGCTCACTAGCTCTATCTGGGACACTCACTCCACCGCCTCCGACTCTGACAGGATGTCCAGCGCCATCAGCACTGACTCCCATAGCATTTCCACCGTGTCTGTCACTGGCAGGTCGTCCTACCTCATATTGCTGAGTTCGTGGCACACGTCTTCAACTGTTTTCGCACCAACCATCTTCCAAGTGTCCAAACTCACATGCGCTAGTCATGCTAGCATGTGCTTCATGTCCTTAATGATTTTCCAGACTTCATCACAATCAGTTGGCCTCAGAAAGAAAGAATTCAGGTAATTTCCTGATAAATGGTGTTTACAAGAAGCAGCCTGGGCTTGGTTGATTTTATTAGATAGATTTTCTCCAATAGAGACAAAGTAATTATTAAATTTATCAGTGAGAGTGGCATTACTGGTGAGATTACTGACCGCGTTATTGTCAGGAAGTGTGTGTGGGGGTTTGGTCCCTGTTTAGACCCTTGTTTAGTAGTCTTCAGGATTCCTTGGAATCACCATGTGATGCATTTATAAGTTCTGCATAATGATTATTCTTACTCTTTCTAGTAATATGTGTTAGTTTATTTCTATAATTAGTATATTCATTTTTATAATTATTATATTTTTATCATTATTATTCATATTTATTTTTTGTGCTTAATAGATTTTAGTATGCCCTTAGAAAGCCACGGATAGTTCCACTACATGTGACAGTCTTGATGGGAATTGTCCTCTGGGTGGAGTCCGTTATTTCTTTAGTCAAAGCGTCAAATGCAGCATCACCGTCACTACAGTTGGAGATTCTATCCCATGCCTTGGCGTGTAAGTCCTCATTCAGTCATTGTAAGATTTCTTTCAGTATTTTTGTTTTTTATTTTTTTGAATGAATGAATCTTTATTTCGGATAGATTTGATTAAAAGATTAAAAAGAAGGGAACAGAACAATATACCGGGGGGGGGGGGAATCTGACAAGGTCAAATTAGACAGTAACTCCTCGGATTATACAGTTCAACATAAATTATCCAAAAAGGGTGATGGCTGAAGCCACAGCAGTTTTTAGTTTATGACGTGAGATTGAGGGCCTAACAGCAATGTCAAGAAACAGAACAATAGGAAATGATGAGAAACCTCAGAGAGTACGACTCCAGATCCCAGTGTGGAACTGTGAGTGTTAGTGATGATATTCTCAGTGATGGACTTGGTGGAGTGAGTGATTAATGGTAGGGAAGAAGGAAGAGGAGTGTAGTGTATTCATACAGTCATTTTTAGCTGCATCATCCCTGGAGAGGTCAATGTTGAAATCTCCAAGGAGGAAACAACTTTTATTTTGTTGTTGATTGAGAATAAAATTTCTTCCACTTTTGTCGTAAAAATATTAAGGTCAGTGTCTGGGGGACGATAAATCACACCCACAATTCAGTTTTTTCCATTTTTGACACTTATGTCTTAACACTTATGTCACTTCCTTGTGGTAACGTATCGTCACTTCCTGTTTTGCTGTCTGCCTGTGTGGTTTGCCTGTGTGGTTGCTCTCCAGCCACTAGCTATGGCTACTAGCTCTCCTTCCTCTCCTCCTCTGGTGTGCTCTCTCTGTCAGATGTTTAGCTACACCTCTGCCTCTTTTAGTGATAACGGTAAATGTAATAAATGTTGTCTTTTTGAGGCGCTCGAGGCGAGGTTGTCTGATTTGGAATCCCGGCTCCGCTGCATTGAAACACCGTCTGCGCCAGTTAACCGTGACGGACGCCCCTTAGCTGCAGCGGAGCTAGCTAGCTTAGGCCCCACTGTCAGCGGTCCCCCGGCTCTCCTTAGCAGCGAGGAGACTGGGTGGGTGACGGTGAGAAGGAAGCCTAGTCGCAAAGCCCCGGTACACCACCAACCTGTTCACGTTTCTAATCGTTTTTCCCCGCTCAGCGACACACCCGCTGAGGAAAAAACTCTGATCATTGGCGACTCTGTAGTCAGAAACGTGAACCTAGAGACTCCAGCGGCCATAGTCAAATGCATTCCTGGGGCCAGAGCAGGCGACATCGAGTCAAATTTGAAAATGCTGGCTAAAAGTAACTGTAAATATTCCACAATTGTTATTCACGCCGGCATTAATGACATCCGTCTCTGGCAGTCGGAAGACACGAAACTTAATATAGAATCGGTGTGTGACTTTGCAAAAACGATGTCTGCCACTGTAGTATTCTCTGGACCCCTCCCCAATCTGACCAGTGATGACATGTTTAGCCGCTCGTCATCCTTGAACCGCTGGCTGTCTGTGTGGTGTCCTAAAAATGACGTGGGCTACATTGACAATTGGAGCTCTTTTTGGGGAAAACCTGGTCTTATGAGACGAGACAGCATTCATCCCACTTTGGATGGTGCTTCTCATTTATCTAACAATCTGGCATCTTTTTTATCCAAATTTCCAAAACCCTGACTAGTCGCAGTCTTACACGCCTCTCTGCAGCTCCTCTTCATCCGCCACCCCTCAGCTTAGCCCCTGTCTTCCCCATCAGAGAATTGTTGTCTGCTCCCTCCAAAGTAAATAAAAATATAATGTATAAGCATCCCAAAGTGATAAAGCAAAATATTGGTAATACTCAAATTAAACATAAAGCCTCTAAACTGAATGAATTGGCCTCTGTTCCTCCTCATAATTTAAAAATTAAATGTGGTTTATTAAATATTAGGTCTCTAACTCCCAAGTCTCTGTTAGTCCATGATCTGTTAATTGATCATCAGATTGACTTAATATCCCTTACAGAGACTTGGTTAGGGCAAGAGGATTATGTTGGTTTAAATGAATCAACTCCCTCTGGTTATTTAAACTGTCAAAATCCCAGAAGTTCTGGTCGTGGAGGAGGAGTAGCAACAATTTACCATTCCAAATTACTAGTTAATGTAAAGCAAAAAACATGTTATAATTCCTTTGAGGGCCTGGTCCTCAGTATTGGGCACTTTAGCAATTTTAGGTTAAACCCAGTTTTATTTGCCATAGTTTATCGTCCCCCATCAACCTACTCAGAATTTTTATCCGAATTTGCTGATTTCTTAGCTGATTTAGTGCTGAAATCTGATAGAATAATTATAGTAGGGGACTTTAATATACATGTGGATGTAGATAGTGACTGCCTTAATGTGGCATTTAATTCAATATTAGACTCAATTGGGTTTTCTCAGAAAGTAGGAAATTCTACTCATTACCTCCACCATACATTGGACCTTGTTCTGACATATGGCATAGAAATAGAAAATCTTGTAGTGTCTCCTCATAACCCTGTACTGTCAGACCATTGTCTGTTAACCTTTGATTTTACTATTTCTGACTATTTGGCTCCTAAAGAAAAATATTATTACAGTAGATGCCTCTCAGATGATGCTGTTACCAAATTTATGCAGATTGTTTCCTCTATGCCATGTGTCAACACAACGGAAATAAGCTATAGACAGCTTGCTCCTTCTGTAATTGATAACATGGTGGATAGTGTTTCAGCTTCTCTGCATCAGACTCTAGACTTGGTGGCCCCCTTAAAAAAGAAAAAGTCTAATCAGAGATTTCTAACTCCTTGGTTCAACACAGAAACTCATAGCTTAAAACAGAAGACTCGTCAATTAGAAAGAAAAGGGCGCTCCACTAATTTAGATGAAATCTATTTAGCTTGGAGAAATCATCTTTTAATTTATAAAAAATCTCTTAGAAAAGCTAGAACGAGTTATTACTCTGCATTAATAGAAGAGAACAAGAATAATCCCAGGTTTCTTTTCAGTACTGTAGCCAGGTTGACAAAGAGTCAGGACTCTGTCAATCCTAGCATTCCCCTAGAGCTTACTAGTCAGGACTTTATGAACTTTTTCAATAATAAAATTTCATCCATCAGAGATAAAATCAATCAGATTCTTCCCACAGTTAACTTAAATACTGTAACTACTACAACTCCTTCTATTGATGTCTGTCTTGATGATCGACCTTTGTGAGTTAGACAAAATAGTTTCCTCATCCAAACCTTCAACTTGTCTTTTAGACCCTATTCCTACCAGGTTATTTAAAGAAGTCTTCCCGCTTATTGGTAGCTTTATTCTTCATATAATCAATTTTTCATTAACTTTAGGCCATGTACCGCAGGCTTTTAAAACGGCTGTAATTAAACCCTTACTCAGAAAGCCAATGCTAGATCCAGGAGTTTTAGCTAACTATAGACCAATCTCTAATCTCCCTTTCATTTAAAAAAATCTTAGAGTTGTTGCTACGCAATTATTTGACCACCTGCAGGGAAATGGTTTACTTGAAGAGTTTCAATCTGGGTTTAGAATCCATCATAGTACTGAAACAGCCTTAGCAAAGGTCACTAACGACCTCCTCATTGCATCTGATAATGGACTAGTTTCTGTACTTGTCCTTTTAGACCTTAGTGCAGCTTTTGATACTATCGATCATAATATTCTACTTGATAGATTAGAACACTATGTTGGACTTAATGGAACTTCGTTGCAGTGGTTTAGATCTTATTTATCTGATAGGTTCCAGTTTGTTCATGTAAATAATGAGTTTTCTTTCAACTCAAAGCTTAGTCATGGAGTTCCACAGGGATCTGTGCTAGGCCCTACTCTTTTTAGTTTATATATGCTTCCGTTAGGCAACATTATTAGAAAGCACTGTATACATTTTCATTGTTATGCTGATGACACACAATTATACCTGTCAATGAAGCCAGATGATAGTAATCAATTAGCCAAGTTAGAAGCCTGTCTTAAGGAAATCAAAGCTTGGATGACTTGTAATTTCCTGCTATTAAATTCAGATAAGACTGAAGTCATTCTGTTGGTCCAAAAAACCTTAGAAATTCCTTTCCAAATCAAACTTTCAGTTTGGATGCGGTTACTCTTTCTCTTAATAGCTCTGTGAGGAACCTTGGAGTTATTTTTGATCAGGATTTGTCCTTCAATTCACATATTAAATTTGTTTCTAAGACTGCCTTCTATCATTTGCGTAATATTGCCAAGATTAGGAGCATCTTGTCTCAGAGTGATGCTGAGAAACTGATCCACGCTTTTGTTAGCTCGAGATTAGATTATTGTAATTCTTTATTATCAGGCTGTCCTAAAACATCTTTAAAAAGTCTTCAGCTGATCCAAAATGCTGCAGCAAGAGTTTTAACAGGTACTAGAAAGAGAGATCATATCTCTCCGGTTCTGGCCTCCCTTCATTGGCTTCCCATAGAGTTTAGAATGAAGTTTAAAATCCTTCTTCTTACTTACAAAGCTCTAAACAATCAGGCTCCTTTTTATTTAAAAGATCTGATACTACCGTATTATCCTAACAGAGCACTACGCTCCCAAAATGCAGGATTACTTGTAATACCTAGAATCTCCAAAAGTACAATGGGAGGCAAAGCCTTCAGTTATCAAGCTCCTCTCCTGTGGAATCAGCTGCCAACCTGGATTCGGGAGTCAGACTCGATCTCTGTTTTTAAGAATAGGGCTAAAACCTACCTTTTTGATATAGCCTACAATTAGGGAGGGATCATGTGTTTCTGAACCCTCCCTTAGTTATGCTGCTAATAGGTTTAGTCAGCCGGGGGACCTCCAGTAATGCACTGGGCCTCACTCCTTTTCTCACTCTCAATGAAATATTTTTTTTGCTGGTCATTAACATTTGTTTGTTCTCTCTCATAGATTGAGTCCCCATCATGCTGTTTGCTCTCTACATGTCTGTTCTTTTCTTCTTCTCTATCCCCTCACCCCCCAGCCAGTCGCAGCAGATGACTGCCCCTCCCTGAGCCTGGTTTTGCTGGAGGTTTCTTCCTGTTAAAAGGGAGTTTTTCCTCTCCACCGTCGCCAAGTGCTTGCTCACAGGGGATCGCCTGATTGCTGGGGTCTTTCTGCAACTGTGGGGGTCCTCCCTACAGTTGATAGTGCTATGAGATGACTGTTGTTGTGAAATGGCGCTATATAAATAAAGTTGAATTGAATTGAATTATCTCAGTAAAATGAGAGTCAGAATAACAGTCTGCCATGACAACATCATCACAAACACGCACATCATGTCTACGGGAAATATCCAGACAGACACCATCGTCAGATCTGCCACATCTGTTCTTGGTGAACAGTTTAGAACCATCATGGTTTAAGATGTCTGTGTATGACCGTTTAGCCAAGTTTCACTACAACCAATTACGTTGAAACTGCAGCCTTTACTGGTAAGTAACTAGACCATGATGATGTTTATTCAAGCTCCTGATGTTTAAATGCATGAAGGAATAATTGTATTGGTGTTTAAAGGATGTTAATTGCTCAGGAATATACTGATCACAGCTTATATTCCTGTTATAGTCCATGCATTGTGTCACATTGAATATCATTATGCTGATGAAATTTACTGGGATCGCACAGCAACAATACACGGAGACATAGACAAGGACAGACCCTCATCCATACGGAAAATGGTCGGACAGACACACACACAAATACACACACAGATACATACTGTCAGCCCAACCCACTGTGTCATACTAGCGCAATAGCGTCCAGTCCATTAGTCCGAGAACACAGAGATGCTGGCCTCGTTGCAGCTGGTCTAATACACGGCATGGGTGTAATGGTGCAGGCACGGGAGACATCATCACGCCGTTTCTATAAGAGACAGACGGCGGCAGCCCGTGTCTTTGGCGCTCCACCTCGAGCCAACACACAGCATGTACCCCTGCACTGCGAGCATAGTTAGCTACTGTTTAGCCTGTTCCACGTGCTACCAACTTTCTTCAATAAAGCTACCGTTCAGCACAGCCATCGTCTCCGCTGTTCCTCATTCTGAGACACAACAGGCTCCACCCACCCCCGACCCAAAAAGGATTAAGCAGTAGATGAATGAATGAAAGTTGCAAATTTATAGGAAAAAAAGATGGAGATTTACAAGAAAAAAAGGTGCAAATTTACAAGGAGTTGCAAATTTATAAAATTTCTTTCTGCTTAAACTGGTGTAGCCCAGTATAAGATTTCATCTATAAACTGTTCTGGGCATGGTCGGGGACTGTGCCCACACCTTTTGTTCATTTTTGTTCCTCTCTGATTATTATTATTATAGTAAAACTGCTTTTGGATAATCATCCTTCTCATACAACGCTATAATGGAATGGAACAAGCTCCCCACTGTTTTGAAGACCAGAACAAATTACAGAGACTTTCCACAGAGACTAAAAAATGGATTTTAAGTAATCAAGCCTGCCAGCATTGACCCTCTCCCTTAAAAGGGATTTGAAATTGTCCTCTTACAAAGCATCCGGGAAATATTCACAGAGCTTCACTTTTTCCACATTTTCTTATGTTAGAGCCTTATTCCAAAATGGATTAAATTCATTTTTTCCTCAAAATTTACACACAATACCCCATAATGACAATGTGAAAAAAGATTTTTTGAGATTTTTGCAAACTTATTAAAAATAAAAAACTAAGAAATCACATGTACATAAGTATTCACAGCCTTTGCTCAATACTTGTTGATGCCCCTTTGAGATTGAGATTGAGATTCAACTTTATTGTCATTACACATGTATGAATACAAGGTAACGAATCGTGACTTGGCATTTGGGCACGCTCTGCAGAGCGCATCCAAGGCCGGGGCAGCCACTAGGCGCCAGTCATAAAGAAGAAAGGAAAAAAAGAAAAAGAAAATGGATATGACACAGTAGGCGAGAGAAAAAAAAACATGTTTTATCAGAATGACGCTCGGCAAGTGAGCGAAATTTTGATTGCAGGCAAAAAAAAACCCCTCAATGCACATTTAGCAGACATTTAGCAGGAGATCACACACAAAAGTTGAGAGGCAGTGTGTTGTATGCATGTAATGTTGTATGCATTGTGTAGTGTAAATGTAACAGTTGTTAGTGAGCAGCAGAGGGCGCCTCCTGGCAGTGGATAGATGTTATAATCATGTGACTTATAAACAAGTCCAGAGTCCAGAGTCTATCTCTCTTGCTCTCTCTCCTGCTTGCAGAAGGCACATGGGCATTGTCCTTGAGGGTCCAATCCGCTGACGACAACAACTGATTGTTGATTGTTTGGGTAGACATAAGAGCCGGTCCTTCCGCTTATCTCAATCAGGAGGAATGTAAACACGGGGCAAACAAGGTCAAATCAAATCAAATCAGCACAGTGCACTCAGAGAATAGAATTTGTCCTCACCCGTGTAATTCTGTGCTTCCATTATATGTGCAGGCTTAAACTGTTTTTCCATGGAGAGCACAGGGCTTCAGATGTATTCCTTCACTGAATCACTGTCATTCAGTTCACCGTTTGCCGCTACTCGTGCCCTCCCCAACTGGTCGAATTTGATGAAGGAGCTTGCCGGGTCCGCTTTGATCAGCTCTCTCACCTTCCTTCAATTTCTGATGCATCAGGGAACTCCACAGCCAAAAATAGAAGTCCTGAGATTATAACCAATAATGTTTCCACGGACTTCCGGTTATGGCTGCCACGTAGGACGGACGTGTCTCGCTCTGCTCTGCTCCTGGAGAAAAAAATCGGCAAATAACTCTCTCATTTGGGACAGAACGTATCCCAGCATTTGAGCGAGGATATGTCGGCGAAGCCTAAGGCTGGAAAACCAGGAAAAGGAAAAAGCGAGCCGCCGAAACAGTCCAAATTAACGGACTTTCAGGTCTGTGACGCAGCAAACAAGGCTCCATATATGGCGGAGGAGGCTGGCGGCGGTGCGATTTCTGCGGGGAATGGCACAGATGCGCTGATGGCTGCCATGAGTTCAATGAGAGCGGACTTTTCCTCTAGATTTGATGGGATTATGACAGCGTTGGAAGGAATAAGAAAGGAATTGGGTGACTGTGTAGAACGAACGGCGCAGATGGAGCTCCGTCTCGCTAGTGCTGAAGATGACGTCACCCGTCTTCAATTAAAGGTGCGCACTTTGGAAAAAAAAAATAAATCTCTGGAAGATAATATTTTGGATTTGGAATCTCGGTCGAGACAGAATAATTTGAGGCTGGTGGGTCTTCCAGAGGAATCAGAAGGTCGGGACGTATGTTCCTTTCTGGAAAAGTGGATTCCGGAGGTGCTGGGCAGCGAGGAGTTGCAATCAGCAGTGGTTCTGGAAAAAGCACATCGTATTGGCCCACGGAGAGATAAGGGACCGCCGAGGACCTTAATTATGAAGTTTCTTAGCAACAGAGACAGGATGAAGATCTTCAACGCTGCACGTGCTAAAGGAGAGATTAAACACCAGGACCAGCAGGTGCGGTTCTACCCAGATTTGGCCACAGGAATCCAACAATTGAGGAAGCAGTTTGATCCCGTACGTAAGGAGCTGCGCAACCTTGGGATTCGTCATGGTGTAATCTATCCTGCGAGACTGCTGACCACGTATGAGGGCAGAACCCACATCTTCAAGACCCCAGAGGAGGCGCAGGAGTTCATCAAGAAGATCAAAGAAGAAGAAGAGACTGGTGGGAGCTAAGCATGAACAAAATATAAGGTAGAATAATTAAGCATTTGCACAGGCATCTGACTGACTTGAAGTAAATAGTAAGTTTACAAAATATAGATTGTATTATATATTAAAAAAACAAAACAAAAACAAAACAAACAAAAAAAAAAACTATGATGTACAAAGTTGTTAAAAATTTTGGAGTTAAGTTGGAAAACTACAGAGGAGAGTTAATGTTACGTCATTAAAAGCAGTAGAGTTAGGGTGATTGGGAGGATGAAGAAGGAGTGGCTTAGGCTGTTCCCCGTGGGTGTGGAACGGTCGATGGCTATATCGGGAGACAGAATTTTTCTTTTGATTTTGGGGGGTTTGCCACAAGTGTGGGAAGGGGAAATTTGTTTGTGTGTAGTTTGTAGGATGAATGTTCAACCACTCATGTTTTTGCTTCTCTGTATGAGCATGTTTACACTGCAAGGTAATCCCAAACTCTCTATTGATCATGGACCAAAGTGTTAATCTTAATTTAACTTCATGGAATTGCAGAGGTCTACAAAATTTAAAAAAACTTAAACAAGTTATGAATAAAATAAAGGACATGGGTTCAAGAATTGTGTTTTTACAAGAAACTCATCTGATAGAGGAGGATGTTAAAAGAATTAGGAGTAGATGGCAGGGAAGTGTATTCACCTCTTCATTTTCATCCCGAGCCAGGGGAGTTATGACTCTCATACATAAATCAGTTCCTTTTCAAGTGAAAAATGTAATTGGAGACAAATTTGGAAGATATGTAATCATTCAAGGTTCTTTGCTATTAGAAAATATAAATCTTGTGAACTTATATGGTCCCAATATAGATGATCAGAAGTTCTTTGCTAATTTATTTCTCATCTTATCATCACTTACAGGGCAACATATAATAGCAGGGGATTTTAATTGTACATTGAATCCAGGTGTGGATAGATCAACAGGACTGGATTGTACGCACATTGGATGTAGGATGACTATTAATCATTTTATGAAAGAATTGAGATTGTTAGATATATGGAGAGAAATGAAACCACAAGTTAAAGCCTATTCTTGTTATTCCAGTACCTACAAGACATTCTCACGTATTGATTATTTTTTGATTTCCACAGAATTAAGGTCCAAGATTCAAAACTGCTTTTATGATAACATCGTGATCTCTGATCATGCACCCTGTTGTCTAATATATGTAGATAAAAAATTGACAAAGGAATCAGGTAGATGGCAATTTCAGCATAAATGGCTTCAGGATGAGGAATTTGTCAAGTATATAGAAAAACAGATAGACGAGTTCTTTGACATCAATACTACACAAACATCAGCATGTGTAAAGTGGGAGGCTTTCAAAGCTTTTATTAGGGGACATATTATTAGTTATACAGGATCAAAATCTAAGAAGACTCGAGAGGAGAGAGCTAAATTGGAACATAAAATAAAAAATCTTCAGGAAAAAGTGTATGCAGGAAGTGACCCAAGGTTGGAGAATGAATTACTGATTTTGAGAGCTGAATACGACAAAAAATCAGCGAATAGAGCTGCCTCGAGTCTTCTAAGATTGAAACAATCTTTTTATGAACAAGGTGAAAAATCAGGAAAATTATTAGCATGGCAGATTAAACAATTGGAAATTAAAACACCAATTACCAGTATTATAAGTAATGGACAGGTAGTTATAGATCCTTTAGAAATTAATAGAGCCTTTAGAGATTACTATGAAAAATTATATGATACCAAAAATGAACCTGATTTAACAAAACTAAATGGGTTTTTGAACGAACTATCTATACCGTGTATTCCAAATGAAAACAGGGAGATATTGGAGTCTAAAATTAGTCAAGAAGAAGTTGGGCTAGCCATTGATAATATGAAATCAGGAAAAAGTGCAGGACCAGATGGTCTTCCAGTTGACCTTTATAAAAAATTTAAGAATAAATTAATAAAACCTTTTTTGGAAATGGTTTTAGAAGCATTTCAAAATAATAATTTACCATCATACATAAATAATGCCTTAATTATACTGCTGCCAAAACCAGGTAAGCCCTCTAATAAATGTGAAAATATGAGACCAATAAGCCTATTAAACGCCGACCTTAAGATAATCTGTAAAATTTTAGCAAGACGAATACAAGAAATTTTACCAAATATTATTAATCGAGATCAGAATGGCTTTATAAAGGGTAGACAAGGCTTCCATAATGTAAGAAGACTATTTAATATTATTTATTTTAATAAAGAAGCACCGGATACAGCTCTCCTATCATTGGACGCCGAAAAGGCCTTTGATAGAGTTGAATGGCCCTTTCTTTTTGAAGTCCTACAAAGGTTTGGACTTGGAAATAATTTCATAAAATGGGTTCAAATAATATACAATAATGCTACAGCAGAAATCCTAACAAATAACAATATTTCAAAACCAATAAAAATCAATAGAGGATGTCGACAAGGCTGTCCACTTTCACCTTTACTGTTTACTATGGCAATTGAACCTTTAGCGATAGCGATACGTTTACATTCACAAATATATGGAATTAAAGTTGGACCAACAGAACATAAAATCTCCCTGTACGCCGATGATATAATTTTGTTTATGTCGAATCTAAAAAAATCAATTCCAACCTTGTTGAATTTAATAAAGAATTTTGGGGAAATATCAGGATATAAAATAAATAAAACTAAATCTTCAATATTAATGCTAAATGAGACCCAGAGAAATTACCCAGCCCCTGAGGTAAATCAATTCAATGTTGTAAATCAGTTTAAATATTTAGGAATCCAAATTATGCCTAAGCTAGAATCAGTCGCCAGTGTCAACTATGAAGCCTTAATGTCAGATATCAGTGAGTTAACTCAGAGATGGATGTCACTACCAATGTCGATGATCGGGAGAATCAATATACTTAAAAGTAATATTTTACCTAAAATACTTTATTTATTTCAATACATTCCCTTATCACCACCTTTAGATCTATTCTCAAGAATAAAAAAAAAGTTAGTGGAATTTATATGGAACAACAGGAGGGCTAGATTACGTTTGTCTTTATTATATTTACCATTTGATCGTGGAGGTCTGAAATGTCCAAATTTTATGTTGTATTATTGGTCGGCACAACTGAGGTCTATGACATATTATTTTTCATCAAATGATCTCCCTCACTGGACTGAAATGGAATCATACAATTTACCTTTACCTCTTCCCATATTCATATACTCAGATTCGGCAAAAAAATTACAAAAACAAGTTAAAAATCCATTTGTAAAGCATATGATCAAAATATGGTGTGAAGCTAAAAACTATTTAAAAGAACCACAGTTATTGTCACAATTTAGTCCAATATGGGGTAATCAATATTTTAAACCAGGGAGAGCGGACGCTGTATTTAAAGTATGGAATTTAAAAGGGATACAAAAGATTCAGGATTTATATTTGCCAGGTGCAGACAACATAATGTCTTCTGAAGAGCTGAGGATCAAATTTAATCTCAATAGAACACATTTTTTTAAATATCTTCAACTTAGAAACTTTATTCGATCAAATCAAAATAAAGCTCTCACTCGACCTATTTATTCATCCTTGGAAAAAATGATGATGAAAGATAGTAAAAGAAAGGGTATTATTTCAGAGTTTTATAACTCATTGACACTATCTTCAAGTGAAAATTCACTGAAAAGATTAAACTACTGGAAAGAAGATCTGCAAATTGAAATTTCAGAGGAACAATGGGAATTGGCTTGTACAGAAGCTCAAACCAAATCAATAAATGCACGCCTTAAATTGATACATTTCAAATGGTTAATGCGGATGTATGTTACACCGGAGGAGTTAAATAGATATAACAAAAATATACCAGATACATGCACAAAATGCATGGAAAGTAAAGGAACCCTATTTCATTGTTTATGGGAATGTAGATTAATAAGAATGTTTTGGGAAGAGGTGAGGGTAACAATTGAAAAAATAATCTCAAAACAAATCATATTGAATCCTAAACTGTTTTTGTTGGGTCTGTACCCAGAAAAGCATAATTTTAATAAAAGTGAAAGAACATTCATAGACCTCAGTTTGCTTAATGCCAAAAAATGTATTGCACTATTATGGAAAAAGACTCATAGACCAGATGTGACTCAGTGGTTAAGACAGATGTTAACAAACCTTCCATTAGAAAGAATAACATATATACTAAAATCAAAGGAAATTGTGTTTGAGAATATATGGAGACCTTTTATTGATTATGTAAAAAATTTAAACATAACTCTTGAAGAAGAAGGTGAATGATGTGTGTGGACCTTGTAAATTCCAAACTGGTGAACATAATATGTATACTAATGTATTGGATTGTCTAGACTAAACAGAGGAGCATTGTTGAAGACTTGATTTTGTTGGTGGTTGTTGGTGTTTTTAGTGCATTTTTTTTTTTTTTTGTAGTACTTTAGTGTTAGTGTTTGATTGTTTGTATCATGTTTGTTAAAAAAAAAAAAAGGGTTCAATAAAGATATTGTGGAAAAAAAAATAATGTTTCCACAGACGCATGAATTCCAATGTCCATGAGTCTCCTCGTAGGTTCCAATTCTTGGGCTCCCCCTTGGCCCAATTCTTGTTGAAAAATAGTGACAATAGCACATTTAAGCCGCTTCCAAATCCATAATTTCCGTTTAGATTAAGATTCAGCAGAAGAAGAGCGACTAAACACAGACAAAAACGCAACATTGCAAAAGCTGGGAATAGATCAGGAAGGCAGGAGAGGAGGGAAGAAAAATGCGACTGCTCTCTCTCAAGGCAAGAAGGAAAAAAAAATAAAAAATTTTTTGGCAGCAATTACAGCCTCAAGTCTTTTTGAATTTGATGCCACAAGCTTGGCACACCTATCTTTGGGCAGTTTGGTCCATTCCTCTTTGCAGCACCTCTCAAGCTCCATCAGGTTGGATGGGAAGCGTTGGTGCACAGACATTTTCAGATCTCTCCAGAGATGTTCAATTGGGCTCAAGTCTGGGCTCTGGCTGGGCCACTCAAGGACATTCACAGAGTTGTCCTGAAGCCACTCCTTTGACATCTTGACTGTGTGCTTAGGGTGGTTGTCCTGCTGAAAGATGAACTGTCGACCCAGTCTGAGGTCAAGAGCGCTCTGGAGCAGGTTTTCATCCAGGATGTCTCTGTACATTGCTGCATTCATCTTTCCCTCTATCCTGACTAGTCTCCCAGTTCCTGCTGCTGACAAACATCCCCACAGCATGATGCTGCCACCACCATGCTTCACTGTAGGGATGATATTGGCCTGGTGACGATTGGTGCCTGGTTTCCTCCAAACATGACGCCTGGCATTCACGCCAAAGAGTTCAATCTTTGTCTCATCAGACCAGAGAATTTTGTTTCTCATGGTTTGAGAGTCCTTCAGGTGCCTTTTGGCAAACTCCAGGTGGGCTACCATGTGCCTTTTTACTAAGGAGTGGCTTCCATCTGGCCACTCTACAATACAGGCCTGATGGATTGCTGCAGAGATGGTTCTCCTTCTGGAAGGTTCTCCTCTCTCCACAGAGGAACACTGGAGCTCTGACAGAGTGACCATCAGGTTCTTGGTCACCTCCCTGACTGAGGTCCTTCTCCCCCGATCGCTCTGAGTCTAGACGGCCAGCCAGCTCTAGGAAGAGTCCTGGTGGTTCTGAACTTCTTCTATTTACAGATGATGGAGGCCACTGTGCTCATTTGGACCTTCAAAGCAGCAGAAATTTTTCTGTACCCTTCCCCAGATTTGTGCCTCGAGACAATCCTGTCTCTGAGGTCTACAGACAATTCCTTTGACTTCATGCTTGGTTTGTACTCTGACATGCACTGTCACCTGTTGGATCTTATATAGACAGGTGTGTGTCTTTCCAAATCATGTCCAATCAACTGAATTTACCACAGGTGGACTCCAGTTAAGCCGTAGAAACATCTCAAGGATGATCAGTGGAAACAGGATGGACCTGAGCTCAATTTTGAGCTTCATGGCAAAGGCTGTGAATACTGATGTACATGTGATTTCTTAGTTTTTTATTTTTAATAAATTTGCAAAAATCTAAAAAAAAACACTTTTTTTTGCATTGTCATTATGGGGTATTGTGTGTAGAATTTTGAGGGGAAAAAATGAATTTAATCCCTTTTGGAATAAGACTGTAATATAACAAATGTGGAAAAAGTGAAGCGCTGTGAAGACTTTCTGGAAGCGCTGTAAATCGTTTTTATGTGTGCTGTTTCTTGTATCTTTATACCTTTAAATTTACTCCCTGCTTTTTTCAGGGTCAACAGTTTCTGAAACCAGACCTGAATTGCTTTCTATATGTGCCGTTTTTCCTTTAGCATCTTCTTGCCTGCCTCAGGGACTACAGATGGAGATTAGTGAGAACGCTATAATCTGGTACAGAGCATCTTTACCCTGTGTTTAAGGTTTTTTCTGTACGTGGTCCCTGACAAATAAACCAGTAAACTAAACTAAACAATGTGAGCATACTAATCAGGAGCTGGAAGCTGCTCTTCACCGTGTGGCATCTCTCAATCTATCATCCTGGAGCACCTAACGCCTGTGGGTGGAGTATGCCCATAACTCTGCTGCATCTCCTGCCACGGGCGTATCACCTTTTGAGGCCTCCCTGGGCTACAACCGTCCCCTGATCCTTCTCAACGAATGTGAGATCGCCGTTCCTTTCATTTATGACCACATTTGTTGGTGCCAGCGTACCCTGAAGACGACCAGGAAGGCTCTTTGTCGCACATTGCAGCAGAACTCCACCACTACCATCCATAGGAGGACCCCAGCCCCCAACTACTCACCTGGTCAGAAGGTATGGCTATCCACACGCAACATTCCTCTTAAAACAGATTCCAGAAAACTCTCACCCCACTACATCAATCCATTCACTGTAACCCATATTGTCAATCCTGCCTCAATCCATCTTAGCCTGCCTTCCTCTCTCCGTATCCATCCTATGTTCAATGTGTCCCAACTCAAACCTGTTTCCACCAGTCCCCTTTGTCGTCCTTCTGTCTCTCCTTCCCCTCCCAGGATTGTCATCGGTGACCCATTCTGCACGGTGTGACACATATTGGATGTTCATTGCCGGGGTCTACAGTACCTGGTTAAGTGGGAAGGTTATGGCCCAGAAGAGTGTTCATGGATCCCTGGCTCCTATTTTGAGGACCCTGGGATGCTGCAGGAGTACCACCAAACCAATCCTGACAAGCCAGGAGGGACGCCATATGGTGCCCCTTGAGGGGGGGGGGGCCCTGTCATGGTCTCAGGTAGAGCGTACTGCTGTTTTCCTCCCTGCTGCTTCTTCCTCTCCTCTCCCTAATTAGGTGCAGCCGTCATGATTGCCTCACCTACAGCTAATCACTGAGCAGCCTATTTAAGACTTGGAGAAGCTGCCTTTAATTGAGGGAACGTCAGATGCCTTCATGCTGTCTCCCGGTCTCCTGCTCCCAGAAGAAGCGCTACTCTGGCTCAGTGTGCCCATGCTGTCCTCTGGCCTCTGCCTCAGCCTCTCTCCCAAGGAACATGTAAGGAACTCTCAACCACTAACCCCTGTAAAAACTTACCTGTGCACAGGTCGACTCCTTGGATCCTTCTGGCGGACCTGAACGTCTCCTCCAGCAGACCTTCCTGGAAGCAGACATAAATATAATCAGGAAACTAGCAATTCTGCCGTCACCCCAGCTGTGTTCTGTCTACTACCGCTGCTCATCCATCCTCACCAACCTTCCTCCACCTTCAGCAGTCAGCAGTGGTGAGCCTCTCCCCGTCTCAGATCACTCCAGCCTGCGTAAGAGTACTGATCATCAATGTAATATTATCGTGCCTTCCTGTCTGCTGCTCCTACTTATATGGCCCCCTTTTCTCCCCACGGCGTTGCCAGCACTCACACACCACTATCATTATCATCAGTAAACTGTATTTGTAACTTACTTTGAGTCTCTGAGTCTGCTCATGTCACTTCTGGGTCAACTATGCTAAACCATGTCAGGATGACGTTCTCAGAAGGCAGCGTTCTTTTTGATTTCTTTCACAACGGTGTTGTCATTGCTCAGTCAGAACACAGGAGGCTTCCACGTAATTAGACTCTGGTTTCCTCCCGTGTCACAAACAGTGACTGTAATTAGGATCTGCACACTTCCACATGTAGAGACTGTTTGGTCCCACTGGGAACACGGATGACAAAACAAAGGAAGTGACAGAGCTGAGGTGGAGATGTAAGCCAGCTTCATGATTTGGGTTCTGTTAGACGACGCGGGCCGCAGCTCTGTTCTAATAATGACAGATTAATAAGTAGAGCTCTGGGGTGAACAGTTGTTGGGCTGTTTGAAGTGTCGTCATGTGCCCAGAGTCACGTTTCTGTTGTTTTCCTGTTTTTAATGTTCAGAAAATCTGAGAAAAAACCCAGACCTTGGAACGGCCCGCAGCGTTCTTCAAACACATTAAAGTTAGATGTTCTGCTCTGAATGATGAGCTGCTTTGTAGCCGAGGACTGTTGTGTTCTTCCTGTTTTACTGCCCCAGCAGCACAGACCTGTCATTAACACCACGCTAACAACCATCCACCAACATCCAGTGGAGCCAGCAGGTCATTCGGGGGGGGGGGGGGGGCTCCCCACGAGCAAAATGACCCCAAATCATCCTCCTTGTTAACCTGTCACCCCATCCTCATTCAAAGGAGGAAATCAAGGGGAAAAAGGGAGAATTGTCCCCCAGTGTCATCATCAGCCTGCTATATCCATGCATAACTGGATAAAATAACTTTGAGACGCCAATTCTAAGCAGGATGGCAAAAAAAATTCAACTTCTCTCAAACATTTGCTTTTTCCTCATATTTGCAACTTATTTTCCTGCACGTTTCCTTTTCCCCATCAATCTACAACTTTTTCCTCATAAATTTGTGATTTTTTTCTTAAAAATTTCCACTTTTCTCATAAATTTGCAACCTTTTTCTAGATTTGCCTTTTTTTCCCCTGTAAATTCTCAACGTCTTTCTTATGAAAGGGGCAGCTGTGGTGCAGGTGTAGTGTGGCTTACTACTGATCAGAGGGTCAGTGGTTTGATTCTCGCTCTGTCTGCGTGTCCAAGTGTCCTTGAGCAAGACACTGACCCCCCCAGTTGCTCCTGGTGGGTCAGGCCAGCGCCGGTGCACGGCGGCTGCGCCGCCATCAGTGTGTGACTGTGTGGAGCAGGATCTGTGAAGAGCTTTGATCATCTGGACATGAGAAAAAAACGTGCCATGTCAGTGAACACCATTAACCATAAATCTGCAACTTTCCTCAAAAATTAGCATTTTAAATTAGCAAGTTGTTCATTTTAAGAAAAACAGTTGCAAACTTACAAGAAAAAGTAAAAAATTTACAGGAAAAAAGTTGTGTACATAAAGGTTGCAAATTCACAAGCAAAAGTTTTTGAGAAAAAGTCACAAATCTATAGGAAAAATTTTACGACATTTTTTCTCAAGGAGTTGCAAATTTACAAGAAAAAAAATTACAAGAAAAAAGCTGCAAATTTATGAGAAAAAGTTTTTAAAATTAGAAAAAAAACAACAAACTATTATTTCGTCACCAGCGTCTCCTTTGCATTTCCACATCAGGACCGTGCTGGTGGTCCAGGATGGAGGTCTGCACCTTCTTCTACGATTTCTGCTACATTGTGGCCACGTTGTTCTCCATCGTCTTCATCACCTTTTTAAGGTCCTCAGTGGTCATCCTCAGTCCTGGACCTTCAGCTGGCTCACCTTCTGGGCCCTCATGCACAAAGGGTTCTTTCACACAAACACATGGCGTACATCCTTTTCCACGGAAAATTGCAGATGTTCCAAGAATTAAATGACCATGGAAACATGCGTAGCCCCATGCCAACTTCATGGCTGGCGTATGTACATTTCTACTGATAATGGTCCGTTGGCGACACTTGGAGGTGATGCTGGGAGACTGATAATGACGTGAAAATTATTGTACACACCAGAGACACATGATGAACAAACATCCAAGTGTGTGCAATTAGATGAGTGGATATAAAAACAATTGCAAAAAAGTGCAGAAAATGCCTCTAACAACAGAGGATTAGAAGATATTGCAAATTGCGCAGTGAGAAGAGAACGGGTATTTAGAGACAGAAGATTTTCTGGCTCAGGATGATGACTGGTTTGTCAGCCGATTTGTTTCTGCGGGCAGTCCTTGTGGAAGGCTTCATTACAACTCAGTGCTTTGAGTAAGTGACTTTCTTTTTTTTGCTGATTAAACTACAGTTTCACAGCATTCTACCAAGCCCCCAACTGCCTCTGTCTGTACAGTCATCATCAAAGCAGTCTGTTAGGGGCGACAATGACTGTTTCATTTAGGTCTGATCAGATTCCTCCACACAGCTCTGTCCTTCGCCTTATGCTGCCAGGAACTCCTGACCTTGTTAACCCGGGTGATGTCTGTGCTGGTATGAGTTGCTTTCTGACTGACCATTTCATGAAAGTGCTTGCAAACTGTTTGAGTACCGCAAGCTTTTGCTGGACTAGCGGCACATTCTTGGCAGATAGAGGTATTATCAGTGGCAAGGACAGGCCAAGACAAACTGACTCCAGTATCTGTTGCAGTGACTGACCAGATGATAGGTTTGTTTATCTCTGCTGTTTGTGTAGTGCATGTCACGATGCACCGACTGGCAAAAGTCCACCACACACTCCACATATAAACTAAATTATATATAATTCAAAAAATATCTGTCTGTCATGATGTCACGATCATAGGACTCGCTAAAAGATCATAGGACGTGCTATGAGATCAAAGGCAGGCTGACATTGACATTGATTTTTATTTGAACATTCTTAAAAAAAAAAAAAGAAGAGAGTTCAAAACACAACAAAAAAACAAACCAAAAATAAAATGTTCAAAAGGAGTGGGAAGAAGCCAACGCTTATATAGTCCCACCCCTTTTCCATACCCAACAAATTACAGTATTACTCATAATCATTATTATCCCACAACCACATTCACCATAATACACCCATAGTCAAATTATACAACAAAAATGACACAACAATGACAGTCCATATCCAACAATATTACAACAACAATAAACATACAATTCTGGCATGTTCAATGCAAACACAAACAACACCATCACCTTCACAATCACCATAACACAACAACAACCTTCCCTCACTGAAGACACAATGTAACATCACTGCCCTTCATTCTCATACTGCTCAAAAATCATTTCTTTATATGTTGATTTAAATATGTAGATGTTTGGACATTGCCTGTGTTTCTCCCCCAACCCATTCCACAGTTTTACCCCACACACAGACACACAAAAACTCTTCCGTGTAGATCTTACTAAGTGCATTTTAAATTTTGTATTCCCCCGTAAATTATATTTCCCTTCTCTCTCCCTGAATAGATTCTGTATATTGTGTGGCAAGAGGTTTTTACTAACTTTAAACATTAATTGTGCAGTGTAATAATGAACCAGATCCCATAATTTCAATAACTTCAAATGTAAAAACAATAAATTAGTATGTTCGAGGTACCCGACTGTGTATAACACGGACTGCCCTTTTTTGTAATATTAACAATGAATTAAGTTTACTTTTATAACTGTCACCCCAAACCTCTATACAATAAGTCAAGTATGGAAGTACTAATGAACAATACAAAATATGAAGTGATTTATAATCTAGGACCTGCTTAATTTTATTTATAATTGCAATATTTTTTGCAACTTTATTTTGTATGTATCTGACATGTGGTTTCCAACTAATTTTATCATCCAGTACTACACCCAAAAACTTGATCTCCTTAACTTTTCAATAACTACATTATCTATATGAATGTGTATATCTTCTTTATTTTTACAATTACCAAATATCATTACCTTAGTTTTATCTATATTTAGTGATAATTTATTACAATCCATCCATTTTTTTAGCTTATTTAATTCATTATTTAGAGTATGGATTAGTTGATTATAATTATTTCCAGAATAAAATATATTAGTATCATCAGCAAATAATATTATTTTTAATAATTTAGAATATCTCATTTATATATATGTTAAATAATTTGGGGCCCAACACTGACCCCTGGGGGACCCCACAGGCAATTCCCATACACCCAGACAGATATTCTCCCATCTTCACAAATTGTTGTCTCTCAGATAGATAACTTGTAACCCATTTCAGAGCCATTCCCCTAATACCATACATTTGCAATTTATTAAGAAGTATTGAATGATTTATTGTATCAAATGCTTTTCTAAAATCTATAAACACACCAATTGCATATTTTCCTTGATCTAATGCATTTATTATTTCCTCTGTTGCTTCCATTATCGTCAACAATGTTGTACTCTTGGCTCTAAACCCATATTGGTTCTGATTCAGCACATCTTGTTTATTTAAATAGTTTTCTAATCTGTTGTTGAAAAGTTTTTCCAGAATCTTTGAAAATCGTGGGAGAAGTGATACTGGTCTGTAGTTTGTGTAGTGGTGTTTATTTCCTTGCTTGAATAATGGTATTACTTTTGCTATTTTCATTTTTTGCGGGAATGAGCCAGTTTGAAATGATAAATTACAAATATATGTGAATGGTTTTAATATACCATCAACAGTTCTTTTTATTAGTGCCGTATCAATACCATCACAATCAGTAGATAATTTATTTTTACACTTTTCAACAACAGATTTTACCTCTAGTTCATCCACCGCTGTAAGAAAAATTGACCGAGGGTTACTTCCAATCAATGTCTCACTCACGGTGTCTCTTCCTTGATTTGGAATTTTTGCTGCCAACTCTGGCCCAACATTTACAAAAAATTTATTCATTTTATTTACTACCATATTCTTATCATAAATATCACCGCAATTATCAGTAAAATACTCTGGATATATCATTTTCTTAGTTCCATTTTTCCTTAATTTGTTTAATATATCCCAGACTCCTTTTATATTATTTTTATTTTCATTTAACATTTTCCTATAGTATAATTTTTTTCTAGTTCGTATTATTTCAGTTAATTTATTTTTATATGTTTTATATCTTTTTTCAGATTCTTTAGTTCTTAATTTAATGAAATTTTTATAGAGATAATTTTTCTTTTTACAAGCATTTTGTAACCCTTTGGTTAACCATGGGCAATTTTTGTATATGTGTTTTTTATTAATTTCTTTAATTGGACAGTTTTTATAATATAATGATTTAAATATATCAATAAATATATCATATGCCAAGTCCACATTTTTCTCTCTATAGACAACATCCCAATTCTGTAACATTAAGTCTTCTTTTAAATCACTGATTCTGTCTTCTGTTCGTATTCTTTTATAGATAATCTTTTTACATAGTTTATTATTATTCTTACTCTCATTAGCCCCATAATTAACATCTAAAGAAACAAATACAGGCAGGTGGTCACTAATATCATTTATTATTATACCACTCACCATATTATATTCAATAACATTGGTAAAAATGTTGTCTATCAGGGTAGCACAGTGTGTCGTTATTCTCGTAGGTTTTGTAATCTTTGGAAATAAGGTTAAGCTATACATTGTATCTAAGAAATCTTCAGTTGGTTTGTGTTGTTTTGTTTTCATTAAATCTATATTAAAGTCACCACAAATAAAGATATCTTTTTGTCTTATTTTTGCATACATCTTTTCCATTCCATTTTTAAATTTTTCCATATCAGATCCCGGTGCTCTATATATACAACTTACTATTATATTTTTTCTTTTTTCCATCGTAATCTCAATTGTTAAACATTCCATACTTTCATTCACTGCTGATGTCGTACTGTCTACTTTTTTACTTTTTAATTTTCTATCAACATACAGTGCTACCCCACCACCACTTTTACATTTCCTATTTTGTGTGTACATCTCATATCCATATAGTTCAAAATTTACATCTTTTTCTTCATTAATCCATGTTTCACTTATTGCAATAATCCTAAGTGGTGTATTAAATTGATTTAAAAACTCCTTAATACTATCAAAGTTTGCATAGAGACTCCTACTATTAATATGTATTATTGTTTGATCCAAATTCATAATTCCATTTAATTGTTGTTCTTCATAATAAACACACTTATTATTAATATGATTAAAATAGTTGTTGTCTGGGTCAATATTTCCTAAAATGTCTTGTGGTTGCTGCTCAGTATTGACAAAATTTCCAGCTTCAATTTGCCCCACTACACTTTCATCATCAAATGAGGAGGGATGATTGACTAAAGTACTAAACATAATTTATGACAACCATGTACACCAAGAAGAAAAAATGAAAAGAACACAAAATTTCCACTCATGATTACTGCACCGTTATTCCTGAATCAGGGCTAAGGTTTAAATCTGTCCAATTCCTCCATTTCTCTAATCATTATTACTTTAGCGTCTTCTGGAGTGCCAAGCAGTTTTATCCACACCTTACAGTTTCTTGTCCATGTCGACTGTATTTTTCCGTGTTTTCTGAGGGCCCTGGCTTGTCTAGCTATTTCGGAGTTCTTTTTTGTTAAATGTTAATTTATGTAGACAGCCGTTCCTCTCAGTTTTTTTGCTTGTCGCAGAAGATCAGTTTTTGCTTTCCTACAGATGAATCGGATGATGATCGCTGGTTTTCTTTTACTGTTTTTATTGGGTAACGTGTGGCAAGCCGAAATAGTCTCATTGTCCACAACAATGTTTTTAGAATTGAAAAAGGTTAATACCTGCTGCTCAAGAGTGTGTGATTCTGCCAGTGTCTCATCCTGCCCATCCTGATTACCAACTCCAGCTGTCACATGTGCATAGGAGCGGTGTCTGGTGTTCACACCGCTCACAATGACGTCATCCATTCTTGTATGTTGTTCTAGTTCATCCACACATTTTTCTAAGAATTTAATTTTCTTGTCCTTGTCCATAATTTCAGCCTTTAACTCGCACACTTGTTCCATAAGGTTAACAAGTAGTGTTTGTTGTTTAGCTATTTTAGATATTTCTTCAGACATAAAGTTTAGTGAGAGTTTAATCTCCTCCAGTTCCTCTCCATGTGTCTGATTCTTTTTTGGAGGCATAATGACTAGTTTGATTAGAATCAAGGGAGAAGCTCACCTGTTGACTAGTAATTGGGTAACTGGATCTGCCGGTGAAGCCAAGGAGGCCAATGCTCCCTCGGTTGCTAGTGGAGGCCTCCAGCTAGCGTTGTTCTATCAGGCAGTGAATCCGAAGCTCTCCCGGTGGCTAACGGAGACCGTTAGCTTGGGTCGTAGCCTGGTAGCAGGTATCTCACAATAAAGCCAAAGCTCTCCCGGTGAATCCTGCAGCTGATGATAGCAGGATAATTTCTGGTGCTACCAGTATCTGGTCCAGCCGACCTCGGATCCGGCCGAAGCCTCAGCTAGCTCCTCCGCTGAGCTCCGCCGCCGCAGTTGAGGTCTGATCCGGCCGTAATCTTGGTCAGCTTCTCCGCTGTTAGCTCCACTGCTTACCACCGCATGGTGAAGGTGTCCCGCAGCTCAGACGATCTGCTGGCTGGTGTGGAAGGAGGGGACGGTGCGAAGGTAGAGGTTGTCCCCGGATGATCGAGGCTGCACTCGATTATAGGACTTGCTATGACATCATCAACAATCAAAGGCAGGCATTACTCATGATCATAGCACTCGCTATGACATTATCAACGATCAAAGGCAACCATCACAGATCAAAGGCAGGCATCAGCGAACGAGTGGTGACGTCAAAGATCCAAGGCAGATTTCACCATGGTTGCTGTTGCCATAAAATACAACACTACAGCCAGGCTTGTAACCATTTGAGATTCAAGATTCAAAGGCTTTATTATCATGTGCACAGTTAAGAAATGCTACATTTCCTGAGCAATAAAATTCTTTCTTTGCTCTCTGAACGAATGCCAAGGTTACAGTAGTTATGTCAATAAACACATGCGTAAAGTTTGAAATGCAACAGTGTCACCTGTTCCCCAGCACACTTCATTCATTTACAATAGTGTGTGTAATCCATGTAAATTGTATATAACTATAAAGGATGAGATTTGCATTTTGGACATAAAATATGTACTTGTCGAGTCTAATATGATCTGCTTTCAGCTGACAGGTGACCGTGGCTAACCATTAAATAGGTTCACATTGTCTTCTTTTTCATGACGGTTTTCCTTTAATTCAACCAGCTGATCGACCCGGCTGGTCACAGATTGATTGATTTATTCATCATTTAAAATAACATTGTGAAGAGGATGATAAAATAAAGGCAGCGCTGGATTTTTTAATAGCTTTATTATCATCCGCCTTCATCAGAACTCGGCTCCAGCCCATAGTGTGAGCAGGCTGAAGCCGAATTCCTCAGGCTCTCTAAGAGGAGACAGTGTGTGTGTCTCGCAGCAGATGCAGAATCGGAGTGAGAGAATGAGAAGGTTTGCGTTACAGAGTTGCAGCCTATATACCTTTCCGGTTCCGGCTCTGCCGGACCGGCGGCGCCACACGAGTCGGCTGCCTGTTGCAACAGCCTTTTTTTTTTTATCTTCCTTCTTCTTTCTACACCTTTCACTCTGTATATATATCATGGACGCACGGATCGCCCCGGGGGTCTCCCGGGTCGGTGGACGGAGCCACGGTTTGCAGCGGGAGACGTTACAGCGGGGAGGAGCTAGTGCTAGCTAGCACTTGGCCGCCGCCCAGTGCTAATGGGAAACTCGACATACCGGGAGCTGTAGCGAAAACGAAGCGGGTGCCGGGCTGGAGTTCAGGCGGCGTGAAAGAAATATAAGACAGAATAATAAAGAGCGATGGCAAGAACCAAGCAGACCGCCCGTAAAATCTACTGGAGGAAGAAGCCCCCCAGGAGACAGCTAGCCACCAGGGCTGCTCGGAGAGGCGCTCTGGCCACCGGCAGAGTGAAGAGGCCTCGCCGTCACAGGTCCGTGGCTCTGAGAGAGATCCGTCGCTACCAGAAATCCACGGAGCTGCTCATCCGTAAGCTGCCTGTCCAGCGCCTGGTGAGGGAGATCGCTCAGGACTTCAAGACCGTCCTGCGTTTCCTGAGTTTCGCCGTCATGGCTCTGCAGGAGACCAGCGAGACCCACCTGGTGGTCTCTTCTTCGCTAAGGGGGTCACCATCATGCCCAAAGACTTCCAGCTGGCCCGCTGCATCCGCGGAGAGAGAACTTAGACTTTCTGCTGCACATCCACCAGCCATAATGCTCTGCACTGTGTGTCTACTGTATATATATACATTTATAGTAATATGGACATATGTTTGCTAGATGTTGTTTTTTCTTGCCTTCTGATTGTTGCTCTGAGTGTTGCTATCCCTGTGCTGTTGCAATCCTGGAATTTCCCCATTGTGGGACTAATAAAGGCTTATCTTATCTTATCTTATCTTATCTTATACTCGACTACAACAGTACATCAAGGGCATACCCCAGCAGTTGGTATGATCAAAGAGATAACAGAACAGGCATAAGACATTTGCATTTGAGAGACATATTGATCTCAGTCCCTAGGTCACAGTGAGGACAGGACGCATGAGCACAATGCATGAAAGGCAACATTAACATCACAGAAGTGAGCCAGACGAAACGAGTCTGCCTGTAGACATTAATACACATTTCACTGTTCTGTTATTTGCTCTAGCCGAGCGCTGTGTTTGACCAGTCTGTTTGTGGGGGTTACACCAAAGCACATCTACATATCAGTAGTGCAGCAGAAAAAACCAAGAGAAGAGAGCTGAGTGTCCTTAATCTGTTGTGGGGGTTAACCGAACCGCCACACACGCTCCCCCCCCAGAGGGCACGGCAGGGGGCCGAGACCCGATAATCCCTCTATGGGAGCGAGCTGTGGGAGAAGCTCACTGCAGGCGGAGGGGGAGGGAGGAGGGGGGTAAGTGCCGGCAGGGGGATGGTGAACTCGTCCGAGCCGCGCAAAAATTGCTTGTGGGTCCGCGATGTCGAAGGGCTGTCCCGTTGAATGTGCAGAGGTCCACAAGAAGAAAAATTAGTCTCTGGCTCCTCTCGTGGCCATGAAGAAAGCGGGAGCGGCGAGGCTGCGTAGCGGCTGTAAGGGAAAAAAAAGAAGCAGAGGGACTCGGCTTGTTGGCTTTAGGTGCAGGAGCAACCCTAAAGCCCCCCCGGGAACAGCTGACGGCTGAAATCCCTTATGTGCCGTGGCTGAGACCATTAAAAAAATCCAGTGGCGAGCTGCGTGCCTGCTTCAGGTGAACGAGCAGCCCGGAGGGTTCTGTAAGCAGCGGCGGAAGATGATGGCGGTCTCTGGAGCCGTTATTTGTCCTGTGCGTGATGCGCCGTCCTCGTAACTCCCCGGTGCTTGCGCCGGGGCTCGTGCGTGGGTGGGCCAGCTGGAGAGGAGAACCAGGGTGCAGAATCTTGGTGGGGATCGGCGCAGACGGTGCCGATAAAATCTGGATTGAGCTGTGGCTGCGGATTGGCCATGGTGCGTTGGAGCGGTGAGAGGAAATAGATGATCTTTTGTCCCTCAGGCTCGTGCAGATGCGTTGGAGCGGTGGGAGGAAATAGACGATCTTTGCCACCGCTCGGCCGTGGTGCATTCAGGTCCACGTGTTGCGTTCTCCGCCGGCCATGGAGGACGCCTACGCTCACGTGTGGAGGAGCTGCGAGCGCGGCCGGTCCAGCGTGGATGAGCAGATCTCAGACGTGCAGATCTCATCCTGAAGAACGAGTCACCAGTGCAGCTGTCCAGATCAGAAGGTTGCGTTTGCACAAAACGTGTGCATTCCCGGGTCACCAGTGAAGAGGATGATAAAATAAAGGCAGCGTTGGATTTTTTAATAGCTTTATTATCATCCGCCTTCATCAGAACTCGGCTCCAGCCCATAGTGTGAGCAGGCTGAAGCCGAATTCCTCAGGCTCTCAAAGAGGAGACAGTGTGTGTCTCGCAGCAGATGCAGAATCAGAATGAGAGAATGAGAAGGTTTGCGTTACAGAGTTGCAGCATATATACTCGACTACAACAATACATCAAGGGCATACCCCAGCAGTTGGTATGATCAAAGAGATAACAGAACAAGCATAAGACATTTGCATTTGAGAGACATATTGATCTCAGTCCCTAGGTCACAGTGAGGACAGGACGCATGAGCACAATGCATGAAAGGCAACATTAACATCACAAAAGTGAGCCAGACGAAACGAGTCTGCCTGTAGACATTAATACACATTTCACTGTTCTGTTATTTGCTCTAGCCGAGCGCTGTGTCTGACCAGTCTTTTTGTGGGGGTTACACCAAAGCACATCTACATATCAGTAGTGCAGCAGAAAAAACCAAGAGAAGAGAGCTGAGTGTCCTTAATCTGTTGTGGGGGTTAACCGAACCGCCACAATTGTATAAAAGATACAACATACATCTAAAAACAATGGGATGACACAAGAAAGTGCGCAGACTTATTTCCATTGTGGTCCCTAAAAGAGAACCCAGCTGGTCTCGTACCTGGAACCTTTTGCTTTGAAGTCTGGCAGTTTATCCACTGAGCTATACATGATGTCAAGCAGAGTGATCAACTGACGCTTCTGAGTACAACTACAGATGTCAATATAAATATGTCAAAGTTAAATAAACTTCTCCTTCTCATCCCGGTCTGAATAAATGAAACGATAAACTAATCTTACAGGGCCGTGAGCAGCCTATTGAATTCCCTGTATCCGGCACTAATGCCGGACAACAGCGAATCAAGCAAAATGTTTTTATGTACCTCATCCAGCAGCATCTCCAACTCACATTCCGTGAAATTCCACTAAATCCATTATTTTTGATCGTGGATACAGGAGAATCAAACATGCTGGGCTTGTATGTATCTATTTGCATATCTATTAGCATCTAATTGCATATTCAAATGAAGGTGTGCCAAAGGAGGAGTCCAGTATTTCTTCATGTTTGTTCAATTTCAAGCAGATGGGAATGTACAAAGGAAATGTGCTCGGATTCCTGCCTATGCACGGTTTCACACATCTGGATTTGTTTTTTTGCTTACGGTGTTTTCTTGATTTAAACATATGTCATCTTTCAGTAGGAAATCCACGCAAGTCTTTGTACTTGAGGCCCCTGGTGTGGTCAGATCGGTTAATTCAATGTTGTATTCTCTCCTGTCTTCTTCTGTCCAGTTGTTGTTTCCATCTCGTTTCTGGTAAAAGTCGTTTCTGACCCCCTGGTCTTCATTTTCACATCTGTGGTTTAAAGTCTGATAGTGTTTTAGACTTCAAATCTGTGTGTTTTACTTCCACTTTCGGACTAAAATGAGTTTTCTGTGAGTGTGTGTTGATGGTCTCAGAACAGGAACAATCACTGAAGACATTTTTACTAACCAAAGTGTTCTCCGTAAATCAAACGGAAGCGTTTCCTGTTGCCGGCATCTTCTCATGACCCCGGGTTGTTGTTGGTTTTTGTCGGCCGTGTTGACGGCCTGCAGCTCGTCATCATCAGCCCAATTAGACGAGCGGTTTTGTAGAGCTGCTGCCACCGTGAGCAGGGTCAGTCGTGATTTCTGCCATTTCTTCAGACATAAAGATAACAGTCTCATGGTGTCTGATGAGCCCAATTAGGCCTCTGGTTAGCAGAGTTTTTCCTCTTGTTCTTCGTCAGAAATGTCCTTTAAGCTCAGAGGCTGACAGCTCCGTCTGCGTGAAGCTTCAGGCACCGTTTAATGTTTTATCACAGCAGAATACAACCATGTAAGTCATCGTTACTGTGCAAATGAGCAGAAAAAGTCCAATCATCAGTGTGTGGCTGAAATTTACAAAAGATAAAAGATTTAGGACTTAAGAAAGCTCACAAATTTACTGGGAAAAGCTGCAACTTTAAGAAGACAAAACCTCTAAAGTTTAAACAAAACAGTCACAAATTTTTTTTTATAAAAACACCACATTTTTTTCTACACTTCATTAATCCCAGAGAGAAATTCAGGGCATCCATGGTGCTGATCCCTTCACACCCAGGAAAACTTCAGTCTCCAGTTAATCTAACCTGCGTGTTTTTGGCCTGTCGGAGGAAACCTGAGTACCCAGGATAGAGCCACGCAGAGAACATGCAAACACCACACAGAAGGGTCACTGATGGTCATGGGGTGGGTTCAAACCCACAACCTTCTGACTGTGTTACCACAGTGTTAACCACTGCGCCACCAAGCTGCCCAAGTTTACTGGGAAAAGTTTCAGTTCCAATAAAAAAAACCAAATTAATTTTAAAAAAAGCAGAAAATGTTTCCAGAAATGGATAAATTTACAAAGAAAAATAAGACAAATTTATGTGAAAAAGACGACGTTTATGCCACAAACATTAAAAAATTGAAAAAAGTTGTAACTTATGAGGAAAATATGACCACAATTTTGAAAGAAAAATGTTAAAAATTTATTTTAAAAAACCTACTGGAAAAAGTTGCAAATTTTTAAAGAAAACATAACAGATTTTTTTGTTTAAAAAAGGTATGATTTTATGTTAGAAAGGTGACAAATTCACTCTCTCTCTCTCTCACACACACACACACACACACACACACACACACACAATGTGACCAAAGCAGAAAATTGATAAGACAAGATAAGCCTTTATTAGTCCCACAATGGGGAAATTCCAGGATTGCAACAGCACAGGGATAGCAACACTCAGAGCAATAATTTAGAAGATAAGAAAATAAGAGCAGTGAATATACATATGTACACATAAATATACTGTATATAATATATATATATATATATATATACACACACAGTGCGGAGCATTGTAGCTAGATGGAATAAACAGCATAACCGTTTATTTAGTTACCCTACATGGTATGAATATGTACCCATACATATTGTCACCCTCCGTAGCGACTGATATTGTCCTAGTTGTATACTGGATGGGACCATTGTGTAAGTCTGTTGTGTCTTTTGCATTCAAAACTATTAGGTCGTCACGTTTTTTTGCTATCTCTGCAAGCAGCCCTGCTTAGGTTGTACAGTCTGACAGCCGTAGGTAGGAAGGACCTGCAAAACCTCTCGGTTGTGCACCTAGGATGATGTAGTCTACTGCTAAATGAGCTCCTCAGTGCGTTCAGTATGTCCTGCATACGGTGGGACTCGGACTCCAGCAGAGATGACAGTTTAGCCACCGTCCTTCTCTCTCCTATCTCCTCCATCGGATCAAGGCGCTGCCCCAGGACAGAGCTAGCTTTCTTGATCAGTTTGTTCAGTCTCTTCCTATCGGCTGCTGTAATGTCACTGCCCCAGCAGACCACTCCAAAAGTGATGGCTGATGCCACCACCATGTTGTAGAATGTCTTCAAGAGCACCCCTTGTACACCAAAAGACCTGAGCCTCCTCAGTAGGAACAGCCTGTGCTGTCCCTTCTTGTAGAGTGCGTCGGTATTGTGTGACCAGTCTAGTTTATTGTTCAAATGAACATCCAGGTACTTGTAGGATGTTACTATCTCAATGTCTGTTTACTGGTGCTGTGAGGGGTTGTCCTTGCCTGCGGCAGTCCACCACCAGCTCCTTAGTTTTCCTCGCGTTGATCTGGAGGCAGTTCCGATGGCATCAGTCCATGAAGTCCTGGATAAGTCCTCTGTACTCAGCTTCATCTCCTTTGGAGATGAGGCCGACGCTCGCAGAGTCGTCAGAGAACTTCTGTAGATGGCAGTGTGTTGTGTTGTGTGAGAAGTCCGCAGTATAAAGGGTGAACAGGAAGGGAGCCAAAACTGTTCCCTGGGGGGCCCCCGTACTGCCGATGATCATGTCGAACACACAATCCCGGGTTCTCACAAACTGTGACCGGTTGTGAGGTAGTCCAGGATCCATGATGACAGGTGCTGGTCCACCCCTGCGCACAGCAGCTTGTCCTTCAGGATCATCGGTTGGATGGTGTTGAAAGCACTGGAGAAGTCAAAGAACATGATCCTCACCACATTCCCGGGCTTCTCCAGGTGGAACAGGGAATGGTGAAGGAGGAAGATCACTGCATCCTCCACCCCAATGCCATGCTGGTAGGCAAACTGGAGTGGATCCATCGCTTGTCCCACCAGGGGGCGGAGGTGAGCAAGGAGCAGTCTCTCCAGGGTCTTCATCATGTGAGACAATGACATAGAGCTAGACCGCTCATTACAATAAACTGATAGATCATGCAAAGGGTAACAACAGTTCCCTATGGAGGCATTTAAATAACTTAACTAATAAAAAAAACGATCAGAAGGGGGTAAAGGAACTTAGAATCAATGGCAAGACCGTCAGTGACAAGGCTACTTTGGCAAATGAATTTAATTCATACTTTGTGGGCTCTGTGGAAGACTTAACAAAAATTTTTGTGCTGCCAAATGTGCTCAACAACACAAATTCCATACTTCAAACAGATTCTTTTTACATCGATGAGGTAAATGAGGAGTTAATTGCTGGTATTGTTAAAACACTGTCAAACTCAAAAACTAATGATATCTACAATATGAGCACCTCCTTTCTCAAAATGCACAGCAAAATATTAATCAAACCACTGACTCATCTCATTAATCTCTCCATTAGGTCTAGTACATTTCCATCTGGCTGGAAAAAAGCTGTCGTCATACCAGTTCATAAATCAGGCAGTAAAGACGATATATGCAATTACCGCCCAATCTCTATTATACCAGTCCTATCTAAGGTTCTTGAAAAAGTTGTAGCTACACAGCTGATAGACTACTTACAAGACAGTCAACTTCTTCATCCACATCAATTTGGTTTTAGACCAGGATACTCAACAGAAACAGCAAATTGTTGCCTTATTGAAAACGTCAAACAGTCCTTGGACAGGGGTAATGTGGTAGGAGCTGTTTTTCTAGATCTCAAAAAGGCTTTCGATACTGTAAACCACAGTTTGCTTTTATCCAAAATGGTATCTTTTAACTTCTCCCTAAATACATTAGAATGGTTTGCATCTTATCTCCAGAATAGAGAACAGTGTGTAAAAGTTCACCAGGATAAATCCTCATTTTTAAACAACCGCATGGGTATCCCACAAGGGTCCATTCTTGGTCCTTTACTTTTCAGCATTTTTATTAATGACTTGCCGTTACACTGCTCAGCTGCAACATGCCAACTTTATGCAGATGATGCAGTTATTTATACAGCTGCCAAGACTCCAGCACAGGCTGCAGATGTACTGTCTACAAGTATGGTTGATGTCCAAGAGTGGCTCCTCCAGAACCATCTATTGCTGAACCTTCAGAAAACAGTCTCAATGTGCTTTTCAATCAAAAAATGTAACCTGCAACATTTTAAAGTTAATATACATGATCATGACATCAGTTTAGCTACAGAATTCAAATACCTTGGCATTGTACTAGATCCTCAACTCAAATTTAATCTTCATATAAAGAAAATTTCAAAAACAGTAAAAAAAAATCTGAACTGCTTTAAATTAATTAGATATTACATACCTTACGAAGCAGCTGCACTGTATATGCATTCTATGGTTTTTTCTCATATATCATACTGTTTGACAGTCTGGGCTCAAGCAGCCCCTTCCACAATAAGACATATAGGTTCATTATATAATCAAACCCTAAAAATCTTGGACAAAAAGCCCATTAGGTGGCATCACTGTAATGTTTTAAAAAAATACAACCTATTGAGTTTTGAGAGTTTCATTGACCTCTGTTTTCTGAAATTAACGTTCAGATGTTTCCATAAATCAGCACCCGAGCCACTTGCTGGTTTCGTCCAAAGACAGGACAGCAGCAGAGCCACCAGGAGTTCTGTTAACAATAACTGTAAAATATTCCACCGCAGAACCACATTTGGACAAACAGCTTTCTTTATAAAGGGCAGTCACATCTGGAACACAATGCCAAATGAAATTAAAATAATAACGGACTTTAAAACATTCACTAAAAAGGTTAAAAACTGGCTGAAAAATAAACAAGAATGTACTCATGTATGAATTGATTGTCTGCAAAGTGAGAGTGAATGAAGGGAAGGAATAAATGTGTTTGTTTATAGTGAGTGACGAAGGGAGGAAGGCCTGAAATAGGCAAATGTGAGTTATGTTATATGTGTTAAATGTGAGTCAGGCTGTTATATTTGTGTATTTATAATATTTATAATATTTATGTTAAATGTGAGTCAGGCTGTTATATTTGTGTATTTATAATATTTATAATATTTATGTTAAATGTGAGTCAGGCTGTTATATTTGTGTATTTATAATATTTATAATTGTGTATTTATAATCTTTCTGCATTGATGTATGTGGTTATTGTGTATTTTTTTTTTTTCATCTTTACTTGATTCTTTTTTCTAAAGCCCATCCAGGGACAAGAGTTGCAAATTAGCTAATAGCTATACATTCTATGTGCAACACATCAGATTGATTGTCTTTGATTAATTGTCTATGTTTATTGCACTGTCCCTGTCAAATAAACTAATCTACTACTACTACTCATTGCCCGCTGAGAGGCGGCAAATAGGAGCTGACTTCCGGTAGTGGCAAGACGTGGTGTCAGATTCGAACGTCAGCACGGAATGTGGCTTTGTGTTTAGTGATTTACCAAGGTTACAGTAAACTTCTGTGGTGGAATCAAGTCACAATGCTTGAGATACGTTGAGAACACCACCAGGCCAGGAGGCCCTAGACCAGCACTGGCATTTTGAAGCCTTTGGACACACTGAAAATTAGTAATTTGTTCACTTTGTGAAAATTATGTAGAAAAGTACACTTTTGGTGAGATTTTTAAAAAGCAATGCATTTCATATCGTCAAAATGCTTTTCTTAAACAATTTTGGCACGCTATTTCTGGGAAAATAGGCTACTTCATAAGTTTCAAACATTTTGTTTTTGCCCTAAAGCTGGCATTTTATAGCAAATTGTTCATGAAATTTCATTGTGAAATATATATTTCCTACAGTACTCCTGTACTGTAGTACTGCTGGCAACAGTACCAAATTAATTAGACACCCAGAGTCCCAGACCTGGCATGCCAGTTGGGAAGATGGCTGTGCGGGGAATCGCACACGGGTCGCTGGCGTAGCAGCCCAGCATGCAAACCACAGCCGAAACACCAAGTCCCTGTACTACACCACCAAGTCCCTTGAGGTGAATTTTATATCCCTCTTTACACTAAAACATAATTTGGAATTTTTGATTACTGCATGTGCTGCTTTTTAAGTCCAACTGAACAATTTGAATTGGAGAAATTTTTTTTAAAAAAAAACAAAATTTCTTATTTGGCATTGGTTCGAATATTTTCTAGAGCCCATGAAACAGGGTAAGTGAAACACTAATGTTGCAGAAAGTATGAAATGTTTTTATTGACACAATCACTGCATCAGCATTCAGCAATCAGAATCAGATTCAGAATCAGAATCAGGTTTATTGCCATTGTTCATGTGATACACAAACTAGGAATTTGTCTCGGTGCCATGCTGCAACATTAAAAACATAATGAGAAAAAGGGATAAAATAAAAAACTAAAGGACTAGAAACGTGCAATAAGTGTAGAAAAATAAGTAATAATAAGTAATAATAATAATAATACTAGTAATAATGAGTAGTACTAGTCAAGGCAGTTTAAAAAATTAGCATGTAGCAGATAATGTGAAGTACCACATAGTGCAGTCAATAATGCAACAGAAAAACAGTGATGATTGACATGAGTCTGGTTGAGCTGCTGTACATAGTGCACGAGAGTCAAAAGTCACTTAGTGTTCAGCAGTCTGATGGCAGAGGGGAAGAAGCTGTTCATGTGCCGGGAGGTTTTAGTCCGAATGGACCGAAGCCTTCTACCTGAGGGGAGGGGGGCAAACAGCACGTGACCAGGATGTGAAGGATCGGCTATGATCCGGCCAGCACGCCTCCGAGTCCTGGAGATGTACAGGTCCTGGAGAGATGGGAGTTTGCAGCCGATCACCTTCTCAGCAGTGCGCACGACGCGCTGCAGCCTTAGTCTGTCCCTGACAGTAGCTCCTGCGTACCACACAGTTATGGAGGAGGTGAGGATGGACTCGATGATGGCCGTGTAGAACTGCACTAACATCTTGGTGGGTAGCTTGAGCTTCCTCAGCTGCCGCAGAAAGAACATCCTCTGCTGGGCCTTTTTGATGAGGGAGCTGATGGTTGGCTCCCATTTGAGGTCACGGGTGATGGTGGTGCCCAAGAAGCGGAAGGAATCTGCAAAGGTGATGGGAGAGCCTGTGATGGTGAGGGGGGGCAGGGGGGATGTGACTTTCCTGAAGTCCACAATCATCTCTGCTGTCTTCAGAGCATTCAGCTGCAGGTTGTTGTGGCTGCACCAGGACACCAGCTGGGCCACCTCTTCCCTGTAGGCGGACTCATCGCCGTTGGAGATGAGCCCGATGAGGGTGGTGTCGTCCGCAAACTTAATCAGCTTAACAGACTGGTGGGAGGAGGTGCAGGAGTTGGTATAAAGGGAGAAGAGTAGGGGGGAAAGTACACAGCCTTGGGGTGATCCAATGCTGATGCTAACAGAGTCTGAGACAGACTTCCCCAGCCGCACATGCTGTCTCCGGTCCGTCAGGAAGTCGGTGATCCACCTGCAGAGGGAGTCAGGCACGTTGAGCAGGGACAGCTTGTCCTGGAGCAGATCGGGGTGGATGGTGTTGAATGCGGAGCTGAAGTCCACAAACAGAATCCTGGCGTAGGTTCCCGGGGAGTCCAGGTGCTGCAGGATGGAGTGGAGGGCCAGGTTGACTGCGTCGTCCACAGACCTGTTAGCACGGTAGGCAAACTGCAGCGGGTCTAGGAGGGGTGTGGTGTTGGACTTGAGGTGAGACAGGACCAGGCGCTCAAAGGACTTCATGACTACAGAGGTGAGCGCTACAGGTCTGTAGTCGTTAAGTCCAGTAATCCGTGGCTTCTTGGGGACAGGGATGATGGTGGAGGATTTGAGGCAGGTCGGCACGTGACATTGCTTAAGGGAGGTGTTAAAAATGTCTGTGAAGACAGGAGCCAGCTCTTTCGCACAGTGTCTCAGGGTGGAGGGAGACACACCGTCCGGCCCGGGGGCCTTGCGCGGGTTCAGTCTGGAGAACTGTCTGTGCACGTCCTGCTCACTGATGACAAGGGCAGGGGGGGAGGAGGAGGAGGGAGGGACCGCTTTTGATGAATTAGGGGCCGAGGAGGCAGTGGAGCTGGGTGGAGTGGGGGAGTTGGACACAGCTGACGAGGTGTCAAAACGGGCATAGTGTTGGGACAGTCTTTGACAAAGGGCTTTGTCATCCTGACCTTTAGAAGCCTGAGGCCGATAGTTGGTGATTTGCCTCAGTCTCTCCACACAGAAGCCGAGTCATTAGCAGTGAACTGCTGCTGGAGTCTCTCAGAATACACAGATTTAGCTCTCCTCAGCTCTCTGTTAAACCGATATTTGACCTCCCTGTAGCAGTCCCTGTCTCCACTTTTCAACGCTGCTTCCTTCTCCTTCCTGATCCGTCTGAGCTTAGCTGTGAACCAAGGCTTGTCATTAGAATATCTCACCCTGGTGCGTGATGGGAGAATGCTCTCCTCACAGAAGTTGATATATGAGTTCACAGTGTCTGTGTACTCATTAAGATCATGTGTGGCTCCTTTAAACATGCCCCAGTCAGTTATTTCCATGCATGTGTTCAGTTTCTCTCCAGCTTCACTGGTCAATTTCTTTGTGGTGGTCACAACAGGTTTAGTGATTTTCAGTCTTTGTTTGAATGTGGGGATGAGGTGAACCATCACGTGATCAGATAGACCCAGCGCAGCGCGGGGAACAGCGCGATATGCGTCCTTCACTGTGGTGTAACAGTGATCCAGCGTGTTATTTCCTCTGGTTGGACATTTAATACACTGTTTGTAGCGGGGGAGCTCGTGACTCAGATTGCTCTGGTTAAAATCGCCCACCACGATAACCAGGGAGTCTGGAAAGTTCCGCTCCGTAAGTTGGATGTGATCTGCGAGCACGCGCTGAGCTTCGCGTGTGTCCGCGTCAGGAGGGGCGTACACAGCGACGAGAATGAATGAGGCAAACTCGCGCGGGGAATAGAATGGCTTGCAGTTAATGAAAAGAAATTCCAGGGCGGGAGAACAGTGTTTGGAAATCACCGTTACATCAGAGCACCAGCTGTTGTTAATATAGAAGCACACTCCTCCTCCGATAGACTTACCGGACAGCTCTGTGACGCGGTCAGCACGAATCAGCTGGAAGCCCTCGAGGCTGATCGCGCTATCTGGAATGTTCTCATTAAGCCAGGTCTCAGAGAAGCAGATGACAGACGAGGAAGCGAGGTCCTTGAAACGCATCAGCAGTCTTAATTCTTCTACCTTGTTCAGGAGAGAATTGGCATTGGATAGAAATATGCCAGGCAAGGCTGTTCGCGAGCCTCTTTTCCGTAGTCGAGCGAGAACACCCCCTCTTTTTCCTCTTTTCCGCCGTCTTGCTCTTTTGGCCAAACAATGGATCAGATCGGCGGCTGGAGCCAAAAAAACTGGAAGAAGGTCCGTGGGGGTGAGAGTCCTGATATTTAGTAGTTCTTCACGGGTGTATGAACCGGCAGATGCACAATCAGTGAACAAAAACAGACAAATTATAAAAATTAAAGGGCAGCGATACACCATGGCGACCGCTGTGGGCGCCATCTTGTTGGAAAAGATCATTATGCATGTGTCATTGTATGGTGGTCTCTGTTTGTTGTAGCCTCATGTAGGCAGAACATGTGAAGAGGCTGCACGTTGGCGCAGTGGTTTAGCACTGTGGCAGCACAGTTTACCCTCAGCCGGGGGATCGCGGGGATCATGAGATCGTGGGTTTGATCCCAGCCCCCGACCAACAGTGAGCTGTGTGGAGTTTGCATGTTCTCCCCGTGTTGCGTGGGTTTACTCCGGGATTTCTCCGGTTTCCTCCCGCATATCAAAAATATGTAGGTTTAGGGAGCTCGCGCACGCAGCGACTGGCAGCCGGTGGCTTGTCACCAGACTGCAAACCAAATCTACCTACGGGTACAAATAAGTAACAAAAAAAAAAAAAAAAAAAAAAAAAAGAGGCTAAATATGAAGGATATTGGAGGCTCTGTGTTTGCTATTATATGAGTGTGATTGTCGTAGAAAGATGCCTTGTGCTTTGTTTTTATCTTTTTCAATCAGTTGGTGTGATGAAACAACACAAAGCGTGTCATCAAACACTGTTTGGAGACTTTGAAGTTAATGTGTTTTGAAAGGATCAAATAGCGCGCCACAGCTTCTTGCCACTACCGGAAGTCGGCGCCAATTTGCCATGGCGACGCTGTTGTCCGCCAAACAGTGAGCGGTCTAGCTCTATCTACGTCATTGATGTGAGACGTCAGGGCCACTGGTCTGTTGCTGTTCAGGTCTTTGGGGTGGGAAGTCTTTGGTACAGGTACCACACAAGATGTTTTCCACAGCTGTGGTACCCTCCCCAGCTTCAGGTTCAGGTTGAAGATGTGCTCCACAATCCCACACAGCTGGTCTGCACAGGACTTGAGGAGCTTTGCGCTGATGCAGTCCGGACCCGAGGCCTTCCTCGCCTTGATCTTCCTCAGCTCCGTACTCACCTGGGTCTTAGTAAGGGTCAGGTTGGGGGGCTGTGTGCTGGGAGTTGGGGGGGGCGGTGTTGGTGGAGGGGGGGTGGACAGCAGGTCTCGATGTCTTTAGAGGCAGCAGTGGTTGTTGTGCAGGCGGAGGTGAGGGTGGTTAGTCAAACCTATTAAAAAACAGTTTCAGATTGTTCACTCACTCCCTGCCCTCTGTGGCCTGGGGGGAGGTATTCTGGAGCCCAGAGATGGTTTTAAGGTTTCTCCAAACCCCGCCAATGTCGCTCTGTTGCAGCTTGTCCTCCATCTTCTTCGTGAAGCTGTCCTTGCCTTCTCTGATCTTCCTCCTTAGCTCCCTCTGTACGGACTTCAGCATCTCCCTGTTCCCCAACCTGAAGATCCTCTTCTTCTCTCTCAGAAGTGTTTTTATCTCAGGGTTGATCCAGGGTTTGTTGTTCGAATCAGAATCAACTTTATTGCCAAGTATGCTTACACATACAAGGAATTTTACTTATCACTAAGGTGCGCTCATTTCTAAGCGCTCCCTAATGACGCGGCAGCCATACAGGTGCCTCATACAGTGGGGGGTAAAGAGGGGGAGGGGGAGGGGATGACACATTGGGCAGAGAGAAAAAACAAAGTTATCAAAATAGAGCTCGAGTGAGCAAGATTGTGATCACATAGAAAAAAACCCTCTAATAGCACAATTAGCAGACGAGATACAGATCCACACATTAACAAAGCAAGAGAGAGACCAGTGTGTGTATGTCAGTCATGTGATATCAGTGTGAGTGCAGTGTGAATGCATCAGTTACTGGTGCACAACAAAAATCCTCTCCTAGGCAACGGCTAGATGTTATGTCCATGTATTCTAAACATAGATAAACATGTCCACAGAGTTCATCTCTCTTCATGCCAGATGGTAAAATTCCATGTTAGTCACATGATAGCACTGTCCTTGGAGAGTTCAGATTGCTGCACATCAGCAATTGTTTGGGTTAAAGAGAAGCCAAAACTCCCTTCTGCTTTATCTCTTCTCCTGGAGGAATGAGTTCTCCCAAGGACGCCGAATCAAGGCCTGATGAGCACAGTTCACTTAGAGCATAGAAATTTCCTCTCTCATGCGATTCTGTGCATCACAATTTACATTCACAGGCTTTAAAATCATTCCCTGGAGAGCACCCAGCGACTCCGAGATGTTTCCCACCTTCCGGCCGCTATCAGTGCTCCCCAGCTGGTCGAATTGTTGAAGGAGCTTCGCCAGGTCCGCATTTTGACCAGCTCTTCCAACTTCTTTAATTTCCGATACACCAGGAAAACTCCAAAGCCAAACAACAGAAATCCTGTGATCATAAGCCAAACAGGTAGATGTCTTCCACATCTTCAATCGAATCACACAGACACGAGTTTCCAATTGTTCCATGAGTCTCTCCACTTGGGCTCCTCCTGGCCCGATTTTCTTTTAAAAAAAGTGGTGTCAATTGCATTTAAAGCCCAGCTCAATTCCATAATTTCTGTTTGGGTCGAGATGCAGCAGAAGAAGAGCGAGACAAAGACAGGACACAGCAAGCTGGGATCAGTAAGGGAGGAGGAGAAGGGAGAGGAGAAGAAATGCGTCTGCTCTCTCTGATAGCCGGAAGAAGAATCACCGATCATCGAGCAACACTGTATGGTCTTGGTGGGAACGGTGTTGTCCACACAGAAGCTGATGTAGTCCGTGATGGTGTGAGTGAGGCCATCGATGTCCTCACCATATGGATCACAGAGCTGCTCCCAGGCAGTGGTTTCAAGACAGTCCTTTAGCACGTCCATTGCCTCCTCGGAGGCAAAGGCTGAAAATTGACCTGAAATGGTAACAAATTTCAAAAGGAAAATAAGACAGATCTTTAAAAAAAAAATGCAGAAAATTTATGTCAAAAAATTATCCCAAATTCAGGAAAAAGTTGCACTTTTATGAGGAAAATCCCCAGACAAACTTAAGAGGAAAAAAAGTTACAAAATTTGTGATGTAAAAAAAAAACAGACGTACTGAGAGAAAAAAGTAACTTTACAAGGAAAGAAATCACAAATTTATGTGCAAAAGGCTGAAAGTTTACCTGAAAAAGGTAATAATCCCCCCCCCCCCCGCCTCCTGTCAAGCAGCAAGGTGAGCAGAACAGAAACCTGCTGCCCTTATTGTGCCAGACAGATTTACTTTGCCTAAAGGAGCTTTATACGGCACTTATATATGTACTGTATATTGTTATAAACTCCACTTGTAATAACTTTAATACTTTATTTAAATTGTTTTACCCGAGTCTGGTATCTGAGTCTAGGAGAGACGTGTGTATGAGAGTGTGTGCAAAGTAAGTGTGTGCATGTGAGTGGTTGCAAGGAAACATACGAAGAGGGCGGCTGGCATTCACAGCAACTCCCCCCCCCCCCCCCCTCCCCGGAAACCCTGAACAAGCAGGACAACGCCACCAACCCCCACAGAGCACAAATGTCCTGAGGCCAACAAGCCCTGGGACAGCCAAGCATCCGCCCCAGGAGGGGCAGCCAACCCCCCCCCACCCCCACCCCCAGTGGGGCCAACACCAGCCCCTGGACCCCAGGTGCTGGGAGGCCAGTGCCCCCATCCCCCGGCCCAGAGACCAGCCCACGCCCTCGGCACGAGCCCCCTAGACACCCCCAGAGCGGGCCCACCCCCACCCCAGCATCACCGCCACACACTCCCGGGACTCCCACACCCAAAGAAGGTGGCAGCAAGGCATAGGGGCCCCATGAGGGGCTGCCCCCCCCCATCCAGGGGGGCCCATGCAGCCAGGAGGTGCTACCCCCTCAATCCAGGTAATAAATTTTTATGGAAAAAATGACATATTTTTGAAAAATGCAGAAAATTTATGCCAAAAATATTCCCAAATTTTGGAAAAAATTACAGTTTAATGAGCAGAATGTCTCCATCAGTCTGAAAGAAAAAAGTCAATTTGTTTATTCAAATTATCAAAAATTTTCTTGCAATTTTCTAAAAAAAAAAGGGTAACAGATGTTAATTAACGGCCTGTTAATCCTGACGTTGTCAGATTAGTTTGCAGCTGTAATTCTGCTGTTCAACCTCAGTTATCAGACTCATGTTTTTGAGGCTTCATGATGATTTTTTTGGGCAGAAATCTCACAGACTGGTTCGTTGTGTCGTACAGGCTGCTGACCCCGGTGTAGCTGGTCAGCCAGGCCCGCAGCATCGGCTCTGACAGCTGCACAGTTCAAGTTCTGGTTAGACACGACCAGCAAAACTACAGAAAAGTTGTTCTGATCACATGGCCTCCAGCCTTCCTTATTACTGCGTTTACATTTCAGTTACATTGTGGTGCATTCAAATGAGCATAAAGTACATTTTAATGTGGTGCTTTTCCACACAAAGTTAATGGAAACGTGAATACAAGCAATTCTACAGGTGTGGAAGTCTAAACTGGCTCACTTTGGGTAAAAATTCTCTCAGCCAATCTGTGGCGGCCAGTCAGAGGTGAAACAATAAGATGGGAAACTCAGCGGACACCTCACTGCTGTGGCTGCAGTTTGTATCCAGCCATGAAATCCTGCCACTGATCCTCCGTAGCGGCTCATCAAACTGGGCTCAGTTAGCACTGAAAATGTGAAAAGAGCTGCATGGCTGGGATAACTGGAGTCACTGACTGCTCATCCAGTGGACTTTGACATTAGGTGGGCTGTGACGAGTGTCGAGATTCAGACGATGAAGACGCTGCAAACCGGAGTGTGAGGGAGTTCATCTTTATGGAGCGCCATCATCTGGTCAGTCTTGTTTGATGCTGTCACTCTGATCAGAGACAAGATGAGCAAGAAATAACAACGGCTTGCTTTCATAGCGCTTTTCGTGACACCTAAAGACGCTTTAGTGGTAAGCTACCTCTGCAGCCACAGCTGCCCTTGGACAGACTGACAGAAACATGGCTGTCAATCTGCGCCAGTGGTCTCTCAGACCACCAACAAGCATTTATGCACCAGTGTCATGGACATAGTGGAGGCGGGGTAGGTAAGGTGTCTTATAAGGGACACAACAGCAGGATGGGAGAAGTGGGATTTGAACCGCCAACCCTCTGGTTATTGGATGACCTGCTGTACCTCCTCAGCTCCTACTGCCCCAAAGTAGTCTCCATCTCACACAGATAGACTTTAACAACACTCCAGGTCCCCTAAGTCCCTAGTATCTCATTTTCATAAAGTCCCTTAACCTGTGTAGTTTTGCTCTGACTGAAACAGACTCGTCTGCAAAACTGAATGAAAAGGACCAGAGGAGAGGAGGAGGGGACGTTGGGATTCATGGAGCAATTAGAGCTCATTAAGACAGAGCCCATCATCATCATCATCGCTGGTTAATATTTCCTCTGAGCAGTCTCCCTCTACACTCTGATCTGGACCCAAAGACGCCGTCTGTAATCATCGTCAGACTCTTCATCAGCCACATGTGGCATAAGTGGAATCTGCCTGAGAGGCTACGAGGCTGATGTTGGCGTCATGTGGAGAGGAAGCCAACGATTAGAGCAGAGCGATGAAGGTCATTAGGATTCACAAACGACTGTGGAAGATCTACATGAGACAGAGAAGATCAGCAACCTGACAGAGCTGCTGAGATCAACCTTTGTCCCAAAAATCTACATGGAAACAGAAAACTAAGCGATGAAGTCCCAGAATTCTGACCCACTAATACCGTGACACCATTCGTGGATTATCTCACACTACAAGGCTGCTGTCATCATTGATGTTCATAATCATCGTCTGAACTGTTCTTTACTGACATTTTTATTCAAAATCACCTCACAGTACTGCAGCAAAACAAAATGACTTCCTAATGATTTACCAATGATGGGCATCAGCTCACATGAGTCAGAATAAAGAAGGAGAAAAAACCCTGAAAGATTTCTGTAGGCGTCATCAAGTATTGTAATGATAATTACAAGTTAAATGGTAACAGTTTACAGTTGTGATTTATTTAGCTGCTAGCATAGCTTCATAGAAAAATCAAATTAAATATGAATTTACAAAGATGAAAATTCCCATCACCCCAAAACACTTGTCTCCATCATCAGATCATCAGATTATGATCATCGGCCATTTACTGTGTTTTTATTGCATTTTATTGAAGCTTAGATATAAAATCAGATGATTATCACCACTAGGTGGCACGTGAACGCACAGTGGCCTCCCTTCTGTCTTCGTGTTTTTGTACCATTTAGTGTTAAATTACACCTAAGTGTATATTCATGTGCTTAATGTCTGTATATTGTAACGTTGGGGCCATGTTAAGTGAATTTCCCAGCATGCTTTGCCAGATGAAAACGTTATGTGTGTGTAACCGTGATGTAAACAGAGGTCTGGGAGAATGACCTCCCCTCCTGCCTGTGCCCAGAGTGTGTGTGAAAAATAAATCAGGTTGATCACAGCCATCTGCTCCATTGTCTTTGTGTGAACCCTGCAAACGTCACACTGGTGTCAGAAGTGGGCATGGAGCAAATGGAAGCTAGGATAACAATGGAGATCCAGCGGCTGGAGCAGGCCATTGCCCAGCTGATGATGGACGATGGGACCGAGACACCACCCCCGGGAGCCGGGAGCCGGGACGAACGAAGCGGCGGCGGACCTGACAGGGCCAGCGCACCCCGCCTTCTGTCTTTTTCAAGACAGAGCGGGCAGAGCAGAGCAAACCAGCCCCGCATTCCGCCCTTTTCAGGACAGGACGGGCTGGCGATCGGGAGTGACGATCAATCAGGAGGCGGCCATCCCATCTGTTAGGCAGCGGGCCAAGATTCCCCGCTTCAACGGCGAGGCCACATTGGATGACCACCTGACCCAGGTCGAGCTGGCCGCTGCGCTGAACGGCTGGTCACCAGAGGAAACCGCCGTGCAAGTCGCGCTGGCCTTGGAAGGGAGAGCTCTCTGCACGCTTTCTGATCTCCTGCCTGAGGAGCGCTACAGCTGGCCAGCGCTACAAGGGGCGCTCCAGAGATGATTTGGGAGAACGGTGGACGCTGAGCACGCCCAGGAACAGCTGACCCGCCGCCGTAGAAGTAACCAGGAAAGCCTAGGAACCTATGCTGCAGACATATGGCTGCTAACCCGGCGCAGCTACCCGGATTTCGCACCGGAGGCGGTAGAGAAGCTCGACCTCCGGAGCTTCATCCAAGGTCTCCGCCTGGCCCAGCTCCAGAGCCACGTACGGATCCACGCCGCGAGCGACTGGGAGACTCCAGTGGCAGAAGCAGAGCGGGTGGAGCCGCTGATGAATCGCACAGTTGAAGCGCCAACGCACAGACAGAGAACCTTCCAGGCCACGATGGAGAGTGAGGAGGAAGAGGAGGAATTACTGCAGACCACGGCGGCGCGTCCCCGGAGAAGAACGCCCCTCGCCGGCGTTAAACTAGAGCAAGGTGGCGTGAACGGGAACCGGCCGCCTCCCGCAGATGTTTCCCCCGAGGAGCCGGCATCACGCGTGGGCCGAATTGGACACTCTCCAGGGATCTATCTACAGTGCAGCTTGGGGAAGACGTCGATCCGGGCCCTGAATGACACCGGCTCTACAATCTCCCTGGTTCGACCCGGTGTGCTGCCGGGCACGAACAATGCGGTCCCACGGGGGTGGGAACCCACCAAGCGCTGCGTCACCACGGCTACCGGTGAGCGCGCCAGACTGGGGGGGCGGAGAGTTTTGGTGGTGGGGGTGGCCGGTCAGAACATAAGACACCCGTTCTGGCTGGCTGACATCCAAGACCCCTGTATTATTGGACTAGACCTGCTCACAGCCTGGAACGCCAAGATCGACACCGCGGGACCTTCCCTCCAGCTGGGAAACCGGACCATCACGCTCCACAGCAGAACCCAGAGAAGGAACACGGGGGCCTGCGCGATCGAGGGATCGCCAAGACAGACCGGACCAGGCAGGCCACCGCGAGGACTGGACACGATGACGTCACCAGCGCGGACAGAGGGAGCACGAGCGCACACAAGGACAGCAAGGGGAGGGGTCAACGTGTCAGCAGAGACGCAGCAGGCGGTGGAGGAATTATTTCAGCGGAGCTGCAGTGGGCTGGACCCGGAACAGGGACGCCAGCTGCGGGAGCTATTGGACTGTTTTATGGGTGTTTTCACCACGAAGGATGAGGAATGCGGCCGGACCGGGTTGGTGCAGCACGAGATCGACACCGGTGAGGCCAGGCCGATTCCACTCCACCCACGCCGGCTGCCCTTTTCAAGGCGGGCAGCGGCGGAACAAAAAGTGCGAGAAATGCTGGAGGCAGATGTTATTGAGCCCTCCAGCAGCCCCTGGGCGGCGCCGGTGGTGCTGGTCAAGAAGAAGGACGGGTCGTGGCGGTTCTGTGTGGATTACCGACGCCTGAACGATGCCACCAGGAAAGATTCCTACCCCCTGCCCCGCATCGATGATGCACTGGACCACATCGCCGGCTCCAGCTGGTTCAGCTCGCTGGATCTACGCAGCGGCTATTGGCAGGTAGAGCTGTCACCCGAGGCCCGCCAGAAAACAGCCTTCTCCATCGGGCAGGGGCTGTACCAGTTTAAAGTGATGCCGTTTGGACTCTGCAACGCTCCGGCCACCTTTGAGCGCTTGATGGAGCGAGTGCTGGCTCACGTGCCCCGGAGCCGCTGCGTTGTTTACCTGGATGACCTACTGGTGCATGCAGCTGATTTTGACAGCGCCCTGTCAAATCTCCGAGAGGTGCTGGGAGCCATCCAGCAGGCGGGGCTACGGTTACACCCTAAGAAATGCCACCTATTCCGGCGGGAGACCACCTTTTTGGGCCACGTCGTCAGCGCAGCGGGGGTTGCCACCGACCCGGGAAAAGTGGCAACAGTGAGAGACTGGCCAGTGCCGCGGAACGTTGGAGAACTGAGGAGTTTTCTTGGATTGGCCTCCTATTATAGGAGGTTTGTGAAAGACTTCGCCACCATCGCCAGCCCGCTGCATCAGCTGACGCAGAAAGGACGCACGTTCCAGTGGAGTGACAGCTGTGCTGCTGCTTTCTCCCAGCTTCGCGCAGCGCTCATCAGAGCCCCCATCCTGCAGTATCCCGACCCGAACCGCCCTTTCATCGTGGACACGGACGCCAGCAACCAGGGCATCGGGGCGGTGCTATCCCAGGAGGGAGAGCATGGAGAGCAGGCAGTCGCTTTCTTCAGCCGCACTCTCAGCAGAGCCGAGAGAAATTACTGTGTGACTCGCAGAGAGCTGCTGGCTGTCATTCAAGGACTGCGTCACTTCCGCCCGTATGTGTACGGGGGGAGGTTCCAGCTCAGGACGGACCACGCTTCCCTGACCTGGTTGTTAAATTTCAAAGAACCGGATGGACAGTTGGCGAGGTGGCTGGAGGCACTGCAGGATTATAATTTCCAGATTGTGCATCGGGCAGGCCGCCTCCATGCCAACGCTGACGCGCTGTCTCGGCGCCCCTGTGTGACAGAGGAGTGTCGTCACTGTCAACGGGCTGAAGATCGGGACCAAACCGCCCCACGGGCTGCCGCTCTCCGAGCCGCTGCGAGCAGGAATCACGCAGCGACGCACAGCCCCTCCTCAGATTATCAGGCAGTTCTCCCCAGCGATGACGTCACAGAGGTTCTTGGCACGCAGCAGCTGCAGAGCGAGCAGGACAGAGACCCGGTCATTTCGCGGGTTCGGCAGTGGCTGGACGCAGGACAGCGGCCCGCCTGGGAGGTTGTGTCACCGCTGGACCCAGAGACTAAGGCCCTGCACTCCCAGTGGGCCAACCTCCACTGCTGCGAGGGCGTGGTGTATCGGCAGTGGCAGACTCCAGCTGGGCAGCGGCACGTCTGGCAACTGCTGGTTCCTCATAGACTCCGGCCCAAAGTACTCCAGCTGGTTCATGGGGCGGTAGGAGCGGGCCACTTCAGAGTGACAAAGACGCTGCAGCGCCTTCGGGCCCAGTTCTACTGGCCCGGTTGTCATCAGGACGTGGAGCTCCACGTTCATCGCTGCGACACATGCACAGCTCAGAAGGGACCAACTCAGCGATCCCACGCTCCCCTGCAGCAGTACCGGGTGGGAGCACCGATGGAGCGAGTGGGAGTGGACCTCCTGGGCCCTTTCCCGACCACGGACCGGGGGAACCGCTACGTGCTGGTCGCGATGGATTATTTCACTAAGTGGCCAGAGGCGTACGCGGTCCCGGATCAGAGCGCCACTACGACAGCATCAAAGCTGGTGGAGGAAATGTTCTGTCGGTTTGGCGCACCGGAGGAGCTGCACAGCGATCAGGGTCGGAACTTCGAGGCGGAGGTCTTCGGAGAGGTCTGCAAACGGCTGGGCATCCGGAAGACCCGGACCACCCCACTGCATCCACAGAGCGACGGCCTGGTCGAACGATTCAACCGGACCCTCACCACCCAGCTCGCTATCCTAGTGGACCAGCGACAGCGAGACTGGGACCTGCATCTGCCTTTTGTTTTGTGGGCGTACCGGATGGCAGCTCAGGAATCTACCCGGTGCACCCCTGCGGCGCTCATGTTTGGACGCGAGCTGCGCACACCGGTGGATTTGGTATTCGGTTGCCCCCCTGAGCCGGAGGTGGAGGGAAAACCCGGATTGGATTATTTTTTTTGTTTGAAAGAACGTCTCCACACGGTGCACGAGCTGGCTCGAGAGGCCCTGGCGGCGGCAGGGGGTCGGCAGAAGCGAGCGTACGACTCCCGCTGCCAGGGGAGGGACTTTGCACCGGGAGATCGAGTCTGGGTTTTCTGCCCTGAGAGGAAGAGAGGACGATCACCGAAGCTGGCGAGCCAGTGGTCGGGGCCATGCGTGGTCCTGGAGAGACTGTCAGATGTGGTGTACAGGGTGAGGCTTAGAAAAAGGGACCGGGTTGTGGTCCTTCATCGTGACCGTCTCGCCCCGTATCGGCCATCTGCACCGCTGGTGGACGAACCGGAGCTTCCATCCCGGCCCGATACCCCGACCGAGACCCAGATGGACACTAGGGGGCCTGTACGTGTTGGCCGCCGGCGCCGAAGACCGCCCCGACACCTGGATGAGTTTGTATTGGACTTTTAAATTGGACTTTAATTTTTCTGGGGACAGAAACCAGTCCGGGGGGGGCAGTGTAACGTTGGGGCCATGTTAAGTGAATTTCCCAGCATGCTTTGCCAGATGAAAACGTTTATGTGTGTGTAACCGTGATGTAAACAGAGGTCTGGGAGAATGACCTCCCCTCCTGCCTGTGCCCAGAGTGTGTGTGAAAAATAAATCAGGTTGATCACAGCCATCTGCTCCATTGTCTTTGTGTGAACCCTGCAAACGTCACAATATGATGCTGTGCACAAGCTACAGTCCAGGAATATTTCACAAACATTACATCTTGGACTGGAGCGTTACAGAGGAACTCCGTGGCCTAGGTCTTCTCCACCAGACCTCCTCACCCCCACCCTCACCTGCTGTGTCTCATTCCAAATGGAGACACCGTAGACGGTGTGATCGGCGACAAAAGAGAGGTAAATGTGGAGGTATCTGAATAAAGCTAACCGCGAGCCCACACAGACTCCGGATTCCTTCCCTCATTCTGGCCAACGTACACTCACTAGACAACAAAATAGACCACATACAGCTCCTGAGAACTACGCAATGTGATGTGCGGAACTCCAGTGTTTTTATCTTGATGGAAACATGGTTAAATGACAATATCCTGAACTCTGTCATTCAGTAAGGAGGGCTAACATGCTACCGTGCTGATAGGGTGTTCATGGAAGGAGGAAAGACCTGCGGGGGGAGGCGTATGTGTTCACATCAGTGATGCTTGGTGCCGGGATGCAACTGTTGTGCATAAACACCGTTCTCTCTTGGTGGAGTTTATGATCATCAAGTGCTGACCGTTCTACTTGCTGAGAGAATTTACATCTGTCCTGCTAGTTGCCATGTATGTCTGGATCTGATTAATGTGAAGAGGATCCTGTGCAGGATCAATCCACGCAAGGCAGCTGGACCAGACAACATACCGGGTCACGTTCTGAAAGACTGTGTAGAGGAGCTTAAGAATGTCCTGGCTGACATCTTCAACATCTTCCTGAGTCAAGCTGTTGTCCCCATGTGTTTCAAAACTGCTACCATAAAAGAAGCCCATCCCATCCAGCTGCAACAATTACCAGCCCGTAGCACTGACCCTCATCATAATGAAGTGCTTTGAGCTGCTGGTCATGTAGAACATCAAGTCCACCCTCCCTCCCACAACCCATCTCAGTTTGCATACAGGTCAAACAGATCCACAGAAGATGCCATTGCTGCTGCTCTCCATCCAGCTCTCGCCCACCTGGACTCAGAGAACTCCTATGTGCAAATGCTGTTCTTGGACTTCAGTTCAGCATTCAACACAATCATCCCCCAGCACCTGATACAGAAACTCAGACACTTGGGACTCAAAACCTCTCACTGTAACAGGGTGTTGAACTTTCTCACAAGGAGGCCACAGAATGTGTGGGTCAGCAGTAACACCTCCAAGACCATTGCACTGAGCACAGGGGCCCCACAAGGGTGTGTGCTCAGCCCGCTGCTCTTCACCTTGCTGATGCATGACTGCATACCAGCCTACAGCACCAACCACATCATCAACTTTGCGGACATCACGACGGTGGTGGGCCTCATCACAAACAATGCAGAGGACAACTACAGAAATGAGGTGAGCCAACTGGTCCAGTGGTGTAAATACCACAGGAGAGGACACACACAGCACCCCCCTCTGATCATTGATGGAGCAGCTGTGGAGAGGGTGAGCAGCACCAAGTTCCTGGGGGTGCACATCTCTGAGGACCTCTCCTGGTCTAACAACACCACATCACTGGCCAAGAAGGCTCAAACTCTCCTCTGTTTCCTCCACAAACTGAGGAGAGCACGAGTCTCACCCCTCTCACCATGTGCTCATTCTACAGGGGCACCATTGAGAACATCCTCACCAGCTGCATCATTGTGTGTTATGGAAGCTGCACCACCTCCTGCTGGAAGACACTACAACGCACAGTGAAAGCAGCCAGCAAGATCATCCGTGCCCCTCTGCTCTCCCTCTTGGACATCTACCACACCCACCTCACCTGCAGAGCCATTAACATTGCAGGCGACACCTTCCACCCCTCGCACTCCATCTTCAGCCCCCTGCCATCAGGGAGAAGGTACCAGAGCCTCTGGGCACGCTCCACAAGACTGCTGAACAGCTTTGTTCACCAGGCCATCAGGACCCTGACCTCTGCCTACTTCCTCCCCCTGCCCCTGGACTGTAACACTCTCACCCACACAATAACTCTACATCAGCACAGAAGGACTTGGCACACCAACAGTACCACATCTGCTGCTACTGTATATACGTCTTTGCACTTTACTGTAACCATTTGCACAAATGCCATACCTGCTGCTGTCTTATTGCAATACTGATCATGTGCAGACCAATCTGTCACTGTCTGCTTTCCTGCTACTGCACTGAACTTGCAGTTTACCGATATTATGGTTTACTGTACATAGGATTGCTATGTTTTTACCGTTATTTGCAATATGAGTGACATTAATGTACATAGATTGTTGTTCTTTTCCATCCTTCTTGTCTTATATATTGCATACACCACTAAGAGAGAAAAACTGGATTTCAATTCTACTGTATGCCCTGTACATATAGAAGTATTGACAAATGAAAATCTTTGAATCTCTTTGAATGTGGGGTGGATGGTCTTCCACCAGTCCACCATCCAGTAATACAGCCGGTTGGCTCACCATAGTTTCTACAGACGTGTCCACAGGTGGGGTGACTGGATTGGTGAATGCAGCCAGACAGATGGAGCACAGGAAGGAAAGTTCTGATGGCAGGCAGCTGGCAGCAAACGTGCGGTGTGAAACAAGAATCAAAGATGTTTAAAAATTAGTTTATCAGTGTTAATAGTCATACATCAGCCACCCCCCCCACCCCGAAAAAAAAATAAAAATGACATCAGCCACCCCAGCCCCGAGCAAGTGTTGGACACAACCATCTTGGAGGTATTGTGGTGAGAAAAGCTTGTCTACCTTGAACAGAATCCCCTTCATGGGTGTGCGTGTCTCTGGTAAATGGCCATCTCATTTTCTGACTAATTCACCTTGCCAGCAACAGTGGAACACCAAAGTCATCAAGTGAGAAAAAAGACCGATTAAGAGTCACTCTAAGAGACCTCCATCCATCCATCTTCTACCGCTTTTTTGGAGGTCCGGGTCGCAGAGGCAGCAGTTCAAGCAGAGAAGCCCAGATTTCCCTCTCCCCAGCCACCTGCTCCAGCTCTTCAGAGAGGATACCAAGGTGTTCCCAGACCAGCTGGGAGATATAGTCTCTCCGAGTCCTGGGTCTGCCCCGGGGTCTCCTCCCAGTGGGACGTGCCCGAAACACCTCAAGTGGGAAGTGTCCAGGAGGCATCCTGATGAGATGCCCAAACCACCTCAACTGACTCCTTTCAATGTGGAGGAGCAGCGGTTCTACTCTGAGCCTCCCCCGGATGACCGAGCTCCTCACCCTATGTCTGAGGGTGAGTCCAGCAATCCTACGGAGAAAGCTCATTTCAGCCGCTTGTATCTGCGAACTTGTTCTTTCGGTCATTACCCAAAGCTCATGACCATAGGTGAGGGTAGGAACATAGATTGACTGGTAAATCAACAGCTTTGCCTTAGAACTCAGCTCCCTCTTCACCACAACAGACCAGTACAACGTCCGCATTACTGCAGATGCTGCTCTGATCCGTGTGTCAATCTCTCGCTCCATTTTCCCCTCACTCGTGAATAAGACCCCAAGATACTTAAACTCCTCCACTTGGGGCAGGAGCCTGTCCCCAACCCAGAGAGGACAATTCACCTTTTTCCGGCTAAGGACCATGGACTCGGACTTGGAGGTGCAGATTCTCATCCCAGCCGCTTCACACTCAGCGGCAAACCGTCCCAGCAAGAGCTGTAGGTCATTGCTGGATGAAGCCAACAGGACAACATTATCTGCAAACAACAACGGTGAGATCCTGTGGTCACCAAGCATGACGCCCTCCATTCCCTGGCTGCACCTAGAAAAAGTCTGTAAGAGACTTGTGAAAGAAATTATACAACACAGAATATGACAAAATTTTCTGACTAAAAGGGCAGTGAACTCTTGGAATTGGCTTCCTGGAGGGCAATGGATCAGTGTTCTCGTCGCGCCCTCCGCCAGTACCCGGGCTCGCCTGGGGAAGCTAATGATCCTACCAGCAGACTAAATTCGAAGAGACGACGCCTCTGTGCCAAGTCAAAGAAGAATCCTAGTCACAGTCCTAAAGCCGAAAGCAAACAGCCCCAAGAGCACTTTGTGGTAGGATCTGCCCTTCGCATATTACAACTAAACGTTGAAGGCCTATCTGCAGCCAAGCGAAGCCTTATTGAAGTCCTCGCCTTCCAACATTCAATTGATGTAATCTGCCTCCAAGAGACTCATATTGGCACAGAGGAAGCTGGCCGCTTCACCATCAAAGGCTTTGACCTCCTGTGCTACGTTCTACATGCTAAACATGGACGTGCCACCTATGTGCGTTCTGACATAGTTGAAGCAAATCACCTGATAACAACACATTTCTCAGACACCATAATCATTGGTGGCTTCCATATTGTCAATGTGTACAAGCCCCCTAATGCCAACTGGGATCTGCAGGTCTTACCCACCCTACCCCACCCTGCCATCTATGTGGGGGACTTTAACAGCCATCACCCTGACTGGGGGTACCCAGCAGTGGACAGTGATGGGGAGGCACTTTCAGACTGGGCATCCAGAAATGACCTCGCTTTGATATACGTCCCCAAACAAAGAGGAACCTTCCACTCTGCTAGGTGGAAGAAGGACTATTCTCCTGACCTGTGTTGGGTCAGCTCTTTGAATGGGGAGCCATATCCTACACAGATCCTCATTCTTGATGATTTTCCACACAGCCAACACCGGCCCCTGCTTGTACACATTGGCCTACAACTTCCAGTCATATACAGCCCAAGGAAGATGCGCTGGAACTTCCGCAAAGCCAACTGGAAGAAATTCAGTGAAACTCTGGACCGGAGCGTTGTTACCATCCCACTCCACACCATCACTGTAGATGAAGCATACAACCGCTTCTGCAGCGCAATCTTCAAGGCTGCCCATACTGCAATCCCACGAGGCTACCGACCCCTCTATGTCCCATGTTTGGACGGAGAAAGTGCTGCCCTCCTACAATCCTATCAAACATCAGGGGACCCAGAGATAGCAGACCATCTCATTGAATCGCTAAATACAGCCCGGCGAAAGAAATGGGAGGAGACAGTTGCTGACCGGAGCTTTACCCACTCTAGCAGGAAATGTTGGAGCCTCATCCGTCGCCTAGGAGCTGCACAGAAGCCCCCTAGCCAAAGCCGAGCATCCGTCACACCCAACCAAGTTGCATCCCACCTACTGACTATCGCCAAAGCACCCCAAGACAAAGACACCAGAAGAGCAGTTACAACTGAGCTAAAAAAACACCAAAAAATGCCTGTAGAGGAAACGAACCCTGAACCCTTCGAGGCTGCTGAACTGGAGAAAGTCCTACAGGGCCTGAAATGTGGAAAGGCAGCAGGATACGATAACATCTTCCCAGAATTCATGAAAAATCTTGGCCCCCGAGCCCTAACCTGGTTGACACAATTCTACACAAGGATCACACAAACGAACTCGATCCCAAAGAAATGGCGGGCAGCAAAGGTCATTGCCATCCCAAAACCTGGCAAAGACCACAAACTACCAGCAAGCTACCGCCCAATCTCCCTACTCAGCGTTCCTTACAAAATCATGGAGCGCCTAATACTGCAACGCATTTCCCCAGAAATAGAGGATATTCTAAGTGTGGATCAAGCAGGTTTCCGCAAGGACCGCAGTACAGGAGAACAAGTACTGGCCCTAACCACCTTCATTGAAAATGGCTTCGAGAGCAGACTGAAGACAGGGGCTGTGTTTCTCGATCTTACAGCCGCCTATGATACGGTCTGGCACAAAGGCCTCCTCCTGAAACTTATAAAGGCGATCCCTGCTTGGGCAACAGCAATTATAAAAACCCTGCTGACCAACCGAAGGTTCAGAGTCCACCTCAGTCAGAACACAAGTGCATGGAGAATGCAGAAAAACGGACTCCCACAAGGCTCAGTTCTAGCTCCAACTCTGTTCAACCTCTACATAAACGACCTGCCTACTACAAAATCCCGCAAATTCATCTATGTAGACGACATCTGTTTGGCATTCCAAGCACCAGACTTTGAACCACTGGAACGGGTGCTCACGGAAGATCTTGCTAAACTGGACCAGTTCTGCAAAATCTGGCGCCTAAAACCAAGCCCAGCAAAAACCGTCTCCAGTGTATTTCATCTCCACAATGCAAAAGCTGCCAGAGAACTAAACATCCACCTGAGCGGACTCAAGCTTAAGCATGCCCCAAATCCAACTTATCTTGGAGTGACCCTTGATAGGACCTTATCCTTCAAGGAACATCTAAAGGGGACGGCTGCTAAGGTGAAAGTACGAAACAACCTGCTCTGCAAGCTCGCTGGTGCAAAATGGGGGGCGGCAGTCTCCACCCTGCGCACCTCAGCACTGGCCCTTTCATACTCTGTAGCAGAATATTGTGCCCCTGTCTGGTCCAGGTCATCTTACACACACCATGTAGACACCCAGCTCAACTCAACCATGAGAACTATAACTGGAACAATCCGCTCAACACCACTCCCCTGGCTCTCTGTACTGTCAAACATAGCCCCTCCACACATCCGGCGAGCAGCATTAACTCAAAGGATGCTCCAAAAAGTTAAAGATTTTCCTCACTTACCAATCCATGCAGATATCTACACCCCACCCACTGCCCGACTTTCATCCAGACGGCCGATTTGGAAAAACCCTCCCCCAGCTGACTTTACCATCCAGACAGCTTGGCAAGAGGAATGGGAGACCAAGGAGGCCCCAAACAAACAGCTGGTGATAAACCCCAACCAACAGGTCCCGGGCACCAACCTCCCAAGGAGACAGTGGTCTACACTCAATCGCTTCAGGACTGGACATGGCCCCTGCTTGGCCAGCCTTCACAGATGGGGCAGTAGCCCTAGCCCACTGTGCGCATGTGGAGAGGAGCAAACTATGGAACACATCATAGAGGCTTGCCCGCTCCAAAGACTGGAAGGAGGATTACACACCCTCCATACAGCAAACCAGGAGGCAACTGCTTGGCTTAAGGACTTTGCATTCGCTAAATAAATAAATTGGCTTCCTGAGCATATTGTTGCTGCACCCTCAGCAAATGCTTTCAAAAATCGATTGCATATGTTGTGGCTAGATATCAGTACAGTCAAACTTTGCCACATGATTGTTATGGTTATGACAGGTCATATTACAAAAGACCCAATCTGTTAACAGGCTTTTAGTCTGTTGTTTTTATAACTGAAATAGAAAAGTAAGTAATCAAACTCATGACAAGAGTTGATCAAGTCGAACTTGCACAGATGTGACCTTGCATGCACTTGCATCGCCCGGAGCAAATGCTTGTGTGTTCGCATCTTTCCAGTGTCCCCGTATGTAATCACACCACATTTCACACGGAGTATAAACTAATTACAAGACTCAACTGTCATTAGATATGTCTTTTTTTAACATTTTAGATTAGTGGGGGTTGTAGGATTTTTTCATTGTGAAAAGGACAAATACTGCAACAGATCACCCTCTGTATGATCTGTCAAAACAACAGACAGCCTTAAGAGTTTTCTGTCACTGCTAATAAAAAGATCTGTGAATGACGGACCATATTCCCTTAATGCGACCGCTGCTCTGTTGCAAGCTAGAACTGGAACAGAGGTGGGGAGGTCCCGCCCACACGGCCTCCCATCACAGTCTATCCAGCAGCCCATAGGCTGCTGCCTAGACAACCATGTTCAGTTGTGACCAGAACTGAATTTTTATAGCATCAAAGAGCAAATTATAATGAACCGATTACAAAAAAAAACGCACTTGAACAATAACCAACATGGTAAGATCTACCTGTGAGGACTACTTTTGGTTTTCTGTTTGGCAAAATGCTGCGCACAGTAATGGTTGAAAAGCTCTGCCTCTTACTGAGGGCATCCACCAGGGGGCAATGCAAAAGTGTTGGCTTCACTTTGTCAGAGCTCCCATGTCGTCCATCTTTATTTTTAGTGGTGTCTTTCTGCACTGTCCCGACCTCCTCACTGACTTATTTTCTACATCAGATTAAACTTTGTCTGCAGACACCTGATCCACATAAACACCAACAGACCAACCTGGTTGACCCACTGCTGTGTTTGCTGTGTTGGATCTTTTTTTTTTTTTTTTTTTTTTTTTTTTGTATTTTGGATACTTTATTAATCCCAAAGGGAAATTCAGGGCATCCACAGTGCACAATTACTTCACCATTCACACACACATTCACACCTAGAGCCACTTTAGAGTCCCCAGTTAACCTAACTTGCATGTTTTTGGCCTGTGGGAGGAAACTGGAGAACCCGGGGTAGACCCACGCAGAACATGCAGACTCCACACAGAAGGGTCACTGATGGTTAGGGGGTGGGATCGAACCCACGATGGTCAGGGGTTCAATTGATCCCGTGACCTTCTTACTGTGCTGCCACAGTGCTAACCACTGCTCCACCGAGCTGCCATCATGGCATTAACGTGACCTTGTGTAACAGATTTTGTCCCAACGCCATCTTTAACATCCCATTTCAGTCAAACTGGGGGAAACATTAGAACTGGCCCGTGTTTCCAGTTCTGCCTCTGCTGATCACTGACGCACATTTAGATAGATATATAGATGTTCTTTATTGATCCCAAACTGGGAAATTACAGTGTAGCAGCAGCATGACAGTAGACAACCAAACAACAGAAACACACACATGACAGACAAAGGGATTACCTGTGGAAAGTAAAACTAACGCCACTATAAAACCTATATACATCATAGCTTAATATATGATGGCACCTAGCGGCTGCCCCGGCCTTGGATGTGCTCTGCAGAGCGTGCCCAAATGCCAAGTCACGTTTCGTTACCTTGTATTCATACATGTGTAATGACAATAAAGTTGAATCTCATCTCATCTCATGATGACCCGTATAAACACATGAATCATCGCATTGCACAAAGGACTATCAGGAGCAGAGTGAAAATGTGAGGTACCAGTTAGTCTGTAAGGTGCAGTGTGGCAGCATAGCTATGACCAGAATACAACATCATATTGAGTTATTGTACAGTGAAATGTCATGCGGCAGGAAAGATTTCCTGTACCTGGCCATTTGACAGCGAAGCTGTAGCAGTGTGCTGGAGAAAGTGCTCCACTGTCTGTCCAGTTTGTGGTGGAGGGGGTGATCAGGGTTGTCCATGATGGATCACAGTTTACTTAGTGTTCTCCTCTCCACCACAGTCTCAAAGGTCTCCTGCCTGAGACCAGTTACAGAGTCAGCCCTCTTGATAAACTGGTCAAGTCTGTTGGTGTCTCTGGCCCTGATTCTGCTACCCCAACAGACAGCAGCAAAGAAGATGGTGCTGGAGACAACAGTCTGGTAGAAAAGCTCCAGCATCCTGTTGCACATGTTGAAGGATCTCAGCTTTCTCAAAAAGTCGAGTCTGCTCATCCCCTTCTCGTGCGCAGCATTGGTGTGGGATCTCCAGTCCAGCCCATTGCTGGTCATGACACCCAGATATTTGTAGTCCTCAACCACCTCCACATCCTCCCCCCTAATCTGCAATGGCTGAGAAGGCATCTTCTTCTTCCTGAAGTCAATCACCATCTCTCTGGTCTTGCTGACATTCAGCCTCAGGTGATTCTGCTCTGTCCACTCCACAAATTGGTCTACCAGTGCCCTGTACTCCCCCTCCTCTCCCCCTCTTATACACCCAACAACAGCTGAGTCATCAGAGAATTTCTGCAGGTGGCATGACTCAGTGATGGACTGAAAGTCAGTGGTGTATAAGGTGAAGAGAAAAGGAGAGCGCACAGTCCCCTGTGGAGCTCCCACATCACTAACCACCACATCAGACAAGACACTGTGCAGCCGGACAAACTGTGGCCTGCCTGTCAGGTAGTCAGTAATCCAGGAGATCACAGAGCTGTCAACCCCCATCACCTGCAGCTTCTCACCCAGCAGCAGTTGCTGAATGGTATTAAAGGCACTGGAGAAATCAAAGAATGTGATTCTCACAGTATCTCCTCCACCATCCAGATGCAAGTGAGGTCCTTGCAGCAGGTAGATGACAGTGTCTTCAGCTCCTAAATGGGGCTGATATGCAAACTGCAGAGGGTCCAGCCACGTCTTCACCTGCGGCCTCAGGTGGGCTAAGACCAGTCTCTCCAAGACCTTCAGCACATGGGATGTGAGTGCAACTGGTTGATAGTCATTCAGGTCAGATGGAGAGAAATGTTTAGTCCTGGGAATTTTGGACCTAAGTCCTGTATCGTTCTGTCAGTCTGTCATGGGGGGACATGCTTGCAAACATGTCCCACTCTTAAAGTTTGTTTTTCTCCAATTGTCAGTATGGTTAGGGCATGGGTTATGGGCAGCGCGGTGGCAGAGGGGTTAGCACTGCGGCAGCACAGCAACTCACCCTTAGCCGGGGGATCCTGGATTTGATCCCAGCCTCTGACCAACGGTGATCTGTGTGGAGTTTGCATATTCTTCCCGTGTCTGCGTGGGTTTACGTCAGGATTTCTCCGGTTTCCTCCCACATGCCAAAAACATCCAGGTTAGGTTAACTGGAGACTCTAAAGTGGCCCCAGGTGTGAATGTGTGTAGGAATAATAAGTTTATTTATAGAGCACTTTTCACAGGCAGAGTCACAAAGTGCTTAACATGGTAAAAAACAAAATAAAAACACAGGCACATAAAACGGTAAAAAAAAAACTAAAGTAGACAGTAAAAGCACATAAAGATACAATCAACACATAGTTAACTAGAAAAGCACTCAGAGAGCGCAGACCTCCGCCAAGCGCCGCAGTTCCGCCCATACAGTCTTGAGATTCCTTGATCATGAAAACATATGAGAAGCAGTGGTTCAGTAGTTATTCACGAAAATGGCATTTTCCGTAATGGCGGCCACAGTTCCTCGCATACAGTGTTTGTGTGTACGTTTTCAGATTCCTTGACCATGAAAACATATGACTAGCAATTGGATTGACAATGATAGGATTAGTGGTTCAGTAGTTATTCACGAAAATGGCATTTTCCGTAATGGCGGCCACAGTTCCCCCCATACAGTGTTTGTGTGTATGTTTTCAGATTCCTTGACCATGAAAACATATGACAAGCAATTGGATTCACAATGATAGGATTAGTGGTTGAGTAGTTATTGAGGAAAATGGCATTTTCCGTAATGGCGGTGTAGCGCTACAGTTCCCCCCATACAGTGTTTGTGTGTACGTTTTCAGATTCCTTGGCCCTGAAAACATATGACTAGCAATTGGATTGGCAATGATAGGATTAGTGGTTCAGTAGTTATTCACGAAAATGGCATTTTGCGTAATGGCGGTTTTCTTGTGGACGGTGATCCGGATCACCACCCAAATCTAATCATCTGTAGGATACCCCATTTCTGACAATCTGTGAAAATTTCATGAAAATCCGTCCATAACTTGTTGAGTTATCTTGCTAACAGACAAACAAACAGACAGACAAACAAACAAACAAACAAACAATCAGACAAACCAACGCCGATGATCACATAACCTCCCCCTTTGGTGGAGGTAACTAGAAAAGCACTCGGAGAGCGCAGACCTCCGCCAAGCGCCACAGTTCCCCCATACAGTGTTTGTGTGTGTGTTTTCAGATTCCTTGACCATGAAAACATATGACTAGCAATTTGATTGACAATGATATGATTAGTGGTTCAGTAGTTATTCACGAAAATGACATTTTCCGTAATGGCGGCCCCAATTTCCCCCATACAGTTTTTGTGTGTACGTTTTCAGATTCCTTGACCATGAAAACATATGTCTAGCAATTGGATTGACAATGATAAGATTAGTGTTTCAGTAGTTATTCAGGAAACTGGCATTTTCCGTAATGGCGGCCACAGTTCCCCCCATACAGTGTTTGTGTGTACGTTTTCAGATTCCTTGACCATGAGAACATATGACTAGCAATTGGATTGACAATGATAGGATTAGTGGTTCAGTAGTTATTCACGAAAATGGCATTTTCCGTAATGGCGGTTTTTTTCTGGATGGTGATCCGGATCACCACCAAAATGTAATCAGTTCTCCCTTGTACCATTTCCAACAATGCCTGAAAGTTTCATCGAAATCCGTCCAAAACTTTTTGAGTTATCTTGCTAACCAACAGACAGACAGACAGACAGACAAACCCCGGCAAAAACATTACCTCCTTGGCGGAGGTAATTAAAAAGCCAGGCTAAAAAGGTGGGTCTTTAGTTGCTTCTTAAAAACACCAATGGAAGGTGCAGATCTAAGTTCAAAAGGCTACAGTGTGGGAGCAACAGCAGCAAAGGCTCTATCGCCTTTGGTTCTGAGCCTAGTGCTAGGGACTACCAATAGATTCTGATGAGAAGACCTGAGAGACCTGCTGAGCTGGTGTAGAAAGAGCAGGTCACTAATATAAAAAGGTGCCTCTTCATGAATGGCTTTGTAAGTAAGAACAAGAACTTTAAAATCAATTCTATAATTTACAGGAAGCCAATGCAAGGAGGCCAAAACAGGAGTGATATGACAGAACCTACTGGACCAAGTTAGTAATCTTGCAGCAGAGTTCTGGACCAACTGTAGGCGGAGTAAAGAGGATTTGCTAAGACATGTGAAAAGAGCATTACAGAAGTCCAAACGTGAAGAAACAAAGGCATGAATAATTATTTCTAACTGACTGTAGGAAGCCAATGACCTAATTTTGGATATATTCCTAAGGTGGAAAAAACAACTCTGGGTCAGAGATTTGACATGCTGATCAAAACTCATCGATTGATTGAAAATGACACCAAGATTTGAATGGTGAAAGGGCTGGGCGCCGCACCAGTGGCTGCCTCGTCCACTCATGTGGATGCCCTGCAATTTCCCAGTTGTGGGACTAATAAAGGATTCTAAATAAAAAATATATTAAAAAAAATAAATGGCTAGTTTGCCCTCGCCTTTAGTATTTGGTTCATTCTGTGTACCATGATCACCCTTATTATGTTATCTTGTGTTTACTCCTTGCGACAGCGCTGTCTTTATTCTGCACATCATTATTGGTTCTGTTAATTCCCCACAGCTGCTCCTGATTGTGTTTCTCTCACTCCCGCCATCTCCTCCCCTCTTAATTAACATCAGCTGTTTGTCATCGTCTGTGCATATATGTTCTACTTAGTGTTCAGTTTGCTGTTGCATCTTAAAACCCCAGTTGTGTTCCTCTCCCTCATTTTGTCTGGTTTGTGTTACTCTGTGAGTCTACCAGTGTTTATCCAGCCTAAAGCTGCACCTTTTGTTAATAAACCCTGCTGAATTTCATCTCTGCATTTGGGTCCGTCATTGCCTCCCCGGCAGTGGAACATGACAGTAAGACGCAACCAGAAAAGGACCCAGTGAGATAAGGCCACCTGCTAGGGATTCAGCAGGCAGACGTTGGTACCCCATGAGCCTGGAGTGGGAGCTTTGCAGCGTTTTAATGGAAATTGATGGGCTTATTTATTGTGCTCGTATGTCTCTCACTCCAAAATCAGCTCTGTGGTACCTGGGGCTCACAGAGGCGGCTGTTCACTGCTATCCTCGGCTTGTGCAGCACACTGAGGGGGGGAAAGGATCACCCTGGTGGCAGACCTGCAGCGTGAAAACCATGGGATGATGAGGAGTTCTCCCAACAAGCCAAAGTCTGTGCTGACAAAGAAGAGTCCCCTGGCTTTGGTATCTTCTGCTCCTCCACAATCTCCAGCTCCAATCCCAGCCCTGCCCACCCCACAGCCACTCCATGGGTTGAAGATGGGGTACCATCTACGCTGAAGCCTGTGCCAACTAATAAGCGTCCCTTGGCCCTAGCACTCTTCTCTCCAGCTCCTCGCCACTGCGCAATGGCATCTCGCGAGACAGTAACCGCTGCTACCTGGAGGGATTTCTTTGGTTCTCCAGCAGCAGATTCTACAGCACTGGCAACCTCAGCAGCAACAGAGCTGGAGGCGAGGCAACTACCATTTTTTTCATTTTTTTTTAACACCTAATAGTGAGAGGTCTTGTCTTGCCTCCAGTGAGGAGACAGCTGCCGCCTCCTTGTGTATTCCACCACTCACCTCAACTTCTTTTTTACACGAGGTCATCTCCACCTCAGCTGGGTTCATAACAGAGGAGGTGAGCTCAAGTACTGCTAAGATAAGATAAGATAAGCCTTTATTAGTCCCACAATGGGGAAATTCCAGGATTGCAACAGCACAGGGATAGCAACACTCAGAGCAATAATTTAGAAGATAAATAAGAGCAGTGAATATACGTACATATGTACACATAAATATATAAATATATACACACAGTGCGGAGCATTGTAGCTAGATGGAATAAACAGCATAACCATCTATTTAGTTACCCCACATAGTATGAATATGTACCCATACATATTGTCACCCTCTGTAGGGATTGATATTGTCCTAGTTGTATCCTGGAGGGGACCATTTGTGTAAGTCTATTGCGTCTTTTGCATTCAATACTATTAGATCATCACGTTTTGGGTTTTTTTTGCTATCTCTGCGCGCAGCCCTGCTTAGGTTATACAGTCTGACAGCCATAGGTAGGAAGGACCTGCGAAACCTCTCGGTCGCGCACCTAGGATGATGTAGCCTACTGCTAAATGAGCTCCTCAGTGTGTTCAGTATGCCCTGCATGGGGTGGGACTCCAACTCCAGCAGAGATGACAGTTTAGCCACCATCCTTCTCTCTCCTATCTCCTCCACTGGGTCAAGGCGCTGCCTCAGGACAGAGCTAGCTTTCTTGATCAGTTTGTTCAGTCTCTTCCTATCGGCTGCTGTGATGCCACTGCCCCAGCAGACCACTCCAAAAGTGATGGCTGATGCCACCACCGAATTGTAGAAGGTCTTCAGGAGCACCCCTTGTACACCAAAAGACCTGAGCCTCCTCAGTAGGAACAGCCTGCGCTGTCCCTTCTTGTAGAGTGCGTCGATAGTATGTGACCAGTCTAGTTTATTGTTCAGATGAACACCCAGGTACTTGTAGGATGTCACCATCTCAATGTCTGTTCCCTTGATGTTTACTGGTGCTGTGAGGGGTTGTCCTTGCCTGTGGCAATCCACCACCAGCTCCTTAGTTTTCCTCGCGTTGATCTGGAGGCAGTTCCGATGGCACCAGTTCACAAAGTCCTGGATAAGTCCTCTGTGCTCAGCTTCATCTCCATTGGAGATGAGGCCGACGATCACAGAGTCGTCAGAGAACTTCTGTAGATGGCAGTGTGTTGTGTTGTGTGAGAAGTCCGCAGTATAAAGGGTGAACAGGAAGGGAGCCAAAACCGTTCGCTGGGGGGCCCCCATACTGCCGATGATCATGTCGGACACACAATCCCGGGTTCTCACAAACTGTGGCCGGTTTGTGAGATAGTCCAGGGTCCACGATGACAGGTGCTGGTCCACCCCTGCGCACAGCAGCTTGTCCCTCAGGATCATCGGTTGGATGGTGTTGAAAGCACTTGAGAAGTCAAAGAACATGATCCTCACCATGTTCCCAGGCTTCTCCAGGTGGAACAGGGAATGGTGAAGTAGGAAGATCACTGCATCCTCCACCCCAATGCCATGCTGGTAGGTGGACTGGAGTGGATCTATCGCTGGTCCCACCAGGGGGCGAAGGTGAGCAAGGACCAGTCTGTCCAGGGTCTTCATCAGGTGAGATGTCAGGGCCACTGGTCTGTAGCTGTTCAGGTCTCTGGGGTGGGAAGTCTTTGGTACAGGTACCACACAAGATGTTTTCCACAACTGTGGTACCCTCCCCAGCTTCAGGCTCAGGTTGAAGATGTGCTCCACAATCCCACACAGCTGGTCTGTGTAGGACTTGAGGAGCTTCGCGCTGATGCAGTCCGGACCTGAGGCCTTCCTCGCTTTGATCTTGCTCAGCTCCGTACTCACCTGGGTCTTAGTGAAGGTCAGGTTGGGGATCTGTGCGCTGGGAGTGTGTGTGTGTGGGGGGGTGTTGGTGGAGGGGGGGTGGACAGCAGGTCTCGATGACGGTAGAGGCAGCAGTGGTTGTTGTGCCTACGCACCTACCCTTGTCTCCGAGGAGGAAGTGAAAGAGACCTTCTATGCCTGTCTGGATGAGACACTGTCAAAAATCCCCAAGGAGGATAAGATCATTCTTCTGAGAGATTTCAATGCCAGAGTCGGCCGAGACCACCACCCCTGGAAGGGCACCATTGGCAAGGAAGGCATTGGAAACATCAACTCCAATGGAGTTCTGCTTCTCGGCAAATGTGCTCAGTATGATCTTACCATCACTAATACCATCTTTCGCCAGAACAACAAATTTAAGGCTTCATGGAGACACCCTCGTTCTAAACAGTGGCATCTTATCGATTATGTCATTGTCAGAACCAGGGATCTGCGCAATGTAAACATCACTAAAGCCATGATCAACTCCGACGATTGCTGGACAGACCACCGCCTTATACGATCCATGATGTCCATCAAACTTAAGAGGAAGAGGAGATTGCAGAAGAAGCAGAACCGGCTGAGACTAAACCTTGAAAGCCTTAATGAAACTGCCATCCAGCAGCAGTTTCAGGCTTCTCTTGGAGAAAGTCTCAAACAGGAATATCCAGAGAACATCAAAGAGCACTGGAACCTGCTTAAGTCCACTATCCTCAACACCTGCCAAACCACCCTTGGGTACAAGTTCCAGAAAACATCAGGACTGGTTTGATGAAAATGATGCAGAGATAGAACTGCTCATCTCCAAAAAAAAAGGGAAGCCTTTCATGCCTGGCAAAACGACATTACCTGCAAGGCCAAGAGACTGGCTCACTCTAGAGCCAAGGCTGACGTCCAGAGCCGGGTGAGACAGATTAAGAACTCCTGGTGGACAGAAAGGGCAATGGAAATCCAGCATCTGGCAGACTCTGGAGGCTCTCGAGGCTTTTTCAGTGCCATTAAGGCTGTCTACGGCCCAAGCCGTCGTGGCTTGAACCCATTACGCTCAAAGGATGGACAGGAGCTGCTGAAGGACAACGAGTGTATTAATAAGCGATGGAAAGAGCACTTTCAGGAACTCCTCAACCGTAACACTGTAACCCAATCAAATTTCATCTGTTATATCCCTCAGAGTCCCATCAGGGAAGACATAGGGGCACCTCCCACCTTATCCGAGGTCCAAGATGCCATTAGGAGTCTGAAGAACAACAAGGCCACCGGTCCAGATGGGACCCCAGCTGAGGTCCTAAAGGAAGGTGGTCCAGAACTTCTGTGCTGTCTCCATGCCCTCCTTCTGAAGGTCTGGGAAAAGGAAGAACTCCCCTCAGAGCTCAGGGATGCTCTGATCGTGACCATATTTAAGAAGGGGGACAAAGTTGATTGTGGAAACTACAGAGGCATCTCACTCCTGTCAACAACTGGCAAGGTACTTGCTCGTGTTCTTGCTAACCGTTTACTGCCACTTTCTGAGGAAATACTCCCAGAATCACAGTGTGGCTTTCGTCCATCTAGAGGCACAGCAGATATGATCTTCACTGCCCGCCAACTTCAGGAGAAATGCCGTGAGCACAAGTTGCCATTGTATATGGCTTTTATAGACCTGACAAAGACCTTTGACTCAGTAGATCACCAGGCTCTGTGGAGCATACTGTTGAGGTATGGCTGCCCAGAGAAATACATCAGGATTCTGAGGCTACTGCATGATGGAATGACAGCCACGGTGCTAAGTAACAGCGGCTCCATGTCTGTGCCTTTCACCGTGGAGACAGGGGTCAAACAGGGATGCATTATTGCACCCACCCTGTTTTCTATCTTTATTGCTGCCATACTTCACCTCATTGGCAAAGACCTACCACAGGGAATTCTGATCCGGTACAGAACCGACGGTAGGCTCTTTAACCTTGCCAGGTTCAAAGCCAAAAGCAAGGTTGGAAACACCACCATTATGGAGCTCCAGTATGCAGATGACAACGCCATAGTAGCACACTCCGCAGAAGACCTACAGGGTATCCTGAATGCCTTTGCCAAGGCATATAGAGCCCTGGGTCTAACCTTAAACATCAAGAAGACCCAGGTGCTACATCAACCTCCACCCAATCAGCCATTTATATCACCCATTATAAAAGTGGACAACACCCCTCTCGAAAATGTTAACCACTTCCCCTACCTCGGCAGTCTTCTCTCCTCCAAAGTGGACATTGACTCTGAGATCAACCATCGTCTGAGCTGTGCCAGTGGAGCATCTGCCAGACTCAGGATGAAGGTCTTTGAAGATCGAGATCTCAGGATCGATACCAAGCTCTTGGTCTACAAGGCTGTGGTTCTCCCCACCTTGCTGTACGGGGCAGAATCATGGACCATCTACAGCAGGTACCTGAGAGCTCTGGAGCAGTTCCACCAAAGAACTTTGAGAAAGATTCTGAGGATTAAATGGGAGGACCGACGCACAAACATCAGCATTCTGGAAGAGGCCAAAATGCCCAGCATTTCCACCACAATAATAAAACACCAACTATGATGGACTGGCCATCTCATTCGCATGTCTGACATCCGTCTCCCAAAACAAATTCTTTATTCTGAACTGGAGAGAGTTTTGTGGGCTCCAGGAGGGCAAAGGAAACGGTTCAAGGACAATATTAAAACAAACCTTAAAAAATTCAATATCTCCTGACTGGGAGCACATGGCTCTAAACAGGCACTGATGGAAGGAAGCGGTGCAAGAAGGTGCTGCACACTATGAGAAGGAAATCCACTGTGTCGCAGAAACAAAACGACAGCTCCGCAAGGAAAGACAGAAAAAGGCTCCAGCACGACCACAACCCACCACCATTTTCCCATGCCAACATTGCACCAAAATATGCGGGTCACGGATCGGCCTCTACGACCACCTGAAGACCCACAAGTAGACGTCCCCACAAGGAATGACTGTCATACTCGCTCTGAGTGACCGCCGATGATGATGATGATGATGATGATGAGAGTGGTTGTTGTGCAGGCGGAGGGGAGGGTGGTTAGTCAAACCTATTAAAAAACAGGTTCAGATTGTTCACCCACTCCCTGCCCTCCGTGGCCTGGGAGGAGGTATTCTGGAGCCCAGAAATGGTTTTGAGGTTTCTCCAGACCCCGCCGATGTTGCTCCGTTGCAGCTTGTCCTCCATCTTCTTCCTGAAGCTGTCCTTGCCTTCGCTGATCTTCCTCCTTAGCTCCCTCTGTACGGACTTCAGCATCTCCCTGTTCCCCGACCTGAAGATCCTCTTCTTCTCTTCGCAACACCGTATCATCTTGGTGGGTATGGTGTTGTCCACACAGAAGTTGATGTAGTCTGTGGTGGTGTGAGTGAGGCCGTCGATGTCCCCACCATGTGGATCACAGAGCTGCTCCCAGGCAGTGGTTTCAAAACAGTCCTTTAGAGTGTCCATTGCCTCCTCAGACCATATCTTCACCGTGCGCATAACCGGAGGTTGTCTGTGTAGCCTACTAGGGTTTTGTACACCGGCAGGAGATGAACCAAGTTGTGATCCGATCTCCCGAGTGGGGGGAGTGGTGATGAGGTGTACGCCTCCTTAGTGTTTGCATAGAGTAAGTCCAGTGTTTTATTGTCTCTGGTGTGGCATGTGACATACTGGGTGAACGTGGGCAGAATGGGGGATAGTGAGATATTGTTAAAATCACCCGAGATGAGGAGGAGAGCATCTGGGTGTTGTGTCAGCAGCCTGCCAGTTACTGAGTGGATGGGGTCACGCGCTGCCCCAGCATTCGCCATCGGATTTGCATAAATAACAATGCAGATCACGTGTGAGTATTCCCTCGGGAGATAAACAGGCCGCATGCTAACGGCTAGCAACTCAATGTCTTTGCTGTAGTGTTGCTCTTTAACCGTGATGTGTCCCGGTTTACACCAGCTGTTATTAACATATATTATCACTCCTCCGCCCCTTGTCTTCCCACTGTCTGGTGTCCGGTCTGCCCGTATTGCGTGGAAACCCTCCAGTTCGATGTTACCATCTGTTACTAGTTCTGTTAGCCACATCTCAGTAAACAACATCATGCTAATCTCTCTGAAGACGCTCTCATAGCGGGACATAGCCACTAGCTCATCTGTCTTACTGAGTAGCGATCGAATGTTCCCCATAATAACGGATGGGAGGACGGGTCTGTACCTTATATTCCTTGCCCGCCGTCTTACTCTAGCTCAACATCCACGCCGTTTCTGTCTTATTTCTCCTGGTATGTCGAGTTTTTGTTAGCACAGTGGACTGGTTAAGTGATAACAGCTGGTTCCTGTTGTACTGTCTCCTGCTATAAACAGTGGCTCCATCTGCCGGCTCAGGAGACATTTGGGGCGATCTGTGTGTCCGTGATGGATAAGGTGTTGCCAGATCAGAAAATTTCGCGAGAGAAGCCAGATCATAAATAAGAAATCGGAAGAAAAACTCAGAATTGAGCCGCTGTTGCAAAAAGGCAGCCGACTCGTGTAGCGCCGGAAGTAACCGGCCTAGTATTCTAGTATTCTATTGCTAGTATTCCTCCTCACATGCACGCTCGAGCAGTGACTGTTTTGCCTCACGTGCACGCCCCTGCAGAGAGTGCTTCGCCTTATGTGCATGCCCCTGTAGAGACTGCTCCCCTTGAGATAGTCATCTCAACCTCGGCAGCACCGGGGTCCTCGCCAGTGGAGGAGCAGGAGTCCTCTTCTTTGTTTTATTATTATCTCTATTAAAGAGGTCTTGTCTTACTCCTGGTGAAGAGACCCATTTGCAGCTGCCATCTGCTTCTCAGCTTTCCTCACCAAGCTCTTCTGCTGGCTTTTTTGGTGTGGTTCCTGCCTCAACATGTACTTCTTCTTCCCTGTCTGAGGTGGCGGTGTCAGAGGAGGATTCCTTGGCATCTGGACTGGATGCACCCCTGCCGTCTCAGCCTGAGGTCACCGTGTCCCAGCCGTCTCATTCAGGAATCAGCACGCCCAAACCATCAGCACATGACATTGGCGCTCTTCAGTCATCTGATGCAGAGGTCAGCGCTCCCCAGCCTTTCCTTCCAGAGGTCAATGCACCCCAGCCATCTGCTCCAGAGGTCAGTATCCCCCGACCGTCTCATCCAGTGGATGAGATTTTGTGATTTGCTTGGGGTCGTCTGGAATCTGCCCTTAAGGGAAGGGGGGGCACTATCATGTTTGCAAACACTATCATGTTATCATGTCCCACTCTTTAAGTTATGTTTTTCTCCAACTGTCAGTATGGTTAGTTTGCCCTCACTTTTAGTTTTCAGTTCATTTTGTGTACCATGATCACCCTTATTATGTTTTTTGTGTTTACTCCTTGTGACGGCACTCTGTTTATTCTGCCCATCATTATTGGTTCTGTTAATTCCTCATGGCTGCTACTGATTTTGTCTCTCTCACTCCCGCCATCTCCTCCCCTCTTAATTAACCTCAGTCGTTTGTCATCAGCGTCTGTGTATATATGTTCCACTTAGTTTTCAGTTTGCTGTTGTGTCCTAAAACCCCAGTTGTGTTCCTTTCTCACATTTTGTTACGCTGTAAGTCTGTCAGTGTTTAGCCAGCCTAAAGCTGTGCCTTTTGTTAATAAAAGGCACAGCTTTAGGCCACCACTGGTGGCCTGGTTGGTAGAGCATCCACCCAGCAACCGGGAGGTTGTGGGTTTAAGCCCTGGCCAGGTCATACCAGAGACCATATAAAAATGGCCCTTTCCGCCTTGTAGGTTGGTGCTCAGCATAATAGAATGGGGGAAGGGCAGTGGCCCCTCTGATTCTACATGTGATTAACATTGTAGATAGGAGAAACATAATCTTGTTCTGTACATGACTGGCTGTATGGGTTGAATGACAATAAAGTTGGCATCTTCTTCTTCTTAAATCCTGCTGAATCTCATCTCTGCATTTGGGCTCATCCTTGCTGCCTCCCCGGTAGTGGAACATCACACAGTCAGATCAGTTAAAGCTGTCTTACACATATTTAATAAACACACATACTGTAAATATTTCAGATACATTATTACATTATTCATTTTAAGGCTTTTTTCATTTCTTTATCTGCTAAATCTTTTCCTGACTGAGGTTGGTGATGGCCAGAGGTGGTAGAAGAGAAAAACAGAAACATGTTAAAAGTTCGTTCCAGTAAATATCTGGGTTTTCCTCACGAGGTGATTCAGGGTTCGTTTAGACACAGATCTTTCCCCTCTGCTGCTCCACTGTCATTGTTCCAACACATTTTAACTTTGAGAAATCTGGCCCCTCTATTATTTCTAAGAATGAGGTGCTGAAAATGGACATGTACCGAATTCTCCTTTATTTAACACACAACTGAATATTTACAGATGGGTGGCACCGCCCTGCGCCTCGGCAAGTTTGCCACGTGATGATGTCACCTACAGCAAGCCACCATGTCCGAACATCACATTTACCCCCCATCCATTGAAAAAACCCAAAGAACTTTATACAGCTAGATTAATCTGCCACTGTTAGCACTGCGGCAGTACAGCATCTCACCCTTGGCCGGGGGATCCTGGGTTCGATCCCAGCCTCCGACCAACAGTGATCTGTGTGGAGACTGCATGTTCTCCCCGTGTCTGTGTGAGTTTATTCTGGGATTTCTCCAGTTTCCTCCCACATGCCAAAAACATGCAAGTTAGGTTCATTGGCATCAACTGGGGATTCTAAATTGTCCTTAGGTATGACTGTGAGAGTGAATGGTTGTCTGTCTCTCTGTGTTGGCCCTGCGATGGACTGGCGATCTGTCCAGGGTGTACCCTGCCTCTCGCCCAAAGATGCTGGGATAGGCTCCAGCACCCCCCCCCCCCCCCCCGACCTGAAAAGGATTAAGCAGAAGAAGATGGATAGATGGATGGATGGATTGTGGGTCTTGTGTCGCTGAAGTCCCAGCCCAATCCTGTCGTGTCGGCAGCCATCTCCTGATCCGGGGCTGAAGTTGGTGCCACTTTTCTGAGGCAACTGGTGTGCCACTGTGACCTGTCAGTGAGACAAAAGGTGGCTGGGCCCAACTGCACTGTGATCTGCATCGGCGCTGTCCAAAACGACTGCAGATTGTGGGCATGGTTGGGGTGCTGCATCTGGACCCAATCCAGCACTGCAAGGCCGGGTCGCTTCACCCGGCGTGTCTTGTCAGATCTTTGCTTCATACGTTGCTGTTGTTCATCCACCCTCCCTCTAGGTGAGGGCCTTTCTGTCGGGGTACTGTCCGATGGATGGGTGTAGTCGGTCCAGGGGAAGGTACATCTCGCGTCCTAGCATTGGTAGGGCTGAGGAGCTGCCCGTTGTGGCATGAGGCATTGCTCTGTAATGTAGCAGGGTACTCTGTAGTGGGGCCGAAAACAGGGGTCCATCTGCTAGGTGTGCCCTGAGACTATTCTTGAGGGTCTGGTTGAATCCCCCCCCCCCATCCCCATTTGCCTGAGGGTGGTAGAAGGCAGTTCTTATGTGCTTGATGCCCCTTTCACTCACAAAGGCCACAAAGTCCGCTAAGGTGAATTGCGGTCTGTTAAACAACAACTGTTATTGGTGAACAAATGGTTAAACAATAACTTCCTACAATTAAATCTTAACAAGACAGAAACACTGATCATCGCTCCAGACAGTATAGTTCCTCTGATAAAGCAACGCTTAGGTCACCTAGGCTCTTCTGTCCTGCCCAGCCTGTGTAACCTGGATGTTGATTTTGACAAAGCTATGTCACTGGACTGCCATGGTCGGCAGCTAGTCAGAAATTGCTTTTTTCATCTGAGGAATATAGCAAAACTTAGACCTATGGTCTCAACACCTGAACTGGAAATGATCATTCATGCTTTTATCTCGTCTCGCTTAGTCTCATCTCGTCTGTAATGCCCTTTTTATGCGTTTTAATAAAACTGCTGTTGCCTGCCTTCAGACTGTGCAAAATGCAGCAGCTTGGCTTTTAACCCCTGGCGAAGAAAAGGGAGCACATTTCCCCAGTTTTATCGTCCCTTCACTGACTGCCAGTTGCATTTAGATTTCATTTTAAGATTTTAATTTTGACTTTTAGAGCTCTTAATGGCCAAGCCTCTTCATACATCTCAGCCTTCTTGACTCCTTATGCCTTGACACGATCACTAAGATCCTCAGACCAGAGACTCCTGATGGTCCCTCGGATCAAATTCAGAACCCGTGGAGATCGGTCTTTCCAGGCCGCTGCACCTCAGCTTTGGAACACACTTCCCCTGTCCTTGCGCTGCCTTGAGTCTGTTGACTCTTTTAAGGAGTTAAAAACTCATTTGTTCAGACAGGCTTTTAGCTCTCATTGAATGGCTTTTATTTCTTCACTCTTTTATCTTTTTATCCCTATTAATATGTAAATTCTATCTTATTTCTATTGATTTTAATTTCTGGGTATTTGTAAATTTTAACTTGCTGTGAAGCACTTTGTGATCTATATCTGTGAAAAGTGCTATACAAATAAACTTTGCTTGCTTGCTTGTTGTCTGTTGTGATTGTGCCTGGCACGGCCCAGTGGGCAAAAAGGGAGGTGAGGAAATCGGTGACTGTCGGTGGTGATTGAGCCGGAACACCTCGGACCATTTTGAGTGGAGATCTTAGGTCACTAACAGAAAATGTTGGTGCGAGGGGGCGCTATGCAGTTTGCCGCATATGTCCGATTGGATGTGTTTCCACGGGGCTGATGGTCATGACAGTGGCTGCAGGGGCGGGGGTGGGGCCGCACCGGTTTTTTCCATTGGCTATGCAGGACATACAGTCTTTCACCATGATCTCCACACCCTTGTTGATGCCTGGCCACTGGACTGAGCCCTTACACCGCTGTTTGACTCTGACGACGCCCAGGTGGCCCTCATGCACCATGGTCAGGCCTTTAGTGCTTCTGGAATCACTGTGGAATGCCCTCTATGCCATGCTGACGTCATTCCAGAATGATAAATCATCCCTGACTCTGTGGAAGGGTGCTGGGTCCCCCGGCACATTGGCAGGCCAGCCCTCGTGAATGAAGGTGCGCGGCTGGGTCATTGTTGAGTCCTGTTCAGACGCCACTTGGAACTCTTGCAGGGAGACAGCAATTTGGAGTGGCACATGCAGCGTGCGGATCAGTTCCCGCTCCAGGGGGTCTCGACCGCCATTCGGAGCGGAGTTAGGTGTGGCCTGGGACAAGAGGTTCACCACTATATTTTCTCTGCCCACTCAGCGTAAACTGGTTGTTAAAATTGTTTGCTTGTAGTCTTTTTGTTCACCTGTAGATGCACAGAGGTTTGTGCCCCAACCCTGATGTTTCTAGCAGTGCTGTGAGGGCCCTGTGGTTTGTCCGCAGTGTGAAGCATCATCCCTACAGGTACATGTGCCAGCGTTCACATGCCCAAACGCATGCCACTGCCTCCCTCTCCCCCACTGAGTACTTCTGCTCAGCCTAAGTGAGTGACCTTGAGGCGAACGCCACTGGATGCTCGGTTCCCCCTTGAAATTGCGACAGAACGGCTCCTACTGCTGTGTTGGAAGTGTTGCACGTCACGAACGTGAAGCTCTGTAGGTCGAAGTGGGCGAGTACTGTTGGAGAGGTGAGCTGTATCGCCTATTGGCTGATGGTGGCGGAGCGTGCCGGGGTCCACACCCAGGGTGCATCCTGCTTCAAGAGGGTGTCCAGTGGCTCTATCATCTCTGAGTAATGGGGAATGAAGCGCCCATAAAAGTTTGCCATGCCCAAAAAGGATGAGAGCTGTGCCGGGCATGATGGTTCAGGTAGCTGCTGTACCGACTTGACGTTTGAGTGCAGGGGGCTCAGGCCCTCGGTGGTCAGGCGGAAACCCACAAACTCGATGGTCGTTGCTCCAAAGATGCACTTCTCCCTGTTGAGTGTGAAGCCATGTTTTGCTAGCACCTCCATTACCTTATCAAGGCAGGCATCGTGGGATGTTGCGCCGTGCACCACGATGTCATCCAAGTACACCACCACCCCTGGGAGACCGGCGAAGATGGTAGCCATGATTTTTTGAAACAGCTCGGAGTGGAACTGAGGCCAAAGGGCATGTGGGTGTACCTGGACACTCCCATGTGGGTGACAAAGGCTGTTAGGTTGTGGCTGTCTGGATGAAGGGGAACCTACAGGTAGCCTTGGCGGAGGTCCAGTTTGGAAAAAAAAACTATTGAGTCATGAAACATCGCCGTCAGTTCCTCCATCGTGGGCAGGGAATATTTGTTGGGGATCACAGCCTTATTCACCATTCTGAGATCAATGCATGGTCATAGGCCACCTGTTTTCTTCTTTACCACCACTAAGTTGGAGATTCAGGGGGAAGCGTTGGCCCACTCAGTGATGCTGGTGTCCAAAAACTTCTGCAGTTCTGCTGTGACGTCGTCCCGCAGTGTGATGGGAAGTCGGCGGAGAGGCTGAATTTTTTTTTTCCCTTGTCCTGTGAAGCAGCTAGGTAAGCAGAACAGAAATCTGCTTCCCTTATTATGCCAAACAGATTTACTTTGCCAAAAGGAGCTTTATACAGTACATATACTGTATATATGTACTGTATATTATGTATAAACTCCTCTTGTAATAACTTTTAATACTTTATTTAAATTGTTTTAACCATGAAGGACCCGACAGGGACGGAATGGGGAAAGGAGGGGTGGGGAGGGGGAAAGATAAGAGAGGAACAAACAGAGAAGACAAACGGACTAACACAGCTGAAACATACAGAAGACAAACTGTTTATTCTATTGAAAAGGTCTCATCACAAGTCTGGTATCTGCACCTGTTAAAGGAGCGACGTGTGTGTGAGTGGTTTGTCAGGAAACATACAAAGAGGGTGGCATGTCACAGCAACACCCCTCCCCTTCCCCCCCGGAAACCCTGAGCTAGCAAGACTGCGCCACCAACCCCCATAAAGCACAAATGTCCCAAGGACAACAAACCCCAGGACAGCCAAGCATTTCCTGGTTGTCCTGGGGTTCCAAGTCCTGGTGGACTTGGCAGCCTGTCAAGTGAGGGGTGGGCCGCCAAGTGGCCAGCGCGGTGCACCCCCCCCCAGATCCCCCCCCCCCCCCAGCGGGGCCAACGTCAGCCTCCGTCCTCCATGTGCTAAAAGGCCACCCCCCCCTTCCCAGGCCGGAGACACCCCCAGCACACCTGACACACACTCCGGGAACTCCCAGTCTATGGGGGGCCAGCCCCCTCCCCATGTCCAAGCGAGCCCACGTGGCCAGGAGGCAGCAGGAGGTGCCACCCCCTCAGTCCAGCACCCCTGACCAGCACACACACACATTCCCAAGCACTCACACCCTCATGCTCTCACATACACCCACTCGCACCCACACACACACACTCACACGCACTCACTCACTCTCACTCACCCTCTCCCCCATACAATCCCACACTCACATTCCCACACCCAGACCCACTCACTCTCACCCACTCCCGTACCTGCTCAATCTCACTCCCATTCGCCATCACAGTCGCCCGCACCCACCCACACCTCCCTCCATCCACACTCACCCACACACACACTTGCACTCACGCTCCGTCTCACTCACATCCAGTTGTGGTCCCACCCCACACAAGCTGGTGGAGAGACTGAATTTTTGGTGACACTGTCGGGTCAATAAGTGGTCGGTGGTTGAAAGAGGTGAGGCATCCCAGTCCCATGAAGAGCGCCGGCCAACGGTGCTGCCAGGATGAGGAAACTGCCAGAACGGTAGAGCCCCTTGGATCATGTTGGAGAAACCCAACTCGCTGATCAGGTCGATGCCTAACAGGTCGGCCCCCCCGACGTGTTACTTGGAAGGTGAATGATGGAATGGTTTTAGGGCCGAAGCATGTGCCCGTAGCTGAATAATTCCTCCACATTAGCTGTGATGGCCTTCCAGGGAAACAGTTTCCTGACCATATCCACGTTCAGAAGAGACCTCAAGGCTGCCATATCCAGTTGCAGTGGCACGTCAAAACCGTCCAGCTCCACTGTGTACCATTTGAACAGCCAGCTTTTGGCACCGACTGCGTGAATGGCAATTGGGCCTGATTGCCACCAATCAGGCAATTGGGCCTGATGGGTGGGCCATTGAATTTGAGAAGGTAGAGCAGCAAACTCTAGCAAAGTGGTTGAGCGTCTTGCAGCTATAGCATTCCAGCCCTCTGGCTGTGCAGGCGGGTGATTGAGTCCGGTGTCTGGATGAGCCACGGTCATTGCAGGGTAGACACTCACCCATTTTGTCCCATTTCCTACCCTTCTTCTTCTGGTTGTAGCAGGAAGATGTGGGGCTGGAACGCTGGGCAGCAGCGGTGACGGCCCATGCTCGTTGGGCCGGACGGGGGGCTTGCTGGTTAGGCAGTGTTAGCTGCATTGATAGCTGGGTGGCCGTTTTCATTTGGAACACCATCCTGACAGCCTTGTCTCATTTCAGGTCACCCCCCCCCCCCCCGCCAGTATCATCTGCTCCCACAGCCACCCGCTCCTAGCATGTTCCACTAGCTTGTCACGCACCAGCTCTTCCTCGAAGTGGCCGAAGGCACACGTGCTAGCCAGTACATGAAGCTCGGTGACATACTGATAGATCTTCTCGTCCGCCCGTTGATTGTGCCAGTTGAAAGCGATTCTTCACGCGATGAGATTACGTACGCTGGCGAAATGTCTGTTTATCATAACAACACAGTCTTTGTATGTGCTCACAGGGCCGAGAGAGTGGAACACATGCTGTCCCTGGCTACCAAGACTGTGGATTAGCATCTCATTGCTAGCATCGTTTAAACCAGCACTGGTTGATAAAAGCCTGGAATTCCTTATGCCAGTGGGGCCAGGGGATCGGTGGCTCACGTTGTAGCACGAGGAACGGTTGCACGGGTTGTAATATTGCTGTTTTTATCCTTGTCACCATTGTTATTGTTGTGTATGTATACCAGCTGTATTCGTAAGATGGCGGCTGGGTTGGTCATGGGTTAGACTGAGGTGGCTACTGCCGGTTTCCGGTGGTGACGCCGCCCCTGGTATAAGAGTGTGGGCGGAAGAAACTCTGCCTCTTTTGTCGGGGAGCCACCTGGTCAGTGGGCGTGTGCCTAAGCCTCTTTATGTATATAACTATTTATTTGTAATGTCGTCGGCCTCCGTCGGTCTATGATGACCATGGAAGAGAATCCTAAACGTCTACTCTGCTGGAACAGCACTGCCTGTGGCTGAACAGGCCGATGCGCGAATGGCAGTCCCTGTCACACAGGTCGCACTTGTGGGTGGTCTCCGTGCTGCTGGGTCTGTGGCGGTTCTTCCTGCGGGTCCTTTTTTCATCTGCTGCAGCAGTCAGTCTCTCTTCACCCGCCTTGAGCTGTCTGGTCAGGGTGCCTCTCCATTTGGAGCGGTCCGTTGCAAGGTCCTCCCAGCGCTCTGTGTTGATCTCCAGGGCCTTCATGTCTCTCTTGCAGACGTCTCTAAAGCGCAGCTGTGGGCGGCCAACGTCTCTCCTGCCAGTCGCCAGTTCTCCGTAGAGGACGTCTTTGGGGATTCTGCCATTCTCCATACGGTGAACGTGGCCTAGCCAGCGGAGCTTGGGCTGCCTGAGTAGAGTGAACATGGAGGGAAGTCCGGCGTGGGACAGAACTTCTGTGTTGGGCACTTTGTCCTGCCAGGATATGTCCAGGATGTGGCGAATGCAGCGCAAGTGGAAGGAGTTCAGTCTCTTTTCCTGCCGGGGGTATGTTGTCCACGTCTCACTCCCATAGAGCAGTGTGCTGATGACGCAGGCGTTGTACACTGCCATCTTCGTCTTGACAGAGAGTTTGGGATTCTCCCACACTCGTGTGGTGAGGCGAGCGAGTGTGAAGGCTGATTTTCCAATCCTCTTGTCGATCTCTGTATCAAGGGAGAGGTTGTTGCTGATCGTGGACCACAGGTACGTGAACTTATTCACGACCTCCAGCTTGTAGTCGTCGATGGTGATGGTTGGTGGTGCTTCCGTGCCTTGCGTCAAGACATTAGTCTTCTTTAGGCTGATGGTAAGCCCAAAGTCCTTGCATGCCTGGGAGAAGCAGTCCATCAGGGTCTGAAGCTCCTGCTGTGTGTGGGTTGCAACTGCAGCGTCGTCTGCGAACAGCATGTCTCTGATTAGAGCCTTGCGTACTTTGGTTCTGGCTTTCAGGCGGGCGAGGTTGAAAAGCCTGCCGTCAGATCTTGTGTGCAGGTAGATTCCCTCTGTTGCTGTGCTGAAGGCATGCCTCAGGAGCATAGCAAAGAAAATCCCAAAGAGGGGTGGCACACGTACACAGCCCTGTTTCACTCCGCTGCGTATGTTGAATGGCTCTGAGACGTTGCCGTCGTGCTGCACTATCCCCTGCATGTTGGTGTGAAACGATTCGATGAGGCTTTGCAACTTTGGTGGGCATCCTATCTTTGGCAGGATCTTGAAAAGGCCCTCTCTGCTGACCAGATCGAACGCTTTGGTGAGGTCGATGAAGGCGACGTACAGGGGCATGTTCTGTTCTCTGCATTTCTCCTGGAGTTGGCAGATGGAGAATATCATGTCTACCGTCGATCGCTCAGCACGGAAGCCACACTGAGACTCGGGGTAGACACGTTTGGCAAGCTTCTGTAGACGAACAAGAACAACTCGTGCGTAGACTTTGCCAACAACGCTGAGGAGGGAGATGCCCCTGTAGTTGTTGCAGTCGCTTCTCTCCCCTTTGTTTTTGTAGAGGGTGATGATCTTGGCGTCCCTCATGGGTGCCTTGCCAGCGGCCAAGCTATCAATGGCCTTGCTGAGTTCGTCGATGGTTGGCTTTGCGTCAAGTTCATCCATGGATGGCAGGCAGTCGATGGCATCAAGGGCTGACGGTGTCACGGTGTTCTGTCTGGAGTAGAGGTCGGAGTAGTGTTCCACCCATCTCTCCATCTGCTTGTTCTTTTCTGTGATCATCTCCCCAGTGGAGGATTTGAGGGGGGCCGTCTTGCTCTGAGCCAGACCAAGTGCTTTCTTGATGCCATCGTACATACCACGGATGTTCCCTGTTATGGCAGCAGTTTGGATGTCTTGGCTGAGCTGAGTCCAGTACTCGTTGGCACAGCGCCGAGCAGTCTGCTGAACTTTGCTTCTCGCAGCCCTTAGAATCTGGAGATTCTTCTCGTTTGGGTACTTCTTGTACTCAGCAAGTGCTGAGCTCTTGGCTTCAGTGACGGGGATCATCTCAGTCAACTTGGCATCAAACCAGTCCTGTGACTTCGAGGTCTTCCTCCCAAAGGTAGCCAAGGCTGTGCGGTGGATGGTGTTTCGCAGCTCTTCCCACTTCTGCTTTGCAGATTCTCCTTCTTGTGGTACACCAAGTTCCTTTACAAAGGTGGAGGCAAACTGCTCAACAGGTTCTGGTTGGGCCATCTTGCTGGTGTCAATCTGTGCCTTTCCAGGCTGTCTAACACGATGGAATTTCTTCAGCTGCAGCATGACCTTGCAACACACCAATGAATGGTCTGTGTCGCAATCTGCACTCTGGAACAAACAGGTGATTAGCACGTTCTTCAGTGAGGTGCGCCTGGTCAGGATCAAGTCCAGCTGGTGCCAGTGCTTTGAGCGCGGATGTCGTTTTATTTGTAATAAAACTCCGTAAAACCTACAAACAATGACGTGCTCATTTCTACCAGTTATGGACATAACAGTTATGTCTAAGAATGAGGTGCTGACAATGGACGTGAACCGAACTCTCCTTTATTTAACGCACAACTGAATATTTACAGAAGGGTGGTGCTGCCCTGCACCATGGCCAGTTCGCCACGTGATGACGTCACCTACGGCGCACCACCATGTCCAAACATCACACCGTCCACCTTCAGACTCCTCCTACTGGACCTCTGAAAAACACCTTTATACCTCCTCAATGAGCTGACATGTGAATGTCATCAGATTTTAGCTCGAATGTCTCTGATCTTCACACGTTTCCTGTTGACAGCCAGCATGTCCATGTGGGCCCCACCACAGGTCCATGTCTGTGATGGCGAGTGGCAGCGAGATTGACTGAGGGGGTGGCACCCCCTGGTACCGCCTGGTACCGCCTGGCCATGTGGGCTCCCTTGGTCCTGTCTTATGGATCTATGTGGGTTTGTCCATGGGTTCCAGGTTGGTCCCATCTGTGTTTGCCCACATGCTTTCCCTGTTTACACATTTTCAACTCATTTTTATCATAAATTTGCTGTTTTCTTGTAAATTTGTGACTTTTCCCCCAATTTGATACGTTTTTTCTTCAAAATTTCAAACTTTCTCATAAATTTGCAACTTTATTTTTACTGTAAATTTGCATCTTTTTCCTCATAACTTTATTTTCTTGTAAAGTTCTAAATTTTTTCTTACAAATTTTCTAACTTTTTTGTTGTAATTTTGGAACTTTCTCATAAATTTGCCCTTTTGTACTGTAATGTTGCTAATTTCTATTTTGCTATTTGTGTTTTTTTCCATAAATTTGCAAACTTTTTCTTGTAAATTTGGAGCTTTCTCAAAAATTTCAACTTTTTTTAACTGTAAAGTTACAACTTTTCCTCATAAATGTATATTTTCTCATAAATTTTCCATTTATTATATATTTGATACTTTTTTGTTAATTTGCAACATTTTCTAAATTTTTCCTCAGAAATTTGGGACTTTTTCTTGTAAATTTGCTCCTTTTTTGTAAATTTGCCACATTTTTCTCATAAATTTGTGACTTTTTTGCATAATATTTTTCTACGGTGTCAATATTATTGAAACCTGCTCACCCATATTAAATCCATGTGGTGCCCAGATGAGTTTAAAGTGGGTAAGCAGAGGTAAAGTCCATGTGGGCAAAGACAGATGGGGCCAACAATGGAACCCATGGACAAACCCACATGGACAGCCCAGTTTAACCACCTTCAATTTCATTTGTGTATCAGAAGTTTGCATTTCGGATTTAAAGCTTCAATAATGAGAAAAGAGCAGATCCAGTTTGTCACTGTGAGTTAAAGTTGAATCCAGAATCCAGACAGAAGGATTTATATTGCAGGGAAACATTTTTCCACCTGATTAATGAGATGAATTTGAAATGAAAAAGGAGACATGTGCAGTGAAATATTTCTACTGTTTCTGCTGCAGTGGGCTCAGCCATGAGGAGCATTCCTCAGCAGTGATGAATCTGATTCTCCTTCAGCTCTGTGACTCTTTTTTCTGCTGCGCATTATTAACACTGCCATGAATAAATGCCTGACTGTGGCCCACAAACCACAGAGTGACCATAAAGCAGCAGCAGCAGCAGCAGGGGCTGATGGGATTGCTGATCAATACCCATTTCATTTCATTTTTCAGAGCCTCATTAGCACCAGCAGGACCAGGAACTTTATTGTGAGCTCCAGACAGGAACAAAAACAGATTATAAAAACCAAGATGGAGCAGACTGGACCCAATTGAAAGAAGTGATTTTATTAAACAAAAAAAAAACAACTTTTTAAAAACACAGTGATGAAAAAAATGTTAAAATTCATTATAAAAAAAAATCTTAAAACAATATGTGAAAAGGTTGCAGCTTTAAAGGTTCCATTTCCTGCCCTTTTCCCACATGTTGAACAGCTCCCATGGGTCTTCATGAAATGTTTGTGACATATTTTGGTCAAATTTTCTTTAATTGTTTAATTATTGCAGCATCATTGTGAATCATGTTTTGCAGCCTTCCTCAGAATGGCTTGTTTCAGTGCATGTCTCTAAATGGTAAAAAGGCAAATGGCGTTCACTTATAGCGCTTTTCCTCATCTCTAGATGACCAAAGCGCTTTACAGATCCACCCTCCACTGATGGTGGCAGAGCTGCCATGCACAGGTGCTGGCCTGACCCACCAGGAGCAGCTGGGGGTTCAGTGTCTTGCTCGAGGACACTTCGACATGAAGACTGCAGACAGAGCAGGAATCGAATCCTTGACCCTCTGATCAGTAATCAGCCGCACTATACCTGCGCCACAGCCGCCCCCTGTAAATGTCCAAGAGCTGCAGTTAACTCTGCCCTCCCTCTTACATCATTATTGCTAATACCTTGGGTTGTGCTCCCGAGCCAGCTAATGTGAATTTAAAGAATGAACAAAATCAAGCATCATTGGTGGACAGACTATGATGGGTCCCTGGAGGACAGTAAGACCAGAAACATTCAGGGATGAATGGCTAAACTGCTAGCTTCAGCTAGCTACCTTGGGTCTTGGTACTAAGCTAAAATAACATCTGTCTGAGGTGATCTGTCTTATCAGCCTTTTCCCTGCCGAGGTGAGCTCTAATGTCATTCGACTGACCGGTGCTGACCACCTAGCTGAGCTAATGCTAACAGTTCAATGTGGCATCACAGTTAAAAAAAAAAAAATAACAAAATACTCCAGAATGAGGCAAGATATTGACTGTGGGTCAGTGAACCAAGTGGAAACAGGGATGTTTGTTAGTGTGACTGAAATCTGAAGAAAATAACAATATAAACCACACCTGGTAAGCTAACTCATTAGTAGCACAGTTAGCGCTGCAGCTAACGCCGTTGGCACTCTGCTTGTCTCCATGACAGACAGGTGGGCTGGCCAATGACAGAGCAGCAGGTAGGTATCAGGACTGAGGTTCCCTTGTGTTGACGCACAGGAAAAATCCTGAAAGTGTTAAAACAGCTCCTCAGAGGCAGAAACGATACAAAGGATGGTTGGTTTTTTTAAGAGGAGTGTTTTGATGCTGTTTTTGATAATCATGAGTTTCAGAAGATTAAAACCTACAAACACGCCATTTAAACTTTAAACAAACGTCTCAATAAGCTCCCATAAAATAATTCACAAGAACAAAACTTTTAAACTCAGATAAATAGGTCAGGGACACTTATAACTCCTGTTCTTAATGACTGCTGTTATATATTTATGTATGTGTGTACTTGTATTATTTATTGTGTTTTATTTCATTTATTATGTACTACATCCATTGTGTATGTGTGGATTGTGTGGTTGCAGCACGGGTGTCAAGTCCAAGACAAATTTCCCCTTGAGGGACAATAAAGTTTATCTTATCTTATCTTAAAAACAATTGTTAAAATTTCCAAAGAACCCAGTCAGCATGTCCATGTGGGCCCACCAAAGGTTAACCAGATGAACTCCGGGATTCCGCGGGCAGTCACGTCTCTGCGTCGTAGTGCGTCTCAGTGCGCACTGAAAAAAAAAAAAAAAAGCTGCATTTCCATTCTTCCAGTGCAGACACAGCCGTGAACAGAAAGCCAAAGGAGTGTTTGATTGGTTTAGATTTGATTGACCTCTCATTCGACTAATAAGAGCCTTGAATTGGGTTTCTGAAACCTTGAAGAACCAATGACTGAAAACCTAGCAAGAAGGACCTGCCTACCAACGGCTGCGAATACAACGAGCCAATTGATGCAGAGAAGTTTGACGATTGACGTGTCGTTTAGCCAATGAAATTCTGAATTCAGCAATACCTGACATGCCTTTGTTATGTGTTTATATTGCCGTTAAAACACGTGCGTCCCCGTGCATAAAATCTTTTTTGCCTAAGCCACTGGGTGACTCACATTGAGACCTATGCGTAACGGTACCGTTAGCCACTCTCAGCCATTAGCCAGTCTTTTTTTATTACTACTGTTCTTATTTGTTTTGAAAAATGGTTTGCAAAAGCTGCAATCATGGAAGCGGAGATGGTTTGACCGGGTCAGGTGACCAGAACCACGAGTCCGTAACAACCGGACCAGCTTCATGTTTGTCTGACAATGAGGAACAGATGTTCGCCAACGACACTGCGGTTGTGGACAGGTAAGTCTTATAATCTAAATTATTCTTTATCGATAAAATTAGTAATAAAAATAACTTTTGACCAGTCGGTAATTACAAGGGTCCCACTTGGCGACGTTTTTGTGTGCGCCGTGGGGGAGGGGGGGTTTATTTGTTGCTGTGTATATTGCAGAAAAATTTAATAATTTTTTAGTATAATTTTTATTTCACTGTAGGCTATTTTTTCCTGTTTTTTTTTTGTTTTTTTTTTTAAAAAAAGGAACTGTGCTGTGTATGTCTGGGTTATTATGCCTTTGTTTTACTGTGTAAACGTGATCTGGTGAAATGGAGCCCTGACCATGCGAGCACACTATTGTGAGCACCCCAGGTGGACCTCGGTATTCAGTCTGTACATTTTCAATCCAGTGATTTACAAAGTGATTCATAATTTTCTAAAGCCTCATTCAGAACATTATAGTCCCACAGACTGGTTTTCATCTGGGGCAGCATTTATAAATCTCTGGATGGAGAATGTTCCTGTACATGTACAGACTGGATTCCGTGGTCCACTTGGGGTGCGCACTTGGTCAGGGGTCCAGTTGACTTGTATCTGTGTAAACTGGTGAGATAGTGAACTCTGGAAAAATTGGAGGGGGGAGAGGGTTGTTTTTATGTATACTTTAGAGAAATGTATTAATTTTTTGCATAATTTTTCTTACACTGTAGGCTATTTTTGCCTGTAAAAAAAACAAAAAACAAAACAGGAACTGTGCTGTGTATGTCTGGGTTGTTACCCCTTGGTTTTACTGTGCAAACTGCTGAGATAGTGAACTCTGGAACATAGCTTTCCAAACTGTGCCATCTGGCACAGTTTGGCACGGTTCAAGAGCGCCTTGTTACAACCTGAGAATAAAGCTGTGTAATATATTCATTTTTTGTGGCATTGTTACAAAATTTTGACCTGAGCTTGAAAACACTTGGTTCTACATTTCTATTGTTTTCCAGCCAGTATCTGACAGCTGTATGTTATTTGCAAGCATTTATATCTAAAAAAAAAAAACACCCAGGCAAACTTTATTTCATTCAAATTCAGTATGTTTAGATGATTGTTACTCAGTGACAGGAGCACTTAGAGAGATTATGACTGTTTTGCCAAAAAATTGAGAGTGTTTTCTTTTAAATGAGACCAACCCCATGAAGATGCTGCAAAGGGTTGAAGAACAGCTTTTGATTTACTTTGGGCATGTTATTTTTAGGCGTTTTTAGGGAAATTGACCAGAGTGCAAGGGGTTAAAAAATCCCTTTAGTGTACAATTCAAAAATGTAAGATCACCACACCAAGTGTCTCACATTTCAAAAGTGCAAACATAACTCATCCCCCTCTCCCACAGAACACAAAATATTCCCTACAGTCCATCTATTGGTGAATACCTCCAAATTGTCCACCATTTTATAGTAAGAATACTCCACCTGGAGCCTGACTTTTAACAAGGCCTTGAAAACAAACACAGGATCCACATTGCCAGTGTTAATAGTCCGATTTTTTCTTGTCAGCCAGATGGCAAGTTTAGCAGTACCAGATAGGAAGCTGATCAAAGTGTGCACAGACTTCTTTGCTACTTTATTCAGTTCAACAGGTTAAAATGACCCTAATTTTTATTTATTTATTTTTTTTAATCAGTTTATGGTGGAAAATCTGATTAAAGAAACATATTTGGTCTTTGATGGGAAAATTCTATTTTACACTGGCGGAGTGGTTAGCAGTGCGACAGCACAGCAACTCACCCTTGGCCGGGGGATCCTGGGTTCGATCCCAGCCCCCGACCAACAGAGATCTGTGTGGAGTTTGCATGTTCTCCCCATGTCTGCGTGGGTTTGCTCTGGGATTTCTCCGGTTTCCTCCCACATGCCAAAAACATGCAAGTTAGGTTAACTGGCACCAAAACTGGGGATTCTAAATTGTCCTTAGGTATGACTGTGAGAGTAAATGGTTGTCTGTCTCTCTGTGTTGGCCCTGCGATGGACTGGCGATCTGTCCAGGGTGTACCCTGCCTCTCGCCCAAAGATGCTGGGATAGGCTCCAGCCCCCCCCGCGACCCGAGCAGGATTAAGCGGAAGAAGATGAATGAATATATGAATTTTTCTATAAAGCTTAATGTGTGATAATGATTCTGTACCTACTCAGGAAATCCTGTAACCATATAAGGAGTTGTTGAGCAGTGGAAAAATACAGATAGAGGGATGCTTGGGTGACTGTTTAGTCTCAGAACTAGTTTTAACCAGGTTTTCTGCAGGGACTCAGTAGAAACAATCTTATCATACTAAGGCGTGGATGAACCAATCAAGAAGCGATAACACCCCAACGGTCCCTGGGTGGAAGAAGAAGATATATTAGACACACTACGTTCAGATAAGACAATGCTCTGGCAGACTCTAAGAACTGTGCTCTGTAATGTTTTCTGCTGATTATCAATCAATCAATCAATTAAGGTTTATTGTCAATACTACCGTACGTGCAAGACATACAGGAGAATTGAAATTTGACTTGACATTGGGCGCACTCTATAAGCGCATCCCAGCGCCGCGGCAGCCTTGAGGCGCCAGTCATACAGTGGGGGTAAAGAGGGAAGGGGTAGGAATGACACAGTAGGCGAGAGAAAAAAACATAGTTATCAGAATAGCGCTCAGTGAGCGAGATTATGATTACAAGAAAAAAAACCCTCAATGCACATTTAGCAGTCAAACAATACACACGTTGACAAAGAGCGATGAGAGACCAGTGTGTGTGTAATCAGCATATATAATCAGTGTGAGTGCAGTGTTGAATGTATCATTTGTTGATGTACACAGAGGGGGGCGTCTCCTGGCAACGGATAGTTGTTATAATCATGTTTTCAAAACACAGATAAGCATGTCCAGAGTCTCTCTCTTCGTGCATGCCAGATGGCAAAGTTCTGTATTAGACACATGATAGCGCTGTCCTTGAAGAGTCCAGTCTGCTGAACAGCAGCAATTGATGTTAATTGTTTGGGTTAAGAGAAGCCAAACTCTTCTTCTGTTTTGTCTTCATCCAGGAGGTGAGGGCGCCGAATCAAGGTCAACGCACATTTCACTCAGAGCATAGAATTTCCATCTCTCTTGCGATTCTGTGCTTCATAATTTCCATATACAGGCTTTAAAATCATTCCCTGGAGAGCACCAGTGACTCCAGATGTATACCATCTTCTGAATCAGCATTCAGTTCACCATTGCCGCTATCAGTGCACTCCCCGACTGGTCGAATTTGTTGTTGAAGGAGCATTGCCGGGTCCGCTTTGATCAGCTCTCCCAACTTCTTTAATTTCTGATACATCAGGAACTCCAGAGCCAAAATAGAAATCCTGTGATCAAGCCAAACAAATAGAGATGTCTTCCGCATCTCAGTCGAATCACAGACACATGAATTCCCAATTGTCCATGAGTCCTGGGCTCCCCCTAGCCCAATCTTCTTTTGAAGTGGTGTCAATCACATATAAAGCCCACCAAATCCATAATTTTCCATTTGGAATAAGATTCAGCCAGAATAAGAGCGACACAGACAGAGACAGGACACAGCAAGCTGGGATAGTGAAGAGGGGAGAGGAGTGGGGAGGAGGGAGAGAAAATGCGACTGCTCTCTATGAAGGTCGGAAGAAAAAGAGCGCTTAGATTAGTGCTCTCATTAAATTTGCTGAAGCTTTGATCCTGCCTGTTCATTGACTGAGCATCATATATCCTAAGGAGGAATTTTTTCAACATAGTGGCTGCCCGAACAGGGACCTCAATATCCTTCCTTCCGGTGGAGGACACCTCCAATACTGTGCATGGCAACCCAAAGACCTCCCACACCGGCTCCAGTGAGACAGCTTGACCAAAGTGAGGCCCCGGAGGGACTCTCCCACCAGACCAGGAAGGTGACGGGGTCCAACCCAGAGGCAACTGGATCGAAGTGACTAAATTTAATACTGAAGCTTTAAAAAGATTGGAAATAGTTAATCGGGGTTGGAGTCCCTGACGGTAAAAGAAAATAATTGGGTATTAAGTCCCAATTATGGGTATCAAATTCCAATTATGGGTATCAAGTCCTTATCAAGAAGGAGTGAAAGTCTCTTTCTAGTAATTAAGTCTCGATCAAGAAGGAGTTAGTCTCTTTCTAATAAAAAAAAATGCAGAGGAAAAGTTAATATTTATATAACTAAATAATATAATAATAAAATATAACTAAAATAATATAATAATAAAACTGAATAAACAAGATTCAAATAAAAGGATGTCATAAAACATTATGGGGAGTAATCAAAGCACACAAAGGAAAAGAGAAGGACAGAACAGAAAGATAAAAGGATGTTGTAAAGTTTGTTCTTGTGTGTGTTGCTGTATGAAACAGGAAGAGCCTAATGACATAAATGTGTTGTCTGGTGATGGTAACTTTATGCATAGACAGGATAAGGAAAGTACACGATACTTAGGGAAGTGGAGAAGGACGTTTGGGTTTGTTGGCAAATTAAAGGTTGATGAATGTGAAAGTTTTGTAGAAGCCATAAAACAGAAAGGGAAAGCAGCAAAAGGAAGGAGGAGAAATATGGACTGGAGGAAGCATAGAAGGGGTTGGAGACAGCAAAAAAGTGTAAGGCTGACATGGATGCTGTAGCAGTAAAGTGCAAAGACAATGACAAAAATAAGAAACATCACGAATAGAAAAAGGACTTGTCTAACATTTTGTCTGTCTTGTCTATCAGCGAGGACGAGTGTGATCACTGGCGTGGTTCCGAATCCTCCTCCCTACCCCGCTGTCTACCCAAACCTTGCGGAAGTAGTCCAAGCTGCAGGGGTCACGGCTGCATCCCCACCCTCAGCACTGCTGCTGGAAGCCACTCCTCCACCTCTTCCACTCACCGATGTTAACCCTTCTTGTGTCTTGGTTTCATGGACACAGAAAGCGCCCTCACTGTTGATGTCGCAGTTCTACGCCTGTCATGTGATGTGGCCTTAAACCATAAAAAATCCCCAGTTGTACTAAGTGTTCCACCTCACATGGTGGCAGACATGTATACAGACGTGGACAAAATTGTTGGTACCCCTCTGTTAATGAAAGAAAAACCCACAATCGTCACAGAAATAACTTGAATCTGACAAAAGTGGTAATTTATAAAAATTCTATGAAAATTAACCAATGAAAATCAGACAATGCTTTTGAATTGTGGTTAAACAGAATTATTTTAAAAAATGAACTCATGAAACAGGCCTGAACAAAAATGATGGTACCCCTAGAAAAGACTGAAAATAATGTGACCATAGGGACATGTTCAACCAAGATGTCTTCTAATTAACATCACAGGTGTCTACAAACTTGTAATCAGTCAGTCGGCCTATTTAAAGGGTGACAAGTAGTCACTGTGCTGTTTGGTGACATGATGTGTACCACACTAAACATGGACCAGAGGAAGCAAAGGAGAGAGCTGTCTCAGGAAATTAGAAAGAAAATTATAGACAAGCATGTTAAAGGTAAAGGCTATAAGACCATCTCCAAGCAGCTTGATGTTCCTGTGACTACAGTTGCACATGTTATTTAGAAATTTAAGATCCACGGGACTGTAGCCAACCTCCCTGGACGTGGCCTCAGGAGGAGACGGATAATACGAATGGTAACAAAAGAGCCCAGAACAAACTCTAAACACATTCATGGTGAACTCCAAGGTCAAGGTACAGTACATCAATGTCAGATCGCACCATCCGTCGTTGTTTGAGCCAAAGTGGACTTCATGGGAGACGACCAAGGAGGACACCACTGTTGAAAACAAATCATAAAAAAGCCAGACTGGAATTTGCCAAACTGCCTGTTGACAAGCCACAAAGCTTCTGGGAGAATGTCCTATGGACAGACGAGACTAAACTGGAACTTTTTGGCAAGGCACATCAGCTCTATGTTCACAGACGCAAAAATGAAGCATACCAAGAAAAGAACACTGTCCCTACTGTGAAACATGGAGGAGGTTCTGTTATGTTCTGGGGCTGCTTTGCTGCATCTGGCACAAGGTGTCTTGAATCTGTGCAGGTTACAATGAAATCTCAAGACTATCAAGGTATTCTAGAGAGAAATGTGCTGCCCAGTGTCAGACAGCTTGGTCTCAGTCGCAGGTCATGGGTCTTGCAACAGGATAATGACCCAAAACACACAGCTAAAAACACCCAAGAATGGCTAAGAGCCAAACATTGGACTATTCTAAAGAGGCCTCCTATGAGCCCTGATCTAAATCCTATTGAACATCTGTGGAAGGAGCTGAAACATGCCGTCTGGAGAAGGCACTCTTCAAACCTGAGACAACTGGAGCAGTTTGCTCATGAGGAGTGGGCCAAAATACCTGCTGAGAGGTGCAGAAGTCTCATTGACAGTTACAGAAATCGTTTGATTGCAGTGATTGCCTCAAAAGGTTGTGCAACAAAATATTAAGTTAAGGGTACCGTAATTTTTGTCCAGGCCTGTTTCATGAGTTTGTTTTTCTAAAATAATTCTGTTGAACCACAATTCAAAAGCATTGTCTGATTTTCATTTGTTAATTTTCATAGACTTTTTTATTACCACTTTTGTCAGATTCAAGTTATTTCTGTGACCATTGTGGGTTTTTCTTTCATTAACAGAGGGGTACCAACAATTTTGTCCATGTCTGTAACTTACTGCTCTTGCCTTGGAGGGCTAATGACTCCCAAATAACCACCCAAAAACCTCACTTCTGGAACACAAAAGAAGAAGAGTTTGTAAACAAATGTTGATGTGTGCCATTGCAACACGGAGGAGGCATTTGCTCCAAAATTTGCCAACTATAATTCTAAAAAGAGATTATTTGTTATAACAGAGGGTGGCCAAAGCTGGTTAATTTTCACCTGCCATCGACCCCAGCGCCATGTGACTGGACAGAGCAATCGCGTCGGTTCCATGTCATCATATAAGATAAATTGTGGTGGAATAAAAGCGAAATTGAGGTGGAATAATCTTAAGAGTTTCTGGATGTGGGAGAGAAAACAACAATGACCAAGAGAAGACAAAATAATGACCAGGATGACAAAGATGGACGAAATGAGCCGCCTGGCCAGCAGTAAGTCTGATGAATTTCTTTGTGTGTTTACATTGTACTGATTTTCTGGTTCATATACTTTGAAGATAAGATAACAAAAAACCCAAAACAAAAAACGGTGACAAAAAACAAAACCATCCTTTGTGTAAATATGTCCAAAGTCCACTTTTGACTGAAAGTTATGTAATTCAATATGGCTGCCGTGGCATTATGCAAATTAGATGCATAAATTTACTCCTATCTCAAACTTTGGATCATATTCTACATATTTTTCTCTCGGCGCCACACGAGTCGGCTGCCTTTTGCAACAGCGGCTCGATTCCGAGTCTTTTTCCCTTCCTCTCTCTTTTGATCCGTCTTTTTTTTTCACCCCACTTATATCACGGACACACAGATCGTCCTAAATGTCTCCTGAGCCGGTGGACGGAGCCACTGTCTATAGCAGGATACGATACAGCAGAGAACAGCTGCTAGCATTTAACCGCCACCCGGTCCCATTGGAAAAACTCGACATACCGAGAGAACTGAGGCGAAAACGCCGCGGCTGCCGGGCTGGAGTAAGGCGGAGGACAAAAAATATAAGGTACAGACGCTCCCTTCCATCTGTTGTCATGGGAAATGTACGGTCGATACTGGGAAAGTTAGATGAGCTAGCGGCTATCTCCCGTTATGATAGCACATACCGGGAGTGCTCTCTCCTTTTGTTTACTGAGACGTGGCTAACTGAACTAGCAGCAGATGCTAACATTGAGCTGGAGGGTTTTCACATGATACGAGCTGACCGAACACCAGACAGTGGCAAGGCTAGGGGCGGTGGAGTGATAATGTATGTTAACAACAACTGGTGCAGACCGGGACATATCACTGTTAAACAACGACACTGCAGCAAAGACATTGAGTTGCTAGCTGTTAGCATGAGGCCTACATATCTCCCGAGAGAACACTCACACGTGATCTGCATTGTTGTTTATGCAAATCCGACGGCGAACGCTGGGACAGCACGTGACGTCATCCATTCAGTAACCAGCAGGCTGCAGACAGAACACCCAGATGCTCTTCTCCTCATCTCAGGCGATTTCAACCATGTTTCACTGTCTCCCATTCTACCCACGTTCACCCAGTATGTCACATGCCACACTAGAGACAATAAAACACTGGATTTATTCTACGCAAACACTAAGGAGGCGTACACCTCATCACAACTCCCCCCACTCGGGAGATCGGATCACAACTTGGTTCATCTCCGGCCGGTGTACAAACCCCTAGTGCACAGACAACCTCCGGCCATGCACACTGTGGAGTTATGGTCTGAGGAGACAATGGACACCCTAAAGGGCTGTTTTGAAGCCACCGCCTGGAAGCAGCTCTGCGATCCACATGGTGAGGACATCGATGGCCTCATTCACACCTTCACGGGCTACCTCAGCTTCTGTGTGGACAAATCCGTTCCCACCAAGACCATACGGCGTCACTCAAACAACAAACCCTGGATCAACCCTGAGATAAAAACACTTCTGAGAGAGAAGAAGAGGATCTTCAGGTCAGGGAACAGGGAGATGCTGAAGTCCGTACAGAGGGAGCTGAGGAGAAAGATCAGAGAAGGCAAGGACAGCTTCAGGAAGAAGATGGAGGACAAGCTGCAACAGAGCGACATCAGCGGGGTCTGGAGAAACCTCAAAACCATCTCGGGGCTCCAGAATACCTCCCCCCAGGCCACAGGGGGCAGGGAGTGGGCGAACAACCTGAATCTGTTTTTCAATAGATTTGACCAACCGCCCTCCCCCCTGACTGCACAACAACCACTGCTGCCTCTAAAGAAATCAAGTCCTGCTGCCCACTCCCCACTCCACCAACACCCCCCCACTCCCAACACACAGCCCCCCATCCTGACCCTGACCAGGACCCAGGTGAGGACGGAGCTGAGGAAGATCAAGGCGAGGAAGGCGCCGGGACCGGACGGCATCAGCGCAACGCTCCTCAAGTCCGGTGCAGACCAGCTGTGTGGGATTGTGACGTATATCTTCAACATGAGCCTGAAACTGGGGAGGGTACCACAGCTGTGGAAAACATCTTGTGTGGTACCTGTACCAAAAACTTCCCACCCCAAAGACCTGAACAGCTACAGACCGGTGGCCTTGACGTCCCACTTGATGAAGACCCTGGAGAGACTGCTCCTTGCTCACCTCCGCCCCCTGGTGGAACCAGCGATGGATCCACTCCAGTTCGCCTACCAGCATGGCATTGGGGTGGAGGATGCGGTGATCTTCCTCCTTCACCGTTCTCTGTCCCACCTGGAGAAGCCCGGGAATATGGTGAGGATCATGTTCTTTGACTTCTCCAGTGCTTTCAACACCATCCAACCGATGATCCTGAAGGACAAGCTGCTGCGCGCAGGGGTGGACCAGCACCTGTCATCATGGATCCTGGACTACCTCACGAACCGGCCTCAGTTTGTGAGAACCCGGGACTGTGTGTCCGACACGATCATCAGTAGCACGGGGGCCCCCCAGGGAACGGTGCTGGCTCCCTTCCTGTTCACTCTTTATACTGCGGACTTCTCACACAACACAACACACTGCCATCTACAGAAGTTCTCTGATGACTCTGCGATCGTTGGCCTCATCTCCAATGGAGATGAAGCTGAGTACAGAGGGCTTATCCAGGACTTCGTGGACTGGTGCCATCGGAACTGCCTCCAGATCAACGCGAGGAAAACTAAGGAGCTGGTGGTGGACTGCCGCAGGCATGGGCAGCCCCTCACAGTACCAGTAAATATACAGGGAACAGACATCGAGATGGTGACATCCTATAAGTACCTGGGTATTCATCTGAACAATAAACTAGACTGGTCACACAATACTGATGCACTCTACAAGAAGGGACAGCGCAGGCTGTTCCTGCTGAGGAGACTCAGGTCTTTTGGTGTACAAGGGGCGCTGCTGAAGTCATTCTATGACACGGTGGTGGCATCAGCCATCACTTTTGGAGTGGTCTGCTGGGGCAGTGGCATTACTGCAGCCGATAGGAAGAGACTGAACAAACTGATTAAGAAAGCTAGCTCTGTCCTGGGGCAGCGCCTTGATCCGATGGAGGAGATAGGAGAGAGAAGGACGGTGGCTAAACTGTCATCTCTGCTGGAGTCCGAGTTCCACCCTATGCAGGACATACTGAATGCACTGAGGAGCTCATTTAGCAGCAGACTACATCATCCCAGGTGCACAACCGAGAGGTTTCGTAGGTCCTTCCTACCAACGGCTGTCAGACTGTACAACCTAAGCAGGGCTGCTCGCAGAGATAGCAAAAAGACGTAACAAACTAATAGTTTTTTGAATGCAAAAGATGCAATAGACTTACACAATGGTCCCCTCCGGCATACAACTAGGAACATACCGGTCGCTATGGAGGGTGAGAATATGTATGGGCACATAATCATACCATGTAGGATAACTAAGTAGACGGTTATGCTGTTTCTTTCCATCTAGCAACAATGCTCTGCACTGTGTGTGTTTATATATTTGCATATTTATTCCATCTAGCTACAATGCTCAGCACTGGGTGTGTTTATATATTTATATATCTACATATTATTCCATCTAGCTACATTGCTCCGCACTGTGTGTGTTTATATACTTGCATATTTATTCCACCTAGCTGCAATGCTCCGTACTGTGGGTGTTTATATATTTACATATTTATTCCATCTAGCTACAATGCTCTGCACTGTGTGTTCATATATTCATATATTTATTCCATCCAGCTACAATGCTCTGCACTGTGTGTCTGTGTGTGTGTGTGTATATATATATATTTTATAGTAATACGTACATATGTTTATTAGCTGCTCTTGCTTGCTTGTTTTTTTTTCTTGCCTTCTGATTGTTGCTCTGAGTGTTGCTATCCCTGTGCTGTTGCAATCCTGGAATTTCCCCGTTGTGGGACTAATAAAGGCTTATCTTATCTTATATTTCTAATTGACAGTAAGCCATTATCTCTTACCACTTTCAAGTTATAGCCTTGGAAATCTCTGACATCTGAACAGAATATTTTCTTGAAAAAAATCTTGACCACCAGGGGTTGCCTGGAGTAAAAGTGCGCCACAGACAGTCATTGGGTGAAGCCAAAGAAAATCAAGCTGGAAAGAGACTATGGGACCCACGACCAGCCACACAGAGACACCAAAGAATTAAGTAAATATGCACGCATTACTGCTCCACCCCCACATTCATCACAAATAATAAAACAAGAAAATAATTCAAGATTCAAAGACTTTATTATCATGTGCACAGTTAAGAAATGCAACATTTCCTGAGCAATGAAATTCTTACTCTGCTAGGTACAAAACAATACTAATGAGGTTATAACTCAGAACAAAACCACAGAATAACAAGAGAAAACAAGAAGAATGAAATTTGAAATTCCCTCGGTGACTATCATGGACAGAGTGATATTGATGTCAAAGATGATATGAACCTGAGATGGCATAAGCTTATGTACAGTGTGCAAATGAGCAGTATACAAATTAGCTCCCAGTGTGAGAATTCTCTGTAATGATAATACCAGTAGACTGTACATGATAAATAGCAGCAGAGTTGATATGGACATGAGACGAGGTGAGACTATGTACACTGTACAAATGAGCAATGTGCAAATTTAGCAACCGGTGTGTGAGTTCCTATTTGCAAAGCTGTGTTGCAGAGTTTTGGGAGTTTATTTGTTCAGGGATCTGATGGCAGTGGGAAAGAAGGAGTTTTTCAGTCTGGTTGTTCTGCATTTCACACTTCTGTACCTCCAGCCTGAGGGTAGAAGTGTGAACATTCTGTACTGCTGAACAATTCCCTATGATCAAACTTTCAAACCCTGCCTATAGGGGACCTCCGCAGAAGGGGGAAGCCAACCCGAACGCCTCACATTTTCAGCCCACAGTCATGGTGTATCGATCATGGACTGATGCTGATTTTTCTGATGCTGTGAAGGAGATTCCATACTCTAAAGATAAACCCACAGAGTTTTTTTGAAGGGATGGCTAATCTCCTTGACGGTTTCAATTTAAATGGGCATGAAACTGAACGGGCATATCGAAAAGTATTGAAAGTTGATTGCTGTACTGTGTCGGGAGATTGGAACTCAAGAGACGGTAGTGGTCACATTTTACCTCCAGATACTGGTGAACAAAAGGCACAAGTTATGACATTAAATGGCTGAATTCAATCTAAATGGCGAGTAAAACATGATTGGATGAGAATCCAGAATACAACACAAAATAAGGAATAAAGTGTGGAGACATTCAGAACTAGGTTGCAGGATGTTTCTGATAGCCATTCTGACCTAACTAAGCCTGGTGATGACTCTGGTGATGAACCTTACTGGCAACATTTAAAAAATGTGTTTTTGCAAAATATTCATCCACATCTAGCTGAATACATACGCAGGCATCTGGTGACTACCGTACTAGTCCATTTAATGATGTACTAGCTTATGCTAAACATGCAGAGAGATTAGAGGAGGAGCGAAGGGAGAAGGAAAAGAAAAAATCAAAAGAAAAGCCAACTACTGTTTATGTGACTACTGACCCCAGGGGGGCTGAGGCTCCCCTTGAACTGTCTTCTACCAGGGTGCTGTGAGAGGTGGAAGACAGCAGTGGAGGAGGGGCAGAGGATGGAGAGGCAGAGGGCGTGGCCATTGGACCCGCTATGAACAATCAGAAGGGCAGGACGTTTGCTGCCAATGTGGACAAAGAGGACACTGGCAAAGGGAGTGTCCTCAATGCCAACAGCAATCAGGAGGAGGGGGAGGATTCCAGGGGCCACTACCACAGGCCACACCCAACTGGACTGCGTGACTAGCAACAAGACAGATAAGTGAACCCACTCCCACAGTTGACATGACACAGCAGACATTTTTCATTTACCTAACTTTGACCTGATGGCCTCTAACTGTGTATGTCACCAAACTGCAACATGACCCCTAGTGGTCAACAGTGGTAAAGATTTTTTTTCAAGAAAATATTCAGATCAGATGTCACAACTTTCCAAGGCTATAACTTGAAAGTGGTAAGAAATAATGGCTTACTGTCAATTAGAAAGATGTACATGTATGATCTAAAGTTTCAGATAGGAGTAAATTTACACATCTAATTTGCATATAAACAAACAATGACATTTGGCACTTACCGGCATCCTTTTGCGGCATTCTGGTTGCTATTTTCAATTCAATTCAATTCAACTTTATTTATATAGCGCCATTTCACAACAACAGTCATCTCATAGCACTATCAACTAGCGCTATTAGCACTATTTTGTCCTCTCCTGGTCATTTTAGCTTTCTCTCCTATATCCACAAACTTATTGATTATTTCACCTTAATTTCTCTTTTATTCTGCAGCAATTTCTCTTTAATGATGACATGCATCTGGCGATTGCTCACCAGTCACATGGTGCTCCAGGTGCTGGCAGGTCAAATCAATGAGCTTTACGTTTCCTGTGTTATAAGAACATGTAAACATCTACCTTCATAAGCTAAATAATCTCTTTTTAGAATCATAGTTGGCAAATTCGGGACCAAATCCTCTGAGTTTGCTCATCAGTGTGTGATCGCTTCTGTCCACAATGATGGGTGCCTACATTTTGTTTTGTAATCTCAAACACGAAGAAGAAGAAGAAGGATTTCTTCCTCTTTGGTGTATTACGTGTCAACCATGAGTCCTCCAACGTGTGTCTGCCACCTTGTGAACTGGCATGATCAGTACAAATCCTCAGTACAGCTGGGCAGTGTTTCTGCATGTCGTATCAGTTGACAGGCACAGTGCCACGCTCTGCCACTAGGGGCACATGAAATCACACAGCTTAAGGGTTAACAATGCAATGTTTGCCTGAAGTAATGTTGGAGGTTCAGAGTACCCCAGTTAAGTTTTTGTGTGACACAGGAGCATGCAGATCAGAGATTTCAGGTACTGATGTTTAGGGTTTTGCAAAATCAGAAGAAAAAGTATCTGTCAAATCTGCAAATGGTAAATTAAAAGTAGAACATCTCTCCAAATCTGTGAAAGTAAAGGATCCTGTCACTGGTGACATTGTTGAAGGCTGTTTTATATATTCTGAATCCTGTCCTGTTAATCTGCTGGGAAGAGACTTATTATCAGTTCTCAATATTGCCATAATCCCAGTGGAAAATGGCATGCGGGCATCTCATTTTCCACATGTGGAGGAGGTGAATGTACTCCATGATCCTTCTCAGCCAAGGTTCTGGTACTTGCTGGAACTGGTCGTGGCTGGACCACACTCAGTGACGTCAGACCTATACAAAAAGGCAAAGGAACATTTTGTACAGCCAACAGATCAATGTCATTGCACAGTGTATTACAGGCATTTGAGTTGCCCAGATCCAAATTATGTAAAAACATCTTTTGCAAATCCCTCTTCCAGGCTGACCATTAAAAATCTGTATTGATCACCAAGGTGGTATGTGAGAGCATCTGTTATGTTATGATGATAACAGACATTTTTATACAATGGGAGGCTCCCATCATCTCATTGGTCAAACCCAAACACATGGACTAGAAGGATGTAGGTCACTTTAGGCCCTTTTCCACTAGCCCCGCTCAGCCCCGATTTGAAAACCCGGCTCTACTCACTTCGGTTCGGTTCAGCCTCAGTTGCTTTTCAACTACTGCTGGCGCACCTGCTGGCACACCTGCTGTGGGTGGGATTTGTTGAACAGCAGGCGGCGCCACACCATCGTGACGTGAAACATGCGACGGAATCCTCCACAACAAACAAAATGGCTGATGATGAGGAGAGAAGGAAGGAGGAAGGAGAGAGGAATGACTGTGACATGAAACTGGTTAAATCTATGGTGCTGACTTGTTGTGCTCTGCACAATCTGTGTGAGAGTCATGGAGAGACGTTTGACACTACATTGGATGATGCAGTAGATGACCCAGTGGTGGCAGCGGCACAGAGAGCAGAGGAGCAGGGTGGTGATATTGTAGCGAACTCAATATAAGCACCCTACTTGGCTTGCCAAGTGGGTTGACCCTATTGGCGACACAGGTAGAGTGCGGGACTCCGGAGCGAGAGGCGTGAGTTCAAACCTCCCGCTGGGACGTCGAGCTGCACGTTACAATATAACACGAGATGCTGTGATGCAATACTTGTTTATTTTGTCCACATTTATGTGCATACATATTTCAAAAATGTTTTTTGTAAATAAAATGTTGTGCATGGTCCATCTACCTGTCCTCTTGTTCATAACGCTTATCTGTTAAGAAGGTGCGAAGCCATCAGCCTAATGATGAGTCCACACTTCTGTTGTGATAATTGCTCACGCTGAGCGCTCTGACAGCGCCATACGCTGTGGGGGTCACACACGACGTGTTCCTCCCCACACTCTCAATTTTTTTTCCCGTATATTTTTCTCTTTGGCGTACAGAAATGACAATACGCCCGTATTTGCTAAAATTGCATTTTCCCCGTATTAAAATACGGCGAAACCGTATCACTTGACAGGTATGTAATTACATGCAGAAACACCGCACAGGCCATCTTCACAAAAATCCGGCTCGACAAGCCACTTTTGCTTAGGTGGAAATGCAAATTGAACTATAAATCATGTGCTGATACATGTCATATTTTCCCATGTAAAGGTCTCCCACTTTTACTTACAAATTGATTTTTAATTTTTGGGAAAAGGGAATATAAATTTTGCACTTGTTGGTAACAACAGTTGTGTGCAACAAAAACACAGTTGTGTATCCTTGTCCGATTTGTCTACTGTTATTAGTGCCAAATTTTTGCTAGATTCCTTCTTAATTTATTAAATTTTGACTGGCGATGCAACATTCAACTTACACGTACTTACCTTTAGCAGTGTGTACAAGTTCAAGCACACCTGTACAACTGCTTATAACCTAAAAAATGTACCCGTTCAAGAGAAATGGATTCAGCATTGCAAATTTGTTTAAAATAAAAAAAAAACCTACCAAGACATTACGTTTCGTTGTGTTGTTAAAAATTAAATTACCATTAGAAGGCTATACACCTGACCTGATGAACAGCAGCATGTGGAGTGAACAGAGAATGGAATGTGTATGTAATTATTGGCTTTTCTCATACGGTGTCATAACAGATAAACCAGACTTTTGATGCAAACAATACAATTTTATTCCCGAAGCAAAATTTACAAACAAAAAAACAGACTGGGCGATGACATCTCTGCGAGCTCTTCCCTTCGTAACACAGCGTCCTGCTCCAGGGCTTCACGCGCATCTGCCCGCACATCTGCAGCCACCTGTCGCAAATGCTGCATGTACTCCTGATTCTTGCCGCTGGTCATGTTGCCGTTCCAAGAGCCGCATCTCTTCGTCATGCATGTTGACCATCGCTAATGTAAGGTCAGCGATGGGAGTTGTCTGTTTTCGTCTTGCCTAGATGGAAAGACAGAAAGGCATGGTCGTTAAAGCTGGATCACTACATATATTATGGAATTACACAGGTGAAAGTCTGTGGTGGAATGTCACTATTATATTATGCTTCATTGCTGTATATAAGCTGAACTGTCATGTTGCTGCCCCTCAGTAGAGCAGATTTTGCAACACGCAGTGTGCTGTCTTCGGCTGCAGCCCCCCTGCAAAACTAAAAAGGATTAAGATTAAGAATATGGATGGATGGATGGATAATGTTTAAACTAGTTGCTTGTAGTGTGGCCGCAGAAATCTGAATGGGTTAATACAGTCAGCTGACGCGAAGCATTTCAATGAAGCATGTTGATTTCAACGGCAGTTCATGCACTTTGTCTAAAACAGGAGTTACAACAGCACCAATCACCACACCTAAAAATGGTTGTGGAACACCGATAAGTGAAGACCAAAGAATAACCTTTTTGTACATTTAAAAAGACATTTTCAATTAATTAATATGCAGCTACAGGAAATTGCATTAATCAATTTGGTACATAACTTGTTAGGCTCCAGCCCCCCCGTGACCTGTAAAGGATTAAGCGGTAGAAGATAGATGGATGGATGGATTTTCGACCCTGGTTTCCGCTGCTGGACCTGTTTCAACCAAAAAAAAAAAATCGTGGTTATTGTGCCTTACCGGCACTTGAACATGATCCAGATGGAGCTGGTGATGTGGAGTCGATCCAGCTGGCGCTCAGCCAGACGCAGATGCAGACGCAGTGCCAGGAGAGTCCGCTGTGTCAGTCATCTCCACTGAGATGGACCCCTGTGACATGAAATGCGATTCTAGAAAGAAAATGCACGCAATTTAAAACTTAACACCAAAGTGCAACATGTACACAACACTCTCAAGTTTTTAACCGGAATACAATAAGCGTAATTCAGCGTTTTGTTCGCGCTAATACTTAACACAAAGCAAGCGTGAATCTGCAGTTGGCTGCAAAACAATATGCAAGCCTCAGTAACAACCATTACCCACAATCTAACAACCTTCCTATTTCTTAAAAACAGTGAGCTTGGCACAGAAAGGATCAAGTGGTGAACAGATGTGCAATATCAAATAAACACTCACCATCCACGGTTTCCAAGGGCCGTGACCGTGACGGTGACCGTGTCGAGCCCAGTGTCTCTCAGCGAACCACTTCCACTCCTTCCATCCGCTGAACTTCGAGCAATGTGGTCCTTCACTGCTCGGTAATCGCTTTTCAGCTTTTTCAGCTTCTCCCGACACTGTTTGGCAGTACGGATGTGCCCTTGGGAAGCCATCTGCTCGGACACCTGCATTTCAAGTAGATCCGTCCAACTCGCGCTGGATGCGATCGTCGCCTAATATAGAAAGAAAATTGCGCACCTCCTAATATATAATATTAGGAGTATATTATTATATAAGTATATTATACAGTATACAGTGATCCCTCGCTACTTCACGCTTCACCTTTCGCGCCCTCAGTGCATCGCGGATTTTTCAAAAATATTCATCAAAAATTCAAAATTGAGAAATAATGGGCAGGCGCTAGCAGAAGGCAGGGAGACTACATTAGACCATCAGGTATCAACACGGAGAGCCGCACAACTCAAAAAATCCACCTCTCTGTTCGCTGTTCTCGTGTTGGCTTGGCTCGGAAATCTCGCAAGCTGATTGGCCGAGACGTTTCACCCCGCAAGCTGATTGGCCGAGACGTTTCACCCACCTCCTCTCCCTGCCGAGCACCCATGAAAAGAAGGAAGACCGTATTCATTGCCCTTTATCGCTCGTGTTACGTAGTCTCGCAGCGTGGAACTTTTTGCTGTTCTTTTGTGCCATTTTGTGCGAAATAGTCTTCCCGTTGAGCCACTACGCCGCCTCCTGCAGCTTCTCCAGCTCTATCGGAAGCTGCCCTCGATGATCCTGCGCTTCTAGCACCTGATGATGAGGCGTCACCTGAGGAGCAGTAAAGCTCTCATTAACCTGTGAAGTAAATCATCTTCATCTTGAGTTACGTATCTTGTTATAAGAATAAAAGAGTTCTAAAAACATATTTATGTACACTTTATTTACATCTACGTATGTATGTACATGTACACACACACACACGTATCATATGAGAGAGAGAGAGAGTGAGAGAATGAACGTACGTATTATATATGGATGATGTCATTAGGGGTGACGCTACTTCGCGGTTTTTCACTTTTCGCGGCCGGTTCTGGAACCCATTAACCGCGATAAGTGAGGGATCACTGTATTAATATAATATACCGTATTAAAGGGGCGCACTGTGTTCACTGCTGAACAATTACAAATGGCGGTCGTGGAGTAAATTCAGCAGAAAAAGTCGCTTTCATGACGTTACAACCTGACCAATCAGTGGCGACCAGTCTCTTAAAGTCCTATCACAGCCCTACTCAGCCCTACTCAGCTCGGTTAGACCCTGCCCTGGATCAGGTACGAAAAAAGTACCTGCTAACCGGTGCTGGGGCTAATGGAAAAGCGCCTAAAGCGGGCTGAGTGGTGCGGTGTAGGGCTAAGTGAGGCTAGTGGAAAAGGGCCTTTTGTTTCCTCTGCAGAGGAGTGTGGTTGGCCTTGGAAAGATACCTCTATCCAAAAAGAAGAGTATTCTCCAAAATTAGAAACATATTCATTGGCGCTTAACTGGGTAACTTCAGCACAGAAAGGTGTGCATATTTATGTTCAAAAATCACCCATGTGATCAGTTTTGGCATTGACACAAGAAGAGGAACAAACACTCTCAAAAATTCTAGATTCCCTCTGGTCAAAAGGCCACGCAGATGTAGGATTAATAAAGGGGACGGAGCTTGTCACCATAACACTAAAATCACATTATAGACCATACAAAAGACAGTATCCTCTACGTCCTGAAGCTCAGGAAGGCAATAAACCAGTTATAGAGGAACTAAGGCAGCAGGTGTTGTGGTGTTATGCTCAGCCTTTCCATATAACACACCCTTGTTTCCTGTGAAAAAGACTCCGCCCTCCTCCGGCTGGAGGATGGTGCAGGACCTGCAGGAAGTAAACAAAGCTGTAGTTCCTCAAGCAGCCCATGTACCAGACCCACACACATTGGTAAATGAGCTTGAACCCCAAATGCAGTTTTTCACAGTGATAGACATTAGTAATGCATTTTCAGCATACCAATACATCCGGATCATCAGGGTTTTTTTTGCATTCACATTTGAAAATAAAAGATATACATTCACCAGACTACCACAGGGTTATTGTGAATTACCAACCATTTTCTCACAGGCAATGTCAGCACATTTGGCGCAGTTTATTCCTCCCAATGGGAGCCAGTTGCTCCTCTATATTAACGACATACTGCTGGCATCCCCCGATGAAGAAACAAGCAAACAGGACACCATTGCCTTAGTGAAGTTTTTAGCACAACAAGGTCACAAAGTCAACAAGGACAGATTACAGTTGTGGAAAAAAGAAGTCAAATATCTAGGATACATTTTGGCAGATATGCTGATCCTGGCAGAAAAGCAGCTATTTTGTCAGCACCTAAACCAGTTACAAAAAGAGAGATGATGTAATTTTTGACACTTTAAATTATTGCCATTCTTGGATGGCAAATTACTCAGCTGAGACTCAGCCCTTGTCTGATCTCATTTACAAAACACCCATGGCTCAGGTGGATGAGATTGAGTGGACACCTGAGGGAGAAAATGAATTTGTTAAAATGAAAAAAACTCCTTGTCAGCACTGATGTCCTGGCACTCCCCAACTACAAAAAGCCATCTGTCCAAATGGTTGACTGCAGGGACGGACACATGACGTCAGTTCTTCTTCAGCCATGTGGTACAAAAATGGCATTTTACTCATCCAGATTATTGCATTTTACTCATCCAGATTAGATCCAATGGCCAGCACTACCGTGTGCGCACTGTGATCGCCGCCTCTATGGCAGTTCAAGCCTCAGCTGGAGTGGTGTTGTTTCATCCTCTGGCACTGAAAGTCACACATGCAGTATCTGTTACTTTGTCTCAAAGTAAAATCTCAGTACTCTCACCATCTAGACACCTCATGCATGACAGTTCTGCTTTCACAGCCCCACCTTTCTACCTGTTTCCACAGAAGGTAACAATGGCTTTGTTCCCATGGGTAGGAGTTGGTAAACACACTCTATTAATTGAAACGACTAGTTATAGATTACAATCATTTGTACATTTTTCACTGTCAGCATTTTCAGGAATAAAAGAGGAGTTGACAGCCCTTAAATTTATGGCAACTCAAAATAGGATGGTCCTTGATCAGATAACGACAGCTCAAGGGGGTGTGTGTGCAATAGTGGGGGACTACTGTTGTACATTCGTCCCCGAGAATGATGCCGATGGCCATGTCATTGCCTCAACAATACATAACCTGACTGCCTTACAGGCTGCCATGGCCAGAGACAACGTCTCTGACAATTCTCCCTGGCTTAAATGGTTGTTTTCCTCTTGGTGAAGCCCTCTTATGAATTTGTTAATGATTCTTGTAGTACTAATAGTAGTATTCTCCTGCGTGGTACCATGTATCCGTAAAATGATGTTGCAAGAAATACGTCAGTCTAGTGGCATACCATGGACTGGTCACGGACAGTGGTGAGGATGACGAGGAGACCATGGGCTGCACGGTGGCGCAGTGGTTAGCACTGCGGCAGCACAGTTTACCCTTGGCAGGGGGATAGTAGGGATCGTGGGATCGTGGGTTCGATCCCAGCCCCCGACCAACAGTGATCTGTGTGGAGTTTGCATGTTCTCCCTGTGTTTGCGTGGGTTTACTCCGGGATTTCTCCGGTTTCCTCCCACATGACAAAAACATGCAAGTTAGGTTAATTGGAGACTCTAAAGTGGCCCTAGGTGTGAATGTGTGTGTGAATGGTTAAGGGATAGCGGCGTATCGTGGCTGCTTCATCCATTCAGGTGGTGGATGCCCTCAATTTCCCCTCTGGGGATCAATAAAGTATACTAAATCTAAAAAAAAAAAAAAAAATGTAACCCAACTTGTCTCTCCATGCCTCCCAGTAAAGAGTAAAAGTATGAATGACATGCAGAAAACCGGAAGGAGTTGCATGATCATGATGTGAAGTTCTTCTTCTTCTTTTAGATTTGATTGGCGGTTGGCAACCAGCTCACAGGTGCATTACCGCCACTGACTTGATTGTTATCACTCTATATCTTTGCATAAGGAGTTCTTATAAGGAGTTCTGAGCAGCTCCTTACGTGTGAAAAAAATGATCCGTCCTTGGACTGGACTGTGAAGTTGAAATGTACTATGTGTAAATGCATTCATGAAGAGTTTCAAATATTACTCTTTTTCTTTTATATGAGCTACGATGGTATACTTTTTCTACTATTTATTTTATTATGCCTATTCGCCTCTTAGAGAACTATCTGTTAGCGGTGCCTGGGGCAGCAGGGCCAGATGACAGACTTTCCCTGTCGTAGCTAGTTAGGATCTGTTGCATTTAAAGGCATTAGCACTTAGCGTAGTTGCCTGATGTGGTTTTCAGCATCATCATAATGTAACCAACTTTCCTCTAATAAAGATGATTCCTCTTTCTGGCATCAAAGGGGGAAATTATGTGAAAATTCTATTTTACACTGAGTTATATGAATTTTTCTATAAAGCTTAATGTGTGATAATGATTCTGTACCTTCTCAGGAAATCCTGTAACCATATAAGGAGTTGGTGAACAGTGGAAAAATACAGATAAAGGGATGCTTGGGTGACTGTTTAGTCTCAGAACTAGTGTTAACCGAGTTTTCTGCAGGGACTTAGCAGATACAGTCTTCCCATACTGAGGCATGGATGAACCAATCAAGAAGTGACAACACCCCAACGGTCCCTGGGTGGAAGAAGAAGATATATTAGACCGACACACTATGTTCAGATAAGACGATGCACTGGCAGACTGTGAGAACTGTGCTTTGTATTGTTTTCCGCTGATCAGCGCTCTCATTAAATTTGCTGAAACTTTGATCCTGCCTTTTCATTGACTGAGCATCATGTATGTCCTAAGGAGGAATTTTTCCAATAGTCTTTAAAACAGAGAAAACCCCCCCAGCTGTGCTATTAGAATAAACAGCTGCTTTTAATCACAGAAATCTGATGTTTTACCTGAAATTTTCACATTTTTACTTTCAAATGTAAGATTTCTTTGTTACCTCCGCCAGGAGGTAATGTTTTTGCCGGGGTTTTTCTGTTTGTCTGTCTGTCTGTTGGTTAGCAAGATAACTCAAAGTTTTGGACGGATTTCGATGAAACTTTCAGGCGTTGTTGGAAATGGTACAAGGAAGAACTGATTAAATTTTGGGGATGATCCGGATCACCGTCCAGAAGAAAACCGCCATTATGGAAAATGCCATTTTCGTGAATAACTACTGAACCACTAATCCTATCATTGTCAGTCCAATTGCTAGTCATATGTTTTCATGGTCAAGGAATCTCAAAACGTACACACAAACACTGTATGGGCGCAACTGTGGCCGCCATTACGGAAAATGTCATTTTTGTGAATAACTACTGAACCACTAATCCTATCATTGTCAATCTAGTCATATGTTTTCATGGTCAAGGAATCTGAAAACATACACACAAACACTGTATGGGGGGAACTGTGGTGCTTGGCGGAGGTCTGCGCTCTCCGAGTGCTTTTCTAGTCTTATAATGTTTATGGAATAAAATTTTGACTTTTTTCATAAATGTTTAACTTTTTACATAAATTATTTTTCTTGTAGTTTATTTTATTTTTTTTATTTTACCATTAAAGAAGTAATTTACTATATGAAAAGTTGATACTTTTCATAAATTTGTTTCCTTTCTCATATATAATTTTTTTGAAACTTAACAAGACTTTTCATATAAATGTCTAAAGTTTTGTGTTTTCAGTATTTTTGTATTTAGAGTGCATCCAGAAAGTATTTACACCACTTCGTGTTTTTCCACATTTTGTTATGTTATAATGTGGCGGACCACTAGGAGGCTCCACTCACACCCAGTGACTTGGGGAGAAGGGAGGAGAGATGAGGAAACTTTATGTATGCGCATTGGTGCCAGATGTCATTCTGGTTATTACTGGAGTTGAGTAAAGTTCTGAACTGGCAGCTCTTGTGTCTCGTCCCTTCATTCCTCCACATTGGTGACCTACGACGTCGATAATGCTCAAAATGGAAGACGAAGCGAGCCCCTCTTTGGGAGCACCCACGCTGGGGTTTCCCTCCAAGACTCCGGCCTCATTTGCCATCGCAGTCAGACTTCCGGACTTCTGGCTCCATGATCCCGCTGCCTGGTTCATCCACATTGAGGCTCAGTTTGTCCTCTGTGGGATTTCTGCGGATGACACGAGATACCATTACGTGGTGGCTTCGCTCGACCCGTGCTCCACTCAGCACGCCATGAGCCTGCTCTGAGACCCCCCACCCCGAGGAAAATACAGTGATCGCAAGCAGCTACTGTTACGGCGTTACACCCTCTCTGATGGGGAGAGAGTGGAAAATCTCCTCTCCCACTCTGAGTTAGGCGAAGGCTCAGCTGTGGAGTTAATGGAAAGTATGCTGGCTTTGCTGGGCACAGATGACAGATCTTTTCTCTTCGCCCATCTCTTCCTCAGGAAACTGCTGGTTTTGGCGTGGACAATTTTGGCCAACTCGCCGCTGCTGGCTGCCAGAGACTACCATGCGCTGGCGGAAGAAGCAGACCTTATTATCCTGGCCAATAGGAGTTTTGGTGTCCAGACAGTAACACCAGGACCTTCAGCGGAGTCCACGGAGGCTGTTGACACATTGGTTGTGGCTGGGATAGCCACTCAGAGATGCCGGAACAGGACTGTATGCTTATACCATCAGCATTTTGGTGCCAATGCGCAACGTTGCCTCCTGCCATGCTGTTTCAAGACGCTGGGAAACGGACCAGCCAGCGGTCAATAGCAGCTGCAACCACTGGCAACATGGAGAAGCTGCTTTTCCTCGAAGATGCACGTTCCAGGAGACAGTTTTTGGTTGACTCTGGTTCCCAGAAGAGTCTTATTTTGCCAATTGGTTCTTGATGGACTGGTGGAAGGCTGTGACCTGTCATTAACTGCTGGTAATGGCTCCCCTATCAAGACGTTTGGAGAAAGGTCAGTGACTGTATATTTTCACGGACGCAACTACAAGTGGGGCTTTGTGGTAGCTGCCTGCTTGGTTCCTATCATAGACTTTCTGAGTGCTTATGGTCTCCTTGTAGACGTTGCTAATAGACGTTTGGTTGATGCTGTTTCTTTTTCAGTACTGCCTTGTATAACTCGGGGAGCTGGGCAACAAACACATGCTAATTTTTTATCCTCAGGGGATGTGTACCAGTGCTTGCTTTCTGATTTTTCCTTGCTCACAGTGCCTAATTTTTCCACTGCTGTGACCAAGCATGGGGTTGAGCATTTTATCACCACAAAGGGCCCTCTGGTTTTCGTGCACCTGTGCTGCCTCGACGCTGCTAAGCTAGCCATCACGCGGGAAGAGTTTGCTAACTTAGAATGTTTAGGGATCGTTTGGTGCTCCAATAGCCCCTGGGCATCCCTGCTGCACATGGTGCCCAAGTCTGATGGTTTGTGGCAGCCGTGCGGTGACTTCTATTGCTTGAACAACATCATGGAGCACAACTGTTATCCCATCCCTCACATTCAGGATTTTTCGGTGTACCTGGCTGGGATATCCATTTTTTCTAAGGTGAATCTGGTCCACAGCTACCACCAGGTCCCAGTGCGTGCTGAAGACGTCTCAAAAACGGAGATAATAACACCATTCAGCCTTTTTGAGTTTCTTCACATGCAGCTCAGACTTTTCAGAGGATGATGGACGCGGTGCTCCGTGATTTGCCGTTCGTGTTTGTCTACCTGGATGATGTTCTGGTGGCTACTGCATCTGAGGAGGAGCACCTCTGTCATTTGAAGCAAGTTTTCCGTCAGCTGGAGACACACGGATTGATAGTTAATCCAACAAAATGTCACTTCAGGTTGCCAGAGATTGATTTTTTGGGTCATTGCATCTCATCTGAGGGCACAATTCTACTGCTGGATAAAGCGTGGGTGGTCTTGAATTTCCCGCGTCCGCAGACCGTGAGGGCACTACAGGAGTTTTTGGGGATGGTTAATTTTTACAACCATTTCCTTTCCCGGGCATCCCAGCTACTACAACCAATTTATGATGTGCTCAAGAAGAAGAAATCCACAGATGGCATCGACTGGACCCCCAATCAGGTCCAGACTTTTTCGGGCGCCAAAGCCGCACTCACCAATGCGGCTTTGCTGGCCCATCCATCCACGTTGGCGCGAATTACGCTAACTATGGATGCGTCTGATGTCGCAGTCGGAGCAGTGGTGGAACAGTATGTCTCCGGTTCATGGCAACCTCTTGCCTTTTTCAGCTGCACACTGTGTGACAACGAGCGTAAGTACAGCACTTTCGACAGAGCATTATTGGCTCCCTACCTGGCCATGCGCCACTTCCAGTTTTGGCTTGAAGGTCACGCATGTACCACGTTTGTCGACCAAAACCTCTAACCTATGCAATGTCCAAGATCCCGGAACGATGGTCAGCACGTCAGCAGTGCCATCTAGCCGCAATATCGGAGTTCACTACCAACATTCAGCATGTGGGCAGCAAACTCGGTGGCTGCACGGTGGCGCAGTGGTTTAGCACTGTGGCAGCACAGTTTTACCCTTGGCCGGGGGATCGCGGGGATCATGAGATCGTGGGTTCGATCCCAGCCCCCGACCAACAGTGAGCTGTGTGGAGTTTGCATGTTCTCCCCGTGTTGCGTGGGTTTACTCCGGGATTTCTCCGGTTTCCTCCCGCATACCAAAAAAACATGTAGGTTTAGGGCGCTCACGCACGCAGCGACCAGCAGCCGGTGGCTTGTCACCAGACTGCAAACCAAGTCTACCTACGGGTACAAATAAGTAACAAAAAAAAAAAAAAAACAAAAAAAAAAAAAACAACTCAATGTTGTGGCCGACTGTTTGTTGCGTGTGCTGGTTTCTCCAGTATACTTGGGCACTGATTTTTCCGCCATGGCTGCCGACCAACCGGGACATGCGGACATTCTCATGCTCCGTTCTGTGGGTATGGGCCTTAAACTAGAGAGCAGGGTGGTACAAAAGGGTTGTCCCCCCCCATGCTTTGTGACGTCTCCACTGGCTGTCCCCGCCCGGTTGTTCCAATCTCTTGGCACCGCCGCGTTTTTGAGTCTGTTCACTGTCTCTCGCACCCCGGCGTACATGCTTCGGTTAAGCTGGTGAGGTCCAAATTTTTTTGGCCCTGCTGGCACAAGGATGTGAAGGAGTGGGCTGCAGCTTGCGCTGCGTGCCAATGGGCTAAGGTTCAGAGGCACACCAGGGCCCCCCTTAAACCTTTCTGGATTCTGAGCAGGAGATTTGACCACGTCCACGTGGACTTAGTGGGCCCCCTTCTGCCGTCACAAGGTTTAACACACCTTTTGATGATAGTGGGTTGCAGCACGCATTGGTCAGAGGCAGTCCCGTTGGTTTCCACCACCTCTGCCGACATAGCCCACACGTTTTTGTCATCTTGGGTCGTGCGTTTTGGTCCCCCGTTGGACATTACCGCCGATAGGGGTCCCCAGTTCATTTCTGAACTCTGGTCCACCATTGCTGAGAGCTTGGGGGTGACAGAAAACAATCTTATGTTTGCAAAGGAACTCAGTGGTTTCTTCTCTCGTTTTGAGTCTGCATATGACCCTATGAAAAGTGAACCTCTTCTTAAAATCATAATACCTATCAGTGATGACAGGAGTAACATAACTGTAGAAGAAGTCAGGGAGGTTTTTCTTCACATCAATCCCAGGAAAGTTCTGGCTCCTGATACCAGTAGTGGTCTAGTGTTAAAGGCATTTGCCAGAGAACTAGCCCGTCTGGCAACCAATCTTTCAACGTTCTGTTGATACTCATACCATACCACTCAAATGGAAAACATCTCACATCAAACCTCTTGCTAAAGAACAATGTCCAAAAGAATATAATGGATTCTGGCCAATAGCTCTAACATCTCTTATTATGAAATCACTTGAAAAAATTATGGTCAAACATCTCAACTCAGAAATAAGTCATTCACAGGATTCTTTTCAGTTTGCTTACGGGCAAGGACGCAGCACAGAGGATGCAGTCATTACTCTGTACATCTTATCTCCAAACATATTGATAAACCCAATTCATATTGCAAGGCTATTCTCCTTGATTTTTCATCTGCATTCAATATTATACAACCAAATCTACTTCTGTCTAAAATGCTTCAGTTGCAGGTTAATCCTGTCCTCATTCACTGGTATTATTAATTCCTCAGTGACAGAATACAGCTGGTAAAAGTTAACGAGTCGCTATCTTCTCCAGTCAGAATTAATGTTGGTGCACCTCAAGGCTGTATCTCCTCACCTGTGCTGTTTTTTTTTTCCACAATATCTTTATTGAACCCTTTTTTTTTTTTAACAAACATGATACAAACAATCAAACACTAACACTAAAGTACTACAAAAAAAAAAAAAATGCACTAAAAACACCAACAACCACCAACAAAATCAAGTCTTCAACAATGCTCCTCTGTTTAGTCTAGACAATCCAATACATAAGTATACATATTATGTTCACCAGTTTGGAATTTACAAGGTCCACACACATCATTCACCTTCTTCTTCAAGAGTTATGTTTAAATTTTTTACATAATCAATAAAAGGTCTCCATATATTCTCAAACACAATTTCCTTTGATTTCAGTATATATGTTATTCTTTCTAATGGAAGGTTTGTTAACATCTGTCTTAACCACTGAGTCACATCTGGTCTATGAGTCTTTTTCCATAATAGTGCAATACATTTTTTGGCATTAAGCAAACTGAGGTCTATGAATGTTCTTTCACTTTTATTAAAATTATGCTTTTCTGGGTACAGACCCAACAAAAACAGTTTAGGATTCAATATGATTTGTTTTGAGATTATTTTTTCAATTGTTACCCTCACCTCTTCCCAAAACATTCTTATTAATCTACATTCCCATAAACAATGAAATAGGGTTCCTTTACTTTCCATGCATTTTGTGCATGTATCTGGTATATTTTTGTTATATCTATTTAACTCCTCCGGTGTAACATACATCCGCATTAACCATTTGAAATGTATCAATTTAAGGCGTGCATTTATTGATTTGGTTTGAGCTTCTGTACAAGCCAATTCCCATTGTTCCTCTGAAATTTCAATTTGCAGATCTTCTTTCCAGTAGTTTAATCTTTTCAGTGAATTTTCACTTGAAGATAGTGTCAATGAGTTATAAAACTCTGAAATAATACCCTTTCTTTTACTATCTTTCATCATCATTTTTTCCAAGGATGAATAAATAGGTCGAGTGAGAGCTTTATTTTGATTTGATCGAATAAAGTTTCTAAGTTGAAGATATTTAAAAAAAATGTGTTCTATTGAGATTAAATTTGATCCTCAGCTCTTCAAAAGACATTATGTTGTCTGCACATGGCAAATATAAATCCTGAATCTTTTGTATCCCTTTTAAATTCCATACTTTAAATACAGCGTCCGCTCTCCCTGGTTTAAAATATTGATTACCCCATATTGGGCTAAATTGTGACAATAACTGTGGTTCTTTTAAATAGTTTTTAGCTTCACACCATATTTTGATCATATGCTTTACAAATGGATTTTTAACTTGTTTTTGTAATTTTTTTGCCGAATCTGAGTATATGAATATGGGAAGAGGTAAAGGTAAATTGTATGATTCCATTTCAGTCCAGTGAGGGAGATCATTTGATGAAAAATAATATGTCATAGACCTCAGTTGTGCCGACCAATAATACAACATAAAATTTGGACATTTCAGACCTCCACGATCAAATGGTAAATATAATAAAGACAAACGTAATCTAGCCCTCCTGTTGTTCCATATAAATTCCACTAACTTTTTTTTTATTCTTGAGAATAGATCTAAAGGTGGTGATAAGGGAATGTATTGAAATAAATAAAGTATTTTAGGTAAAATATTACTTTTAAGTATATTGATTCTCCCGATCATCGACATTGGTAGTGACATCCATCTCTGAGTTAACTCATTGATATCTGACATTAAGGCTTCATAGTTGACACTGGCGACTGATTCTAGCTTAGGCATAATTTGGATTCCTAAATATTTAAACTGATTTACAACATTGAATTGATTTACCTCAGGGGCTGGGTAATTTCTCTGGGTCTCATTTAGCATTAATATTGAAGATTTAGTTTTATTTATTTTATATCCTGATATTTCCCCAAAATTCTTTATTAAATTCAACAAGGTTGGAATTGATTTTTTTAGATTCGACATAAACAAAATTATATCATCGGCGTACAGGGAGATTTTATGTTCTGTTGGTCCAACTTTAATTCCATATATTTGTGAATGTAAACGTATCGCTATCGCTAAAGGTTCAATTGCCATAGTAAACAGTAAAGGTGAAAGTGGACAGCCTTGTCGACATCCTCTCTTGATTTTTATTGGTTTTGAAATATTGTTATTTGTTAGGATTTCTGCTGTAGCATTATTGTATATTATTTGAACCCATTTTATGAAATTATTTCCAAGTCCAAACCTTTGTAGGACTTCAAAAAGAAAGGGCCATTCAACTCTATCAAAGGCCTTTTCGGCGTCCAATGATAGGAGAGCTGTATCCGGTGCTTCTTTATTAAAATAAATAATATTAAATAGTCTTCTTACATTATGGAAGCCTTGTCTACCCTTTATAAAGCCATTCTGATCTCGATTAATAATATTTGGTAAAATTTCTTGTATTCGTCTTGCTAAAATTTTACAGATTATCTTAAGGTCGGCGTTTAATAGGCTTATTGGTCTCATATTTTCACATTTATTAGAGGGCTTACCTGGTTTTGGCAGCAGTATAATTAAGGCATTATTTATGTATGATGGTAAATTATTATTTTGAAATGCTTCTAAAACCATTTCCAAAAAAGGTTTTATTAATTTATTCTTAAATTTTTTATAAAGGTCAACTGGAAGACCATCTGGTCCTGCACTTTTTCCTGATTTCATATTATCAATGGCTAGTCCAACTTCTTCTTGACTAATTTTAGACTCCAATATCTCCCTGTTTTCATTTGGTATACACGGTATAGATAGTTCGTTCAAAAACCCATTTAGTTTTGTTAAATCAGGTTCATTTTTGGTATCATATAATTTTTCATAGTAATCTCTAAAGGCTCTATTAATTTCTAAAGGATCTATAACTACCTGTCCGTTACTTATAATACTGGTAATTGGTGTTTTAATTTCCAATTGTTTAATCTGCCATGCTAATAATTTTCCTGATTTTTCACCTTGTTCATAAAAAGATTGTTTCAATCTTAGAAGACTCGAGGCAGCTCTATTCGCTGATTTTTTGTCGTATTCAGCTCTCAAAATCAGTAATTCATTCTCCAACCTTGGGTCACTTCCTGCATACACTTTTTCCTGAAGACTTTTTATTTTATGTTCCAATTTAGCTCTCTCCTCTCGAGTCTTCTTAGATTTTGATCCTGTATAACTAATAATATGTCCCCTAATAAAAGCTTTGAAAGCCTCCCACTTTACACATGCTGATGTTTGTGTAGTATTGATGTCAAAGAACTCGTCTATCTGTTTTTCTATATACTTGACAAATTCCTCATCCTGAAGCCATTTATGCTGAAATTGCCATCTACCTGATTCCTTTGTCAATTTTTTATCTACATATATTAGACAACAGGGTGCATGATCAGAGATCACGATGTTATCATAAAAGCAGTTTTGAATCTTGGACCTTAATTCTGTGGAAATCAAAAAATAATCAATACGTGAGAATGTCTTGTAGGTACTGGAATAACAAGAATAGGCTTTAACTTGTGGTTTCATTTCTCTCCATATATCTAACAATCTCAATTCTTTCATAAAATGATTAATAGTCATCCTACATCCAATGTGCGTACAATCCAGTCCTGTTGATCTATCCACACCTGGATTCAATGTACAATTAAAATCCCCTGCTATTATATGTTGCCCTGTAAGTGATGATAAGATGAGAAATAAATTAGCAAAGAACTTCTGATCATCTATATTGGGACCATATAAGTTCACAAGATTTATATTTTCTAATAGCAAAGAACCTTGAATGATTACATATCTTCCAAATTTGTCTCCAATTACATTTTTCACTTGAAAAGGAACTGATTTATGTATGAGAGTCATAACTCCCCTGGCTCGGGATGAAAATGAAGAGGTGAATACACTTCCCTGCCATCTACTCCTAATTCTTTTAACATCCTCCTCTATCAGATGAGTTTCTTGTAAAAACACAATTCTTGAACCCATGTCCTTTATTTTATTCATAACTTGTTTAAGTTTTTTTAAACTTTGTAGACCTCTGCAATTCCATGAAGTTAAATTAAGATTAACACTTTGGTCCATGATCAATAGAGAGTTTGGGATTACCTTGCAGTGTAAACATGCTCATACAGAGAAGCAAAAACATGAGTGGTTGAACATTCATCCTACAAACTACACACAAACAAATTTCCCCTTCCCACACTTGTGGCAAACCCCCCAAAATCAAAAGAAAAATTCTGTCTCCCGATATAGCCATCGACCGTTCCACACCCACGGGGAACAGCCTAAGCCACTCCTTCTTCATCCTCCCAATCACCCTAACTCTACTGCTTTTAATGACGTAACATTAACTCTCCTCTGTAGTTTTCCAACTTAACTCCAAAATTTTTAACAACTTTGTACATCATAGTTTTTTTTTTGTTTTGTTTTTGTTTTGTTTTTTTAATATATAATACAATCTATATTTTGTAAACTTACTATTTACTTCAAGTCAGTCAGATGCCTGTGCAAATGCTTAATTATTCTACCTTATATTTTGTTCATGCTTAGCTCCCACCAGTCTCTTCTTCTTCTTTGATCTTCTTGATGAACTCCTGCGCCTCCTCTGGGGTCTTGAAGATGTGGGTTCTGCCCTCATACGTGGTCAGCAGTCTCGCAGGATAGATTACACCATGACGAATCCCAAGGTTGCGCAGCTCCTTACGTACGGGATCAAACTGCTTCCTCAATTGCTGGATTCCTGTGGCCAAATCTGGGTAGAACCGCACCTGCTGGTCCTGGTGTTTAATCTCTCCTTTAGCACGTGCAGCGTTGAAGATCTTCATCCTGTCTCTGTTGCTAAGAAACTTCATAATTAAGGTCCTCGGCGGTCCCTTATCTCTCCGTGGGCCAATACGATGTGCTTTTTCCAGAACCACTGCTGATTGCAACTCCTCGCTGCCCAGCACCTCCGGAATCCACTTTTCCAGAAAGGAACATACGTCCCGACCTTCTGATTCCTCTGGAAGACCCACCAGCCTCAAATTATTCTGTCTCGACCGAGATTCCAAATCCAAAATATTATCTTCCAGAGATTTTTTTTTTTTTCCAAAGTGCGCACCTTTAATTGAAGACGGGTGACGTCATCTTCAGCACTAGCGAGACGGAGCTCCATCTGCGCCGTTCGTTCTACACAGTCACCCAATTCCTTTCTTATTCCTTCCAACGCTGTCATAATCCCATCAAATCTAGAGGAAAAGTCCGCTCTCATTGAACTCATGGCAGCCATCAGCGCATCTGCGCCATTCCCCGCATTTATCGCACCGCTGCCAGCCTCCTCCGCCATATATGGAGTTTTGTTTGCTGCGTCACAGACCTGAAAGTCCGTTAATTTGGACTGTTTCGGCGGCTCGCTTTTTCCTTTTCCTGGTTTTCCAGCCTTCGGCTTCGCCGACATATCCTCGCCCAAATGCTGGGATACGTTCTGTCCCAAATGAGAGAGTTATTTGCCGATTTTTTTTCTCCAGGAGCAGAGCAGAGCGAGACACGTCCGTCCTACGTGGCAGCCATAACCGGAAGTCACCTGTGCTGTTTACTTTATATACTGCACCACCAGGGTGCCCAATCAGTCTTTACTGAAATACTCTGATGATTCAGTCCTGCTATCTCTGCTGACCAATGCCAGTGACCCCAGTCTGTACCAGCAGAATGTGGACTGGTTAATTGAGTGGTGTGACAAAAATGCCTTAATAATCAACACAAAAAAACAGGAGATTGTTTTTGGCCATTCTCCCAATAATCCACTCTCCTCACTGATTATCCACAATGAGGAAATTAAACAGGTAACTTCTCATAAATATTTAGGAGTTGTGACTGATGCGCCCCTATCATGGACACCTCAAATAGATTATATGTGTAAGAAGATCCAGCAGCGTGTCTACTTCCTGTGTAGACTTAGATTCTTTGGAACCAGCAGCAAGATAATGACTCTGTTTCACTCCTCAGTGATACGGAGTGTGTTATTGTACTGTAGCACGGTCTGATTCAACAGGCTGACTGTCAAACTTAAAACTAGACTCAACAACCAAATAAAAATCTGTACAAAGATCATCGGTCAGCCACTCATAAGTAATTTTCCTGAAGCACACAGGAAGAGCATGATCAGGTTAGCCAACTCCATCTCCTCTGACTCCTCCCATGTTCTAACCAGTCAATACCAACTTCTTCCCTCAAACAGACGATTCAGAATCCCTCCATTTAAACACAATAAACTCAACAATTCATTTATCCCCCAATCTATTCTGTTGCTGAACTGGAACAGGTGAATGGCTGAATACCATCAAGTCCACGGTCTAAACATGTGCTGTTATGTCTGTCCCCACTGTTTTATTTTTATTTGTATGGTGTGTTCAGTGGGTATGTTTTGTGTAACTGGTATGTTTGTCCAATCTATGTGTTTTTGTATGTTTGAAAATGGAGTGTCTTATGACCTGCAAAACAAATTTCCGTAATAACTGACAAAAAAATTGTATTGTATCATATCGTATTGTATCATATCATATCATAAAGAGAACAGCTGAACTCATACATCCCTGGGGAGCCCCAACATGGATCATGACAGCAGATGACAAAGTTTTGTTAATTTTAACTATCTGGACCCTTTTAGTTAGAAAGGAAGGATACCAATTTGTGACAGCCCAGAGCAGACAGCACGTCATGTCCTATCAGAGTGCCCAGACCTCAGATCAATTGAGAGTATCCACGTGGACCTCACCAATCCCACCCCGGAGACAGTGACCTGGCTCCACAGCTTACATGACATTGCTTAGTGACTTTGGGAGTCATACGAAAGAAAAAGAAAACCTAATCTATGAAGGATAACTAAGTAGACGGTTATGCTGTTTATTCCATCTTGCTACAATGCTCTGCACTTTGTATATATATTTATATATTCATGTGTACGTATGTATATCCACTGCTCTTATTTATATTTTTCGTATCTTCTTAATTGTTGCTCTGAGTGTTGCTATCCCTGTGTTGTTGCAATCCTGGAATTTCCCCATTGTGGGACTAATAAAGGCTTATCTTATCTTATCTTATCTTATCTTATCATGTCTATATCTGATTATGCTGTTTACAGGACTGCTTAGATAATCAACTGACTCCATGAATCCAATTATAACTCCATCTGTGGCCACTGACATTTGAAAATATGGAGCCGACATGGCGGCTCTTTCACTTGGATGTTTACAAGGTGTTGATGGAGCATCTGGATCATGAAGGTCTGGATTTGAGAACCATCCCTTGTCTTTATTTGCATGTGTGGGATGTTTCTGTCATCTTTCAGACACATTTCTGTCCTCCTCTCTGTGACTCAGTAGCACTGAACATCGTATCCGGTCACAGACCTGACAGGAAGCTGCTGTGAGATCTTCTGAGACGGAAACATGAACACAGTCATAGATGTTAATGGAGAGGTGCAAGTGGGAGGAGTAATAATGACTAATCTATGGGAGATAGCAGATGATTCTTCTGAGCTGCTACTGAGGAGGAGGAAATAATTATCTCATTAGAGGATTTCATTACAACACAGACTGATCAGGTTTTAGCTCTGTTTGAACAGGAAAACATCAGCTGGTCACCATGGAGATTAAAACAGTAAAAATCTGGTTTGAGCATCAGAGGAAAAAGGCCGCCTAAACATGGGGAATACAGATCAATTTGATTTTAAAGTTAAATTTGATTATTTATTCTGTTTACTGATGAATAAATATTGTACCCAGTTAAATTTACAAAGCATACATTTACAACCAGCAGGCGATTAGTTAATTTTTAATCGGGGATAGGGGGTATTAACCAATTTAACATGAGCTACAATTGTATAAATGTAAATTAGGCAGAAATTTGCAGGAATAAAGGTGCAAAGATAAGATAAAAGATGTTAATTTAAAAATTAAAAATGATGCAAATTACAATTAAATTACACAGAATAAACATTTAACCAACATTTAGATGAGTGTTGCAAATTTAAAATAAAAAAGTTGGAAAGTTACAAGAAAACCTTTACAATTTTTTTTTAAAGTTGCAAATTTATGAGAAAAAAGTCACATTTTTCATAAAAGCTACAAATTTAGGAGAAAATTTGTACATTTTTAAGAAAAAAATGGCAAATTTAGGAGGAAACTTAACTCAATTCTCGCCTGGCCACTTAAGTGACCATTGCAGCCAATTGTCTGAAAGCAGGGCGATCTTGGGCTAGGACAATGAGGTCAACCAGAGGCCTTATCATTGCGACCTTGGTCGTCCAGGACAGTCTGGGCCGAGCTCAGGGACGATGCTAGCCCTGGTGGTGGTGGTGGTGGTGGTGGTGGGGCGCTGGCAGAGAGGCCCTGCTTGGCTAGTGTCCCGTCTTCCAACCTGGCCAGGTGGCCGGCGACCGCAGCCTCCCTCTTCTGACGATGGTGGAGATGGGGATAGGACAGCCAGCCCTCCTTTAGACCTCATCATTTGTGGTGTGTTGGAACCATCGGATGCTGAGGATGTTACGGAGGCATGTCCCATGGAATGTATCCAGATGGTGGGTGGTTGTGGTGGAGAGGGTCCAGGTCTCGGACCTGTAAAGGAGGACAGGGATCACACAGGTGTTAAAGATTCGTAACTTTGTGGAAATGCATATCTTCCTGCTCCGCCAGACTCTCTGGAGGCAGCTGAAAGCACTGCAAGACAGCTGCAAGTGGTGAGTAATCTCTGGTTCTGACGAGCAGGAGCTGGTGATCTTAGTTTCGAGGTAGACAAAGTCGTTCACAGTCTCAACCAGCTCATTGTTGATGGTGGTGAATTGTGGTGGTGTTGGTGGCAAGAAGTCTGACAGTGACTAGATCTTGGTCTTTGCCCAGCTGATGGTAAGGCCCAGGGATGATGCTTCCTCTGCAAACAGCTCCAGTGCTTCAGCGATTATGTCTATATGCATGGCGAAAAGCACACATAGTTCGCGTAGCACAGGTCTGTGAAGTGGGAATGGAAGTCAACTACAAGATTGGGGCAGTGTTCCATCACGTTCTTGACCCAGTAGTCAACTGCAACATTAAAGAGGTTTGGAGCAGTGACACATCCCTGCTGGACTCCTGAGGTGGTGACGAAAGGGTCTGACATGTCACCCTCACCCCGGACTCTGTACATGGTGTTGGAGTAGAGGTCCCAGAGAATGTTGATGTACTTGGACGGGACTCCAATTCCATGGAGGAGCTGCCAGAGGGCGCTCCTGTTTAGGGAATTGAAGGCAGCTTTGAGGTTGACGTAGGCCGCATAAAGAGGTTGGCAATACTCCCTCCATTGCTGTGCCAGGACACTTAAGGCAAGGATGCAGTCCACTGTGGACCACGGAGTGGTGGAGCCGGCCTTCTGGTGGCGGTGCTTGGTGAGGAGCAGGGGGTGGATGTGACAGCGGTGATTACCTTGCTGGGGATGGAAAGCAGCGTGATGGGATGATAGCTAAAGCCAGTTTTGAAAGCCGGGAATCAGACTGCGAAGGTCTCTGCCTTTACCTGCTACCTGATCTACATAGCACAGGACCCCATGGTCCCTCCTGCAGGTGGTGAGCCCACTGGAGAGTGGACCCATGTATCTCCTTTGGGCTGAGCTCCTTTGCTTGAGCTGCTGCCTCCACGACCAGAAAGTGGTTGAAAATGGCTGGCTGGCTGGCTGGCTGGCTGGCTGGCTGGCTGGATGGGACGATAGCTGGCTATGCACCGATGGTCACCCTTGTTCTTGTCGAAGGACACAATGACCCTGTCCCTGCACTCTTTAGGGACGTGTTCTTCTGCCCAGATGAAGCGACACAGATGTTCCAGCTGAGGGATGACAGCTTTCATCATCTCTGCCGTAACTCCATCAGCGCTGGGGGCTTGCCCAGAGGGGAGCCTCTTGATGGTATCTGACAGCTCACTAATTGAGGGCAGGACAAGGCTGATCAGAATCAGAATCAGAAAAGATTTATTGCCAAGTACATTAACAGATCACTGATAACATACGAGAGAATTTGACTTGACACAGAAAATGAACCTGCATTTCCAGTGACTCGGCTGCATCAGAGACGCGCCTGCCAACAGGATAGTGGGTACAAGCATAAGAAAAGAATAATACGAGGAACAATAGGAAGGAGCAAAAAAAAATCATTGATTCAAAATACTGGTTACATAATTAATCAATATTAAGATTTCAAGGAAAAAAAAAGCTCTCGATGCACATTCGCTACACAGGATTCACAAGACACAAGAGAGCAGTGTGTGTATCTTTATTCAGTTCATGGATCAATGTGTGTGCGGTGTTGTAGCAGTGTTGATGATAATAAGAGAGACAGCAAGGACACTTGGCAGGAGATGTTTTGTCTGGCTGCCGCCGAGTCCTTATCTTGGCAGGCTGTCCAGATGGCTGTCCAAGGCCTTATGCTCGATGATTTTGAAAACATAGACTGCAGACAGCCAGGAGGAATTTTCATGGGGAAATTGAGCCAAATCGGACTGATCACAGAGAAGGCTTTTTATTTCTTCTGTAGATTCAGTACTTAATCCTTCATTGCGGGGCTTTAAATCCATCGTGGAAAGACCTAAGCGAGACCATGATGTAATCCACCTTCCGAGACAGTTCTCCATTTGTCGCTATCAGGGTCTTCTCCAATTTTTCAATTTGACAGATGCACCTCGCCTGGCCAGCATTTTGATAGGTTGTATCCATCTTCAGCAATTTGCGGTACACCAGGACAATCCCAGTTCCAATCAGAAAGATCCCGATCACCATTACCACGAAGACATACAAATCTTCAATATCTTCGATAGAGAGATTAGTGAGACACAAGATTTTCCAATTACTTGTGTCACGTAAATAGCCCGCTGGAGCCGTACCTGCGGGGCAGACAGCTTCCCCCGGAGCACTTTTCCTTGTTGAAAAAATAGTGTCAATTGTGTTCAAAGCCCAGCTTATTAACTCCATAATTTCTTTCTTTCGACGGTCGCAGTTAGACGCAGACAGACAACAGCAAGCTGGGATCCAGTAGTTGGGGGGGGGGGGGGAAGGAAAAAAAAGTCAGAGCAGGAGAGGAGGAAAAAGCGTCTACTCTCTTGGGAGGGCGGAAGTGAAGAGTTGTCTTCAACACTGGCATCGGCATACTACTGCAGCTTATCCAAGGTGGGAGGAGGGGGCTTGCAGAGGATGCTTGCGTAGTGTTTCCATCATCATTGGAGTTTGGTTGTTGGAGCTGTGATGAGGCTTATGTCATCGATGGCAAGCGAGGGGATGACTACTGCCGTTTCTTGCCGGCGTGGCACAGCTCCTTGATACACTGGAAGGCAGTCCGGAGGTTCCCTGCTTGGAAGCTGTTCTTGTTCTTGTTGGTGATACGGTGAAGGCAAGCGGCTTCATTGTGCTGGAGGCTACGGCATCTCTCTATATTCATCTTGGGGTAATCGTCCGTTCCCTGGAGACTCGCTTCACAGCATTGATCGACCAGCTCCAGGAAGGCATCAGAGATCCATGGCTGAATCCTCTGGCAGTGATCACCTAGGATGTTTATGGCAGCCAGAGGGAGAGTGGTGGTAATCTGCTCCCAGGCAACCCCAAGGCTCTCTGTGTGGTCAAGGGTAGCAACACAGTTTGTGACCTCGATGGAGTAGTAGTGGGCAAACTGAAAGGTGTAAAGCTTCTCGTTGTCTGGGGGGACAGCAGTAGGCAGGGCTAGGAGGGGCATTGTGGTGGAGGTGCAGGCGGACAGTGGGGGTGAGGAGTTGATGGTCGGTCTGCCCCAGCTCAGCACTGCGGTAGACACGGCAGTCTGTGGCAGTTCTCCAGTGCCCACTGACCAAGATGTCATCATTGGTCTTGGATGTAGCGCCGGTGTTACAGTACCAGGTGGTGCGGTGGGTTTGACGATGCAAAGAAGTTGCATATTTATGAGAAAAAAGTTGAAAATTTGCAGGAAAAAATGGCAAATTTAAAGAAAAAAATGCAATTTTATGAGAAAAAAGTCAAATTTTTATAACGTAAAATCTATGAGAAAAAAGTTGAAAATTTTCTAGAAAAATGCAAATTTATGAGAAAAATAAATTCTTTTGAAGTTGTAAAATGTATAAGAAAAAAGTTGAAATTTATGAGAAAAAGTTGCAAATTTACAAGAAAGAAAATCACAAATTTATGAGAGTCTTTTTTATAAAGTTGCAAATTTATGAGAAAAGTTGAAAATTTAAAGGAAAAATTGCAAATTCACAAGAAGAAATGTGCAAATTTATGAGAAAAAAGTCATTTTTTTAAACTTGCAAATTTATGACAAAAAGTTGAAAATTTACAGGACAAAATGTACAAATTTATGAGAAAAAAGTCAATTATTTTTCAAAAAAGCTACAAATTTACAAGAAAAAAATATGCAAATTTTTGAAAAAAGTTGCAAAGTTAGAATGAAAACTGGCACAATTTTTTAAAGAGAAAATTAGATAGATGTACTTAGATATATTTTATTGTTCCCAAACTGGGAAATTACAGAAATTCACAAATTTATGAAAAAAAGTTGAGAATTTACAAGAAAAAAATGGAAAAATTTGCAACAAAAGCAAATTCAAGCAAAAAAAAAAAAAAATTCATGAGAAAAAAAGTCAGTTTTTTTAAAGTTGCAAATTTATAAAAAAAAAAAACACATTTAAAATTTACAGGAAAAATTGCAAATTCACAAAATGTACAAATTTATGAGAAAAAAGTCAATTTTTTTTCAGAGTTATAAATTTACAATAAAAACTGGTAAATTTATGGGAAAAAGTTTCTTTTTTTGTTCTTAATTTTTTACATTTTTGCTTAGAATTGATGGTTGAAAGTTGTCTTGTTCCAGTCTGTAACATAATATTAAAGGTTATGATGATGTTGGGGGGACAATTCTTATTTTTTACAGGTTGGGGGGGGCTCCCAACCTCCCAACAGCAGCTGGTGCTCCGATGTAACTGTGATCTCCCAACACTGTTCTCCCGCTCTGGAATATTTATTCATCAACTGCAAGCCATTTTATTCCCCACGTGAGTTCGCTTCATTCATCCTGGCCGCTGTTTACGTCCCGCCCGACGCGGACATGCGCGAAGCTCAGCGCGCGCTCGCGGATCACATTCAACAAGCGGAGCGGACTTTTCCGGACTCTCTGGTTATTGTGGTTGGCGACTTTAACCAGAGCACCCTGAGCCACAAACTCCCCCGATACAAACAGTTTATTAAATGCCCCACCAGAGGAGAGAACACGCTGGATCACTGTTACACTACAGTTAAGGACGCGTATCGCGCTGTTTCCCGCGCTGCGCTCGGACTATCTGATCACGTGATGGTTCACCTGATTCCCACATACAGACAGAGACTGAAGCTCACAAAACCTGTTGTGAGCACCACGAAGAAATGGACCAGTGAAGCTGGGGAGAGGCTGCGCACGTGCTTGGAAATAACTGACTGGGGCATGTTTAAAAGAGCCACGCATGATCTGGATGAGTACACGGACACTGTGAACTCATATATCCACTTTTGTGAGGAGAGCATTCTTCCATCGCGCACCAGGGTGAGTTACTCCAACGACAAGCCCTGGTTCACAGCTAAGCTCAGACAGATCAGGAAGGAGAAGGAAGCAGCGCTGAAAAGTGGAGACAGGGACTGCTACAGGGAGGTCAAATACCGGTTTAGCAGAGAGCTGAGGAGAGCTAAATCTGTGTATTCTGAGAGACTCCAGCAGCAGTTCACTGCTAACGACTCTGCTTCTGTGTGGAGAGGACTGAGGCAAATCACCAACTATCGGCCTCAGGCTTCTAAAGGTCAGGATGACAAAGCCCTTTGTCAAAGACTGTCCCAACACTATGCCCGTTTTGACACCTTGTCAGCTGTGTCCAACTCCCCCCTCCCCCCAGCGCCACTGCCTTCATGGTCCCCACTTCATCAAAGGCGGCCCCCCTCCTCCTCCCCTGCCCTTGTCATCAGTGAGCAGGACGTGCACAGACAGTTCTCCAGACTGAACCCGCGCAAGGCCCCCGGTCCGGATGGCGTGTCTCCCTCCACCCTGAGACACTGTGCGGAGGAGCTGACTCCTGTCTTCAGACATTTTTAACACCTCACTGAAGTCATGCCACGTGCTGGCCTGCCTCAAAACCTCTACCATCGTCCCTGTCCCCAAGAAGCCACGGATCACTGGACTTAACGACTACAGACCTGTAGCGCTCACCATTGTAGTCATGAAGTCCTTTGAGCGCCTGGTCCTGCCCCACCTCAAGACCATCACCACTCCCCTCTTGGACCCGCTGCAGTTTGCCTACAGAGCCAACAGGTCTGTGGACGACGCAGTCAACCTGGCCCTCCACTCCATCCTGCAGCACCTGGACTCCCCGGGAACCTACGCCAGGATCCTGTTTGTGGACTTCAGCTCTGCATTCAATACCATCCGCCCCGCTCTGCTCCAGGACAAGCTGTCCTTGCTCAACGTGCCTGACTCCCTCTGCAGGTGGATCACCGACTTCCTGACGGACCGGAGGCAACATGTGCGCCTGGGAAAGACTGTCTCAGACTCTGTTAGCATCAGCACCGGATCACCCCAGGGCTGTGTACTTTCCCCCCTGCTCTTCTCCCTGTACACCAACTCCTGCACCTCCAGCCACCAGTCTGTCAAGCTGATCAAGTTTGCCGACGACGCCACCCTCATCGGGCTCATCTCCAACGTCGACGAATCCGCCTACAGGAGAGAGGTGGCCCAGCTGGCGTCCTGGTGCAGCCACAACAACCTGCAGCTGAACGCTCTGAAGACAGTGGAGATGATCGTGGACTTCAGAAAAGTCACAGCCCCTCTGCCCCCCCTTACCCTCACAGACTCTCCCATCACCACTGCGGATTCCTTCCACTTCCTGGGCACCACCATCACCCGGGACCTCAAGTGGGAGCCGACCATCAGCTCCCTCATCAAAAAGGCCCAGCAGAGGATGTTCTTCCTGCGGCAGCTGAAGAAGCTCAAGCTACCCACCAAGATGTTGGTGCAGTTCTACACGGCCATCATCGAGTCCATCCTCACCACCTCCATCACCGTGTGGTATGCAGGAGCCACCGCCAGAGACAGACTAAGACTGCAGCGCGCTGCTGAGAAGGTGATCGGCTGCGAGCTCCCATCCCTCCAGGACCTGTACATCTCCAGGACCCGGAGGCGTGCAGGTCGGATCATAACCGACCCTTCACACCCTGGACACGCACTGTTTGCCCCCCTCCCCTCAGGCAGAAGACTTCGGTCCATTCAGACTAAAACCTCCCGCTACATGAACAGCTTCTTCCCGTCTGCCATCAGACTGCTGAACACTAAGTGACTTATTAGACTCTCGTGCACTACGTACAGCAGCTCAACTGGACTCATGATAATTATCACTGTTTTCTTTTGCACTACCGACTGCACTATGTGGAACTCCACAATATCTGCTGCTTGTTAATATATTTTAAATTGCATAGATTAGTATTACTCATTCATATTCTACATTTTATTGCATGCATAGTTTTTTATTTTTATCTTTAGTGCTACTCCATGTTTAATGTTGCAGCATTGCACCGAGACAAATTCCTAGTTTGTGTACTACATGAACAATGGCAATATATCTGATTCTGATTCTGATTCCTGTCTCCCCCTTGATTTCTATGGAGATGGGGGGGTGCCAGGTTAACAAAGGGGATGATTTTGGATAATTTTTTTTTTTTTAACAAGGGGGATAGCACCAGAGGCAGTGTGTCAAAAGGGGGCACAAGTGTGCCGCCCCCTTAAAATATCCATCCATCCATCCTCTACCGCTTTTCCGGAGGTCCGGGTCGCTGAGGCAGCAGTTCAAGCAGAGAAGCCCAGACTTCCCTCTCCCCAGCCACCTGCTCCAGCTCTTCAGAGAGGATACCAAGGCGTTCCCAGACCAGCTGGGAGACATAGTCTCTTCACCGAGTCCTGGGTCTGCCCTGGGGTCTCCTCCCAGTGGGACGTGCCCAAAACACCTCAAGTAGGAGGCGTCCAGGAGGCATCCTGATCAGATGCCCAAACCACCTCAACTGACTCCTTTCAATGTGGGGGAGCAGCGGTTCTACTCTGAGCCTCTCCTGGATGACTGAGCTCCTCACCCTATCTCTGAGGGTGAGTCCAGCAATCCTACGAAGAAAGCTCATTTCAGCCACTTGTATCCGCGATCTCGTTCTTTCGGCCATTACCCAAAGCTTGTGACCATAGGTGAGAGTAGGAACGTAGATTGACTGGTTATTTTATTTATTTAGCGAATGCAAAGTCCTTAAGCCAAGCAGTTGCCTCCTGGTTTGCTGTATGGAGGGTGTGTAATCCTCCTTCCAGTCTTTGGAGCGGGCAAGCCTCTATGATGTGTTCCATTGTTTGCTCCTCTCCACATGCGCACAGTGGGCTAGGGCTACTGCCCCATCTGTGAAGGCTGGCCAAGCAGGGGCCATGTCCAGTCCTGAAGCGATTGAGTGTAGACCACTGTCTCCTTGGGAGGTTGGTGCCCGGGACCTGTTGGTTGGGGTTTATCACCAGCTGTTTGTTTGGGACCTCCTTGGTCTCCCATTCCTCTTGCCAAGCTGTCTGGATGGTAAAGTCAGCTGGGGGAGGGTTTTTCCAAATCGGCAGTCTGGATGAAAGTCGGGCAGTGGGTGGGGTGTAGATATCTGCATGGATTGGTAAGTGAGGAGAATCTTTAACTTTTTGGAGCATCCTTTGAGTTAATGCTGCTCGCCGGATGTGTGGAGGGGCTATGTTTGACAGTACATAGAGCCAGGGGAGTGGTGTTGAGCGGATTGTTCCAGTTATAGTTCTCATGGTTGAGTTGAGCTGGGTGTCTACATGGTGTGTGTAAGATGACCTGGACCAGACAGGGGCACAATATTCTGCTACAGAGTATGAAAGGGCCAGTGCTGAGGTGCGCAGGGTGGAGACTGCCGCCCCCCATTTTGCACCAGCGAGCTTGCAGAGCAGGTTGTTTCGTACCTTCACCTTAGCAGCCGTCCCCTTTAGATGTTCCTTGAAGGATAAGGTCCTATCAAGGGTCACTCCAAGATAAGTTGGATTTGGGGCATGCTTAAGCTTGAGTCCGCTCAGGTGGATGTTTAGTTCTCTGGCAGCTTTTGCATTGTGGAGATGGAATACACTGGAGACTGTTTTTGCTGGGCTTGGTTTTAGGCGCCAGATTTTGCAGAACTGGTCCAGTTTGGCAAGATCTTCCGTGAGCACCCGTTCCAGTGGTTCAAAGTCTGGTGCTTGGAATGCCAAACAGATGTCGTCTGCATAGATGAATTTGCGGGATTTTGTAGTAGGCAGGTTGTTTATGTAGAGGTTGAACAGAGTTGGAGCTAGAACTGAGCCTTGTGGGAGTCCGTTTTTCTGCATTCTCCATGCACTTGTGTTCTGACTGAGGTGGACTCTGAACCACCGATTGACTGGTAAATCGACAGCTTTGCCTTAGAACTCAGCTCCCTCTTCACCACAACAGACTGGTACAACATCCGCATCACTGCAGATGCTGTCAATCTCTCGCTCCATTCTCCCCTCACTTGTGAATAAGACCCCAAGATACTTAAACTCCTCCACTTGGGGCAGGAACCTGTCCCCAACCGGGAGAGGACAATCCACCTTTTTCCGGCTAAGGACCATGGACTCGGACATGGAGGTGCTGATTCTCATCCCAGCCGCTTCACATTCAGCGGCAAACCGGCCTAGCAAGAACTGCAGGTCATTGCTGGATGAAGCCAGCAGGACAACATCATCTGCGAACAACAGAGATGAGATCCTGTGGTCACCAAGCACGACACCCTCCATTCCCTGGCTGCACCTAGAAATCCTGTCCATAAAATTTATGAACAGGATCAGTGACAAAGGGCAGCCCTGGCGGAGTCCAACTCTCACTGGGAATGAGTCCGACCGAGTGTTGGCAATATGAACCAAACTCTCACAATGGTCGTAACAGACCGAATAGCTCATAACAACAAGCCCGATACCCCATACTCTCGAAGCACCCCCAACAAAAAACCACGAGGGACGCAGTCGAATGCCTTCTCCAAGTCAACAAAACACATGTAAACTGGTTGGGGAAACTCCCACAAACCCTCAAGAATTCTTGAGAGGGTAAAGAGCTGGTCCGATGTGCCATGGCCAGGATGAAAACCACATTGCTCCTCCTGAATCCGAGTTTCAACCAACGGCCGGACTCTCCTCTCTGGCACCTTGGCATAGACCTTCCCAGGGAGGCTGAGGAGTGTGATCCCTCTAAAGTTGGAGCACACCCTCCGGTCCCCTTTTTTGAAAAGAGGAACCACCACCCTGGTTTGCCATGCCGAAGGCACTGCCCCCAACCTCCACGCAATGTTGCAGAAGCGTGTCAATCATGACAGCCCTACAACATCCAGGGCCTTGATGTACTCAGGGCGAATCTTGTCCACCCCCGGGGCCAGGCCACCAAGGAGATTTTTAACCACCTTGGCAACCTCAGCCCCTGTGATAGGCAAGTCATCCCCTTCGTCCAAAAGCCCTGCTTCCTCTGTGGAAGACGTATCAGTGGGATTGAGGAGATCCTCAAAGTATTCCTTCCACCGCCCGATGATATCCCCAGTCGAAGTCAACAGCGCCCCATCCACACCATACCCAGTGTGGACAGGGAGCTGTTTCCCTCTCCTGAGCCGCCGGACAGTTTGCCAGAATCTCTTCGAGGCCGACCGAAAGTCTTGTTCCATGGCTTCACCAAACTCCTCCCATACCCGGGTTTTTGCTTCAGCAACCACCCGAGCTGCACTCCGCTTGGCCTGCCGGTACACCTCAGCTGCTTCGGGAGTCCCACAAGCCAACTAAGTCTCCTTCTTCAGCTTAATGGCCCCCCTCACCACTGATGTCCACCACTTGGTTTGGGGGTTGCCACCGCGAGATGCACCGACGACTTTGCGGCCGCAGGTCTGGGCCGCCGCTTCAACAATGGAGGTGGAGAACATGGCCCATTCAGACTCCATGTCTCCAGACTCCCTCAGAATGTGGTTGAAGTTCTTCCAGAGGTGGGAGTTGAAGACCTCCCGGACAGGGGCCTCAGCCAGACGTTCCCAGCACACCCTCACTATACGTTTGGGTCTACCAGGTCTGAATGGCATCCTTCCCTGCCATCGGATCCAACTCACCACCAGGTGGTGATCAGTTGACAGCTCTGCACCTCTCTTTACCTGAGTGTCCAAGACATACGGTCGCAGGTCTGATGACACGATAACAAAATCAATCATCGACCTGCAACCTAGGGTGTCCTGGTGCCAGGTGCACATATGGACACCCTTATGCTTGAACATTATGTACGTTATGGACAAACTGTGGTTAGCACAGAAGTCCAATAACTGAACACGACTTGGGTTCAGATCCGGCAGGCCGTTCCTCCCAATCACCCCCTTCCAGGTTTCACTGTCGTTGCCCACGTGTGCATTGAAGTCCCCCAGTAGGACAATGGAGTCTCCAAGAGGAACACTCTCCAGCACCCCAGTCACAGACTCCAAAAAGGGTGGGTACTCTGAAACATCATTTGATGCATAGGCACAAATGATGGTCAGGACCCGTTTCCCAACCCAAAGGCGCAGGGAAGCAACCCTTCATCCACCGAGGAAAACTCCAATATAGAGGCAGCAAGGTTGGGGAATACAAGAATACCTCATCGCTCATCGCCTCTCCCCTGGGGCAGCTCCAGAAAAGGCCAAGCTCCAGCCCCTCTCCAGGAGACTGGTTCCAGAACCGGAGCTGTGTGTTAAGGTGAGGCTGACTATACCTAGCCCGTATCTCTCAACCTCGTACACCAGCTCAGGCTCCTTCCCCACCAGAGAGGTGACATTCCACGTCCCAAAAGCCAGTTTAGAAAGCCTGGGATCAGTCCGCCAAGGTATCCACCTTTGACTGCCACCTAATCCACATAGCACCAGACTCCCATGATCCCTCCTGCAGGTGGTGAGCCTACTGGAGGGCGGACCCATGTAACTCCTTCGGGCTGAGCCCGGATGGGTCCCATGGATGGAAATCCGGCCACCAGACGCTAGCCATCGAGCCCCTCCCCCAGGCCTGGCTCCAGGGTGGGGCCCCGGTAACCCCATACCGGGCGGGGTACACTGAATCCTTGATATAGAATTTATCATGAGAGTCTGTTGGATCGTTCTTAGTCTGGCCCTTCACCCAGGACCAGTTTGTCTTGGGTGACCCTATCAGAGGCAAATTGCCCGGACAACATAGCTCCTGGGATCACTGGGGCACGCAAACCCCTCACCATGATAAGGTGGTTATCCATGAGGGGCCCTTAAAATATTCAGAGATAAAGATATTTCCTGAATAAATCAACTGCGATATGCAAAATAAATGAGAGACATAGCATGTCCATCTGTAGTTGCTCTGTCAGCTTCTGCAGCAGCAGCCATTTTAAATAACATTTCAATATGTCTGCTTGCGTTATTGTTGGAAAAATCTCTTCAACCAGTAGTCAAAAAACAGGCAGGATTTAAGTTTCAGCAAATTTAATTTGCACTGGCCAGTGGAGAACAATACAGAAAGTGCCACAGAGTCTCTTCCGCGCCTCATTCTGATCCAGACACACAACTTTCAGTCATTTCAGCATCCTGCTATGTCAAGACTGTCCATGAGAGAATATCTAGTTCATACTGGTTCTTGCAAGCTCTCTCCTTCTCAGACATACTCATAACAATACCGTACATACTGTATGTACAAAAACAGAGATTAATGTCCAGCTGCTATGACTTTGTACATTTCACACAGATTCTGAGGCATCATCAAATACAAAATATTAAATTTTCCCATCAATTATAGACCATTTCCTGGTTAGGGGCGCCAATCTCACTGATGGTGTTTCTCAGAGCCAAGGATGCGTCCTTCCAAGGCTGCAAATCAAGGACGTGACATCATCCCATCCAAGTCGAGGATCCTCACTAGGACAGAGTCCTTCTTTCTCTCAGTTGTCAAGGATACACAAGTGGATTCTTCGCACTCTTAAAATCCCCACAGTGCTTTGCGAATATTAAATGGTTTTGCGGAGCGGGAGAGGAACCACAGCACACTTTTAAATGTAAGTATTTTTACATATTTACTCCACAGTAAGTTACTATACAAAATACCATTTTTTTGTTCCACTTGTCCTGTCAGGCAGCTAGGCCAGCAGAACAGGGATCTGTCACCCTTTTGCTAAAACAGATTTACCAAGAGGAGCTTATACAGTACCTAACTATGTATTGTATATTGTTGTAAACTCTTCCTGTAGTAACTTTTAATACTTTATTTTAATTATTTTACCCATGGAGGACCCAACAGGATGGGGAAGAGGGAAAGGAAGTGTGTGGAGGGGGAAAGAAAAGGGAGGGGAACAGACAACAAAACAAACAAACCAACAACTAAAACGAACAAAAGACGAACTGCTTCTTCCACCGAATATGTGTCAACACGAGTCTGGTTTCCGCACCTGTTAAAGGAGAGACACTTGTGCGTGTGTGTTGGTGTGCATATATATGAGAGCGCGTAAAAAATAAGTGTGTGCATGTGAGTGGTTTGTCAGGAAACATACGAAGCGGGGGGCCGGTCGCAGCAGCTCTCCCCCCGGGAACCCCGAGCAGGCAAGGCAGTGCCACCAACCCCCACAGGGCACAAATGTCCGAGGTCAGCAAGCCCCAGGAAAGCCAGGCATCCACCCCTGGAGGGACGATTGAGGGATGCCAGGTCGCCAGGTGGCCGGCGTGGTGAGCCCACACCCCCGGACCTGCCAGCCCCCTACCCCCCCAGTGGGGCCAATGCCCACCCCTGGGCCCCAGGTGCCAGGAGGCCAGTGATCCCACCCCCCCGGGCTGGAGAATGGCCCGTGCCCCCCGGCACGAGCCCCCCCAGGCACCCCCACAGTGCCCCCCCCCAGTGCCACTGTCGCACACCCCGGGGACCCCCCATGCCCAAAGAAGTCCCCCCCACCCAGGGGAGCCCACATAGCTGAGAGGCACTACCCCCCCTTAATCCAATACCTCCTGACTCGCAGACACACCCCTCCCCACAACTCAAAACACACACATGCTCCCATGTGCACCCATATGCACTCCCTCACTCTCACTCACCCGGACCGACCCATTCTCTCTCACTCCTGTACCCATTCAATCTCACCCTTCATTCACCCTTGTTTCTTAAGGCGGCTGCGAAGCAGATGCAGCGAGCCTGAATGCGCACCAGCGCCGAGCAGCCGTCGAGGAGACCACCGGCGTAGGCCACAGAAGCAGACCTCCACCCCCAGCGCCCACCTGAGCGACTGATCAGCAGACCACCGCAGGCGCCCCGAGATGCCACCCGACATGCAAAGCGCCGCACAAAACCGACCCACCATCATCACCTCCATTCATCACCCCCTCACTCTCACTTACGCTCATATTCAGCCCTGCTCTCACTCCCTTAGTTGCATCTATACATTCAGTAGCACCCAGGGATTTTGACAACATGACGGGTCCCAGGCTCCCCACCGGGCCCCCACGCCCCCAGCAGATGGAGGGCAACAGGGGTGGGGGAAGACCCCCACTCCCCTTCCCCCGCACAAAACATGGTGGGTGTATGTCGGTTATATGATGTAATTGTGTGTAAATGTGTGGACTACCAAAGTGCAGTTAAAACTGGGGGGGGGGATGGTGATTGGAGCATCGCTAGCTACTGCGATGGGCAGTGGGCCCCCATCCCCCCAAGCCCTCAGTGTCTTAAATGCAATTAAAATTGAGGTGAGGGCAGCCCCACCGCACAGCAAAGGTATCCCTTCACCGACACAGTGCGGCACCCCCCCCCCACCAAAAGCCCTAAATGTATCCAAGAAGATGTATATTCCACCCAGAGTTGGGGGGAGGGGTAAGACTGGGAGGGAGGCAGTCTTAAAGCGAGGCCGTCCCTGAAGCCAGCTCACAAACTGGTTCATGAGGCCACCCACTGCCCCCAAATCCCAACCACGGGCGAGGGCCGCCAGTGCGAGCAGCCCAGAACCCACATGCTTTACCGTTTTACCAATTAAACTGTGGCTTTTCTGACTGAAATTAAAACATTTTCAAACATTTAAATACCCTGGTGAAAAGAACTGTCTGAAGGCAAAATAATCCAGTTAAATATTATGCGTTTAAAAGCAATATTTCATTCTGCCTCACACAATCAAAAGTTGTCAGAAACTGTACTGAAGTTACCTGATGTATGCAGAAACAGTCATTTAAAGAGCTACAAAGTACTTACTAATTACTGAAAAAAATACTTGAGTTTGAGGTTCTGGCTTTCTCTCCTAAATCCATGGAGCTGTATAACCTTACTGCTAAATCTGACTCTTTTCTTCATAAATGTGGGACTTTCCTTCTTTTAAATTCACTACGTTTGCCTTTTAAACTTGGGATTTTCCTTTTAAATTAGTTTTTTTTCTCCCTTAATTCAGCAGCTTTTCTGCACATTTCTGAGATACATTTGTGGCTTATTTTATGGAAAATTTAAAGTTTTTACACTTAAATTTGTAAATATTATTGCAACTTTTCTCCTTTACGTCTGTAACTATTTAGAAGCAAATTTACAACTTTTTCCATGCATTTTTTACTTCATTCTTTTGATTTTTTCTTCAATGTGTTAATCTAAGGGGAATAAAATATAAGCACGTTTCTTTTAATATCATCCAAACACTTCTACCAACCTTAGTCCTTAAACAGCAAAATTACTAAAATGATGCATATTATATTAATTACACTACACAGTAAATTACATTCGCTTAGATAAACTCTATATTTCATGTATTTTTCATAGGTACAAAGGAACAAACAGGAAGAGGCCAGGCAGAGAGCTGACAGATATTGTTGTTTGCTGGAATGGCTAATTGAGAAATAATTGTTGTTATTTTTGTTCTGCTATTGTTGGTAGAAATGACTTTTGCCTCTACTGCTGAATAAAATGTTTTGAGTCCAACTGTGTTACTTGATTTTTCTAATGTACGCTACAGTGTGGACTGGCATGGAAAAGAAGCAAGACAGATAACAGACGATGATGATTCAAACTTTATATAAAAATCATAGAAACATAAAGGTGATTAAGAGATATTTTCTAATTTAAAACATGAACACAACGAACTGGTTTGAAACTGGAGTTATAAATACAGTATATAACAAAAGAAAATGTATCTGGTAAATTTGTTAAACACTTCAGTTACAAATGTGCATAAAAGGTGACTAAGAAAAATGAAAATGTATATTAAAATGTATTTAATTAAAGAACAAATGTGCATGTCTTTGAACCAGTATGTGTGAACGAGTAGTGTTTGTGTAAACTGTCCAATGATGGTGGTGAGGCTATAGAAAGAAATTTTTGGTGCCGGTTCATCACCACAGACACCAGAAGCTGGTTAAAGTCAGCACGGCTCAGTCAGAAGTCAGGATGTGTGTCGTCTCATCTGAAGTTCAGAAGCAGAACTGGTACCACAGGACTCAGTTGGCAGTAATCATGGACCCGGGGCCTCATGTACAAAGACTTGCGTGGATTTCCTACTGAAAGATGACGTACGTTTAAATCAAGAAAATGCCATAAGCGAAAAAAAAATCCAGATGTATGAAACCGTGCGTATGCAGGAATCCAAGCACATTTCCTGTATACATGCTGAACTGCTTGAAATTGAACGCACTTGAGGAAATACCGGACTCCTCCCTTTACACGCCTCCATTTAAATATGCACTTAGATGCAAATAAATAAATGCAAGCCCAGCACATTTGATTCTCCTGTATCCACGATCAAAAATAATGGATTTAATGGAATTTCAATGGAACGTGAGTTGGAGATCCCCTCATGGATCGTCACCTTATGGTGATGGGGGGTTTGCATGCCCTAGTGATCCCAGGAGCTATGTTGTCCGGGGCAATTTGTCTCTGATAGGGTCACCCAAGATAAACTGGTCCTGGGTGAAAGGCCAGACTAAAAACGATCCAACAGACTCTCATGATGAATGCTAGAACAAGGATTCAGTGTACCTCACCCAGTATGGGGTTACCGGGGCCCCACTCTGGAGCCAGGCCTGGGGGAGGGGCTTGATGGCTAGCGTCTGGTGGCTGGGTTTCCGCCCATGGGACCCGGCCAGGCTCAGCATGAAGGAGTTACATGGGTCCGCCCTCTGGTGGGTTCACCACCTGCAGGAGGGAACATGGGGGTCCGGTGCTATGTGGATCAGTTGGCGGTCAAAGGCGGAGACCTGGGTGGTCTGATCCCAAGCTTCCAAAACTGGCTTTTGGGATGTGGAATGTCACCTCTCTGGTGGGGAAGGAGCCTGAGCCTGTGCATGAGGTTGAGAGATACTGGCTAGATATAATCAGCCTCACCTCAACACACAGCTCCGGTTCTGGAACCAGTCTCCTGGAGAGGGGCTGGAGCTTGGCCTACTCTGGAGTTGCCCAGGGACAGAGGTAACGAGCAGGGGTGGGTATTCTTGTATCCCCCCACCTTGCTGCCTCAATATTGGAGTTTTCCCCGGTGGACAAAAGGGTTGTTTCTCTGCACCTTTGGGTTGGGAAATGGGTCCTGACCATCATTTGTGCCAATGCACCAAGTGATGGTTCACAGTACCCACCCTTTTAGGAGTCTCTGACTGGGGTGCTGGAGAGTGCTCCTCGTGGAGACTCCATTGACCTACTGGGGGACTTCAATGCGCACGTGGGCAACGACAGTGAAACCTGGAGGGAGGGTGATTGGGAGGAATGGCCTGCCCGATCTGAACCTGAGTGGTGTTCAGTTATTGGACTTTTGTGCTAATCACAGTTTGTCCATAACGAACACCATGTTCAAGAAAAAGGGTGTCCATATGTGCACCTAGAACCAGGACACCCTAGGTCACAGGTCGATGATCAATTTTGTTATTGTGTCATCAGACCTGCAACTGTATGTCTTGGACTCTCGGGTAAAGAGAGGTGCAGAGCTGTCAACTGATCACCACCTGGTGGTGAGTTGGATCTGATGGCAGGGGAGGATGCCATTCAGACCTGGTAGACCCAAACGTATAGTGAGGGTGTGCTGGGAATGTCTGGCTGAGGCCCCTGTCCGGGAGGTCTTAAAATCCCACCTCCGGGAGAACTTCAACCACATTCAGAGGGAGTCTGGAGACATGGAGTTTTAATGGGCCATGTTCTCCACCTCCATTGTTGAAGTGGCTGTCCAGAGCTGTGGCTGCAAGGTCGTTGGGGCATCTTGTGGTGGCAACTCCCAAACCAAATGGTGGACACCAGTGGTGAGGGGGGCCATAAAGCTGAAGAAGGAGTCCTATCAAGCTTGGTTGGCTTGTGGGACTCCCAAAGCAACTGAGGTGTACCGGCAGGCCAAGCGGAGTGCAGCTCGGGTGGTTGCTGAAGCAAAAACTCGGGTATGGGAGGAGTTCGGTGAGGCCATGGAACAAGACTTTTGGTAGGGCTTCGAAGAGATTCTGGCTAACTATCTGGCGACTCAGGAGGGGAAAACAGCTCCCTGTCCACACTGTGTATGGTGCGGATGGGGCACTGTTTACTTTGACAGGGGATATCATCAGGCAGTGGAACGAATAATTTGAGGATCTCCTCAATCCCACTGACACACCTTCCACAGAGGAAGCAGGGCTTATGGACAAGGGGACGACTTGCGTATCACAGGGACTGAGGTTGCCAAGGTGGTTAAACATCTCTTTGGTGGCCGGGCCCTGTGGGTGGAAGAGATTCGCCCTGAGTACCTCAAGGCCCTGGATGTTGTAGGGCTGTCATGGTTGACACGCCTCTGCAACATTGCGTGGAGATCGGGTGCAGTGCCTTTGGCATAGCAAACCGGGGTGGTGGTTCCTCTCTTCAAAATAGGGGACCAGAGGGTGTGCTCCAACTTTAGAGGGATCACACTCCTCAGCCTCCCTGAGAAGGTTTACGCCAAGGTAATGGAAAGGAGAGTCTGGCCATTGGTTGAACCTCGGATTCAGGAGGAGCAATGTAGTTTTCGTCCTGGCTGTGGCACATCAGACCAGCTCTTTACCGTCTCAAGAATCCTTTAGGGTTCGTGGGAGTTTCCCCAACCAGTTTACATGTTTTTTGTGGACTTGGAGAAGGCATTCGACCGCGTCCCTCGTGGTTTTTTGTGGGGGGTGCTTCGGGAGTATGGGGTATTGGGCTTGTTGTTACAAGCTATTTGGTCTCTGTACGACCGTTGTGAGAGTTTTGTTCATATTGCCAACACTCAGTCGGACTCATTCCCAGTGAGAGTTGGAGTCTGCCGGGGCTGCCCTTTCACCGATCCTGTTCATAACTTTTATGGACAGGATTTCTAGGTGTAGCCAGGGAATGGAGGGTGTCATGCTTGGTGACCACAGGATCTCATCTCTGTTGTTTGGAGATGATGTTGTCCTGCTGGCTTCATCCAGCAATGACTTACAGGTCTTACTGGGTCGGTTTGCTGCTGAGTGTGAAGCAGCTGGGATGAGAATCAGCACCTCCAAGTCCGAGTCCATGGTCCTCGGCCGGAAAAAGGTGAATTGTCCTCTCCGGGTTGGGGACAAGCTCCTGCCTCAAGTGGAGGAGTTTAAGTATCTTGGGGTCCTATTCATGAGTGAGGGGAGAATGGAGCAAGAGATTGACAGATGGCTCAAAGCAGCATCTGCATTGATGCAGACGTTGTACCAGTCTGTTGTCGTGGAGAGGGAGCTAAGCTCTAAAGCAAAGCTGTCGATTTACCAGTCAATCTACTTTTCTATCCTCACCTGTGGTCAAGAGCTTTGGGTAATGACCGAAAGAACGAGATCGCGGATACAAGTGGCTGGAATGAGCATTCTTCATAGGATTGCTGGACTCACCCTCAGAGATAGGATGAGGAGCTCAGTCATCCGGGAGAGGCTCAGAGTAGAACCGCTGCTCCTCCACACTGAAAGGAGCCAGTTGAGGTGGTTTGGGCATCTGATTAGGATGCCTCCTGGATGCCTCCCACTTGAGGTGTTTCGGGCACGTCCCTCTGAGAGGAGATCCCAGGGCAGACCCAGGACACGCTGGAGAGACTATGTCTCCCAGCTGGTCTGGGAACGCCTTGGTATCCTCTGTGAATAGCTGGAGCAGGTGGCTGGGGAGAGGGAAGTCTGGGCTACTCTGCTTGAACTGCTGCCTCCGCGACCCGGACCTCTGGAAAAGCAGTAGACGATGGATGGATGGATGGTGAGTTGGAGATGCTCCTGAATGAGGCAGAGGCACGTAAAAACATTTTGTTTGGCACGCTGTCCTCCCGTATTAGCACTGGATACAGGGAATTCAATTGCCTGCTCACAGCCTTATAAGATTAGTTTATTGTTTCATTTATTCAAACTGGGAAAAGGAGAAGTTTATTTAACTTTGACATCTAGACCAACGTTTGCACTCATCCTCAGAAGTGTTAACTGATCACTGTAATTTGGAGTGTGTATAGTTTAGTGGTTATAGTGGTAGATTTCAAAGCAAAAGGTTACAGGTAAGAAATCAGCTGCAGCCTCTTTTAGGGACCACAAAGGAAATAAGTCTGCACACTTTCTTGTGTCATCCCATTGTTTTTAGATGTATGTTGCATCTTTTATACAATGTTTTTTTAAACGATGAATAAATCAATCAATCAATTTGTGACCAGCCGGGTCGATCAGCTGGTTGAATAAAGGAAAACAGTCATGAAAAAAGAAGACAGTATGAACCTATTTAGTGGGTAGCCACGGTCACCTGTCAGTTGAAAGCAGATCAAATTAGACTTGGCAAGTGCATATTTTATGTCCAACAATCTCATCCTTTGTAGTTATATACAAGTTACATGGATTACACACACTATTGTAAATGATTGAAGTGCGCTGGGGAACAGGTGACACTGTTGCATTTCAAATTTATGCATGTGTTTATTGACATAACTACTGTACAGACAGAGGCAGTTGGGGGCTTCATAGAATGCTGTCAAACTGTAGTTTAATCAGCAAAAAAAAGAAAGTTATTTGCTCAAATCACTGAGTTGTAATGAAGCCTTGAAGATAGGGTGATATTTGCAGGCGCATAGGCGTGCTCCACATGGACTGCCCGTGGAAACCTAAAACGGCTGACAAGCCAGTCATCATCCTGAGCCAGAAAATCTTCTGTCTCTAAATACCCGTTCTCTTCTCACTGAGCGATTTGCAATATCTTCTAATCCTCTGTTGTTAGAGGCATTTTCTGCACTTCTTTGCGATTGTTTTTATATCCACTCATCTAATTGTGCACACTTGGATGTTTGTTCATCATGTGTCTGGTGTGTACAATTATTTTCACGTCATTATCAGTCTCCCAGCATCACCTCTTAAGTGTCGCCAATGGACTAATATCAGTAGAAACGTGCTTTCGCCAGCCATGAAGTTGGCGTGGGGCTGTGCATATTTCCACGGTCATTTCATTCTTGATACATCTGAAATTTTCAGTGGAAAAGGACATACGCCATGTTTTTGTGCATAGGTAGGTACCCTTTGTACATGAGGCCCCTGCACAACAAAGTATAGAACAAGTTGAGATGGACCATCATCTTGTACAGAACTACATCATATTTTCCCTCCAAATAATTATGAATGAAATGCCATTTAAAATGTTTTCCAAAAGTCTATTTTCCTTTTTCTGGTTCTGTTTTGACGGGTGAGTGCACTGTCCCCTCCCATCCTGTGGGAGGGTCCCCCGCTCCGCAGGTAATCAAGACACCTGAGTGAGTGGACGCACCTGCCGTCTCCTCACTGCCAGCGCTTCAAAGGATCAGTCCATGAACACTCCAGTGCTGGCTCGTTTGGTATACTGCCAGTCAAATATTTAAGTAAGAAAAGTATTCATTGTTTTGGAACCCAGAGAAACCACTGTCTTCTCATTCTCAGGATGTTGCCATCTCTGCGGTGTGTCCCCGGGGGTTTTGTTGTGCACTCACCTGCTCCTTCATTTTCATCGGCTTCATCCCTGTTCGCCTACTCCACCTGGTCAGACTCCCACCTGCCTGTCTCTTCTGCAGCACCTGTTCCCGTTCATCCGAGCCGTCTTGGGTTCCTCGTCGGGCTCTCTGCTCCCACTTGTAAGCATTCCCAAAAATCATTATTATCATGTCTCCCTCTTCGCCCTAATCTGCTCCCATCTCTCCCATTACAGGCTGGGAGCTCTTCTGGTGAGTGAGGGTTTTTTCTGCTGCGTTTGCTGCATCCTTTTCAATAAAATTGTGTTTGAACTTTGCTTCTCGGCTTTGTGTGTGTTCTCTGGTGTAGCACTTTGCACGTGGGCTGATTTTGTTAGTAAATCATGACAGGTTCTGCCTCAAGTAAATGTGGGGAAAAAACTTTGCTGACACTAAAGTTATAAATCTCATAAGTAAGCCAAAACATTGAGTATAAGTAATGTTTGCAATTTTGTTTTAATCGGATTTTACAAAACTGTAAATGTAAAAATGTGCTAATTTTTAAAAATGTAACCCTTCTTACTCTATTAATTGTTTACTCCATTTGAAACATATTCTCTGGGAAATTATGCTAGGAAAAATGTGAATATGAAATCCTTGTAAGTGAAATGCAGCAGTAATTTAACAACACAAGGAGATGACAGTTTTTTTTCCACACTTTTTTTTTTAACAAAGTTCATGCGGTAACAATTTATTTTTTGTGCTTTTATCATCTCATCTACTATAATTTATACCTTGCCAATTGTGTAATATCTGATGTGGTAATATCACCGCATATTAAATATAACTTATAGATCTGCTAATATCAGAATTTTTTTTCTAACAACAATGGCAATTGTTAGAAATTTTTAAAAACACACATAACACTGGAGGCTATAAGATTTTCACAGAAAACCTACGGTGTTTCATAGTTGTTTAGAGCAACATTCAGTTGCTGTAGTAACATTTAACAGCCCTCCAGTTCAGGTCAGGTCAGGTGTTATTGCCTGCTACCGTATGACAGTTAGACGGTACCACCTGCGTCTGTCCCCACTGCCTTGTAGGTTAGCCTTTGAAGGCAGTAAGCTATGGGAGTAAACCTAGACACAAAATAAGGAGTGGAGACCCTAAGTCAGTTAGCAGGGAGGAGGCATTCCTAACTGTTTTCTGGCATCTCCTGCAGTCTGACCAGGTCCAGATGTACTGACTCTTGTCTTTCCTTTGGATTCTGCTGGGATGACCAAGAGAGAAATAGTGCTACTGTACAAAGCACTATCTTTGATATCTGCCCTGGTTCATACAGCTACATCTGAAGTAGATATCCTCACAGAGACGTTTTTCAAATAACCTTGAACATTCCTGATTCTCCTTTGGAAGGAGCTGTTTCTGATGAGACATAAAGGTGTAAAGGCCACATATAAGTTCTGTCTGTGTCTTATAGGTGTTTGTGCCCTTAGTCTCTTCTGTGATTTTAGAAAAAAATATTGGTTTTGCTTTATGCAGTTCCCTCACCACTTTGTTCCTCAGACCAGTGTAAATTAGGTGATCAGAGCTATTTTTTGCTGTTAAGGACTTTTTAAGAGCAAGATCTTTCTTTTTCATTGCTGGTGCGTGCCTGTGCATACCCATGCATGCCAAGAATTTCACTGTTAATCCATGGTAGTGTTTTTTGGGGCTGACCCTTCCAGGTTTTTCTGTTTATTTATCAGATGGGTTAAGATACAGAAAAAATTATTTGCACTGTTATTTATATCTGACTCTGTGATTACATTTTCCCAGTTTATTTTCTTTAAATCTTGTTCAAATTCAGCTATTTTTGCCTTGGGTATTCCAGTTATTATATGGGTTTGTCAGGTCAAGCATTGGTTTGCTTGCTACCGGATAACAATAAAAACTGGTACCACCTGTCTCATGAGTCGGGCCATTGGCAACTCAACCAGCAACCCCACCCTTCCAAGGGCGTGGAGGGTGAAACTGGGCATCCTGGCAGAACTAAAAACAATATCTGTCACAGATCTGTGGTGGACCACTCCCAGTTACACAGGGTGAGACTGGACATCCTGGCAGATAAGCACATCTGTCACAAGGTCTGTGGTGGACTTTTGCCAGTCGGTGCATTGTGACCTGCACTACACAAAGAGCAGCGATAAACAAACCTATCATCTGGTCAGTCACTGCAACAGATACTGGAGTCAGTTTGTCTTGGCCTATCCTTGCCACTGATGAGACCTCTATTTGCCAAGAATGTGCTAGTCCAGCAAATGCTAGCGGTACTCATATACTTTGCAAGCAGTTTCATGAACTGGTTAGTCACAAACCAATTCATACCGGCTTGGACGTCGCCCGGGTTAACAAGGTCAGGAGTTCCTGGCAGCGGAAGGCAAAGAAGAGAGCTGCGTGGAGGAATCTGATCAGACCTAAATGAAACAGTCATTGTTCCCCCCGACAGACTATGATGATGATGAGTACGTTAATTAATAACTAATGAGGTAGTTAGCCATTTATATGATACTGTATATTGAACTTACCTGACCACATCAGCTGCAGAGGTACAGGCAGTACAGCCGCCTCCTCCAAATATCTTGCTGCCTGTTTGTGATGACCTGTTTTTATTTTCATGAAGTTGAGGGGAAAAAAAGTTGAAAAAGAGCTAAATCTGCCCGTGGCCTGAAAGCGGAAGTGACGTAGCTTGTACACTTGTAAGCAATGTTCCATTCCTTGCCATTCTCTGATGTCAAGGAAGGACTCTACCAAGGATTCAGCTTGGAAAGACATGTACTACCAAGGAATGATCCTTGACTTTGAAAAACACCCTGAGAATCATTCAAGCCAGCAAAGTTTTTTGCCCCACGGGAGCAAGAGGAACTTTTCATTGGCCATCCAAAACTCGACCCTGGGATTCTTGTCTCAGCATCGTATAATATGAGAGTTGCGTCACTCTGACAGACTTTGATAGAAACTGTGAAAGGCGGAAGTCACGTGGGTCATGGAGCAGCGGATAGTTCCAAACACTGGTTCTTTCTCCGTAGACCACTATTCAGTTCAGAGTGTCTGCTTAATAATCCCGGGTAAGTTAATGAATGGCTGTTTTTTTTGTCATTTTACCACTTAAGTTAACAGGTAGATTCCGTAGTCTGTGATCTTGTTTATTAAACCAGTTTTTTTTTTCTTGTTTATGTGCAGTAAAAGCTCATAAACATGCAATTGTTGTTAGCCTGTGCTAGCTCGACTAGGTAGCTGGTGCTATGTCGGAATAATGTGAGACTGAAGCTGCATTCAAATGAGCACCGAACTGACTTTATTATACAAAACCACTCAATATATTCTCTAGCCGTAGCCTGCATGATGTCATCACCCTCAACCTCCCGGCCAGGCTACGGCAAGCCCCATAAGTCAAATCCCCCCCCCCCCCACAAAAATGGTGAAATGGAGGGTCACATTTTACATACATAACAGCTAGGTTAGCCCTTATTTCAAAAATCTGTGAGATGGGTAGTAGCATTACATGATGGAACATGACATGAAAACCTGTGAAAGAACAGATGTGACTTATTATCTTGTTCATAGTATTGTCATAGCATTAGCAGCATCACAGGACTATGGTGGTGGATTTAAAAGACGGCTTACAAAAATGAAATTGTTTTTCTTTTTATAGAGGAAAACATGAAACCATGAGAGACTGACATGTTTACCAGCAAACTTGCTTTCTACAAGGAGGAAACGTGGAACAAGGTAGGAAATGACAAAATAGAGTTCTTTACATCCTCCAAATTCTTCATCAGTGTCAACCCTGATAATGGCAATGTTATTTTTAACATCCATAAAGTAGCACTATTAATATTTAATAATTTTGCTGAAATAGTCTATACTTATTTGAACAAACTGTTGTGAGAAACATGATAAGAAAAGTACTCAGGATGGAGACTGGTTTAAATTTCTAATGCAGTTGTAAACAAAGTGGAAACAATTCAGATCTACACAACTTAATGGAACAGAAGTAATGGAAGTTGTGTTCATGATGTGTGTTTATTTTAACAGTAAATCAAGATTTGAATGCTGAAACCAGTCAAAAATATGCTAAAAACAACTGGCATCTATCTACAAATGCACGGGATCTCTGTCTCTGTGTGTGTGTGTGTGTCGGTGTGTCTGTTCCACACATATCTCTTGAACTGTTCGTCAGACTGACTTAAGATTTTATGTGTTTTGCTGAGGTTACGAGGGTGTGCATCCCCAAGTATGGAGTCGCTCAGTTAAAATATGTAATTTTTATTAATAAAAATTTAGCCACCGCTGTGTCTCTTCATGCCCTGGCTTCAGGAAGTGTGGGTGGGGTTTTGGATTGACTCCGTGCTGATTGGATAATACGCGCATCACGACCAGTCAGTCACTACAGTGTTCACTAAACAAAACAAGGAAGTGAAAAATGACAAATTTGACTAGAAAAAGATAATACTGAAGATTTAATCCTTAAAAAAAATTATCCCATAAAGTTGCTGTGATTGCATAGGTCTAAAATAATTAGGCATATGTGAAGAACACAAGGCGCGCGAGCAGACTGAGTAGAGTGTTAGCGGGGACCTGGATCTGACAAAGAACACCGGCGTATCAACACAGAACATGAGGGGAGAAGCAGGGCCACGGTCCTTTGCAGGGAGGCATGCCCAGCCTGCCTAGTCGGGAGTAGAGAGGAGTCCCTGCTGCTGCTTCACCCGTGTGGTACCACTGTACTTAGCAGGACCGCGTGTCCCCCCTCCGTGAGAGTATCTAAAAATTAAAAATTTAATAACAATACTGCTATGATTGTGGAGCGGAATTGCCGGATTGACTTAGTGACCAAATGCAGGGCAGAAAAATGCCCAAATAATGAAATAAATCATTTTTAGTTAAATAATTACTGACAAATGAGCAGCACTGATGCAACGCTTGCAGTCTAATGGGTCCTTCTGCTTTGTATAATAATGTTGCTGTTTTGTAGTTAACAGTGAGCTGTGGTTTGATGATGATTAAGCTGTCAGAGTAAAATAGAACACAGTATTGTGTAGAAATAGTTCAATGACTGACACTAAGCTAAATTATTTCTAAAGAAGTTTTTGACCTCTGAAATGACAACACGGACGTGTTAGTGTTACAGGACAGGTGGGTGTGACATAGTCATAGAGTTCAGATATTCAGATTCAGAGTTCAGATTCTTTGCGCAAGATGGCGCCCACAGTGGTCGCCATGGTGCTTCGTTGCGCCCTTTGTTTGTTTTTGTTTGTCAATTGTGTGTCTGCCTGCTCTTATACCCGTGAAGAGCTTCTAAATATCAGGACTTTCACTCCCACGGATCTACACCCAGTTTTTTTTAGCTCCTGCCGCCGATCTGGTTCATTGCTTAGCTCGAAAAGTGAGACGGCGAAAGAGAGGAAGACGAGTGGGCGCTCTCGTCCGGCTCCGCAGAAGAGGCACGCGCACGACTTTGCCTGGCATATTTCTGTCCAATACCAATTCTCTCTCTAACAAGGTAGATGAACTGAGACTGCTGATGCGTTTTAAGGACCTCTCTTCCTCGGCTGCCCTGTTTTACCGAGACCTGGCTCAGGGAAAATACACCGGACAGCGCGCTGCGCCTCGAGGGATTTCAGTTGTTTCGTGCTGATCATGACACAGAGCTCTCCGGTAAATCCTCAGGAGGAGGAGTCTGCTTCTACATCAACAGCAGCTGGTGCTCTGATGTAACGGTAATTTCCAAACACTGTTCTCCCGGCCTGGAATTTCTTTTTATTAACTGCAAGCCATTTTATTCCCCGCGGGAGTTCGCCTCATTCATCCTCGTCGCTGTGTACGTCCCTCCCGACGCGGACACGCACGAAGCTTAGCGCATGCTCGCGGATCACATCCAACACACGGAGCAGATTTTTCCAGACTCTCTGGTTATTGTGGTTGGCGACTTTAACCAGAGCAATCTGAGCCACGATCTCCCCCGCTACAAACAGTTTATTAAATGCCCCACCAGAGGAATAAACACGCTGGATCACTGTTACACTACAGTGAAGGACGCGTATCGCGCTGTTCCCCGCGCTGCGCTCGGACTATCTGATCACGTGATGGTCCACCTCATCCCCACATAGAGACAGAGATTGAAGCTCACTAAACCTGTTGTGAGCACTACGAAGAAATGGACCAATGAAGCTGAGGAGAAGCTGGAAACGTGCATGGAAATAACTGATTGGGGCATGTTTAAAGGAGCCACGCATGATCTGGATGAGTACACGGACACTGTGAACTCATATATCCACTTTTGTGAGGAGAGCATCCTTCCATCGTGCACCAGGGTGAGTTACTCCAATGATAAGCCCTGGTTCACTGCTAAGCTCAGACAGATCAGGAAGGAGAAGGAAACAGCGCTGAAAAGTGGAGACAGGGACTGCTACAGGGAGGTCAAATATCGGTTTAACAGAGAGCTGAGGAGAGCTAAATCTGTGTATTCTGAGAGACTCCATCAGCAGTTCACTGCTAACGACTCGGCTTCTGTGTGGAGAGGACTGAGGCAAATCACCAATTATCGGCCTCAGGCTCCTAAAGGTCAGGATGACAAAGCCCTTTGTCAAAGACTGTCCCAACACAATGCCCGTTTTGACACCTCGTCATCTGTGTCCAACTCCCCCCCTCCCTCCAGCTCCACAGCCTCCACGATCCCTACTTCATCAAAGGCGCCCCCCCTCCTCCCCCCCTGCCCTTGTCATGAGTGAGCAGGACGTGCTCAAACAGTTCTCCAGACTGAACCCGTGCAAGGCCCCCGGTCCAGACGGCGTGTCTCCCTCCACCCTGAGACACTGTGCGAAAGAGCTGGCTCCTGTCTTCAGACATTTTTAACACCTCCCTTAAGCTATGCCACGTGCCGTCCTGCCTCAAATCCTCCACCATCATCCCTGTCCCCAAGAAGCCACGGATCACTGGACTTAACAACTACAGACCTGTAGCGCTCACCTCTGTAGTCATGAAGTCCTTTGAGCGCCTGGTCCTGCCCCACCTCAAGTCCATCACCACTTCCCTCCTGGACCCACTGCAGTTTGCCTACCGAGCCAACAGGTCTGTGGACGACGTAGTCAACCTGGCCCTCCACTCCATCCTGCAGCACCTGGACTCCCCGGGAACCTACGCCAGGATCCTGTTTGTGGACTTCAGCTCCGCATTCAACACCATCCGCCCCGCTCTGCTCCGGGACAAGCTGTCCCTGCTCAACGTGCCTGACTCCCTCTGCAGGTGGATCACCGACTTCCTGACGGACCGGAGGCAGCATGTGCGGCTGGGAAAGACTGTCTCAGACTCTGCTAGCATCAGCACCGGATCTCCCCAGGGCTGTGTACTTTCCCCCCTACTCTTCTCCCTTTATACCAACTCCTGCACCTCCAGCCACCAGTCTGTCAAGTTGGTCAAGTTTGCGGATGACACCACCCTCATCGGGCTCATCTCCAACGGCGACGAGTCCGCCTACAGGAGAGAGGTGGCCCAGCTGGCGTCCTGGTGTAACAACAACAACCTGCAGCTGAACGCTCTGAAGACAGTGGAGATGATTGTGGACTTCAGGAAAGTCACAACCCCTCTGCCCCCCCTCACCCTCACAGGCTCTCCCATCACCACTGCTGATTCCTTCCGCTTCCTAGGCACCACCATCACCAGGGACCTCAAGTGGGAGCCGACCATCAGCTCCCTCATCAAAAAGGCCCAGCAGAGGATGTTCTTCCTGCGGCAGCTGAGGAAGCTCAAGCTACCCACCAAGATGTTAGTGCAGTTCTACACAGCCATCATCAAGTCCATCCTCACCACCTCCATAACCGTGTGGTACGCAGGAGCCACTGCCAGGGACAGACTAAGGCTGCAGCGCGTCGTGCGCACTGCTGAGAAGGTGATCGGCTGCAAGCTCCCATCTCTCCAGGATCTGTACATCTCCAGGACCCGGAGGCGTGCTGGCCGGATCATAGCCGATCCCTCACACCCTGGTCACGTACTGTTTGCCCCCCTCCCCTCAGGTAGAAGACTTCGGTCCATCCAGACTAAAACCTCCCGTCACATGAACAGCTTCTTCCCCTCTGCCATCAGACTGCTGAACACTAAGTGACTTATTGACTCTCGTGCACTACGTACAGCAGCTCAACCAGACTCATGTCAATCATCACTGTTTTCTTCCTGCATTACCGACTGCGCTATATGGTTCTCCACATTATCTGCTGCTCGCTAATATATTTAAACTGCTGACTAGTATTACTCACTCTTATTCTACACTTTATTGCATGTATAGTTTATTTCTTTTATTTTATCATGTTTAATGTTGCAGCATTGCACCGAGACAAATTCCTAATTTATGTACTACATGAACAATGAATCTGATTCTGATTCTGATATTTTGGTTAATTTTTGTGACTCGTTCATACCAAAGTTATTCTGAGAACAGTACATGTGGTCTTCCATCACATTCAGTAGAGGTTCTGGTACACACATTATAACCCTGGTTAGTACATGGTCACAATAAACTGATCACTGGGAATAAACTGAAAAAGGCAATAATCAGTTTTGTTGTGTTTACATGCACTGATTAAATGGATTATTGGAGGGTTAACAACTTGAGTTAATGACCACAGTTACATGGCCACTTGAATAATCAGATAACTCCAGAAATCCAGTCATAACCAGTTTATTTGTGTCCATGTAACCATGGTTACTCTTGGACTCTTCCTCATCTTGTTTGGGAGGACAGCGTCAGTCCTGGGTCTGGGTTTGTCACTTTTGGTTCTTGCAAATTAGTCCCCCTTAGAATGGGCCTGCACACTGATTCAGTTGAATTTCCTCTTGCACTCCGGGATACCGCGGGCAGTCACGTCTCTGCGTCCTCGTGCGTCCTAGTGCGCACTGTGCGTCTTAGTGCGCACTGAAAAAAAAAAAAGCTGCATTTCCGTTCTTCCACTACAGACACAGCCGCGAACAGAAAGCCAAAGGAGTGCTTTGATTGGTTTAGATTTGATTGACCTCTTATTCGATTAATAAGAGCCTTGAATTGGGTTTTTGAAACCTTGAAGAACCAATGACTGAAAACCTAGCAAGAAGGACCCGCCTACCAACGGCTGCGAATACAGCGAGCCAATTGAAGCAGAGAAGTTCGACGATTGAAAGCGTGCGTCCCATGCGTAAAATCTGTTTTGTGTAGCCGCTCTGTGTAATGGTAGCATTCGCCAGTCTTTTTTTATTACTACTGTTCTTATTTGTTTTGAAAAATCGTTCGCCAAAACCGCAATCATGGAAGCACAAAACCGCAATCATGGAATCATGGTTTGACCGGGTCGCGTGACCAGAACCATGAGTCGAAACAAGCGGACCAGCTTCATGTTTGTCTGACAGTGAGGAACAGATGTTCGCCAGCAACACTGCTGTTGTGGACAGGTAAGTGTTATAAGCTAAATTATTCTTTATCACTGAAAATAGTAATCAAAATGACTTTTGACCGATCGGTGATTACAATTGTGCGTCATCGCCACATGACGGACCGTTGACGGACTGTTTTTTTGTGCACCGTCCTCCTCTGTAGCGGGGGGTGGGGGGGGTGGGGAGTTGTTATCTTCTACATTGCAGATATTTTAGTATAATTTTTATTGCACTGTAGGTTATTTTTTCTTGTAAAAAAAGGCCACATATTTTTTACGTGGCATGCTTCTTTGTGTATGGGGGACTTGTTTGTTCATTCATTCATTCATAAATGAATAAACAACCCCCCCACACACACACACAGCCCTGAGTGTCACCTTTCATTAGAGCCCAAGATGAAGCGTCTATGTTGAATCATTCAAAAGTTACAGACGTTTTTCCAAACTGTGCCATTTGGCACAATTTGGCACAGTTCAAAAACGCCTGGGAACAACCTAAGAAAAAAGCTGTGTAATATATTCATTTTTTGTGGTATTGTTACAAAATTTTGACCTCAGCTGGATAACACTTGGTTCTACATTTCTGTTGCATTTTCCAGCCAGTATCTGACAGTTGTGTTATTTGCAAGCATTTGTATCCAAAAAAACACCCAGGCAAACTTTATTTTCTTCAAGTTCAGTATGTTTAGATGACTGTTACTCAGCGGCAGGAGCACTTAGAGAGATTATGACTGTTTTGCCAAAAAATTCAAAGTGTTTTCTTTTAAATGAGACCAACCCCATGAAGATGCTGCAAAGGGTTGAAGAACAGCTTTTGATTTACTTTGGGTACGTTATCTTTTGGCGTTTTTAGGGAAATTGGCCAGAGTGCAAGGGGTTAATATCACTGTTTTACTTCAACATAAAAAGTCACAATTCATATGCAGTCATATAAATCACATTATTACATCTTTGACCTTGGAGATGGAAATATTTTGTGGAAATAAATGTACTGCATAAAGTTTTCTGTTGTAATCTTTCATGAAAGTAATGCTGTTTCTGCTAACTTGTCTGACATTTTTTTTCCTGTGTGTGCTGGGAACCTAAACATTTGGATCACGTTCTCAGCTTGATTTGTGCATCCATCAGCTGCACAGAAAATCATGCTGAGAACCTGATCTGTGAACATTTTAGGATTGTATTGTTTTTGGCATCAAAATACAATTTATGAAGTCAAACCCTCTTCTAACATTGAAGGAAGATATTCATTTTCTACAATTACGTGATGTTACAATATGGATGAATAAAAAAATAGAAAAAAGGCTTACTTTTACTTGCTGTAATGCTTTAATGTAAAGCACTTTGAATTGTCTTGTACATGAAATGTGCTATACAAATAAACTTGCCTTGCCTTGAATCACTGGTTCTGTTATTATCTATTCAGTATGTATATTCAGTTATGTAACCCCAGTCACCACCTGGAAGAGGAGGCAATGGTGCCAACATGCTGCTCATGGGTACTATCCATGCATCCATCCATCCATCCAGTTCCGGAGGTCCGGGTCACGGAGAAAACAGTTCAAGCAGAGAAGGCCAAACTTCGCTCTCCCCGGCCACCTGCTCCAGCTCTTCAGAAAGGATACCAAGACATTCCCAGGCCAGCTGGGAGATGTAGTCTCTCCAGCATGTCCTGAGTCTGCCTTGGGGTCTCCCCCTCATTGGACGTGCACCAAACACCTCAAGTGGGAGGTATACAGGAAGCATCCTGATCAGATGCTCAAACTACCTCAACTGGCTCCTTTCAATGTGGAGAAGCAGCATTTCTACTCTGAGCCTCTCCTGGATGACTGCACTCATCACCCTGTCTCAGAGGGCGAGTCCAGCAATCCTATGGCGAAAGCTCATTTCAGCCGCTTGTATCCACCATATCACCATATCATTCTTTCGGTCATTACCCAAAGCTCATGACCATAGGTGAGGGTAGGAGTGTAGATTAACCAGTAAATCGAAAGCTATGCTTTAGAGCTCAGCTCCCTCTTCACCACAACAGACCAGTACAAAGTCTGCGTCACTGCAGATGCTGCTCCAATCCGTCTGTCAGTCTTGCGCTCCATTCTCCCCTCACTCGTGAATGAGACCCCAAGATACTTAAACTCCTCCACTTGGGGAAGGAGCTTGTTTCCGGAGTCCAAATGTCACTGGAAATGTGTTTGACTGGGTATTGATAATACGAACCAAACTCTTGCAGCAATCGTATAGGGACCGGATAGCTCGTAACAACAAGCCTTATACCCCATACTCCCGCAGCACCCCCCACAAGAGACCAAGAGGGACGCGGTCGAATGCTTTCTCCAAGTCCACAAAACACATGTGGACTGGTTGCACGAACTCCCACAAACCCTCGAGGATTCTCGAGAAGGTAAAGAGCTGGTCCAATGTGCCATGACCAGGATGAAAACCACATTGCTTCTCCTGAATTCGAGGTTTGACCAGTGGTCAGACTCTCCTCTCTGGTACTCTGGCATAGACCTTCCCAGGGAGGGCGAGAAGTGTGATCCTCCTAAAGTTGGAACACACCCTCCAGTCCCCCTTTTAAAAAGAGGAGCTACCACCCTGGTTTGCCACGCCAAAGGCACTGTCCCCAACTTCCACGCAACATTGCAGAGGTGTGTCAACCATGACAGCCCTACAACATCCAGGGCCTTGAGGTACTCAGGGTGACCCTTGTCCACCCCCGGGGCCCGGCCACCAAATAGTTTTTTAATCACTTCGGCGACCTCAATCCCTGTGATGGGCAAGTTATCTCCCTCGTCCCCAAGCCCTGCTTCCTCTATGGAAGGCATGTCAGTGGGATTGAGGAGATCCTCGAAGTATTCCTTCCACCGCCCGACAATATCCCCAGTCGAAGTCAGCAACGCCCCATGTGCACCATACACAGTGTGGACAGGGAGCTGCTTCCCCTTCCTGAGTCACCAGACAATTTGCCAGAATCTCTTCGAATCCGACCGAAAGTCTCGTTCCATTGCCTCATCAAACTCCTCCCACACCCGAGTTTTTTGCTTCCGCAATCACCTGAGTTGCACTCCACTTGGCCTGCCGGTACATCTCAGCTGCTTTTGGAGTCCCACAAGCCAACCAAGCTTGATAGGACTCCTTCTTCAGCTTGAAGCCCCCCCTCTCACCACTGGTGTCCACCACTTGGTTTGGGGGTTGCCACCATGAGATGCACCAACAACCTTGTAGCCGCAACCCTGGGCAGCTCCTTCAACAGTGGAGGTGGAGAACATGGCCCATTCAGACTCCATGTCTCCAGACTCCCTCGGAATGTGGTTGAAGTTCTTCCGGTGGTGGGAGTTGAAGACCTCCCGGACAGGGGCCTTAGCCAGACTTTCCCAGGACACCATCACTATATGTTTAGGTTTACTGGGTCTGAGTGGCATCCTCCCCTGTCATCAGATCCAACTCACCACCAGGTGGTGATCAATTGACCGCTCTGCACCTCTCTTTACCCAAGTGTCCAAGACATGTGGTTGCAGGTCTGATGACACGATAACAAAATCGATCATCGACCTGCGACCTAGGGTGTCCTGGTGCCAGGTGCACATATGGACACCCTTATGCTTGAACATGGTTTTTGTTATGGACAAACTGTGGTTAGCACAGAAGTCCAATAACTGAACACCACTCGGGTTCAGATCGGGCAGGCCGTTCCTCCCAATCACCCCCCCTCCAGGTTTTGCTGTCGTTGCCCACGTGCACATTGAAGTCCCCCAGTAGGACAATGGAGTCTCCAAGTGGAGCACCCTCCAGCACCCCAGTCAGAGACTCCAAAAAGGGTGGGTACTGTGAACCATCATTTTATGCATATGCACAAATGATGGTCAGGACCCATTTCCCAACCAGAAGGCACAGTGAACCTACCCTTTAGTCCACTGGGGAAAACGCCAATGTTGAGGCAGTAAGGCAGGGGTTATAACAATACCCACCCCTGCCCATCACCTCTCACCCGGGGCAACTCCAGAGTAGGCCAAACTCTAGCCCCTCTCCAGGAAACTGATTCCAGAATTGGAGCTGTACGTTAAGGTGACCCCAGTAATATCTAGCTGGTATCTCTCAAGCTCGTACACCAGCTCCAGCTCTTTCCCCACCAGAGAGGTGATGTTCCATGTCCCGAAAGCCAGGGATCAGAAGCTGATGGTCTCTGCCTTCACCTACCACCTTTTCCGCACAGCACCGGACCCCATGGTCCCTCCTGAAGGTGGTGAGCCCACTGGAGGGCAGACCCATGTAACTCCTTTGGGCTGAGCCTGGCTGGGTCCCATGGACAGAAACCCGGCTACGAGTTGCTAGCCATAAACCCCCCTCCCCCAGGCCTGGCTCCAGGGTGGGGCCCCGGTAAACCCATACCGGGCGGGGTCCACTGAATCCTTGATTTTTTGTTCATCATGGGAGTCTATTGGATCACTCTTAGTCTGGCTCTTCATCCAGGACCAGTTTGTCTTGGGAGACCATACCAGAGGCAAATTGCTCCAGACAACATAGCTCCTGGGATCACTGGGGCACGCAACCCCCCACCACGATAAGGTGGCGATTCTTGGGGGGGTCACTGGTATTAGCTGACAGTAATTTGTCAGGCAGAAGTTCAGAGAGTGAATAATGAGAAAATGAGAGCATGTCTTTGCATTTTTATTACCAGACTGTTGCACCTTAACTACATTACAAATTTCAGTTATTCCCTTTATCACTGAATTGTAATTTTGTTGGCTCCGACTGCACAACAACTTCAAAATTTCGGGGGAGGCGGGGGGGTGGCAAACCGTCAGACAAGCATACACACAGTAACGGCACATTTACTGGATTCTGTTAATTCCGTTTCCCTTTAAACAGCACACCATGAATCCTGGCCGCTGTGTAGCTCTAAAGGATAATTCAGCATATCAATGGCTGAAATGCAAAACCTCCTATCTGCAGGATTTTCTGATTTGCGGATTTCACTTTGGATGATGGGAACAATCAAGGCTGCTCATATCTGCAAGACAGTCCCGCCCTTTATTGTGACAGAAAATTATTCTGACGGAAAAAAAAAAACCATAGCATTCTGCAAGAAAACAAAGTTTTTTTTTTTTAGTTTTCTCAAAAAAGTGCATTTTTCAGATAGGAGGTTTTGAGTTTTGGAGCCAAGCTCAGCCTGCCCGATTAGTGAGACGGAGTCTTGGCTGCTGCTTCACCCGTGCCACCGCTGTCCTTTGCGGCACCGTGGGTTCAACACGGCGCTCCTCCTGGTGCACGGCTATCTATGAATTAAAAGTTAATAATGACACCATCATGATTGTGTAGCGAAATGGTCAGATCACTTCCATATCATGGGGACACATATGCACACTTTGACTAAACGACGATCATGACAACAACACCCAAATAATGAAATAAATCATTTTTTATTTACTGACAAATGGGCAACACTGATGCAACAGTTGCAGCCTAACAGGTCATTCTTCTGAGTATAATAATGTTGCCTGTTTTGTACTTATAATATTGCTAAAATACAAAATGATGCAGTACAATGGGTCTCAAATATTTGTAAACGTGTCCTGTTATAGTACTGCATGAGTTTATTGATGACAGACTATAAACTACACATATAAACGAAAACAATTATAATGATGACTGAACAACTCTCATTCTCCAAAGTGCAAGATACAACACTTATGAACATACTGTACGTCATAAAAGATCACACAAATAAGTCTGACAAACCAATAAACCAGGGTTCCTAAACACTCGCCAATACTGGATGTCCCATTCATTTTCAATAATTCTGTAATTAATATTCACACAATCAAATAATGGGAGGCTGGGATGAGAATCAGCACCTCCAAGTCCGAGTCCATGGTCCTCAGCCGGAAAAAGGTGGATTGTCCTCTCTGGGTTGGGGACAGGCTCCTGCCCCAAGTGGAGGAGTTTAAGTATCTTGGGGTCTTGTTCACGAGTGAGGGGAAAATGGAGCGAGAGATCGACAGACGGATTGGAGCAGCATCTGCAGTGATGCGGACGTTGTACCGGTCTGTTGTGGTGAAGAGGGAGCTTAGTTCTAAGGCAAAGCTGTCGATTTACCAGTCAATCTACGTTCCTACTCTCACCTATGGTCACGAGCTTTGGGTAATGACCGAAAGAACGAGATCGCGGATACAAGCGGCTGAAATGAGCTTTCTCCGTAGGATTGCTGGACTCACCCTCAGAGATAGGGTGAGGAGCTCAGTCATCCGGGAGAGGCTCAGAGTAGAACCGCTGCTCCTCCACATTGAAAGGAGTCAGTTGAGGTGGTATGGGCATCTGATTAGGATGCCTCCTGGACGCCTCCCACTTGAGGTGTTTCAGGCACGTCCCACTGGGAGGAGACCCCGGGGCAGACCCAGGACTCGGTGGAGAGACTATGTCTCCCAGCTAGTCTGGGAACGCCTTGGTATCCCCTCTGAAGAGCTGGAGCAGGTGGCTGGGGAGAGGGAAGTCTGGGCTTCTCTGCTTGAACTGCTGCCTCCGCGACCCGGACCTCCGGAAAAGCGGTAGAAGATGGATGGATGGATGGATGGACAATCAAATAAATCTCAGTTCAGTCTCTTTCATATTTATCAAAGTCTAACGTGTGATTGCCTACATCTAGGCTACACCTCTTTTTATTCCACTTTCAAACACCGCTTACGTTTGGGCCTGGAAAGCCTGACTGGGATCCCTGTTTCAGACAACTTGCCTTCTATGGACATGCTCTGGTATTCTTGATTAGGTGAAGCGGGGGGGTGGGGGGTGGAATTGCTTTACAGACAGCTTTACATTCTCTATTAGACACATTCAGAGCAAATTTTCCAACAAACTGTTCGTAGTGCACAATATTTCCACTGTGGTCCATCAGATCAGTTATATTCAGAACATTTTTGTTTCCCCGCTCTGTCTCGAACAGCGTTTTCCTGTTAACTGCAATTACTCCATTCTTCCACAAGGTGAAACCATGCGGTGTGAAATTATGAGTAAATACCATTTTCCAGTGACGCAGTACTTGCTTGTGGAAATCTGATAACTTAAGTGGCAATTTTGAAATTTCAAAGTCACATTTCAGCAAAAAAATCTGCACCTCCAACTTTTTCAAACAATTTTTTGGGGATATGAAAGCAAAGGGAATGTAGGAAGCGCAGAGCTGGCGCTAGCGGAGCGGCTAGTTTCATAACATACACCATTTTGATTCCTCAGTTTTGGATCAGTCACAGTGCTCAGGCATTTTGCTGCTGTGTAATCTTTATTTAGGGCCAGATAACGTTTTCATTGCTCTCTGTTTTGGTTGTTTCTTGCCAACTTTCCAACAGCTGGCTGTGGTGCAGGTGTAGTGTGGCCAGCTACCGATCAGAGGGTCAGGGGTTCAGTTCCCGCTCTGTCTGCAGTCTGCATGATAAAGTGTTGTTGAGCAAGACGCTGAACCCCCAGTTGCTCCTGGTGGGTAGGACCAGCGTGGGTGCATGGCACCTCCGCCGCCGTGAATGTGTGCACAGCAGGATCTGTGAAGCGCTTTGGTCATCCAGAGATGAGAAAAAGTTTATTCAGAAATCAGACTTCCTTCAATATAAACCAAAACCACAAGCAAGGTGAGGGTCCTTAGATGATTTCACTCATCAAATCCATCACCCCCTGAATTTTTTATCACCCCCCTCCCCGTCACCTGCACGTCTTCAGACTGGCAGGTCAGCCAGCATCTGTGACGTTAGAAAGCTCCCACAGTTGAACAGTTCAGTCAGTGCTTAGACTGTGAGACGACCCTGAACCATCTCACTTCCTGTCAGCTCAGTGTTTTTAGCTCATTTTAGCAAAGCCAAATGGGGCTGACGTGATGATGCTGTGTCTGTCGTCTGTCCATCTGTCCATCCACATTTCACCAGAATCGCTAGTCCTCCCAGGCATTCACCCTGATGCTCACCAAACTGACTCACAACAATCCTCAGGTTTGTCTGCATCCAGGTTGTGGTGAAGGTCAGGGTCAAAGGTCAGGAGGTGTGCGCAGTCTGGTGGTGAAGTCATGAGCTGCTCCATCTAATGTTTCTTAGATACGATCATGTGACGTGGACACGCGTTTATCCAGCCTGAGCCTCCTCCGTGTTTCAGCTGCACCAGAGCATTTCCTGTGGTTAAACCAGTCTTGTCTTGGCAGTGTAGTGGTCTGTCTCTCTCCCCCCTCCTGGTTTCACCTGACAGCGTTTTGGTGCCAACTGCTCTGCACCCCCCCCCTTCCTGGAGACTCTCATCCCCAATAACGGCACGCCGCCTCTGATGGAACGTGTTGTAAACAAGCAAATTTAATGAAATCTCTTTTCAGTGGAGCTCGCTTGCCACTGGGGACGCCCGCCGTCTAATGCAGCAATTAATTCTGCAAATGAGTTATGAGTGAGTTATGCAAGGCAATGTTGGCCATTACAGCTGTGCTGATTGCATTATGGGGGGGGGGGGGGTCTAATTTAGATGCCAGAGAAGGAGACGAAGGAGGCTCCACGGAAAACTAACACGGCTGAGGATGGAGCAGCAGTCAGGGAAGGGGGTGCTATCAGGCTGGGGGAGATGACATGAGCGGAGAGTTGGGACGAGTCATGGAATGTTGAGTTCACTATTAAGAAAAGCCACGTTTGTCTGGTTGCTGGTTCTGATCCGCCATTCCCAGTCAGAAACTGAACATCTTCATTCACCACTTCAGCATGAGGGACAAGATGTCAATTAGGTGCAAACTTGCAAGAATAAAGCTTCAAAGATATGACAAAAGATGCCCATTTGCAGCCTTCCATCCATCCGTCTTCTACCGCTTATCCGGGGTCCGGGTCACAGGGGAATCAGTCCAGGCAGAGTAGCTCATACTTTCGGCTCACATAGCACCATGATCATCATGATCCCTCCTGCAGGTGGTGAGCCCACTGGGGGGTGGAGCCATGTGGTTCCTTTGCTACACTGGGTCCTTGATGTAACTTTTTTCATGGAGAGCCACTGGACCACTATTAGCCCGGCCCTTCACTCAAAACCAGTCTGCCTTGGGAGGCCCTACCAGAGGCAAGCTGCCCCTGGCAACATAACTCCTGGGATCATTCAGGCACCCAGACGCTCCACCATGATAAGGTGGCGATCCACAGAGAGGATAAGCAATTGTGTCCCACATTCAAAGGGCCTCCACTGGGCGGCAGGTTTGTCTGGTCCAAAGTGGGCTCAGGTCCAGAACTGACCGTTCAGAGAGCGCTCTCTCCCACATCCACTGGTGACGCCTAATTGACCATTTGGTAGAAATGACCCGTCTGAATCAGGGAAGGTTGATGGGGGTCCCGCCCGGGCCGGCACCACTCCGACAGCCCAGTTCTCGCATGCGGCGGGCTCCAGTCTGTGACGCGTATTCTCTCAAACCTCCGACCGGTAAACAGTCTAGTCGTCTGTGGTGCGTATCGGCTCCACTCCTGCGGGTGTGGAGGCTGACTCTCTCACGAGTGGGGCTACCTGGCTGATCCTGCCAGTAGCATATGCTAAAATTAAAAGTCACGAATTATAATTTAATTAAACAGAATAAAAAATTAGCCAAGAGAAAAGATGCAAATTCATGAGAAAAAGTCACATTTTGAGAAAAAGTAAAACATTTATAGGAAAAGACTACAGATTTACAAGACAAAAATTTACACATTTGTGAGAAAAAAGTTGTAAAATTTATGAGGGAAAAAAAGGTGCAAATTTATGAGAAAAAGTCAAATTTTGAAGAAAAAATTTGCAAATCTGTGAAAAAAGTTGAAAATCTACAGGAAAAACCTACAAATTTACAAGACAAAAATTTGCAAATTTATGAGAAACAAGTTGTAAAATTTTGGAAAAAAGTCATCAATTTATGAGGAAAATTTTTTTACAGGAAGCATTTTCAACTCTGCCACCTCCAGCGCCACCTCCTGTCTTTTTGTCAGCACCACCGTCTCCAAACCATACATCATAGCAGGTCTCACTACCATCTTGTAAATCTTCCCTTTCACTCTTGCTGCTACCTTTCTGTCACAAATCACCCCTGACACTCATCTCCACCCACTCCACCCTGCCTGTACTCTCTTCTTCACCTCTCGCACATTTTCTATTGCTTTGGATGGTTGACCCCAGGTATTTAAACTCATCTAATATTACTACCTCTACTCCTTCAATCTTCACTGTTACACCTGCCTCCCTCTCATTCACTCATGTATTCTGTCTTGCTTCTACCGAATTACATTCCTCTTCTCTCCAGAGCATACCTCCACCTCTCCAGGTTCTCTTCCATCTGCTCCCTACTCTCACTACAGATCACAGTCTACCTTCACCACTTCTACTTGCTCCATTTCCTCTCTTCTTTCCTCTGTCAAAATTTTTTTTAAAAATTTGTTTTTAGTGTTTTGGGAGAGGAGATTTCTTTCGTCTTAAAGGTTTTGAACTCTTCTTCATGACAAAAACGGGGCCCTTAAACAGAATGATGCACAGAGCACACCAAAAATCTCGAAATGGGCCTGCAATGGGTGTCCTAACTTTTTCCAGCCATCAGGACGAAGCGACAGCTGACCTCCAGAAAAAACGGCATCCATCTCTTTATGAGGCAGTTAAAGCTTCCAGATTTATAATCTTCTGTCCGACTGCTGTCTACATTAAGTCTGACAGAGATGACACTCGTCCCGATAAATGACAGCAGATTTATGAATTCAGCCCAGACATTTAAATGAAGTTAAACTGTTCTCTATGTGATAACTTGAATCTGATTTAGAGGTTTTCGTTTCGCACACATCACTCAAGGTTACATCACAGAGACGTTTCTACGGTAACCTTGACAGTAAAACAGCCCCGTCAGAGTGTCTAAATGAAAACTCAAAACTGACTCACGTTGTTATTCAGGGATCCATGCTGGCTGTCTCTGACATCGTTACCGCCCCATTTTGTGCTGATTTCTCTGTGTCTGAGAGGACAGACGTTTGTTCTTCAGGTTCACCCTTTATTGTAGATCAGGGGTGTCAAACTCATTTTAGCTCAGGGGTCACATACTTTCAGACTTGATGTCAAGTGGACTGGACCAGTAAAATAATAGAAAAACAACTTAATGGCAACTCCAAATTTAGTACAGCGAAGTCTAAGTACATTATGAAATGCTTACATTTATTGAACAATTGTTCTCTCACAAAACATGAACAACCACAATGATGAATCTTCATCAAAGTACGAACAACCTCAAGTTTTTTTTCTTTTCTGCTCTGTTTTGAACTGAAGCTGCTGACCAACAAAATCATAATCCCGACAAAAACAAATGCCATTTAAGGAACCAGATATCATACTGCTGCCATCCACTGTTTAGTCCTGGAACTTGTTTATATTTCGAACAATGATCCCGGTTACATGGTCACAATAAACTAATTACTGGCAATAAACTGATAATGCCAATATTCCGTTTGTCATGAATCCCTCCGGTAGGCAGACAGAAATAAATGGACTTTCCACAGCACGCCGGACTTCAGAGCAAATAAGGATTTATTAATCATAAACAAAAGAACAAACTGATAACAGCACGTGGATGGAGAAATAGCTCAAAACACAAATTGCTCACAACTTACAGGAACTCAGGATTACGGCAGGGAGAAGCACACAACGTTGATGACGCCACACTAGACACAGACAGTGCACAGAATAGATAGACAGGGGCTAATCAACACAAGACAGAACAGATGGGCGACACTCAAGGGCAGCAGGGAAGTGAGTGCAGGTGGGGTGCGCAGGATGGGCGGGGCTGTACACACGGACACCAACAGGTAATGCACATGAGACATGACAACGAAACTGGCAGAGCAAAATGCAGGAGAAAGAAAGAAAGGGCAGCAGTTAGACAATGGGAAACATGAGGGGCTGGAACAATAGGTAAACAGATGTGCACCCAGACCCAGGACCAGACAAGGGATGAACACAGAAGACAAAGACAGGGGACTCAGGCAAACACAGAGGGCAGTAAATGCAAAAATAATCATACAGGATCACAGAAAACAATAACTGAACATAAAGTGTGGGCTTGAGCATAGGATCAAGCCCACACAGTGACATGGTTTTCTCGTGTTTACATGCACTGAATTAACAGATTACTGGAGGATAAACCTCTTAAGTCAATCAATCAATCAATCAATCAAACAATCAATCAGGCCTTATTTACTGTATAAAGCACTTTTCTTGCAATGTAGCAGCTCAAAGTGCTGTACAGAACCGGAGTGGTGGCCTAGTTGATACAGCATCCACCTCACAACTAGGAGGTTGGGTGTTCAAGTCCCGGACAAGTCATACCAAAGACCATATAAAAATGGTACTTGCCGCCTTCTAGCTTGGTGTTCAGCATAATAGAATGAGGTAAGGAGAAATTGTTTGTGGCAGTGCCTTGCATGGCAGCGACCTCTCTGATTCGACACGTGATTAACATTGTAGAGAGGAGAAAGGTAACTTTGTTCTACTGTACATGATTGGCTGTATAGACTGAATGACGACAGAGATGGCTTATTTTTCTCTTCCAGAATAATAAGCAACATACACCAACAAGCCATAACAGTGAAGGCAGAGCCAAAGATTAAGTGGGGGAAGTTACAGAAGGAAGAAGGTCACACAGAGTTCAGGAAGGAGTTGATACAGGCTCTGGGTGGTAGGGAAGAATTACCAGATGACTGGGAAAGTACAGCAAAAGTATTGAGGGAAACAGGTAGAAAGGTATGTGGTGTATCCAGTGGACAGAGGAAGGAAGACAAGGAGACTTGGTGGTGGAATGAGGAGGTACAGGGAAGTATTCAAAGGAAGAGGTTAGCAAAGAAAAAGTGGGATAGTCAGGGAGATGAAGAAAGGAGACAGGAGTATTTGGAATCTAGGTGCAAGGAAAACACAAAGGTGGCAAAGGCAAAGGAAAAGGTATATAGTGAGTTGTATGAGAGGCTGGACACTAAGGAAGGAGAAAAGGACTTGTGTTGATTGGCTAGAATGAGAGATGGAGCTGGAAAGGATGTACAGCATTAAGGACAGAAAAGGTAATGGTAAATGGTAAAATGGCGTTCACTTATATAGCGCTTTTCTTCTCATCTAGGATGACCAAAGCGCTTTACAGCTCCTGCAATCCACCCATTCACACACACATTCACACACTGAAGATGGTAATGTACTAACAAATGACGAGAGTGTGTTGAGAAGGTGGAAGGAGAACTTTGAAGAGCTGATGAATAAAGAAAATGAGAGAGAAGAGGATGGATGAAGGAAAGATGGTGAACAAGGAAGTCCCAAGGATTAGCAAGGCAGAAGTGAGGGCAGCTTTGAAGAGGATGAGGAATGGAAAGGTGGTTGGTCCAGATGACACACCGTATCTCACAAAAGTGAGTACACCCCTCACATTTTTGTAAATATTTTATTATACCTTTTCATGGGACAATACTGAAGATATGACACTTTGATACAATGTAAAGTAGTCAGTGTACAGCTTGTATAACAGTGTAAATTTGCTGTCCCCTCAAAATAACTCAGCACACAGCCGTTAATGTCTAAACTGCTGGCAACAAAAGTGAGTACACCGTAAAGTGAAAATGTCCAAATTGTGCCTAATTAGCCATTTTCCCTCCCCAGTGTCATGTGACTCATTAGTGTTACAAGGTCTCAGGTGTGAATGGGGAGCAGGTGTGTTAAATTTGGTGTTATCACTCTCACACTCTCTCATACTGGTCACTGGAAGTTCAACATGGCACCTTATGGCAAAGAACTCTCTGAGGATCTGAAAAATTAATTGTTGCTCTACATAAAGATGGCCTAGGCTATAAGAAGATTGCCAACACCCTGAAACTGAGCTGCAGCATGGTGGCCAAGACCATACAGCGGTTTAACAGGACAGGTTCCACTCAGAACAGGCCTTGCCATGGTCGACCAAAGAAGTTGAGTGTATGTGCTCAGCGTCATATTCAGAGGTTGTCTTTTGAAAATAGACGTATGAGTGCTGCCAGCATTGCTGCAGAGGTTGTAAGGGGTGGGAGTCAGCCCGTCAGTGCTCAGACCATATGCCGCACACTGCATCAAGTTGGTCTGCATGACTGTCGTCCCAGAAGAAAGCCCCTTTTAAAGATGATGCACAAGAAAGCCCGCAAACAATTTGCTGAAGACAAGCAGACTAAGGATATTGATCATGGAACCATGTCCTGTGGTCCGATGAGACCAAGATAAACTTATTTGATTCAGATGGTGTCAAGCGTGTGTGGCGGGAACCAGGTGAGGAGTACAAAGACAAGTGTGTTTTGCCTACAGTAAAGCATGGTGGTGGAAGTGTCATGGTTTGGGGTGCATGAGTGCTGCCAGCACTGGGGAGCTACAGTTCATTGAGGGAACCATGAATGCCAACGTGTACTGTGACATACTGAAGCAGAGCATGATCCCCTCACTTCAGAAACTGGGCCGCAGGGCAGTATTCCAACATGATAACGACCCCAAACACACCTCCAAGACAACCACTGCCTTGCTAAAGAAACTGAGGGTGAAGGTGATGGACTGGCCAAGCATGTCTCCAGACCTAAACCCTATTGAGCATCTGTGGGGCATCCTCAAACAGAAGGTGGAGGAGTGCAAGGTTTCTAACATCCACGAGCTCCATAATGTTGTCATGGAGGAGTGGAAGAGGATTCCAGTGGTGACCTGTGACGCTCTAGTGAACTCCATGCCCAAGAGAGTTAAGGCAGTGCTGGAAAATAATGGTGGCCACACAAAATATTGAGACTTTGGACACAATTTGGACATTTTCTCTAGGGGTGTACTCACTTTTGTTGTCAGCGGTTTAGACATTAATGGCTGTGTGTTGAGTTATTTTGAGGGGACAGCAAATTTACACTGTTATACAAGCTGTACACTGACTTGTGATGATCAGGAGAGCATGCTCCCCCTTCCCTCCTGTTCCTGTCTTCTCAGCTCTGGAGCATCAGCTACACCTGTGTGATTACACACCTGCTGCGTCCTAATGACCCAGCATATTTAAGAGCCAGTGTGTGGAGAAGTCATCGCTGGATTGTTAGGTTTGCCACCAAGAAAATGTCTGACTTTTATTTCTTATCTCTCAGTTGACCTGTGTTCTCACTCCTTTTGTCCTCCTGTCTCTTCAGGTTTGCCACCATTTGTGCAGTGTGTACTCCGGAGCTGATCACACTCGCCTGACCAAGAAGATGCCGGATGCCCACCCAGGTCATCCTCTTCCCCCTGTTCCCCTGGTCCACGTAGGGGTTCCCCGCCGGGCTCCTCTGCTCCCAGCAGTAAGCGTATACTCCTAATCTTTTTCTACTCTTCTGGAGAATCTATTACTAATCCTCTCTTTCTGCTCTCTCCCCGTAGGCTGCATGCGCTCCAGCGGCACTGGCTTTTGTGTATAATTTAAGTGTGCATTTTTGTGTTGCTCTTTTCCTTAGTTGTGCAGTTTTATTTAGAGTTGTGTGTTTGGTTTTGTTTTGTTTTTTGTTTTTTTCACAATAAACTGGTGAACCTTTTACATCTGTGTCTGAGTGTTCATTCTGGCAGCTCTGCGTTTGCCCTGAATCATGACAGAACGATCCAGCCAGGATTGAGGCTCAGTGAGAGCTCAGCAGGGTGAACAGTCGGCACTCTGGCACTTGGAGGCCACGGAACGCCGGGTCATGTTTCTTTTTGACCAGTTTGAAACTGTTATCAAGCAATTGGCCACCATCACCGAGCACTTAGGTCGGCTTCCTGGAGCGGCATCTTCCCCTGCACCTGCTGCAATGTCTGCCATCCGCAGGAACATCTCTGTTCCTTCACCTGTCCCCTATGGGGGAGAGCTGGAAGGATGCAGAGGGTTCCTGCTCCACTGCCGGCTTTATTTTCAGCAGGTGAAGGGGAGTATAGGGATGATTCGGCTAAGGTCCATTTCATGACCTTGTTGCTGTGAGACTGGGTGCTTAAGTGGGCACAGTCCATCTTGAGAAGCCCGGATGGTCCCCATACACATTTTTTCTTGATCGAGTCTCCTCTGGAACAAGTGTTCCTTTCTATAGCTTATACAGGACAGGGGTCACCACTCCTCTCTGCCTGCCTTTCCCCATTCTATTATGCTGAGCACCAAGCTAGATTGCGGAAAGTACCATTTTTACCTGGTCTTTGGTATGACCCGGCCGGGATTTGAACCCCAGCCTCCCAGTTGTGGGGTGGATGCTCTACCAACTAGGTAGAGCATCCACCACTCCGGAAGCCTAGTTGGCATACACATACGAATGGTTTGTGCGGGAATTCTTTGAGGCATTTTACCATACAGAGAGTGAGGGGAACATAGTTAGCCAGCTGATGGGACTTCAACAGGGAGACTGGTCTGTTGCCGATTTCTTTGTTGAGTTCTGAGTTGCTGCGGCCAACTCCGGATGGAACGACGCTGCCTTCCGCAGCACCTTCCTCAGAGGTGGTGGAGACTCACCTCCACGATGAACTGGTTATCTGCGCGACCCCCTCCTCTCTGGATGAGATGATTGCGCAGGCAGTGGCCCTGGATAACCGGTTTAGGGAGTGTGCGAAGGAGCAGAAGGCCGCTGATTCCCCGTTCGCTCCACCCCCTCCCCCCCGGCCTCTGATGCTGTTCTGCCAGCGTCAGTACCGGAGCCGATGGACCTCGGAAGGGTCCATCTGACTCCGAGAGAATGCCGGCATTGCAAGGAGGTGGGGGAGTGTATTTATTGCGGGGTTCCTGGCCACGCAATCTTGAAATGCCAATTCAGCCTGTAAGATCTGGCCCGCCAGTCGCCATGGGGGGTCTGGCGGGAGGGTGTTTCTGTTCCTAATCCTCTCTTTCTGCTCTCTCCCCGTAGGCTGCGTGTGCTCCAGCGGCACTGGTTTTTGTGTATATTTTAGGTGTGCATTTTTGTGTTGCTCTTTTCCTTAGTTGTGCAGTTTTATTTAGAGTTGTGTGTTTGGTTTTGTTTTTTTTTCACAATAAACTGGTGAACCTTTTACATCTGTGTCTGAGTGTTCATTCTGGCAGTACTGCATTTGAGCCTCGGTTGCCCTGAATCATGACATGACTACTTTTCATTGTATCAAAGTGTCATATCTTCAATGTTGTCCCATGAAAAGATATAATAAAATATTTACAAAAATGTGAGGGGTGTACTCACTTTTGTGAGATATTGTACCTGTGGAGGTATGGAGATATATAGGAGACATGGCAGTGGACTTTTTAACCACATTAGCCACACTATGAAGATATGGGAAAGAGTTGTTGAAGCCAGGTTAAGAGGAGAGGTGACAATCAGTCAGCAGCAGTATGGTTTCATGCCAAGAAAGAGTACTACAGATGCAATGTTTGCTCTAAGAGTGCTGATGGAGAAGTATAGAGAATATCAGGAGCTGCACTGTCTTTGTGGATCTAGAGAAAGCAGATGATAGGGTGCTAAGAGAGGAAGTGTGGTCGGCGGCCTCCGTCGGTCTATGATGACCATGGAAGAGAATCCTAAACGTCTACTCTGCTGGGACAGCACCACCTGTGGCTGAACAGGCCGATGCGCGAATGGCAGTCCCTGTCACACAGGTCGCACTTGTGGGTGGTCTCCGTGCTGCTGGGCCTGTGGCAGTTCTTCCTGCGGGTCCTTTTTCATCTGCTGCAGCAATCAGTCTCTCTTCACCCGCCTTGAGCTGTCTGGTCAGGGTGCCTCTCCATTTGGAGCGGTCCGTTGCAAGGTCCTCCCAGCACTCTGTGTTGATCGCCAGGGCCTTCATGTCTCTCTTGCAGACGTCTCTAAAGCGCAGCTGTGGGCGGCCAACGTCTCTCCTGCCAGTTGCCAGTTCTCCGTAGAGGACGTCTTTGGATTTTCTGACATCCTCCATACGGTGAACGTGGCCTAGCCAGCGGAGCCTGCGCTGCCTGAGTAGAGTGAACATGGAGAGAAGGCCAGCACGGGACAGAACTTCTGTGTTGGGCACTTTGTCCTGCCAGGATATGTCCAGGATGTGGCGAATGCAGCGCAAGTGGAAGGAGTTCAGTCTCTTTTCCTGCCGGGCGTATGTTGTCCACGTCTCACTCCCATAGAGCAGTGTGCTGATGACGCAGGCGTTGTACACTGCTATCTTCGTCTTGACAGAGAATTTGGGATTCTCCCACACTCGTGTGGTGAGGCGAGCGAGTGTGAAGGCTGATTTTCCAATCCTCTTGTCGATCTCTGTATCAAGGGAGAGGTTGTTGCTGATCGTGGACCCCAGGTAGTGAACTGATTCACGACCTGCAGCTCGTAGTCGTCGATGGTGATGGTTGGTGGTGCTTCCGTGCCTTGTGCCAAGACGTTAGTCTTCTTCAGGCTGATGGTAAGCCCGAAGTCCTTGCATGCCTGGGAGAAGCAGTCCATCAGCGTCTGAAGCTCCTGCTGTGTGTGGGTTGTGACTGCAGCGTCGTCTGCGAACAGCATGTCTCTGATTAGAGCCTCACGTACTTTGGTTCTGGCTTTCAGGCGGGCGAGGTTGAAAAGCCTGCCGTCAGATCTTGTGTGCAGGTAGATTCCCTCTGTTGCTGTGCTGAAGGCATGCCTCAGAAGCATAGCAAAGAAAATCCCAAAGAGGGTTGGCACAAGTACACAGCCCTGTTTCACTCCGCTGCGTATGTTGAATGGCTCTGAGACGTTGCCGTCGTGCTGCACTATCCCCTGCATGTTGGTGTGAAACGATTCGATGAGGCTTTGCAACTTTGGTGGGCATCCTACCTTTGGCAGGATCTTGAAAAGGCCCTCTCTGCTGACCAGATCGAACGCTTTGGTGAGGTTGTTGAAGGCGACGTACAGGGGCATGTCCTGTTCTCTGCATTTCTCCTGAAGTTGGCGGATGGAGAATATCATGTCTACCGTCGATCGCTCAGCGCGGAAACCACACTGAGACTCGGGGTAGACACGTTCGGCAAGCTTCTGTAGACGAACGAGAACAACTCGTGCGTAGACTTTGCCAACAATGCTGAGGAGGGAGATGCCCCTGTAGTTGTTGCAGTCACTTCTCTCCCCTTTGTTTTTGTAGAGGGTGATGATCTTGGCATCCCTCATGTCCTGTGGTACGGCACCTTCCTTCCAGCACTGGCAGAGGACGTCATGCAATGGCAGCAGTAGGGTGGTCTTGCAGTGCTTGATCAGGTCGGGGGGTATGCCGTCGTTGCCGGGTGCCTTGCTAGCGGCCAAGCTATCAATGGCCTTGCTGAGTTCATCGATGGTTGGCTCGGCGTCAAGTTCGTCCATGGATGGCAGGCAGTCGATGGCATCAAGGGCTGACGGTGTCACGGTGTTCTGTCTGGAGTACAGGTCGGAGTAGTGTTCCACCCATCTCTCCATCTGCTTGTTCTTTTCTGTGATCATCTCCCCAGAGGAGGATTTGAGGGGGGCCGTCTTGCTCTGAGCCGGACCAAGTGCTTTCTTGATGCCATCGTACATACCACGGATGTTCCCTGTTATGGCAGCGGTTTGAATGTCTTGGCTGAGCTGAGTCCAGTACTCGTTGGCACAGCGCCGAGCAGTCTGCTGAACTTTGCTTCTCGCAGCCCTGAGAATCTGGAGATTCTTCTCGTTTGGGTACTTCTTTTACTCAGCAAGTGCTGAGCACTTGGCTTCAATGATGGGGGTCATCTCGGTCAACTTGGCATCAAACCAGTCCTGTGACTTCGAGGTCTTCCTCCCAAAGGTAACCAAGGCTGTGCGGTGGATGGCGTTTCGCAGCTCTTCCCACTTCTGCTTTGCAGATTCTCCTTCTTGTGGTACACCAAGTTCCTTCTCAAAGGTGGAGGCAAACTGCTCAACAAGTTCTGGTTGGGCCATCTTGCTGGTGTCAATCCGTGCCTTTCCAGGCTGTCTAGCATGATGGAATTTCTTCAGCTGCAGCTTGACCTTGCAAAACACCAATGAATGGTCTGTGTCGCAATCTGCACTCTGGAACAAACAGGTGATTAGCACGTTCTTCAGTGAGGTGCGCCTGGTCAGGATCAAGTCCAGCTGGTGCCAGTGCTTTGAGTGCGGATGTCGCCAGGAAACCTTGTGTTGGGGCTTGGTCTTGAAGAACGAGTTTGTGATGCACAGATCGTGATATGTGCAGAACTCGAGCAGCCGCCGTCCATTGTGGTTCATTCTGCGCACGCCAAATGGTCCAAGACAGGAGGGCCAGGAGTCATGGTCAGCACCCACTCTGGCATTGAAGTCTCCAAGGAGAATGAGTTGTTCAGAGTTGGGGATGATCCTGACAGTTGTTGCGAGATTCTCGTAGAACTCGTCTTTTGCCTCTGGTGTGGCTGTCAGTGTTGGGGCATACACACTGACGAGGGTGACTGGGCCTTGAGTGGTGTTGAGGCGGAGGGTGAGGAGTCGTGCAGAGCCATTGCTGCCCGGTTCCACCATCTTCAGCAAGGTGTTCTTCACTGCGAAGCCCACTCCGTGTTCCCTGTGTTCGTCACTGCCCTTTCCCTGCCAGTAGAACGTGTAGTCCTTCTCTCTGTGTGCCTGCGTCAGCCAACCATGTTTCCTGGAGAGTGGCAATATCCACTCCCAGTCTCTTCAGCTCATTATTGATGATGGCAGTCTTCCTGGTGTCGTTGATGTCCTTGAGGTTAGCAGCGAGTCCTGTCATCATAGTGCGGACGTTCCAAGTTCCCAGTTTTAGAGTTGGTCTCTTTTGTTTTTTTGTCTTGCCTGGTGCAAAGGTTCTTAGCCTGCTGTTCGGACTTCTCCTCATCCCCATGCACCCAATGAGGAAAGCAAGCTGTGGCGGAACAACACCTTATTGGCTGGGGGCTGCCCAGCTTGAGGCGGGCGGTAGCTGTCCATTGAGATCCGATGATCCCTCCCACTGTTGGGAACAACTCCTGGCGCCGCGCTCTACGCCAATTGAGCGGTGGCTTATAACCGGTAACTGTCATTCCCCGTGTTTTGTCTACGCCAAAGGCGAAGCTGGAGTGTCCTCTCCAGTGATCCGGTGTTCTACCTTCCAGCGTTGGGCGTTGGTAGGGTTCAAGCCTGGGCAGGAAGATATGGAGGACAAGATGTTGCCCATGCAGCATGTCCCCCCTCTCCACGTCACTGATGAATCCAAAGGAACAGCAGGGCTGCTACAGTTTGGCACCAGCGCCATCGCAGGAGCTGCCAGAACGATGTTGAGCACAACAGAGAACTGCCTTAGGGGCTCCGACTCTGGATTTTTACTCAGGGTTGACTCCTGAAGCCTTTCCCATGACCAGGTGTGCCGCAAGGCAGCGGAGGTTTGAAATCAGGGTTTACCTTCCCCTAGATGGGCTACCTTCCCAGGTTGACGAGCCATCATCTACCGGAAGCATCTGGTTTTAAGGCGCCAGAGATCCACCCTCACCTCTTCTCCTATTAGTAAAAGCAGTTCCGCCGGGCTTAGAGACTAAACCACACGGGCAGGCTAGGAGTTGGACTTAGTTGTCAGAGGCTTTTCGAGACGCACACCATAAGGAGCATTTTATGAGCACTGGGAGATTAACCCCAGTGCCGCTCCTGGCTATGACAACCTTGGAAGTGTGGTACTGTGTGACAAAGTCAGGAGAGGCAGAGAAGTATGTGAGGGTGGTGCAGGACATGTATGAGGACAGGGAGACGGTGGTGAAGTGCGCTGTAGGAATGACAGATGGGTTCAAAGGGAGGGTGGGATTACATCAGGGATCGGCTCTGAGCCCCTTCTTGTTTGCCATGGTGATGGACAGGTTGACAGACGAGGTCAGGCAGGAGTCTCCGTGGACCATGATGTTTGCAGATCTGATGTTTGCAGATGACATTGTGATCTGTAGTGAGAGTAGGGAGCAGGTGGAAGAGTGTGAGTACATGAGTGTGAATGATGATGACGATGATGAGCCTTTTTTGTCATTTTCATGTAAACATAAAAATGAAATGCTGTTTCTACAACAAAACCACTCAAAAAATTAAGAACAATATCTCAAACAAGCTTGCCTAATATGAAATAAATAGATAAGCATCATTAGTTCACTTAAAATGATACTCTTCTTTTAAAGTCTTATTGCAGCAGGGAAGAAACTGTCTTTTATAACCTGGACTTCCTCGCTCGAATGCTCCTGTATCTCCTTCCTGATGGCATCAGAGAAAAGAGACTGTGTGAAGGATGAGAGGGATCCCCTAAGAAGCAGCGCCCTCTGCGCCTGCATCTGTGGCTGTAGATATCAGTCAGTTATGGGAATGAGAGGGAGGCAGATGTAATGGTGAAGATGGAAGGAGTAGAGATAGTGAAAGTAGATGAGTTTAAATACCTGGGGTCAACCATCCAAAGCAATGGAAAATGTACAAGAGGTGAAGAAGAGAGTGCAGGCAGGGTGGAGTGGGTGGAGGTGAGTGTCAGGGGTGATTTGTGACCGAAAGGTAGCAGCAAGAGTGAAAGGGAAGATTTACAAGACGGTAGTGAGACCTGCTATGATGTATGGTTTGGAGACGGTGGTGCTGGCAAAAAAAAACAAAAACAGGAAATGGAGCTGGAGGTGGCAGAGCTGAAGATGCTAAGATTTTCATTAGGAGTGATGAGGAGGGAAAAGATTAGAAATGAGTATATCAGAGGGACAGCTCAGGTTGAAGAAGACTTTTGACTTTTAAAAAAAGGCTTTATTGTACATTCCAAAAATGCAAAAAAAACCAATATCACTGGCCCAAGTGTGTCACATTTCAAAAGTGCAAACATAACTCATCCCCCTGACCCACAGAACACAAAACGTTCCCTACAGTCCATCTATTGATGAATGCCTCCAAATTGTCCACCATTTGATAGTAAGCGAACTCCACCTGGAGTCTGACTTTCAACAAGACCTTGAAAGCAGACACCGGATCCACATTGCCAGTGTTGCCAGCCCGATTTTTCCTCGTCAGCCAGATGGCAAGTTTAGCAGTACCAGATAGGATGTTCATCAAAGTGTGGGCAGCCTTCCTTGCCACTTTATACTTTGGACCGTAAACGAACAGACCAAAAGAGAAACGTTCACCCAAAGCCTGAAACCACTCGCGCAAAATATCAAAAAGTCCAGATAAACAAAAACAATGGACAAACAAATGCTCCAGGGTCTCAACTTGGGAACAAAACAAACATTCCCCCCCCCCCACAGTCGGATCAAGGCGTGCTCTGTATTTATTCGTAGCTATTGCCCCATGTACAATCCTCCACTGGAGATCTGCTGTCCGGTTCTCAATAGGTAGCTTGTACATGCACCGCCAGCTGCCTTTCGGGGAGACCTCTGGCCCCAAAAAACCCGCCCACCTCAACTCTGTGAAAATCCATCAGAGAGCGCAGATTGAGAACCTTCACACAGATTTGATACACCGCCCTTGTCCCGACAAACTGGAAGTTGCCCAGGAGAGGATTTCTGAAGGTCAGCAGGTGATCCTCTCCTCCCTGCCACTCCTCCACAGCTGGAGTTATGGAAATTGCAGGAAAGGTGGACACAGCGTCGTCATCCCATTGACTGGAAAGAGTGCGGTTTGTCGCAAACACCCGAAGCGGTTGTGGCAGGGCGGCGCACACGTCCCCCACCACCCTTTGCAGCAGTCTGACAGATGTAATGTTGGCACTCCGCCTCAGCATATCCATCGATGTGGTCGACATCTTTATAAGATGACCAAGCTTGGTACAGCGCGCCTCCCGCAAACAAGTCCGCAGGCTGACAGACTGCAGCACCTCAGCGTCGATGAATCGATTGAAAAACAGTGGTTCCTCGAACAGCCACATTCCCGGTGTCTCGTCATGGAAGCGGGCCACGGTGAAGACTCGCCATGCATGCAAGATGGACGTGTAAAAAGCAGATAGTCCAGTAAGGTCCACCTCCCCAGATGTCACGAGGAAGAGCTGCTTATCATAGCCCAAGCGACCAACTCTCCTCAGGAGCAGTTTAGCAGTGTCCATCCAGCAGGGTCCGCATCCGTAAAGGAGGCGTTGTGCAGTTCGAAGCCTGAAGCAGGCGATCTTGGAATGTATGTCCACCAGGCCCTGTCCCCCCTCGGCCACAGGCAGGTAGAGAACAGGTGCACGGACCCAGTGGCGACCAGTCCAAAAGAAGTCCATGATGATCTTCTGAATCTCCTCCACAAGGCTCCTGGCCGGTGTCAAAGCCACCAGCCTATGCCAAAGAGCCGAGGCGACCAGATTATTTGCGACCAGAACCCTGCCCCTATATGACAGCTGTGGTAGCAACCATTTCCATTTAGAAAAGCGAGCACACACCTTGTCCTTAACACCCTCCCAGTTCTTTAGTTCAAAAGCCTCCGAACCCAGAAAAACCCCCAACACTTTTAGACCGGCCGTCCCCCACTGAAGACCGCCGGGTAGGTGAGGGACGCCTTGACGCGACCAGTGGCCCACCAATAGACCCTCACTCTTGGCCCAATTCACCCGTGCAGAAGTTGCCCTTTCATAAACTGACAAAGTGTCCACCAGACGCTGCACATCCCCGTGGGAGGTGATGAAAACGTTGACGTCATCCGCATAAGCAGACAAGACGATCGGGCGGCAACAGCTTGATGGCCCCGGCAGAACCAGACCACCCAGCCGAGCGCGCAACCTGCACAGCAAAGGCTCAATAGCCAAGCTGTACAGCTGACCCAAGAGTGGACACCCCTGGCGTATTCCCCGGTGTACAGGGATTGGCCGACTCAGGCCTGCCCCCATCTTTACCAAACACTCAGCTCCAGTATATAGCAGATTGACCCACCTCAAAAACATATTGCCAAAACCAAACCCCCTCAGGGTGGAAAACAAATAGGAATGGTCAACCCTATCAAAAGCCTTTTCTTGGTCCAAAGACACTATCCCGAACTGTAAGTCATGACATTTACTGAGCTGGAGAACGTCAAGTATGAGGAAAACATTGTCCATAATGTTTTGGTCAGGAATACAATATGTTTGATCCTCATCTATGATCAAACCCAAGACAGTGTTCAGTCTGTTTGCCAGGGCTTTAGAAAGCACCTTGTAGTCCGTGCAAAGAAGAGCCACGGGCCTCCAGTTTTTCAGCAGGGCCAAGTCCCCCTGCTTAGGCAACAGAGACAGCACTGCACGGCGGCAGGAGACAGGTAATGTTCCCTTCCTGTAACATGCAGTCAGAACGTCATAGAAGTCTGATCCAATAATATTCCAAAAATGCTTAAAAAATTCTGAAGAAAGGCCATCAAGTCCAGGCGCGCGTCCCAGAACCATCTGATTTACAGCCACAGTCAACTCATCCAAAGTCAGGGCACAGTCCAGAGCGGCCCTGTCCTCCGGGCCGAGCACCGGAAGGGCTTCGAAGAGCTGAGTTTGAGATTCCTTGCAGCACGTTCCCACAGCAAACAGGGCCCCGTAGTAATCCACTGCATGGTGCCGCATCTCGGATGTGTCCATAGTCAGCCGACCATCTGGGAGTGTCAAGCAAGCCATCAACTTCTTTTTCGCAGTAGACTTCTCCAAATTGAAGAAGAAGGACGTTGGTGCATCCATGTCCTGCAGGCGAGTGAAGCGTGACCTCAGTAGCGCCCCCTCCACTCTTTCCTGCATGAATGTGCGCAGGGCCGATCTCTTCTCCTGCAGCAAAGGACCAGCGGTAGAATCCCGACCCGTAACCAAGCTGGCCTCCAGCCTCTTGACAGCGTCCTCAAGTTCACTGACCTTGGCCTTGATGATGGCAGTTGAGTTCACAGCGTACCGTTGACAAAGAAGGCGAATTTGCACTTTGCCAACATCCCACCACTGTTCGAGGGAACTAAAACGAGCCTTTGTGGTCCTCCAGTGTTCCCAGAAGCACACAAAATATTGACAAAAGGCGTTGTCCTGTAGGAGCTTGTTTTTGAAGTGCCAATAAGATTTTGCCCATTTCCCTGGTGAGTTCAGTAACACCGCAGTAGCCAGGTGATGATCCGTGAAACCGACGGGACTAATGGTACTGTGAAGGAGTCCGGGGCTCAAGGTTCTAGAAACATATATCCTGTCTAATCTAGCAGAACTGACAACACCGTCAGTGACCCTGACCCAGGTATACTGTCTCGCATTGGCATTTTTAGACCTCCACGTGTCCAGTAAGTCGAACTGCACAGTGAAATTTTCCAAGATTCTAGAAGACTGCAGATGAGGTTCTGCATTAGTGCGATCTACAGTGAAGTCCAAGGTACAGTTAAAATCACCAGCAACAACAAGTTGTTCTTGGTGATAGCGCTGCAATTCAGAAGTCAGTATATTGAAAAAGGCAACCCTTTCAGCGCCGTTGTTTGGCGCGTAAACATTAACCAGGCAAAACACGGAGTCCCCTATTTGGGCCCTAACAAGAAGCAGCCTGCCCCTCACTATCTCCACCACCGATAAAACTTGTGCATTTGCTGATTCCCCAAACAAAATGGCCACTCCTGCGCTTAGATTGGTGCCGTGACAGAGTGAAAAAGGGCCCTTCCACCACAAGCCCCAGTCCACTTCATCTGCCGAAGTGGAATGAGTTTCCTGCAAAAACAAAACTTTGAGACCTTTCCGTCTGAACAGGCCACTAATGAATCCCCTCTTATGATTACCCCTCCCGCCATTGATGTTTAAGGACCCTAATTTTATGTTCTGCATTAGGCGATCGATGTGAGGAGCACCGTGCCGTTGCCATGGAAATCATTCCATCTTTGCGCGCTTGGCCTTTTGTCCCCCTGCTGATTTACGCAGGGCTGTGAGGTGCTTTTTCAGGCGGAAGCGTTTTCTTTCATCCAGGAGGTCAACACCAACCTGCTTCGTCAGTACATTAACAGACCGAATGAATTTGTCAGTGTCACTGAAGTAATCTGCGACGTTAACGGCCCTATTATTATAGGTTCCATCCAGGAAAGCATTTACTTCGTCTAGTGAATACAAATCCGCATTGGCTTTGCCAGTTGCCCCAATAGACTCATTTTTAGCAGACACAGCGTCGGATTCACACTCCATTCCCTCGTCAGCACAACTTTGCTGACTGTTAGATCCAGCCAGCACGTCAGCTGGTGCAGCTGATCCTTCATCAGCCACGTGTGCCACGTGTTCCGGAGCGGTGCCTATATCAGGCGACCGGCGTTGTTCCGCCTGCTGCTCTGAAGTGGCAGCAGGCTGCGGAAGCTCAGCCGCTGATGTCACACAGCGCGATGCTGAGTCAACGTCATTGACTGCTTGGGCGCCATCACCAGTCACGCCCCCAGCTGCAGGCCGCGCTGCGGGTGCCACAGGGCGACTGTCCACAGACACATTGGCAGGCTCGGGAGCAGTAGTGGCGGAAGGCCCCACAATGTCGTCCGCAGCAGCGGCGGGTGCGGAGGCCTCGCTGGCAGGCTGTGTGGCCCCGCCGTGCTCCGCCGCGGCGGAAGCCCCCGCAACGCCGTCCGCAGCAGCATCGCGAGCGGAAGCCGCACCGGCAGCCTCAGCCGCGGTTCCACCAGAGCCCTCCGCCGGGCGCCTGTGCGGGCATGCGAAACGTTTATGGCCCACATCGCCACATTCAAAACATTTCATCTGCCCCGAGTTCGCATACACCATATAGTAGCCGTCCCCGTGTTTGACCTGGAAGGACACTTCAAGAGTTTGTGTGGGGGAGTCTAGAAACATGAACACCATTCGCCTGAGTGATCTCACATGTTTATACTCAGCTTCCCTGAGTCCCAAACTCACGTGTCTAAACGGGCCCGCAAACTTCCCGAATCTGCGGAGCTCCGTCGCCAACTGCTCGTCAGTAATGAAAGGCGGAACACCCGATACGGTGATAAGCGTTGATGGAACTGATAAGGGGGACACCTGTACATACATGTCCCCGATTACAATACCGCTCGCAACCAGAGCGTGGACATTCTCCTCAGTAGCCAGAAACACAACTACAGTTCTATTCATCCTGGACGCATAGCGGATCGCATCAGGGCCCACCTGGGCACCCACAGCCATAAGGACCCCCTTCACAGTAACAGTGTTGTCCGGGGGAACGATCCGCACCCCCTGGCGGATAGATGGAGGTGGCATTTCCAAGGTCGAAGAAGAAGAAGAAGACTTTTGACTTTTAAAAAAAGGCTTTATTGTACATTCCAAAAATGCAAAAAGACCAATATCACTGGCCTAAGTGTGTCATATTTCAAAAGTGCAAACATAACTCATCCCCCTGACCCACAGAACACAAAACGTTCCCTACAGTCCATCTATTGATGAATGCCTCCAAATTGTCCACCATTTGATAGTAAGGGAACTCCACCTGGAGTCTGACTTTCAACAAGACCTTGAAAGCAGACACCGGATCCACATTGCCAGCGTTGCTAGCCCGATTTTTCCTCGTCAGCCAGATGGCAAGTTTAGCAGTACCAGATAGGAAGTTCATCAAAGTGTGGGCAGCCTTCCTTGCCACTTTATACTTTGGACCGTAAATGAACAGACCAAAACAGAAACGTTCACCCAAAGCCTGAAACCACTCGCGCAAAATATCAAAAAGTCCAGATAAACGAAAGGCAGCTGGCGGTGCATGTACAAGCTACCTATTGAGAAACGGACAGCAGATCTGCAGTGGAGGATTGTGCATGGGTCTCAGCTTGGGAACAAAACAAACATTCCCCCCCACAGTTGGATCAACGCGTGCTCTGTATTTATTCGTAGCTATTGCCCCGTGCACAATCCTCCACTGGAGATCTGCTGTCCGTTTCTCAATAGGTAGCTTGTACATGCACCACCAGCTGCCTTTCGGGGAGGCCTCTGGTCCCAAAAAACCCGCCCACCTCGACTCCGTGACATCCATCAGAGAGCGCAGATTCAGAACCTTCACACAGATTTGATACACCGCCCTTGTCCCGACAAACTGGAACTTGCCCAGGCGAGGAATTCTGAAGGTCAGCAGGTGATCCTCTCCTCCCTGCCACTCCCCCACAGCTGGAGTTATGGAAATTGCAGGAAAGGTGGACACAGCGTCGTCATCCCATTGACTGGAAAGAGTGCGGTTTGTCGCAAACGCTCGAAGCGGTTGTGGCAGGGTGGCGCACACGTCCCCCACCACCCTTTGCAGCAGTCTGACAGATGTAATGTTGGCACTCCGCCTCAGCGTATCCATCGATGTGGTCGACATCTTTATAAGATGACCAAGCTTGGTACAGCGTGCCTCCCGCAAACAAGTCCGCAGGCTGACAGACTGCAGCACCTCAGCGTCGATGAATCGATTGAAAAACAGTGGTTCCTCGAACAGCCACATTCCCGGTGTCTCGTCATGGAAGCGGGCCACGGTGAAGACTCGCCATGCATGCAAGACGGACGTGTAAAAAGCAGATAGTCCAGTAAGGTCCACCTCCCCAGATGTCACGAGGAAGAGCTGCTTATCATAGCCCAAGCGACCAACTCTCCTCAGGAGCAGTTTAGCAGTGTCCATCCAGCAGGGTCCGCATCCGTAAAGAAGGCATTGTGCAGTTCGAAGCCAGAAGCAGGCGATCTTGGAATGTATGTCCACCAGGCCGAGCCATAACATTGTCACACACACCAGTTTATTAGTGTACATGTAAAGTTGACCATGTTTACATGCACATGAATAAACTAGTTATGATTGGATTTCTGGAGTTTCAATCCAGATTAAGACATTTAATCAATTTTTGGCAGATGAAATAACATATTTATAAGCTATAACAGCCCTTTGAGACAATTTACAAATTGGACAGTGTAGCAATATTTGATTTGTAATTATTATCAGGTATAAAGATTATTTAATTTGTATTAGTGTATCGGGACCTGAGATTTACTCCGGGTCCACACACAGAAAAAGTTGATAATAAACACTCGTTTGGGGGCACCAGCTCACCTCTTTCTCGGTGAACAATTTATTAATTAGTTTCACTTTATACCTGTTTAATAACTCAATAAATAAATTAATAATCAGTCTTAAAATATTAGTGAATTCAATACTGGGGCTTCGAAACCAGACTCAGAATGGAATAAATTCCCAACAACTCTCATTTTGAGATGAGATGAGATGAGATTCAACTTTATTGTCATTACACATGTATGAATACAAGGTAACGAAACGTGACTTGGCATTTGGGCACGCTCTGCAGAGCGCATCCAAGGCCGGGGCAGCCGCTAGGCGCCAGTCATAAAGAAGAAAAGAAAAAAAAGAAAAGAAATGATATGACACAATAGGCGAGAGAAAAAAACATGTTTTATCAAATTGACGCTTAATGGGTAAGCGAAATTTTGATTGCAGGCAAAAAAAACCCTCAATCCATATTTAGCAGTAGTGGACAATCACACAGCAGAGGGAGGGAGAGCAGTGTGTGTATATTTGCATGTCATTGTGTAGTGTAAATGTAACAGTTGTTAGTGAGCAGCAGAGGGCGCCTCCTGGCAGTGGATAGATGTTATAATCATGTGACTTATAAACAAGTCCAGAGTTCAGAGTCTATCTGATTAAGAAAGCTAGCTCTGTCCTGGGGCAGCGCCTTGATCCGATGGAGGAGATAGGAGAGAGAAGGACGGTGGCTAAACTGTCATCTCTGCTGGAGTCCAAGTTCCACCCTATGCAGGACATACTGGATGCACTGAGGAGCTCATTTAGCAGCAGACTACATCATCCCAGGTGCACAACCGAGAGGTTTCGTAGGTCCTTCCTACCAACGGCTGTCAGACTGTACAACCTAAGCAGGGCTGCTCGCAGAGATAGCAAAAAGACGTAACAAACTAATAGTTTTTTGAATGCAAAAGATGCAATAGACTTACACAATGGTCCTCTCCGGCATACAACTAGGAACATACCGGTCGCTATGGAGGGTGAGAATATGTATGGGCACATAATCATACCATGTAGGATAACTAAGTAGACGGTTATGCTGTTTCATCCCATCTAGCAACAATGCTCTGCACTGTGTGTGTTTATATATTTACATATTTATTCCATCTAGCTACAATGCTCAGCACTGGGTGTGTTTATATTTATATATCTATATATTTATTCCATCTAGCTACAATGCTCCGCACTGTGTTTTTATATATCTACATATTATTCCATCTAGCTACATTGCTCCGCACTGTGTGTGTTTATATACTTGCATATTTATTCCACCTAGCTGCAATGCTCCGTACTGTGGGTGTTTATATATTTACATATTTATTCCATCTAGCTACAATGCTCTGCACTGTGTGTTCATATATTCATATATTTATTCCATCCAGCTACAATGCTCTGCACTGTGTGTCTGTGTGTGTATATATATATGTTTTATAGTAATATGTACATATGTATATTAGCTGCTCTTGCTTGCTTGTTTTTTTTTCTTGCCTTCTGATTGTTGCTCTGAGTGTTGCTATCCCTGTGCTGTTGCAATCCTGGAATTTCCCCGTTGTGGGACTAATAAAGGCTTATCTTATCTTATCTTATCTTATCTCTCTTTCTCTCTTGCTTGCAGAAGGCACATGGGCATTGTCCTTGAGAGTCCAATCCGCTGACGACAACAACTGATTGTTGATTGTATGGGTAGACATAAGAGCCGGTTCTTCCGCTAATCTCAGTCAGGAGGAATGTAAACACGGGGCAAACAAGGTCAAATCAAATCAAATCAGCACAGTGCACTCAGAGAGTAGAATTTTGTCCTCACCCGTGTAATTCTGTGCTTCCATTATATATGCAGGCTTAAACTGTTTTTCCATAGAGAGCACAGGGCTTTCAGATGTATTCCTTCACTGAATCACTGTCATTCAGTTCACCGTTTGCCGCTACTCGTGCCCTCCCCAACTGGTCGAATTTGATGAAGGAGCTGGCTGGGTCCGCTTGATCCGCTCTCTCACCTTCCTTCAATTTCTGATGCATCAGGGAACTCCACAGCCAAAAATAGAAGTCCTGAGATCATAGCCAATAATATTGCCATAGACGCATGGATTCCAATGTCCATGAGTCTCTCGTAGGTTCCAATTCTTGGGCTCCCCCTTGGCCCAATTCTTGTTGAAAATAGTGACAATAGCACATTTAAGCCGCTTCCAAATCCATAATTTCCGTTTAGATTAAGATTCAGCAGAAGAAGAGCGACTAAACACAGACAAAAACGCAACATTGCAAAAGCTGGGAATAGATCAGGAAGGCAGGGGAGGAGGGAAGAAAAAATGCGACTGCTCTCTCTCAAGGCAAGAAGGAAAAATTTTTACAGATTTATTTAAATGAAATGATGATTAAAGGACATTGAAATGATTTGCAAGCAGGTGAAATGATCAACATTAATCATCACATTAAATTTGTAACTGAGGATAGAGTAACAATGTGATAACATTTGCAGAACCAGGGTGAAGATGTAAGCTGAATTTTGATCAGTTTAAAGTTGATGGATTATGAAAAACTGAACGCAAATTTATTGAGAAAATTAAACTAATTATATGGAAAATTCTGGGCTGCTCTAAGAAAGTAAAAACGGAATTTTAATGAAAAGAGTTATATTAATTGCTGTTTAATTCTGTATCTGGTCAGAGTTATATGTTAGCTTTAACAGACAAATCATGGCATACTTCAAGGGATGGACATCAGACAGCAGATGAAACACAAATCTAGCTCACTTGAATTCTGGTGCATCGCCGTGGTGTTGGGGTCCTTGTGGGCTTCGAGCCGGGTCCTTAGCTGAAACTCTATTTGCAGATTACCAGGGACAAACAGTAGGGAGCTGAAGTTTGGCAAAGGTGATGGCTGCTGCTGCTGCTGGCCGCGTCATATGCCATGCGGAAAACTCCAGGAATTTTTCAGCGGCGTTCTCAAGCCCAGATATAAATGGAATTGAGTTTCAAAGTCTGATTGGAGTCACAGAATTAGAGAGGCAAGTTTAAAATAACTAAATTCAAGCCACAAAATGACTGGAGATCTTCTGATGTTGCGGAATTCAGAATGGCTTCCATTATGGAGACAAAGGATCGGTCAGTCAGTCCTTTTAAAAAACACATGGTGAGTTAAAGAAAGTTTAAAAGAAGAAAAATAGAGAAACCCCTAGGAATGGGAGTTTTAACTCCAAATCAAGATTTGAGCTCAGGAAAGAAAGAATTAATTTCTAGATGTTTAGGGGAAAAAAAACATTAAAATACACAGAAGTTTACACAAACACAATATTCCGTGTTCCCTGTAAAACTTGAAGGGGAAGAAAATCTGATACTCTCTGTGACTGCTCTAAAGTGTTCTGCTCTTGCTCTGTTATGAAGTGCAGGAGGGCGTCTCCCCTCTTTTTAACTTTGGAAAACTTTCGCGGGCTCCCGGGAATTGACAGAAGCCCAAGCCAATAGTCTTCCTTCGTGGGCGGGTTTTATGAACTTTAGTCCAATGAACAAACAGTCTTTTGTCTGTAACAACCAACAATATTGAGAGGAGTTTTGTCCCGCAGAAGCTGACCTGTGATTGGTGGAACAAGTATATGACTTGGGGAAACTTTTTTTCCCAACCTGATACACACATCTTAATACTGAAAATTCATCAATATACTGTATAAAGTGTAACCTACTTCAGTGATTCATGCAACTTTATAACTAGTGCTTTTAAATTAACATGCAAGAATAAACATTCATTTAAAGATTTTAACATGTACATATTTAAAATCAAGGATTAATATATTCTTTCAAACCCATTATTGATTGTCCACAGAACATCAGAGTCCATTTGCTTTTCCATGTTGTCCTGGAAATTATTCTGAGAAATGAAACTTGGAGAAAGAGAGTTTAATGTTCGATTCATCAGAATACAGTCAAAGTGAGCGTCTACTCCAGAGACATCCACCAGGGGTAGTGTCAAGCTGTGGATAACCCTAGGCCTTAAAAATGCCTTTAAAGTTTAAGATGCCTGCTGTTTGTCCATGTTTTATTTCCCATAGAACGGTCAGGCAAAAGAGCGTTTCCAGTTTATTTATGATGTGAGTTAATACGTTGAGAGCATTCCTTAAGTTTGCTTAACAAAGGAATGTTGGTTCAGCTGTGGTCCTGGGATGAAAAAGTAGCTCTTGACTGGCCTTTTCCTGGGTGAAACAATGTCTTTAAGATGAAGAATAATTTTATCGATGTGCCAAAGCAAGATGATGCTACAGCAGAACATGTTATATTATAATCTTCACAATTCAACCCTCAAGAACCAAATCAAGTAATGTTTTGGCAGATAAAATGCTTCAATCCAAACTGGGAGTCTTCATGAATTTTTGGCAGATGAAGCATACATTTTATGGATTCTACTTACAATATATAATTATAGGAGGTAAATAATGCACAAACACTAGCATTCATGGGAAAGAAAAGCTTTAGTGACTTTTACATCATTATACATGGATTTTGTTAATTTCAGCACAATTTTCTTAACATATTAAAAGCTGCTTCAGCATCAAATGTTACATCTGATTATTCTAACACAAAACTCATGGGTCTAAAATTATGACTAATCCCTCACCACATTAAATATTCACAGACATACCTTTGCTAATTGCATGGACAAAAAGTTACATCCACCTTGCTCAAAAGCAGCCATCGGCCTCAGAATCAGAAAAGAAACGGCTTTAGCCAAGTGAGGAGTGCTCCTGCAGCGAGCCGATCAGCTTCTGGTGGCCCATCGCTTTTTGGCACGACACAACAGCTGGCTGTCGTCAGCCGGCAGCGTCTCTTGTTTTTCAAAAAATTTTGTTACAAGAAAAACTGGTTCTGACCATGAACAAAGCCCAATGACCCACCAACTGTCAGTGCAGTGGTGAATGCCCCCAGCACCCACCGTGCTGTGAGACACTGGGGTAAATGTATTTTTACAGAACAGATATTAAATACAGTAATTACTGTGATATTTCAGTGTGTGCTGGATCCGGCATCCACAAAAAAGACTTGTTGCATATTTTAAGCAATCTGTTATGGTGGAGAAGGGACAACAGACTACAGTGGAGTCAGTGGAAATCAGCGATCACTTTGGTGTCTGCTACTCTTGTGTGACCCCAAATGGACAAACTGGGAATAGCAGTTACTTTATTGAACAAGAGCACTCTGAGGCAAGTGCAATATCCCCCGCCTCCATTTTCTTTGAAGATCCCAATACTTACTGACAGAGAGCAGTTTTCAGCGTTTCAATATTATTATTGTGGCAGAACCAAATTATGATAAACCATCATCCACGAATATGCAACAAAGTATACAACCCATAGTTGTAGGGCAGGATCCTGAGGTGAACCTGTGTATTAAGCATGGTGACCCTAAAGAGCTTTACATGTTCTACAATAGGAGAGCATAGGGAGTAGCAACCTTGACCTTTGACCTTTTGACCCCAAATCTGTAGTCAGAGGTCATGGTCTCAGAGTGAACCTGTGTACCAGGTTTGGTGACCCGAGCTTTCTATGTTGTTGAGATATAGTTTATAAGCCATTTTGATGTTGACCTTTGACCTTGCGACCCCAAACCCACAGCCTGGAGCAGCTTCTTCAGCAGACACTTTCTTACTCTATTGAATGTACCTTTTCTTTCCCCTAAAGGCTTGGTCTTCTCCAGGCGGCAGGAGTAGACCAACCCCTTTTGGAAAGAATTATTTCTTTTATACACATATTTGTTGTTAAACATACTAAATACTGACTCATATTCTATCCCAATTATGCACCTAAGCAAATATGCACTTTGTAAATTGTTTATTTTATAGTCCCGCTTGTTGTGATGGTTGAATGTGTTTGTCAGAATATGTATTTTTTGTCTTGTGTTATTTAAATCACTCCACTTTATGTAATGTATATTTTGTTTTTTTTTCACCTGCCAAAGGGACTCCAAATGTAAATTAGCTTCTGCTAACTTCGGAACATTTACATCTGTTTTTTAACTGATGTTTATTAATGTGCACTGTCCCTTTAAATAAATAAATAAATAAGGTAACACTACTGTTACTGGAGTCTGTGTCTGTCTGATCAATGTGAACACGTCCTGAAACCCGTGCTGTAAAACTCAGAAGGAACTCTCAAATCCCGTTTAGAGACATGGAACGTTTCTGCGTCAGACTGCTCTAGTTCTCTTCATTCTGACAGCCTTCAAAAACCAACAAAAACACAACAGCAGTAGCAGCCCATCTGGAGATGACAGCTCCTCCATCCATGCTGATGCTTTATTTAGACGCCTTCAGAAAACACATTAAAGTTCCTGCTGCTAATGTTTATAAGTTCTGCTCTGGTTGTGTAAGTCCTCCTCCTCCTCTGACTCCTACACCATCTTCCAGCTGAAGGCAGGCGATGAGAAACGTCAGAAACGTGTGATTCAGGAATAATTGAGTGTTTCTCTGCTGAAATCTGATGATTATATTCACCTGTGATGACCACGGCGCTGCAGCTGACAGGAAAACATCAGAACAGGAGCTACTGAGGTCATCTGATGGTGATGACGAAGGAGAAACAAACTCCATCACAGTCAGTCAGTGTCCTTTAATGGAAATGTGGCTCAAACGGAAGCAGTATCAGCAGATTGGAGGTGTCTGATCACACCAATTATGGGGCGTTGTCAGACTGCGTACCTCCAACAACGTTCTGCCTTTTGCTGCTTTGCTGGAGGTGAGGCAGCTGATGCTACCGGAGTTGATGAGGAGGTGGATGATGGAGGTGAGGCAGCTGATGCTACTGGAGTTGACGCAGGTGGATGATGGAGGTGAGGCAGCTGATGCTACTGGAGTTGATGAGGAGGTGGATGATGGAGGTGAGGCAGCTGATACCACTGCAGTTGATGAGGAGGTGGATTGATAGAATAATTTTGAGCACAATTATTCTAAGTCAAAAAATCAGGCAAAGTATTTTGATTTAAGTATATTTATTCAACCCCATGGCCATTTGGGGGAGAGGTCACAGAAACACACCAAGAATATATCAGACATATAATATGAAATATAATATGAAAGAATAATATAAAGGAATATATTGTGGAAGATGTGAAAATGACGAGGCAGCGTTCTTTCTCAGAGTCAGCTTTATTCACATCTCCATCATTTCAAAGCAGAAAAAAAGAGAGAACGAATCAGTAAACTCTCGTCCTTAAATATCAGGGACTTCACACCTCATAGATCACATGTCCCACAGACCACCTTGCATAATAAAGACAGTCACAATGCATTTCCCTCCATGATATCACTTCCACTGTCTCCCACGCATCCTTTAATCGACCCCCCACAGTCTCCAGCCTTGCAGAACAAGGCTAAGCATCCTGCCTTTGTTCTGACCTGAAATGCAAGTCACAGAACCGGTCCAACAGGTCCATTGAGTGTTCACCACACAAGCCCCCCCAGCATTTTAGAAAAACAGAACAACAAGAAAATGAGATGAGATTCAACTTTATTGTCATTACACATGTATGAATACAAGGTAACGAAACGTGACTTGGCATTTGGGCACGCTCTGCAGAGCGCATCCAAGGCCGGGGCAGCCGCTAGGCGCCAGTCATAAAGAAGAAAGGAAAAAAAAAAAGAAAAAAAAGGGAAAGGATATGACACAGTAGGCGAGAGAAAAAAACATGTTTTATCAAAATGGCGCTCAGTGAGTGGAAATTTTGATTGCAGGCAAAAAAAAACCTCAATGCACATTTAGCAGACATTTAGCAGGAGATCACACACAAAAGTTGAACAAAATAACCACATGCATGCCGTGATAGCATCAATACACATCAGTCCACATGCTGGATAGGCTTCAGCCTCCTGCCGAATCTGCTGTAGCTGGGGTTCACCGTCTCTGCGGCGCTGTCCCGCTGGGGATTTGCCGTCTGCGGGCAGAAACCCTTTGTCAGTCTCTGCGGGTGTTCTGGGGAAACATTACTGTGGGAAACATTACTGTGGTTCAGGTTCAGGTTCAGGTTACTTTATTTGTACCCGTAGGTAGATTTGTTTTGCAGTTGGTGACATCCATATTTACAAGCCACTAATTACATTCAACATAGACACAAACACAGGCACACATCTTACAAAATAGGTAAATATAAAATATGTACAATATAATTTTTATAGCTTGTTCAACTCTTTGACAGCAGCAGGGACAAAGCTGTTTTTGTAGCGCTGGGTTCTACTTTTTGGGACAGCAAACCTCCGTCTGGAGGGAAGAAGCTGAAAGTTGCAGTGCAAAGGGTGGGAGTCATCATTTAAAATCGAGTCGGCCATCCTCTGTACTTGTCTGGTGTACAGGGATGTCAGGCTCAGCTGTGACTCACCAAGCAAACGACTGGACCATCTGACTACCTGATCCAAGGATTTCCTCTGTTTCAGTTTTATCTGACCAAACCATGACATTTAAGAAAAGGATAAAACAGATTCAATAAAAGCCCGATAGAACATAGTCATTATGGTTCGGTCAATTTGGAAGCGTGCAAGTTTCCTCAAACAATGCAAATTTTGCTGACCCTTTTTGCACACCCTTTCACAGTTCACCTCAAAGTTCAATCCACTATCAATAATCGTCCCAAGATATTTGTACGATTGTACACATTCGGTGGTCTGGCCTTTTAGTATGGTGACTTTGTGCCTGGGAGTTTTCCTCCTAAAGTCAATAATCATATCTTTCGTTTTTGTTGTATTCAGCTGCAGGTAGGAATCCTCACACCAGTGAACAAAGTCATCAACTACTGGGCCGTGGCCACTCTCACCATCCTGGAGGAGACTGACAATGACTGAATCATCAGCATACTTTATAATGTGTCTGTTGTCATGTCTGCTCCGACACATGTTTGTGTACAGGATGAAGAGTAGTGGTGACAACACACACCCCTGAGGAGAGCCAGTAGAAGAGCACTTTAGGTCAGACAATGTACCATTGACCCTTACTCTCTGCGTCCTGTTGGTTAAGAAATCCAGAATCCAACCCACCAGATTATTGCTTAAATCAAATTGTTGCAGGAGCCTTTCAACTAAAATATGAGGTTGGATTGTATTAAAGGCAGAAGAAAAGTCCACAAATAAAAGCCTGGCGTGTGTCCCATTAAAATCCAGATGTTTAAGAAGCATGTCAAACAGAGTGACAGTGGCATCCTCCACTCCTCTGTGAGGCCTATAGGCAAACTGCAGAGAATCCAATGCATGTTCAGTCTGCCTTAGGACCTCACATCTGACCAGTTTTTCAAAAATTTTCATTAAAATTGAAGTCAAAGCAACTGGTCTAAAGTCATTTACCGTTTTAGGACAGCTGGATTTTGGAACGGGAACAACCACGGCATCTTTCCAGATCTTAGGCACATGTTGTGTCTGTAAGGACTTACTGAAAATATAATGAAATATAGGACTCAGTTCATGTGCACAGGACTTTACCAGGCGTCCACATATATTATCAGGGCCCTGACTTTTGTTCACTTTTACAGCGCGGAACTCCCTTTTAACATCCTGCATCTCAATATTAAAGTGCTGATTGTCTTTGAGTTTCTGTTTCAAATCTTGGATTTCTGTGCTAAAATCAAAGGAATCAAAACGACCATAAAAACAATTAAGAGCATTAGCCAGCTCTGTGTCTGAATTAAAACCATCTAAAAACACACGATTACTGCGCTCTGTGCTCTGAAGGCCTGCAATAGTTTTCATACTGGCCCAGGCCAAACCAAGTTTATTTGCTGCCATCTTGCTTTCCAATTCTGATTTATAATTCTGTTTTGCTCTTAAAATTTCGGCCTTCAGCTCCTTGGTGGCAACCTGTAGCTCAGAAACAGACCCCTGTTTAAAGGCAAGAGCTTTCCTCTGTAAGCAGGATTTAACTGATTTAGTTACCCATGGTTTGTTGTTGGGGTATATTTTGACACGTTTACGTGGAACAATCTTATTTTGACAGTAAGCCATGTATGAGCATGTGAGCTCAGCCAGAGAGTCCAAATCATCCCCACAGGCCATTATGAACATCTTCCAGTCTGTACTGTCAAAGCATTCCTGGAGGCTGTGCTCTGAATCTTCTGTCTACACATCAATGTCTCTCATCTCCACCTTGCCTCTTCTGAGAGCAGTTTTACATGTGGGCAGCAAATGAACACAGTTGTGATCTGAGGATCCTAAAGGAGGAAGGGGGAGTGATTTATAGGCCCTCTCTATGGATCCATAGCACAGGTCCAATGTCTTTTTTCGCCTGGTTGGGCAGGAGACATACTGATGAAAGTTTTTAAGTGTCTTCTTTAAAGAAACATGGTTAAAATCCCCAAGAATGAAGTTTGGCGCCTCTGGAGAAATTGACTGCAGCCGCTGCACCACATCAGAGATGGTGCTGGAGGCAGAGTCAGCGTCTGCCCTCGGATGAATGTACACAACTGTGATGAAAAGTTGGGGAAACTCTCGAGGCAAATAAAAGGGGCGAAGCAACACAGACAGCAGCTCCACATCGGGTGTACAGATGCGCTCTCTGACCGTGACAGATGTGCAGTACTGCTTATTAATGTATAAACATACGCCGCCCCCCTGACGCTTCCCAGTTACCTCTTCCTGCCGATCCGAGCGCAGCGTGTGAAACCCTCCGTGGTGGTCTACCTCGCCGCGGGGCCTTTGCCAACAGCACTTCCTCCTCTGCCACCACAAAAGCGGGTTTAAGTCTGTCTATGCCAATTTTCTCTTTCCTACCCCCCCAAATCTAGCAAAAACTGCTTGTCCCCTGTTTCTAGCACTCTGAATGGTCCGTCATAAGGCGGTCGCAGCGGGGTTCGATGCGCATCGTGTCTAACAAAAACAAACTCTGCGTTCTTCAAAATTTTAGGCACAAAAATGCACGGAAAACTGTGGTGCGTGGGGCCGGGCAGCGTGCTTGATTCTATGTTACTCTGCAACAGCTGAGACGGGCAGGCGTTTGGTGCAGGGTTATCTGGGAGAAACTCCCCAGGCAGGCCGGAGTGGCTGCGCAAACACGAGCTCCGCTGGGGAGGCTTCTAGATCCTCTTTAGGTGCTGAACGCAACCCCAATAACACCCATGGTAACTTGTCAACCCAATTCGTTTCCGTCAGTGACGCTCTGAGAGCCGCTTTCAATGACCTATGAAAACGTTCGCATAACCCGTTAGCCAGCGGATTGTATGCGGTTGTGCGGTGAATTGTGACACCCAGGCTGCGGGCCATTGTCGACCAAAGCTCGGAAACAAATTGAGGGCCTCTGTCGGACGTAATGTCCAACGGAATGCCAAAGCGCGCCACCCAAGCTGTTAAAAACGCGCGTGCCACTTCCTCGGCCGTGGTTGATGCCAGCGGGACCACTTCAGGCCAGCGCGTGGTGCGGTCCACCATTGTCAGAAGATGTGTGCACCCCTGTGACAGCGGGAGGGGTCCAACGAGGTCCACATGAACGTGATCGAACCTCTTGGCCGCAATGTGAAACGGTTCCAAAGGAGCTCTCGTGTGCCTGTGTACTTTGGCTCGTTGACACGCCGTGCAGGCTGCTGCCCACTCTTTGACCTGTTTGCGGAGGCTCAGCCAAACAAATTTCTCTCCCACCATTTTGACCGACGCGCGCACTCCAGGGTGCACCAAAGAATGAACCGAGTCAAAAACGCGGCGGCACCACGCGGCCGGTACTACTGGACGCGGCCGTCCAGTGGAGACATCGCAGATTAGGGGGGGCATACCGTCTTGCAGCACCCTGGCCTCCAGCCTTAACCCTGTTGGTCCAGACTGGAGCGCGCGCACGTCCGCGTCATTAACCTGCTCTGCGGCCATGGCTGCATAATCTAACCCTACGCTGACTGGGGCCGCCACAGCGCGCGAGAGGCAATCTGCCACTACATTGAGTTTGCCCGCCACATGCTGAATATCAGTGGTAAACTCTGATATCGCGGCCAGCTGTCTCTGCTGCCGGCCTGACCACGGTTCCGAGACCTTGGCCATCGCGAATGTTTGTGGTTTGTGATCAACGAACGCAGTGAAAGCGTGTCCTTCCAGCCAGAACTGAAAGTGGCGGATGGCCAAATGGAGAGCGAGCAGCTCCCTGTCGAACGCGCTGTATTTACGTTCGCTATCGCGCAAGGTCCTGCTGAAAAATGCGAGGGGCTGCCAAACCCCGGCTACGTGTTGCTCCACGACCGCCCCTATGGCCACATCTGACGCGTCAGTGGTGAGCGCTATGCGGGCCGTTGGGTCTGGGTGTGCCAACAACGCAGCCTTTGCCAAGGCTGCTTTCACCTCCCAGAACGCTTGGTCCCGCTCCGGGGACCACTCGATCTTATCCACGGGTTTCTTTTTTTGAGCGCAGCATACAGCGGCTGCATGAGCTGCGCCGCGCGGGGGAGAAAACGGTTATAAAAATTCACCATTCCCAAAAACTCCTGCAACGCCCTGACTGCGGCCGGGGAAAATCTGCCACAGCGCGCACTTTGTCAGGCAGCGGGACTGCTCCTTTGGGGGAGACGCGGTGTCCTAAAAAATCGATCTGCGCCACCCCGAACTGACACTTCACTGGGTTGATTATTAACCCGTGATCTCCCAACCTTCGGAAAACTGTGGCCAGGTGTTTTTCGTGTTCGTCTTCGGACGCGCTGGCGACTAAAATATCGTCCAGGTAGACAAACACGAAAGGGAGATCGCGAAGCACCCCGTCCATCATGCGTTGGAACGTCTGAGCAGCCCCTTTAAGTCCGAATGGCATGCGTAAAAACTCGAATAAATCAAACGGAGTTATTACCGCTGTTTTGGGTATGTCCTCAGCGCGCACTGGGACTTGGTGGTAAATGCGGACCAAGTCTATTTTAGAAAAAATGCGCGCCGCTGCCAAATGAACCTAAAAATCTTGGATATGTGGGATTGGGTAGCGGTCGTGCGCTGTAGCGTTGTTTAACCTGCGGAAATTCCCGCAAGGGCGCCATGATCCGTCAGCTTTCGGGACCATATGTAGGGGGGAAGTCCACGGACTGTTTGAACGTCGGATAATGCCCAACCTCTCCAGGTCGGCGAACTCCTCGCGCGCTATGGCTAGTTTAACTGCGTCCAAGCGCCGAGCTTTTGCAAAAACGGGCGGTCCGGTAGTGGTAATAAAATGCTCCACCCCGTGCTTAGCGACTATTGCCGAAAATGTGGGGACCGTGAGTGCTGGGAACTGAGTGAGCAGTGTGTGGAACTTAAGATAAGATGAGATAAGATAAGCCTTTATTAGTCCCACAACGGGGAAATTCCAGGATTGCAACAGCACAGGGATAGCAACACTCAGAGCAACAATCAGAAGGCAAGAAAAAAAAAAAAGCAAGCAAGCAAGAGCAGCTAATATACATATGTACATATTACTATAAATATATATATATATACACACAGACACACAGTGTAGAGCATTGTAGCTGGATGGGATAAATATATGAGTATATAAACACACAGTACGGAGCATTGCAGCTAGATGGAATAAATATGTAAATATATAAACACAGTGCGGAGCAATGTAGCTTGATGGAATAATATGTAGATATATAAACACACAGTACGGAGCATTGGAGCTAGGTGGAAAAAATATGTAAATATATAAACACACAGTGCGGAGCAATGTAGCTAGATGGAATAATATGTAGAAATATAAACACACAGTGTGGAGCATTGTAGCTAGATGGAATGAATATATAGATATATAAATATAAACATAAACATAAACACACCCAGTGCGGAGCATTGTAGCTAGATGGAATAAATATGTAAATGTATAAACACACACAGTGCAGAGCATTGTTGCTAGATGGGATGAAACAGCACAACCGTCTACTTAGTTATCCTACATGGTATGATTATGTGCCCATACATATTCTCACCCTCCATAGCGACCGGTATGTTCCTAGTTGTATGCCGGAGGGGACCATTGTGTAAGTCTATTGCATCTTTTGCATTCAAAAAACTATTAGGTTGTTACGTCTTTTTGCTATCTCTGCGAGCAGCCCTGCTTAGGTTGTACAGTCTGACAGCCGTTGGTAGGAAGGACCTGCGAAACCTCTCGGTTGTGCACCTGGGATGATGTAGTCTGCTGCTAAATGAGCTCCTCAGTGCATTCAGTATGTCCTGCATAGGGTGGAACTCGGACTCCAGCAGAGATGACAGTTTAGCCACCGTCCTTCTCTCTCCTATCTCCTCCACCGGATCAAGGCGCTGCCCCAGGACGGAGCTTACCGCCTGCTGTTGTGACGTTGGCTTGTGTTGTAGGCGGGGCCACTCGCGCTGCACAGGGGACAGAATCAAAAGAAAGTGCATTAACCAGGCGCCTGTTCGCGAGATCAACCAACAACCCATGTGAGCACAAAAAATCAGCCCCCAGCATATTGAAATTTACTGTTGCTACAACAAAAGTCAACTCATATGCACGGCTGTGTAGAGACAGAAGCAGAGTCTTCTCACCAAAGGTCTTAATCTCCGAGCCGTTCGCCGCTGTCACCAGGGGACCTCCGGAACCCGCCAGTCTGTCTGCGTAGGAAGGAGTGATGAAACTCAACTGGGAGCCTGTGTCGACGAGGAACTGCCTCCCGGAGCGTGTGTCCGACAAGTAGAGCAGCTTGTTCTCTTCCCCGAGGGCCACGGCTGCTACCGACCCCCGGTCTTGGCGTTTCCCGAATGCCCGAACTGGCACGGCGGTACACACTTGTGTGCCCTCTCTGCGAAGCGGCGATGGTAGAAACAAAAGACGTCCGGTCCACGCTCCCTGGCCCTTGCCGCTGCCGTCATCAGTGAGTCTGGCACCGCTGTCTCTGGCCTCCTGTCGTCTGCGGTCGTCGCGCCGAGTTCCGCTGCAGCAGCCGTGGCTGCGCGCTGCTTGGTGGCGTTGACAATTCGCTGCGCCTCTCGGCCCAGCACACGGTAGTCCCGTAGGGCCAACAGTGGCGAACTGGCCAGAGCCGCTCTCGCTGCTGACGGTAGAGTCCTGAGGAAGAGGTGGGTGAAAATGAAGTGATCATCGTCAGAGTCTTTCAACCTCAACAACTTCTCCATCAGGCTCGCGGGCATGTCGTTTTCCCCCTCCGTCAGCGCCAGGAGCCTCTCTGCTCGCTCCTCCGCCGAGGGGGTGAATTGCTGGATGAGTGCAACCTTCAACGCGCCGTATTTGTCGCTCTCCGGCGGCTGGTCTATCAGGCTCTCCACATGCTGGGCCGTGTTGTTGTCCAGCTTTGCGACTACGTGGTAGAATTTCGTGACATCTACCGATATCCCCCGGAGGTTGAACTGCGCCTCAACTGCGTTGAACCAGGAGCGCGGATTGTTCTGCCAGAAGTCTGGTAGCTGGACTATAGCGGCATTCGCTTGGCTGGGGGCTCCTGACGCGGCTGGCCCGGGGGAATTTCTTTCTTCCATGATACGTCTCGGGGTCACCAGTGTGGAAGATGTGAAAATGACGAGGCAGCGTTCTTTCTCAGAGTCAGCTTTATTCACATCTCCATCATTTCAAAGCAGAAAAAAAGAGAGAATGAAACAGTAACTCTCGTCCTTAAATATCAGGGACTTCACACCTCATAGATCACATGTCCCACAGACCACCTTACATAATAAAGACAGTCACAATGCATTTCCCTCCATGATATCACTTCCACTGTCTCCCACACATCCTTTAATCGACCCCCCACAGTCTCCAGCCTTGCATAACAAGGCTAAGCTTCCTGCCTTTGTTCTGACCTGAAATGCGAGTCACAGAACCGGTCCAACAGGTCCATTGAGTGTTCACCACAATATGAACTTATCCTACATGGAATGCACACATAAACATCAGACATTAAATGGGAAAGTCATGGAGTAATATAATAATAATTGTGGAGAGAGGAATGACCAGGCCAAGCATTCAGAGCAGATGAACTTTATTCCCTCTCTCACATCTCTCAGAGTCAGAAAACATTAACATTCTGTAGCAGGGGCTCTCTTTTATATTACCACACTCACACGCCCCTGCTGCCTGAGGTCCTGCATCACAATTCATTCTCGCATCACAATCCCCAGCCCTTTAATCCCCATGTTCTTCCATCAGAGGAAATTACTGCATCTCCCTTCCTTCCAGTCTGAGATGAATACCACAGCATGGGTCCCCCATACCCCCTCCTCCCGCCCCCCAGAGTCTCAGACTGTATTTTAACCCTCACGTCCTCTCGGCTTCAGCCTCAGCCCATAGCTGCTGTAACGGGGGGTCTTTGGCTCCGAGTCGCTGCTGTGCCGGTGGGGGGTTCCTGGGGGTGCGTCCGTCTGTGGGTGGACAATGGGGGGGGGGGGACATTCAGCATGCTCATGTGACTGCTCTGATAAGTCGTTTACCTGGGGAGTTCTCGGGGGGGGGGTCTTCCGCGCCGAGGAGCTCGAGCCAGCTCCACCTGCTCGTCTGCCACCACAAAAGCGGGCTTAAGCCTGTCTATACAGATTTTCTCCCGGCAACCCCCCAAGTCTAACACAAAATGTTTGTCCCCGGGTTCCAGCACTCTAAATGGGCCATCATAGGGTGGGTGCAATGGGGGCCGGTGGGCATCTTGCCTGACAAACACGAACGCCGCACCCTTCAAGGTTTTTGGCACAAAAGCGTGGGGAAAACAGTGGTGGGCCGGGCCAGGTAGCGTCCCTGCGCTACCTGGCCCGGGTTATCTGGTAAAAATTCCCTGGGGGGCCGCAGTGGCTGAGAAAAAACAAGCTCTGCTGGGGAAGCCTCCAAATCCTCTTTCGGTGCAGAACGCAATCCTAATAGAACCCACGGCAACCAGTCCACAAAATTTGCATCCGTAAGCAAAGCCCTGAGCGCTGCTTTCAGTGACCTATGGAAATGCTCGCATAACCCATTGGCCTGTGGGTTGTACGCGGTCATGCGATGAATTGTGACGCCCAGGCTCCGAGCCATGGTGGACCAGAGGTTAGAAACAAACTGAGGGCCCCGATCAGACGTGATGTCCGAAGGGGTGCCAAAACGTGCCACCCATGTTGTCAAAAAAGCGTGTGCCACGTCTGTGGACGCGGTGGAAGCTAACAGGACTGCTTCTGGCCATCGTGTGGTGGGGTCCACCACTGTCAGGAGGTGCGTGAACCCCTGCAATGGCGGGAGGGGGCCCATGAGGTCCACGTGAACGTGGTCGAACCTCTTAGCCGGGATATAGAATGGCTCCAAAGGGGCCTTTGTGTGCCTGTGCACCTTGGCTTGTTGGCATGCTACGCAGGCAGCAGCCCACTCTTTCACCTGTTTGAGCAGGCTTGGCCAGACAAACTTCGCTCCCACCATTTTGACTGACATTTGCAGCAGTTGCATGAAGACATATCACTAAGTTCACAATAACCAGCCTCATCACCATACTTCAAGTGATGAAATCATTGGCACATTCATGATGAGACTTCTTCACGAAGAGAATCACTAACTTAATCAATTTTGTTATCACTGCTTGCAAAGCAATGAGGCTGTGTGTATTAATATGACCATTTGCATTATTTTCATGGGTAAAAGTCCACCAATAACCTCCTATAACAGGGCACACACTGCTACGGGTGGCAGTTAATTGATCAAGAACCATTCTATTCTATGTTATAATTTTACAAATAATTGTAGCCTATAATTAAGTGTTTCAATCCATAAGGTGTTCTTGCCCACTCGCACTCAAGGAAACAGTGAATGAAAGACTCACACTCCTGTGCTTTCCATTGTGCTCGAGAATGGCATCATGTGGTAAGAAAACATCTCTCTTCAGCCTGCCCTGCTGACATGATGAGGGTATGGTCAGACGCCAAAACGGGGTACACAACCCTGCCCAGTTTCCTGGCCAGGTGTAGGTATGTCCAATGACCACCAACCCCCCTTTGACAATGTAGGCCCTTAGTACAGTGCTTGCTCGCTTCGTTGGTCAAGCAGGGTAGCAGTACTGGGGAGAGACGCACTGTAAGCCATTGCACACTTAGAGGGTGTTAAGCTACCGAAAAAGACATCACAGCTTCAGAAAAGAGGAGTTCCCTGATGAAATTAACCTTGCCTTAACCTTGCCGCCATCAGTGTGTGAATGTGTGTGTGAATGGGTGGATAGAAGGATCTGTAAAGCGCTTTGGTCATCAAGAGATGAGAATAAAAGAGCTATATAAGTGAATGCCATTTACCATTTTTGCCTTCGCAGAGTAAGGAGTGTCGTGTTTCCAATCAGTGGAGTGATAAATATTGTGACAGGTGTGACTCAAAGTGATGTTTGCTGTGTTATTTCTGTATATAGCCTCTCTTAAGAAACCAAACAGCCGATAGTACCTGCATTATTTTAGCAGTAGCAAATAATTTGTTTAGCTGATAGTGGCATTAGGGAACAAATATAACAATTCTCTATGGTGTATAGGCAGTGGAACAACTTAAAAACATCCAACACTAAGGGTTACTATGAGGATGATGAGGATGATAAGGCAACAACACCAACCGCACCTTTCTTTCTCTTGCATTTTTGCCTCGTCATAATAAACAAACAGCCTGCTTCACTATGCAAGAGCCGTTACTGGACACCAGGGGTGCCGTCAGCTGACACTTGCATAGAGAAACGGTTAAACAGTCACTTGTTGAGTTTTTTTTTTTTTAATGAGTATGCAATGTGTATTAAACAGTCTCTTGCTGAGGGTTCATTGTAGGGTTCACCGTTAGATGCACCCAAGTGTCACGTCCTTCACTTTTCGCAGCTGTTGGCGCTGCCAGGTTAACTTTTGTGTTGTCCTTGCCAGGGAGTTTTAGTCCAGTTTTCTTTGAAAACCAAATCCCCTGGTTTGGCCAAAAGATGGGTGCACCTCCCACGGTTCCTTCGTCACATGGTCCCTCCTGGGAAGGGCAGTATGGATAACATCTCTGTCAGTTGTCATTCTTGGCATGTAATCAACCAGAAACCCTTCCTCATCACCTAAGTTAAATGGCTTCAATAGTAGGGTTTGCCATTCACAATTTTCCTATATTTTTCCTATTTTCCTAATCCATCTTTCATAATTCTATTTGTGTATTATGCAGATCCTGTAGATTGTTGATGGTAAGCTAAATGGTTCCCTAGGTAAATGTTAGGTACTAACAATTTGGGTACTGTACCTAAATGATTGATTGGTGATATGATTTGACTTACAAAGTGTATTCCACTAAATGTATTCCATTATCTAAGTGAATCATTTCAGCTATTCCAAATCTTGATATTGTTTCGGTTAAGGGTTTCAGTGTTACCATAGCAGTATTTAGATTATTGCAATCCATAGCACTATTCGGATTAGTGCAGGGGAAAGCCGTTGTTGATTTGGTAAGTATGTCAATAATTTCTAAACAACATTTTTGCCTTCACACTTATTTAGCTCAATGAGATCCATGCAAAGGTTTTGAAAATACTAAGTTTATGCAGGGAACTTTTCTCATAAATTTGCATGGTTTTCTGGTTCCTTATCAGTTTACCATATTTCTTTATAAACATATTTTTTCTTTACAACAATCTGCAAATATTTTTCAGCACATAATTTTCTTAAATACCTACAAATCTACTGATGTAAATTTAACTTCTCCTATTGAATTTTGTGATTTCATTACCAAGCGGTTTCACCTATATTTTTCTTTCCTACATTATTGATCATTTATTGATAATTTTTTATTTATTATCTATTTTTCTGAGGATTTTTGCTAATTATTTGTTGCTAATTAATTGTTGTGGTACCCCCCCCCCCCCCCCATGCATGGAGACGCACATGCATAAAAGTTACGGCGTACCTGCATGATGGGTAGTGTCCTTTTTTACTGGAAGAAGGAAATGTGCCATTTATATGTGCTACACATGGTAAATTTAGATGAAAGTTTGTGAGTAATATAACACCCTCAAAATGAGGTTTTCTGTAATCATGGCTTCTTTTGTAAATGTCCTCCCTTGACCTAGTTTACAAATTTCAGTTTGGACAAGTAATACAGCTGTCTGTGTAGATTTAATGTGATTTAGCATGTATTGTAACCAATTCAGAATTAGTCATTAAGGCCACATCTGCCTGTCCTGTTCAACACAGACAGTTTGAATTTGTGTAAGTGCATCTTTGTGAAAGGTTATGTCTCACTCCTTCTGTTAATGGAAAGGTGGACATATTGTTTAATCAGAATATGGCTTCATTTTGCACAAGGAATGCTTTATTTTCTCTGTTTCTTCCTAAATTGTGGTGTTGTCTGTAGTCCCGAAGCCCGGCTCAGCCGAGGCCAAACACTGCCCAGCTCTTTAGCACATCATTATCATACAACACAATTATTCCTTATTCCTGTCACATTTCTGAAATGCAATACTGTCATACCATTATCTGGTGAGAGGCATCACTGCAATGTGTCAGATGTGTCCTGCAATGTCAAGTCATGTAAACATTACATTTTCAAAGTCAAAGTCAGTTTAATTAATATGCGTTATGATATTGTCAGTGTCATTTGTTCTACTTAGCTTCGGCTCTGCTTGTCATGCTGTTGTTATGGTCCTCTGTGAGCACCCCCCCCCCCCCACACGCTACCACTGCCCCCAGCCAATGAGCCTGATGTCCAGGTTGATGACAAACGTGGTGTTTCCCTTGCCACAGCCAGCCTTCCCCCCCACTGCTCTCCGTCCTCCCGTCCACTACAAAGGTGCAATGGCGGGGCCATCCTGCAAAAAGAAATCGGGGGAAGCCCAAGGCTACCCTCTGTCCATGCATCAGAATTCACAACAACAGGAGTGGAAATTTTTGTCTCCCTATAAATTGTTTTTGCAATTGTTACTGTTATAGTCATTCAGCTTTTGTCCTTTAAAGTTTTTACAGTGCTTATTCCACTGTTAATTATAATTGTTAATGCTAAGAAACACAAGTGAATTGTTTTTGTGTATCTTGGTCACCAGGGATTAGTTAGAATTAAATCTAAGGGTGATCTTGTGATTTTTATTTTTCACCTTTTTGACTTTTTAATTCTAAATCTTGGTGAAAGATAAATTGTTTGCTAATGCTTTCCTTTTTCTGTTGAAAAACAAAAACGTGAACATGAACCCAGAATAGCACAATGAGTTTAAATTACACCTAAAGCTTCCATTATATGAATAATGTGATTTCCTAATTCCAACAACAACTTCTTGCTAAATATTCAGGGAATCAGTAAATATTTTACCAATATGCACGGGTTAGCATTTCTTTAAGATCACTCTCGAATAAACCAGTGTCATTTATTAGAATCCTTAAGTCTAATGGGCTTCCTGTGAAATAAGTCTCACAATGCAGCATTTAAAAGAAATAAAACACACACATATCACTCCAAAAGTTTGCAATTGTTGCTTTTAACTTAAAAGATTAAATATGTGTGGTTACACATGTGATTAACTGCAAAGTCTAGGCTTAATCTTTCTGCTGGAGTGGGAGAGATCTGTTCTCTCGGTATGCTAAATGTGAACTGTTCCTAGTTATCTGTTGAAGAGGTCATAGTAATAAGTCAGCCGGGCAGCAGTCTGTCTGTTCTACTCAGACCACTGTCCAAGTGACTGGTCCCTCTCCAGATGAAATTGTAAGCATTACTACTCAAGGATTATGATGAAGCCTCCCCCTTTTTAAAAAAAAAATAAAAATTCGTGAATCATTATTATAAGGTTAGAGAAAACTGTCTGATATTTAGTAGCCTAAGTTAAATCATATGCACAAACTATTGTCATCATCACCTTGTTCTGTACTTTGAATCATGTAATATAAGCTGTATTTAAAGCTTTCAGTTATTGGACATCATTAAATGACAGCATTATTCCATATTCTTCTTTTTAATTTTCATTGTCATGCTGGTTGCAGTGATTAATTTGCATGCAATTGTACTTAACTTATTGGCTGATCCAGCATTGCTTGGCTGTTGATGGGATGAGTGGGGTGAGCCGGGGCAAGGTGACATTATTCGCTGGGCTTCTGGGGCAGGGTCATGGCTGAGCAGCAGAAGAGTGCTGCAGGTAGATGGAGGAACCCAGGCATTGTCATGTCAGACCCTTAGTCTGTTGTCCCTTTTCCCTGTAAAGTTCACTGTTATCCCTCGGTCAGGGAGATAATGCAACTGAGTTAATAAAAATTACATTAATACTTCAAAAAATTGATTAAAAAATAGCCCAATGTCATTCATCTGCCCTCAGACGTCCCAAAAGATAAAGGTAAAAACCCAAAATAAGGAAAAAAATGTGGTAACTGAAAATGCTGTCTTCAAAAATATGAGTTTACCAGTTATGCAATGTTAGATTCAAACCCCACAAAATTAGATTGAAAAATCCACAAAAAGAAACTGTAAAACTCCTACGTTTTGCAAAATTACCCATATATAGATTTTTTTCCCCTTCTTCTCACTTACTCACAGTCAGACACAAGAGCCCACACATACACACATGCAGCACATTCCTGTTCTCTCTCCAAGGATACTTTTGGGCAGCTGCTCACACAGAGAAACAGTAAGATAGCCTTAAAACAAGCTTGACATGGCAACCCAAATTACTTGTAAAAACAAATCTGGCAACCCAACGTTCTCATGTCAACTTTTTGTCTACTGCTATGAGAGCACAATTGAATTACCCAAAAGTATTATTTGCAAGCGCCCACAATTTTCATCATTACCCCAGAGAACAATAATTTATCTAACCATCTCTTTTAAACTCCACAATGTCCAAAAATTCACAACGATAACTTTTAAACTCTCATTCAAGCTCAGCGAAACCTCCCTGCTATCCCTTTTACCAGGGCAGATTTCAGAACACAGACAGACAAACGGACAAACTGCAGTAACTTTATTCAAATCAGCACTACAACAAAAATTAAAAATTACCGGTTCACTCAAGTCAGTGCCCACTGCAATTCCTTACACAATCTTGCATTGATTTTTTTTTTTTTTTTTCAAATCAAATGCTCACTGCAGCCGAACGGCAGAATCTTGCCAGACTTCATATTAACGCTCATTGCAATATTGCAGCAGAATCTTGCCCCTATCAATACCTCAGGGCTCACTGGACAATAGTGAAGTATCTTGCATTAATTTCTGCACGCAACACCCCTAAACATCCACTTCGCGAACATGAAGCTTCCTCAGTCCAAAAACTCAGACAGAACCTAATTTGACCCAGAGTTAAAGCGAGCAGAAGCTTAACCAGGCTTTACGGTGTTCAAGCGGTTAGGAAAACATTTAACCCTGCTGGGAATCTCTCATACCAGGGAACACAAGCTTTTACACAACAAATAAATGTACTCACATCAAAGCCGCCTTTAGGGTTCTTAGACCCATCACCCAGTCCGTTCCAACACCCCGGCTCTGAAATACCTTTACTGCAGTAACACTGATTCTCGTACCCAGCCTGGGAAGGTCTTTCATCAGCTGTGCACTCGCTGAAATCAGGCAGAGGCGCCGGAAGGATGGAGGTATGTGGGTCCCTGTTCGGTGCGCCAAATGACAGAATAATTTTGAGCATAATTATTCTAAGTCAAAAATCAGGCGGAGTATTTGGATTTAAGTATATTTATCCAACCCCATGGCCATTTGGGGGAGAGATTACATGAGCATGGCACTTGGTGAGGCAGCTGATGCTACTGGAGTTGATGAAGCGGTGGATGATGGAGGTGGGGCAGCTGATACTGCTGGAGTTGATGCAGGTGGATGATGGAGGTAAGGCAGGTGATGCTACTGGAGTTGATGAGGAGGTGGATGATGGAAGTGAGTCAGCTGATGCTACTGCAGTTGATGAGGAGGTGGATGATGGAAGTGACGCAGCTGATGCTACTGGAGATGATGGAGGTGGATGATGGAGGTGAGGAAGCTGATGCTACTGGAGTTGATGAGGAGGTGGATGATGGAAGTGAGTCAGCTGATGCTACTGCAGTTGATGAGGAGGTGGATGATGGAGGTGAGGCAGCTGATGCTACTGGAGATGATGGAGGTGAGGAAGCTGATGCTACTGGAGTTGATGGAGGTGGATTATGGAAGTGAGGCAGCTGATGCTACTGGAGTTGATGCAGGTGGATGAGGAGGTGAGGCAGCTGATGCTACTGGAGTTGATGGAGGTGGATGATGGAAGTGAGGCAGCTGATGCTACTGGAGTTGATGCAGGTGGATGAGGTGGTGAGGCAGCTCATGCTCGTGCAGTTGATGGAGGTCAAATGATGGAAGTGAGGCAGCTGATGCTACTGGAGGTGTTGGAGGTGGATGATGGAGGTGAGGAAGCAGATGCTACTGGAGTTGATGGAGGTGGATGATGGAGGTGGGGCAGCTGATGCTACTGGAGTTGACGCAGGTGGATGAGGAGGTGAGGCAGCTCATGTTCGTGCAGTTGATGGAGGTGGATGATGGAAGTGACACAGCTGATGCTACTGGAGTTGATGGAGGTGGATGATGGAGGTGGGGCAGCTGATGCTACTGGATATGATGGAGGTGACATTTGGGTTAGTGGATGCTGTTATTGCTGGCTGGTTCTTACAAAAAGATGTTTTATCAAATCTGATTTTCGCAACTGAATGTCAGTGGATGCAGTGATGATGTAATTGTGGTCATCAATTTAAACCAAATCTGTGAATGATGTTTTTTTTGAAAATTAATAAAATGGAATTTCAGTATTATTGTTTTTCATATAATTCCAAAATGTAAATTAGGAACAGTACATATCTAAATCAAGTGTTTGGTCAAAAACAAATCAGAGAGGGGCCTCTTATCATTAATTATTCAGCTGGAAATAGTTATACTGTTTAGCTTGTTTTAAAGCAAAGACATTTGTTTTAAGTGTTTATAAACTTTACCTTCATAGAGAACTGCTTGGTGGAAATGTGAGTGCAGTTGTTCTTTCACCTTACTACACTTTGCAGGCTAAAATATAGTTGAGCTGCAGAAGGAACGATGAAGTTACTGCAGCTGCGTCATCCCTTCACATTTGGCAAGGATCTTTCTTTCTGGATTGTTTTGTGCATCTGGGAGAACAAGAAAGCCTGATGAGTCTAAATAAACACAGAATTTCACAAACATTGTTCATCGATATAACATTGTAGTAATTGGATCTGTATGAATCCAAAAAATGGTATTTTTTAAAAGACTTTTGATACTTTATTCAGTCTATGACAGAATCTAAAACTTGGTATAAGCCTGCAAAATACACCTATTTAATAAGGAATTAAGAATAACAGATGTCTTAACCAATAAAAATAAACAATTCCACCATGAGGAGAATTGCTGATGGTAAAAAGAAAATTAAGGAAAATCTTCTTGGTACAATACAGAAAACATACGATAGTAAGCAGGCTTCTTGGCCTGAAAAAATGCCGTTAGCTTAGTAAGTTTATCAGTTAACACCTTGAACTCTGAAAACTTTCTGTAGAGAGATATCCTTTATTACAGGCACACAGGTCCATTAAAAACAAACATAATGCAGAACAAATAAAGTAAAGCTTTTACAAGCAATGCTGATGTAAGTTTTGACTTTTGTTGAAATAAATCAATAATTCACAGTGTCGGAGTTTGTGATTGTCTTAGTAAATACAGTGGTGTGAAAAAGTGTTTGCTCCCTTCCTGATTTCTCATTTTTTTGTATGTTTGACACACTTAAATGTTTCAGATCATCAAACAAATTTAAATATTAGACAAAGATAACACAAGTAAACACAAAATGCAGTTTTTAAATGAAGGTGTTTATTATTAAGGGTAAAAAAAATCCAAACCTACATGGCCCTGTGTGAAAAAGTGATTTTCCCCCCTGTTAAAACATAAATTAACTGTGGTTTATCACATCTTTGGAAAGCTGAGTTCAATTTCTCTTGCCACACCCAGGCCTGATTACTGCCACACCTGTTCTCAATCAAGAAATCACTTAAATGGGACCTGCCTGACAAGGTGAAGTAGACCAAAAGATCCTCAAAAGCTAGACATCATGCTGTGATCTAAAGAAATTCAGGAACAAATGAGAAACAAAGTAATTGAAATCTCTCAGTCTGGAAAAGCTTATAAAGCCATTTCTAAAACTTTGGGGCTCTAGCGAACAACAGTGCAAACCATTATCTACAAATGGCAAAAACATGGAATAGTGGTGAATCTTCCCAGGAATGGTCAGCCAATCAAAATTACCCCAAGAGCGCAGTGGCGACTCATCCAAGAGGTCACAAAAGACCCAATAACAACATCTAAAGAACTGCAGGCTTCACTTGCTTCAGTTAAGGTCAGTATTCATGACTCCATCCTAAGAAAAAGACTGGGCAAAAATGGCCTGCATGGCAGAGTTCCGAGGTGAAAACGACTGCTGAGCAAAAACAACATAAAGGTGCATTTCAGTGTTGCCACAAAACATCTTGATGATCCCCAAGACTTTTGGGAAAATACTTTTGTCTTTTGGGAGACAAAAGTTGAACTTTTTGGAAGGTGTGTGTGTGTCCCATTACATCCAGCGTAAAAGTAACACAGCGAGGTGTGCTGGCAATGGAGTAGGTGTGTGCGTTGCTGGCTCCTGCTATATTTTTTTTCTTTACTTTTTAAACCCTATTTTGCTGTAAGCTGTTAATGTTTTGGACATTTAATACGTGCAGAATCTGTTTTGAAATATGTCCAAAACAAGAAAGCAGACTGAAAAAGAGGCAGCAGGGAACAATATTAACACCAGCTTAGCTGAGGATGCTAGTATCAGCCTTAACCCTGCACTTGTTGCCTTGCTAGAGCAACACAGAATGTCCATAGCTGCTGACTTCAAAGCTTCATTTGAGCTTATTAATGGTAAGCTGGACAAAATTCAAGCAGATGTGGCGAACCAGGAGCAACGCATTGGCGACCTTGAAAACAACGCGGAGGACGTCAGCCAGCGCCTAGCGGCGCTTGAAGTTACATGCGAGTCAATGCAGGAGGAGAACAAACTTTTGAAAAACAAACTTTCTGACCTGGAGGGAAGAAGCAGGAGGCTGAATATTCGTCTGGTGGGTCTGCCGGAGTCCTTTGATGTGGGTCCACGGCCATCTGAATTTTTTTCTCAGCTGTTGGTGGACGTCTTTGGCGCACAAACTTTGCCATCTCCCCCAGAGCTGGATAGAGCCCACCGCAGCCTCATGTCCAAGCCGGGTCCGAACGGGAAGCCGCGCGCTGTCATTATTTGTTTCCACCGGTTTCGGACCAAAGACTTGGTGATGAGAGAAGCGCGGAGACGCCGTGGGACTTTGGAATATCGTGGGCATAAACTTCAGTTCTACGAGGATTATAACGCCGACGTTCAGAAGCAACGAGCCGAATATAAGGAGGTTATGTCCGAGTTGTACAAGAGAGGTTTTCGTCCTTCTCTTCTTTTCCCCGCCAGGCTCCGGATAACTCTTCCAGACGGCAAAAACCAGTGGCTGGCGTCCGTCTCGGAGGCCACCCGCTTCATGCAAACTATGGAGAGAAACCAGCAATTTTCGCCTTGAACTGGACATTTCTGGGTTGACCAGCTGCCGCGCTGGGCTGCTTGTTACTTCATTGAAGCTGCACTGACTGGACATTGATGCATTTTCAGATGTTTAAAAACAAGGTAAAATTGGCTCCCTATATGTTGTTGTTTACTTAATTCTTTTTTTTAATTTTATCTTATTTATTTTTTTTTTTTTTTAGGGTAAAACGTTCATATTATGCAGGATTGAAGCCAGTTGTATGGGAGCATTCTGTTAGGATGAGAATAGAGCAGGAGATGGAGCGGTTGCTGTTTTTTTGCAACCGGCTGGAGTGTTGTTATAGGTTTGGTTGTTGGATTTTTTTATTTTTTTTTTATTTTTTTTATTTTTTTATTTTATTTTATTTTATTTTTGTTTTGTTTTGTTTTTTTGTTATGGTTTTATTTACACCCCCCTTACCCCTTCCTTTTTTTTTTTTTTTTACCCGTACCTCACTTTATTCTTCTTTGGGCTACACAACATAATATATAAATTTTACTCTTTGAATGAATAGTAATCTTACTTTGGTAAGCTGGAATGTGAAGGGGCTGAACCATCCAATTAAACGAAAGAGAGTCATGTCACGTCTAAAGCAGTTTAAGCCTGGGGTACTGTTTTTGCAGGAAACCCATTTGCAGGATTCCGACCACTTGCGTTTGTCAAAATGTTGGTCAGGACAATTTTTTCATTCAAATTTTAAAGCTAAGGCCAGGGGCGCTGCTATTCTTATTGATCGAAATATCCCATTTATTCCCTCTAATGTTGTATCAGATAAAAATGGACGATTTGTAATAGTATCAGGTAAACTTGGCAATAAACATGTCACTTTGGCTAATCTGTATGCACCGAATTTTGATGATGTGCACTTTTTTCGCAACTTTTTTTCGCAACTTCTAGATTTAAATACTCATTCTCTAATTCTTGGGGGTGACTTTAATTTGTATATGGATCCGATCTTAGATCGCTCATCTTCAAAACCTGCTAGTCTTAATAAATCTGCAACTTATGTTAAGTCTTTTCTTGAGGAATATAGCCTTACAGATCCTTGGCGTTTTTTACATCCTAACGGCAGGGACTATTCTTTTTTCTCTCACGTACACCATACTTATACCAGAATAGATTATTTTTTTGTTGACAATTTATTAATTAATAACCTTTGCTCTTGCAGTTATGATAGCATCTCGGTTTCTGATCATGCCCCTCTTGTACTTAAAATGATCCTCCATGGATGTGACTCCATGAGAAAGCATTGGAGATTGGATCCATTATTACTTACAGATGAAAAATTGGTTGCGAATATTTCTTCTAAAATTAATTTTTTTTTGAAAGAAAATAAAACTCCTGGTATGTCAAATAAAACGATATGGGAGGCCATGAAGGCATTTCTTAGGGGGGAATTTATTTCATTGGCAGCATTTAAAAGACGATCCTTAATACAGGAACAGAAGGCTATTTTAGATCAAATCCTGGACATTGACAGACAATATGCTCAATCTCCATCACCCGCTCTGTACAAGGAACGTATGACATTACAAACTAAACTTAATTTACTTTCTACTCGACAAATTGAAGGTTGTTTAATAAGGAACAAGAGTGAATTTTATGAACATGGCGAAAAAACCAGTAAACTTCTAGCTAATCAACTACGTGGTATTAGAGCTAAGCAAATTATTACTGGAGTTAGGACAGATAAAGGAGAGGTGACATCTGACCAACAAGCGATTAATGATATTTTCAGGTCATTTTATTCCAAATTATATACCTCAGAATATACAACAAACTTAAAGGATTTGGAATTTTTTTTTGATTCTATTGATATTCCTTCGATTTCTTCAGAATCTCGGCAAATTTTAGAAGCTCCCATCACAAAAGAAGAAATTCAGCTGGCAATATCATCCATGCAATCAGGAAAATCTCCAGGACCTGATGGGTTTTCCGCTGATTTTTTCAAAAAATTCTCTGATGACCTCGCCCCTTTCCTTTGTCAAGTTTTTACAGAGTCGCTTGACTCTGGTACACTTCCTCCTTCATGCTATCAGGCCTGTATCACTGTCTTGCTTAAAAAGGATAAGGATCCTGTTGATTGTGCTTCTTACAGGCCTATTTCCTTGTTAAATACCGATGTTAAAATTTTGTCAAAGTTGTTAGCTTCAAGGTTGGAAAAGATTCTTCCTTTTATAATTTCACAGGACCAAACCGGTTTCATTAAAAATCGCCATTCTTTTTTTAACTTGCGGCGGTTGTTTAATATTATTTATACTCCTCACCACAACATACCTGAATGTCTTATTAGTTTGGACGCTGAAAAGGCATTCGATAGGGTTGAGTGGGAGTATTTGTTTTTTACTTTGGAGAGGTTCGGTTTTGGTCCTTCCTTCTGTTCCTGGATTAAACTTCTCTATGCTAGTCCTTTAGCTTCAGTGTTAACTAATTGTCGCTATTCTGACTATTTTAGACTTTACCGTGGTACAAGGCAAGGCTGTCCTTTGAGCCCGTTGCTCTTTGCCTTGGCAGTTGAGCCGTTAGCTATTGCAATCCGTGGGGGCCGGGACTTTCTAGGCATTCGTAGGGGTGGCATTGAGCATAGGGTTTCACTCTATGCTGATGATCTTTTATTATTTCTCTCCAACCCACTTACTTCATTACCCGCTATACTTAATATTTTGGATAGTTTTAGTAGGTTTTCTGGTTATAAAATTAATCTTAATAAGAGTGAACTGTTTCTGATTAATGAAAAGATTCAAGTTCAGGATTTTGAAAATTTTCCTTTCAAGGTTGTTATTGATCATTTTAATTATCTTGGGATATGTGTCACTAAACAATTTAATTACTTGTTTAAAAATAATTTTCTCCCCTTACTTGACCATTGCAAGTTAATACTTTCCAAATGGTCCCCATTATCCTTGTCTTTAATTGGCAGAATCAATTCTGTAAAAATGATGTTACTTCCAAAGTTTTTATATTTGTTTCAATGTCTCCCCATTTTTATTCCTAAATCCTTTTTTAAGTCTTTGGACTCTCTGATTACCTCATTTATTTGGAATGGTAAACATCCGAGATTGAGGAAAGTTTTTCTTCAAAGACCCAAATCAGTAGGTGGCATGGCTCTGCCTAACTTTCAATATTACTACTGGGCTGCAAATATCAGGTGCATGTTATATTGGAAACATTTTTATCTGGAACCCAAATCACCTATTTGGATCCTTATGGAGTCACATGTGGACAATCAAATTTCCCTACCGGCAATTTTAGGTTCACCACTTCCCCTTGCTTTGTCTACACTGGGTAATAATAAAGTAGTTCGTCAGTCTCTTAGAATTTGGTCTCAATTCAGGAAAAATTTTGGTCTTCAGTTTTTTTCCATTAGAAGTCCAATTGCCGCAAATCATTTATTTACCCCATCAACTATTGATAGTGCATTTCATATATGGCACAGAAAAGGTTTAAAATCTTTTGCGGATTTATATTTTGATGGTCAATTTGCAAGTTTTTCTCAACTTTCCACCAAATTCGACATCACTTCTACACATTTTTTCCGCTTCCTCCAGGTCAGACATTATGTGCAAACCATGACAAAACAATTCCCTCAAAAACCTTCTGATAATCCTCTAGATGATTTTTTATTAGTTAAACCAACTTCTAAGGGGGTAATGTCAGTTTTATATAATTTAATTTCAAATTTACAATCTTCTTCTCTGGCCGCTATCAAATTGAACTGGGAACAAGATCTTAATTTTACTTTTACTGATGAACTGTGGGACTCTATTCTTGGCCAGGTTCATACTGTATCAATGTGTGCTCGTCACGCTCTTATTCAATTTAAGATTGTACACCGGATGCACCTGTCCAAGGTTAAGTTAGCACGTATTTACTCGGATATAGACCCAACTTGTGAAAAGTGTGGTAGCGCTCCTGGCACTTTGCTTCACATGTACTGGTCCTGCCCTGCATTGATGAATTTTTGGCATTCTGTTTTTATCACTATGTCTGAAGTCCTGCAATGTCAAATTAAACCTGATCCATTATGCGCCATTTTTGGTGTGGCTCCAGAACTTGTCTTGCCAAGTTCCAAATTAAAAGTATTCAAATTTTCATTATTATTGGCCAGACGTGCTGTATTACTGAAGTGGAAAGACTCTTCGCCCCCTTCACATTTACAGTGGATAAAAGATATAATGTCCTGTTTGGATTTAGAAAAAATCAGATATACAGTCTGTGGCTCTGAAAACAAATTCTATAAATTATGGCGCCCATTTCTTGATTTCTTTGAAAGACCCACGATTATAGTTTCTGAGTAGCTCATATCCCCTTTACCCCACCCCCACTTCACACACACAATTTTTCTTTGTATTTTTTTTTTTTTTTTTTTATTGTTTATTTAAAGGTTTTTGTGCTTTGAAGCATTTACATTTGTTGGCTTTAAGTTCTAGTTTTTTACTGTTTGGTTGAAACAAAAATGAAAATTTGTAATACTTTGTATTGTATTGATACTTCAATTAATAATAATAAAAAGACCTTTGAAAGAAAAGTAACACAGCATTTCAGAAATGGAACATCATACCATCAGTAAAATATGGTGGTGGTAGTGTGACGGTCTGGGGCTGTGTTGCTTCTTCAGGATTTGGAAGACTTGCTGTGGTAAATGGAACCATGAATTCTGCTGTCTACCAAAAAATCCTGAAGGAGAATGTCAGGCTATCTGTTCGTGACCTCAAGCTGAAGCAAACTTGGGTTCTGCAACAGAACAATAATCCAAAACACACCAGCAAGTCCACCTCTGGATGACTTAAGAAAAACAAAATGAAGACTTTGGAGTGGCCTTGTCAAAGTCCTGACCTGAATCAGATTGAGATGCTGTGGCATGACCTTAAAAAGGCGGTTCATGCTGGAAAACCCTCCAATGTGGCTGAATTACAACAATTCTGCAAAGATGAGTGGACCAAAATTCCTCCACAGTGCTGTAAAAGACTCATTGCCAGTTATCGCAAATGCTTGATTGCAGTTGTTGCTGCTAAGGGTGGCCCAACCAGTTATTAGGTTTAGGGGGTAATCAGTTTTTCTCACAGGGCCATGTAAGTTTGGATTTTTTTTCTAAATAATAAACACCTTCATTTAAAAAATGAATTTTGTGTTTACTTTTGTTATCTTTGTCTAATATTTAAATCTGTTTTATGATCTGAAACATTTAAGCGTGACAAACACAAAAAATGAGAAATCAGGAAGGGGGCAAACATTTTATCACACCACCATTTTTTAAAGAGTGCTTGATGAAATACAGAATAAATAAGGATTTTAAAATTATAAAGGGTCTTTTTACATTAGTGTTAGCTAACATTAACCCTTTGTGTGTGTAGAATATATGACAGGAAAACGCAGAGTTTGACCTCAAATTTTCAATTGACAATAGCTTCAGAATGGTAATAGTTAGAGGCAAAGTCCCAATTACAAAAATGTAGCAGAGGAACCCAAGTGTCTGCCAGGTGAACTTGCATCAATGCATTGTGCATAATTGGACCTAGCTTGCATATTGTGACAATCCAAATTTTATAACACTCTAGCTTCAGAATGGTTATAGTTAGATGCACAGTCCCAATTACAAAAGTGTTGCAGAGGAACCAAAAGTGTCTGCCAGGTGAACTTGCATCCATGCATTGTGCATAATTGGACCTAATTTGCATATTTCACCAATGAAATGTTCAATACCTTCCAGAAAAAAGTCGCAGATAACAAAGGTTGTGATTTCAGAAATTTTATTTACCAATGTGCATAACACCAGGCAAAGTCAGTATAATCAAAACAGTCGTCGTCGGCCTCCGTCGGTCTATGATGACCATGGAAGAGAATCCTAAACGTCTACTCTGCTGGAACAGCACCGCCTGTGGCTGAACAGGCCGATGCGCGAATGGCAGTCCCTGTCACACAGGTCGCACTTGTGGGTGGTCTTCATGCTGCTGGGTCTGTGGCGGTTCTTCCTGCAGGTCCTTTTTTCATTTGCTGCAGCAGTCAGTCTCTCTTCACCTGCCTTGAGCTGTCTGGTCAGGGTGCCTCTCCATTTGGAGCGGTCTGTTGCAAGGTCCTCCCAGCGCTCTGTGTTGATCTCCAGGGCCTTCATGTCTCTCTTGCAGACGTCTCTAAAGCACAGCTGTGGGCGGCCAACGTCTCTCCTGCCAGTTGCCAGTTCTCCGTAGAGGACGTCTTTGGGGATTCTGCCATCCTCCATACGGTGAACGTGGCCTAGCCAGCGGAGCCTGCGCTGCCTGAGTAGAGTGAACATGGAGGGAAGGCCGGCGCGGGACAGAACTTCTGTGTTGGGCACTTTGTCCTGCCAGGATATGTCCAGGATGTGGCGAATGCAGCTTAAGTGGAAGGAGTTCAGTCTCTTTTCCTGCCGGGGGTATGTTGTCCACGTCTCACTCCCATAGACCAGTGTGCTGATGACGCAGGCATTGTACACTGCCATCTTCGTCTTGACAGAGAGTTTGGGATTCTCCCACACTCGTGTGGTGAGGCAAGCGAGTGTGAAGGCTGATTTTCCAATCCTCTTGTCGATCTCTGTATCAAGGGAGAGGTTGTTGCTGATCGTAGACCCCAGGTACGTGAACTGATTCACGACCTCCAGCTCGTAGTCGTCAGTGGTGATGGTTGGTGGTGCTTCCGTGCCTTGCGCCAAGACGTTAGTCTTCTTCAGGCTGATGGTAAGCCCGAAGTCCTTGCATGCCTGGGAGAAGCGGTCCATCAGGGTCTGAAGCTCCTGCTGTGTGTGGGTTGCGACTGCAGCATCATCTGCGAACAGCATGTCTCTGATTAGAGCCTCGCATACTTTGGTTCTGGCTTTCAGGCGGGCGAGGTTGAAAAGCCTGCCGTCAGATCTTGTGTGCAGGTAGATTCCCTCTGTTGCTGTGCTGAAGGCATGCCTCAGGAGCATAGCAAAGAAAATCCCAAAGAGCGTTGGCGCAAGTACACAGCCCTGTTTCACTCCGCTGCGTATGTTGAATGGCTCTGAGACGTTGCCGTCGTGCTGCACTATCCCCTGCATGTTGGTGTGAAACGATTCGATGAGGCTTTGCAACTTTGGTGGGCATCCTATTTTTGGCAGGATCTTGAAAAGGCCCTCTCTGCTGACCAGATCGAACGCTTTGGTGAGGTTGATGAAGGTGACGTACAGGGGCATGTTCTGTTCTCTGCATTTCTCCTGGAGTTGGCGGATGGAGAATATCATGTCTACCGTCGATCGCTCAGCGCGGAAGCCACACTGAGACTCAGGGTAGACACGTTCGGCAAGCTTCTGTAGACGAATGAGAACAACTCGTGCGTAGACTTTGCCAACAATGCTGAGGAGGGAGATGCCCCTGTAGTTGTTGCAGTCGCTTCCCTCCCCTTTGTTTTTGTAGAGGGTGATGAGCTTGGTGTCCCTCATGTCCTGTGGTACGGCACCTTCCTTCCAGCACTGGCAGAGGACGTCATGCAATGGCAGCAGTAGGGTGGTCTTGCAGTGCTTGATCAGGTCGGGGGGTATGCCGTTGTTGCTGGGTGCCTTGCCAGCGGCCAAGTTATCAATGGCCTTGCTGAGTTCATCGATGGTTGGCTCAGCGTCAAATTCGTCCATGGATGGCAGGCAGTCGATGGCATCAAGGGCTGATGGTGTCACGATGTTCTGTCTGGAGTAGAGGTCGGAGTAGTGTTCCACCCATCTCTCCATCTGCTTGTTCTTTTCTGTGATCATCTCCCCAGTGGAGGATTTGAGGGGGGCCGTCTTGCTCTGAGCCGGACCAAGTGCTTTCTTGATGCCATCGTACCTACCACAGATGTTCCCTGTTATGGCAGCGGTTTGAATGTCTTGGCTGAGCTGAGTCCAGTACTCGTTGGCACAGCGCCGAGCAGTCTGCTGAACTTTGCTTCTCGCAGCCCTGAGAATCTGGAGATTCTTCTCATTTGGGTACTTCTTGTACTCAGCAAGTGCTGAGCGCTTGGCTTCAATGATGGGGGTCATCTCGGTCAACTTGGCATCAAACCAGTCCTGTGACTTCGAGGTCTTCCTCCCAAAGGTAGCCAAGGCTGTGCGGTGGATGGTGTTTTGCAGCTCTTCCCACTTCTGCTTTGCAGATTCTCCTTCTTGTGGTACACCAAGTTCCTTCTCAAAGGTGGAGGCAAACTGCTCAACATGTTCTGGTTGGGCCATCTTGCTGGTGTCAATCCGTGCCTTTCCAGGCTGTCTAGCACGATGGAATTTCTTCAGCTGCAGCTTGACCTTGCAAGACACCAATGAATGGTCTGTGTCGCAATCTGCACTCTGGAACGAACAGGTGATTAGCACGTTCTTCAGTGAGGTGCGCCTGGTCAGGATCAAGTCCAGCTGGTGCCAGTGCTTTGAGCGCGGATGTCGCCAGGAAACCTTGTGTTGGGGCTTGGTCTTGAAGAATGAGTTTGTGATGCACAGATCGTGATATGTGCAGAACTCAAGCAGCCGCTGTCCGTTGTTGTTCATTCTGCCCACGCCAAATGGTCCAAGACAGGAGGGCCAGGAGTCGTGGTCAGCGCCCACTCTGGCATTGAAGTCTCCAAGGAGAATGAGTTGTTCAGAGTTGGGGATGGTCCTGACAGTTGTTGCAAGATTCTCGTAGAACTCGTCTTTTGCCTCTGGTGTGGCTGTCAGTGTTGGGGCATACACACTGACAAGGGTGACTGGGCCTTGAGTGGTGTTGAGGCGGAGGGTGAGGAGTCGTGCAGAGCCATTGCTGCCTGGTTCCACCATCTTCAGCAAGGTATTCTTCACTGCGAAGCCCACTCCGTGTTCCCTGTGTTCGTCACTGCCCTTTCCCTGCCAGTAGAATGTGTAGTCCTTCTCTCTCAGTGTGCCTGCGTCAGCCAACCGTGTTTCCTGGAGAGTGGCGATATCCACTCCCAGTCTCTTCAGCTCATTATTGATGATGGCAGTCTTCCTGGTGTCGTTGATGTCCTTGAGGTTAGCAGCGAGTCCTGTCATCATAGTGCGGACGTTCCAAGTTCCCAGTTTTAGAGTTGGTCTCTTTTGTTTTTTTGTCTTGCCTGGTGCGAAGGTTCTCAGCCTGCTGTTTGGACTTCTCCTCATCCCCATGCACCCAATAAGGAAAGCAAGCTGTGGCAGGACCACACCTTATTGGCTGGGGGCTGCCCAGCTTGAGGCGGGCGGTAGCTGTCCAGTGAGATCCGATGATCTCTCCCACCGTCGGGAACAACCCCTGGCGCCGCGCTCTACGCCAATTGAGCGGTGGCTTATAACCGGTAACTGTCACTCCCCGTGTTTTGTCTACACCAAAGGCGAAGCTGGAGTGTCCTCTCCAGTGATCCGGTGTTCTACCTTCCAGCGTTGGGCGTTGGTAGGATTCAAGCCTGGGCAGGAAGATATGGAGGACAAGATGTTGCCCATGCAGCATGTCCCCCCTCTCCACGTCACTGATGAATCCAAAGGAACAGCAGGGCTGCTACAGTTTGGCACCAGCGCCGTCGCAGGAGCTGCCAGAATGATGTTGAGCACAACAGAGAACTGCCTTAGGGGCTCCGACTCCAGATTTTTACTCAGGGTTGACTCCCGAAGCCTTTCCCGTGACCGGGTGTGCTGCAAGGCAGTGGAGGTTTGAAATCAGGGTTTACCTTCTCCTAGATGGGCTACCTTCCCAGGTTGATGAGCCACCATCTACCCGAAGCATCTGGTTTTAAGGCGCCAGAGATCCGCCCTCGCCCCTTCTCCTATTAGTAAAAGCAGTTCCGCCGGGCTTAGAGACTAAACCACACGGGCAGGCTAGGAGTTGGACTTAGTTGTCAGAGGCTTTTCAAGACGCACGCCCTAAGGAGCATTTTATGAGCACTGGGAGCTTAACCCCTGTGCCACTCCTGGCTATGACAACCTTGGAACCAAAAAACAGTCACAATCAAAACAGTAACACATTGGTAAAAAAGTACAAGAAATGTGACATATAATTTTACTATGACAATCAACAAAGCCAATTTTTTATGTTTTTGGTCATTGTGGTCATTTTGTTTGTAACAGTATCTGTCCTCATCTGTCAAGGTGGCAGAGTTTGAAGTTCTTCAGTGTGTGGTAATGCTCAAAGCAAGGCACAGCATACAGGCCTACCCCACACTGAGCACACCTGAAGTGCTTCTGGTGACTACCTTGGTGACAGCTCCGATCCGAACACACTACACACTCTGGACGTGAACCAGTACTTTCGGCCATAAAGTGCCATTCAGTCAGTCTCTGTGGCGTCTCCAAAGCTTGCTGTGAAGGCCTTCCAGGTCTCTTGCCCTCACTCCTCTTGTGCCCCTCAAGCAAACTTATGATGAGTTCCTGAATGAATAGCTTCAAGGGCTTGTGTGGACCAGCAATGCGCCTAGTGTACAGGATGTGGGAGTTCACAACGCAGTTGCGCATGAGGTCCTGTGTGGAAAGAGGTATGTTTTTATTCGTTGGTCAGCTCTGTCGACTCCTCCCATGTAGGCGTTATAGCTGTCCACACACACAGGCTTGTTTATGTCACGAAAACCAGTCACACTCCATTTTGTGCGAATGCGTTTCCGGACACAAGTGTTGGCATGGATGGATGAGACCATGGTGACATGCTTCGTGTCATGCCACACACAGGCCAGCAGTTTGTCATGCCACATGAAAACTGGGTCATCTCCCCTTTTCAACAGCAACAGGGCTTGTCTGAGATCCCTTGGCATATCTACAGTAATGGCATAAAAAATAATGGCATGAATAAACTGGCATAAATAAATCATCATAAATAACACACAAAAAATGAACAAAAATAAAAACAAATTACCTCTCCTGTTACTGCTGACGGTCCCACACAGTCCGATGTCCTTGGCTGCGAGCTCCATAGTGATGGCTGGCCCTGTGTAATAGCTGTCCATGTAGACGTCATGTCCCTTCCCGATGTATGGCTCCATCAACTGACGCACAACAAGATGAGCTGCACCCAAACTGTCACAGTCAAGACAAAGGCTGCCTTCATGTCTTTATGATGTCATATACAGTGAGTCCATGCCGGAAAACCTCTTTTTGCTCAGATCTATTTTCACGATCCTATTCATGAACTAGAAAATACGACGCACCTATCCCTCAACCAGTGGTTTCAACGAAGAAGAAGAAGAAGAAGAAGAAGAAGAAGAAGAAGAACCACCAGATGGAGAGCAATACAATGACGACAACTGCTGCACATCAGAAAAGATGCCATGAACATGAAACACCTCAGGTTCCAGCAGTACATCGCACCCGTCTGACACAGGAGGACACCCTTCACCAGCATAGGGTACCACAGACTTTAAAGCACATTTCTAGGACATCATAGGACGGACTATGATCTCTGCCTCACCATCATAGTGCGTCCTATGAACTCAGGCATCACAGGACGACTCACCATGCCTACATGACGGCAAATGTAACCTTGACAAATGCCAGTCTACACTATAAATGTGTAAAATGCCAAGCAAAGCGCTGATTTTCTCCAGGTGCTTCGGTTTCTTGGTTTCTAGGGGCATGCACGGGCCTTCCTGAACAGGATCGAAAGCCACTTCATCAGGATCGTGCCCATGAACTAGAATTACGACGCACCTATCCCTCAACCAGTGGTCTGAATGAAGAAGAAGAAGACCCACCAGATGGAGAGCAATACAATGAGGAGAACTGCTACACATCAGAAAAGATGCCGTGAACATGAAACACCTCAGGTTGCAGCAGTACACCGCAGGCATGACTGTGAACAACACAGCTGTCTGAGACAGGAGGAGACCCTTCAGCAACAGGCATGCAGAAATACTTGATTATACTTGGTTTCTACGGGCATGGACGGGTATGCACAGGTATGTACTAGTATGTTTAAAACAAAAAGTCTGAGGTGATATTTTCTTCAGCCAGAGATCATAGTCCATCCTATGATGTCCTATGAACGTGACAGACACAGACACACACACACAGACAGACACACACACAGAGATTTCTTGCGACACATGGTCTATATGACATCATAAAGACACATTTGTCTCTGTGTCCTATGATGCCTGAGTTCAAAGACACATGATCTATATGACATCATAAAGACACATTTGTCTATGTGTCCTATGATGCCTGAGTTCATAGGATGTCCTATGATGTTCAGGCAGAGATCATAGGCTGTCCTATGAATGTGACAGACACACAGACAGACAGACACGCACAGAGAATTCTTGCTTTTATAGAGTGATGATAGAGTAATGTGTGTGTAGCGGGTAAATATTTTTGATCAGACTAGTACATACCCTTGCATACCCATCCATGCCCATAAAAACCAAGTATAAGCAAGTATTTCTGCATGCCGGTTGCAGAAGGGTCTCCTCCTGGTTCAGTTGGCTGTGTTGTTCACAGTCATGCCTGTGGCATACTGCTGGAACTGTGCAGCAGTTCTCCTTACTGTATTGCTCTCCATCTGGTGGGTCTCAAGATTACTGAGCCAGGAGGCTCAGTAATTAGGTCAACCTGCCCGCTCATGTGATCCACACCTGATGGCACTTGCTATGATTGATTGCCTGTCTTATTTAAGACTGCCTTTTCCGTCAACTCTTGGTCAGTGTCTCATCGTGTATCCACTAAACCCCGTCGGAACCCCTGCCCTGTTCCGATGTGCATTTCTGTTTTTCTTCTCGCTGTTCTCCAGTTCTCCACAGCTGTAAGTTTATTTTTGTGCTCTTTATGGACTTTGTGTTTTCTTTAATAAATACCACAAACTGCAGTTCAGTGCCTGGGCCTTCTCTCCTGCCCCGGAGGGGCAATTCATGACAGTATGCTTTTGGCTGTCTGAACAGCACTCTCTGCATGCCCATTACTTTGAGGGTAATATGGACTGGACGTCACATGAATAAAGTCATACACTTGGCTAAACTTCTGCATTTCCTCTGAAGCTAGCTGAGGTCCGTTGTCGCTCACTAACACTTCGGGGGTGCAGTAGCGTGTGAAGGTAGCTTTAAGTCTAGTTACTGCATGACTGCTAGTAGTAGTTGGCGGATTTAGAATCTCCAGTTCCCTGGAATAATAGTCCGACACTACCAAATAGTTCTGCTTTTTAAACTCACACAGGTCTACGGCGACTTTCTGCCATGGCCTAGATGGAAGCTCACTTGATATCAGTTGCTCTTTTCTTTGTGTATTTCTGTTTTCCCTGCAGAACTCACACTGCTGCACTTTAGTCATAATACCTTCTGACATTTTGGGCCACCAAATAGACTGTCTAGTTCTTTCTTTACTTTTGACTAGACCTTGATGTTCATCACTGATCCTCTCCAACATAGTCTCTCTCGTAGCAGTAGGAATGACCAAATGTCTCCTTCTACGGACTAAGCCATTTAGTGCTGAAAGCTCTCCTCTCACATGGTAGAAGTCTCTGGCTATCACAGGCACTTTAGTTATGTAGTAGGGCCATTCCTGTCTGATGAAACCCAAAACTGTCTGAAGCTGTGGGTCAACATCTGTGTGTTATTTTATCTCTACCATTGTCTGGGGTGTGGCTGGCACCTGGCACATAAATCATCGATGTGTGCTGCCACATTGTCATGGGAGCTTATCTCTCTCCCACTCTGCTCTGGGCCCCTGGACAGTGCATCAGCTACTGCTAAGGTCTTGCCTGGTGCATTTTTGTATTAAAACGCATAAGTCTCATTCACAGTCTCTGACATCTAATGAGAACACTATCCAAGTCTTTACTATTCATGAGAGGTACTAGGGGCTTATGATTGGTAACCAGTCTAAAACCCTTCAGTCCATGCAAATATTTCTCGAACCTTCCACAGGCTCACATGCTGGCTAAGCACTCCTTTTCAGTCTGTGCGTACCTTGTCTCTGCGTCGCTCAGGCGTCTCGAACAGTAGGCCACGGGTTTCCAATCATCCCTGTGTAGCTGGAGCAAGACACTCCCCAGCCCATAGCTGGTGGCATCTGCTGACACCGTTGTAGGCTTAGTTGCATCATAAAAGGTGAGTACGGGTGCTGTGGGGAGAGCCTCTTTAAGTTTGTGGAAAGCAGTTTGCTGTGTTGGACCCCACCCCCATTTGTTTGATGCCTTCAGTAGCTCGTATAATGGTTGTGCAACTGTAGAAACATCAGTATCATATTTTGCCAGATAATTCACCATCCCCAAAACCTCTTCAGCTCCATCACGTTGCCAGGCTGGGGAAAGTTCACAATTCCAGCCACTTTATCTGGATCGGGCCTGACCCCTTTTCCATCGATGATGTGTCCTAGGAAGCAGACCTGCTTCTGCTTAAACTTGCTTTGTTAAGTTTGAGTCCTGCTGCCTGGATCACCCTCAGTGTTTTCCTAAGCATCGGTCATGGAGTTCCTCTGTCTCACCGTGAATGAAGATATCGTCCCTATAAACTTTGGTGCCCTCAAGTCCTGCTAACGTCTCCGCCATCTTCCTCTGGAAAATTTCAGGAGCGCTTGTTATCCCAAATGGGAGACGACAAAAGGCGTATCTCCCAAAAAGAGTTATTAAGATAGTGGACTTTATGCTGTCTTTGTGTATGGGTATCTGGTAAAACCCACTTGTGGCATCCAATGACGTGAACACTTTTGACCCGGCGAGTCTAGGCATTATCTCTTCTACAGTAGGCAAAATGTATTTCTCTCTCTTTACTTCTTGATTCAGCTTTCTAAAGTCCACACAGCAGCAAACTTCAGTCTTATTGGGCTTACGAACTGCTAGCATAGCTGCTCACCATTCAGTAGGCTCAGTCAATTTTATAATAATGTCTTCATTTTTCATACGTTGCAGCTCCTTTTTTTTACCAGCAGAACCAGTGGCAGGAATATCCACCTTGCTGTATGAACTGCATATGGCTGAGCGTCTTCTTGTAAGATTGCTTTCACTGGTTTTGTTTTCAGCAATCCTGCTGACCTCATCTGTCCTCTTCACCAGGCCAATCTCTATGGCATCAGGTCGACCTTACAGGCAATTGCCTTCTCCGTCTATGACATTTACCGGGAAAATATACTGTCTGTCCCTGTCGTTGGTGGTCACTTGGAACATGCCCATGCATTTAAGATTGCCACCTGGGCTCACTAGCTTGGTGTCTGGAGGATTCAGTTTAATTATAGGCCACATCTTTTTAAATATCTCTTCAGTGATAACTGTTGCATCGGCTCCAGTGTCTATTTTAAAGGTTACTGAAGTGCTGGCTATGGTTAATTTTACAGTACAGTCATCTTTATTGTCTTTTGTACCCACTTCTCCAAGAAAGTATAGCTGCTTATTGTCTTTTGTGACCTCCCTTATAGTTTTTGAGTGACACATGCACTGTCAATGTCCCTTTTACTGACATTTGTTGCACTTACTTTTTAATGCTGGGCACCTCCTCTCATCGGAGTGCTGAGGCTTGCTACACCTCCTACATTCCTTCCGTTTTTGTGGTGCTGGGCTGTCATCTTCATGCTGCTGCTGCTTGCCTTTTCCTCTCTGTGGGCAACCATGTCGCCTCACTGCATTAACATTAGACGGCTGGGACTCAGGGTGGCTTGTCTGGAGATTAACCTGCCTCATTATCTCCTCTGCCTGGTGTACTTGCTCCACTGCTTGTGACAACGTTAAATCCACCATTAGTTGAAAACGCTGGGGAAGCTCTTTGTCTTATATTCCGCCAACCAGGCGATCCCTAATATGCTCATCCCTCTTCTCCCCAAAGTCACAGTGTTTGGCTAATTCGTACAAAGTCCTTATGTACATTTCTGCTGTTTCTCCTGGCTGCTGATTCCTCTGATAAAAACACGCCTGTTCATGTATAATGTTCCACCGAGGAACAAAATAATCCTCAAACTTCTTCAGCACATCATATTTCTTTTTCTCCTCCTCAGAGCTGAAGGTAAAGGAGTTGAAAATCTTTTCAGCCTCGCTTCCCATTGCATATATCAACAAACTCACTTGTATTTCCTCATCGTCTTTGTTCAGTTTTGTAGCCAGCCTGAAGCGGGAAAATCTCTGCCGCCACTCCGCGGCGAAGTCAAATCTGAACTCACTCGGAGGATTAAACTTTTTCATGGCGCTGCTTTACCAGCTTTCAGACGACTCGACACCATGTAATGTCTGTAGATATTTATCTGACAGGACATAAAAGATGATTAGAGACTCAATAACCTGGAGACGTGATTTCTTCAGTAGCCTGCGCTCACGTTTTTTTTTTCCAGCACCAGGAGAACACACATGAACCACCATCAGCAAAAACAACTAGAACCCGCATACGTCATACGTATTTTACGTACACGCTCCCCCTGTAGGGATACATCATACTCTAATAGACTCCATACATTACAGGCAGGACGTGAGGGGTCTCCTGTGATGGTCTTGATTCTTCTGAGACAGGAGGCTCTGGAGGTGTCTTCCAGGGAGGGCAGAGGGCTGCCGATAATTTTTTGAGCGGTGTTGATGACCCTCTGCACAGCCTTCCTGTTCTCGGCTGTGGAGCCGGTGTACCCCACACCCAGACAGAAAGAATTATAGATACTCATAATTAAGTAAACCTCTCATCTGTGTTTTAACGTGAACCTGCAGTAACATGTGAGGTTATTTCCCATCAGCAGATTCCTTTAACAGAACTCCACTCATTCATCTGAGCTCCATCAATTCCACAGTGTTTCACAGTTTGTGCTGAAATCTTTTTCCTTTGTCACTTCAAGGGCCCACTGCCGTTTCTCTCCTTGATTTGTCCTGAAGTTTCCTCCGTATTGACAAAAACCAGAGAAAGACGACACGTTTTTGCTCCTTTCTCTTGGTTTGCTGCTGTTTTTATTCCTAGATTTGGTCCTGTTCTTTGTCGTCTCCATGTAAACCTCATCTTGTCTGTCCTTTCTGTTTTGAATTACAAAAGGAAAAATGTGGGTCAAGGTTGAAACTTCTTAACTTATCAATCAACAGGATATTTTCACTAAAAACTGAAGCATTTTACATGTAAATTTTTGACTTTTACCACAAATTTCTTTGATTTTTTTTGAAACCTCATTTACATGTTTGTGATAAATTTTGTTATTTTTAAACATTTTATTGGTAAATTTTTAATTTGCAAGAATGTTCCTCATGAATATAGGACTTTCACTGAATTGAATTTAGATTATTTTTTATTTGGGTTGTCAAAAAAATCAATACTCAGATACTAATCAATACTGATTGTCAGGATCAGGACAATGGTTGTGCTATGTTCTAACTTGAGTTGTGTTTAGGGGTTGTTGTTCTGGGTGGGACATGATCACAGCTCGTGTTCTCACCTTTTGTAGTGTTAGAGACCCTTTTTGGTTTTTTTTATGATTTTTATGTTTCATATTGTTGTTCCTGTCATGGTCTGGGTTTGGGCTTTTGTTTTGACACTGTCTTTCGTTTATTTCCGGTTATGCATAGCGACTTTGTTGTTAATTATTCATGGCTGTTTTTGATTTCCTGATTTTTGATTGTTCACGGGTGTTCTTGATTTTTGTTACCTTATTTATAGAGGTCGCGGACTGCCTTTGGCATGACGATCTTCACACAATTACGTTCACTCTCACACTTATGGTCTTGCATCTCGTTTTTGTTTCTGGTTCAGGTCTGGAAGTCTGGTTTTTAATAAATCCTGCCTCAAAACCACTCTGCACTTGAGTCCAATGTTTTGTCCCGGAGAGGGGTAATCATGACAGAAGATCGCTGTCATTCAAGGACTCAGTGGGCAAGCCCAGCAGGAGGAGGAAGTGGAGTCGGAATGAACAGAAGGTTGTTTTGGTGGAGGATTTAGCGGTCGCCGCTCAAAGCTAATCATTCCGACAATTGGAAATGGACGTCTGGGGAGGAGTCACTAACCTGCTGGTTTCCAGGCCACGAGTGCGCACTCACCTCCGGCTGCTGGGCCTCGCTCTCCCTCCAGTTCCACCGCTTCCTGCTGTCTCCTTCTCACTGAAGCCAGCTCGCTTCCCACCAATCCTCTCTCCGGTGGAGCGGAGAGAATTCTTCAGCAGCAAGCAGGCACTCGGGGCCCCATGTGGAAGGATAACTTGAGGAGGTGCCACTCTTCTCAACGGTCCACTTCAACACTGGCAGCTCCAAGCCAGATGATCTTTGGAGTCACCACAGGAAGTCGTCTGGACCATCTGCAGCAGCAGAGCAGGAACTCAGTCAAGTACCTTTTCATTTTTTAACACCAATAAATGATAGGTCTTGCCTAGTTCCTGGTGGTGGGGCTCGGTGGTGGCTGTCTGCCGCTGCTGGACACTCCATCTTCTCTGCTGCCACCTCAATTCATCCACCCTCACCTGCATCTCCCCTCTCTTCTCTTTTTTTCTCAGAGTGCTTGCCTCTGCTTGGTGGGAACTGGCTGGTCATGGGAGACCCTGCAGCTCCAGCTCCCCACTGCCATCCAACCACTGCTCCCTGAGAGATCTTCACAACCACCCAAAGTTCCAGCAGCAGCAGCTGTCTCCAAGGGTGGGTCCCAAGCAGCCGTAGCCTCATGGACTGGTGACCCATCAGCTGCAGCAGTTGCCACATCCGAGCTGCACGCTCCACCTTCGCCATCACCTGGGCTGCACACTTCAACGGTTGTTCCAGAGGCCGGTGCACCTCCACCGATCATTCCAGTTCAGTTCATTTCACTTTATTTGTATAGCACCTGTCAAGCACATGTGCAACCTGAAGTGCTTTAGAGAACCATAGTAAAACAGAAACACATACAGACGTGGACAAAATTGTTGGCACCCCTCTGTTAATTAAAGAAAAACCCACAATGGTCACAGAAATAACTTGAATCTGACAAAAGTGGTAATAAATAAAAATTCTATGAAAATTAACCAATGAAAATCAGACAATGCTTTTGAATTGTGGTTCAACAGAATTATTTTAAAAAACAAACTCATGAAACAGACCTAGACAAAAATGATGGCACCCCTAGAAAAGATTGAAAATAATGTGACCATAGGGACATGTTCAACCAAGATGTGTCCTCTAATGAACATCACAGGTGTCTACAAACTTGTAATCAGTCAGTCGGCCTATTTAAAGGGTGACAAGTAGTCACTGTGCTGTTTGGTGACATGGTGTGTACCACACTAAACATGGACCAGAGGAAGCAAAGGAGAGAGCTGTCTCAGGAGATTAGAAGGAAAATTATAGACAAGCATGCTAAAGGTAAAGACTATAAGACCATCTCCAAGCAGCTTGATGTTCCTGTGACTACAGTTGCACATATTATTCAGAAATTTAAGATCCACGGGACTGTAGCCAACCTACCTGGACGTGGCCGCAGGAGGAGACGGATAATACGAATGGTAACAAAAGAGCCCAGAACAACCTCTAAACACATTCATAGTGAACTCCAAGGTCAAGGTACATCAGTGTCAGATCGCACCATCCGTTGTTGTTTGAGCCAAAGTGGACTTCATGGGAGACGACCAAGGAGGACACCACTGTTGAAAACAAATCATAAAAAAGCCAGACTGGAATTTGACAAACTGCATGTTGACAATCCATAAAGCTTCTGGGAGAATGTCCTATGGACAGACGAGACAAAACTGCAACTTTTTGGCAAGGCACATCAGCTTTATGTTCACAGACACAAAAATGAAGCATACCAAGAAAAGAACACTGTCCCTACTGTGAAACATGGAGGAGGTTCTGTTATGTTCTGGGGCTGCTTTGCTGCATCTGGCACAGGGTATCTTGAATCTGTGCAGGGTACAATGAAATCTCAAGACTATCAAGGTATTCTAGAGAGAAATGTGCTGCCCAGTGTCAGACAGCTTGGTCTCAGTCGCAGGTCATGGGTCTTGCAACAGGATAATGACCCAAAACACACAGCTAAAAACACCCAAGAATGGCTAAGAGCAAAACATTGGACTATTCTAAAGTGGCCTTCTACAGTGTGGCAAAAAAGTATTTAGTCAGCCACCAATTGTGCAAGTTCTCCCATTTAAAAGATGAGAGAGGTCTCCAATTTCCATCATAGGTATACCTCAACTATGAGAGACAAAATGAGAAAAAAAAAATCCAGAAAATCACATTGAAGGATTTTTAATGAATTAATTGGTAAATTCCTCGGTAAAATAAGTATTTGGTCACCTACAAACAAGCAAGATTTCTGGCTCTCACAGACCTGTAACTTCTTCTTTAAGAGGCTCCTCTGTCCTCCACTCGTTACCTGTATTAATGGCACCTGTTTGAACTCGTTATCAGTATAAAAGACACCTGTCCACAACCTCAAACAGTCAGACTCCAAACTCCACTATGGCCAAGACCGAAGAGCTGTCAAAGGACACCAGAAACAAAATTGTAGACCTGCACCAAGCTGGGAAGACTGAATCTGCAATAGGTAAGCAGCTTGGTGTGAAGAAATCACCTGTGGGAGCAATTATTAGAAAATGGAAGACATACAAGACCACTGATAATCTCCCTCGATCTGGGACTCCACGCAAGATCTCACCCCGTGGGGTCAAAATGATCACGAGAACGGTGAGCAAAAATCCCAGAACCACAAGGGGGGACCTAGTGAATGACCTGCAGAGAGCTGGGACCAAAGTAACAAAGGCTACATCAGTAACACATTACGCCTCCAGGGACTCAAATCCTGCAGTGCCAGATGTGTCCCCCTGCTTAAGCCAGTACATGTCCAGGCCTGTCTGAAGTTTGCTAGAGAGCATTTGGATGATCCAGAAGAGGATTGGGAGAATGTCATATGGTCAGATGAAACCAAAATAGAACTTTTTGGTAAAAACTCAACTTGTCGTGTTTGGAGGAGAAAGAACACCATACCTACTGTGAAGCATGGGGGTGGAAACATCATGCATTGGGGCTGTTTTTCTGCAAAGGGACCAGGATGACTGATCCGTGTAAAGGAAAGAATGAATGGGGCCATGTATTGTGAGATTTTGAGTGAAAACCTCCTTCCATCAGCAAGGGCATTGAAGATGAAACGTGGCTGGATCTTTCAGCATGACAATGATCCCAAACACACCACCCGGGCAACGAAGGAGTGGCTTCGTAAGAAGCATTTCAAGGTCCTGGAGTGGCCTAGCCAGTCTCCAGATCTCAACACCATAGAAAATCTTTGGAGGGAGTTGAAAGTCCATGTTGCCCAGCGACAGCCCCAAAACATCACTGCTCTCGAGGAGATCTGCGTGGAGGAATGGGCCAAAATACCAGCAACAGTGTGTGAAAACCTTGTGAAGACTTACAGAAAACGTTTGACCTCTGTCATTGCCAACATAGGGTATATAACAAAGTATTGAGATGAACTTTTGTTATTGGCCAAATACTTATTTTATCGAGGAATTTACCAATTAATTCATTAAAAATCCTTCAATGTGATTTTCTGGATTTTTTTTTCTCATTTTGTCTCTCATAGTTGAGGCATACCTATGATGAAAATTGGAGACCTCTCTCATCTTTTAAGTGGGAGAACTTGCACAATTGGTGGCTGACTAAATACTTTTTTGCCCCACTGTATGAGCCCTGATCTAAATCCTATTGAACATCTGTGGAAGGAGCTGAAACATGCCGTCTGGAGAAGGCACCCTTCAAACCTGAGACAACTGGAGCAGTTTGCTGATGAGGAGTGGACCAAAATACCTGCTGAGAGGTGCAGAAGTCTCACTGACAGTTACAGAAATCGTTTGATTGCAGTGATTGCCTCAGAAGGTTGTGCAACAAAATATTAAATTAAGGGTACCATCATTTTTGTCTAGGCCTGTTTCGTGAGTTTGTTTTTTAAAATAATTCTGTTGACCCACAATTCAAAAGCATTGTCTGATTTTCATTGGTTAATTTTCATAGACTTTTTATTTATTACCACTTTTGTCAGATTCAAGTTATTTCTGTGACCATTGTGGGTTTTTCTTTCATTAACAGAGGGGTACCAACAAGTTTATCCACGTCTGTTTAAACACAAAAAGGTATGAGGTAAAAATATTCAACAATATGACGGCAAGAAAGGAATTGATCAAAACAATTCTAAGACAATAAAATCACAATAAAATGGTCAAAGTGAGAGTGAAAATAACAACACAAAATATACCAATAAAGCTATTTCTAAGCTCTATCAAAAACAAAAGTTTTAAGCTTGATCTTAAAAGAAGAGAGTGTATCAGCATCCCGCACCCAGGCAGAGAGTTGGTTCGACAGGAGAGGGGCCTGATAGCTGAAGGCTCTGCCTCCAAATTTACTTTTAAGAAATCTGGGAACCATAGGTAAGCCTGCATTCTGAGAGCAAAGAGGTCTTGTAGGGTAATATGGAATATTAAGGTCTTTAAGGTAAGAAGGGGCTTGGCCGCTGAGGGCTTTATAAGTAATGAGAAGGCTTTTAAATTCTATTCTAAATTTAATGGGGAGCCAATATAGAGAGAATAAGATGGAGGAAATGTGATCTCTCTTAGTAGCACCCGTCAATACTCTGGCAGCAGCATTTTGAATCAACTGAAGAATTTTGAGGGAATTGTTTGGCCACCCAGCAAACAGGGCATTGCAGTAGTTCAGCATCGATGTAACAAATGCGTGGACCAATTTTTCAGCATCAGTTTGAGATAGGATGTTCCTGACTTTTGCAATATTGCGCAGATGAAAGAAAGCAGCTCTAGACATTTGTTTAATGTGTGAATTAAAAGACAAATCCTCATCAAAAATTACTCCAGAGGCCAATGTGCCTCCACCCGCTGTTCCTAAGGCCCGTGGGCCTCAGTCATCACATTCAGGGGCCGGCACACCCCTGCCGTCTGCTGCTGAGGCCAGTGCGTCTCCACCTGCTGTTCCTGAAGCTGGTGCACCTCAGTCATCACATTCAGGGGCTGGCGTGCTCCCTCTGTCTGCTGCTTAGGCCAGTTTGTCTCTGCCGTCGGCTGCAGAGGCCGGTGCACCTCCACCTGCTGTTTCCGAGGCCAGTGCACCTCAATCATCAAATCCAGGGGCCGGCGTGCTCCTGCCATCTGTTGCTGAGACCCGTGCACCTCCGCCATCAGCTGCAGAGGCCGGTGTGCCTCCACCTACTGTTCCTGAGGCCAGTGCACCTCAGTCATCACAACCAGGGGCCGGCGTGCTCCCGTAGTCTGCTGCTGAAGCTGATGCACCTCTACCTGCTGTTCCAGAGGTCGGTGTGTTTCTCCATCTGTTCCAGAGGCTGGTGCTCCTCCAACATGTGCTCCCAAGGCCAGTGTGCTTCTGTTGTCTGTTCCTGGGGTTGGTGAGCCCCCGCCATTTCTTCCTGAGGCCGGTGCACCTCCGTCATGTGTTCCAGAGGCCGGAGCTCCTCGTCATGTGCTCCTGAAGCCAGTGCACCTCCGCTGTCTGCTGCTTCACCACCACCATGTCTGTCATCTTGGCTGCAGGTCATCCCGAGGTTATCATGGCTGAAGCAGCAGAGCTGCCTGGGTCCTCGTCGGCAGTGGAGCAAGAGCTAAGGCAAGTCCTCTTCTTTGTGTTTTTAACATCTATACTAGAGAAGTCTTGCTTTGCTCTTGGCGGGGGGAGCCAGTTGCAGCAGCCATCTGTTTCTGGTCCTTCTCCACCGAGCTCCACTGCTGCTGTTGGTAGTGACCAGGCTTACGTTTCTTCCTCCCCATCCAAGGTGGCTGTGTAAAGGAAGGTTCCCCAGATGCCTGGGTTTGAGGCCCTCAACCCTTCATTGCCTTGGCTAGCCACTGACCAGCCTGCATTGTCTGGTTTTGCTGCTGGCCAACAGTCATCTGGTTTCACCACTGGTCAGCAGTCATTTGGGTTCACCGCTGGTCAGCAGTTGTGTGGTTTCGCCACTGGTCTGGAATCGTCTGGTTTCACCGCTGGTCAGCAGTCATCGTCTGGTGGTGCCACTGGTCAGCCCTCATCACCAGTGGTCAATGCTCCCCAGCTGCTATCTCCAGGGTGGGACACATCGTGCTCTCTGGTCTAATGGCCCAGGAATGATGGGAGGCCACCCAATACCTCACGTTCCCTGGTCATGTGGCCCAGAGACTCAGGGAGGCTGCCCAACACATCATACTCTCGGGTCTGGTGGCCCAGGGATGTGGGGAGGCCACCTGACATATCACGCTCTACGGTCTGGTAGTCCGGGGACTCTGAGAGGCCACCCGATGCATCACGCTCTCTGGTCTGGTGGTTCAGGGATGCTGGGATGCCACGCAATGCATCATGCCCTCTGGTCTGGGGCCATGAACTCTAGTTGGCCCAACTAACTGTTTTGTTTTGGTTTGTGACTTTGTGGGGGGTGGTCGGCCCACCTGTCCTAGGGCCCCTACTACCCACCATGGGCAGGTGATTTTTATTTTTTGCGGGGCATCTGGGGTCTGCCCCTTAAGAGGGGGTCCTGTCAGGATCGGGACATTGGCTGTGCCATGTCCTTGCTTTGAGTTATATTTTGGGGTTTTTGTTTTGGTTGGGACATGAGCACAGCCTGTGTTCTCACCTTTGTTGTTTTAGAGACCCTTTTTGTTATTTTCATGATTATTATGTTTCATATTGTTGTTCCTGTCATGGTCTGGGTTTGGGCTTTTGTTTTGACACTGTCTTTTGTTTATTTATGGTTTTGCGTAGCAAGTTTGTGCTTTGTCGTTAATTATTCACGGCTGTTTTTGATTTCCTGCTTATTGATTGTTCATGGGTGTTCCTGATTTTTGTTGCCTTATTTATAGAGGTCGTGCGCTGCTTCAGGCATGGCAATCTTCATGCAATTATGTTCACTCTCACACCTATGGTTTTGCATCTCGCTTTTGTTTCTGGTTCACGTTTGGAAGTCTGTTTTTGTTAATAAATCATGCCTCAAAATCGCTCTGCACTTGAGTCTGATCCTTCGCCCCAGAGGGGCAATCATGACACTGATATCAGACAAGAGACTCACAGCAGCATCAGTGCCAACAGTTTGTTCAACTAAGGAAATTTGTTATTTCCTGTAACAAATGATTCCATGATGGCAGCGAATCTCTCTGTTTGTCCGTATGTCTACATTTTTGCTGTGCTGAATTAAGTTATTTATAATTTGCATTGTTTATTCGGATGTAGGTTTAGGGTCACACTAACCTGCTCAGTAAACAGGGATCAGTTATTCCTTGTTTCATATTGTGATACTCCGTCTTTTACACCTCATACGTGGTTGTGTGTCGCCTATCCTCACTGGTTGGTAATAGGGGTCAAGGACGAGGCTGGGTGTTAGATTGAACACACGTTTATTATAAGATACTCCACAGCACACGAGTGTACCCGCCAGGAAGAAAGGTGGCCAAGAGACCGCCCCTCCTTCCTGCTGCCCTGCTATAACCGCAGGTGGTGGCGGAACCGGAAGGTGGAGCCGCCACCCGTACCACATAAATAAAGGACCAAACTCTAATACAACATCCCCTCCCCCCTTTACAAAAGTCAAAAATACACACACACAATTCGGACCCACCCTAATTTGGAACCCGAATCACACACTAAAAGTAATGATGTAACACAATACAAATGGCCTAATACAGTCATTCTTCACTTCCGCCCTCCAAAGAGAGCAGACGCTTTTCCTCCCAGCTCCGGCTCCCTATCTCTCTCTCCCTCCCTAACTGACTGGATCCCAGCTTGCTATCGTCTGTGTCTGCGTGTCTTTACTGCTGATTTATCTAACGAAAATTATGGATTTAATAAGCTGGGCTTTGAACGCAATTGACACTGTTTTTTCAACGAGGAAATCTGGCCCGGGGGAGCCGATCTGTCCTGCAGGAACTGCTGCTGCGGGTTATTTAAAGGACACAAGCAATTGGAAACTCTTGTGCCTGTGTGATCTTTCTATTGAAGATATTGAAGATTTATATCTTTTCGGAGCATGGTCATCGGAATTCTACTGATTGGATTTGGGATTGTTCTGGTGTACCGCAAATTGAAGAAGATGGATAGAGCTTATCAAAAAGCGGACCCGGCGAAGCTCACTCATCAAATTGACCATCTGGGCAGGACTCTGACAGCGGCCAATGGAGAACTGTACAGGAAAATGGATTACATCACGATCACGCTGAGAGCAGTTCACGAATCGATTTCAATGCCTGGCCATAATGGAATTGGAGCACTGAATCCGTAAGAGAATAGAAAGTTTTTTCTCTGAAATCAGTGCTATTCGACCTGTTTTTTCGGCACCCTCAGCACTCAGTCCTCCAGATAATCAACAGTATATTTGTTTTCATAACATTGGCGGGCAGCATCTGACTCTCAAGGACAGCTGTCTGGCTCAACTATTCCATCTGCCGTGCTCAAGGACACGTGCCTTTGCTTCAGACTGTAGTCATAACATCTGCTGAGGAAGAGACTATTGTTGTCCACCTAACTGATTTGCCACTGATTGCACCCAACTTACACATACTGATCCACTTATACTGACTGATGAAGATATACACTCACTGCTCTCTTTGTGTCATTGTGTGGATTCTATTGTTTGCTAATTGTGCATTGAGAGTTTTTTTCTTGTAATCATAATATCGGTCATATATGAACTTTATTCTGATAAACAATGCTTTTTTCTCTCTCCTACTGTGTCCACCCTCCCCTTCCCCCCACTGCCTTCTGTTCCCCCCCTGCTGACAGGCGCCTCCACGGCTCGCCGCGTCATTGAGAATTATTTACCTGTTATTTACTTGTAAATGTGCTTGGCAATAAACTTATTCTGATTCTGATTCCAAAATAACTAAAACTAGGGGGAGATGGGTAGACTGCCACCTCACGCCACACGGCACGGCAAAGCGGGTTATTCTGTCACTTGTACTTTAAATAAGTCCACTTAACACAAAATACCACCGCATCCTACTGTAAATGTAACATCAAATTAATCCCTGTGAACATATACGGATAATAGATACATAGGGTACAACAGTCTAAAACCCCACAACTAAATAAAATACCAACCATAAGACCCCCCCCCCCCCCGCCGGACTGTCCTCTCATCAGTCCGCCCCAGGAGGGGAATTATCTCCCGGGTCGCCGCTGGCTGTCTCGACTATGGTGCGCCTCCTCTTCGACACCACCGGAGGAATCCCATATTCAGGCCCAAGCCCACCAATCTTCTTCCGAGCACACCATAGCTCATTCGGGTGCCTCCATGAGTCATCCGACAGTTGGAGATAGGCGTCCTCCCGTGTGGCCACCACCTGCAGCCGCCCCTGGTGTTCTTCCATCCACTGCTTGGCCCGAATCCGCTGCGATCGTGCCTCCTCTTGGGCCTGGACCACATCTGCGACCCCCAGAGGGGCCCTACTTGGCTTGCAGTTGTTTCACTGTGCCAGCCGGTCCTGCCCCGACTGCTTTTACCTCCTCCGCCGCCTTCGCCGTTGTGACTCCCTGTTCATCGACATCTCCCAGCCGAAATCCGGGAACAGATGAGGCCAGCCTCTCGACTTCACTCACCATCACAGGCGTCCCTCTGTGCCACCCAGTACCCTCATCCTGGGCGATTTGAGCTCTGGCACCGGAACCCTCCTGTGATGACCCTGGGTGATGTTGGTCCTGCTCACTATCCAGGGTGCCAGAAAAGTTCTCATCCCACACAGCTCCGTCTTCCATTCTCGGGACTGGTCGATCCCACAAACCGCAGCCTTACCACTCCTCTGACCCCTGCCCCTGCCCCGCTTTTAATGGTGAAGCCCAGGCCATAAAATAGATCACATCCCATTATATTCTCTTCATGGGCAGTCACGATGAACCTCAGGTCACACACCTCAGCCGACTTGTACCGTGCCGTCAGTCTCAACGTTCCCACCATAGCCAATCTTCCTTCACCATAACCGCAGAGCAGTGCCGAGTCACCTCCAATTCTGTAATGTGGGAAAAAAAACTCCTCATGGTTGCCCAATTCAACACGGAGCCCACCGCTTCCGTGTCAATCAACAGTGGCACCACCACCCCGTCCAACTCCACCATACAGTACGAGCATCCGTAGGTACTCTGGGACACACCGTGGACAACTGTGGGGGCGGGAGAGTCCTCTTTGCATTTCAGACTTCCTCGCTTGAACTTGTAGCATACTCTGGCGAAGTGATGCAAGTGTCCGCACTTGCCGCAGCACTCCCTCTCGCCGAACACTCTCTGGCCTTAAAGTGGTGCATCGTGGACCCACAACACATACACATGGGCGTTCCCGGGGCGGACCTCATTTTCACAGCATTGGTGTAGTCCTTATCACCTTCCATGCTATTGTCACTGTCGGGGTCCACTGGCTGCGCCTTCGACTGTGATCCAAGGTGTCGGTGTAGCACATTCCCACTCAGCTCCCGTGATAGTTTATCCACAGCTTCCAACTGCTGAACTAAATCAATGGCTGTGGATAGCGTCAGTTTGCCCGAGAATGTAAGTAGTTTTGACCTAATTGCAGGACAGTTGGTATGTTCCACCAACTGGTCGTGAACCATCTCCTCCTCCAATGGTCCGAACTGGCAGTCACTGGCCAGTAGTCTCAGGTCTGCCACGAACCACTGCACTGATTCGCCAACCCGTTGGTGGTATTGTCGAAACTGGATCCTGCCGACAATGACGTTTTCCCGGGCATGAAAATGGCACGCAGTTAGCTCAATCACTTCTTCAAAACTATCACAGTCGCCCAACGTACTCAAAATTCGCTGTCCCTCCATTCCAAGATTATGAACCAACAACGCACGTGCCCTCAGTTTCTCAAGCCTCCTGAGGTCCAGCGCCACTAAGTATGTCTGGAACGCGGCGAACCACCTTGACCAAGGGACGGATGGCTCACCGGGAAGCTCCAGAAATGGCCAAATAGATGTAACACACGCGTCCATACCTGCTTTTATCCTTGTTAAATGTTATGTTGGTAATAGGAGCCAAGGACGAGGCCGGATGTTAGACTGAACATACGTTTATTATAAGATACTCCACAGCACACGAGCATACCCGCTAGGCAGACAGGTGGCCAAGAGACCGCCCCTTCTGCCCGCTGCCCTCTTATAGCCGCGGGTCATGGCGGAACCGGAAGGTGGAGCTGCCCACCCATACCACACAAATAAAGGACTAAACTCTAACACAACAGTTCCACTGGTCTTGAAAGAGAAAGCTCATTTGTGCCAGTTCTGGAGAACCCAATTACTTGTGCTGATTCTGAAAGATCTGGATCACTCTCCCCGGAAGGATCATGGATCCTATGGAGGCTGTTCATTTTTAGATGGACCATAGACCACAGAGGCTGTTTCACCAGTCTGCGCTGGACCTTAACATCTGATTCTGTTGGGCCCAGTTTACTAATCATAAAGGAAAGTGCTTTCTACTGGCTTTTATGAATGTTTTACAGGCCTAATTTCACATTTTAGGGCTGGGTCATCCTGATTTTGTCATTTTACTCTCAGCATTTTACTCTTCCTGCTTTCAACTAAAGTCACCATTTGTCATCATTGCGAGAAAAGGAAAACTCCGGAATTGGATTCTTCAAAGGGATCTGGATTCTGCTATTATTACTTTACTGGCAGATAAACTTTTGTCTCTTTCTCTCCATCTTGCATGAAAGGGGTGATGGAAATGGCTCGTGTGCCGCTGTTTTTGCTTCCTGTTTTCATTTTCAATTTGCACCACTGGTAACAGACTCTGCAGGAATGTAAAATCCAGTTTGGGGTCTCCGGGTTTTGATATGACCCATAGGGGAACGAGCTTTTGGCTGTGTGATCTCAGCTCAAACTGACACTGTATGTCTGTTAAATACAGATAGGGTCATTTTAATCTGCCTGGCCAGTGTAATAGGCCTGCAAGATAACTTTTCTTTATCCTCAAATGCTCTTCATGATCTCAGCACGGACAATAAGAGCTCTAAGAATTCTTGGATGAGTAAATACGACATGGTTTGTTATGCAGGACCCAACTGATGGAAAACACAACAGGAGACAGCAGGTAAGGTGCAAAGGTAAGTATTGTACAAAACTGTAAATGTTGATCAGACTGGTAGCCCTGTGGGGAGAAATGAGAAAACAGGATGAATAATGAACAAGATATACTGTATGGGATCTTTAACTGTGTAATCTGAGGCTTACTTGGTGATTATTGCAGACAGCTGTTGCAAAGAGCTGGAGAAGATGACTTGCAGAAGCAGCAGCAATGAAGAAGGCAAGGTCAGGAGAGGTGTGCTGATGGTGAAGGGAGGAATTGTGCCCAGGCCTGGGGCTTACTCCTGAGAGAGTAAGGGGACAATGATTGACAAGTCAATGTGCATCTCTTACTTGGTTACAGGGCTTCCAGGGGTAGAAGAATCCAGGCTGCGCAGTCGTTGAGGTCCTGAGTCCAGAAGAGGAGCTCCAGAGGGGAGCACTGGGAGAGGAGGTGACAAAGCAATCCAAACAAGCACTGAGGTAAAAGCTTTGAAGTTCAGACTTACGTGGGGACCAGGGAAAAGTCCAGGCAACTGGGAGGGAAGGCAGGACGGGAGGCTGGCAGCAAGCAAGTGTGAGCACACACCCGTAAAGAGCAGGAGATCTCCAAGACACTTGACGGTGGCGTTGAGACAATCCCAGACTGATGAAATGCCAGCTCACCCCTTAAATAGGGTGGAGTAGGACAGCCATGTGCAACTGGAAGGAATCACAGCCAATTTAGGTAGAGTGATGTATGTGTGTAAACATGCTCACTGCTGACATGACAGGGCCCCCATCTCAAGGAGCACCTCCTGGCTTGTCTGGGTGGAATTCAGCGAGCATCACTGGATCCAAGAAAAGGGTGCAAGAAATCCAGGATCGCTCCTCTGGGCCATAGCCCAGTTCACCAAGTACTGGTGACCCCGACCCCTGTGGCGAACATCCACAATCTCTTGTACCGAGTAAGCTGGTCCTCCATCGATGATCTGGGGGTGGATGGGGGGGGCAGAGGGAGGACTAAGGGGACTGGAGCAAACAGGCTTAATAAGGGAGACATGGAACACAGGATGAATATGTAATGAGGGAGGTAACTTAAGATGAACAGCAGATAGGTTAACTATATGGGTGATGGGAAAAGGACCAATAAATCTGGGAGACAGTCTCTTTGACTCGGATTTAAAGTGGGATGTTGTGTGTGGAGAGCCATACCTTCTGGTCGATGGAATACTAAGAAGCTGGAGTCCTTTGTCAGTTAGACATAGCCAAATTCCGTTTGGCAGTCCTAAGGAGGGCTGCCCTGGTTGACTTCCAAATCTGGCCGCAATGCAGCATATGTGCCTGGATCAAGGGAAAAGTTATCTCCTCCTCGGTAATGAGCAGTAGGGGAGGATTATAGCCCAGTGAGGCCTAAATGGAGTGATCCCCATGGCCATCGAGGAGGCAGAATTGTGTGCGTACTCAATCCAGTGTAAATGCTTACTCTAGGTGATCAGATGTTGACAAGCAACACAACGCAGTGCTGCCTCCATTTCCTGGTTGGTTCGCTCACTCTGCCCATTGCTCTGTGGATGGTGTCCTGAAAGTGAGGCTCACTGAAGCCCCAAGGGCCGTGCAAAACCCCTCCCACACCTGCGATGTAAATTGCGGGCCCTGGTCAGAGACAATGTCACAGGGTAGTGTAACCCAGTGTTAAAAACGTGAATAAAATTATAAATATCGACACCGCTTTAACAAACACTCATTTCACAATGGGAATAGATATTTTGAAGATGGGTATATAAATACAATATAAGTTCATAAAATATGTCCATAAATAGTTAGGAACATTTTCTGGAAAGCGCTGCTAGAGTTCCCAGTGTTTTTATTTGGTATACTGAACAACCAATGGCTGCGTCGGTTGTTTGGCAGTATCAGCCAATGGGGTCATGCCAGCCAATAGGGTCACGCGCTTTCTCACTTGGTCTTGGTGTAATCTGCAGAACGCTTTCAGACACTGCCGAGACACAACCAAGAGAACGCGATCCCTCACCGAGACGATGAGCTAATGTGCTAGTAGCAGCCTTTGCCTGGATAAAACTTTGAGATTGGTAAGCCTAAACCAACATGAGAAATGAGACATTGCTGTATTGCTAAATTCTAATACCTCTTTTGTAAATTTTAAGACTTGAACCCAAAGGCTGTGAACTCACATGAGCGCCGGAACCCTTTAGAGCACGTGTTGCTTAGCATGGTGAGTGCCATTCAGTGTGTGTGTGGAATGCTAATCACTAGCTTGACATGTTAAACCTCCGATGCTAATTCCGGCTAGGTTTTCCATAGGAGGAGGTTGTTTTTCAAAGCTGTAATGGTTAGCAACGGTTTCATTTCACTACTACTGACTGCTGCTTAAGAATGAATGTTACATCTGTGGTTCAAGGATGTTTAAAAGTATTATTGTTGTATAGTTTAGAATATTTGAACCCATGTGATAAGCTTAGAGCATAGCTTATTTTTCTGTGTTCTGACCTATTTTGTAGGTCAGTTTTTTTCTTTTTTAACCTGGATTACAAGAAAGTGTGGATTCTCCAGATCTGGATGGCGAGCTGATTGCCCGAACCTACCGCCTGGTAAAGGTGACTCAACTGGTCACCTGGAACGGACACTAGAAAATTGTGCATACTGTAAATATATTTTGGAGTACTTTATTTTTATTTTTTTCCTTCTATTATTGTATTCATAAGCGCTGTGTTTTTGTTTAAGTGTACATACCTGTAAAAATACACATAGTTACAAGTTCCCATATATCTGTGTTGTGTCATCTGTTGTTACGCCCTCCAGGCTCCTACGAACCTAGGGTCTATCTGACCTGGCCCAATTGTCCCTTCTATCCATGTAGTAAGGTTAAAGGTAACTACACTGCCATACCCAGTACTACAAAATGGTACAAGACTGCACCTAAAGTAGTATTACACACCTAAAGTGCTACAAGAGGTGATACAGTGGTCTTACAAAAATCTGGCGAGTGCAGCCAGGAGCCTGGAGCGTTGCGACAACAGATGTGGATTCTGTTTTGACCCCTGACCAAACAGTTCATATACTGCCAAAATGGATTTTGTTGCAAAATATGGTGTCAAAGTTCCAAATGCAGTCATTGTCAGTGGCGTGGTTGATAAAGAAAAAGACAAAGATGTTTTTAAGTTCCTAGAGCAACGTGGCACTATTCGCAGGGTGCTTAGCATTGATGATAACTCGTCTGAATTTGACAAAAGTCACCTTGTGGAGTTCGAGTCTGGATTAGCTGTTGAAACATTAGCACCTGCGTTGCCATACTTCTTTCCATCCACTGACAATCCTGATGTTAAGTACTGCATTTAAGCCTTAACTGATGCGTACACTAAAACTGTAGGGGGCAGTGTTACTGAGGCTTATCTTAGCAACCTGAGGGGTTTAGCTAAGTTAAGTGGAAAAGGTTTTGAAGAGGTATTGCGGGAGGTTATGTCCACAATAGGGAAGTCTATTGAAGCTGCTGAGACAGCCGAAACGGTCTCTGCCGAAGTTGATCCTGCTTCCCCTACTGTAGAACCCACACAAAGTGGAGTCTCTCCTCCACTCCAAGTTGAAGTGCCTCGCACCCCTAAAACTACTCAAGCACCCTTCCAAAGCTCTCTTAGACCAAACTTAACACCTCAAATGTTGATCCCAGCTGATTTTAACCCACCCGAGGTTCAGAAAATCGTAGTCGAGCATGTCATTAAACATGCAGAGAAGCCGTCAAATGCCCGTTCCTCTTGGAGAATCAAAGCTTTCTCTGGCAAAACGCCGAGACCGTATACTGAAGCTGATTATGAAACATGGCGTTCACATGTTGACCTGATGATGGAAGATACTTCTTTGTCTGACTTGGAAAAATCTTGCAAGATCCTTGAAAGTCTTCTTGCTCCTGCATCTGATGTTATTCGCCCTCTTGGGCCTGAAGCCACCTCTGCCGACTATCTTAAGCTTTTGGACTCAGCTTTTGGGACTGTTGAAGATGGTGAGGAACTGCTTGTGCGATTCATGAACACTTTCCAAGATTATGGAGAAAAACCCTCTGCATATCTGCATCAATCAATCTCGCAGTGTGTAGAGGCGGTCTAGAGCCACAGGAAGTGGACAAACAGCTTCTCAAGCAGTTTAACAGAGGCTGTTGGGATGATAATCTGCTAAAAGAGCTACAGCTGGAACTAAAAGATAAACATTCACCTGCGTATGCAGAGTTATTGCTTCACCTTCGCACTGCTGAAAACTGACAAGAAGTTAAAAACACACGCATGAAAAGACACTTGGGCGCCACAAAACCAAAAGCAGCCTCCTACGAACAAACAGTCACCGAAACAAATACAAATAGTGAAGTGGAGTCGGACAGTCTGAAAGAACTGAAAAAACAAGTCACTGATCTAAAAAGTCAATTAGCTGCTGTCGTGAAACAAAAGAAACAAGCACCACCGAAGAAAGACCCAACTAAGAAATCTGGAAATAAAAAACCTGACCATGACAAACCTGAAAACTTACCTTCGTCCAGCCGTCCCAGTACTAGGCCCAAACCATGGTATTGCTTCCGCTGTGGCGAAGATGGGCATATTGTAGCCGCTTGTGAGTCAGAGCCAAACCCTGCGCTTGTGGCTGCAAAATGCAAAGAACTAAGAGTAAAAAGACAGATTTGGGACAGTCAGAACCCCACATCCTCTTTAAAACTGAAGTCTGCCCCTGTTGCGGGACAAACAGAGCTAGTTCAGAGATGACCTGTCCCAAACCAAAAGCTCCATTCAAGACACGTGCTAAACTGAAGTCACACTACAAAACAGACACCTTTAACTTTCCTAATGGTCTAATTGGTACAAAAAGTACAGACAAGTGAACGTGAATGGCTGTACTGTGAACTGTTTGTTAGATACAGGCTCCCAGGTGACTACTGTCCCTGAGTCCTATTACAGACAGTACTTATCCAACCATGAGATTAAGCTACTTTTTTAGCTCTTAGAAGTGGAGGGAGCTAATGGTCAGAGTGTACCTTATTTAGGCTACATTGAAATGCATATCACTTTCCCAAAAGAGTTTCTCCTTATTGAAGCCGAAGTGCCAACACTTGCCTTAGTGGTTCCTGATGTACGTGCAGCTGATCAGTCCTTAGTGTTAATAGGGACAAACACATTAGATGTACTTTACGAGCTGTACTCTGATGCATGTTCTGAACTGCAGCCAACCATGTCACTTGGTTATAAGGCAGTGTTAAAAGTCCTTGAGCTATGGCACAGAGAGTCCAAAGACACTAGCCTTGGTTTAGTGACCATGCGCAACAAAGAGCCACAGTTAGTTCCTGCAGGCCAAACAGCTGTTCTAGATGGCGCTGTAGCTGTGTCAGCCAGCTACAGTGAAAAATCTGTCTTGTTAGAACACCCGTTAATGTCAGCCTTACCTGGTGGTATTCTAGTAAAACCATGTCTCATAGACTTACCTGAAAGAGCACCTTACCTTGTTCCAGTTGTACTTACCAATGAATTGGAACATGACGTGACAATCCCTCAGAAGTGTGTCATTAGAGAAATCTGTGCATATCAATGAGTCCTATCGCAAGAACACTCCGTGAAAGTTACAAAGTCCAAAACTGAAACAAAGTCCACTCTGAAGTTCAACTTTGACTCTTCCCCCATTAGCGCTGAATGGAAAGAGCGCCTAACAGAAAAACTCAGTCAAATGCCCGAAGTATTTGCACAAAACGATCTTGACTTTGGCAAAATGGATCAAGTGAAACACACAATCAAATTATCAGATGAAACACCGTTCAAACACAGAGCACGTCCCATACATCCAAATGACCTGGAAGCGGTCCGTAAGCATCTCAAAGAACTCCAACAAGCAGGCGTGATAAGAGTCCACTTCCCCATTTTCTTCGCCTATTGTAGTGGTGAGAAAGAAAAATGGTGATGTCTGCCTTTGCATTGATTACAGGAAGCTTAACATGCAGACTGTAAAAGATGCTTACGCCCTCCCCAACTTGGAGGAAACGTTTTCCACCTTGACCGGTTCGCAGTGGTTCTCCATCCTCGATTTAAAGTTAGGGTACTACCAAATTGAGGTAGAGGAGCTGGACAAACCAAAGACGGCGTTCGTATGTCCCATGGGCTTTTGGGAATTCAATAGAATGCCCCAAGGCATTACAAATGCCCCCAGCACGTTCCAGCGCCTCATGGAGAAATGTATGGGCGACATGAATCTGCATGAGGTGATTGTGTTCCTTGATGACATCATTGTATTCTCCAAGACGCCCGAAGAACATGAGGCTCGCTTAATGAAATTTCTTAATCGCCTAAAAGAGTACGGGCTTAAACTCTCCCCTGAGAAATGCAGATTTTTTTCAAACTTCTGTCAGATACCTCGGTCACATTGTGTCCAGTAAAGGAGTTGAGACCGACCCCGAAAAAGTGAAAGCCCTAAGTACCTGGCCTGTGCCCCGTGATCTCAAACAGCTCCGCTCGTTCTTAGGCTTTTCAGGGTACTATAGGCGGTTCATTAAGAACTATTCCAGCATCGTTAAGCCCCTCACTGACTTAACAGCAGGCTACCCTCCTTTGCGAAAAAGCCCAAAGCCCAAAGCTAAGCCTGCCCAGTACCACGACCAAAAGACACCGTTTGGCGAGCGATGGACTTCTTCCTGTGATCTTGCATTCAAAACCATCATTGAAAAGCTCAGTACTGCGCCTGTCCTGGGTTTCGCTGACCCTCAGTTGCCATATACACTCCATACTGACGCTAGCACTACAGGGCTTGGCGCCGCCCTCTATCAAGAGCAGGAGGGCCAGACTAGGGTCATAGCTTATGCAAGCCGGGGGTTGTCTAGAAGTGAGTCCCGTTACCCCGCCCATAAATTAGAATTTTTAGCTCTAAAGTGGGCAGTAACGGACAAGTTCGCAGACTATTTATATGGCAATCATTTTACTGTCGTGACAGATAGTAACCCCCTGACATATATTTTAACCACTGCTAAGATGGATGCCATGAGTTATAGGTGGCTATCTGCTCTGTCGACGTTTAACTTTAAGCTCCAATACAGAGCAAGCAAGCTTAACTCAGATGCAGACGGCCTCTCTAGACGGCCACATGGAGAATTACTTAATGACGCAGTGTCCCAAAAGGAGCTTGACCGCATACAGCAGTTCACTCAAACTCACTTGTCTCTTCCTGAAAGCAGTTTAAGTTCTGAGGTAGTGTCTGCTATATGTGAAAAATACCTTGTCTGTAGCTCTCCAGACAACACCTTCCCTTTGGTTCACTCGTTAGCCCTCTCTGTAGCCGCCATTCCAGATGGCTATGCCGATGAAAATGACTGTGGTGGTCTTCCAGTCGTACTCCACATGACTCCTGAACAGATCAAAAACGAACAAAGAACTGACCCCTGTTTAAGAGAAGTGATTGCATAAATTAAAACTGGGCTAAAAGTTCCACCAACTGTATAAACTGAACTTCCTGACATCAACTTGTTACTCCGAGAGCTCAGTCAACTTGAAATGTGCGATAACATCCTCTACGGCACTCGCCAAGACGGAGGAAATGTTACTTACCAGCTCGTCTTACCTGAACAGCTCCGCGATTCAGTCTTTCAAAGCCTCCACTGTGACATGGGCCATTTAGGCACAGAGCGTACTTTGGACCTCGCCAGAACAAGGTTCTATTGGCCTCGCATGGTGGCAGAAATTGAAAAGAAGATCAAGACATGTAATCACTGCGTAAGACGTAAAACCGCTCCAGAATGAGCTGCTCCGCTTGTCAACATCAAGTCCACCCGACCGCTTGAACTTGTCTGTATGGATTTCCTGTCCATTGAGCCCGATCAAAGTAACACTAAGGATGTGCTCGTGCTAACTGATCATTTCACGAAATACGCTGTAGCCATCCCTACCAGCAATCAGAAAGCTCAGACCATTGCAAAGGCACTTTGGGACAACTTTATAGTCCACTACGGGATACCCAAACGGTTACATAGTGATCAAGGTCCCGATTTTGAGTCCCATATCATAAAAGAACTTTGCAAAATCATGGGCATTCGTAAAATCCGGACGACACCCTATCACCCCAGAGGTAACCCGGTAGAACGTTTCAATAGAACGTTATTGAGCATTCTGGGTACTCTGGAGGAAAAGAACAAATCTCATTGGCACAACTATGTAAAACCACTTGTACATACGTACAATTGTACGAAGAATGACACTACTGGTTTTGCCCCGTATGAGTTAATGTTCGGTCGTCAGCCGAGATTGCCAATCGATCTTGCATTTGGGCTCCCGTTTCACAACAAAAGTTTCAAGTCACATTCCCAGTACATTGAAAAACTGAAGACAACTCTACAAGAAAGCTACAAACTAGCAACAGAAAATGCTAATAAGATGGCTGAAAGAAACAAAACAAGATTTGATATGCAAGTGAAACCCTCAAAACTAGAACCAGGCGACAGAGTTTTGGTATGTGCAGTCCGCCGCAGAGGGAAGCACAAACTAGCAGACAGGTGGGAAGCTGAAATCCACATTGTGGTGAACCAAGCAGGTGACTTGCCTGTTTACACTATAAAACCTGAGACAAAAGATGGTCCTGTTCACACCGTTCACCGCGACCTCTTGCTTAAGATAAGATAAGATAAGATAAGCCTTTATTAGTCCCACAATGGGGAAATTCCAGGATTGCAACAGCACAGAGATAGCAACACTCAGAGCAACAATCAGAAGACAAGAAAAAACAAGAGCAGCGAGTATACATATGTACATATAAATATATAGACACAGTGCGGAGCATTGTAGCTAGATAGAATAAATATATAAATATATAAATACACAGTGTGGAGCATTATAGCTAGATGGAATAAATATATAAATATATAAACACACAGTGTGGAGCATTGTCGCAAGATGGAATAAATATATAAATATATAAACACACAGTGCGGAGCATTGTAGCTAGATGTAGATGCTTCCATGTGGTTTTCTTGTCCCTGTTGAAGAAGAACCTGTCCAACCAAAACGTGTCCGCAAACCTAAGACAAGACAATCACCTGAACAAAGTGAGGAATGTGAGAATTCTTAGCTTAACTTAGCTTAATCCTCTTCGCCCTGGCTGGGGCATAAGGCGCCAACGAGTCTCCTCCAGCCATCTCGGTCTTGGGCGAGCCAGCTGACTTCATTCCAGGTTTTGCCCTCCGCTTTCATTTCCTCTTCCACTGTCCTCCTCCAAGTGCCCTGGAGTCTGCCTCTCCTCCTTTTCCCTGGCGGTGCCCATCTGAGTGCTGCGTGTGGATGCCTGGCTTTGTTCGTGCGCAGAACGTGGCCTAGCCACCTCCAGCGTCTCTGCTTCACCTCGTCCACGATGTTGTTGATGCCTGTGCGTCTGCTGACTTCCTTGTTGGTGGCGCACTGCTCCCAGTGGATTCTGAGGATTCGATGTAGACACCGTCCTTCGAAACCTCTGAGGCGGCTTTCAATTTTCTTGTTTGTTCTCCAAGTCTCTGAGGCATATAGGAGGACTGAGTGAATGTTTGATTTGTAGAGCTTCAGTTTGGTACTGTTCTGCAGGACTGACGATTTCCATACATTTCGCAGTCTGTTGAAAGCCTGTGCCACAAGATCGATTCTTGTGGAGATCTCTCTCTCGATGTTGCTGTCAGCTGAGATGTAGCTTCCCAGGTATTTGAAGTCTTGTACTTCCTCAAGATCTTCGCCCTGTACTTTTGTTTTCTGTGTGCTCTTGTTTTTCAGTTTCATCACTTTCGTTTTGTTGGGGTGAATCCTGAGCCCAATAGTTCTTGCTGTCTGGTCAACTCTGTCTGTCTTTTCCTGGATGTCTCTCTGTGTATGTGATAGCAGAGCGATGTCGTCTGCAAAGTCGCAGTCTTCCAGTCTGGCCATTAGTCCCCAGACAAGTCCCCTAGGTCGGTCTCCTGTGGCTCTCCTCATCACCCAGTCAATGACGACCAGGAAGAGGATCGGTGAGATCACACAGCCTTGTCTGACCCCGGTCTTCACATGGAACCACTCGCTCTCCTGGCCACTGTGGCGTACACAGCACTGATTGTTAGCATACATGTCCTTCAAGATGTTGACTACTTTTGTTGGAAATCCATAAGCTGTCAGAATCCTCCAGAAGGATGGGTGGTGGACGCTGTCAAAGGCTTTTTCAAAGTCAATGTAGTTTATGTACAGTAAGGAGTTCCATTCCAGTGATTGTTCGACTATGGTACGCAGGACAAAGATTTGGTCTATGCAGCCCCTACCGCTTCTGAATCCTGCCTGTTCCTCCCTCAGGACCCTCTCTATGACTTGCCTCATCCGCATCAACAGAACTCTGCAGAAGATTTTCCCAGGCACAGACAGAAGGTTGATGCCTCTCCAGTTCCCACATGCTGACAGGTCACCTTTCTTTGTGTGGTTGACTATGATGCCTTTCTTCCAAGTAACAGGGACTTTTTCTTCTTCCCACACTTTGTTGAAAAGTTCTGTCAGAGCTTTTGCACTTGCCTTTGGATCTGCTTTTAGCATGTCTGCAGTAATCCTGTCTTCGCCAGGTGCCCTGTTTCCTTTTGTCTGCTTAATGGCCTCTTCTATCTCCTGTTGGGTGATGCACCCCCGCTTCATTTCTATGTGAAAGCCTGTGTCTTCTATCACTGCTTCTTCCTCAGGGTCTGGTTTATTCAGAGTCTCTCTGAAGTGCTCCGCCCATCTACTGAGTTGGTCCTCTTTCTTCATGAGAACTTTCCCGTCTTTGTCCTTAACCACCGTTGACTTGCTGGTGAAACCTCCTGTGAGGGTTTTGGTGATTTTGTAGACCGTTCTTGTGTCTCCCCTTTCTGCTGCTGACTGTGCCTCCTGAGCCAGGCTGTCCGTGTACTCGCTCTTATCTTTGCGGACACTCTTCTTGACATTGTTGTTCTTCTGTCTGTATGCTTCAGCAGCTGCTTCCCTCTCTTTCATGCTTCTCCCTAGCATGCGCTGTTTTGTTGCCCTTCTCTTCTCGATGAGTTGCCAGGTGTTTTCAGAGATCCATTCTTTCATCTCTCTTTTCCTGTGGCCCAACACCTCTTTGCTTGTATTGAAGAACAACTTCTGGACAGTGTTGCTCAAGGTGTTGATGTCGTCTGCTGGTGTGTCTTCCAGGACCTGGGATCTGTTGGATAGCTCGAATACAATCTGAGTCTTCACTGAAGGATCCTTCAGTCTGCTTGAGTCAAAGAGCTGTTCACTAGTCTTCTTGTTGGTCCTCTTCAGCTTCAGCTGTAGCTTGCACAGAACAAGGTGGTGGTCACTGCCGGCGTCGACCCCTCTTAGTGCTCTGACATCAGTCACAGACCCTCTCCACTTCTGGTTGATGTGGTCTATTTGGTTCCTGGTTCTCCCATCCGGTGACACCCACGTCAGTTTGTGGATTGTCTTGTGTGAGAATATGGTGCCTCCTATCACTAGCCCATTCTCCAGGCACTTGTCCACAAATCTCTGACCGTTGTCACTTCTCACACCTGTTCCTTGGGTTCCCATGTATGATTCGTATCCCACATTTCCTGCACCAACCTGGGCATTAAAGTCCTCCATCACAATGAGGATGTCATGCCGTGGTGTCTTGTCTATTTGCTCTTGGAGGTTTGTATAGAAAAGGTCCTTCTCTTCATCTGATGATGGTTCTGTTGGTGCATAGCACTGGATGATGGTGGTCTTCGCGTACTTTGAGAAAAACCTTGCTCTAATAATCCGAGCATTGACTGGCTCCCAGCCCAGGAAGCTCCTCTTGGCATTCTTGTCTAAAAAGATGCCCACTCCTTCCTGGTATTGGCCGTCTGTTCTTCCCGAGTAGTACACTGTCTCTCCTGTGTTCAGGGTCATGGTTCCCGAGTCTGTCCATCTGATTTCACTGATTCGAAGAATGTTTATGTTGTATCTCTTCATCTCTTTCACAACCTGTGCTGTTTTACCAGTTTCGTATATCGTTCGAACATTCCATGCTCCCACTCTCACTCGTTGTTTGGGTTTCACCAAGGACTCCATCGGAACAGAAACCTCCTTTCGGCTTTCATCCCTGCTCTTCATATAAGACATTGCTGCCTTATTCCTCAGCTCATCGCCCAAGGTTTGATGACTTTTTGTTGATCTTGTTGGCGTTTCTGTAGCAAGCGTTTTTTTTTACACTACCGTTCAAAAGTTTGGGGTCACTTAGAAATTTCCTTATTTTTGAAAGAAAAGCACTGTTTTTTTCAATGAAGATAACTTTAAACTAATCAGAAATACACTCTAATATCTAATATACATTGCTAATGTGGTAAATGACTATTCTAGCTGCAAATGTCTGGTTTTTGGTGCAATATCTACATAGGTGTATAGAGGCCCATTTCCAGCAACTATCACTCCAGTGTTGTAATGGTACAATGTGTTTGCTCATTGCGTCAGAAGGCTAATGGATGATTAGAAAACCCTTGTGCAATCATGTTAGCACAGCTGAAAACAGTTTAGCTGGTTAGAGAAGCAATAAAACTGACCTTCCATTGAGCAGGTTGAGTATCTGGAAAAAATTATTATTTCAAATACAAATCATTATTTCTAACCTTGTCAATGTCTTGACTATATTTTCTATTCATTTTACAACTCATGGTGGTAAATAAGTGTGACTTTTCATGGAAAACACAAAATAAATGTCTGGGTGACCCCAAACTTTTGAACGGTAGTGTACGTGGTGGGCTGCTAACCCAACGCACAACCCTCCTCCTTTCGCATCCTGGGCTTGGGACCAGGCAATGGCAGAGTTAATGTGAGAATTCAGAACCGGAAAATGAGGATATCTATTGGTACAGAGAAGAACCAATCCAAACGCCCATAAAGGTCACTCAAATCTATGAAATTCCCCATCCAAAGACATTCTTTAAAGAAGACATTCCTGTTGAAACTCACTCACCTGAGAATGACAATCAAATAGAAAATGACAATTCACCTGGATGTGACAACTTACCTGGAAATGACAATCCACCTGGATGTGACAACTTACCGAATGATGGAAACCTGGAGGAAACTGAAACAAATGTGGAACAATCAAACAATGAGAATGGAACTGAAAGTGAAACCAACTTACCTGATAAAAGTACCTGTGATGAACCTGTGGAAGAAAAAGAATCTGAAAAGGAAATCCCAAAGACTGTGAGACGCTCCGAGAGGACAGCCTCACAGCCAGAAAGGGAAATCCTCTCATAACTGTTGCCCAGTCCCTGTTTCAAGGACTAAACCTGGCTTTTACCAGAGCCTTAACAGAGCCAGATCCTAAGATTATTCAAACCTGGCTTTTACCAGAGCCTTAACAGAGCCAGATCCTAAGATTATTCCCATGAACACTGGTTCTCTCATCATCACTATCTAGCTAATCCCATGCAAAGGGACTTGCATGATTCTAAGGGGGGGTAGTGTAACCCAGTGTTAAAAATGTGAATAAAATTATAAATATCGATACCGCTTTAACAAACACTCATTTCACAATGGGAATAGATACTTTGAAGATGGGTATATAAATACAATATACTGTAAGTTCATAAAATATGTTCATAAATAGTTAGGAACATTTTCTGGAAAGCTCTGCTAGAGTTCCCAGTGTTTTTATTTGGTATACTGAGCAACCAATGGCTGCGTCGGTTGTTTGACAGTATCAGCCAATGGGGTCACGCCAGCCAATAGGGTCACGCGCTTTCTTGCTCGGTCTTGGTGTAATCTGCAGAACGCTTTCAGACACTGCCGAGAAACGACCGAGAGAACGCGATCCCTCACTGAGACGATGAGCTAACGTGCTAGTAGCAGCCTTTGCCTGGATAAAACTTTGAGATTGGTAAGCCTAAACCAACATGAGAAATGAGACATTGCTGTATTGCTAAATTCTAATACCTCTTTTGTAAATTTTAAGACTTGAACCCAAAGGCTGTGAACTCACATGAGCGCGGGAACCCTTTGGAGCACGTGTTGCTTAGCATGGTGAGTGCCATTCAGTGTGTGTGTGGAATGCTAATCGCTAGCTTGACATGCTAAACCTCCGATGCTAATTCTGGCTAGGTTTTCCATAGGAGGAGGTTGTTTTTCAAAGCTGTAATGGTTAGCAACAGTTTCATTTCACTACTACTGACTGCTGCTTAAGAATGAATATTACATCTGTGGTTCAAGGATGTTTAAAAGTATTATTGTTGTATAATTTAGAATATTTGAACCCATGTGATAAGCTTAGAGCATAGCTTATTTTTCTGTGTTCTGACCTATTTTGTAGGTCAGTTTTTTTCTTTTTTAACGTGGAAGAAAGCGTGGATTCTCCAGATCTGGATGGCGAGCTGATTGCCCGAACCTACCGCCTGGTAAAGGTGACTCAACTGGTCACCTGGAAAGGACACTAGAAAATTATGCATACTGTAAATATATTTTGGAGTACTTTATTTTTATTTTTTCCTTCTATTATTGTAATCATAAGCGCTGTGTTTTTGTTTAAGTGTACATACCTGTAAAAATACACATAGTTACAAGTTCCCATATATCTGTGTTGTGTCATCTGTTGTTACGCCCTCCAGGCTCCTACGAACCTAGGGTCTATCTGACCTGGCCCAATTGTCCCTTCTATCCATGTAGTAAGGTTAAAGGTAACTACACTGCCATACCCAGTACTACAAAAGGGTACAAGACTGCACCTAAAGTAGTATTACACACCTAAAGTGCTACAAGAGGTGTTACAGTGGTCTTACAGTAGTCCATGAAGACAGAAGACCTGCTGGATCAGGATCTCGGTGGTCTCTTTAGCAGAAGGGAGCTTAGGCAGGGCAAGGTCCTCTGTTCATGCCTCTTATTGATGCCTCTTGAAAGGTTACTCTTCCTGTGGTAACGTGCCCAAACCATACTAGTGCCCAGTTAAATGGCCAGGGGTTTGCGTAAATGAGATGATGGAGACCCACTCCCCTGAGTCCCACCCTGAACTGTTTCCAGTGGATGGAGCCCAACTGCATAGATGGGGAGCGGGGCTCCACTCCCAAAGAAGCAGATGACACTGCTCAGTATGCAAGGTTGGTCAGCTGGACCCATGTAGGGGGCTTTTGCCATATCCCCATCACCCTGGCAGGATCCCCCTGCATTGCCCTTGTCAACACTGGCTTCACAGGAACCTTGATGAGGCCTGACGTGGTCCCAGCCGGAATACAGCTGGACCCTACTGCAGTGAAACTGAAGACAGTGATGGGTGAGCTAGCCCCCATACTTGGAAGAGGGGTAGTGACTATTTGGGTGGGGGGTTGATCTGTGGATTTTGTGGGTGGCTGTGGTGCGGGACCCCTGCATATTGAGTTTGGACTTCAGCGGGCTGCCCGCTGTGTGTAAGCCTTGGGAAAGAACGCTCTGACCTTTCTGGGGGCCTCAAAGTTCAAATGGTGCACACCATGAATGCCCCAAGACCATATCTGGCAGCCATGGTAGTGGTGGAGACACATTATGAGTCAGGCCTTACACCCCACACTTCAGACAATTTGCAACCCCCAGCCTTGGACTAGTTGCCCACGGCAGGGGGATGGACAGCCCAACGGCAGTACGAGAGGTATGTAGACGCAGCTGTGACAATTTGGATCCCGGGAAGCAGGAGGAGCTGTGGCAGGTGTTGTGGGACTTCAAGGACATTTTTGCACTGTCAGACGAAGAATTGGGCCTGACACACTTGGTGCAGCATGAGATAGACACCTGAGATGCATCGCACATCAGGACACACCCCAGCTGCCTGCCCCTTGCACATCAGGCAGCGGCTGACACCACGCTCAATGAGATGCTGAAGGCTGGTATTATTGAACCCTTGGAAAGCCCCTGGGCATCAGGGGTTGTGATGGTCAAAAAGAAGAAGAGCCAAAAGATGAGGTTCTGCATTGATTATAAACCCTTGAACAGTGTAACCAAGAAGGACTTGTACCCGCTGCCCTGCATCAATGAGTCACTGGACTTGGTGGCTGACTCATCTTGGTTTTCCTCCCTTGACCTGTGCAGCAGGTATTGGCAAGTACCCCTCAGCCCAGAAGCCAGACCAAAGATGGCTTTCTGCACAGGTAGGGGGCTGTGGCAATTCTGTTTTTTTTTTTCCTTTGGCCTGTGCAAGGCCCCAGCGACATTTGAGCAATTAATGGAAAGGGCGTTGGCTGACATTCCCTGACAGGACTGCCTGGTCTATCTCGACAACATCATGGTCCACAGTAGCTCCTTCCAGGCAGCTTTGGAGGCCCTGCGGCAGGTTCTGCAGTGGATAGAGGCAACTGGTTTGAAGCTCCACTCCGACAAGTGCTGCTTTATGTGGAAGAAGCTGGAGTTTTTGGGACACTGAGTAGGGGGAGAGGAGATCAGCACCTTAGAGGAGAAGGTGCAAGAAGTGAAGGACTGTCTGACCCCTACTAACCTGCAAGAGCTAAAAAGCTTCATAGGAGTGGCATCTTACTACAGGAGGTTTGTGCGTGGCTTTTCTTGCATAGCCACACCTCTGTTCCACCTTCAGCAGAAAAACTGTGACTTCGTTTGGAATTCTGAGTGCAAGCAAGCCTTCAGCTTGTTGAAGAAGGCCTTGACAGAGTCTCCCATCATCATCCCGCCTAACCCTAACCTGCCCTTTGTCCTGGACACTGATGCCAGTGATGTCGGGATGGGGGCAGTGTTGAATCAGGTAGGGCCAGAAGGGGAGAAAGTGGTTGCTTATTTCAGTAAGACCTTCAACAAAGCTGAGCGCCAGTATTGTGTGACACACCGAGAGCTTCTCATTATTGTGAGAACAATATGTCACTTCAGATACAACCTGTGTAGCCTACACTTCACTGTCCAAACTGACCACTCAGCCCTCCAGTGGTTGAGGTCCTTCAAAAAGCTGGAAGGGCAAATTGAGCTAGTACCATACACAAAAAGAGCTAGTACCATACACCTTTGGGGTGGAATACAGACCTGGAGCTCACCATGCTAACGCTGATGCCATGTCCCGATATCCCTGCGCAATTGAGGACTGCTGGTACTGTGACAGGAGGGATACCCATGAAGCGGAGCTCTGTATGGGGGAGGAGCACAGTCCCAGGAAGAACAGAGAGGGGCCAGTCTGCAGAGACACAGCTTCTCGACCCACCTGAATGGAGAATGCAGCAAAAGCAAGACAAGGACCTGCAACCAGTGCTGCAGTAGATGGAGTAAGACCATACATCACCTTGGGATGAAGTAGCAGGGTACTCATCTGCCACCAAAGGACTGCTTGCAAAATCTGAGGCTCTAAGGGTGAAGAACGGGGTGCTTCAGCGAGCATGGAAAGAGCCAGCTACAGGAGAGGAGAGGTGGCAGGTGGTGGTCCCCAGGACATTAAGGTAGACAGTGCCATCAGCGGTCCTTGGAACTACTGGGGTGGGGCATTTTGTGGTCTCAAAAACCCACCGCTGGCACCGTCAAGGGTTTTATTGGGGTCAGCAGAGGAGAGATGTTGAGGACTTTTGTCACCACTGCAACTCCTGCACAGCGCACAAGGGCCCTCCAGACCAGTCACATGCCCAGCTCCAGCAGCTGGCAGTGAATGCCCCAATGGAGAGGTTGGCGGTGGACATAATGGGCCTGTTTCCTCGTACAGACAATGGGAACCGTTTTGTTCTAATTGCAATGGATTGCTTTACAAAATGGCTGGAGGCGTACGCCATACCCAACCAGGAGGCAGAGGCTGTTGCAAATGCGCTGGTGGAGGGCATGTTCACCATGTTTGGGGCAGCTGAGGTCATCCACAGTGACCAAGGCACAACTTTATAAAGCCCTTAATGGTATGGCTCCTTCTTATCTGCAAGAACTCATAGTTTCCTGTCATCCAACCAGAGCACTGTGCTCCCAAAAATCCAAACTACTGGTGGTCCCCAAGGTCTCCAGAAGTAGATTGGGAGGTAGAGCTTTCAGTTATCAAGCTCCCCTCCTGTGGAACCATCTTCTCAGTTCAGTTCGGGGGGCAGACACTCTCTCTTTATTCAAGAGTGAGTTGAAATCTTTTCTCTTTGATAAGGCCTATAGTTAAAAATGTTGCCACTGCCAGGCCTTCACTCGCATGTGCAGCCCAACCAGGCTTGATACTGGAATGTCTGCTTTGAATACTGAATTTGTTATGTTTGTTTTGAATGTAGTTACTGCCAGGCTTCCTGCTTTTTATTTCTTGTATCAACCCAGCTGGTCGAGGCGGACGGCTGTCCTCTATGAGCTATGGTTCTGCTTCAGGTTTCTGCCCGTTAAAGGGAAGTTTTTCCTCGCCTGGTTCACCGCAGTACTTGCTCTTAGTGGTCTCTGCTGGGTTCTATAAATTTGAGAGCGTGGCCTAAACCCACTCTTTTCTGTAAAGCGCCTTGAGATGACCTGTGTTGCGATTTGGTGCTATATAAATAAAAATGAATTGAATTGAATTGAACTTTGGGTAAGGGGTGTTCTCTGCAATGTGTGAATGACTGGACAGGAGAAAGACTTACACTACCCCCTTACATCCCCAGAGTGATGGACTGGTTGAAAGGTTCAACAGAACCCTGGCAACACAACTGGCCATTCTCACTGCGGAACACCAATGACAGTGGGATATGCACTTCCCTTTCATCTTGATTGCCTACAGGTTGGCTGTACAGGATCCCACCTCATGCACACCAGCCCTGCTCATGTTGGGACGAGAACTGGGGACGCTGGTAGAAACGGGGTTTGGAAAGCCTCCAGACACGCCAGTGGTTCCCCCAGGACCAGAATATGCGTGGAGGATGGAGTCAGCCCATGCCTTTGCTCGCAACCAGCTGAAGAAAGTTGGGGGTGAGGCAGAAAAGAAATTATGACTCAAGGGCCAGAGGGAGGGATTTCAAACTGGGGAATTTAGTGTGGGTATAAAGCTCAAAGAAAAAGAAGGGACAGTGCCCAAAATTGGATTGCCATTGGGTGGGTCCCTGCAAGGTATTGGAGAGACTGGGAGATTTGGTATACAGGGTCCAGCTGAAGCCTAGGGGGAGACGGGTGGCCCTCCATAGGGATAGGTTGGTGCCGTACAGGGGTGATGCATGCCCCCAGCCATGTTTGAGATTTCCGGCACTGCCCCAAACGAATGTGTCAGCAACACCTCAGGGCTCACTGACTGTTCATCCATGTCCTTTTCAAATTGCGCCCCTGGCTCATCAGTGGGCTGGATCCAAGCCACAGGCACAGCAGGGGACACACACCCCTAGGCATTTCGGAGGCAGAGGAGGCTCCTGGTGCACCTTAATGACTTTTTTGTGATCCCTTGGGGCGAGAGATTCAGTAAGGGGCTGTGGGGGGCAGTGTAATGTTCAGGTTCTCTGTTCTGTTCTGTGGGAGGTTGTACGGTTGGGCTGTGTAGAAAAGAGAGAGGGAGAGCATGAGGGGATGGAGTGTGCGTGTGTGTGGTGGAGAGGTTGAGAGAGACAGACTGTGCAGAAGTTTTTTTTGTTGCTTGGTTCGGCACCTTTTTTTGTTTTGGTGTGGTCACAGCCTACAGTGATCCATCCTGTTAAAAATAAAGGTGTTAAATTGGCAACCTCTTCATGGCTTTTACAGTGTGTCTTGGTGGATGCTACAATTTCAACTGATAGTAATAAAAATATATTTGTGTTAATATTTTATTCAAGAAATATAAATTATTCGCTGTAGTATCAATATGTGTCCATGGTTACCATGGTAACTCATGGAGGAGGGAGCTGACAGTTACAGGGGGTTTGAAATGGAGAAATTTTGTGAAGGGCAGTTAACTTTGAGCAGCTTGATGGAACAGTGGTTACCACTGTGGCAGCACAGTAAGAAGGTCACGGGATCGATTCCACTCCTGACCATTGTGGTTTCGATCCCACCCCCTGACCATCATTGACCCTCCTGTGTGGAGTTTGCATGTTCTCCCTGTGTCTACGTGGGTTTATCCCGGGTACTCCGGTTTCCTCCCACAGGCCAAAAATATGGAAGTTAGGTTAATTGGAGACTCTAAAGTGTCCCTAAGTGTGAATGTGTGTGTCAATGGTGAAGTTGTGGAGGATGAATCAGAGGAGACACAAGCAGCTAAAGACACACGCTTTATTTCCTCCAACAAGCAGAACAGACTGACCTGGGTGCCAGGGCGAATCTCTTTATTACAGCTTTATTCCTGCCCTTGGCACCCGGAGTACACACATTAATATACTGTACATGACAACAGCACATGACTCAACACAATACTTTCGAGCCCAGCATACCCAGGGTGTGAACAGCGTCTTTCACTCCACACAATAGGTTCACACCTGGCATACCAGGAGCAAAATACATACATACAAGGACTGTTTTGAAACCACTGCCTGGGAGCAGCTCTGCAATCCACATGGTGAGGACATTGATGGCCTCACTCACACCATCACGGACTACATCAGCTTCTGTGTGGACAACACCGTACCCACCAAGACCATACAGTGTTGCTCGAACAACAAACCCTGGATCAACCCTGAGATAAAAACATATCTGAGAGAGAAGAAGAGGCTCTTCAGGTCGGGGAACAGGGAGATGCTGAAGTCCGTACAGAGGGAGCTGAGGAGGAAGATCAGAGAAGGCAAGGACAGCTTCAGGAAGAAGATGGAGGACAAGCTGCAACAGAGCAACATCGGTGGGGTCTGGAGAAACCTTAAAACCATCTCTGGGCTCCAAAATACCTCCCCCCAGGCCACAGAGGGCAGGGAGTGGGCGAACAATCTGAACCTGTTTTTTAATAGGTTTGACCAACCGCCCTCCCCCCTGACTGCACAACAACCACTGCTGCCTCTGAAGACATCGAGTCCTGCTGCCCACACCCCGCTCCACCACCCCCCCCCCACTCCCAACACACAGCCCCCAACATGACCCTCACTAAGACCCAAGTGAGGACGGAGCTGAGGAAGATCAAGTCGAGGAAGGCGTCAGGACCGGACGGCATCAGCGCAAAGCTCAAGTCCTGTGCAGACCAGCTGTGTGGGATTGTGGAGGTCATCTTCTACCTGAGCCTGAAGCTGGGGAGGGTACCACAGTTGTGGAAAACATCTTGTGTGGTACCTGTACCAAAGACTTCCCACCCCAAAGATCTGAACAGCTACAGACCAGTGGCCCTGACGTCCCACATGATGAAGACCCTGGAGAGACTGCTCCTTGCTCACCTCCGCCCCCTGGTGGGACCAGCGATGGATCCACTCCAGTTCGCCTACCAGCATGGCATTGGGGTGGAGGATGCGGTGATCTTCCTCCTTCACCGTTCTCTGTCCCACCTGGAGAAGCCCGGGAATGTGGTGAGGATCATGTTCTTTGACTTCTCCAGTGCTTTCAACACCATCCAACTGATGATCCTGAAGGACAAGCTGCTGTGCGCAGGGGTGGACCAGCACTTGTCATCTTGGATCCTGAACTACCTCACTAACCAGCCACAGTTTGTGAGAAACCGGGACTGTGTTTCCGACACAATCATCGGTAGCACAGGGGCCCCCCCAGGGAACGGTTTTGGCTCCCGTCCTGTTCACCCTTTATACTCCGGACTTCTCACACAACACAACACACTGCCATCTACAGAAGTTCTCTGACGACTCTGCGATCGTTGGCCTCATCTCCAACGGAGATGAAGCTGAGTACAGAGGACTTATCCAGGACTTCGTGGACTGGTGCCATCGGAACTGCCTCCAGATCAACGCGAGGAAAACTAAGGAGCTGGTGGTGGACTGCCGCAGGCAAGGACAACCCCTCACAGCACCAGTAAACATACAGGGAACAGACATCGAGATGGTGACATCCTACAGGTACCTGGGTGTTCATCTGAACAATAAACTAGACTGGTCACACAATACTGACGCACTCTACAAGAAGGGACAGCGCAGGCTGTTCCTACTGAGGAGACTCAGGTCTTTTGGTGTACAAGGGGCGCTGCTGAAGACATTCTACGACACGGTGGTGGCATCAGCCATCACTTTTGGAGTGGTCTGCTGGGGCAGTGGCGTTACAGCAGCTGATAGGAAGAGACTGAACAAACTGATCAAGAAAGTTAGCTCTGTCCTGGGGCAACGCCTTGACCCAGTGGAGAAGATGGGAGAGAGAAGGATGGTGGCTAAACTGTCATCTCTGCTGAAGTCCGAGTCCCACCCTATGCAGGACATACTGAACGCACTGAGGAGCTCATTTAGCAGCAGACTACATCATCCTAGGTGCGCAACCGAGAGGTTTTGCAGGTCCTTCCTACCTACGGCTGTCAGACTGTATAACCTAAGCAGGGCTGCTCGCAGAGATAGCAAAAAAACGTGACAACCTAATAGTATTGAATGCAAAAGACGCAATAGACTTACACAATGGTCCCCTCCGGTATACAACTAGGACAATACCGGTCGCTACGGAGGGTGACAATATGTATGGGTACATAATCATACCATGTAGGATAACTAAGTAGACGGTTATGCTGTTCATTCCATCTAGCTACAATGCTCTGCACTGTGTGTGTTTATATATTTATATATTTATTCCATCTACCATCTAGCGACAATGCTCCGCACTGTGTGTGTTTATATATTTACATATTTATTCCATCTAGCTACAATGCTCCGCACTGTGTGTGTTTATATATTTACATATTTATTCCATCTAGCTACAATGCTCCGCACTGTGTGTGTGTTTATATATTTACATATTTATTCCATCTAGCTACAATGCTCCGCACTGTGTGTGTTTATATATTCATATATTTATTCCATCTAGCTACAACACTCCACACTGTGTGTGTGGTTATATATTCACATATTTATTCCATCTAGCTACAATGCTCCGCACTGTGTGTTTATATATTCATGTATTTATTCCATCTAGCTACAATGCTCCGCACTGTGTGTTTATATATCTATATATTTATTTCATCTAGCTACAATGCTCTGCACCATGTGTCTATATATTTATGTTTATATGTACATATGTATACTCGCTGCTCTTGTTTTTTCTTGCCTTCTGATTGTTGCTCTGAGTGTTGCTATCCCTGTGCTGTTGCAATCCTGGAATTTCCCCATTGTGGGACTAATAAAGGCTTATCTTATCTTATCTTAAAATGTCGTCTAAGTAGACAAAAATGAACGGCAAGTCACTGAGCACCATGTCTATCATACTTTGAAAAGTTTGTACTGCGCTCCTTAACCCAAACGGCATGCGTAAAAACTCGAAAAGACCAAAGGGAGTTATTACCGCTGTTTTGGGGACGTCCTCGGCGTGAACCGGGATCTGGTGGTAACCGCAGACCAAATGCACTTTTGAAAAAATGCCCGTTTCGGCCAGGTGCCTGGAAAAATCCTGGATGTGCAGGATAGGGTAACGGTCATGTTCAGTGACACTGTTCAAGCTACGGAAATCACCGCACGGCCGCCACAAACCATTGGACTTGGACACCATGTGCAACGGTGACGCCCAAGGGCTGTTGGAGCTCTTAATGATCCCTAGGCATTCTAAGTTAGCAAACTCCTTGCTCGCGATGGCTAGCTTAACCACATTCAGACAGCGCGGACACACACAAAATGGTGGGCCCTTCATGGTGATAAAATGCTCGAATCCATGCTTGGTTACGGTAGCGGAAAAGGTGGGCACCGTGAGTGTGTGAAACTCGGCAAGCAAACGCTGGTACTTATCCCACAGAGCTAAAACATTTGCATGTATTAGTTGCCCAACTCCCTGAGGTATGCAGGGTAATGAGGAAAAGGAAACAAAATCCATTAACCGTCTGTTAGCAATATCAGCAAGGAGACCATAAGCAAACAGAAAATCAGCACATAAAATAGGAACCGAGCATGCAGCTACCACAAAGTCCCACTCATAATTGCGTCCATGCAAACATACAGTGACTAACCTTTCACCAAACGTCCTGATGGTGGATCCGTTGGTGGCCAATGATGATGGAACACAGCCTTCTGCCATCCTGTCCATGCTGACTAGCAAAACGATGCTCTTCTGGGAGCCAAAGTCCACCAAGAACCATCTCCCAGAATGTGTGTCCTCGATGAAAATCAGCTTTTCTCTGTCGCCAGCGGCCATAGCTGCTACTGACCGCTGGCTGGCCCATTTCCTGACTTATTGAAGCGACACAGCAGCAGACAACATTGCGCAAAAATGCTGGTGATAAAAACACGCCATCCCATTCTTGCATCTCCGCATGGCCGTCCCAGCCACCACCATCAGCTCCATGACCTCGCTGGACTCTTCCGGAGATCCTGGTTTCACTGCCTGGACACTGAAACTCCTGTTTGCCAGGATGATGTGGTCTACTTCCTCTGCCAGTGCTCGGTAATCCTTGGCCGCCAGCAGTGGTGAGTTTGCTAGGATCGCTCACACTGATGCTAGGAGCTTCTTGAGGAAGAGGTAGGTGAAGATGAAAGACCCGTGGTTTGTGCCCATCAGCTCGAGTATGCTCTCCATCAACTCCACAGCCGATCTGTCCCCCAACTCCGTGTGGGAGAGAAATTTTTCTGCCCTCTCTACATCCAAAAGGGTGTAACGTTGCAGCTGCAGCTGCTTGAGAATGTCTTATTTTCCTTGGGCTGGAAGAGTTTGGAGTAGGTGCATTGCGCGCTGAGTGGAGCGTGCGTCCAGTGAAGCCATCACATGATAGTACTTCGTGTCATTTGTTGAGACTCCGTGGAGGGCAATCTGGGCTTCCACGTGGATAAACCAAGCGGCCGGGTCATGGAGCCAAAAGTCCGGGAGTTTGACTGCTATGGCCCATGCAGTGGGGGAAGATTCCAGTGGGAGTGTCTCCACGGAGGTGCTGGGTCCGCTTTCCATTTTCACAGCTCTAGGTCACCAATGTGGAGGATGAATCAGATGAGACACAAGCAGCTAAAGACACACACTTTATTTCCTCCAACAAGCAGAACAGACTGACCTGCATATCTCAACACCCTTTTATACGTTTCCAGCATCAGAATTCAAGTCACATGGTGTCTTCAGTAAACATACAGTTACAAAGCATCCCTTTGAAGCTTCACCATTGTCTCTCATTTCCTGATGAACCGGAATTCTCTCCGGGGCATCTTCTGTGGGACAAAGAGACAAATCTCACACTTCCTTGTTATCTTCTGCAGATTCGAGTCCTCTGTCCTTGCAGACGTGACACCCCCCAATACACATGCAGTCCTGTCTCTGTGGCAACGTGAGCCCACAATGTGTGTCGGCCACACTACCCCCCCCCCCCCCAAACGTCTAGTGAGGCAAAACCTGCATGGCATAAAAAAAAAGAAAAACACAAAGCACTCCATACATCGCTAATCAATCCACCAACTGCCTAGGTTTTAACTTTCTGCCGAATCTGCTGCAACCTGGCTTGGCTGCACCTGCAACATCTCTCTGCACCTGTGGATTAAAGCTGTTAGCACCTTTCTGTGAAGACTTTGGAGAATGTCCTCTCGGCGGCCTGCCACGGCGGGGGGGCCTCGCGAGCTGCACTTCCTCATCAGCCAGAACAAAAGCGGGTTTGAGCCTATTTATGCAAATCAGCTCCCTTCTGCCCCCTAAATCTAGCAGAAAATGCTTCTGCCCGGTCTCCAGCACTCAGAACGGTCCGTCGTAAAACGGCCGCAAACTTGGATGCTGAGCATCATGTTTAACAAAAACAAACTCTGCATTTTTTAAAGCCTTTGGCACAAAAACGTGTGGGAAACTGTGATGGACCGGGCCAGGGAGCGTGTTTGCTCCTGAGCCGCTCTGCCACGGCTGAGCAGGGGGGCCATTAGGTGCGGGATTATCGGGAAGAAATTCCCCCGGCAAACGGAGCGGTTGTGCAAAAACTAATTCAGCCGGGGAAGCATGCAAATCTTCCTTAGGTGCAGAACGCAAACCCAATAAAACCCATGGAAGTTTGTCTACCCAATTTGTATCCGTTAGCGACGCTCTGAGGGCTGCTTTCAATGACCTGTGAAAGTGTTCGCATAAACCATTAGCCTGGGGGTTATACGCGGTGGTGCGATGAATCTTCACCCCCAAGCTGCGGGCCATCGATGACCATAGCTCGGAAATAAATTGGGGACCCCTGTCGGACGTTATGTCCAACGGTACACCGAAACGCGCAACCCACACTGCTAAAAATGCTCACGCAACTTCTTCCGCTGTGGTTGATGTCAGAGGAATCGCCTCTGGCCAGCGCGTGGTGTGATCCACCATCGTCAAAAGATGTGTGTGCCCGTGTGATAACGGAAGCGGGCCGACCAGGTCAACATGCACATGATCAAAACGCTTAGCGGGGATGTGAAAAGGTTCTAACGGGGCCTTAGTGTGTCTGTGTATTTTGGCTCGCTGACACGCTACGCAGGCTGCCGCCCATTCCTTGACCTGTTTGCGCAACCCAGGCCAAACAAATTTCTCCCCCACCAATTTAATCGATGCGCGCACCCCTGGGTGTGCGAGAGAATGGACGAAGTCAAAAACACGGCGACGCCACGCGGCTGGCACCACGGGGCGGGGCCGTCCCGTGGAGACATCGCAGATTAGTGGGGGCATACCATTTTGTTGCACCCTGTGCTCCAGCCTTAACCCTGTTGGTCCAGACTGGAGCGCGCGCACGTCCGCGTCGTTAACCTGCTCCACAGCCATGGCTGCATAATCTAACCCAACACAGACCGGGGCTGTGCGCGCTCCCGCGTCGCTGCCCGGGCCCGCGGCCACGGCTACAGAGTCTGCCCCTATGGGGCTTGGCGGTGCTACCGCACGCGAGAGGCAGTCTGCCACAACGTTGTGTTTACCCGCGACATGCTGAATATCAGTAGTGAACTCCGATATTGCGGCTAGTTGCCTTTGTTGCCGGCCTGACCAGGGTTCTGAAATTTTGGCCATCGCAAACGTTAGCGGTTTATGATCCACAAACGCGGTGAAACATCGCCCCTCTAACCAGAACTGAAAATGACGGATGGCCAAGTGTAGGGCCAAAAGCTCCCTGTCAAACGCACTGTATTTCCGTTCACTATCGCGCAAAGTCCTGCTGAAAAACGTGAGGGGTTGCCAGGTACCTGCCACAAACTGTTCAACTACCGCCCCCACCGCAACATCGGAAGCGTCAGTGGTGAGCGCCATGCGGGCCGTTGGAACTGGGTGCGCTAACAAAACTGCGTTTGCCAGGGCTGATTTGACCTGGGCAAAAGCGCACTCCCGCTCCGGAGACCATTCAACTTTATTTGCGGGCTTTTGTTTTTTTAACGCGGTGTACAATGGCTGCATGAGTCGTGCTGCGCTTGGGAGGAATCGGTTGTAAAAATTAACCATCCCTAGAAACTCCTGAAGCGCCTTGACCGTTTGAGGTTGCGGAAAATCCGTTATGGCACGCACTTTATTTGGAAGGGGAACCGCTCCCTCTGCCGAAACGCGATGTCCCAAAAAATCAATCTGCGCCACCCCAAACTGGCACTTCGCTGGGTTAACTATTAACCCGTGCTCTGCCAGCCTCCGGAAAACCGCTGTGAGGTGTTTTTCATGTTCGCCTTCGGACGCGCTGGCTACCAAAATATCATCCAAATAAACGAACACGAAAGGAAGGTCGCGTAAAACTGCATCCATCATGCGTTGGAAAGTCTGCGCGGCCCCCTTGAGGCCAAAAGGCATGCGCAAAAACTCAAAAAGGCCGAAAGGAGTTATGACCGCTGTTTTGGGTACATCTTGCGCGTGCACTGGAACCTGGTGGTAACCACGCACCAAGTCTATTTTAGAAAAAATGCGCGCCCCCGCCAAATGAACAGAAAAATCCTGAATGTACGGAATCGGGTAGCGGTCATGAGCTGAAATGTTGTTCAACCTGCGGAAATTGCCGCAAGGTCGCCACGAGCCATCAGCCTTTGGGACCATGTGTAACGGCGAAGCCCAAGAGCTCTTGGAGCGTCTAACAATGCCCAGTTTTTCCAGATTAGTGAACTCCTCGCGCGCGATGGCCAGTTTAGCTGGGTCCAAGCGCCGAGCTTTTGCAAAAACGGGAGGGCCGGTGGTTGTTATGAAATGTTCTACCCCATGTTTAGCCACCGTTGCCGAAAACGTGGGGACTGTGAGTGCTGGGAACTGAGCAAGCAATGTGTGAAACTTACCACCCGCAGCTGAGACGCTGGCATGTGCAGTCGGCGGGGCCACCCGAGCTGTGCAGGGAATAGAATGAAAGGACAGTGCATTAATCAGACGTCTATTAGCAAGGTCAACCAATAAACCATGTGAGCACAAAAAATCAGCCCCTAACATGTTGAAACTGACTGCTGCTACAATAAATGTCCACTCAAATGAGCGGCCCTGTAAGGACAGAAGCATGGTCCTCTCACCGAACGTTTTAATCGTGAAGCCGTTCGCTGCTGACACTGACACCCAGGGGGCTTTAGAAGGCGTCAGCCGTTCCGCGTAGGTGGGTGTGACGAAACTCAGCTGAGAGCCCGTGTCCACGAGGAACTGTTTCCCCGAGCGTGCATCCGTCAGGTAAAGCAGCCTGTTCTCGTTGCCGAGGGTCGCAGCTGCTACTGGCCCTCGGTCTTGGCGTTTCCCTGGCGCTTAAAGTTGCACGGTGGGACGCACCTGTGCGCTCTCTCTGCAAAACGGCGGTGGTAGAAGCACGGGCCGTCCTCCGCTCCGCGTCGTCTGGCTCCCGTCGCCGCCGCCGTTGGTGCGTCTGGCGCCGCGGCCGCTGGACCTGCGCTGTCTCCGGACGCCGTTCCCGGACTGGCCGCCGCGGCTGAAACCGCGTTACGCTTGTGGGCGTCGACCAACCGCTGCGCCTCTTTGCTCAACCCATGGTAGTCTCGCCTGGCCAATCGGGGCGACTCTGCCAGGGCCACTCTCACTGCTGGTGGCAGGGTTCGGAGGAAAAGGTGGGCGAAAATGAATTCGCCATCCTCAGAGGCTTTGAGCTGCAGCATCTTCACCATCAGGTCCGCAGGTCTATTGTTTTATGCCTCCGTCAACGCCAGGAGCCCCTCTGCTCGTTGTTGGACTGAGGGGGTGAAATGGCTAATCAGCGCGTCCTTCAATGCGCTGTACTTGTCGCTGTCTGGTGGATGGTTAACCAGATCCTCCACTCTCTGGACCGTGTCGCTGTCCAGCTTCGCTACCACGTGGTAGAATCTTGTGTCGTCGTTGGAGATTCTCCGGAGGTTGAACTGCGCCTCGACTGCACTAAACCATGAGCGCGGGCTGTGCTGCCAGAAATCGGGCAGCTGGATCGTGGAGGCGGCCATCAGGCTGGCTTCCGCCGAACCCCGCTCGGGAGAATTCTGTCTGCTCATTTTCCGTCGTAGGTCACCAGTGTAGAAGATGTGCTCAAATGACGAGGCTGAGTTTAGTCGTAAACCAGCTTTATTTGACAGAACACAGCTTCTAGCATTCTCAAAGCAGGAAAGAGAAAGAATCATATCTCAACACCCTTTTATACGTTTCCAGCATCAGAATTCAAGTCACATGGTGTCTTCAGTAAACATACAGTTACAAAGCATCCCTTTGAAGCTTCACCATTGTCTCTCATTTCCTGATGAACCGGAATTCTCTCCGGGGCATCTTCTGTGGGACAAAGAGACAAATCTCACACTTCCTTGTTATCTTCTGCAGATTCGAGTCCTCAGTCCTTGCAGACGTGACACCCCCCAATACACATGCAGTCCTGTCTCTGTGGCAACGTGAGCCCACAATGTGTGTCGGCCACACACACTTTATTTCCTCCAACAAGCAGAACAGACTGACCTGGGTGCCAGAGCATATCTCTTTATTTCAGCTTTATTCTTGCCCTTGGCACCCAGAGTACACACATTAACATACACAACAACAGAGCATGACTCAACACAATACTGTCGCGCCCAGCATACCCAAGGTGTGAACAGTGTCTTCCACCCCACACAATAGGTTACTATTTACTTTTACTTTGTTTACTATTACTTTTATTTTTTTTTTTTTGATTTCTTAGATGGAACATGGGTGGGCAATATAAGCTGTGGCTTCAGCCATTACCCTTTTCGGATAATTTATGTTGAACTGTATAATCCAAGGAGTTATTGTTTAATTTGACCTCGTTGGATTTTTTTCCCCCCCGGTATATTGTTCTGTTCCTTTCTTTTTTAATCTATTCTATCTGAAAAAAGATTCATTCATTCATTAGGTTCACGCCTGGCATACCGGGAGCGAAGGCGCATCTTCATTTGGTTTATTACCCCCTAGCGCTCTGGCCCCCGTCCTTGGTTCCTCTCTCTTCTTCTCTTCACTTCCATCCCTCACCTCCTTCCCCCAATTTCCCAAAGTCCTGGGTGGAGTGTGATCTCCTGTTGTGTCACCACACAGGGATTGGCGCCGCACCTTGGACCTTGCACTGTATACAGTATCCTAGCTAACGGTACACAGTAGCCTATCCAACTATACACAGTATCCTAGCTAACTGTGTACAGAATTCTAGCTAACTGTACACAGTATCCTAGCTAATTATACACAGTATCCTAGCTAACTTTACACAGTATCCTAACTAACTATACACAGCACCTTAGCTAACTGTACACAGTATCCTATTTAACTATACACAGTATCCTAGCTAACTGTATACAGTACCCTAACTAACTGTACACAGTATCCTAGCTATGTGTAAATATTGTGTTACTTCACTAACCACATTAACTCGAGGAGGGTGGCAACACACATCAAGGGCGTTTCAGTCTTCAGCAGAACTGCTGCACAACTTAATTCAAACACGATCCTCTGCAGCCGCTAAGCCCAGCTATGCCTCATGGTGGTAAGAGAGTGTAACGCAAAATAAGGTTCTAACCCAAACACAAAATTAGTTCCACCTTATAAACATCAGTGAAACCCTTTTGGCTACAGCTCTTTTTTTTTTTTAACATTTCTCACCTTTATTGCTTTTAATTAAAAAAAAATATCCACAAATCTATTAAATTGTGGAGAAAGGAGGAAGGCGAGGCAATGGGCAGGATGACACAGAAACTTTATTCCTTTTCCAACATAATTTGCAGCAGAAGAGCATCCTGGACCTCTGTGCATTTCTCTTTTATATCTTTATTCCCACGCATCGAGACCCGGACTTCCGACCTTAACACATTGTTATTTGAACAAAGAACTGTGTGGCACATTAACATGACATAACGCTGGCGCCGCTTCAACCACCTTCTTCTCTTTAGGCCCTTTTCCACTAGCACGCTTTAGCGCGACACGGGACGGCTCAGCACGCTTTGTACGCTTTTCCACAAGCCCCAACACGGTTTAACAGCTGCGATTCTCAGCCCCGCTCCAGGGCAGGGTACAGCAGTGCTGAGCTGTGCCGTGTTGTGACGTTAACAGACTGGTCGCCGCTGATTGGTCAGGTCGTAACCGGCGCTGATTGGTCAGGTTGTAACCGCCCCTCTCCTCCTCCTCTTCTGCCGAATCTTCACGACCTTCTCAATAAAGTTTAAAAAAAAAAAAAAAAAAAAGAATCTTCACGACCGCCATTACTCAGCACGCAACCACTGTTAGCGGTTTATTTTCAGTGTATTGCTGTGCTATTTTCATTTATTCTCTATCAAAAATGGCTTTGCGTAATAAGGGTGTTTCATGGACCAATAAGGAGGTGCAGTGTCTGCTCACTGCATTGTCAGACGAACGCATCCAGCGCGAGTTAGACGGAGCCACCCGGAATGAAAAAATATACCAGGAGGTCTTGACATTGGAGACCTTTAACGGTGAGTTTTAATTTTTTTTTATTGTGCGTTTTTTCGCAAATATATTCGGTAAGACGCTCAGTTTATTTATGCAATAAAAAAGCTGTTCATTTGTGGATGATGATCACTCTGCTTTATCGCAGCACACTGCGGACTCGCTTTTCTTTTAATTATTCATGTGAACAATACGCTAAAATAAGCTTATGTAATCTTGTTAAAAACTATTGTCTTTTCTGTATATCTTGCACTTTCGTGCTGTATTTTATTGTGTGCATTTTCCTTGTAGAATCATACCACGCGTCCGCCGCGCCAGCACGCCCGGATTCTCCAATGTGAATCTGTCCCGCCACCAGGCGCAAAATGTATTCAATGATAAATATTTGCAACATTTAAATGAGGTTGCAGAAAACGCGAGGGTATCCCACGAGCTGGCAGAGACAGCTTCATTCAACCGAGCCTTCCTGACCCAGTTTTGGAAGCTGGTGTAGAGGCACTCAGTGGTCGGCGTGTATAAAATGTCGATTAACCTTCATGTTGTGTTGCAAAGTTTTTTTTTAATTTTAATATTTTGTATATAATAAAATGGAATTGTTTTGGAAAGTGTGGTTTGTCTGTTATAACACTGAATTATAAAACAGTATAATTACATAGAAATTCCATTGCCTAGTCTGATGAAAATGATGCTGATCATCCTGTCAGGGGTCAACCATTGTAAAGGTAATGTAATTTTTAACTAGACCAAAAAACAAATGTTTTTGTAAGCTTTCTGTTCTTTTTATTGAAATATCATAAAAAAATTAGCACCACATGATACAGTTCTAAACTTTGGGTAAATTTTTTATGTTAACTTATAAGAAGTTGCACAGTTGGACTTTAAAATGCAGCAGGAGAGACTGATCAAGCTTACAAGTCAAAGTAGGTAAAAAAGTAAGTATGTGTAAATTGAATGTTCTATCGGCATTCCAAATTCAGAGAATTACAATACTTTAGAAGGAGTGTAGCATCATCAAAACGGAAAATAATAATACTGTTGTTCCAAACGTTGACCTGAAGGTGAAAAACATGAATTTTTTTTATTCAGTACATCCAAAATGCCCTAGGATGTAAAAAATAATACAATTTGGTGTTGGCCAGTGTGCCACTGTCTCATTATTTAATACGAATAAAAACAAGTTTCAGCTCATTATTTCTAGGTCATTTGGCAGTTAATTCAAAACAAAAGTGACTTGTGTTGTTGCAGCTTTTTTATCAGAGAGTTTCTCCAGTTTTGGAGCATATAATCATCCGTCCCTTAACTGTTAAACATTAAATAACAGCAGACAGATTGGCAAAGGATACACAATTGTGTTGCTGTTGCCCAAAACCGCTGTGACCCACTGCTTGTGGTGCTACCTTTCATGTGTGTGCTTTTTATGAATATTCACACGTTTTCGTAAGTACAAGTGGGATAGTATTAAATTGAAATATTCATTCATATTTCATCTCGCTGCCTGTACCCTTGTCTGGCGGTCCTTTTTGGCGTTTACGGTGAAAAAAGCCACAGACCAAGGAGTGGCCTTGTACAGCTATGTGTTATGTTTTGCTTGGGTCTTCTCAATAAAGTTTTGGAAAAAAAAATGTTTTGCTTGGGTCGCGTGCGTTACGTCACGGGAGTGTGGCACCACCTCGCTGTTATAAACCCACCCACCCCAGCACAACACCCATGCCAAACACCGTGCTAATGGAGACAGAAGCATTCCGAGCCGTACTAAAGTGAATCGAGCCGTACCGAGGTGTGCTGGGCTAGTGGAAAAGAGGCGGCACCGGCAAATGTTGCTCTCCCCGGGGGGTGCATAGACTAAACCATATCATATGATACCCTCTGGTGACACCTCCTCCTTCGGCCCATTGTTCGTCCTTCCCCTTGCCTTCTCTGGGTGGAGAAAACACCCACACTATGCACCTACACAGCCTCCCCCGAATGCCCAGAAGGGGCACTAAACCCCCCTCCCCCGTACTTTGGGCTTGAGCCGGTGCCCATAGCGACTGTAGCGGGGGGTTGCTGATCCAGTCGAATCGCTTTGCTGGTGAGGTGTACCGGAGGGCATGTCAGTCTGTGGAGGGAAACAGGGAGGGGGGAAAACACATCAGCTTCGTGAGCGCAGGTCCCTGCCGAGGGAGCACCAACTTGCCGTGCCATTAACAGTGGGTGTCTGCACTGGGGAGCTTGGGCCAACACTACCTGCTCATCCGTCAACACAAAAGCGGGCTTCAGCCTGTCGATGCAGATGGTCTCGCTACATCCTCCCAAGTCTAACACAAAATGCTTCACCTCAGGTTCTAACACCCTGAATGATCCGTCATACGGTGGGTGCAGTGGCGTCCAGTGCTCATCGTGCCTGACAAAAACAAAACTGGCATTCTGCAAGGTTTTTGGGACGAATGTGTGAGGAAAACAATGGTTGCCGGGCCCAGTACTTTAAAAGCCTCCAAACTGTGTAAAAATTGTGCAGGCCGATCAGTCTCTAGCGTGGGGTTTTCCGGTAAAAACTCTAAGGGAATCCGCAGTGTCTGAGTTAAAATGAGTTCTGCCAGGGAGGCTGCTAAATCCTCCTTAGATGCGGAGCGCAACCCTAAAAGAACCCAGGGCAGGAGGTCAACTCAATTTGTGCCCATGAACGAAGCTCTGAGCACTGCTTTGAGCGACCTATGAAAATGCTCGCATAACCCATTAGCCTGGGTGTTGTACGCGGTAGTGCGGTGAATTTTGACCCCCAGGCTGTGGGTCATCGCGGACCAGAGTTCTGAAGTGAATTGTGGACCCCTGTCGGACGTGATCTCCGATGGAGATCCGAAACGTGCAACCAAAGCCGACTACAAAGCGTGTGCCACTTGCAGATGTGGTAGAAGCCAGCGGGACCACTTCAAGCCAGTGCATGGTGCGGTCCACGACTGTCAAAAGGTGCATGAAGCCTTGCGACGGCAGGAGGGGTCCCACCAAATCCATATGGATGTGGTTGAACCTCCTGGCCAGGATTTGGAAGGGCTCGAGTGTCGAGTGGACTCTAGTGTGCTTGTGCACTTTGGCCCTCTGGCACGCGATGCAAGCTGCAGCCTACTCTTTCACGTCCTTGCGCAAGTGCGGCCAGACGAATTTCACCCCCACTAGCTTCACTGAAGTGTGCACTCCCGGATGCAAAAAGGAGTGGACCGACTCAAAAATGTGACAGCGACAAGCGCTCGGAACCACCGGGCACGGGCGGCTGGTGGAGACGTTGCAGAGCAAGGGAGGGCACCCTTCTTGCACCACCCTGCTCTCCAGCTTTAACCCAGTTGGCGCAGACTGGAGTGTACAAATGTCTGCGTCCCCAGCTTGCTCTGCAGCCATGGCAGAGAAATCTATCCCCATGTAGACTGGGGTGATTAACGTGCACGACAGGCAATCGGCCACGATGTTGAGTTTACCGGCAACCTGTTGAATGTCGGTAGTAAACTCCAAAATTGCGACCAAATGCCTTTGCTGCTGGGCCGACCACTGTTCTGAAGTCTTGAACATTGCGTGCGTCAGTGGCTTATGGTCCCCGAATGCGGTGAACTTGCGCCCCTCAAGCCAGAGCTGGAAATGGTACGTCGCCAGGTGGAGAGCCAGCAGTTCTCGATCGAATGTGCTGTACTTGCGTTTGTTGTCGCGCAAAGTGCGGCTAAAAAATGTGAGTGGCTGCCATGAACCTGAGATGCACTGCTCCACCACTGCCCCTATAGCAACGTCAGATGCATCTGTCGTGAGTGCAATCTGTGCAGATGGATCCGGGTGGGCTAACAACGTGGCGTCCGCAAGTGGTTTTTGGCATTAGTAAAAGCCTGGACTCGCTCAGGAGTCCAGTCGATGGCTTCCACGGGCTTCTTTTTTCAGTTCAGATGTCAAAGATTTCCAAAGCTAAAACTTGAAAGTGGTAAGAGATAATGGCTTACTGTCAATTAGAAAGATGTAGAATATGATCCAAAGTTTGAGATAGGAGTAAATTTATGCACCTAATTTGCATAATGCCATGGCAGCCATATCAAATTACATGGCTTTCAATCAGAAGTGGTCATTGGACATATTTACACAAAGAATGGTTTTGCTTTTTGTCACCGTTTCTTGTTTTGGGCATTTTGTTATCTTATCTTCAAAGTATATGAACCAGAAGTTCAGTACTATGTAAACAAAGACATTCATCACTTACCACTGGCCGGGCTGCTCACTCGCTTCGTCCTTTTGCGGCATCCTCGTCGTTATTTTCTGTTCTGTCGGTCATTTTATTTTCCCCCTCACATCCAGAAACTGTTATGATTATTCCACCTCAATTTTGCTTTTATCCCGCCACTATTTATTTTATATGATGACATGGAACCGGAGCGATTATTCTCTCCAGTCACACGGCGCTGGGGGCAATGGTAGTTGAATGTCAACCAGCTTCGCCCACCCTCTGTTATAACAGAATGTAGATATAGACGTGGAAAAAATTGTTGGTACCCCTCTGTTAATGAAAGAAAAACCCACAATGGTCACAGAAATAACTTGAATCAGACAAAAGTGGTAATAAATAAAAATTCTATGAAAATTAACCAATGAAAATCAGACAATGCTTTTGAATTGTGGTTCAACAGAATTATCATTGCAATCAAACGATCAAATCACTGCAATCACTGCAATCAAATGATTTCTGTAACTGTCAATGAGACTTCTGCACCTCTCAACAAGTATTTTGGCCCACTCCTCATGAGCAAACTGCTCCAGTTGTCTCAGGTTTGAAGAGTGCCTTCTCCAGACGGCATGTTTCAGCTCCTTCCACAGATGTTTAATAGGATTTAGATCAGGGCTCATAGAAGGCCACTTTAGAATAGTCCAATGTTTGGCTCTTAGCCATTCTTGGGTGTTTTTAGGTGTGTGTTTTGGGCCATTATCCTGTTGCAAGACCCATGACCTGCGACTGAGACCAAGCTGTCTGACACTGGGCAGCACATTTCTCTCTAGAATACCTTGATAGTCTTGAGATTTCATTGTACCCTGCACAGATTCAAGACACCCTGTGCCAGATGCAGCAAAGCAGTCCCAGAACATAACAGAACCTCCTCCATGTTTCACAGTAAGGATAGTGTTCTTTTCTTGGTATGCTTCATTTTTCCATCTGTGAACACAGAGCTGATGTGCCTTGCCAAAAAGTTCAAGTTTTGTCTCGTCTGTCCATAGGACATTCTCCCAGAAGCTTTGTGGCTTGTCGACATGCAGTTTGGCAAATTCCAGTCTGGCTTTTTTATGATTTGTTTTCAACAGTGGTGTCCTCCTTGGTCGTCTCCCATGAAGTCCACTTTGGCTCAAAAAACAACGGATGGTGCAATCTGACACTGATGTACCTTGACTTTGGAGTTCACCATGAATGTGTTTAGAGGTTGTTCTGGGCTCTTCTGTTACCATTCGTATTATCCGTCTCTTCCATTTTTCATCAAGTTTCCTCCTGTGGCCACGTCCAGGGAGGTTGGCTACAGTCCCGTGGATCTTAAATTTCTGAAAAATATGTGCAACTCTAGTCACAGGAACATCAAGCTGATTGGAGATGGTCTTATAGCCTTTACTTTTAACATGCTTGTCTATAATTTTCTTTCTAATCTCCTGAGACAACTCTTTCCTTTGCTTCCTCTGCTCCATGTTTAGTGTGGTGCACACCATGTCACCAAACAGCGCAGTGACTACTTGTCACCCTTTAAATAGGCTGACTGACTGATGACAAATTTGTAGACACCTGTGATGTTAATTAGAGGACACATCTTGATTGAACATGTCCCTATGGTCACATTATTTTCAATCTTTTTTAGGGGTGCCATCATTTTTGTCCAGGTCTGTTTCATGAGTTTGTTTTTTAAAGTCTGTTGAACCACAATTCAAAAGCATTGTCTGATTTTCATTGGCTAATTTTCATAGAATTTTTATTTATTACCACTTTTGTCAGATTCAAGTTATTTCTGTGACAATTGTGGGTTTTTCTTTCATTAACCCCTTGCACTCTGGTCAATTTCCCTAAAAACGGCTAAAAATAACATACCCAAAGTAAATCAAAAGCTGTTCTTCAACCCTTTGCAGCATCTTCATGGGGTTGGTCTCATTTAAAAGAAAACACTTTGAATTTTTTGGCAAAACAGTCATAATCTCTCTAAGTGCTCCTGCCACTGAGTAACAGTCATCTAAACATACTGAACTTGAAGAAAATAAAGTTTGCCTGGGTGTTTTTTTTAGATACAAATGCTTGCAAATAACATACAACTGTCAGATACGGGCTGGAAAATGCAACAGAAATGTAGAACCAAGTGTTATCCAGCTGAGGTCAAAATTTTGTAACAATACCACAAAAAATGAATATATTACACAGCTTTTTTCTCAGGTTGTTCCCAGGCGTTTCTGAACTGTGCCAAATTGTGCCAAATGGCACAGTTTGGAAAAACGTCTGTAACTTTTGAATGATTCAATATAGAAGCTTCATCTTGGGCTCTAATGAAAGGTGACACTCAGGGCTGTGTGTGTGCGTGTGTGTGTGTGTGGGGGGGTTGTTTATTCATTCATGAATGAACAAACAAGCCCCCCACACACAAAGAAGCATGCCACATAAAAAATGTGTGGCTTTTTTTTTACAAGAAAAAATAACCTACAGTGCAATAAAAATTATACTAAAATATCTGCAATGTAGAGGATAACAACTCCCCCCCCCCCCCCGCTACAGAGGAGCACGGCGCACGGTCCGGTCCATGCGCCACGGTCCATCATGTGGCGATGACGCACAGTTGTAATTTACTGATTGGTCAAAAGTCATTTTGATTACTATTTTCAGGGATAAAGAATAATTTAGCTTATGACACTTATCTGTCCACAACAGCAGTGTCGCTGGCGAACATCTGTTCCTCATTGTCAGACGAACATGACGCTGGTCCACTTGTTACGACTCGTGGTTCTGGTCACGCGACCCGGTCAAACCATTATTCCATTATTGCGGTTTTGGCGAACGATTTTTCAAAACAAATAAGAACAGTAGCAATAAAAAAAGACTGGTTAACGCTACCGTTACACACAGCAGCTTACACAAAACAGATTTTACGCACGGGACGCACGCTTTCAATCGTCAAACTTCTCTGCTTCAATTGACTCATTGTATTCGCAGTCGTTGGTAGGCGGGTCCTTCTTGCTAGGTTTTCAGTCATTGGTTCTTCAAGGTTTCAGAAACCCAATTCAAGGCTCTTATTAGTCGAATGAGAGGTCAATCAAATCTAAACCAATCAAAGCACTCCTTTGGCTTTCTGTTTGCAGCTGTGTCTGTAGTGGAAGAACGGAAATGCAGTTTTTTTTTTTTCAGTGCACTCTGAGACGCACAGTGCGCACTAGGACGCACAAGGACGCACTAGGACACAGAGACGTGACCACCCGCGGTATCCCGGAGTGCAAGAGGTTAACAGAGGGGTACTAACAATTTTGTCCACGTCTGCATTTACCTTCATAAGCTAAATAATCTCTTTTTAGAATCATGGCAAAATTGGGTGCAAGTGCCTCCTCTGTCTTGCGATGGTGATGGTGATGGCAATGGCAAACATCAACATTCGGTTACAAACCCTTCTTCTGTGGTGTCCAGAAGTGAGGTTTTAGGATGGTTCTATGCCCGCCATCAGTCCTCCAAGGCAAGGGCAGTAAGTTATACGTGTCTGCCACCTTGTGAGGTGGAATTCTTAGTACAACTGGGGAGTATTGGCCACATCACATTACATCACATGACAGGCGCAGCACTGCACCATGGGCAGTGGGGGCACTATCTGTTCATGCAGTCAAGGATGTCAAAGGGCTAACCATTCCCAAAAACTCCTGTAGTGCTTTCACGGTCTGCGGGCGTGGAAAGTCCACCACAGCGCGCACTTTATTCAGTAACGGAATTGCGTCCTCCAGTGAAATGCGGTGGCTCAAAAAGTCAATCACAGGCACACCGAACTGGCACTTCGCTGGGTTAACTATCAGCCCGTGCCCTTCCAACCTCTGGAAACCTGTCTGGAGGTGGGCGATGTGCTTCTCCTTGGACCCGCTGGTGACAAGAATGTCATCTAAGTAGACAAAAACGAAGGACAAGTCGCGAAGCACCACGTCCATCATCCTCTGGAAGGTCTGCGCTGCGCCTTTTAATCCGAATGGTATGCGTAAAAACTCAAAAAGGTGAAAAGGAGTTATTGCTGCTGTTTTTGGAATGTCTTTTGCATGCACCAGGACCTGGTGGTAACCGTGGACCCGATCCACTTTGGAAAAACCACGTGCCCCGGCCAGGTGTATGGAAAAATCCTGGATATGTGGGATAGGATAGCGATTGTGTTCTGTAGCGTTGTTCAAGCGCCAGAATCACCACATGGTCGCCACGACTCATCGGCTTTGGGCACCATGTGTAGAGGGGATGCCCACGGGCTGTTGGAGCGCCTGACAATGCCCAACTGTTCTAAGTTGGTGAACTCCTTGCACGCGCTGACCAGTTTAGCTGCGTCCAGGCACCGAGGTCACCCGAATACCCCTGGCCCTATTGTAGTTATGAAATGTTCAACCCCGTGCTTTGTTATGGTAGCCGAAAACGTTGGGACCGTGAGTGCTGGGAACTGTGCGAATAACTGTTGGTACTTACCTTCTGGAGCTACAACGTTAGCCAATGTTGTCAATCCAGCTCCCCGAGCTGTACAGGGCAGAGAGGCAAAAGATACAGCATCTACTAATCTCCTATTAGCGACATAAACTAATAACCCATAAGCACATTAAAAATCTGCACCTAAAATGGGGCCGGAACATGCAGCTATCACAAAGTCCCACTGAAAGTTGCATCCATGTAAGCATATCGTCAGTGTCCACTTGCCAAATGTCCTGATGGTGGATCCGCTAGCAGCTGTGAGCACAGGACCGCTGCCACCTTCCACCCTGTCTGCGTTGACCGGAAGGATGAGGCTCTTCTGAGAGCTGGAGTCCACCAAAAACCGTCTCCCCAAACTTGTGTCTGTGACATAAAGCAGTCTGTTCCTGTCGGCATCGGTTGCAGCTGCAACCGAATTCCAAACATGCCATCTTCCTGGCTCTTTGAATTGGCATGGCGCCAGGCAGTGTTTGGCATTCGAGCCGAAACAGCAGTGATAAAAACAGATTGCCCCATTCCTTCGTCTCCTGTTCTCCGTCCCTGCAAGCACCTACGGCTCCTTGACCTCGCTGGAGTCCCTCATGGATGCTGGTGCCCCTGCCTGCGTGCTGAGAGTTCTGGTCGCCGAAATGATGTGGTCTGCTTCTTGCGCCGGGGTACGGTAGTCCCTAGCAACCAGTTGCGGTGAGTTGGCCAAGATCACCCTCGCTGTAGCCGGTAGGTTCCTGAGGAACAAGTGGGCTAACAGGAAAGATTCATCGTCCTTCCCCCTTGGTGCCAGCATGCTCTCCATGAGATTCACTGCTGATCTGTCCCCTAACTCCGAACGCGTTAGGAGGTTCTCTGTCCTCTCACTGTCCGAAAGGGTGTAATGCTGGAGAAGCATCCTCTTGAGTGCTTCATATTTTCCTTGGGCTGGCGGCTCCTGTAGAAGGCTCATCACCTGTCGCATGGCAAGTGCATCCAGTGCAGCAACCATGTAGTAATATCTTGTGTCGTCCCTTGTTATCCCACAGAGTGCAAACTGGATTTCTATGTGCAAAAACCACGCAGTTGGGTTGTGAAGCCAGATGTCTGGGAGTTTGACTGAGCTGGCGCTTGTGGCGCCGGTGCTCTCCCTCCAGGGAGTCTCCGGGGCAACGCTTGGCTAATTTTCCATGGCACGTCTTAGGGTCACCACTGTGGAGAAAGGAGGCAGGCGAGGCAACGAGCTGGATGACACAGAAACTTTATTCCTTCTCCAACATAATTTACAGCAAAAGAGCATCCCGGGTCTCTGTGCATTCTTCTTTTATATCTTTATTCCCATGCATCGAGACCCGGACTTCTGACAATAACACATTGTTATTTGAACAAAGAACTCAAAGAACTGTGTGGCACATTAACATGACATAACGCCGCTGCCGCTTCAACCGCCTTCTTCTTTTAGCGGCACCGGCAGATGTTGCTCTCCCTGGTGGGTGCATAGACCAAACCATATATATATATTTATTTTATTTTAGATTTAGTATACTTTATTGATCATATGATACGCTCCGGTGACACCTCCTCCTTCGGTCCATTGTTCGTCCTTCCCCTTGCCTTCTCTGGGTGGAGAAAACCCCACACTATACACCCACAAAATCAACTTAAAAATGTATCGCTGGTTCTGATGCAGTGACGCTCTCAGACATAAACTAAAGCTGGTGTGTGTGTATTTTTTTTTTTTACATTCCTCACATTCCAGTGATGCCATCTTCTCAGGGACGGCCTCTCTGTGCCTGATTACTGCAGCTGCAGTCTTACTTCCTTGGTTTTATTTATCTCCTCCTTCCTCTAACATGCATAATTAAGTGGAAATCAGGCTTCAGATCAGTGTCAGATAAAAGTACTTTAACGTGTTTAAAGCCTGCGCCTCATCACTTCCTTCATCACTCCCCGAGGAGGGCTGAGCTGCAGTAAACACACTTCTGCTGCTGCTGCTGCTGCTGCTCATCATTCTTTATTCAGTGTGTACAGAGTTAATTTTTGTGCTGCTGGTTAGAAGCAGCGACGGTCAGTACATATACAACACTATACATACAGTATCAGTTTAGCTACCTGTAGTTCTGCTGTTTTTTATTCAAATTTGAAATTAATTTGGTACTTTTTCAAGGGGTGTTTGTTAATGCATGATTTATCACGTTAACACGATTAATTAAAGCATGATTACACTCTCTCACTTCCATATACTGCCTGTGATGTTGCTCATGGGACATATTATTGTGTGACACGGGTGGTGGCTCCACTTTTCCGGTTCCTCCGCCACCTGGGGTATAAGAGGGCTGTGAGGTAGAGGGGCGGTCTCTTGACCTCCTCTGAGCCTGATGGCAGCACCTTGTATTATACAAGTGAGTATACAGTGTATACTCACTGTACACAAGTGAGTATACAGTGCATTTATTACAGTGAGTCACTGTAATAAATGGCCAGACCACTGAATGTGTACAATCGTACAAATATCTTGGGACGATTATTGATAGTAATTTAAACTTTGAAGAGAACTGTGAAAGGGTGTGCAAAAAGGGTCAGCAACATTTGCATTGTTTAAGGAAACTCGCACACTTCCAAATTGACCGAACCATAATGACAATGTTTTATCGGGCTTTTATTGAATCTGTTTTATCCTTTTCTTTAGTGTCATGGTTTGGTCAGATAAAACTGAAACAGAGGAAATCCTTGGATCAGGTAGTCAGATGGTCCAGTCGTTTGCTTGGTGAGTCACAGCTGAGCCTGACATCCCTGTACACCAGACAGGTACAGAGGATGGCTACCTCCATTTTAAATGATGACTCCCACACTTTGCACTGCAACTTTCAGCTTCTTCCCTCAAGACGGAGGTTTGCTGTCCCAAAAAGTAAAGCCCAGCGCAATAAAAACAGCTTTGTTCCTGCTGCTGTCAAAGAGTTGAACAAGATGTAGCAATATATTGCACATAATTTAGTTATCTATCTATTAATTTTTATTTTATATTTATTTATTTTTGTAGGTTTTTTATTTGGGTTTTAAATCTTTTATTGGGTTTTAGACTTTTATTGAGTTTTTAAATCTGTTTGACTTAGTTTTTAACTTTTTTAATATGACCCTTCTCTCTTATCTCTTTGTTTTTTCTCTTATTTCTTTGTCTTATGTCCTGATTGGTGGAGCCTTGAGTATTTTCATCGTGTTTATAGTCAGCTTCATGTGTGTCTGTGTTTGTGTTCATGTTGAATGTAATTGTAGTTTGTAAATACAGTATGTGTCTTAAAGGATGTCACCTGACTGCAAAACAAATCTACCTACGGGTACAAATAAAGTAACCTGAACCTGAACCTGAACCCCAGTTTGCCATGCCAAAGGCACTGCCCATGACCTCCACACAATGTTGCAGAAGCGTGTCAACCATGACAGCCCTACAACATCCAGGGCCTTGAAGTACTCAGGGTGAATCTCGTCCACCCCCGGGGCCCGACCACCAAAGAGATTTTTAACCACCTTGGTGACATCAGTCCCTGTGATAGGCGAGTCGATCCCTTCGTCTACAAGCCCTGCTTCCTCTGTAGAAGGCATATCAGTGGGATTGAGGAGATCCTTGAAGTATTCCTTCCACCGCCCGATGATATCCCCAGTCAAAGACAGCAGCGCCCATCTGCACCATACACAGTGTGGACAGGGAGCTGCTTCCCCCTCCCAAGCTGCTGGAAAATTTGCCAGAATATCTTCGAGGCCGACCAAAAGTCTTGTTCCTTGGCTTCACCAAACTCCTCCCATACCCAAGTTTTTGCTTCAGCAACTACCTGAGCTGCACTCTGCTTGGCCTGCCAGCACACCTTAGCTGCTTCAGGAATCCCACAAGCCAACCAAGCTTGATAGGACTCCTTCTTCAGCTTAATGGCCCCCCTCACCATTGGTGTCCACCTCGTGGTTCGGGGGTTGCCACCACGAGATGCCACGACGACCTTACGGCCACAGCTCTGGGCAGTTCCTTCAACAATGGAGGTGGAAAACATGGCTCATTCAGACTCCATGTCTCCAGACTCCCTCGGAATGTGGTTGAAGTTCTTCCGGAGGTGGGATTTGAAGACCTCCCGGACAGGGGCCTCAGCCAGACGCTCCCAGCACACCGCTCACTATACGTTTGAGTCTACCAGGTCTGAATGGCTTCCTCCCCTGCATCAGAGCCAACTCACCACCAGGTGGTGATCAGTTGACCACTCTGCACCTCTCTTTTCCTGAGTGTCCAAGACATACGGTCGCAGGTCTGATGACACAATAACAAAATCAATCATCGACCTGCGACCTTGGGTGTCCTGGGGCCAGGTGCACATTTGTACACCCTTATGCTTGAACATGTTGTTCGTTATGGACAAACTGTGGTTAGCACAGAAGTCCAATAACTGAACACCACTCGGGTTCAGATCGGGCAGGCCGTTCCTCCCAGTCACCATCCTCCAGGTTTCACTGTCGTTGCCCACTTGTGCACTGAAGTCCCCCAGTAGGACAATGGAGTCTCCAAGAGGAGCACCCTCCAGCACCCCAGTCAGAGACTCCAAAAAGGGTGGGTACTCTGAAACATCATCTGGTGCATAGGCACAAATGATGGTCAGGACCCATTTCCCAACCCAAAGGTGCAGGGAAACAACCCTTTCGTCCACTGGGGAAAACTTCAATATAGAGGCAGCAAGGTGGGGGGATACAAGAATACCCACCTTAAAGAATAATTTCATGTTCCTCTATATTATTCTTTCATATTTTATATCTGATATATTTTTAGTGTGTTTTATGAGCAATTATTCTCTTTGTGTGGCTTTCATGCCCCAGAGTCTGGGCGGATGCGCGTGTGAGTGCATGTGAGGGCAGGTCAGCACAGACGTTAATGATGACAAAGGCTACACTGATAATTTCTGTTTTATGGACTTGCTCTGCTAGTTTCACGAGTGACCAAGGAATGTGCCAAAACTCCCAGTTCCTGGACATTAGATTTATGGACACTTTGCCAGTCTCCAGATGTACCCCAAGGACGTCTCCTTCTTTGTTTTTCTGTTCTGAGGGGTATAAAAAAAACAGGCTCGGAGTGGTTAAATTGGTGCATGGACAACTCTGAAGGCTGTTCAGTGTACTTTTCTCCTGGCCAGAAATAAATTGCTCATAGCTCCAGAATCCGCCTTTTGAATTTTTGACTCAGTCTCATTTAATTCAATTTTATTCTATCATTTGGCACATCCGAACAGGGACCTAGACAGACTGCAAGTATGGGCTTCCGTTGGCTTCGACCTTGGAACTGTGCATGGTCTGGGTGACGAGACCCAGTTTTGGGGCAGACAGAGATGCGATCCCCTCGAGGTCCGGAGATGCTGGGAGCTGCTCTGCTGGTTGACGGGTCCTCAAGAACCCTACAGGCGGCTTGAGTGTGAGTACATTTATTTATCGATTGACTCTGGGAAGAGAGTCCCCGAGGGTAAATGCTGTGAGCTGAGTGCTTGACACCGCAAAGCCAGGTGTACGTTTCTGCTCGCTGTAGCCGTGGTTTGGTTCGGTCTGGGGCAGTTCGGGTTTGGTGAGGTGAATGCTGAGTGATGTTGTTAACGCGTGGAATTGGTGTAAGAGTCTCCAATACCATCGCAGTGAGCACTGATTAAAGTGGACTGGTAGAAGAAGGGTTAACCTTTAAGTTATAGCGCTGGTTTGAATAAAATTACTGCAGTTTGTTCATTTGTTTGTCTGTCTGTTCATTTGTGTTTTGGGGTCTGTCCTGGTGAGAGAACAAAAAAACGAAAAGGAGATTCTGCGACAGCAGAAGGAGCAGGTCCAACGGGAGTTTTAAAGTTGTTATTGTGAATTTTTGGTCATTGTGAAGAGTTAAAAGGATGGTAGGGTGATTATTGTTCTCCGGGGAAATGATGAAAATTGTGGGAGCTTATAAGTAATACTTTTGGGTAAGAAAATGAATTGTATTTTCACAGCGGTGAAGAGAAAAACAATAGTGTCATGTTTGGGGTCATTACCCCGTCCATGACCTGTGGCTGTAGGTTTTGATTACTACTTATTAGTCCCAGCTGTCAGATTGAGCCTTGCTCTCTGACGACCACGCCTCCTCCTCTTACCAGACATTTACTGGATGCTTCTCATCACCACATACACACTCACACACTCATGCACGCACACACACTCACACATGCACATACACACTTATTGCTAATCAGTCATGCACCTGTTTGCCACACGGCTGTGTCGACTTGCCTTCGTTAGGGTTTTTTGTACAAATAGCGAGGCAGTGTGACCAGTCGGTGTGGCAGCTTAAAAGTCAACCTTGGACATCCTGGCTCGCATCTGTTGGTTTTCCCCTGGACTGTACTGTGTTATGCCTCTGAGCCTTTCCACTCCAACACAATTGTAAGTCTTTCTTTTGTGCTTTTTCTCTCCGCTCCTGTTCCATGTGGAGTGCGTTTGGCATTGTAGCCGGTTGTCTCACCCATCCTCACTGTGACTGTTATTTGGACATTTTCCTGCATACTCTTCCACTGTAAATAAACACGTCACTTACACTGCGTTTTGGGCTCGCTGCCAGTTCATATGTTCACTTCGAAATTACAGTACGCAGCAGACATGACAAATAGGGGCTCATGTTATACTGTGCGGTTGCCAGATGCACACTTTCTCTGCTCGAGTTGCCATTTTTTGAGCTTACTTTAAGCAATTTTCACACTGTCTTTATGTATGTGGTAATCTGAAGCTTGTGATTGTGTGTGTGTGTGTGTGTGTGTGTGTGTGTGTGTGTGTGTGTGTGTGGCTGCCTAGCTGTGACCTTGTGTGGATAAAAGAATGACAGAAAGCTGCATTGTGTGTGACTGTGTGGGCCCGTGTGTGTGTGTGTGCGTGTTTGAAAATACCGTCTAACGGTTGATCTGTGTGAGTGGAAAACAAAGAGGGGAAAAAAATAATAAAAAATGGGTTGCTGCTGTAGCAAACAGCAGAGCATAGGAGAAGCTGAAACTATTCATGCAGGTAGAAAAACCAGTTTGTTTTGCTGTAATCGTTGTGGGACACAGCAAAATGAAAATGAAATCTATGTGTTGTCTGGTGATGGTAAATATATGAATAGAAGAGACAGAAATAGCATGAGACTCTTGGCTAAATGGAGACGGAAGTTTCAGTTAACTGGCAAACTTAAGGTCACTGACTGTGAGAGCTTAGTCTCTGCTATTAGATTAGCAGCTGATGGAAGAAGATGCAACAAGTTAAAATATGGACTTATTGAAGTGGAACAATGGCTTCAAGTTGCAAGGAAGCGTCAGGCTGATTTAGACCAGGTGACAGTGAACAGCAAAAAGCAGAACTCCAAGGACTCAGACATTTACAAGAAAAAAGACTTGACTGATGTGTGTCCTATCTCTCCCACTTTCCAAGGTGACGACAATGATGGAGTCCAAGGACGGAGCCTCACCCCTCCTCCTCTCCACCCAAGCCTCAAGCTTAAGTACCTATGCACTGTCTCACTATGCAATTCCACACACACTCCCACCTTCATCTACAGTCAAATCCATAAAACCTGACCAGTATGATGGGTACAACACTAAAGAACAGTACCCCATGATCGAGCTCTCTAACCCAGCTTACACAGGCCCACCTCTAGATGGTAATCATTCACAGGCCATTCAACACCAACCCATAATTCTGGTCTATCGACCTTGGACTGATGCAAATTTTTCTGAAGTGGTTAGAGATTCCACACCCCAAAGACAAACCCACACAGTTTTTTGAAGGGATAGCAAACCTCCTTGAAAGTTTTAAATTAAATCGCCAAGAGACAGAGAGGGCCTATAGAAGGGTCCTAAAAGGTGATTGGTGCAAAGTTTTGGGCGATTCAGACCCAAAAGGTGACACAGGTCATATCCTGCAACCAACAGATGCAGAATTACATCTACATGTAAATCAATTAAATGAACGTATTGGAAACAAATGGAGATTGAAACATGATTGGAGTGCAATACAGAGCACCACACAAAACAAGACAGAAGGCATTGAAGCCTATAGGAGCAGATAACAAGATGTTTTTGATAATCATTCCGGTTTGAGTAAACCTGTCGGAGATACAGGGTCAGAACCCTACTGACAACATTTGAAAAGTGTGTTTCTGCAGAACATACACCCACACTTGGCACAATACATACGCAAACACCTGGTGACATACCGCATATGTCCATTTACAGATGTGCGGACTTATGCCAAACATGCAGAAAGATTGGAGGAGGACAGGCTGGAGAGGGACGAGAAGAAATCAAAGTCAAAACCAACTCCTGTCTATATAATTGCTGACCCTATGGGGGAGACCTCAGCTTCCCCCACCTCTGTATTTTTTAAGGGTCCATCACGTGGAGGAGGGAGGAGCGGCTGCGGAGCTGGGGCTGCCTACCCGCGACGATGGGACCGTGACGTCTGTCTGCGCCGTGGACAGCGGGGGCACTGGAAAAAGGACTGCCTTGTGTGCCCGCTGAACTGGGAGGAGGAGGGAGGAATGTGCGCCACCCAGCAACCCAGACAAGAACCAAGAAATCCCAACATATGACTAGCCGGACCGAAGCTAAGTACAATAGATGACAATGGCAATGCCACAGCTGACATTTTTCGTTTACCTGACTTTGACCTAATAATGACATTAGAGTGTTTACCAGAGGTTACGTTAGAGGTTCAGGGGGTTCCTCTGAGGTTTCTTTGTCACACAGGTGCTCGCAGATCAGTCATTTCAGGGCTGGATGTTGAGGGGTTCCAAAAATCAGAACACACAGTAATTGTTAAATCAGCAAAAGGTAAATTGAAAACGGAATATCTCTCCGAAATTGTAAAAGTACGAGATCCTGTCACAGGGGACATTGCAGAAGGTTCATTGATATTATCACAAGCTTGTCCCATTAACCTACTAGGCAGAGATTTGCTTACAACTCTCAATATCACCATAATTCCGACAGAGGGCGGTATGAGAGCATCACACTTTTCACATGTGACAGAAGCTAACATGCTGCAGGGTTTTGCAATGCCAAGGTACTCATACTCACTCCGCTTGGCACCGGCTGGACCAACCAGGGTGACAAAGAACCTGGCAGCAAAGACCATGCACCACTTTAAAGCACAGATTCCTACAACAAAACAGGCCACAAATCAATGCCATTGCAACATGTATGACAGACATCAGAGTGGCCCAGATGACAAATTTGAGAAAACATTCTTTGCAAACCCATCCTCCAGGATAGACATTAAAAATCTATACTGGTCACCAAAGGGTTACGCAGGGGCTTCTGTGAGATTATCTGATGAAGACAGCAGACACTTTAAACACTGGGAGTCACCACACATTGCACTGATTAAGCCCAAACACATGCACTGGAAGGATGTGGGCTGATTTGTAAACACAGCAGAAGAATGTGATCAATCTTGGAAAAACACACCTGACCCAAGGGTCCAATACTGCCCAAAGCTTGAAACCTACTGTCTGCCTTTGAACTGGGTGGCACAAGTACAGAAGGACGTTAACATTGATGTCCCAGAATCACCAACATGACCATTTCCCCTGACAGGAGGAGAGGAAGATGCACTGTCAGAAATTCCAAATTCTCTGTGGTCAACAGGAAAGGCAGATGAAAAATGCAGAATTTGTTACAATAAATGCAAAGTCTCACTTTAGGCCTTACCAGAGACAGCATCCTTTACGCCCGGAAGCCCAAGGAGGCATTAAACCTGTCATAGAGGAACTGATAAAAGCAGGGGTCATTATCCCATGTCCAAAATCACCATGTAACACACCTTTGTTCCCTGTGAAAAAGGCTGCACCATCTTCTGGCTGGAGAATGGTCCAAGACCTCCAAGCAGTGAACAAAGCCGTTATTCCTAGAGCTGTTACAGTTCCAGGTCCTCACAGTTTGTTAAATGATCTACAACCACAAATGAAATTTTTCACAGTGATTGACATCAGCAACACCTTTTTAGCATTCCCATTCATCCTGATCATCAGTTTTGGTTTGCATTCACATTTGAAAATAAAAGGTACACATTCACCAGGTTGCCACAAGGATATTGTGAGTCACCAACTATTTTTTCACAGGCAATGTCAGCAAACTTGGCACAGTTTGTTCCTCCTCATGGGAGTCAGTTGCTCCTATATGTTGATGACATTTTGCTGGCATCTCCTGATGAAAACACATGCAAAAAGAACACCTTTGCCCTATTGAAATTTCTAGCTGAGCAGGGTCACAGGGTAAACAAAGCCAAATTGCAATTGTGGGAAACCGAAGTCAAGTACCTAGGCCACATTTTGTCAGCAGAGGGCAGGCATGTTGATCCCGCTTTCAAAGAGGCTATTTTGGCAGCCCCAAAACCGATTACAAAGAGAGACATGATGTCATTTTTGGGAAATCACTGTCACCCCTGGATTTCAAATTATTAATTTGAAATACAACCATTGTCTGTTCTCATTTGGGCTGCACGGTGGCGCAGTGGTTAGCACTGCAACAGCACAGTTTTACCCTCGGCCGGGGGATCGCGGGGATCATGAGATCGTGGGTTCAATCCCTGCCCCCGGCCAACAGTGATCTGTGTGGAGTTTGCATGTTCTCCCCGTGTTGCATGGGTTTACTCCGGGATTTCTCTGGTTTCCTCCCACATGCTAAAAACATGCAGGTTAAGGATACGGGGCGCTTGCACACGCAGCGACCAGCAGCTGGTGGCTTGTCACCAGACTGCAAAACAAATCTACCTACGGGTACAAAATAAGTTAAAAAAAAAATTACAAAAAGCCCATGGCACAGGTGGACAAAATTAAGTGGACACCTGCGGCAGAAGAGGCATTTGTCAGGATGAAAAAACTTTTGGTCAGCACTGCCGTTTTGGCACTACCTGACTACAAGAAGCCATTTATTCACATGGCTGATTGTAGGGAGGGACACACGACGTCAGTGCTGCTTCAACCAAGTGGTACAAAAATGCGTCCAGTGGCCTACTACTCCACGAGGCCTGACCCTGATGCGAGGGCCCTACCTCCATGTGTGCAGGCCATAATAGCCGCATCAATGGCAGTTCAAGCATCAGCAGGGATTGTTCTTTTCCATCCTTTGACCCTAAAGGTCACACATGCAGTGTCAGTCATTTTGTCCCAGAGCATATCAGTTCTCTCCCCATCCAGACACCTTGCATGCATGACAGTGTTACTGTCACAGCCACATTTAACCATTGAGCGTTGCTCAGTAACAAATCCAGCGAGCTTCTTACTAATTTCCACAGAGGGTGAACCACATGACTGTTTTGCAGAAATTGAAAATGAAACACTACCACGTCCTGATTTACAGGACACACCTTTGGATAATTCAGATCTCACACTTTTTGTAGATGGATCATCAAAATGTGACTGTGATGGATCAAATAAGATAAGCGGGGGGGGGGGGGGAGGCTGGCTATGCAGCCAAATCTGTCTGGCTATGCAGTTGTCACTCATGACACTGTTTTGAGAGCCCTAAAACTTCCATCACATTACTCAGCACAAGCAGCAGAGCTGATTGCTCTGACTGAAGCATATAAATAAGGCCAAAAAAAAAAAAAACACTGTCTACACTGATAGCCAGTATGCCTTTTCAACCATTCATCACTTTGCACAGCAGTGGAAAAACAGAGGCATGATCACATCAACAGGAAAGCCAACTGAGCATAAAGATCTCATTTTGGAGCTGCTTGAAAGTGTCAAACGTCCATCACAACTAGCTATATGCAAATGTGCAGCACACACAAACGGCACTGATCCCGTTTCTCAAGACAATCACTTTGCAGATCAACCAGCAAAAGCTGTTGCACAAGGTTTAACACCAACACAAGACAAATCTGATTCCATTCTGACACTGACAGAGGAGTTACCACATGACATTCTCATTGAGGCATAAAAAAGCAGAACCACAAGCTGAAATCTGCAGGTGGATAAAAAAGGGAGCCATTTTTGATGATGTCTCAATGATCTACATATGTAACAACAACATGCTAATTCTGCACACGCAAACTGTTTAATCAGGTCTCCACTTTGCTGCATGGCATTTCACATGTAGCAAAGGGGGGGGGGGGGGTTCTACATTAAACAAAACCTTTACTGCCAATAGGTATAGCCAGTTTGCCACTCAGTTCTGTAAAAAAAATATCTAATTTGTGCAAAAAACAATGCACAAAGAAATTTCAGACCTGAAAGAGGCACTTTTCCAGTCTCCACCTATCCATTTCACAACATTTGCATGGACTTCATTGAGTTAAATAAGTGTGAAGGCAAGAAATACTGTTTGGTTATTTGTGATATGTTTTCCAAGTGGATGGAAGCTTTTCCTTGTACTCACCCAAATGCAATTACAGTGGCAAAGAAATTGCTGGCCAAAATTGTACCTAGGTTTGGAATACCTGAGAAGATTTACTCAGATAATGGTACACACTTTGTAAATCAAGTCATATCACACTTGGGCACAGCACTCAACATTAATTTAAAAAATCATTCAGCCTACCATCCACAATCTGCAGGATTGGTGGAATGCACAAACAGAACCATTAAAGAAAGGCTTAGAAAGACGATGGCAGAAACAGGGTAAAATTGGATATATTGCCTTCTATTAGTTTTGTTTTACATGGGGATAATTCCCACCAAAGGGTGGTTGTCTCCATTTGAAATCATGTGTGGCAAACCATACTTGCTCCCACCATTAAGACCATTCACTCAAGTGATGAGGAGGTGTGTTTAGCTGATTACATGAGAGGGATGCTGTCTAACAGAGATATTATTGCTGCTACTCTCCCCAGGAGGGTTCACAAGGAAGCTGCACCAATCTTGGCCAAGCCAGGGGACCTCATCCTTATTAAGGTCATCAAAAAGAAGAATTGGACCGACTCGCCCTGGCAAGAACCACATAGAGTTGTCTTGTCAATGCCAACAGCCGGGAAAGTTGAAGGATGGGACTCTTGGGCGCATTTAACACATTGCAAACTTTACCCCCCTCAGAACTTACAGCCAGAGACTGTTTAATATACACTACAAACTTTATCTCAGTGAAGACCTTCAGCAAGTGACTGTTTCTCTATACAAGTGTCGGCTGAAGGCGCTCCCTAGCGTTCAGCAATGGCTTAAGATAGCGATGCAAGTGTTTGTTTATCATGGAGAGACAAGAAGCAGGAGAAAGATGGTCAATAATCAAATGGTGTGAATGTTGTTGTTGCTTCCTTATCATCATCATCCTTGTGGTGACACTTTTGCTTTGGTTTCTTTTTGCTGCTCCACAACCCATACACCGTAGGGCTAGAGATGTTACACACACACACAACATGACTGGCTGGAGGTTCCAGGCCATCATTACCATGATTTTGCTGCCAATATCTGGTGGAGATATATTAACTACACGGCTAAATCAGCTAATTGCTCTAACTGTTATGTTTGTTCCTTAGTGCCACTATCAACTGGGCAGACTTATGTTACGGCTAGAGCAATGGAGCCATCACAGGCTATCTGCTTCTTACAGAAGGCCATGTACAGTGATTACACAAAAAACATGATTCTGAATCACACTTGTAAGAATTTTCATTACTCCACTGATCAGGAAAACTATAACACCCCTTACTCTGTAAGGGCAAGGTTAATGTCATCAGAGAACTTCTTCTTTTTGAAGGGAAGTGGCAATAACCCTCTGGGCAACTTACCCCTTTCTCGGTGTGCAGTGGTGTACAGTGTATCTTGCCCCTGTACTGCTGGCACCCTGACCAATAAAGTGGGCAGGTGGTGCCCGCAAATTTATCATTGTTATACTTGACCTGTTACCCTGCAAGAGCTCTGCAGTGCTGCTATCTGCAATTTTCACATATACGGCACACACATGGTGACAGGTGGTTGGTGGCTGTGTGGTCATAGGGCGTATTCCCATTTGCCTATGGGTTGGACGGGAGTTTGTGCCCCTGTCCTTGTGACTGGTCACACCCTCATTATGTCAGAAGGCCAGGTGGGCAGGGTGAAAAGAGGTGCTTACCTACCACAGGATGCCATTTTTGCACGGCATGATTCCATCTGGGGTACAGATGTGCCAGACCAGTTCAAGATACAGACCACAGGACAAAAGGTTCTCCAGTCATTGTCCCCTTGGGTAGGAGTGTCAAAGAACACTTTGTGGATTGAGACCCTTAATTATAGACTACAGTCCTTTGTTAATTTTTCCTTATCTGCCTGGGCAGGTGAAAGGGAAGAGATGACAGCCATGAGACTTATGGTGACAACAAAATAGAATGGTACCTGATCAGTTGACTGCCGCCCGTGGGGGCTTGTGCGCTATTTTGGGTCAATACTGTTGTACTTTTATTCCTGTGAATGATGCAGATGGACACATTATTGCTTCAGCCATACACAATCTTACTGCTTTACAAACTGCTGGGGCCAAGGATAATGTTACTGATGCACAGAACTGGATAAATTGGTTATTTTCCTCATGGAGGAGTCTCGTCATAAACCTGGCGGTGGTTCTTGTGGTGATAGTTTTGTTTTTTTCCTGTGTCATTCCCTGCATCCGCAGTATGATGAGGAGACTTGTTCATGTGAACTTGCTGATGTATCATGATGCCACCTCTGGAGATAATGGGGAAACAACACCAACTTAAAGTGTCTTTTCATGGGTACAGAGTAAAAGTATGACTGACATACAGAAAACAGAGGAAATGCATGCTCATGATGTGAATTTGAAATGTACTATTTACAAAAACGTATTTGAAGTTCTGAGATATTGTCTTTCACTATTGTTTGGGGTTTTCATTTCACTTTGTTTTTATCACATTATATTTGTAATCACCACATTGTTAATCACTATGTAGTCACTATGCAGTTTTATTGTTATGATTACTGTTTTGTTTTGTGATTGCTTAATTACACTTTTACACATTAAGGTACTGACATTCATAGATTTAAACTGCTTACACATATATATCCTCAACACACACACACACACACACACACACACACACACACACACACACACACACACACACACACACACACACACACACTCAATCCATATTTTCTTTTGTCATATAATCATTTTATTGTTCTTTATTGTGATTTTGCTAGCTTTTACACTTATCATTATACATCTATACACTAACCAACCTCATCAAATTGCTGCTAATCTGCTAACACACATAGCAACACATAGATGCTTACATACACATATCACACATATCATTTTGTAATTGCTCATCATTACTGACTTTTCTTCATTATGACTTTGTTTGATTATTGATTTCTTTTACTGAACAAAAGGCTTTATTGTTCCATGCTCCCCAGGAAATGAAACATTCAAACGGCACTCCGGAGAGGCAGTGAGGTCGATGGCCAACTTTCCTCATTAAAAAGCAAGTTAGGATCTTTTGCAATAAAATGCTTGTTGCATAAAACGCACCTGAACTTAGCGAGCTTCCCAGTGAGGTATTAGAGGCCATAATGTTTCATTTCTGATGCTTTTTTAAGCATCGGTGTGTGTGTGTGTGTGTGTGTGTGAAAGAATAATTTCATGTTCCTCTACAGTATATTGTTCTTTCATATTTTATGTCTGATATATTTTTGGTGCATTTTATGAGCAATTATTCTCTATGTGTGGCTTTCATGCCCCAGTGTCTGGGGCTGGACTTTGTAACTTGACTTCCCCCTTCCCATGGAAGAACAGTTATCCTGACCATCGTAGACCACTTCTCCAAGGCTGTGCACCTGGTGGCGCTCCCTAAACTCCCCTCGGCCTTGGAGATGGCCACCCTCCTCACCGACCATGTGATCCACCTCCACGGTATCCCTTTGGACATCGTGTCTGGCCAGGGCCCCCAGTTCACGTCGCAGGTCTGGAGGGCCTTCTGTCAGACTCTGTGTACTACTGTGAGCCTCTCCTCTGTGAATCATCCCCAGAGCAACGAGCAGGCAGAGCGCACCAACCAGTCCCTGGAGGCCACTCTCTAGTGTGTAGGAGCTGAGAATCCTTCCACCTGGAGCACACACCTGACCTGGGCGGAATACTCAATGAATTCTGCCGTCTCAACGGTGACTGGACTCACCCCTTTCGAGGTGTCATTGGGATATACGCCTCTGCTGCTGCCTATGGCCGAGAGGGAGATCGCAGTTCCCTCCGTGGGGGCTCACGCTCGCCGCTGCCGGCACCTCTGGAGGTCCACGTGCGCCGCCCTCGCCCACTCTGCTGAGCTCAACTGGGCCACAGCTGATAGAAGATGGGTGCCTACCCCCAAGTATGCTGTGGGGCAGCAGGTCAGGTTGGCGGCCAGTCAGGTCTTTCTGAAGACGACGTCGAAGAAACTGTCTTCTTGCTTCCTAGGGCCCAATGTTATCTCCAGAGTGATCAACGATGCCTCGGTCCAGCTTTAGCTCCCATGAACCCTACGGGTGAACCCGACCTTCCATGTATCCCGCATCAAACCCCTCTCGGTCAGTCCCCTCTGCCTCCCCCCCCAAAGCCGCCTCCTCCTCCCCGTATAATCAATGGCCACACTGCCAACATGGGTCGTTAGGTCCTGGATGTTCACCGTCAAGGCCGGGGCCTCCAATACCTGGTTGATTGGGAGGGCTATGGCCCGGAGGAATGCTCCTGGGTTCCCACGTCCCGGGTCCTGGACAAGGAGATGCTCCGGGCCTACCACCGTGCCCATCCTGAGAAGCCCTGTGGACTGTCAGGAGGCGCTCCTAGGAGGGGTGGTGGTGAGAGCACACCCCATCCTTCCCGTTCATCTCTCCTTAGGTCATCAACGCACCTGAGTGAGAGGACCCACCTGCGCCCTCTCATCAGCCAGCGTTTATAACGAAGTGTCCTGCAGTGATTCAGCGCTGGCTCATCTGGGTATACTGCCTTCCCAAAAGACAAGCAAGTATATGATTCATGCATTTGAAGAAATTATTAACCTGTGTGCTTTCTCTTCTACTAAAGGTGCTGCCAACGTGTGGGTGTGTCTCCAGGACTGTGCGCGCTCTCCTGCCACATCATCGTTCACCAACGGCATTCAGTCTCCACCCGGTCAGGCACCACCAGCTCCACTCCCCTCACCCTGCTGATTCGTCTGTTCCCCGCTGGGGCTCTGCTGGTTCACCCCTGGAGGCTCACGTAAGTGGTAATTTGGCCAGCCCATTTCCCCTTACTCCATTCCTCCATTCACGGCTCTCGTTTTCTCTCCACAGGCTGTTTCCTCTGGCGAGTGACTATTTCAGTAGCTGTGCAGTGATTTTGATATTTAATAAAATTCTCAAACGTGTGTTGTTGTTTGATTTTTCCTTCTTGTTGCTGCATCGCGCATGTGAGCTGATTGCTAATAACAATCATGACAGAAGGGGCCTGTCTGATAGACAAAGACGCATTGTTCCACAGTTTAGAAGCAACAACAGAAAAAGCTCTGTCCCCTTTGAGGTTCCTCTTGGATTTTGGTATCTCCAGGAGCAGCTGATCAGCTGATCAGTTGACCTGAGAGACCGACCAGGGGTGTAAAGCCTTATTCATGTTGCATTTCCCCTCTCATCTGCTTTGGTCAGCGTGCGCTTTGAATGAGCCCGGCGAGCATGCGGCATTGTACACGCTCACTTTTTTCGTCTACCAGGCCAAGCAGTTGATGCACACACGACAGTTATTTATAGTTTCGCCCCAGCCCTATGGGTAGTGCAAATGCACTAACAAGCCAGTTTGTTCACCGGCTATACAACACAAAAGTAACACACATTTTTTTGTTGCAACAATGGCGTTGTTTCAAGGAAAAGGGGGAATTATCATTTTCCAGTGCACTTGACAGAAAAATTCCATACATTATTATTGATATTTATAATGTATTATTATATTTGAGAAGTATCATACCTTTCATATGCCATGTTTAATGTTTATATGTGCATTCCATATAGGGTAAGTTCATATATTCTTGACATGTTTCTGTGAGCAATTTCAGAGAGTTCGGACTGAAGATCAGTACAGGGTCAGTACATGTGTAGGGAATGATCTAAGCCACTTTTTATAATCTCTTTGACATGTCCTGTTTCGGGTCACAGGAATGCACAGGAACTCCTCAGCTTATATAGATTAGTGTATTATGGATGTTCTGTTAGATTTACATTCTTGTCTCCAGAGTGTCTGTGACGTCTGCCCACATAAGGTTTGATTATCAGGACTGTGACATAAATCCAACTTTCTGCCTGATTTTTGACTTTGAATAATTTAAGCTAAAAAATATTCTAACAGCTCTTTTCTGCTCAAGCTGCTGCTGCTGCAAAAGGATTAATGTATGTTTATTCTCGTTTTCCGCCTCCTCATTGTCTTCCTCGTCTACTTTGTGTTTGTATGCTGTGTTGGTAGTGCCATCTTGTGAATGGGACCTTCAGTCTTGCGCATGCTCTGTCAACACATTCAGATTGTGGACAGGTCGGTGGTCACAAAATTTGGCCTGTACGTGGTTGTCCGCAGTATAGCCGTGTGTGTAGTGGAGTGGAGACGATGATGTAAATTTCGTCACACAAGGTTTCTGGTTGCACACACGTGGACAGCAGAGGTGCAGCATGAATCCAGCTTATGGATGAACAAGCTCAGAGAGGTAAGGCGGGGCAAGGCCATTTAATGATTTAAAAACAAATCAAAGAATTTTAACCTATAGTGTATGTGGAGGGAAGCTAAAATTGGTGTAATGTGATCCCTCTTACATGGGGAAGCTGTGGCGCAAGCATAGTATGGCCAGCTACTGATCGGAGGGTCAGGGGTTCACCAAATTCTCCCTCTGTCTGCAGTCTGCATGTTGAAGTGTCCTTGAGCAAGACACTGAGCCCCCAGTTGCTCCTGGTGGGTCAGGCCAGCGTCTGTGTGTGGCAGCTCTGCCACCATCAGTGTGTGAATGTGTGTGAATGGGTGGATAGCAGGATCTGTAAAGCACTTTGGTCATCTAGATTTATGTGTTCCAGTTAAAAGACGTGTAGCGGCATTTTGAACCGACATGAGAGGGAAGACGGGCTAACTCAAAAATAAAGTGTGTTGCAGTAATCCAGCTGAGATGTAATGAAGGCATGGATTACTGTTTCAAAGTGCTGCCTTAAAGGAATGGGTTTAACCTTTGCCAGCTGCCTCAAATGAGAAAAGCTGGACTTGACTACTGCACCAATTTGACAATTTAATCTAAAATCACAGTCCATCTTAAACCCCAAATTAGTAACAGTTGCCTTAACAAACTATGCCAAGGGGTCCAAGTCAATGGATGGGGGACGGGGTGAGAGACTCACAGGAGCCAATGGGTCCAAAAACCATCACTTCAGCCTTCTTTTCATTAACATTTAAAAAGTTTAATGCCATCCAATGGTTTAATTGAGAAGGCCTCCTTCTGCTTTAATGGTACATAAATCTGACTGTCATCAGCGTAACAGTGGAAGGAGATACCATGCTTCCTAGGAATTGAACCCAGTGGAAGCAAGAACAGGGAGAAAAGCAAGGGCCCTAAAATTGAGCCCTGTGGAACTCCACATTACAGGGAAGCCGGGGAAGATTCAAAACCAGCCAGACTTACAGACATGGTTCTATCTGCCAAATAGTACCTTGACCATTCCAATACAGTACCAGAAATCCCCACTAGATGCCATAGACGGGATATTAAAATGTCATGGTCTACTGTATCAAAGGTGGCAGTTAGGTCAAGCAGGACAAGAATCACAAAATCACCAGAATCCAATACCAGCAAGATGTCAGTAAAGACCCTTAACAAAGCAGACTCTGTGCTAGGGAGGGTTTTAAATCCAGGCTGAAACACCCCCAGGACACCATTCTTATCCAAAAAAGCTTTTAACAGAAGATAAACAATTTTCTCCAATATTTTTGAAAGAAAAGGTAGCTTTGAAATAGGCCTAAAATTAGTCAACACAGTCTGATCAAGACCAGGTTTCTTTAGCAAAGGTTTCACTACTGCATGCTTAAAATGTGCAGGAACCACACTGGAAGACAAACTGTTGTTTAACCCCTTGCACTCTGGTCAATTTCCCTAAAAACGCCAAAAAATAACGTACCCAAAGTAAATCAAAAGCTGTTCTTCAACCCTTTGCAGCATCTTCATGGGGTTGGTCTCATTTAAAAGAAAACACTTTGAATTTTTTGGCAAAACAGTCATAATCTCTCTAAGTGCTCCTGCCGCTGAGTAACAGTCATCTAAACATACTGAACTTGAAGAAAATATATTTTGCCTGGGTGTTTTTTTGGATACAAATGCTTGCAAATAACACGCAGCTTCAGATACTGGCTGGAAAATGCAACAGAAATGTAGAATCAAGTGTTATCCAGCTGAGGTCAAAATTTTGTAACAATACCACAAAAAATGAATATATTGCACAGCTTTTTTCTTAGGTAGTTCCCAGGCGTTTTTGAACTGTGCCAAATTGTGCCAAATGGCACAGTTTGGAAAAACGTCTGTAACTTTTGAATGATTCAATATAGAAGCTTCATCTTGGGCTCTAATGAAAGGTGAAGGGCTGTGTGTGTGTGTGTGTGGGGGGGGGGTTTATTTATTCATTCATGAATGAATGAATGAACAAACAAGCCCCCACACACAAAGAAGCATGCCAGGTAAAAAATGTGTGGCTTTTTTTTTTACAAGAAAAAATAACCTACAGCGCACTAAAAATTATACTAAAATATTTGTAATGTAGAAGATAACAACTCCCACCCCCCCGCTACAGAGGACGGACATCGCCCATCGCTACATGTCGGAAAGCGGTGACGGTGCGCCGCGGTCTACTACGCACGGTTGGACTAAAATATCTGCAATATATCTGCAATCCGCTACAGAAGAGTAGTGGGGGGGGGGGGGGTTCACAACATGACGGGGGGACTGTTTGCAACATGATGGACCTGGACAACGGAACAGTTGTAATTTACCGATCGGTCAAAAGTCATTTGGATTACAATTTTCAGGGCTAAAGAATAATTTAGCTTATAACACTTACCTGTCCACAACAGCAAAGTAGCTGGCGAACTTCTCTTCCTCATTGTCAGACGAACATGACGCTGGTCTGCTTATTACGGACTCGTGGTTCTGGTCACGCGACCCGGTCAAACCATAATTCCATTATTGCAGTTTTGCGCTTCCATGATTGCGGTTTTGGCGAACGATTTTTCAAAACAATAAGAACAGTAGTAAGAAAAAAAGACTGGCGAACGCCTGTGTGTCACCCAGCCTTACACAAAACAGCTTTTGAACTTCTGTGCTTCAATTGGCTGGCTGTATTCGCAGCCATTGGTAGGCGGGTCCTTCTTGCTAGGTTTTCAGTCATTGGTTCTTCAAGGTTTCAGAAACCCAATTCAAGGCTCTTATTAGTCGAATGAGAGGTCAATCACATCTAAACCAATCAAAGCACTCCTTTGGCTTTCTGTTTGCGGCTGTGTCTGTAGTGGAAGAACGGAAATGCAGCTTTTTTTTTCAGTGCACTCTAGGACGCAGCGCCCTCGTGCGCCCTCGTGCGCTCTAGGGCGCAGAGACGTGCCCGCCCGCGGTACACCGGAGTGCAAGAGGTTAAAATGGTTAAAACTGACTAACCTATACTAGATAAAACTTCTTTAAAAAATCGAGGAGGGACAGCATCACAAGGGGAACCTGAAGGCTTAATATGACCAAGCACATCCTCTAATTGCAACAGGATCACAGGCTCAAACTGATTAAAGACAGCAGAGCGAAGGACAGAGACAGAGGGGTCAGAGGCAGGAACTGGGATGAGAGCCCAAATGATGGTGACCTTATTTATAAAAAAATGTAAAAAGTCATTGCACAATTCAGATGATGCTTCTATACCAACAGTTGGTGAGGCATTAAGAACATTGTCAATGGTCCTAAATAACACACGTGGATTATGACGATTGGGCACAATAATAATGGACAAATGTTACCTTATAGCCTCTTTAACAGCACCCTGATAACAATGCCAAGAGTCCTTTAAAATTTGACGAGACAGCTGCAGCTTATCCTTCTTCCACCTTCACTCAGCTTTGCGGCATTCCCTTCTGACTGTTCAAGTTCTGTCATTGAACCATGGCTTGAGTTTGGTTCTGGGCTGCTTAATTTCTGCTGGAGGTACATAGTCCAGATTGGTTTGGCAGAAGGAATAAGACCAGGAATTTAGCTCCTCCGTATTAAAGAGAAATAAATCAGGGGAGCACAGAGCTGGGTAAAAGAAAAAAGAAAACTGACCAGCAGTGAAGGGGTTAAAAATACAACAGTGGCCAGCAGGAGTGCAGGTTTTAACTTTGCTGCAGGAGAAGGCAGCATCAAATAAAATCGGTATATGATCAGAAAACACATTGTCACAGATCTTCAAGTTAAACACAGATAAACAATGTTTAGTCATATTGTTTTTGCTGCCATTTCTCTGTCAGCAGGATCACGTAAAAACTCCTAAAAAGATTTGGATGACATTTTCACCAGAAGTTGTTCTTGGCCCAAAGATGAACTCTAGATGTTGGGGGTCACCCGTGAGTGCATACCTCCGCCAAGGCCCTATCTCGCAACATACAGATGGATGGCGATATAGACGGACAAAGGGACGGAGGGAAGGAGCCTTGGTGGAAGTATGCCCTCTCTGAGTGCCCTGTAGTTTCCATCTGTTGTCCTGTGACAATAAACACACAGGGACCATACAAAAAGTTACACAGACATACTAAAAACTAGACATACAATAGAAACAAATTTAAAAGAATTCAATATATCTAATAATGTGCAAACAAGCATGAGGGAGTTAATATTAGTACAGCAGCATCTTAAAAATTGGAACACTAAGGACAAAGTGCTTGAAGTTCTTAACATGGAAAAAATGAAGGTACTTATAGGCATATCATAGACAATTGGTGGTCAGTGCTGACAAGACTGCTCACTAAAAACATTGGTTAGTTTCATTTGAAAATTTATATTTATCAATTATACTTTTTAGACTGTTAGGAATGTTATTCCTTTCCTTCGTAGCTTTAAAGTGACACTCCTCCAAAAATCAAGGATTTTTTGTTAACGTGTTTGTAGTATGTTTTATGTGACTTACAATAGAATAGAATAGAATAGAACAGAATAGGCTTTATTGTCATTGTACAGTTGTACAGTACAGTGAAATTGTGGGTGCATCGCCAGGCTACTGCGCAATAAAGTAAGAGAGAAGGATGAGATAAAAACATGGTAACAGAACACATGATTAAACACACGACTGAAATAAAAATGGCCCACGTTTCTAGAAATATACACAGGTATGGTAGTGGCTTCACAGGTAGAACTATGTACATAAGAGTGCGGAGTGCGGAACACACAATTGAACACATAGTTTAGTAAAATGGCCCAGAAGGTTGGCAAACCAGATCTGGGCCACCAAAGGGCCATCATTCTTTGCAGCATGTGGGCCAAGTATAGGTACATTGTGTGGGCCAGAACCAGGCTGGTCCAGTTTTGCTATGTGGGAACCTGGCTCAAAGGTATGCTAAATGATGGTGATAAAAAAGTTTATTTTCAATAAAGTGAAAAACAAAAAACACAAATAATGCATGGAGTGTGCTTTTGCTGGGAGGCACAGCCGACAGCAAAGTAAACAGCTGCGCTCTGCAGTTCAGGTGATCAGCTGATTGGATCCTCCTCCTCCAATGTTCTGACATTTTGGCATATCTATCAGAACAACAGTGGACAGCTGATGGTAGACTGCAGTCAAAGGTAAAAAAGCCTTGGGGAGGGCTAAACAGTGAGTTGGATCTGCGTGTCCACAAATCGCATTTTTTGTCGCCTGATCACCCTGAACATCTTTTTTTCAGCGGTTGTGTGCTGCACTCCGGAAAAAGAAGTCTGTGCCCTGTATCCTAGCAACAGCTTGTCACTCACAGCTCAGCATTTCCACTTTTCCTATGGTATAACTTTCAACTTATTTTTTAATAGCAGTCTCTAAATAACAATCGACAGGAAACGTATTCTAGCATTGGTAGCAGCTCTGGTAGCAGCTTATCCTGTAGCTTGAAAGTACTCCGATACATCCTCGACAGGTCCCGTTATATGAACAAGTACAAGTTTAGCTCTCTCTCTCTCTCTCTCTCTCTGTGTGTGTGTGTATGCACTGTAGGCAGAGCTCTGTACAGGTTTTTCCTGTGAACCAACATTACACATATACCATTATAAGGTAGCTGTAAGTTAGAAACCCGTTCATTAAGTTACACATGGTTCAAAGAGCTTTATGTTAGAAATAATTTTTGGCTACACTACACATTAATCTCGACTTATTTCAACTTCTGAGTAACTATGAGTTGCTGACAAGCAGTGATGGGAGCAACGCGTTACAAACTGTACCGCCACTACTTTTGCAGTAACATGCTGTGTAATGAAATTACTGCTTTAAAATTCAGTAATGTGTTACAGTTACTTAAATTTGATCAGATGTGCTACTCGTGTTACTTGTTTTATTAATATGGATAGATATTTTTAGCGCAAATAGATGATCATACAACTTGCAGTTGCTAGACACCCTCCTCATCAGCTGCCAACTGGGGATGAACACACTGTTTCTGTGGATATGGGTGGGACTTCCGTCACCAGCACCACCACCGGCCTCAAGCCACTGGAGGTTGTCATGCCAACGGCAAATGCAAGCAAATAAATATATACGTATATACTTCACTTTTAATGACTGTAAGTATTGGGAAGTGATCACTTCCCAAAAGTTGTCCTGTTCATAACTGTCCATTCACAGGTGCTCACTAAAGAATCAGATACCAGAGTCAGGTCAATACATGATAATGTGCCCCTCTGCAGATCCACCCTGGTACCTTCACCACTGTTTAGACAAATTAATGATCTTTCATCTAACATCTCTTCCACAACATTTCCATTGTTATCTGTATGTGTGCTTCCCCACAAGCTATTGTGGATACTAAAGTCTCCACACCATACCTCTTTCATTTGCCCTTCCCCTGCCATAACACTGAAAATATCTGTTGTTAACTTCCTACATGGGTTGTAATATTTAATCAGCTTAATATTTCCTTGTCCATTTGGCCTACATATTTCAACAATATTACACTCTATATCCTCAGGGGAGAGAATCAGCCCATATGCCAGGCCATCTTTAATGAAAGTGGCACATCCTCCTCCATTTACAGTGCTAATTCTATCCTGTCTGATTGAACTGTATCCTGAAATAACAAAATCTAAGTCAGGTTGAAGCCATGTCTCCTGTACACATACTACCTGTGGAACAACTTCTAGTTCGTAAAGATACTTCTTGAGTTCTTGTCCGTTTGCGATAAGACTCCTCGCATTCCACTGTAGCATGTGTAGTACCATGATTAACGTCTTGTTTCAGCATGTGCAGACTCCTCAGTTTCAGCTTTCAATAAAGCACGAATCTGGTCAGCTGTGATATCTTTCACATCTAGGAAGCTTCCTGTTGCTTCCACAATGGTTTTGATTTTTTCACTTTTCTTCTTTAGCTGTGCAGCAACATTCATGGTGTGGCAGATAAAAGCGATAAAGTTTGTCCTCTTAACTATCAATGTGTCATCATCCATTTTGCATTTGTGAACACAAACATTCCTTGCAGCGGCACGATCCTGTGCTTGCATGGGACCCGTTGATTGCTGGGCTTCCATTTGAACTGAACTTCTTTGAACAAGGCCTGCTGTGTTTCTGACTATTCCTGCCTCTCTGTCTTTAGAGCTTCAGCATACGAGATTTTCTTAGTTATTCTGACTTCCTGGGCTTGTCTAGCTTCCCTCTGCACAACACATCCTCCATATGCAGCACTGTGCTCAGCCCCACAGTTGCAACACTTTACTTTGACATCCTTGTCACATTTACCATATTTGTGCTCCCCTCCCCATCTAGCACATCTTAGCTTTGCCTTACATTGCTGAGCAAAGTGACCTATCCTTTGACATTTGTAGCACCTGAGTGACTTTGGGACGTAGTCTCTGACACTGAAATTCATGTATCCTATTGGGATTGATTTAGGGAGTGTTTCCTCAAACTGAATCATGACAGACTGTGTGTCCTTCAGTGAACCTTCTTTTTTAATCTGTAGCCTTTTCACATCCTTCACCTTTCCTCCTTGGATCTCGTTTTTCACTTCTTCCATAGACATGCACAAAGGGTCACCTGATATAACTCCCCTCAAGTTAGCTGTCGTGCCAGGAACATGTGCCTTCATTTGTTCTCCGTTTAGACATGTCATTGTAAGTATTTTCTGTTGCTGTTGTTTACTTGTGGCATGAATTAACAGCCAGTTATTATTCAAGAACTTTGCAAACTTAACTCTCCCAATTTCTTTCTCAATTGCTGTTGTTAGCTTAACCAGATGATAGTGCCCCCCACCCTGATTGAACTCAGTGACAACCTTCCAATTACTCCTTACATCCTCAAACTGCCATCCATTTTGGCCAGTTTGTGTTTTCTTCGCATTGTTACTTCCTCCTGCATCACTCTCATCTGACCCGCTTCTAGGTTTTGTTGCCCTCCTAGCTGCTCTTTTCCGGCCCCCAGGCCTGGATAGTCTCCAGCCACCTCATCTTTATCGTACCCGTCACAGCTAGATGCCACAATGTTACAGACAGCGTACAGTTTTTGCTATCCGCCACAAACAAATCAATCCTACCGCAGCCGAACACAGACATAAATGCGGTCCCAATCTTCTTCTCTTTTACAATCACTCTGTCTTCCTCAAGAAATCTCTCGTACACATCTTTCAGCAGTTCTTCTCTTCTTCTTCTTCTTTTAGCTTTGATTGGTGGTTGGCAACCAGCTTACAGGTGCATTACCACCACGTACTTCACTCTATATCATCACTCTATCTGGTCAGGAGCTGTAGTCCTTCTATCATCATTGCTGTTTCCAATCGAACCTCAACTCTATCTTCAGACATCCCTCTTCTTCATCTCCTCATACTTCACTCTACTGTATATCATCACTTCACTCTGTATCATCACGCTACACATCTTGGCCGTCAGTGGAGCTCTGCCAAGTACTTCACCACCAATACTACTGCCACCCAGCAGTTCTCTTCTTCTTGTTCTTTTTATTTTTAGATTTGATTGGCGGTTGGCAACCAGCTTACAGGTGCATTACTTCCACTGACTTGATTATCATCACTCTATATCTTTGTAAGGAGTTCTGAATAACTCATGTGTGAAAAAATTATCCTTCCTTGGACTGTGTCTTCGGTGGCGTCAATAGCTGTGCCAGCCAGCTGGCCAGCTAACTGCCACACACTTTAGCAGTTCTCCTCTTCTTTTAGATTTGATTGGTGGTTGGCAACCAACTTGCAGGTGTATTACCACCACTGACTTGATTATCATCACTCTACAGTATATCTTTGTATAAGGAGTTCAGAACAACTTTTTTGCTCTCCATTTATATAGCGTGTGGTTGGTCTATATGACATCATAAAGACATCGAAGCAGGCATCATAGGACACTCCATCATAGGTAGCCAGTTGTAAAATACATCAAGGCAGGCATCGTGAATGATGGTCTATATGACATCCTAAAGACATCAAGGCAGGCATCATAGAACAGTACATCATAGGCAGTCACTCCTACTGCCTATACTGTATGAAGGCATCACCTACGTATATGATGGCATCGCGAGTCCTATGTAGCCTGAGATCATAAGGACATCACAGGACATCATGCAGACAACATCGGCAGGCATCATAGGACACTACATCATAGGCAGCCAGTCCTATTGCCTACATAACAGCATTGCCTATATGATATCATTGCGAGTCCTATGTACCGTAAAACGGGGCTATAAGGGACGGTGGGGTAATAAGGGACACTTTTTTTTTCGAATTTTCCTTAAATATAACGGCGACAAATTTCTTAAAACTAATATCTATCTACAGGAAAGACAATAACAACACAACTCAGCATCCTGCTCAAAATAAAAAAAGCAGAATTACATTTAAAACATTTCCCAGAAAAGTGTCCCTTATTACCCCGCCGTTCCTTATAGCCCCGTTTTACGGTAGCCTGAGATCACAGATGTTATGGTCTGAGCGCCGATATCGTCCGCGCTCAGATCATCAGTATTTTCCCTGTTAATCCATGTTTTCCTTATGGCCCTCCAGGGCCTTTGTTATGACAGCGCCATGGTGGGACTTCCGGCTGTCAAAGCTGAGTGCGCCGTGACAGCTGATCCACATTCCCTTGATTACTGTCTCATGACTGTCAAGACCTATTTAAGGGAGCAGCTTCGGTCTCTCGGGGCTGCGACCTCGCTTATGAATAACGCTGGTCTCCCCAACGTTAGACTGGAGTCCCTACGATCCGGCTCCAGTCATCCTCTTTTCCTCGCAACCCCCTGTAAGTTTATTCCTTAACCTGTGTTTATCGTCAGTGTGCTATTACCTTCGTCCGTATTTGTGTTTTGCCCCTCATGGCTCATTATTTTGTACCTTTTGTCTTTTGTTAATAAATTATGCAAACTCACTGGTCACCTGTAGTGTCTCATTCGCGGTTCATGTGGGCCGCACCATAACAGTAGGTCGCAGCCAAGTGAGACGCTGGTGACCGTGAGTTTGCTTTTGGACTTGAGTTTTTTCCCTTCTCCGGGGAGCTCGTTTTGCTCGGTATGTCCGCTCTCGAGCGTGGGTATTGTCCCGAGTGGCTTCAGGAGGTAGACGGCCACCTTGCAAAAGCCCGTCTCCTCATGCCCACCTACGCAGCATACGAGCCCCTGGATCTCGCTCAGAGAACTTTATTAAAGTATCACCTCACCTCTTTCCCACAAGGGATATAGAGGGTGATGTGGATTGTGGCGCAGCGAGGGTTGATCGAGAGAGCACTCGAGAAGGCAGCCAAGGAACCCTCATCTTCTTCCCCGAGTACGGCATCCCCGACGAGGGTTGAGATCCGTGGACTGGATGGTAACCCCGGCAGGAGGCCGACGGTGAGGCATCCCCACTCCTCGCCTCGGGATTCAGCTCCTGTCACTCATCCAGCCCAGGTGCCATGCTTTCCTGGTCCCATCTTCGTCTCGCCATCAGCCAGTAAACGTCATTGCCATGTTCCAAATAAGCCTCAGCGAGAACCCCATCTGGATCCAGTTCCGGGTTGTCGGAGGAACTCTGCCTCCCAGTCAGCTGCTGCTTCTCCATCACGTCAGGAGGGAATTCCCGCAGCCTCTCCCTCCGGGTCACCTGTTCCTGCTGTCCCATCAGCCCTTCGTGCCCGGATCGCCTCGGCTGTCGTCCCCTCCTCCTCGACGTCTTCCCCGGCTGCTGTGAGTGCCACGAGTCCTGCTTCGGCGAGACCCGTCTTCGATCCATCGCGGGCGGCTCCTCCTCCTCTTTCCGGGGGGCCCTCCGTCACCACCCAGCAGGGGGAGGGAAGATTCAAGTTTGCTGTGGTGGTTCCCATCAGCCCTCCGGGAATCAGGCAAGTGTCTATTCATTCTTTTCCTGTATTGGGTGGATTGCTTGTTTGATTCCTGGGGGTGGAGTTCGGGGTTCACAGCCCCCCAAGCTTCCTCCACCTGTTGCAGAAATTAATGATGAACCTGCCACCTTTGTGTCTCCTTCCCCTGAGCGTTCCACGGCGCCAGGCCTACGCCACCAGACGAGGAGGGAGCCTGCGGGCCTGGAGAGCCTGGTCCCAGCCCCGCAGCCACATCACAGGTAGAGAAGGAAGGCGGACTGCTGTTTGGAGCCTGCGCCGACGACGAAGCGTCTCTGGGTCTCCATGGAGGAGCGGTCCAACCCAACAGGTTGAGGATCTCCTGCCACCACGCCGTGCGGGTCATCGGCGTGGTCGTCAGCGTTGGAGGGTCCTCAGACTGTGGGAACCATCATACCGGCTGCGGGGCCCGCCGTAGCCGAGTGGGAGCCAGAGGATGTCCTTCTACGTCCTGAACCCGGATCACCGAAGTCCTGGATGGCGTCAGAACTCAAGATCAGGCAAGTGCTCTATTTTGTCTTTCTCCTTTCTACTCTTGAGCATTTTTGCCTGTCTCTCGGGGAGACGAGCCGGATGCAGCCGTCCGCTGCATCCGAGCTGGTCTCGCTGGATTCTGTTGCTGCCGGTGATCCTGATCCCGGTTCTGTTCCCTCTCCTGAGCCCTCTCCCAGGGTCGTCGGTGATGAGTCGGTCTTAGTCTCTGCTCTGGAGGTTCCAGGTTCGGGGTCGGAGGTCATCTCTGGTACTGTTCTGACCCAGTCGGGGTCCATCGTGGGTGCAGCTGCGACCCAGTCGGCATCCGACAGGAGGTCAGCATCTGTTCTGGTAAAGTTTGGAGGTGGAGCTGCAAATCCCCCGCTGATCTTAGCTGGAGTGGCCCCTCATCTTTCCCCCGATCCCCCCCCCACCACCACCACCGGGTGCCGCGGGGTTTTCCCGTGATCGGCTCGGCTCTCCCTCAGTATTCCTCTCAGCTGGAGGGCCATCTCCATATTCTCCCCTGCGGGCCTGGTTCCTGGATGACGCGGGTCGGCCACCTGGGAGTCTGTTTCGCCCGTTTGCTGTCCTGGGTCGGCCACCCGACAAACTTATCTTTCTGTTTGGCGGTCTGGTCCGGCCGCCAGAAGTACTGTTTTTCCGGGCCGGGGACTGGGGTGGACCGCCCAAACTTTTCCTTTATCCCCTGCCGGTGGTTTGGACGCTTGACGCAGGAAGACCCCCTGAACTGTTTGCGTTCATGCCATCATGCTCTGCCTCCTGCCATCCCTGTGTTTGTTTTTCCCCCCTGCTCTTCTGTAATTTGTGGGATGCGCTGGTATGTTTATTATGGGACTGTGTATTTCGCCGCTGTTTGGCATGGCTTTTTTCCTTCCCTGGGCCTGTTATTTTGATTTGTAGGCTTAGTATTTTTTATTTGTGGCCTGTAGGCTGTATGTTGTGTTCGCCTGTATTGTCCTGCCTTTTTTTTTCCACGTGTGCATTATGGGGTATTTGTTGTTTGCTTTCCCATGCTCTGTAGTTGCCCGTGTTTGTATTTCTGTTTTTCTTCTGGTTCTCTCCCTCCTGGCCTTTTCCCCAATCCCCCGCCCTGGGTGGGGGCTGGGGCCTGGGTGTCACGCGACACGACACCCGGAGTGCGCCGTTCGGGGGGGGAGTACTGTTATGGTCTGAGTGCTGATATCGTCCGCACTCAGATCATCAGTATTTTCCCCGTTAATCCATGTTTTCCTTATGGCCCTCCAGGGCCTTTGTTATGACAGCGTCACAGAGGGACTTCCGGCTGTCAAAGCTGAGTGCACCATGACAGCTGATCCACATTCCTTTGATTACTGTCTCATGACTGTCAAGACCTATTTAAGGGAGCAGCTTCGGTCTCTCGGGGCTGCGACCTCGCTTATGAATAATGCTGGTCTCCCCAATGTTAGACTGGAGTCCCTACACTCCGGCTCCAGACATCCTCTTTTCCTCGCAACACCCTGTAAGTTTATTCCTTAACCTGTGTTTATCGTCAGTGTGCTACTACCTTTGTCCATATTTGTGTTTTGCCCCTCGTGGCTCATTATTTTGTACCTTTTGTCTTTTGTTAATAAATTACGCAGACTCACTGGTCGCCTGTAGTGTCTCATTCGCGGTTCATGTGGGCCGCACCATAACAATAGGCTCATCATAGGACATCAGGCAGACATCATAGGCCATCCTATGATGTCCTATAATTGTGACAGACAGACAGACAGACAGACAGACAGACAGAGATTTCTTAAATTTATAGAGTGATTATTATTATTATTGTTATTATCCATCCATCCATCCATCCATCTTCTTCCGCTTAATCCTTTTCGGGTCGCGGGGGGGGGGGCTGCAGCCTATCCCAGCATCTTTGGGCGAGAGGCAGGGTCCACCCTGGACAGATCGCCAGTCCATCTCAGGGCCAACACAGAGAGACAGACAACCATTCACTCTCACAGTCAGACCTAAGGACAATTTAGAATCCCCAATTTTTGATGCCAATTAACCTAACTTGCATGTTTTTGGCATGTGGGAGGAAACTGGAGAAATCCTGGAGTAAACCCACGCAGACACGGGGAGAACATGCAAACTCCACACAGATCACTGTTGGTCAGAGACTGGGATCGAACCCAGGATCCCCCGGCCAAGGGTGAGTTGCTGTGCTGCCGCAGTGCTAATCACTCTACCACCGCACTGCCCTTATTATTATTATTATTATAATTATTATTATACTCATCTGTGTTTTGTATGGCTGTACAACCAACATGATTATTAGGGATGAAAAAAACATGTTCACTGTTTTCTCTGTATTTAATGAAAGGCAAGCCTGAATAGACCATTCTGATACCTTCAGCATTGTTAATGTAGTGTTGAGTCCTACAATTTTCAAATATAATTATTACTAATTATTAAACTAGTTTAAAGCTTATTAATAATACTTGTAACACCTCGTTTTAACACTAGGTTTGGCACCACTCATCTTTGGTACAGGGTAGATGAGGACCCTATTAAAACACTTCGTTTAAGAATTTGGCAGTTAATAAGTTAAGCATTAGTAATTTATTGGCAATATCTAATCAGTCTCATAGTCTAGAGGCAGAGTTCTTTACACTCGTCGTCGGCCTCCGTCGGTCTATGATGACCATGGAAGAGAATCCTAAACGTCTACTCTGCTGGAACAGCACCGCCTGTGGCTGAACAGGCCGATGCGTGAATGGCAGTCCCTGTCACACAGGTCACACTTGTGGGTGGTCTACGTGCTGCTGGAGCTGTGGCAGTTCTTCCTGTGGGTCCTTTTTTCATCTGCTGCAGCAGTCAGTCTCTCTTCACCCGCCTTGAGCTGTCTGGTCAGGGTGCCTCTCCATTTGGAGTGGTCCGTTGCAAGGTCCTCCCAGCGCTCTGTGTCGATCTCCAGGGCCTTCATGTCTCTCTTGCAGACGTCTCTAAAGCGCAGCTGTGGGCGGCCAACGTCTCTCCTGCCAGTCGCCCGTTCTCCGTAGAGGACGTCTTTGGGGATTCTGCCATCCTCCATACGGTGAACGTGGCCTAGCCAGCGGAGCCTGCGCTGCCTGAGTAGAGTGAACATGGAGGGAAGGCCGGCACGGGACAGAACTTCTGTGTTGGGCACTTTGTCCTGCCAGGATATGTCCAGGATGCGGCGAGTGCAGCGCAAGTGGAAGGAGTTCAGTCTCTTTTCCTGCCGGGCGTATGTTGTCCACGTCTCACTCCCATAGAGCAGTGTGCTGATGACGCAGGCGTTGTACACTGCCATCTTCGTCTTGACAGAGAGTTTGGGATTCTCCCACACTCGTGTGGTGAGGCGAGCGAGTGTGGAGGCTGATTTTCTAATCCTCTTGTCGATCTCTGTATCAAGGGAGAGGTTGCTGCTGATCGTGAACCCCAGGTACGTGAACTGATTCACGACCTCCAGCTCGTAGTCGTCGATGGCGATGGTTGGTGGTGCTTCCGTGCCTTGCGCCAAGACATTAGTCTTCTTCAGGCTGATGGTAAACCCGAAGTCCTTGCATGCCTGGGAGAAGCGGTCCATCAGGGTCTGAAGCTCCTGCTGTGTGTGGGTCGCGACTGCAGCGTCGTCTGCAAACAGCATGTCTCTGATTAGAGCCTCGCGTACTTTGTGTTCTGGCTTTCAGGCGGGCGAGGTTGAAAAGACTGCCGTCAGCTTTACACTGAGTTGTTACAATAATGGACAAGGAGAAATCACATCTCCTAGCTTTAGTAACCCTTTTTTATTAAACTCAATGGAATGGAACAAACATAAGACATTTAAGATTAGCAGAATAAAACATGGCAATAATTGAGGTTACTTGATTTCATGAAATATGAAAATACCATACACCTATGATCACCATTTTATTATCATGATTAAGCTGTGGTACTTAAAGGTCTGATCTGTGCAGCCACCCTGAGGTTAAAGAAAATTTATGCAGTTCCAATGAAAAATAGTTGCAAAAATTTAGTATAGAATTTGGATTCTAACTCTAATTCTAAGAGAGGGAGAGAGAGGGGATGTGCAGAATCAGAAATGTATCTGAGACCAAGCACCATCGGTGTCTAACTGACGGGATTACAGCTGCTTTTCTGATGGAATGAATCTAAACCAGCATGACCACCACAACAGATGAGGTAATAAGGTGAGTGCCTACTGTGGATATGCAAATCTAGTGAGTGTTGTTCCAGGCCGAGGGAAGAGGGGCCCTCCTCAGCACCTCATTGGGGATTTTGGTGAACAAAGTCTGTATGGCTTCAATCCTAGGTCACTCGAGGCAGGTGCGCTCCAGGGAGAGTGGGGAGATCTGGTCCTGGGTCTCGACCCGCTGATATGCTGGATAAGGGCAGCTGGTCTGGATACAAGGCTGGTATGCACAGTCTCCCGCTGATCGGTGGCTAAACTAGGTACGTTCTAAAAAAGACAAAAACTACTCAGTCTTGAATCCCTAGATCTAACAAAGGCAAACTCTACAGAAAAAGGGGAACCACAAAAATCTACGAAACAGTAACTAGAAAATGCGTGAAATCACCTGGGCAGAAAAACTTAAAAGAGAAGAGAGATGCAAAAAGAGTGTGGCAAAAAGAGAGAGCAGATGTAAACACCTGGAGAGTCAGAAAAAGAAGAGAGAAAGAGCTTCTGTGGGTCTGGTTTAAACTTCCCTCCCCACATGCTGGAAGGGAGGGGCTTAGCATTTCTCAGCAAATAAGAGAGAGAGAAACTTCCCAGTGGTCTGGTGGTCTTTACACACATTTTTCTAAACAGTTCTACTTGGGAAATTATCTATCCTAACTAAAAATAACTTGATCATAAAGCATGCAAGTATTTACAAAAAGGCAGACATGTAAGGTATATTAGAAGTCCAGTCATGAAGATTCAAATTCTAACAGTAAATAACTTAGTTTGTGTGACTTTGACTTATAATCTGTGGGAACCAAATGTAGATTACTGACATAATCCAGCGGCATAGTGAAGTTTAAGATTAATTTTATCTGAAACAAATGTCACCAGTCGTCCTGTGGTGGTATTTGAGTATTCCAAGACAGTCCAAATGTCCAGCTTTCCAGAGGAGATGGAGAGGGTCCGGTCATTTATGATCTAGGTGTAGAGAAGCTTCAGAGTTTTGCTTGAATGCAAAGGCAGTATATGATGTTGGGAGAAAAGAGAATGACGATGATTATTCATTCCTCATTGTTTGAAGGACTGTGAAGAAAGAGTTGGGGATTGGTGAGCAGAAGGACAGTCAAAGTCCCTTTGGTCTTGTCGCTGAGGGTCCCTGAGGCCAGTCCATCTACCTGGTACTGGTTCCGCTACATTAATGTTAGTTTTGATGCGACTGTGTCAGTCTCTTTATCATGAGAAAAGATAACTGTGTTGTCGGCATACATCAGAATATTCACATTGTCACATGTAGAGGGGAGGTCGTTATTATAAATTCAGAAAAGCAGCAGTCCTAAGGTGCAGGTTCCCATGGGTGAGGTTTTTCCCATGATCCTTACACACTGGGAGCAATCAGTAAGGTAGGATTGGAATCACTGAAGGACATCATTAGATAATCTGTAGTTTTACATTTTAGAATAGAGGACAGAGTGGTATCAAATGCTTTACAGCGATCTAAAAACATGGCCCGACCACCCCATCCCTATCTAGGCTAGCTTTAACAGTCTTGAGAAAATAGCAGCAGGCTATTTCAGTAGAGTGAGGTGCTATAAAACCAAACTGCATTGGATGTAACAGATTTTCATTGTTAACATGAAAGATTAATTGTTGAGTAACAACTTGTTCAATGATCTTTGAGATTGCAGGGAGAATACTAATGGGTCTATAATTTTAAGTTTCTCTTCTGTCGCCTGATTTAAATATAAGCATTATAATAGCTATTTTTAAACTCGATGGAAACATTAGTTCATTCAGGGAACAAGATAAGATAAGATAAGATAAGATAAGCCTTTATTAGTCCCACAATGGGGAAATTCCAGGATTGCAACAGCACAGGGATAGCAACACTCAGAGCAACAATCAAGAAGACAAGAAAGACAAGAGCAGCAAATATACATATGTACATATAAATATACCGTATAAATATATAAACACACAGTGCAGAGCATTGTAGCTAGATGGAATAAACAGCATAACTGTCTACTTAGTTATCCTACATAGTATGAATATGTACCCATACATATTGTCACCCTCCGTAGCGATCGATATTGTCCTAGTTGTATACTGGAGGGGACCATTGTGTAAGTCTGTTGCGTTTTTTGCATTCAATACTATTAGGTCGTCACGTTTTTTTGATATCTCTGTGAGCAGCCCTGCTTAGGTTATACAGTCTGACAGCCGTAGGAAGGAAGGACCTGTGAAACCTCTTGGTTGTGCACCTAGGATGATGTAGTCTGCTGCTAAATGAGCTCCTCGGTGCGTTCAGTATGTCCTGCATAGGGTGGGACTCGGACTCTAGCAGAGATGACAGTTTAGCCACCATCCTTCTCTCTCCCATCTCCTCCACTGTGTCAAGGCGCTGCCCCAGGACAGAGCTAGCTTTCTTGATCAGTTTGTTCAGTCTCTTCCTATCGGCTGCTGTAATGCCACTGCCCCAGCAGACCACTCCAAAAGTGATGGCTGATGCCACCACTGTGTCATAGAATGTCTTCAGCAGCATCCCTTTACACCAAAAGACCTGAGTCTCCCCAGTAGGAACAGCCTGCGCTGTCCCTTCTTGTAGAGTGCGTCGGTATTGTGTGACCAGTCTAGTTTATTGTTCAGATGAATACCCGGGTACTTGTAGGATGTCACCATCTCAATGTCTGTTCCCTGGATGTTTACTGGTGCTGTGAGGGGTTGTCCTTGCCTGCGGCAGTCCACCACCAGCTCCTTAGTTTTCCTCGCATTGATCTGGAGGCAGTTCCGATGGCACCAGTCCACGAAGTCCTGGATAAGTCCTCTGTACTCAGCTTCATCTCCATTGGAGATGAGGCCGACGATCGCAGAGTCATCAGAGAACTTCTGTAGATGGCAATGTGTTGTGTTGTGTGAGAAGTCCGCACGCAGTATAAGGGGTGAACAGGAAGGGAGCCAAAACCGTTCCCTGGGGGGCCCCCATGCTACTGATGATTGTGTCGGACACACAGTCCCGTGTTCTGACAAACTGTGGCCGGTTAGTGAGGTAGTCCAGGATCCATGATGACAGGTGCTGGTCCACCCCTGCGCACAGCAGCTTGTCCTTCAGGATCATTGGTTGGATGGTGTTGAAAGCACTGGAGAAGTCAAAGAACATGATCCTCACTGCATTCCCGGGCTTCTCCAGGTGGGACAGAGAATGGTGAAGGAGGAAGATCACTGCATCCTCCACCCCAATGCCATGCTGGTAGGCGAACTGGAGTGGATCCATCGCTGATCCCACCAGGGGGCGGAGGTGAGCAAGGAGCAGTCTCTCCAGGGTCTTCATCATGTGGGACGTCAGGGCCACTGGTCTGTAGCTGTTCAGATCTTTGGGGTGGGAAGTCTTTGGTACAGGTACCACACAAGATGTTTTCCACAACTGTGGTACCCTCCCCAGCTTCAGGCTCAGGTTGAAGATGAGCTCCACAATCCCACACAGCTGGTCTGCACAGGACTTGAGGAGCTTTGCGCTGATGCCGTCCGGTCCTGACGCCTTCTTCGCCTTGATCTTCCTCAGCTCCGTCCTCACCTGGGTCTTAGTGAGGGTCATGTTGGGGGGCTGTGTGTTGGGAGTGGGGGGGTGTTGGTGGAGTGGGGTGTGGGCAGCAGGACTCGATGTCTTCAGAGGCAGCAGTGGTTGTTGTGCAGTCGGGGGGGAGGGCGGTTGGTCAAACCTATTAAAAAACAGGTTCAGATTGTTCGCCCACTCCCTGCCCCCCGTGGCCTGGGGGGAGGTATTCTGGAGCCCACAGATGGTTTTAAGGTTTCTCCAGACCCCACCGATGTCGCTCTGTTGCAGCTTGTCCTCCATCTTCTTCCTGAAGTTGTCCTTGCCTTTTTGACAATATTTGTAACAGGTGTAGATAGAGAATCTTTTTTCTTAAGGAGTCAGAATCAGAATCAGAATCAGGTTTATTGCCATTGTTCATGTGATACACAAACTAGGAATTTGTCTCGGTGCCATGCTGCAACATTAAAACATAATGAGAAAAAGGGATAAACTAAAAAACTAAAGGACTAGAAACGTGCAATAAGTGTAGAAAAATAAGTAATAATAAGTAATAATAATAATAATACTAGTAATAATGAGTAGTACTAGTCAAGGCAGTTTTAAAAAATTAGCATGTAGCAGATAATGTGAAGTACCACATAGTGCAGTCAATAATGCAACAGAAAAACAGTGATGATTGACATGAGTCTGGTTGAGCTGCTGTACATAGTGCACGAGAGTCAAAAGTCACTTAGTGTTCAGCAGTCTGATGGCAGAGGGGAAAAAGCTGTTCATGTGCCGGGAGGTTTTAGTCCGAATGGACCGAAGCCTTCTACCTGAGGGGAGGGGGGCAAACAGCACGTGACCAGGATGTGAAGGATCGGCTATGATCTGGCCAGCACGCCTCCGGGTCCTGGAGATGTACAGGTCCTGGAGAGATGGGAGCTTGCAGCCTATCACCTTCTCAGCAGTGCGCACGACGCGCTGCAGCCTTAGTCTGTCCCTGGCAGTGGCTCCTGCGTACCACACAGTTATGGAGGAGGTGAGGATGGACTCGATGATGGCCGTGTAGAACTGCACTAACATCTTGGTGGGTAGCTTGAGCTTCCTCAGCTGCCGCAGAAAGAACATCCTCTGCTGGGCCTTTTTGATGAGGGAGCTGATGGTTGGCTCCCATTTGAGGTCTCGGGTGATGGTGGTGCCCAAGAAGCGGAAGGAATCTGCAAAGGTGATGGGAGAGCCTGTGATGGTGAGGGGGGGCAGGGGGGATGTGACTTTCCTGAAGTCCACAATCATCTCCGCTGTCTTCAGAGCATTCAGCTGCAGGTTGTTGTGGCTGCACCAGGACACCAGCTGGGCCACCTCTTCCCTGTAGGCGGACTCGTCACCGTTGGAGATGAGCCCGATGAGGGTGGTGTCGTCCGCAAACTTAATCAGCTTAACAGACTGGTGGGAGGAGGTGCAGGAGTTGGTATAAAGGGAGAAGAGTAGGGGGGAAAGTACACAGCCCTGGGGTGATCCAATGCTGATGCTAACAGAGTCTGAGACAGACTTCCCCAGCCGCACATGCTGTCTCCGGTCCGTCAGGAAGTCGGTGATCCACCTGCAGAGGGAGTCAGGCACGTTGAGCAGGGACAGCTTGTCCTGGAGCAGATCGGGGCGGATGGTGTTGAATGCGGAGCTGAAGTCCACAAACAGAATCCTGGCGTAGGTTCCCGGGGAGTCCAGGTGCTGCAGGATGGAGTGGAGGGCCAGGTTGACTGCGTCGTCCACAGACCTGTTAGCACGGTAGGCAAACTGCAGCGGGTCTAGGAGGGGTGTGGTGTTGGACTTGAGGTGAGACAGGACCAGGCGCTCAAAGGACTTCATGACTACAGAGGTGAGCGCTACAGGTCTGTAGTCGTTAAGTCCAGTAATCCGTGGCTTCTTGGGGACAGGGATGATGGTGGAGGATTTGAGGCAGGTCGGCACGTGACATTGCTTAAGGGAGGTGTTAAAAATGTCTGTGAAGACAGGAGCCAGCTCTTTCGCACAGTGTCTCAGGGTGGAGGGAGACACACCGTCCGGCCCGGGGGCCTTGCGCGGGTTCAGTCTGGAGAACTGTCTGTGCACGTCCTGCTCACTGATGACAAGGGGAGGGGGGGAGGAGGAGGAGGAGGAGGGGGGGACCGCTCTTGATGAATTAGGGGCTGAGGAGGCAGTGGAGCTGGGTGGAGTGGGTGAGTTGGACACAGCTGACGAGGTGTCAAAACGGGCATAGTGTTGGGACAGTCTTTGACAAAGGGCTTTGTCATCCTGACCTTTAGAAGCCTGAGGCCGATAGTTGGTGATTTGCCTCAGTCCTCTCCACACAGAAGCAGAGTCATTAGCAGTGAACTGCTGCTGGAGTCTCTCAGAATACACAGATTTAGCTCTCCTCAGCTCTCTGTTAAACCGATATTTGACCTCCCTGTAGCAGTCCCTGTCTCCACTTTTCAGCGCTGCTTCCTTCTCCTTCCTGATCCGTCTGAGCTTAGCTGTGAACCAAGGCTTGTCATTAGAATATCTTATCCTGGTGCGCGATGGGAGAATGTGCTCTTCACAGAAGTTGATATATGAGTTCACAGTGTATGTGTACTCATTAAGATCATGTGTGGCTCTTTTAAACATGTCCCAGTCAGTTATTTCCATGCATGTGTTCAGTTTCTCTCCAGCTTCACTGGTCAATTTCTTTGTGGTGGTCACAACAGGTTTAGTGAGTTTCAGTCTTTGTTTGTATGTGGGGATGAGGTGAACCATCACGTGATCAGACAGTCCCAGCGCAGCGCGGGGAACAGCGCGATATGGGTCCTTTACTGAAGTATAACAGTGATCTAGCGTGTTATTTCCTCTGGTTGGACATTTAATACACTGTTTGTAGCGGGGGAGCTCGTGACTCAGATTGCTCTGAGATTGCTCTGAGTACTGGGTCAAGACCCCTGGTGTCCTTGGATCGAGAGTTAGAGAGAGATGACAGTATTTTTCTTGTTAGTGAGTTTAAAGTTCATCAAGGTGGGATTGTATTTGAGAGATAACAGAGACAGATCCTTAATTAACTGGCCGCCTATCTTCAAAACGGATTCAATGAAATGATCATTAAACATTTGTACTTACTTTTCTTGTTCTTACCCCATACTTACCTCATACTTATTCTGTACTTACCCCTACAATTTTGTTGTGCTTACCCCGTACTTCCTGTTTCCATTCCGAGTACTTACCCAATACTTAACAATCCTTACCCCATACTTACAGCCTTACCGTGTACTTACTCTGTATTTTCCTAGTATCGATCCCACACTTACCTTGTACTTACCTTGTAATTCCCTCTTACCTACTCTGTAGGAAACTTTCCCTACATTTACCCCATATTTATCCTGTAATTTCTTCTTTCTTGCACTGTACTTTGATTGAGTGATTGATTGATTTTATTTATTTGAACATTCCGACAAAAGAAAAAACAAATTTAAAACAAAAATCAAGCCAAAAATAAAATGTTCAAAAGGAGTGGGAAGAAGCCAACGCTTATATAGTCCCACCCCTTTTCCATACCCAGCAAATTACAATATCACTCTTAGTCATCATTCATCCCACAACCACATTCACCATAATACACCCCATAGTCAAATTATGCAACAGAAATGACACAACAACGACAGTCCATATTGACAACAATACCAACATCCAAGAATAATTGTAACAATAATAAATAAATACTTCTGGTATGTTCAACACAAACACAGACAACACCATCACCATCACAATCACCATAACACAATAACACACACAATAACAACCTTTTTTTCATTGAAGACACATTGCAATATTACTGCCCCTTATTTTTATATTGCTCAAAAATCATTTCTTTATATGTACTTTATATGTTATGTTCCCAGTACTTACTTTGTGCTATCCTAGTACTAACCCCATACTTAACACATACATACCCAATATTTACCTCTTAACCTGTCAGCTACTTAATATACACTACCGTTCAAAAGTTTGGGGTCACCTCAGACAATTTTGTGTTTTCCATGAAAAGTCACACTTTTATTTACCACCATGAGTTGTAAAATGAATAGAAAATATAGTCAAGACATTGACAAGGTTAGAAATAATGATTTGTATTTGAAAAAATAATTTTTTCCTTCAAACTTTGCTTTCGTCAAAGAATCCTCCATTTGCAGCAATTACAGCATTGCAGACCTAACATGATTGCACAAGGGTTTTCTAATCATCCATTAGCCTTCTGACGCAATGAGCAAACACATTGTACCATTAGAACACTGGAGTGATAGTTGCTGGAAATGGGCCTCTATACACCTATGTAGATATTGCATCAAAAACCAGACATTTGCAGCTAGAATAGTCATTTACCACATTAGCAATGTATAGAGTGTATTTCTGATTAGTTTAAAGTTATCTTCATTGAAAAAAAGTGCTTTTCTTTCAAAAATAAGGAAATTTCTGAGTGACCCCAAACTTTTGAACGGTAGTGTATACCCCATACTTATTCTGTACTTACTTTCTTTGTACTTACCCCAAACTTACCCTTTCCATTCCAAATACTTACCCTGTACTTATTCTATCCTGACTCTGTAATTACCTGGCTCTTACTCTATTTTCCCAGTTTTTACCCCACATATACCTTGTACTTATCCAGTAGTTTCCTCTAACTTATTCTGTAGGTGGCTTTCCCTACACTTACTCCATATTTACTCTGTAACTCCCTTTTACATGCACTGTACTTATCCTGTAATTACTCTGTACTTTCCCAGTACTTACCTTCTACTGTCCTAATACTTAATTAGTACTTACCTCCTAGTAATTGCTCCTGGTGGGTCTGGAAGCGCCATGTTAGGTAGCATGCCGCCATCAGTGTGTGAATGTGTGTGTGAATGGGTGGATGGCAGGATCTGTAAAGCGCTTTGGTCATCAAGAGATGAGAATAAAAGCACTATATAAGTGAATGCCATTTACCATTTACCTAATACCCCATACTTACCCAGTACTTTCCCAGTGCTTTCAGTATACTCACTCAATATATACAGTGGGGCAAAAAAGTATTTAGTCAGCCACCAATTGTGCAAATTCTCCCACTTAAAAGATGAGAGAGGTCTTCAATTTTCATCATAGGTATACCTCAACTATTAGAGACAAAATGAGAAAAAAATCCAGAAAATCACATTGTCTGATTTTTAAAGATTTTATTTGCAAATTATGGTGGAAAATAAGTATTTGGTCACCTGTAAACAAGCAATATTTCTGGCTCTCACAGACTTGTAACTTATTCTTTAAGAGGCTCCTCTGTCCTCCACTCGTTACCTGTATTAATGGCACCTGTTTGAACTCGTTATCAGTATAAAAGACACCTGTCCACAACCTCAAACAGTCAGACTCCAAACTCCACTATGGCCAAGACCAAAGAGCTGTCAAAGGACACCAGAAACAAAATTGTAGACCTGCACCAGGCTGGGAAGACTGAATCTGCAATAGGTAAGCAGCTTGGTGTGAAGAAATCAACTGTGGGAGCAATTATTAGAAAATGGAAGACATACAAGACCACTGATAATCTCCCTTGATCTGGGGCTCCACGCAAGATCTCACCCCGTGGGGTCAAAATGATCACGAGAACGGTGAGCAAAAATCACAGAACCACATGGGGGTACCTAGTGAATGACCTGCAGAGAGCTGGGACCAAAGTAACAAAGGCTACATCAGAAACACACTATGCCGCCAGGGACTCAAATCCTGCAGTGCCAGACGTGTCCCCGTGCTTAAGCCAGTACATGTCCAGGCCCGTCTGAAGTTTGCTAGAGAGCATTTGGATGATCCAGAAGAGGACTGGGAGAATGTCATATGGTCAGATGAAACCAAAATAGAACTTTTTGGTAAAAACTCAACTTGTCGTGTTTGGAGGAGAAAGAACACCATACCTACTGTGAAGCATGGGGGTGGAAACCTCACACTTTGGGGCTGTTTTTCTGCAAAGGGACCAGGACGACTGATCCATGTAAAGGAAAGAATCAATGGGGCCATGTATCGTGAAATTTTGAGTGAAAACCTCCTTCCATCAGCAAGGGCATTGAAGATGAAACGTGGCTGGGTCTTTCAGCATGACAATGATCCCAAACACACCGCCCGGGCAACGAAGGAGTGGCTTCGTAAGAAGCATTTCAAGGTCCTGGAGTGGCCTAGCCAGTCTCCAGATCTCAACCCCATAGAAAATCTTTGGAGGGAGTTGAAAGTCCGTGTTGCCCAGCAACAGCCCCAAAACATCACTGCTCTAGAGGAGATCTGCATGGAGGAATGGGCCAAAATACCAGCAACAGTGTGTGAAAACCTTGTGAAGACTTCCAGAAAATGTTTGACCTCTGTCATTGCCATCAAAGGGTATATAACAAAGTATTGAGATGAACTTTTGTTATTGACCAAATACTTATTTTACCGAGGAATTTACCAATTAATTCATTAAAAATCCTTCAATGTGATTTTCTGGATTTTTTTTTTCTTATTTTGTCTGTCATAGTTGAGGTATACCTATGATGAAAATTGGAGACCTCTCTCATCTTTTAAGTGGTAGAACTTGCACAATTGGTGCCTGACTAAATACTTTTTTACCCCACTGTACTTAGCCTGTGTAAGGTGTTCTCAGCACTGATGTTTTCCATCTCAGAAGACAGTTTAAAGATTCTGTTCCTGTCCCGGTAGCTGACTTATCACTTCCACTGTGTTCCCCACCAGTGGAAAGTCCAGTGATAAGAAATTAAGGCCGTGGCCAATCCAGCACATTTTCAGCTGTTGCTGTGTCTCTTACGTCTTTTCCAAGAGCTCAAAGTAAATCTGAGTGGCACCAGTCTTCTCTCCAAGCCTGCCACACCAAAACACCCAGTGAAGAGCTGATCCTGACCCTTAAAGCCCTCAGAGCTCAGGGGGTTTTAACGATCATGGACACATTTTTGTCTGAAACCAGGAAACTCTCCATTACGGTTGGAATCAAAATGTGTGGAGATGAAAGAAGGAGCCCAGCAGCTCTCTGTGACATTAATGCAGCTGTTGCATGCAAAATGTAGAATGTTGTCTGCAGCAATCAGGCGTCCTGTCAAGAGGAGGAGCAGCAGAATACTGATGAGTTGGAGGAGGAGAAGTTACTGATGAGTGATGAGAGAGAGCAGAGGTGTGGGGGAGCATTGGCTGTCATTTACTTACAGAAGGAGAGTGCTGGAAAATGTCAGGAGGAACAACAGAACGTGACTCTGTCTGTAATCTTGTTCCACATGTAGCTCAATGTTTCTTCTCTCTGGCAGAATAAAACATGGCGAATCCCTCAGCTCCTTCAGGTCACCTCCCATCTCTCCATAAAAGGTTACCTCATCTGACACTTATCAAACCATTTAGGAAAGGGGTCTGCAACCTGTGGATCTGGGGCCACATGTATGTGGATTTGAAAGAATGCTGCAAATTTGTGAGAAAAACAGGGCAAATGTAACCCAAAACTGACAGATTTGAAAGAGGACAAGGACCAAATCTAACAGAGCAGTTGCTAATTTATGTGGAAAGGCTGAAAAAAAAAATTCCAAAAGAAAAGAGTAAGTGTATACTAGAGAAAAATCAACTGTGTCTGACTGAAAAGCTTAATATTTCAGAATAAAAACTCAGCAGCACTTACTAATATAGCCCACAAATTATACAGAAAGTACGAGTCAAGTATCGTCAGAGTGTGGTCAGTACTTGGAAAGTGCAGGATAAGTCACCATGGAGGGTCACCATCATGCCCAAAGACATCCAGCTGGCCCGCCGCATCCGCGGAGAGAGAGCTTAGACTTTCTGCTGCACATCCACCAACCACAATGCTCCGCACTGTATATATATATATATATATATATATATATATATATATATATATATATATATATATATATATATATATATATATACAGTATATATATATATTTATATTAATATGTACATATGTATACTAGCTGCTCTTGTTTTTTCTTGCCTTCTGATTGTTGCTCTGAGTGTTGCTATCCCTGTGCTGTTGCAATCCTGGAATTTCCCCATTGTGGGACTAATAAAGGCTTATCTTATCTTATCTTATCTTATCTTATCTTAAGTACAAGGAAAGTACTGGGTAAGATAAAATAGGGGGTACGTATTGGTAAAGTAGGAGGTAAACATCAGGTAATTACAGGGTAAGTATGAGGGATGCTCATTAAACGTTTCTCCTGACCCACTTCCTGTTATTGTAGGAGGCTGAAATGTCACCTGCATTATAATCCATATCTCTGTAGGTCAGATGTATAATAATCCATGTATCTGTAACACGTCGGTGTAGGATAGTTAACATAACTTACTTGGTTCTTTTACACCAGGTGAAGAGTCACAGGTAGCAATCACAGGGGAAACTCTTTAAAATGAGGATGTTCAAAGGAATATTATTTACATAAAATATATTCAAATGCCCACCAGAAAATAAAAAGGCTAAACTAAAACCTAAGCTAAAAAAGAAGACTAGAAGTTGGCTAAAAAAACAAATAAAAGTCCCGAAAAGCTGAGGACGAGGATCCACTCTTCCTGGCCAGGCTCCGTCTGCCACCACGACACCAACGCCCTCAGGAAACCTGCACAGGGGAAGACACTTACCAGCAGTATGTCCATATTCCTCATCGTTATCATCAACAACGTCATCACCATGGAGTGCTGCTATCATGGAACCAGATACTTACAGCCAAGGCAGAGCTCCTCACTCCGCCTCTTGTTGTCCTTCGCCTGTAGCCCCCAACTGCTCCACACAGAAGTGTCTTCCCCCAAATGATGTAATCATGGTGGTCCTGGGACGCTACTGCTCCTCCTTCTCAGGCAGGGCTCTCCTTCAAGCAGACCCTCATCCAGCCACGCCTTCCCTCAGGCAGGGCTCTCCTCCCCAGGCAGGGCTCCTTCATCCTGGCAAAGCTCTCCTCTGGACTGCCAGAGCACCTTTTATATCATGTGCAGCCACAGGTGCTGCACATCCCCAATCAACATAGGTGCTGCTGCTCAGTAATTGGGGGAAGCACAGGATGGAAGTAGACAAACATTTCCAATTTAAAAGCACACTGATTAAAATATAAAAACTACAAAACATGCAAACTAAATAAACAAGCAACATAAATTTAAAAACTATATAAAATCCAAAAAACACAATAAAATACTTTCACCCCGTGACATATCTATTGGTCACATGTATAATAATTAGTGCTGTCGAACGATTAAAATTTTTAATTGCTATTAATCTTTTGGAATGTTAATTCCAATTAATCACGATTAATAAGACATTGATCACATGTTTTTTTCATTCAGATTAAATGTACCTAACTTGGTAATTTTTCAAGTTTTTTATACTGTTATGAACATGGGAGTGGACAAATATGCTTTCTTTCTTCACCTGCAGGTTTATTAACCTCTTGCACTCCGGGATACCGCGGGCAGTCATGTCTCTGCATCCTAGTGCGTCTCAGTGCGCACTGAAAAAAAAAAAAGCTGCATTTCCGTTCTTCCAGTACAGACACAGCCATGAACAGAAAGCCAACGGAGTGTTTTGATTGGTTTAGATTTGATTGACCTTTCGTTCGACTAATAAGAGCCTTGAATTGGGTTTCCGAAACTTTGAAGAACCAATGACTGAAAACCTAGCAAGAAGGACCTGCCTACCAACGACAGCGAATACAACGAGCCAATTGAAGCAGAGAAGTTTGACGATTGAAACGCGTGCGTCCCGTGCGTAAAATCTGTTTTGTGTAAGCCGCTGGGTAACACACCAGTGTGGAGGATACGAATAAGGGTCACCGGTGTGGAGGCAAGGATCAAATAAATGCAGGCGGACACGGCGAACTAAAGGTTAAAAGGGTGCTTTATTCTTCCTCCATCACGAGGCTCACTCAGCGCTGTGGCAGCGCGCTGGTGTGAGCCCTGCGTCTCTAGAGTGTCAGAATGCGAGTGAGAGTGAGAGCTGTGTGTAACGGTAGCGTTCGCCACTCTTTTTTATTACTACCGTTCTTATTTGTTTTGAAAAATCGTTCGCAAAGACCGCCATCATGGAAGCTGAGATGGTTTGATCGGGTCACGTGACCAGAACCACGAGTCGTAACAAGCGGACCAGCGTCATGCTTGTCTGACAATGAGGAACAGATATTCGCCAGCGACACTGCTGTTGTGGACAGGTAAGTGTTATAAGCTAACTTATTCTTTATCCCTGAAAATTGTAATAAAAATGACTTTTGACCAATCGGTAATTACAACAGTGCGTCATGGCCATTTGACGGACCATTTTTTTGTGCGCCGAGCTCCTCTGTAGCTGGGAGGGGGGGGGGGGTTGTTATCCTCTACATTGCAGATATTTTAGTATAATTTTTAGTGCACTGTAGGTTATTTTTTCTTGTAAAAAAAGGCCACACATTTTTTATGTGGCATGCTTCTTTGTGTGTGGGGGGCTTGTTTGTTCATTCATTCATTCATGAATGAATAAACAACCCCCCCACACACTCACACACAGCCCTGAGTGTCACCTTTCATTAGAGCCCAAGATGAAGCTTCTATGTTTCAGCATTCAAAAGTTACAGACGTTTTTCCAAACTGTGCCATTTGGCACAATTTGGCACAGTTCAAAAACGCCTGGGAACAACCTGAGAAAAAAAGCTGTGTAATATATTCATTTTTTGTGGTATTGTTACAAAATTTTGACCTCAGCTTGATAACACTTGGTTCTACATTTCTGTTGCATTTTCCAGCCAGTATCTGACAGCTGTGTGTTATTTGCAAGCATTTGTATCCAAAAAAACACCCAGGCAAACTTTATTTTCTTCAAGTTCAGTATGTTTAGATGACTGTTACTCAGTGGCCGGAGCACTTAGAGAGATTATGACTGTTTTGCCAAAAAATTCAAAGTGTTTTCTTTTAAATGAGACCAACCCCATGAAGATGCTGCAAAGGGTTGAAGAACAGCTTTTAGTTTACTTTGGGTACGCTATTTTTAGGCATTTTTAGGGAAATTGACCGGAGTGCAAGGGGTTAAAGCTCTCAACATATCCAGAATGACAAAAACTATCCAGAATATTCTCCAGAAAATTCTCAAAAGTACTACTGCATGTGCAACAACAAAATAGCAGGGCTCAGTAACGTCACTGAACAACAACCAGCCAGCAGCCACAAGAGGAGCTTGCTCTTCCTCCTATAGCAAACATCCACCGCTTTTAAGCAGCTCAACACAAAACAATGGACCTCATGTGTCACAACAGACACAATTTCCCTTTTAGCAGAAACATTGTAAAAACATGAACAACTATCTCGCCTGTGATGTCACTCACTACTTCACAAAAACAGGGTGTGGGAGTAAATGGACATTATGAACACAGCTTGAGAATTTTTTTAGACTGCTACTCACCTGCCAACAGTTGGACCCAAAGCTATGAGGATGAAACAGGCGCATGTCTGTCCATGCCAGCTGCTGGCAGTGAGCTACAACTGTAGTACGTAGCTGTTTATACTGCTAGCCAGCTAGCTAGCTTCCAAACCAGCATCCAGGTGAAGTTTTGGAGGAGGCTATTACAATTATCCAGGTGAGAGCTCCGACAGATAACACTGTAAACTTAAACATGACAGCGTTTTGGGGATTTCCATGGCTGTAATCCTTGGTTTTGATCTTTCTTTGACTTCACAATGTCTGTATGCTGCGGCCAGTGTGTATGACTGCAGAGTGGCTTCCGGTACAGAGGGCAGCTAGGCCAAAAAACAACTGTTCACGCTTTCTGTCGTTAACTGCGGTTAACGCAATCACAAAATTTGTTGTCGTTGACAGGGGCGAAGCATTAACAGGTGATTAATGCAATAACACCTATACCACTAATAATAAGCCATATCTCTACAGGACACATGTATAATAATCCATATCTCTGTAGGTGTGAGGGACCAAGCAGTCAAAAGATATGCCGACACAGGTATAATTCTCAAAATATTGGTACAGCATCCGCCCCACATCCGGGAGGCAGGGGTTCAAATCCCGGCTGGGTCATGCCGAAGACCATATAAAAGTGGAACTTCCTGCCGTCCAGCTTGGCGCTCAGCAATAATGGAATGGAAGAGGGAAATCTGTGGCGGCGCCTTGCATGGCAGCGGCCCTTCTGATTCTACACTTGGGATGTGTGTGATTGACACTGTAGATAGGATAAAGCACACTTTTTTTCTACTGTACATGATTGGTTGTATGGTTGAATGACAATCATGGGTGATTTAAAAGAAAATTAAAAAGATTTATTAAACCCAAATGAACAGAAAGATCAAAAACACAGCATAAAAATAGTCCATTTGTTTAAAAGAGGCCAACTAAACAGAACTCTATTCAAAAAATAAGGCTCAACAGAACAAGACCTGAACTCAACAAACTGACCTGAGTAAATGAGGAAAACCTTAATCTACAGTGGTGTGAAAAAGTGCCTACTTACTGATTTCTCAGTTTTTTAGTATATTTGTGTGATGATCAGGTGAGCGTGCACCCCCTCCCCTCCTGTTTCCTGTTTCCATTTCCTGCCGCTTCCTGGATTGCAAACGTATAAAAGCGTGTGAATGCTTCCCCGCTGGACCGTTGGGTATTGCTGCTACTACAATCCCAGTAAATGTTGTTTGGTGAATGGTATTTTCCCGCTGTCTTACCCCCTTGTGTGCTCTCCTTCTCAGGTTTGCTGCCACTTTCAGCGGTGTTTCTCCGGGGCTGCGTGCACTCACCTGACCCATTCTCCCTCAAGACAATGGACTCTTCCACCCAGGTCTACCCATCCATTCCTCCCCAACTATGTCCCATGCAGGAGTTCCCTGCTTGGCCCTCTAGTTATCTCGTAAGATCTCTCCTCCTCTCACACCTTCCATCCCTCCGAGTGTTCTCGCTCGTAACCCTGATTCTCCTCCCTCTCTTTCAGGCTACATGTAGCTCCAGTGAGCTCCTGTTTTTGTATATATACTTACATCTGTGTCACATTTTGTGTTGTTGTGTAATTGTGCATGCATTTGTGCTTACTAAATTAGCATTGGATGTATTTTGGTTATCATTAAAGTTGTGCTTAATTTTACATCTGAGTGTGAGTGTTCATTTGGTGTGGTTTGCCCTGTATTTGAGCCTTTTGGGTATTAAATCATAACAGTCTGTCTCACTTAAATGTTTCAGATCATCAAACACATTTAAATATTAGACAAAGATAACACAAGTAAACACAAAATGCAGTTTTTAAATTAAAGTGTTTATTATTAAGGGGAAAAAAATCCAAACCTACATGGCCCTAGTGTGAAAAAGAGATTGCCCCCTAAACTTAATAACTGGTTGGCCCACCCTTAGCAGCAACAACTGCAATCAAGCATTTGTGATAACTGGCAATGAGTCTTTTACAGTGATGTAGAGGAATTTTGGCCCACTCATCTTTGCAGAATTGTTGTAATTCTGCCACATTGGAGGGTTTTTGAGCATGAACCGCCGTTTTAAGGTCATGCCACAGCATCTCAATTGGATTCAGGTCAGGACTTTGACTAGGCCACTCCAAAGTCTTCATTTTGTTTTACTGAAGCCATTCAGAGATGGACTTGTTGGTGTGTTCTGGATCATTGTCCTGCTTCAGAACCCAAGTGCGCTTCAACTGGAGCTCACCAACAGATGGCCGGACATTCTCCTTCAGGATTTTTGGGTAGACAGCAGAATTCAATGTTCCATTTACCACAGCAAGTCTTCCAGGTCCTGAAGCAGCAAAGCAGCCCCAGACCATCACACTACCACTAATATATTTTACTGTTGGTATGATGTTCCTTTTCTGAAATACTGTGTTACTTTTATGCAAGATGTAATGGGACACACACCTTCCAAAAAGCTCAACTTTTGTCTCATCAGTCCACAGAGTATTATCCCAAAAGTCTTGGGGATCATCAAGAGTTTTCTGGCAAAACTGAGATGAGCCTTTATGTTCTTTTTGCTTAGCAGTGGTTTTTGTCTCTTTCTTATGGTGGAGTCATGAACACTGACCTTAACTGAGGCAAGTGAGGCCTGCACTTCTTTGGATGTTGTTGTGGGGTCTATTGTGACCTCTTGGATGAGTTGTAGCTGCACTCCTGGGATAATTTTGGTCAGCTGGTCACTGCTGGGAAGGTTCACCACTATTCCATGTTTTCCCCATTTGTGGATAATGGCTGTCACTTTGGTTTGCTGGAGTCCCAAAGCTTTAGTAATGGCTTTATAACCTTTTCTAGACTGATAGATCTTAATTACTTTGTTTCTCATTTGTTCCTGAATTTCTTTGCATCGCAGCATGATATCTGGCTTTTGAGAATCTTTTGGTCCACTTCACTTTGTCAGGCAGGTCCTATTTAAGTGATTTCTTGATTGAGAACAGGTGTGGCAGTAATCAGGCCTGGATGTGTCTAGAGAAATTGAACTCAGCTTTCCAAAGATGTGATAAACCACAGTTAATTTATGTTTTAACGATGGGGGATCACTTTTTTACACAGGGCCATGTAGGTTTGGATTTTTTTTCTCTTAATAATAAACACCTTCATTTAAAAACTGCATTTTGTGTTTACTTGTCCCTGACCAACTGTATCACAGTCTGGTATGGGAGCTGCTCTGTAGCTGACCGCAAGGCGCTGCAGCGGGTGGTGAAAACCGCCCAACGCATCACAGGGACTCCACTTCCAGCTATAGAGGACGTCTACAGGAAAAGATGTCTGCGCCGGACACGCAGCATTCTTAGGGACTCCAACCATCCTGCTCATGGACTGTTCCAGCTTCTCCCCTCCAGAAGACGTTTCAGAAGCCTTCGGACTAGAACCAGCAGGTTTAGGAACAGTTTCTTTCCAACAGCTGTCACGTTATTGAACTTAGTTCCCCGCTGACTCTCTTACAATCATCTTTTACCATCCTCACCTGTACATAACTGCATAACTACATAACTACATCTAACTTATTGCACATTATTTGCACATAACAGTACTTTTAACTTTCTGCACTGCTGCATATATTTGCATATATTTGCTTAAATTGCACATGCTCTGTTGCACCATCAGCCCCTAGTAATGAAGGTTTTTTCAAGAAAATATTCAGTTCAGATGTCAGAGATTTCCAAAGCTATCACTTGAAAGTGGTAAGAGATAATGGCTTACTGTCAATTAGAAAGATGTTGAATATGATCCAAAGTTTGAGATAGGAGTAAATTTATGCATCCAATTTGCATAATGCCATGGCTGCCATATTGAATTACATAACTTTCAGTTAAAAGTGGATTTTGGACATATTTACACAAAGAATGGTTCTGCTTTTTGTCACCGTTTCTTGTTTTGGGCATTTTGTTATCTTATCTTCAAAGTATATGAACCAGAAAATCAGTACAATGCAGTACAATGTAAACAAACACAGACATTCGTCACTTACCGCTGGTGAAGGTGGCTCGCTTCGCCATTTTTGCTGCACCTTGGTCGTTATTTGCAGCTTCCATACCACACCTTGATGCAGCTGGTGAGGATGCTCTCAATGGTTCCCCGGTAAAATGAACAAATGATGGGGAGTAGGATTCATGCTCTCCTCAGTTTGTGGAGAAAATGGAGGTCAGTTTGAGCCTTCTTGGCCAGTGATGTGGTGCTGTTGGACCAGGAGAGGTCCTCAGAAATGTGCACCCCCAGGAACTTGGTGCTGCTCGCCCTCTCCACAGGTGCACCATTGATGATCAGAAGGAGGTGCTGTATGTGTCCCCTCCTGAAGTCGACCACAATCTCCTTGGTTTTTCCCACGTTCAGGAAGGGGTTATTTTCTTTACACCACTGGACCAGTTGGTTCACCTCATTTCTGTAGTTGGTCTCATTGTTGGTGATGAGGCCCACCACCGTTGTGCCACCCGCAAACGTGATGATGTGGTTGGTGTTGTAGGCTAGTACACAGTCATGGGTCAGCAGGGTGAAGAGCAGCGGGATGAGCAGCCACCCTTCTGGGATCCCTGTGCTCAGTGTGATGGTCTTGGACGTGTTGCTGCCAACTCACACATTCTGTGGCCTCCTTGTGAGAAAGTTCAGCACCCAGTTTAAGAAAGAGGTTTTGAGTCCCAAGTGTCTGAGTTTTTGTATTAGGTGCTGGGGGATGATTGTGTTGAATGCTGAACTGTCCAAGAACAGCATTTGCATGTAGGAGTTCTTTGAGTCCAGCCGGGTGAGGGCTGGATGGAGAGCAGCAGCAATGGCATCTTCTGTGGATCTGTTTGTCCAGTATGTAAAATGAGATGGGTCGTGGGAGGGAGGGAGGATGTACTTGATGTTCTACATGACCAGCCACTAAACACACTTCATTATGATGGAGTTCAGTGCTACGGGCTGGTAATCATTGTAGCTGGATGGGACGGGCTTCTTTCGGACTGGTATTATGGTGACAGTTTTGAAACATGTGAGGACAACAGCTTGAGTCAGGGAGATGTTGAAGATGTTGGCCAGGACATTCATGAACTCCTCTGCACAGAATCAGAATCAGAATCAGAATCAGCTTTATTGCCAAGTATATTTACAAGTAAACATACGAGGAATTTGACTTGACATTGGACGCGCACGTTAGGCGCATCCAATGACGCGGCAGCCATGCAAGGCGCCTGTCATACAGTGGGGGTAAAGAGGGGAAGGGAGGGGGAGGAAAACACAATAGGAGAGAGAAAAAACATAGTTAATCAGAATAACGCTTGTATAAGCTCATATAAAGCTCAAATGAGCCAAATTTTGACTACACAGAAAAAAACCCTCTATGCACAATTAGCAGACAATATAGATCACACAAACAAGAGCTGAGAGAGGCAGTGTATGTATGAGTCAGTATATATGTGTCAGTTTGTGTAATGTTGTATGCATTTGTGTAGTGTAGGTGTGACAGTTGCTAGTGAACAGCAGAGGGCGCCTCCAGGCAGTGGATAGATGTTATAATCATGTAACTTATAAACAAGTCCGGAGTCTATCTCTTCGCTTGCAGATGAAGGCACATGGACTGTCCTTGAGAAGTTCATCCGCTGAAACAACAGCAGCTGTCTGTCGATTGTTTGGGTTAAGCAGCCGCCACTTCTGCTTATCTCATCGAGGAGGAAATGTAAACAGGGCATCAAAACAAGGTCAAATCTACACAGCTCAGAGCCCACGGAGAATAGAATTTTCCTCTCTCATGCGCTTGTGCTTCATAATTTTAATATTAATATACAGGCTTAAACAGGCATTCCATTCCATGGAGAGCACAGGGCTCCAGATGTATTCCTCCACTGAATCACTGTCATTCAGTTCACCGTTGCCGCTACTCGTGCCCTCCCCAACTGGTCGAATTTGATGAAGGAGCTTGCCGGGTCCGCTTTGATCAGCTCTCTCACCTTCCTTCAATTTCTGATACATCAGGGAACTTCACAGCCAAAAATAGAAGTCCTGAGATCATAACCAATAATGTTTCCTGCCAAATCTCCACAGACGCATGAATTCCAATGTCCATGAGTCTCCTCGTTGGGTTCCTCCTGACCCGATCTTCTTTTGAAGTGGTGACAATCACAGTTAAGCCGCTTTCCAGATCCATAATTTCCATTTAGATTAAGATTCAGCAGAAGAGCGACTAAACACAGACAAAAACGCAACATTGCAAGCTGGGATCAGAAAGGAAAAGAGAGGATTAGAAAAGCGTCTACTCTCTCTCAGAGCCAGAAGTGAAAAAAGTCCTTCAGATGTCACCACAGTCCTTCAGAACGCAACCCAGTATGTGGTCTGGTCCCACTGCCTTGCGTGGGTTGATCCTGCAGAGGGTCCTCTTCACGTTGGCTGGATCCAAACTTATGGCTTGCTCGTCTGGAGGAGGAGTGATCTTCTGTGCTGATGTGCTGTTTTGTGCTTCAGTGTGGACGAAGAAGTCATTTAGGTTGTTGAGCAATGTAATGTCACTTGCACAGGTCTGAGGTGTAGGTTTGCAGTTGGTGAGGGTCTGTATGCCACGCCAGAAGGAACGTAAATCTCTGGTGTTGCTGAAGTGGCTGGATATTTTCTTGCTGCACTGTTGTTTTGCCTCCTTGATGCCACGGGACAGGTTGGCCCTAGCTGTTAGTTCTGCAATGTTGCCGGCCCTGAAGGCTGCATCCCGAGCCATCAGGAGCCTGTGGACCTCTGCTGTCATTCATGGCTTTTGGATGGCATGAACAGTGATGGTTTTGCAGTGAGTGACATCATCAATGCATTTAGCTATGTATGCTACCTCTAGGCTTGTCTGTTGATTGTGAGTGGCTGTGTGCTTGAAAGTGTCCCAGTCTGTAGTGCTGAAGCAGTCTTTCAGAGCATCAGAGGCCCCCTGTGGCCACACATGTACCTGATTTTTTGCTGGTCTGATCGCTTTCACTCTGGGTTTGTATGCAGGCCTTAACAGGATGGTGATGTGATCAGAGAGACCCAGGGTGGGGGACCATGGGGGGGAGCTGTATGTTTTCTTGTGAGTTGTGTACACCAGGTCCAGCAAATTGTCTCCTCTTGTTTGGAAGTCCACATGTTGGTGTAGATTTGGTAGGAGGGCCTGTAGCAACCAATAATGTAATATCTGCCAATAACATAATACCTACCAATAACATATTAATTTTGTCCATTTTAAATGTAATAAAGCTAGTTAATAAGTTGTCAATAATGTAACAAAATGTTTGAGCCAATAATGTAATTAGTTATTACATTACTGGCTGGTTATTACGTTATTGGATTAGCATTAAAAAAATCATTTGAAAATGTAATAACTGCAGCGAATAATGCAATAATATATGTATTATTTTTAACATTTCTAATCTCTGAATAGAAAGTGACACACACACAGACACACACTCTCACAGCCCCACATACAGGATGGCACTGAAGACCAATGATGAGTTGACTGGGTTTTAATTTCTGTGGCGTAGAAATGTTGCATGCACACAGGGAAATATTTTCTTTTGTAACACCTGCATTTGACCACTATAATAGAATAGAATAGAATAGGCTTTTTTTTGTCATTGTACAGTTTTACAGTACAACAAAATTGTGGGTGCTCCACCAGGCTACTGCACAATAAAGTAAGAGAGAAGGATTTGAATAAAACACAGTTACAGAATACACGATTAAATACACGACTGAAATAAAAATAAAAATAGCCCATAGGTATATACACAGATATGGTAGTGACTTCATGGATGGAACTATGTACATAAGAGTGCGGAATGCAGAACACATGATTGAATAAAATGGCCCAAGGATTATGTAAAATATTCACAGGCATGGTAGTGGTTTCACAGATGGGTCAATGTACATGAAAGTGCGGAGTGCAAAGACAGTTGTGTTATTATGCCTATTAAAAAAGTCCTCAGTTCTGTGCATGTGAGCGTTTGGAGGGAAAGGGTGGGGTGTTTGACTATTTGCATTTTGGATGGCCCAGGGGAAGAAACTATTTGTCAGTCTTGAGGTGTGGGACCTGATTGATCTGAACCATTGTCCAGAGGGAAGCAGGTCAAACAGGTGGTGGGCGCGATGTGAGGGGTCTCCTGTGATGGCGTTGATCTTTCTGAGCCAGGAGGATCTGGAGATGTCCTCCAGGAAGAGCAGAGGGCTGCCAATGACTTTTCGGGTGGTGTTGATGACCCTCTGCAGAGCCTTCCTGCTTTTGGCCATGGGGCTGGCGTACCACACTCCCAGACAGTAGGTGAGCACGCTCTCCACCGAGCAGCAGTAGAAGGCCAGCAGCAGCTTCTGGTCCAAGTTGTTCTTCCTCAGGACACAGAAGAAGTGCAGCTGCTGCTGGGCTTTCTTCACCAGGGCCTTGGTGTTGACATTCCAGGGGAGGTCAGAAGATATGTGGGTGCCCAAGAACATGAAGGTGGGGATGGTTTCTACGCGGTCGCCATTTATTGGGGGGGAGGGGGGTCCTGTCTATTCTTCCTGAAGTCTTGTATGAGTTCTGTGAGTTTTTGGACATTCAGTTTCAAGCTGTTTGCTTAGCACCACAGCTGCAGATTCTCTACTTCTGCCCTGTATGCCTTCTCATCGTCATCGGTGATAAGCCCAACCAAGGTGGTATCGTCTGCATACTTCACGATGATGGTGGTTGGGTGGGTGGGTTGGAATACAGTCAAAGGTGTACAGGGAGTACAGTGGTGGGCTTAGCACACAGTCCTGGGGGGAGCCAGTGCTGAGAGACAGTGTGAAGGAGTGGTGGGGGCCAAGTCTGACTGTTTGTGGGCAGTTGGTAAGAAAGTTTTTTATCCAGGAGCCGGTGGAGGAGTGGATCTGGAGGAGGTGTAGTTTATTGATCAGGATGTCTGGGATGATGGTGTTCAAAGCTGACCTGTAGTTCAGAAAGAGCGTCCTCACGTAGCTCCTTGAGTTCTCCAGGTGGCTCAGCGCTCTGTGGAGTGTGGTGGTGATGGCATCTTCTGTAGACCAGTTTCCCAGTAGGCGGACTGGTGGGGGTTGAAGGAGGGGGGAAACAGTCCCTGATGTGCTGGGAAACCAGTCGCTCAAAACATTTGACTACAGACTTGAGTGCTGTGGGTCTGTAGTCATTCAGGCTGTCAATTGCGGACTATTAGGAGATGGGGATGATCGTGGAGACCTTGAGGCAGGAGGGGACGGTGGTGTACATCAGAAAGAGGTTGAACAGCTTGGTGAGGATCTCTGCCAGCTGCTGTGTGCATACTTTGACCACCGGTCCTGGGATACCGTCAGGACCAGCAGCTCTATGGGGGTTCACTGCTCTCAGTTGCCTCCTCACCTCAAGCACCTATAGAGAGAAGGGGGGGGGTGGATGAGGGGGCAGGTTGGGGGGGCAGGCTCAAACTGGGCAAAGAAGCTGTTGAGCTCCTTTGCCAGTGAGGCTGCTGTCTGATGTTAGGGGGCACTGGCCCCTGTTGTTGGTGAGGGTGTGGATGCCTCTCCACATTTGTCAGGGGTTGTTATCTGTGAGGAAGTCCTCCACCTTCCTCCTGTAGGCTTTCTTAGCAAGTTTTATGCCTCTTCTCAGGTTGGCTCTGGCAGTGCTGTACAGAGAGCTGTCCCTTAGTTGCGGGCTCTGATCAGAGCCTGGACCTCACTGGTCATCCCGGTTTTCCGGTTTGGTAAGATCCGGATGGAAGACCCACTAAATGGGAATGGAGTAGCTAATACATGTCAAGCAAAGGCATGTCTGATTGACTGATTAGACTTCGGTTGTCTGCAGACTTCCATACTTCAAAGGTGTTGAAAGGTAAATAATTCTCCGATTTACTGCAGCTAACACCCAAAATTTGTCATATCCTTGTTCATACATTTTTAAGTAATTGAGAAACGTAAAACTTAACAGACAAATAGCTAGTCAAACCATAAGAAAACTGCTCGCATGAAGCATACACAGTTGTATAGTTATGGATTTAAAACTCACTAGATGTTGTTGCAGTGGCAATCTTTTGTATAAATACAAGTTGTTGTATATTGTTGCACGGAAATATCTGCTATAATAAAACAGCTGAATGAGCTGAGGTTTATATCAATGTAAGTTGCAATTTCTTTTTTTTCAGTATTATTCAAGGTGTAGGATAAGGAATTCAATAGCGTTTGCTAAAACTGACACAAAATGAAATGTAGGTCTCAACTGACAAAAAAAAGCTTACTGAATAATGTGTTCAGTAAGCTGAGTTTATAAGCATGCTTTACTGTAAAATATCAACTTTAACAGTACATTGGGTCTGTGTTTTCTGTACTTTATGTAAAACTCTCTTTTGTAGGTTTTGTAGGTCATATTATCCTCTGTTTAGAGTTGAAAAACTCACCTACACTCTTCTTGCCATATCTGTCAGCCATGCTTGAGGTGGCCTTCAAGGACTGTGTTTCAGTGATTCTCGGCTTACCCACTTTCCTAAGGGTCAATCCCTCCTTTCACGTATCCAAGATCAAGGCCGTTTTTGTCAACTCTCTTTGCCCACCATCCAAGCCCCCCCCCCAACTCCTAAGATCATCGATGGTGGGCTTGTATCTCTCAAAAGTGAGTACACCCCTCACATTTTTGTAAGTATTTTATTATATCTTTTCATGGGACAACACTGAAGATATGACACTTTGATACAATGTAAAGTAGTCAGTGTATAGCTTGTATAACAGTGTAAATTTGCTGTCCCCTCAAAATAACTCAACACACAGCCATTAATGTCTAAACTGCTGGCAATAAAAGTGAGTACACTCCAAAATCCTAAGTCCAAATTGTGCCCAAGTGTCAATATTTTGTGTGTCCACCATTTTTTTCCAGCACTGCCTTAACTCTCTTGGGCATGGAGTTCACTAGAGCTTCACAGGTTGCCACTGGAATCCTCTTCCACTCCTCCATGACAACATCCCAGAGCTGGTGGATGTTAGAGACCTTGTGCTCCTCCACCTTCTGTTTGAGATTGCCCCACAGATGCTCAATAAGGTTTAGGTCTGGAGACATGCTTAGCCAGTCCATCACCTTTACCCTCAGTTTCTTTAGCAAGGCAGTAGTCATCTTGGAGGTGTGTTTGGGGTCATTATCATGTTGGAATACTGTCCTGCAGCCCAGTTTCTGAAGGGAGGGGATCATGCTCTGCTTCAGTATGTCACAGTACATGTTAGCATTCATGGTTCCCTGAGTGAACTGTAGCTCCCCAGTGCCGACAGCACTCATGCAGCCCCAAACCATGACACTCCTACCATCATGCTTGATTGTAGGCAAGACACACTTGTCTTTGTACTCCTCAACTGGTTGCCGCCGCACACGCTTGACACCATCTGAATGAAATAAGTTTATCTTGGTCTTATCAGACTACAGCACTTGGTTCCATGATCCATGTCCTTAGTCTGTTTTCAGCAAACTGTTTCTGGGCTTTCTTGTGCATCATCTTTATAAGTAGCTTCCTTTTGGGAGGACAGCCATGCAGACCAATTTGATGCAGTGTGCGATGTATGGTCTGAGCACTGACAGGCTGACCCCCCACCCCTTCAACATCTGCAGCATTTCTGTAGAGCAATGCTTGTAACACTAATGAGTTACATGACACTGGGGAGGGAAAATGGCTGTTGGGCACCATTTGGACATTTTCACTGAGGGGTGTACTCACTTTTGTTGCCAGCGGTTTCGACATTAATGGCTGTGTGTTGAGTTACTTTGAGAGGACAGCAGACTTACACTGTTATACAAGCTGTACACTCACTACTTTACATTTTATCATAGTGTCAAATTTTCAGTGTTGTCCCATGAAAAGATATAATAAAATATTTCCAAAAATGTGAGGGGTGTACTCACTTTTGTGAGATACTGTATATACTGTTACGTGCATCCTGGATTCCCACTGCAGTGGGCGTGGTATCCAGTTCTTGGTCGACTGGAAGGGGTTTGGTCCTGAGGAACACTCATGGATCCCTAAGTCCTTTGTTATGGACAGGTCCCTCATCACTGACTTCTACCAGCAGCATCCTGATAAACCCCAAGTTACGCTAGGAGGCATTAGTGTGGGGGAGTACTGTAAGGATCCCTGTCTTGTCATGAATTGCCCCTTAGGGGCAGAGAGGAAACCCACACGCTGAACTGCTGCTTGTGGTATTTAGTAAGAAAAAACAGAAAGTCCAAAGAGTGCTCAAAATAAACTTACAAATAGATTAGACAAGGGGTAACTGGTGTTAGCACAGGGACAGGGTTCCAACAGACATGGGTTCCCGATAGAGGCTCCGACAAGGAGTGGATGAAACAGGCAGTCTTAAGTAAGGCAAGCAATTAACAAGTGCCATCAGGTGTGGATCACATGAGCAAGCAAGTTGACCTAATTATAGGCAGGAAAAGCTGAGTAACACGTACAAGATGATAACAAGTTAGGAGTGTCTGGAAAAAGGGGTGGAGAGCTCGTGTCACAAAGAGACAAAACATAAACACAATAATAAAGCAAGGCCTAAATGAACAAAGGCACCTAAAGAAACTAATAGAATAACACAAAGAGCTACATAGAATTACATAAACAGGCAACTCAAAAACACATTATCCATCCAGAAACAATACCCAGTAAAAATCATCATACAAGACTGAGGAAATACAAGAAATAACCAGAAATAAAGTGAGCGCTTGAACCCGGTAAAACACTGCACTCAGCCTCACGACAGAGGCCCCCCCCCCCAAGGGGTGGATTCAAGATACCCCAGGGTAAACAAAAAAAAGAAGTAAAGAACCTCCCCCCCTTCCAACAGGAACACCAAAATAACCTAATCCGGGAGGACGGTGGAGGAAACAGGCTAGGGGGGAAAACAAAAGACCCGCTCAACACCTACACTCGAGCAAACACCATGCACCTAGGCCTCCTGGACAAGAGAATGACGCAGTTCGAGTGGTCGACAAAAGTCCCAGACCTGGCAGACAACATGGTGGAAAGAGTTGTGTGGCCTACTGGAGAACGTGGGACACCCAGCCCAGCAGCACAGTCTGTCGGGTGGTCTACCAGAGTCCTTTAACCATCTGACCAGATGGGATAGTCCAGGGGACGGCTGCCCAATGAGAAAAACTAGCGGTGAGAAGGGCAGAGACGAAGGGAAACAAAATGGAGATGATGACAAGGCAACGGGAGCCCCAGGGGAAGGAACAGAACCCCCGGTGGCCATAGGAACAGGAAAACCCATGACGGCCTCGGGCGGAGGAGAGTGAACCGTGACAGTCTCGGGCAGAGAAGAGGGAACCACGACGGCCTCAGACAGAGGAGAGAGAACCACGACAGCCTCAGGTAGAAGAGAGGGAGCCACAACAGCCTCGGGCGGGGGAGGGGGAACCACAACAACATCAGGCAGAGGAGGGGGAACCACCACAGTGTCAGGCAGAGGAGGAAGAACTCTGATGAAGTCAGGCAGAGGAGGGGGGACCACAGGCTGGGACATAGCAGTGCCCACAGCGACCCTGAGCTTCAGCAAAGTAGCACCCGTGGTGGCTCTGGGCTGGAGCAAAGCTGCACCTGCGGTGGCTCCGTGCTGGAGCAAAGCTGCACTTGCAGTGGCTCCGGGCTGGAGCAAAGCTGCACCCATAGTGGTCCCTGACTGAAACATGGCTGCACCCACGGTGGTCCCGGACTGGGACATGGCTGCACCCACGGCGACCTCGGACGGAGGAAGAGGACCCACGGCAACCTCGGATGAAGGATGAGGACCCAGGGCAACCTCGGACAAAGGATGAGGACCCACAGTGACCTCGGATGAAGGATGAGGACCTACGGCAACCTCAGATGAAGGATGAGGAACCATGGCAACCTCAGACAAAGGATGAGGACCTGTGGCAACCTCAGATGAAGGGTGAGGACCCACGGTGACCTCGGACAAAGGATGAGGACCCACGGCAACCTCAGGTGAAGGAGGAGGGCGACCATCCGAGGACCCAGACAAGGACTCAAGCAAGGGAGAAGACACAAACACTGGGTTACTACCACCGGTAGCAGTGGAGCCTGGCGAGGAAAGCTCAGGAGCAGCTGACAACTGTGACTGGCTCTCCACACCAAGAGCTAAGTAAGATCTCTCTAATACAATTACTGTGAAAACAAAGAAGAGAACTTGCCGTAGCTCCAGCTCCACTGCCGCCCAGGACTGCAGCAATCCAAGCAGTGTCATATGTGCCTCTACGAGGTGCAGAGAAAAATGAGTCCAAGTGCTGGATGGTGCCGTGTGTATATTAAACAAAGGACAAACAGTTTCAAAAGTGTCAAATACAAAAATGCCAAAATGAAGAGATAACACCTATAATGCCTCAGTGCGGAAAACGGCTCTGGAGGTGAAAACCAGCACTACAGGGAAACACACAGTGAGCAGGAGATGGACTTAAGGTTAGCGCCTCAGAGCCAGGATCTAGAGGAAAAAGCAGCATTTCCATAAACGAACATGAGGATTACATACAACGACGCGGCAAGTAATAAGTGAGCAGGAACAACAAATAGTGGGTGACATAATAACGTGAGTGATGACACCTGACCAGGAGAGCAACAACTAATAGACTCAGCTGAAGGTAATGATGAGGGATGAGGGAGGAGTGGCGCACAGCTTCAGGTTCAGGTTCAGGTTACTTTATTTGTACCCGTAGGTAGATTTGTTTTGCAGTTGGTGACATCCATATTTACAAGCCACAATTACATTCAACATAGACACAAACACAGGCACACATCTTACAAAATAGGTAAATATAAAATATGTACAATATAATTTTTATAGCTTGTTCAACTCTTTGACAGCAGCAGGGACAAAACTGTTTTTGTAGCGCTGGGTTCTACTTTTTGGGACAGCAAACCTCCGTCTGGAGGGAAGAAGCTGAAAGTTGCAGTGCAAAGGGTGGGAGTCATCATTTAAAATCGAGTCGGCCATCCTCTGTACTTGTCTGGTGTACAGGGATGTCAGGCTCAGCTATGACTCACCAAGCAAACGACTGGACCATCTGACTACCTGATCCAAGGATTTCCTCTGTTTCAGTTTTATCTGACCAAACCATGACATTAAAGAAAAGGATAAAACAGATTCAATAAAAGCCCGATAGAACATAATCATTATGGTTCGGTCAATTTGGAAGCGTGCAAGTTTCCTCAAACAATGCAAATTTTGCTGACCCTTTTTGCACACCCTTTCACAGTTCACCTCAAAGTTCAATCCACTATCAATAATCGTCCCAAGATATTTGTACGATTGTACACATTCGGTGGTCTGGCCTTTTAGTATGGTGACTTTGTGCCTGGGAGTTTTCCTCCTAAAGTCAATAATCATATCTTTCGTTTTTGTTGTATTCAGCTGCAGGTAGGAATCCTCACACCAGTGAACAAAGTCATCAACTACTGGGCCGTGGCCACTCTCACCATCCTGGAGGAGACTGACAATGACTGAGTCATCAGCATACTTTATAATGTGTCTGTTGTCATGTCTGCTCCGACACATGTTTGTGTACAGGATGAAGAGTAGTGGTGACAACACACACCCCTGAGGAGAGCCAGTAGAAGAGCACTTTAGGTCAGACAATGTGCCATTGACCCTTACTCTCTGCGTCCTGTTGGTTAAGAAATCCAGAATCCAACCCACCAGATTATTGCTTAAATCAAATTGTTGCAGGAGCCTTTCAACTAAAATATGAGGTTGGATTGTATTAAAGGCAGAAGAAAAGTCCACAAATAAAAGCCTGGCGTGTGTCCCATTAAAATCCAGATGTTTAAAAAGCATGTTAAACAGAGTGACAGTGGCATCCTCCACTCCTCTGTGAGGCCTATAGGCAAACTGCAGAGGATCCAATGCATGTTCAGTCTGCTTTAGGACCTCACATCTGACCAGTTTTTCAAAAATTTTCATTAAAATTGAAGTCAAAGCAACTGGTCTAAAGTCATTTACCGTTTTAGGACAGCTGGATTTTGGAACGGGAACAACCACGGCATCTTTCCAGATCTTAGGCACATGTTGTGTCTGTAAGGACTTATTGAAAATGTAGTGAAATATAGGACTCAGTTCATGTGCACAGGACTTTACCAGGCGTCCACATATATTATCAGGGCCCTGACTTTTGTTCACTTTTACAGCGCGGAACTCCCTTTCAACATCCTGCATCTCAATATTAAAGTGCTGATTGTCTTTGAGTTTCTGTTTCAAATCTTGGATTTCTGTGCTAAAATCAAAGGAGTCAAAACGACCATAAAAACAATTAAGAGCATTAGCCAGCTCTGTGTCTGAACTAAAACCATCTAAAAACACACGATTACTGCGCTCTGTGCTCTGAAGGCCTGCAATTTTTTTCATACTGGCCCAGGCCGAACCAAGTTTATTTGCTGCCATCTTGCTTTCCAATTCTGATTTATAATTCTGTTTTGCTCTTAAAATTTCGGCCTTTAGCTCCTTAGTGGCAACCTGTAGCGCAGAAACAGACCCCTGTTTAAAGGCAAGTGTTTTCCTCTGTAAGCAGGATTTAACTGATTTAGTAACCCATGGTTTGTTGTTGGGATATATTTTGACACGTTTACGTGGAACAAACTTATTTTGACAGTAAGCCATGCATGAGCATGTGAGCTCAGCCAGAGAGTCCAAATCATCCCCGCAGGCCATTATGAACATCTTCCAGTCTGTACAGTCAAAGCATTCCTGGAGGCTGTGCTCTGAATCTTCTGTCCACACATCAATGTCTCTTGTCTCCACCTTGCCTCTTCTGAGAGCAGTTTTATATGTGGGCAGCAAATGAACACAGTTGTGATCTGAGGATCCTAAAGGAGGAAGGGGGAGTGATTTATAGGCCCTCTCTATGGATCCATAGCACAGGTCCAATGTCTTTTTTCACCTGGTTGGGCAGGAGACATACTGATGAAAGTTTTTAAGTGTCTTCTTTAAAGAAACATGGTTAAAATCCCCAAGAATGAAGGTTGCGCCTCTGGAGAAATTGACTCTAGCCGCTGGATCACATCAGAGATGGTGCTGGAGGCGGAGTCAGCGTCTGCCCTCGGATGAATGTACACAGTTGTGATGAAAAGTTGGGGAAACTCTCGAGGCAAATAAAAGGGGCGAAGCGACACAGACAGCAGCTCCACATGGGGTGTACAGATGCGCTCTCTGACCGTGACAGATGTGCAGCACTGCTTATTAATGTATAAACATACTCCGCCCCCCTGACGTTTCCCCGTTACCTCTTCCTGCCGATCCGAGCGCAGCGGCGCTCCAAAGCCGTCAATCCACAGGTCTGCGTCTCGATCATGCGCAGTAAGCCAAGATTCAGTGAAAGCCATGACGCAGCAGTTCTTAAAATCCTTCTGGTAACGTACGTTGCCTTGAATTTCCTCCACCTTGTTTCTCACAGACTGTGCATTCCCAAAAATGATCGAAGGAAGAGGAATGTTACCAAACTGACGTCTCCTAAGGCGCAATTTCACACCTCCACGTCTTCCACGCTTCCTCCTGACGCTTCTCTTTTCACCGCTGTGTCCGTCTCTCAAAATAAAGTCCGGCAGCTGAAATCTGGGCGCAATCAGAGACTCTGCACCAGCTGTGTTAAAGCGCAGCAACACGTCCCTGGAATATTGTATTCTGCCCGCTATTCTGCTCGCCATGGAGCCGAACGCGTTTACCTCAGAGACAAAGAGCCACAGCACAGAAAGCAGTAGTGCGAGATATGACAGGAAATCCATGTTGCAGATACCAGGGAGCTGTTCGCCATATATTCCACCAACGCTCCAGGGCAGAAACGACACAGAGGATTTTCTAAAAACGTAAAAAAGTACAAAAAACACACACACGCACACACGCACTATATCACCAAGCTGCTGGTCGCTGCGTGCGCATGCCTGCTTGACAGGCAGTCCAAACATAACCCCAGAAAACTGCCAGCCAGCTGTCCATCCACGGCATGAATATAAACAAACCAAAAAACAGAACATAATACAAATGAAGCAAACACTGAAACATAAATAGACACATAAAAGGCAGTTACAACTCAAAAAGGGTACATACAGGTGATGAATATATAAGAATATAACAGCAGAGTCCCGAGACTGGGTCTGACAGAACATCGGAATCAGCTTGTGACAAGCAAGGGCATCTCAAGTTTCTCCATCTGGGCATCCTTTCTCAACATGGTCACCTTGGGAGAAGGACAGAAAGAAAAAAATGGAGAAGAATCACCGGCAGTGATGGAGCGTGGCGAGAACTCAGGAGCAGAGGACATCTGCAGCTGATCCTCCCCATCATAAGCCTGACAAGATTTCTCTGAATCTGCGAAAGGATAAACAGAAAAGAGCACTTGCCTGGACTCAAGCTCCACTGCTGTCCAGGACTCCGGTGAACCTGCTGCGACGACCCCAGCAGCAGGTATGGTAATGGGTGCATCTCTGGGACCTCCAGACAAGGTGGCCAACACAAATGGCTCATCCGGCGTGGCAGCTGGAGCTCACCACACTGCTGGCACCAAATCCCGGACAGCTGAAACCAGGGAACATTCCATTGTTGGCACAGGTTTCGGGTCACATGGGGTGCTCTCCTACCGTCCGGATCATGGCTGCGGGGCTAGAACCTGGTTCTCCAGGGCCGCAGGATGGAGCCACCATCGTCCGGTGGCTCCATCCTGAGACCGGCAGACACTCAGGGGAGAATGGAAGAGACCCGAGGGTAGAAGGTGAGGAAATAATAGCAGCAGCAGGTGGTGAGGACTCGGTGAACTGCAATTGCTGAGCTTCGCCACCAGGAATTAGGCAAGAGGATTCATTTTTAGGTAAAGGGGAATGAAAAAACACTTGCCTGAATTCCCAGGGCGTGATGTTTACTACTGTTGTGGGTCCAGACGAGGTCCATCCGGGAACTGTGGAGGTCTTCTGGCAACGAGGGCAAGGCTTCTGTACTCGAGGGCACTTCGCCGTCGGCACAGGCATGGGCTGGACACAGTGCAGAGTGGGAGCAGACTCTGGAGATGTCTGCACCCAGGGACGTTTCCTCATTGGCTCAGGTACAGACAGCAGAGAGCCCCCCCCCCCTCCAGCCTGGGGAGCATGCGTTGAGTGTTGGTAACAGACTCGAGGACAGACGTGAGTTCTGGATGGTTCCACAGGCAGGGGTATGCCTCAATGACATCAGCCACACTGCTAAAAACTCGCAGCAGCTCCTCGGGGGGCGGTCAGCACCAGCATCCAAAATAATGTCCACTACTAATTCGGCCGTGCAACACTCCACCTTGTCTAAGCCAAAAGTGCGAAATTCTGTGCGAGCAGTCATACTGGAAAAAAATTGACTTTTTTGGAAAAAAAAAAAGGTGAAGCGGGGCAAAAAAGGCAAACTCACAGGCCACTGGTGACTTGACTGGCTGCGGTCTTCTGTCATGAATTGCCCCTTGGGGGCAGAGAGGAGACCCATGTGCTGAACTGCTGTTTGTGGTATTTAATAAGAAAAAACACAAAGTCCAAACAGTGCGCAAAATAAACTTACAAATAGATGAGACAATGGGTAATTGGCATTAGCACAGGGACAGGGTTCTAACAGACACGGATTCCTGATTGAGACTCTGGCAAGGAGTGCATAAAACAGGCAGTTTTAACTGTTTGACTGCCTGTAGCGCTCTGTTGCACCATCAGCCCCTAGTAATGAAGGTTTTTTCAAGAAAATATTCAGTTCATATGTCAGAGATTTCCAAAGCTCTAACTTGAAAGTGGTAAGAGATAATGGCTTACTGTCAAATAGAAAGATGTAGAATATGATCCAAAGTTTGAGATACGAGTAAATTTATGCATCTAATCTGCATAATGCGACACAGCCATAACAAATTACATAACTTTTGGTCAAAAATGGACTTTTAGACATATTTACACAAAGAATGATTTTGTGTTTTGTCACTGTTTTTTGTTTTGGGCATTTTGTTATCTTATCTTCAAAGTATATGAACCAGAAAATCAGTACAATGTAAACAAAGACATTCATCATTTAACACTAGCCAGGCGGCTCGCTTGCTTCCTCCTTTTGCAGCATCCAGGTCATTATTTTGTCTTCTCCCTGTCATTTACGCTTTCTCTGCCACATCCAGAACCTGTTATGATTATTCCACCCAAATTTTGCTTTTTATTTTACATTATTTCTGCTGCTGTTTATCTTTTATGATGACACAGAACTGGTGCAATTGTTCTGTTGAGTCACATGGCGGTGGAGTCGATGGCAGGTGAATATCAACCAGCTTTGCCCACCCTCTGTTATAACAAAATGTAGATATTTACCTTCATAAGCTAAATCAAATCAAACTTTATTGTCATATTGCTGTACATACAACTGTAGTGCAGGCAAGATGAAATTGCGTTTCTCTCGGCATCCATATAAGTAGAAGAACCTGATTTAAGACACACTCACACATATCTTCACCCCACCCCCCACCCCCCCCACCCCATCCGTTCACACATCCACATCCCTGAGACATACTTGAAAAAACTAACTATAATATACAAATAATGCACATAATGTCCGTAGGTGCAGTAGTGAATATGAGAGATTCCGGGTCAACTGTTCAGCATCCTAACAGCTTGTGGAACGAAGCTGTTGATCAGTCTGGTGGTTCTGCCTCTGATGCTCTGGAATCGTTTGCCAGATGGCAGAAGTTCAAAGTGTTTATGCAGAGGGTGAGAACGGTCCTTGACAATGCTCAGTGCCCTGCTCCTACAACGGCTCTGTAAAAGTTCTTGGACAGAGGGGAGGGAGACTCCAATTACCCTCTCAGCTCCCTTGTCTATCCTCTGCAGGGCTTTTTTGTCTGACATACTGCAGCTGGAGTACCATGTAGCAATGCAGTACGTCAGAACACTCTCCACCACACCTCTGTAGAAGCTCCTGAGGATGCAGATGGGGAGAGAGGCCTGTTTGAGTTTCCTCAAGAAGTGCAGTCTCTGCTGAGCCCCCTTTCTGATCTCCAAGGAATTCTTGCTCCAGGTCAGGTCCTGCGAGATCTGCACTCCGAGGAACTTGATGTTCTCTTCTCTCTCAACTAAACGGCCGCCGATGCTGAGGGGGACGTGCTCAGGCTGTGACCGCCGGAAGTCGATAATCATCTCCTTTGTTTTGTCCACGTTGAGCACCAGATTGTTCTCCCTGCACCAGCCCTCCAGGTCTCTCACTTCTTCCCTGTACATTGATTCCTCATCCCTCTGAATAAGTCCCACCACCGTGGTGTCATCTGCAAACTTAATAATCTGGTTCCCCTCGTGTCTGGATACAGTCATGTGTCAGAAGTGTAAACAACAGCGGACTGAGTGAATGAATAATCTCTTTTTAGAATTATAGTTGGCAAATTTGGGAGCAAATGCCTTCTCCATCTTGCAATCACACACATCAACATCTGTTTACGATCTCTTCTTGTGTGGTGTCAAGAAGTGAGGTTTTGGGGGGTGACTTGAGGGCCATGACTCCTCCAAGGCAAGAGCTGTAAGTTATATGTGTCTGCCACCGTGTGAGATGGAATACTTAGTACAATTGAGGATTTTTATTACATCACATGACACATCACATGACAGGCACAGAACTGCGCCACAGACAGTGGGGGTGCTATCTGTCCATGAAACCAAGAATGTTAAACGGTTAAGTAAGGCGAGCAATTAATCATAACAAGTGCCATCAGGTGTGGATCACATCAGCGAGTAGGTTGACCTAATTACAGGCAGGAAAAGCTGAGCAACACATACAAGATGATAACAAGATAGGAGTGTCTGGAAAGGGGTGGCGAGCTCATGTCACAAAGAGACAAATTCTAAACACAATAATAAAGCAAGACTTAGTTGAACAAAGGCGCTTAAAGAAACTAGCAGAATAACACTTAGAGCTAGAATTACATAAACAGGCAACTCAAAAATGCATTATACGTCTAGAAACAATACAAAGTAAAACTAGAAAAGTACTCGGAGAGTGCAGACCTCCGCCAAGCGCCACAGTTCCCCCCATACAGTGTTTGTGTGTACGTTTTCAGATTCCTTGACCATGAAAACATATGACTAGCAATTTGATTGACAATGATATGATTAGTGGTTCAGTAGTTCTTCACGAAAATGACATTTTCCGTAATGGCGGCCACAGTTCCCCCCATACAGTGTTTGTGTGTACGTTTTCAGATTCCTTGACCACGAAAACATATGACTAGCAATTGGATTGACAATGATAGGATTAGTGGTTCAGTAATTATTGAGGAAAATGGCATTTTCCGTAATGGCGGCCACAGTTCCCCCCATACAGTGTTTGTGTGTACGTTTTCAGATTCCTTGACTATGAAAACATATGACTAGCAATTGGATTGACAATGATTTGATTAGTGGTTCAGTAGTTATTCACGAAAATGGCATTTTCCGTAATGGCGGTTTTCTTCTGGACGGTGATCCGAATCACCACCAAAATTTAATCAGTTCTTCCTTGTACCATTTCCAACAACGCCTGAAAGTTTCATCGAAATCTGTCCAAAACTTTTTGAGTTATCTTGCTAACCAACAGACAGACAGACAGACAGACAGACAGACAGACAGACCCCGGCAAAAACATTACCTCCTTGGCGGAGGTAATAATAATCACACAAGACTCAGGAAATACAAGAAATAACCAGAAATAAAGTGAGAGCACGTGCCTGGTAAAACACCACGCTTAGCCTCATGACATGTCTGTCATGTGTGTTTGACTCTCCTTCCTCATCAATCAATCATCAAACTTTATTTGTATAGCAGTTTTCAAACATTTTGGATGCTGCGGAAATTGCTTTACATAGAAAAAAACAGTAGACACATTTAGTTACATATGTTTACAAGATACATCCCCACCCCTTCCAACCCTCCCATAAACACACACACACGCACACACACACACACACACACTACCCCCTACTTCTCTTGCACACATACAAAATATAAGAGACATTGCTTGGCATCAAGGCACCATGTGAAGAAGCAACCATCTTGTGGAGCCCCTCCACGCCGGGAATCACACAGCCCATAACCACAGAGTGTGCCACAGAGGCCACCCCAACAAGGACAGGCCGGGGCCCACACAACAGCTGTAGGCAGTGGCATAAAGCCCCCACCCACCCAAGCTAGAGCGACCCACGAGACCAACAACGCTGCAGATGGGCCAAGCAACATCCAGCATGAGTGGCTCCACTGAGGAAACAGTGGAGCTAAAACACATAAAATACAAGATAAAACTAAGAACACATAGCACAAAGGGAACTAAAAACCGATACTTATAAACTGAGCTAAAAACACATCAAAATAAAAAGAGACTAGAAAAGCACTCGGAGAGCGCAGACCTCCTCCAAGAGCAACAGTCCCCCCCAGTATTGTGATTTATACCATAAATATTCTACACTATTTTTTTATTGTTCTTTCTCTGTATCATGTGTTTCTGCATGTCATATATTGGTCAAGAAAACAAAAAAAAATGTTATTTGAACTACATGAATACAATTTATTTAATTTAACAAGAGATACAACATGTACAAGTCTTTAGTTGGAGAATCAGAATCAGAATCAGAATCAGGTTTATTGCCATTGTTCATGTGATACACAAACTAGGAATTTGTCTCGGTGCCATGCTGCAACATTAAAAACATAATGAGAAAAGGGGATAAACTAAAAAACTAAAGGACTAGAAACGTGCAATAAGTGTAGGAAAAATAAGTAATAATAAGTAATAATAATAATAATACTAGTAATAATGAGTAGTACTAGTCAAGGCAGTTTTAAAAAATTAGCATGTAGCAGATAATGTGAAGTACCACATAGTGCAGTCAATAATGCAACAGAAAAACAGTGATGATTGACATGAGTCTGGTTGAGCTGCTGTACATGGTGCACGAGAGTCAAAAGTCACTTAGTGTTCAGCAGTCTGATGGCAGAGGGGAAAAAGCTGTTCATGTGCCGGGAGGTTTTAGTCCGAATGGACCGAAGCCTTCTACCTGAGGGGAGGGGGGCAAACAGCACGTGACCAGGATGTGAAGGATCGGCTATGATCCGGCCAGCACGCCTCCGGGTCCTGGAGATGTACAGGTCCTGGAGAGATGGGAGCTTGCAGCCTATCACCTTCTCAGCAGTGCGCACGACGCGCTGCAGCCTTAGTCTGTCCCAGGCAGTGGCTCCTGCATACCACACAGTTATGGAGGAGGTGAGGATGGACTCGATGATGGCCGTGTAGAACTGCACTAACATCTTGGTGGGTAGCTTGAGCTTCCTCAGCTGCCGCAAAAAGAACATCCTCTGCTGGGCCTTTTTGATGAGGGAGCTGATGGTTGGCTCCCATTTGAGGTCCCGGGTGATGGTGGTGCCCAAGAAGCGGAAGGAATCTGCAATGGTGATGGGAGAGCCTGTGATGGTGAGGGGGGGCAGGGGGGATGTGACTTTCCTGAAGTCCACAATCATCTCCGCTGTCTTCAGAGCATTCAGCTGCAGGTTGTTGTGGCTACACCAGGACACCAGCTGGGCCACCTCTTCCCTGTAGGCGGACTCGTCGCCGTTGGAGATGAGCCCGATGAGGGTGGTGTCGTCCGCAAACTTAATCAGCTTAACAGACTGGTGGGAGGAGGGGCAGGAGTTGGTATAAAGGGAGAAGAGTAGGGGGGAAAGTACACAGCTCTGGGGTGATCCAATGCTGATGCTAACAGAGTCTGAGACAGACTTCCCCAGCCGCACATGCTGTCTCCGGTCCATCAGGAAGTCGGTGATCCACCTGCAGAGGGAGTCAGGCACGTTGAGCAGGGACAGCTTGTCCTGGAGCAGATCGGGGCGGATGGTGTTGAATGCGGAGCTGAAGTCCACAAACAGAATCCTGGCGTAGGTTCCCGGGGAGTCCAGGTGCTGCAGGATGGAGTGGAGGGCCAGGTTGACTGCGTCGTCCACAGACCTGTTAGCACGGTAGGCAAACTGCAGCGGGTCTAGGAGGGGTGTGGTGATGGACTTGAGGTGAGACAGGACCAGGCGCTCAAAGGACTTCATGACTACAGAGGTGAGCGCTACAGGTCTGTAGTCGTTAAGTCCAGTAATCCGTGGCTTCTTGGGAACAGGGATGATGGTGGAGGATTTGAGGCAGAACACATTCATGAAATTTATTCCTAATAATAAGTTCTGGATATTGAAAAGCTACCATTCACATAATTTTTCTAACTTCGTTTCTTTCCAGGAAATTAAAAATATGTACATACAGTATACGTAGTCTAGAATAGAACAATATTAACTCCAATGTGTTGACAGTAAAGCACAAATTACATAGAAACAGGAGGAATAATAATAATATGAACTTGTTGGATAAAAGTACTATTTACAGTCAGAATATTTTAGTCAGTAAAAAACACACATTATTGTACACTGAAGAGGCAGCAATATATATACAAGTAGATGAAGGCATATTTACAAAAAGTCCAGTTGGATAAAACTAAACTGGTGTCTGACTATCAGAAATTACAAGAACAGTTTTACAAAAAATGCAGTTGGCTAAAACTAAACTGGTGTCCGACCATCAGAAGTTACAAGAACAGTTTTTCAAGGAAACTAACAAGTCAAGGCTGAATTACTCACAAGACATTTTCACTATACAAAAAAGAGGTAGAGTTTTTCACAAGTAGATGCAGACTGCATCGTGGTCTGAAAAATAGCAATCTGCAACTCTGATGTGACTATGCTGATTGTTCGGTACATAAACATGGTCCAACAGAGTGCCAAAATCAGTAGTTGGTCCTGTAACTTGTTGTTTGAAACCAAACTGTTCCAACAGCGTCACTATTTGGTGGTGTGGGGACTCAATGAGGTTGATATTAAAGTCGCCCAAGATGACAGATGGCACATTCTTTGGTAATGATGTCAAAACTGTCCTCAGCTTGGTGGTAAATGCTGCTAATGCCATGGATGGAGGTCTGTAAACAGTGACCACATTTAGGAGTGTTGAGGGTGTCTTGACAGCAACAGCAACATATTCCAGGCCAGACACATTGAATTGAAGTTGCTGAGACACCAGATGATTCCTGGCAAGAGCCATTACTCCTCCCCCATGCCCAAGAGCAGCTGGCCTGTCTGCTCTGAACACCTTAGAATCTGGGAGGACTGAGATGACCTGTTGTTGTTGTTTCAGGAACGTTTCAACAAAACAGAAGACATCAACTTCATGAAGAGTGGCATCTGACTGTATGTCTAGCTTGTGTTCCAAGTAAGATCTTACATTGAGTAATCTGATGTTCATCTGTCCATGAGCAGGAGTTGGACTGCTTGATGTGGCTGCAGTTGCTGCTTCTTGTCTCAGCCGCTCCATCTCCCTAACAACTGCAGGATTGACACGGATGGAAGTGGCGTCGAAACCCAACAGAAACAGGCCGTTCAATTTCTTAACGCGGCTCAAGGCAACATAGGCCTGGCCTGGCATGAACGAACCCTTTCCTTCCATGGAGACGACTATCTGGTCCATCGTCTTTCCTTGTACTTTATGGATCGTGCATCCCCATGCCAGTGAGAGTGGAAATTGGGAGCGCTTTGCCTCGACAGATCGCCTTCCCCTTCCAGCAAAAAGGTGTACATCTTGCCTCTTGATTGGCACTGCTTCTGGGTAGGACTATTTGTACTGACTGTTAGCGATGGCCTGCATACCCACATGTCTGCTGTCAAATTTGACGAAAATTGTATGCACACTATTGCCTGAGCTCTCTATTCCCACTACCGTGCCACAGACTCCATTCGCAAGACCATCAGAAACATCAATATTAACAGTGACCATGACTCTGGCGCCAACAGCCACTGAGACTACTTCCCTTAGGCCTCCAGTGTGTGATGGTTTGGTGGAAATTATTACATCTATGAGTCCTGTCTGGACGTCTTTCTTCTGGTTGACAGCTTTAATGTCATAAACTGTGTTGGACAGTTTTTTAAGATGTTCTGCATTGTGCTGATCGACTTCCTTGTTTGTCTTGAAGACATGAAGGGCGTTTGCTGGGTAGCTGTTGTCAGTTTTTGTAACAACTTGGGTCTTGAGCAAGTTTATGTCATCTTGTGTACAGGTCACTGTTCTGACCCTCATCAAAAGTTGTGCAAAGTGCTGGTCGTCCTTTTGCCTCATGCTCTCTGTCAGCTCCATTAATTTGAAATTTTCCTCCCACAGGGATCCATGGAGGCGAGCGTAGCTGTCTGAAGGCAGGCCAAAGACATGGTTTTGGCCAACGGGTTGCAGCTGGTACAAATCTCCAACAGCCAAAAACTCACTCCTCCAAAACGGGAATCCTGGTCAGATGTCCCGCAGATGTCTTGAAGTTGGTGGTGGACATGGTAGAGCAGGTCAGCTCCGACCATAGAGACCTCATCTATGATAAGGAGTTTCAGCTTGCTGAGACGTGATCGGAGCGTGTTGAGCTTCTCACTGCCTGCTGGTTGGTATTGTTTTTGGTTTTTTGGTCCAGAGCTGGTTTTTTGGTTCAGAGCTGAAGCCAAATTTAATATGTGAATTGAAGGACAAATCCTGATCAAAAATAACTCCAAGGTTCCTCACAGAGCTATTAAGAGAAAGAGTAACTGCATCCAAACTGAAAGTTTGATTTGGAAAGGAATTTCTAAGGTTTTTTGGACCAACAAGAATGACTTCAATCTTATCTGAATTTAATAGCAGGAAATTACAAGTCATCCAAGCTTTGATTTCCTTAAGACAGGCTTCTAACTTGGCTAATTGATTACTATCATCTGGCTTCATTGACAGGTATAATTGTGTGTCATCTGTTCAGAGTCCACCTCAGTCAGAACACAAGTGCATGGAGAATGCAAAAAAACGGACTCCCACAAGGCTCAGTTCTAGCTCCAACTCTGTTCAACCTCTACATAAACGACCTGCCTACTACAAAATCCTGCAAATTCATCTATGCAGACGACATCTGTTTGGCATTCCAAGCACCAGACTTTGAACCACTGGAACGGGTGCTCACGGAAGATCTTGCTAAACTGGACCAGTTCTGCAAAATCTGGCGCCTAAAACCAAGCCCAGCAAAAACCGTCTCCAGTGTATTTCATCTCCACAATGCAAAAGCTGCCAGAGAACTAAACATCCACCTGAGCGGACTCAAGCTTAAGCATGCCCCAAATCCAACTTATCTTGGAGTGACCCTTGATAGGACCTTATCCTTCAAGGAACATCTAAAGGGGACGGCTGCTAAGGTGAAAGTACGAAACAACCTGCTCTGCAAGCTCGCTGGTGCAAAATGGGGGGCGGCAGTCTCCACCCTGCGCACCTCAGCACTGGCCCTTTCATACTCTGTAGCAGAATATTGTGCCCCTGTCTGGTCCAGGTCATCTTACACACACCATGTAGACACCCAGCTCAACTCAACCATGAGAACTATAACTGGAACAATCCGCTCAACACCACTCCCCTGGCTCTCTGTACTGTCAAACATAGCCCCTCCACACATCCGGCGAGCAGCATTAACTCAAAGGATGCTCCAAAAAGTTAAGGATTTTCCTCACTTACCAATCTGTGCAGATATCTACACCCCACCCACTGCCCGACTTTCATCCAGACGGCCGATTTGGAAAAACCCTCCCCCAGCTGACTTTACCATCCAGACAGCTTGGCAAGAGGAATGGGAGACCAAGGAGGTCCCAAACAAACAGCTGGTGATAAACCCCAACCAACAGGTCCCGGGCACCAACCTCCCAAGGAGACAGTGGTCTACACTCAATCGCTTCAGGACTGGACATGGCCCCTGCTTGGCCAGCCTTCACAGATGGGGCAGTAGCCCTAGCCCACTGTGTGGAGAGGAGAAAACTATGGAACACATCATAGAGGCTTGCCTGCTCCAAAGACTAGAAGGAGGATTACACACCCTCCATACAGCAAACCAGGAGGCAACTGCTTGGCTTAAGGACTTTGCATTCGCTAAATAAAATCTGCATAACAATGAAAATGTATACAGTGCTTTCTAATAATGTTGCCTAACGGAAGCATATATAAACTAAAAAGAGTAGGGCCTAGCACCGATCCCTGTGGAACTCCATGACTAAGCTTTGAGTTGAAAGAAAACTCATTATTTACATGAACAAACTGGAACCTATCAGATAAATAAGATCTAAACCACTGCAACAAAGTTCCATTAAGTCCAACATAGTGTTCTAATCTATCAAGTAGAATATTATGATCGATAGTATCAAAAGCTGCACTAAGGTCTAAAAGGACAAGTACAGAAACTAGTCCATTATCAGATGCAATGAGGAGGTCGTTAGTGACCTTCGCTAAGGCTGTTTCAGTACTATGATGGATTCTAAACCCAGATTGAAACTCTTCAAGTAAACCATTTCCCTGCAGGTGGTCAAATAATTGCGTAGCAACAATTCTTTCTAAGATTTTTGAAATGAAAGGGAGATTAGAGATTGGTCTATAGTTAGCTAAAGCTCCTGGATCTAGTGTTGGCTTTTTGAGTAAGGGTTTAATTACAGCCGTTTTAAAAGCCTGCGGTACATGGCCTAAAGTTAACGAAGAATTGATTATATGAAGTATAAAGCTACCAATAAGTGGGAAGACTTCTTTAAATAACCTGGTAGGAATAGGGTCTAAAAGACAAGTTGAAGGTTTGGATGAGGAAACTATTTTGTCTAACTCACAAAGGTCGATTGGAGTAAACTCATCAAGACAGACATCAATAGAAGGAGTTGTAGTAGTTACAGTATTTAAGTTAACTGTGGGAAGAATCTGATTGATTTTATCTTTGATGGATGAAATTTTATTATTGAAAAAGTTCATAAAGTCCTGACTAGTAAGCTCTAAGGGAATGCTAGGATTGACAGAGTCCTGACATCTTTGTCAACCTGGCTACAGTACTGAAAAGAAACCTGGGATTATTCTTATTCTCTTCTATTAATGCAGAGTAATAACTCGTTCTAGCTTTTCTAAGAGATTTTTTATAAATTAAAAGATGATTTCTCCAAGCTAAATAGATTTCATCTAAATTAGTAGAGCCCTATTTTCTTTCTAATTGACGAGTCTTCTGTTTTAAGCTACGAGTTTCTGTGTTGAACCAAGGAGTTAGAAATCTCTGATTAGACTTTTTCTTTTTTAAGGGGGCCACCAAGTCTAGAGCCTGATGCAGAGAAGCTGAAACACTATCCACCATGTTATCAATTACAGAAGAAGCAAGCTGTCTATAGCTTATTTCCGTTGTGTTGACACATGGCATAGAGGAAACAATCTGCATAAATTTGGAAACAGCATCATCTGAGAGGCATCTACTGTGATAATATTTTTCTTTAGGAGCCAAATAGTCAGAAATAGTAAAATCAAAGGTTAACAGACAATGGTCTGACAGTACAGGGTTATGAGGAGCCACTACAAGATTTTCTATTTCTATGCCATATGTCAGAACAAGGTCCAATGTATGGTGGATGTAATGAGTAGAATTTCCTGCTTTCTGAGAAAACCCAATCGAGTCTAATATTGAATTAAAGGCCACATTAAGGCAGTCACTATCTACATCCACATGTATATTAAAGTCCCCTACTATAATTATTCTATCAGATTTCAGCACTAAATCAGCTAAGAAATCAGCAAATTCGGATAAAAATTCTGTGTAGGTTGATGGGGGACGATAAACTATGGCAAATAAAATTGGGTTTAACCTAAAGTTGCTAAAGTGCCCAATACTGAGGACCAGGCCCTCAAAGGAATTATAACATGTTTTTTGCTTTACATTAACTAGTAATTTGGAATGGTAAATTGTTGCTACTCCTCCTCCACGACCAGAACTTCTGGGATTTTGACAGTTTAAATAACCAGAGGGAGTTGATTCATTTAAACCAACATAATTTTCTTGCCCTAACCAAGTCTCTGTAAGGGAAATTAAATCAATCTGATGATCAATTAACAGATCATGGACTAACAGAGACTTGGGAGTTAGAGACCTAATATTTAATAAACCACATTTAATTTTTAAATTATGAGGAGGAACAGAGGCCAAATCATTCAATTTAGAGGCTTTATGTTTAATTTGAGTTTTACCAATATTTTGCTTTATCACTTTGGGATGCTTATACATTATATTTTTATTTACTTTGGAGGGAGCAGACAACGATTCTCTGATGGGGAAGACAGGGGCTAAGCTGAGGGGTGGTGGATGAAGAGGAGCTGCAGAGAGGCGTGTAAGACTGCGACTCTGCTTCCTGGTCCCAACTCTGAGTAGTCAGGGTTTTGGAAATTTGGATAAAAAAGATGCCAGATTGTTAGATAAATGAGAAGCACCATCCAAAGTGGGATGAATGCTGTCTCATCTCATAAGACCAGGTTTTCCCCAAAAAGAGCTCCAATTGTCAATGTAGCCCACGTCATTTTTAGGACACCACACAGACAGCCAGCGGTTCAGGGATGACGAGCGGCTAAACATGTCATCACTGGTCAGATTGGGGAGGGGCCCAGAGAATACTACAGTGGCAGACATCGTTTTTGCGATTCTACATTAAGTTTCGTGACTTCCGACTGCCGGAGACGGATGTCATTAATGCCGGCGTGAATAACAATTGTGGAATATTTACAGTTACTTTTAGCCAGCATTTTCAAATTTGACTCGATGCCGCCTGCTCTGGCCCCAGGAATGCATTTGACTATGGCCGCTGGAGTCTCTAGGTTCATGTTTCTGACTACAGAGTCGCCAATGATCAGAGTTTTTTCCTCAGCGGGTGTGTCGCTGAGCGGGGAAAAACGATTAGAAACGTGAACAGGTTGGTGGTGAACCGGGGCTTTGTGACTAGGCTTCCTTCTCACCGTCACCCACCCAGTCTCCTCGCTGCTGAGGAGAGCCGAGGGACCGCTGACAGTGGGGCCTAAGCTAGCTAGCTCTGCTGCAGCTAATGGGCGTCCGTCAAGATATATATATAGCATATATATCCGTGTATATATATATATATTTTATAGTAATATGTACATATGTATATTAGCTGCTCTTGCTTGCTTGTTTTTTTTCTTGCCTTCTGATTGTTGCTCTGAGTGTTGCTATCCCTGTGCTGTTGCAATCCTGGAATTTCCCCGTTGTGGGACTAATAAAGGCTTATCTTATCTTATCTTATCTTAAGATTAACTGGCGCAGACGGTGTTTCAATGCAGCGGAGCCGGGATTCCAAATCAGACAACCTCGCCTCGAGCGCCTCAAAAAGACAACATTTATTACATTTACCGTTATCACTAAAAGAGGCAGAGGTGTAGCTAAACATCTGACAGAGAGAGCACACCAGAGGAGGAGAGAAAAGAGAGCTAGTAGCCATAGCTAGTGGCTGGAGAGCAACCACACAGGCAGACAGCAAAACAGGAAGTGACGATATGTTACCACAAGGAAGTGACGATCCTTCCAATCCAAGGTTCAAGGTTATCATGTCAGACGGGAGTCAGACTCGATCTCTGTTTTTAAGAATAGGGCTAAAACCTACCTTTTTGATATAGCCTACAATTAGGGAGGGATCATGTGTTTCTGAACCCTCCCTTAGTTATGCTGCTAATAGGTTTAGTCAGCCGGGGGACCTCCAGTAATGCACTGGGCCTCACTCCTTTCCTCACTCTCTATGAAATTTTTTTTTTTTTGCTGGTCATTAACATTTGTTTGCTCTCTCCCATAGATTGAGTCCCCATCGTGCTGTTTGCTCTCTACATGTCTGTTCTTTTCTTCTTCTCTATCCCCTCACCCCCCAGCCAGTCGCAGCAGATGACTGCCCCTCCCTGAGCCTGGTTCTGCTGGAGGTTTCTTCCTGTTAAAAGGGAGTTTTTCCTCTCCACCATCGCCAAGTGCTTGCTCACAGGGGATCGCCTGATTGCTGGGGTCTTTCTGCAACTGTGGGGGTTCCCCCCTACAGTTGATAGTGCTATGAGATGACTGTTGTTGTGAAATGGTGCTATATAAATAAAGTTGAATTGAATTGAATTGAATTGAATGAATGAAGTGTCATACCCTCAATGCCAAATGCTGCTGTCCCAGTGAAGACAGTGAGCAATACTGGAAGCTCATCTGGATCAAAGTGTCCTGACAGAGGTTTGAGAAGTTTCATGGTTGCATCGTGAACTAGTTTGATCACGTGACTCTTCCCAACTCCTCCGGGCCCACTCAAGAAGACTTTGAACTGCGGCATGGGGCAGTCATGTTTCAAGGTGAAGATTGCATCTTTACACCACTTTCGGTGAAACATCACTACTTCCAGTTGTTTGGTGTTTAGAGACCTCATCATGGCCCTGTACTCCTGAGGGCTCATGAGGACCTTGCTCAGCTCAGATGTAAAACGTTCATGAAGCTCAGAGTGGTTGCTCGATAAAGCTTCTGGAGCAAGGTCAACATTCTGTAGTTGGTCTTCATCAGGGACCTGTCTTTCATGGACCATTCTATCATCTTGTTGCTGTGCTTGTTGGAATTCAGCATTGGGAACTAGATCATCCCAGGCGTCTTGTGGAGGACCCATCCTCTGCAAATCGTCATATGCTCTGTCCAGCTCTTCAGCATTGACACTGTATTTGGCCTCATTAGCATGGACAGTGTCCTTGACGCTTTCGTAATGTTCTGTGTAGGAGGCAAAGTCACCTTTCAGGTCTTCCACTTCATCTCGCCAGGGAAAGTATAGCATAAGGAGGTTCCTGCACCGATCTTCACCCTCTTTCTTTTCCTTGTGGAACCTTATGACGCACTGGCGCTTGCGCTTCTTCATGAATCCCAGGCCATTGCGCAAAGTGATGGTAGTTGGCAGTACGTTGGAATGGCCCTCATCGTGTGATACACCTTCATCATTGTCATCACTGCCCTCTAGCACATCTGGCATGTGGTCAGCTGAGTCTTCTGGACCGTCTGTGTATCCTGTTGTATATGTGGCTGAAAACTCTGCCAGAGACATATTTTTGAGCTGATCAGGCCTGGCAGCATACCGGTCCAGCGGTGACGTGCAAAAAATGTCCTCATTGTAGGGAGCTTGAAATAAGGAAGCAAAGTGATTTTATAAATCAGGTTTATTGTTGGCTTCCAGTCCCTAACATGTCTCATCTCAATGCAGAAGCAGAAAAGAGGCTGAGCGCAGTCAGACCTTCATACTTATACATCACATAACAAAAGCCGACATCACACATCCGTGTTATCTCCTTCCATTGTCCTCTCTCTCCTCCACCTGACCCTGGGGGGTCAGGAAGTCCATTCCGGTCTCCACCGCTGCATCTCCGTCCGCTCGTTGATCTTTGCCAGTGGTCGAGACCTATTGTCCTGCTCTGAGACGTGAGGTCATTCCACATATGCAATCTCTAAACATTCCTTTTGTGTCTATACATATGTAGGTATGGATATATGAACAATATAAGCCACAGCCCCCCCCCCAAAACGTCTAAGAAAAGGACAATAAAATTAAGTTCACAGCCTAAGGTAACATCCATGACATATTATACCGTTATTCACATCAACAGGAAAAGAGGAAAAATATCCTCAGCAGCCATGCCAACCTTCAAGCTATACGGCATGATCATGTTAAAAATTCAGTGATAACAGCAACAGTATAGTTTATGTCATACTGTATGTCAGCCCTAAAACTGCAACGGCAAAATTCGACAGCATAGCTTACAACCCCTTGTCAATTTTACATCAGTCTATGTGTCGTCTGGGTTTCAATCTTCTCCCAAATCTGCTGTACACCCGCTTCGGCGTCCTGGCGGGGCCATCCTGTAAGGAATCTGCAGCTTGGGGAGAAGAGTGGTTATTTGGTCCCTGCGGGGGGGTTGAGGTGTGTCTCTTGGGGGGTCTACCCCGTCGAGGTGCTCTCGCCACCCGTGCAGGTTCGTCGCTCAACATGAAGGCAGGTTTAAGTCTGTCAATGCTGACTGTTTCTTTTCTGTCCCCTAAATCAAGCACAAAATGCTTATCACCAGGTTCCAGCACTCTATATGGTCCATCATATGGTGGGCGGAGGGTTGGTTTTAAAGCTTCGTGCCTAACAAAAACGAACTCGGTGTTTTTCAAAGCTTGGGGAACAAAAACCCGCAGAAAAGAGTGATGTATGGGTCCGGGGAGCGTGTCTGGTCCCGTGTTGCTTAGGGACCTCAGGGCTGGGAGGCGCCCGGGCTCTGGATGTTCTGGTAAGAACTCACCCGGGAGCCTGAGAGGTTGTGCAAAGACTAATTCTGCCGGGGAGGCGTCTAGATCCTCCTTAGGCGCAGAACGCAACCCTAATAAAACCCAGGGAAGTTTGTTTACCCAATCTGCATTCGTCAGTGAGGCCCTGAGGGCGGCCTTTAAAGACCTATGAAAATGCTCGCATAAACTGTTAGCCTGAGCGTGATACGCAGTGGTGCGATGAATTGTCGCTCCTAAGCTGCTGGCCATGGCTGACCAAAGCTCTGAGACAAATTGAGGTCCCCTATCGGACGTGATGTCCGACGGAACGCTGAAACGCGCCACCCAGGTCGTGAAAAAAATGCGAGCGACTTCCGCGGCCGTGGTTGACGCCAGCGGGACCGCTTCTGGCCAGCGTGACCGCTTCTGGCCAGCGTGTGGTTCGGTCAACCATTGTTAAAAGGTGTGTGAACCCCTGGGACGACGGTAGAGGGCCTACGAGGTTGACGTGCACGTGGTCAAACTTCCTGGCCGGGATCCGGAAGGGTTCCAGAGGGGCTTTTGTGTGCTTGTGAATTTTGGCGCGTTGGCAAGACAAGCAAGTTCTCGCCCACTCCTTTATGTTTTTACTCAGGCCTAGCCAAACAAACTTCTCCGCAACCATTTTCACCGAGGCGCGCACCCCTGGGTGTGCGAGGGAGTGCACCGAGTCAAAAACGCGGCGGCGCCACGCGGCTGGGACTACTGGGCGAGGTCGACCGGTTGACACGTCGCAGATTAGGAGGGGCACACCGTCACGTAAACCCCTTTCCTCCAGCCTTAACCCTGTTGGTCCAGACTGGAGCGTGCGCACGTCCGCGTCACTGTTTTGTTCTGCTGCCATGGCCGCGTAATCTATCCCTACGTGAATTGGGGCCGCGTACACGTCCGCGTTGGCCATGTGCTCTGCGGCTGCGGTAGTATAATCTGCTTCCGCGTGCCCTGACGATGTCATGGCGCGGGAGAGGCAATCTGCCACCAAATTAAGTTTGCCTGCTACGTGTCGAATGTTTGTGGTAAACTCCGAAATTGCAGCCAGCTGCCTTTGTTGCCGGCCCGACCACGGTTCTGAAATTTTTGACATCGCAAAAGTGAGTGGTTTGTGGTCGACAAAAGCCGTGAAGCGCCGCCCTTCCAGCCAGAACTGGAAATGGCGGATGGATAAATGAAGCGCTAGCAGCTCTCTGTCAAAAGTGCTGTATTTGGGCTTGGTTTCGTTTAAAGATTTGCTAAGAAATGCTAGCGGTTGCCAAGGTCCGTCAACATGTTGTTCCACGACCGCCCCTATGGCCAGGTTTGAAGCGTCTGTGGTAAGCGCTATGCGGGCCGAGGGGTCGGGGTGGACCAACAATGCGGCATCCGCTAGTGCTCTTTTTACTTCCGCGAACGCGCGTTCCCGCTCCGGGGACCATTCAACTGCATTGGAGGGCTTTTGCTTTCTGAACGCGGCATATAGGGGCTGCATGAGTTGAGCTGCGCGGGGGAGGAAACGGTTGTAAAAATTTACCATTCCTAAAAATTCCTGCAGCGATCTGACCGTTTGTGGTCGGGGGAAATTTGCTACTGCGCGCACTTTGTCCGGTAATGGAACTGCCCCTTCTGGTGAAACTCTGTGTCCCAAAAAATCAATCTGTGACACGCCGAATCGGCATTTGGCCGGGTTAATTATTAACCCGTGCTCTTCCAGCCTCTGAAAAACCGTAGTGGGGTGTTGTTCGTGTTCTTTCTCAGATGTGCTGGCTACCAGAATATCGTCGAGGTAGATGAACACAAAAGGGAGGTCGCGAAACACAGCATCCATCATAAGCTGAAAAGTTTGTGTAGCGCCTTTGAGGCCAAAAGGCATTCGCAAAAATTCAAAAAGACCAAAAGGGGTTATTACGGCCGTTTTAGGGACGTCTTCAGGTCTGACCGGAACTTGGTGGTAGCTGCGGACCAGGTCTATTTTAGAAAAAATGCGCGCACCCGCCAGATGTCGTGAAAAATCCTGAATGTGAGGGATTGGGTAGCGGTCATGTGCTGTAGCATTGTTTAATCTGCGATAATCACCGCAAGGTCTCCAGGAACCGTCGGTTTTCGGGACCATATGCAGTGGCGAGGCCCATGGGCTTTTCGAGCGCCGAATAATGCCCAGTTTTTCCAGGCTGGCGAACTCGTCGCGTGCTATGGCAAGCTTGGTCGCGTCTAAGCGCCGAGCTTTAGCGAACACAGGTGGGCCCGTTGTGGGAATGAAGTGTTTCACCCCGTGTTTCGCTATTGTTGCCGAAAATTTGGGAACTGTGAGTGCTGGAAATTGGGTGAGGAGTTGGTCAAACTTACCTCCTGCTGTGGCGACGCTGGCCTGCACGGGTGGTGGGGATACTCGAGCTGAACAGGGGATAGAAGCAAAGTGAAAAAGAAGTGCATTGATTAAGCGTCTGTTTGCAAGATCGACTAACAACCCATGTGCACATAAGAAATCAGCGCCCAACAAGTTAAAACTCACCGCCGCTATAGTAAAGGTCCACCTATAGTTGCGGCCGTGTATGGACAGAGGCAGGGTTCTTTCACCAAAAGTGTTGATGATGGAGCCGTTAGCTGCCGTCGCTCCGTTTCCATGGGGTTCCGTTGCCCGGTCTGCGTAGGACGGAGTGATGAAGCTCACCTGAGCTCCGGTGTCAATGAGGAACTGTCTCCCGGAGCGTCCGTCAGTCACGTAGAGCAGCTTGTTTGTCTCGCCGAGAGCCGTAGCTGCTAGCGGTTCCCGGCTTTGAAGTTTCCTGAGCTCTTGAAACTGCAGGGGGGGGCACGCATTTGTATGCCCTCTCGGCGAAATGTCGATGGTAGTAGCAGAGGTCGTCTCGTTTGTTGCGCCTTGGTCGCGTCGCTGCCATGGTGGGCGGGTTCTGCTCCATCGCCTCTGATTCCCCGATGCTCTGGGCTTCCACGCCGAGATCTGCCGATGCTGCTGTGGCCATCTGCTCGCCGCAGGAGTTGATGAGCCGCTGCGCTTCTCGGGCAAGCGCGCGGAAGTCCTGCTGGGTCTTACATTGCATGTTGGCCAGGATCCCTCTCATGTGCGTCGGCAGAGTGCTGAGGAAGATGTGTTGGAAAAGGAAGTTGTCGTTGTCTGCCTCCCTCAGCTGCAGCATGTCTTCCATGAGGGCCATCGGTCTGCGCCCCCCGTGGCCGTAAATCGCCAGTATCCTCCCGGCCCTTTCCTCGGCCGAGGGGACGAAACTCTCGATGAGGGTCGCCTTCAGTTCCTTATACTTGTCGTTGGCGGGCAGCTGCTGTATCATGCTACGCGCGCATTGTGCTGTGGCGGCATCGAGTCTGGCGACGATGTGGTAGAATTTGGTTTCGTCAGCCGTCACCCCTGCGAGTGCAAACTGAGCCTCAGCCTGCTTGAACCACGAGTTTGGGTCGTTCTGCCAGAACTCTGGGAGTTTGACGGCGACGGCACTTGCTTGGGCTGCCTCCGACGAGTCTGCAGCGCGAGAACGTCTTTCCTCCGTTCTCACGATAGGGTTGGGGACGGCGCTTGCTTGGGCCGTCTCCGACGAGTCTGCTGTGGGGGAACGCCTTTCATCCGTTCCCATGTCAGGGTTGGCGACGGCGCTTGTCTGGGTCGCCTCTGACGAGCCTGTAGCGGGAGAACGTCTTTCGTCCATTCTCACGTCTGGTCACCAATGTAGGGAGCCTGAAATAAGGAAGCGAAGTGATTTTATAAATGAGGTTTATTGTCGGCTTCCAGTCCCTAACATGTCTCATCTCAATGCAGAAGCAGAAAAGAGGCTGAGCGCAGTCAGACCTTCATACTTATACATCACATAACAAAAGCTGACATCACACATCCGTGTTATCTCCTTCCATTGTCCCCTCTCTCCTCCACCTGACCCTGGGGGGTCAGGAAGTCCATTCCGGTCTCCACCGCTGCATCTCCGTCCGCTCGTTGATCTCTGCCGGTGGTCAAGACCTATTGTCCTGCTCTGAGACGTGAGGTCATTCCACATATGCAATCTCTAAACATTCCTCTTGTGTCTATACATATGTAGGTATGGATATATGAACAATATAAGCCACACTCATCATCATTGTCCATCTCTTGCAGGACCCTTTGCGGTTTCAACACAGACACTTGTTTGTCTTGAGGCGCTGTGTTTACAAACACCACCTTTCTGCTGGCCCTCTTCAGTGGCAGTGAGAGAATGTGGTAAGCAGCCTCCTGGGCACTGACCTCCCTGTTGTCCAGGAAAGCTGACCCCACCTTTCTGAGTTTAGATTTCAGGTCTTCTGCCCTGCTTTCTTCTGCCACCTTCTTCAGGAGTTCGCTCATGGCCCTCTCACTTTTCATCATGTAGCTGGTGATATACATGATGCAAGAGTATGGGTCCATGATGAACTGGAGGTCCATGTTTGCACGCCATGTTTGCAGGATCTTGGGGTTATATTGGTTGATCCATCTTTCAGAGGGTTGACGCTTCAGCACGACTTGCTTCCCAGATTTCATGATTTTAACCAGCTCCTGGTATACCTGTGGCTGCACTTCAGCTTTACTCAGCATATTGTCGATGGAAATGTCCTCAGGAAGATCTTTGTTTTCCATGACTTCGGATACTCGTTTGAAAGTTTCTGTTTTGCTCTTGATGAGACGCTCAAAATCATCTGCATCAGGCTGTCGAGCGATGACAGTTTCAACAGAGGGATAATGTGGAAAGCGAAATCTGCAGGATCCTCCTCTTGTGCATGTAGCATTGTGCACATGTTTCTGGAGAGAAAGGACAAGGTCCCGCAAGTTGCTGTCTTCTTCTCCCGGTATGGCGCATGTTTGGTGCAGGTCAATGAATGAGGCAATTTCCTCGTCACTGTTTACATCCAGTTTTGGTGCATCCTTGATCCACAAGATCGTGTGGGCATGTGGCGAACCTCTGGCCTGAAACTCGATGCGAATCTTGTAGTCAGCCACTTCACCAATGGAATGTGCCTTTCCACCAATGAACTCTTTAAAGAAGGTGTCCAAGCGGTGTGTGAACTGGCGAGCAGCAGTTACGGGATTGGACCTAAGCCACCTGCACTTTTCTTCCCATGGCATAGACTTGACATCATCAGCTGTCAGATGTTTACCATATTGATGAGCTATGCTCTTGATCACTTCTGGCCACTGCATGTCGGCTGCTGATAGAGTGAGGAACCATGTGGGAATTCCCAGTTGGCGGACCATGGCCAGTAGGTCTAGCAAAACTGTATTCCAGTATGCTGGGGAGCCCCGGATGTTTTTCATGAATTTGAAGGCAGTGTCAGTGCGTAGCATGGCCTGAACGTTGTCTGAACTTTTCATGAGCCCAGCGTTGATCTTGCGGTTTTGAAAGGTTTGACCTCTGGTCTGCCTCATAGAAATTTGAATGTCATCACTGACTTGTTTAGCTTCTACTGCATATTGGGCTGCGAGCAGGTAATCAATGTCACTGGCAAATCTGCCATCTGCGTTCAGCAGCCTCTGGTTGAAGTATTTTCTTGCCGTAATTTTCTTCTGTCTGTCCTTAGACAAACCTCATCGGCCAAATGGATATTTTGACGGATTAGCTAGTTCCTCAAAGTTCTTGTCTGTCAGGAATGGACAGGGTTTCTGATGCTCCCCTGGTGCCAAACAAAATGTGTCGTCTTGATCGGCTACCTGTTCTGGCTGCAGCAGTGTATCGTAGGGGATGCCACGCAGTTTACTTGTCTGTTCAAAATGAATTTGGTCTTCTTCATCCTCCAGCGCTTGCTTTTTCACTCTGGCTTCAGTTTCCTGTCTGGTTTCACTGCCCACATTGTCCAGCGCCATATAGTGATCCTGGCCCATAAATCCAATTGTTATGGTGCAGTCACTTCTCCGTTGTAGCGGATGAACATTGTGTGGCCATTCTGGAGTTATTGTTTTAAGACTTCAATGTTCAGATTGAGCATATCTGCAACTTCTTGAACTGCAAGGTTGTCTGCCCAGGCGCCATTTCTCAAACCGTCAATGTATATGTCATACTGTCTTTTCTGTTGCTGACTAACGGTTTTACATAGAGGTGACTGGTGTGGGCTGTTGTCAATTTGCAGGAAGTTGCTATAGTACTTCTTGAAGGGCGTGGTCTCCAGATAATCAATTAATTTTTGCCGTATATCAGGCCCACTGATGTTCTGTACTCCAACTGAACCTAGGGAAGCTGACACAGCATGGAAGAAACAGTCTCCATCCCCAGGGACGTCCTTAATCTGCAAGCTGCGCCTTCTTGCTACATGAACCAGAATGAGGTAGTCATTTCCTGTGGGCAGAGGTGATGAAGGAGCTGGTGCTGGCACCTCGTCAACTTCCATGTCTTCGTGAAAGGCTTTGGAAATTGCTTCCCACAACTCTGGATCGTCAGCTTCCCACCTGTTTGTAAATATTATATTTATAAAAATGTAAAACAAATTACTGAATGAACAATCTGAAAAAGACATACATATACATGTATATACAAATCAAGATTTGCCATTAAATTATAATAAATAGGGAAAATTATATCAGTGGAGTCATCTGTGAGGAGGATATTGAAATGCTCTGTCATGACTTGTTAAAGTGTGAAGATTTTAAGATGGCATGGGTAAATATTTTCAGATGCTTTCAGAATATTGCAAATATACAGATGCATATAATCCAAAAAGAAATATTAGGGATTTCATGTATAAACATGGATTCATACAATATGATGATCCTTTTAGACAAGTGACATATTAAAAAAATGTGTAAAGATGCTATTAAAACGATCTGAAAATATATGGAAATTGCAGTGGCCATGGCTAATCAAATACTTGTACAATAAATTTATAGAAAATAATAAATACTTTTGATGGGACTCACCTGTCTTCCCAGTCCAGACATATATGCACGTCCTTATACAGAGGGTTGTTCTGTTTTAGCCAGGTGAGCGCCTCCATCACTCTTTTTGGACGAATGTACTCATGCATGTAGTGTCCTTTGTAACTCAACTTCCGCTTTAGCTTGAGGGCGACAACTTCTGCTGTATCTGGAAGTCTTGGCAGCAAGGACACTACTGGCTGCAGCTTACATGGCACATTCACTGCACTTCCGTGGATGGCCTTTTGTCCTCCTTTTGGTAGGCCCACGAGCTTCATAAATGGTATCCTCTGGCTGATCAGTCTGAGCTCTAGAGGCCTCAGATCAATTAATGCTGGTGGTATGTCATCAAGGGCCAAATCATTCACCCATGACTGTGTGGGTATTTTTCCACGCTTCATTGATCCGTGACATGTATTGCATACCCAGGATTTGTTGTGGGTTACAAGCTGACTACCTGATTTGATGATTCTATCAATGGCTTCGTTTGTCTTATATTTCTCAGCTTTCATTTCTACAACTGAAGATCGGTAATGCAGCCTGTGGCAAGAAGAGCAGGCATAAATGGGTCCTTCCTCTATTTTAGACATAAAGACAGCAGCGCATTCGTCTACAGTCATATTTGTTGTCTTCTGTGCTCTGTGAAACTGGGACCTGCTTTTCTCTTTCTCCCGCCTAGTGTCAGCAGCCTGTGGGCTCTCATCCTGTCTATGCTGCCGTGTACTGTCTCTGTCTTTAGCACGGCGAGAAGCAGCAGCCTGTGGGCTCTCATCCTGTCTATGCTGCATTTTAGCGGCTCTGTCATAAGCTTGACGAGCTTCAGTAGCATCTGGGGATAGCCCTTGTCTGAGTCGCTGCATTTCTTCTTTCGCTGCAGCACGGTGATTCTTAACATCCTCTGTGTTAGCTCTCTGCCTTTTCTTTCTCATGCACTCTGCACTGTGTTGCCTTCTCTGTTTCACACTTTTACACTTTGAACGAGGCATGACTGGCAATATGGAGCAGATCTTCTTTAAAAAAAAAAAAAACATAACCTCCTGGCAGAGGTAATAAGAAAAAAAATCAATTAAAAAAATAAAAAATAAAACTAAGGTTGATGAGCTTCAATAGCATGTGGGGATAGGACTTGCCTGAGTCGCTGCATTTCTTCTGTCGCTGCTGCACGGCGATTGTTAGCATCCTCTGTGTTAGCTCCCTGCCTTTTTCTTTCTCATGCAGTCTGCACTGTGTTGCCTTCTGTGTTTCACACTTTTACACTTTGAACAAGGCATGACTGGCAATATCGAGCAGATCTTCTTTTTTTAAAAAAAAAAACCCTAACGTCCTTGCGGAGGTAATAAGAAAAAAAATCAATTAAAAAAAATAGCGCCTGAGTCGTTGCATTTCTTGTGTCGCTGCACTTTGAGCGAGGCATGACTGGCAATATCGAGCAGATCTTCTTTGAAAAAAACCCCCAACCTAACCTCCGCCCTATGTCACAATGTTAAAGAATCCTTTAAAAAATTCCTGTATCACGGTGATTGTCCACATCGTCTGTGTTATCTACCTGCCTTTTTTTTCTTTTCTTTGTCATGCACTCTGCACTCTGTTGCCTTCTGTGTTTCACACTTTTAGACTTTGAGCGAGGCATGACTGGCAATATCGAGGAGACGCCCTATGTCACAATGTTAAAGAATCCTTTTAAAAATTCCTGTATCCAGATGGTGATCCGTATCATCCCCAAAATTTAATCAGTTCTTCCTTGTACCATTTGCAGCAACGCCTGAAAGTTTCATCGAAATCCGTCCAAAACTTTTTGAGTTATCTTGCTAACCAACAGACAAACAGACAAACAGACAGACAAACAGACAAACAGACAAACCCTGGCAAAAACATAACCTCCTGGCCTGCGGCCTGGCGGAGGTAATGAGAAAATCTAAAAGCAAATGGAGCTAAGAAGAATGTTAAACAATGGAACATAAATGACTACTTCAATAACACAGGTCTACACCAAATTCATTGTCTAAGTTTTTTTTTTTTTAGCTGATTTAGGACAATTTTGATGTGCTGAATCCAAAAATCACATTGGTTTTGCTCAACCAGGTCAACTTTTTGAACTATGGCCACATGTTTTCTTACGTTTTTGTTTACATGTACAGGTATTTTCGCCTTATATGATGCAAAATTCTTTTTTATTTCTTGAAATTCTCTGAATTTTGAACAATGGTGACATAACATTCAATTTACATGTACTTACCTTTATTTATTTAGTGAATGCAAAGTCCTCAAGCCAAGCAGTTGCCTCCTGGTTTGCTGTATGGAGGGTGTGTAATCCTCCTTCCAGTCTTTGGAGCGGGCAAGCCTCTATGATGTGTTCCATTGTTTGCTCTTCTCCAGATGCGCACAGTGGGCTAGGGCTACTGCCCCATCTGTGAAGGCTGGCCAAGCAGGGGCCATGTCCAGTCCTGAAGCGATTGAGTGTAGACCACTGTCTCCTTGGGAGGTTTGTGTCCGGGACCGGTTGGTTGGGATTTGTCACCAGGTGTTTGTTTGGGACCTCCTTGGTCTCCCATTCCTCTTGCCAAGCTGTCTGGATGGTGAAGTCAGCTGGGGGAGGGTTTTTCCAAATCGGCCGTCTGGATGGAAGTTGGGCAGTGGGTGGGGTGTAGATATCTGCACAGATTGGTAAGTGAGGAGAATCTTTGGCTTTTTGAAGCATCCTTTGAGTTAGTGCTGCTTGCCGGATGTGTGTGTGGGGGCTATGTTTGACAGTACAGGGAGCCAGGGGAGTGGTGTTGAGCGGATTGTCCCAGTTATGGTTCTCATGGTTGTGTTGAGCTGGGTGTCTACATGGTGTGTGTAGGATGACCTGGACCAGACAGGGGCACAATATTCTGCTACAGAGTATGAAAGGGCCAGTGCTGAGGTGCGCAGGGTGGAGGCTGCCGCCCCCCATTTTGCACCAGCGAGCTTGCAGAGCAGGTTGTTTCGTGCCTTCACCTTAGCAGCCGTCCCCTTTAAATACTCCTTGAAGGATAGGGTCCTGTCAAGGGTCACTCCAAGGTAGGTTGGATTCGAGGCGTGCTTAAGCTTAAGTCCGCTCAGGTGGATGTTTAGTTCAATTCAATTCAATTCAATTCAACTTTATTTATATAGCGCCATTTCACAACAACAGTCATCTCATAGCACTATCAACTGTAGGGGGAACCCCCACAGTTGCAGAAAGACCCCAGCAATCAGGCGATCCCCTGTGAGCAGCACTTGGCGACGGTGGAGAGGAAAAACTCCCTTTTAACAGGAAGAAACCTCCAGCAGAACCAGGCTCAGGGAGGGGCAGTCATCTGCTGCGACTGGCTGGGGTGTGAGGGGACAGAGAAGAAGAAAAGAACAGACATGTAGAGAGCAAACAGCACGATGGGGACTCAATCTATGGGAGAGAACAAACAAATGTTAATGACCAGCAAAAAAAAATATTTCATTGAGAGTGAGAAAAGGAGTGAGGCCCAGTGCATTACTGGAGGTCCCCCGGCAGACTAAACCTATTAGCAGCATAACTAAGGGAGGGTTCAGAAACACATGATCCCTCCCTAATTGTAGGCTATATCAAAAAGGTAGGTTTTAGCCCTATTCATAAAAACAGAGATCGAGTCTGACTCCCGAATCCAGATTGGCAGCTGATTCCACAGGAGAGGAGCTTGATAACTGAAGGCTCTGCCTCCCATTGTACTTTTGGAGATTCTAGGTATTACAAGTAATCCTGCATTTTGGGAGCGTAGTGCTCTGTTAGGATAATACGGTAGTATTAGATCTTTTAAATAAAAAGGAGCCTGATTGTTTAGAGCTTTGTAAGTAAGAAGAAGGATTTTAAACTTAATTCTAAACTCTATGGGAAGCCAATGAAGGGAGGCCAGAACCGGAGAGATATGATCTCTCTTTCTAGTACCTGTTAAAACTCTTGCTGCAGCATTTTGGATCAGCTGAAGACTTTTTAAAGATGTTTTAGGACAGCCTAATAATAAAGAATTACAATAATCTAATCTCGAGCTAACAAAAGCGTGGATCAGCTTCTCAGCATCACTCTGAGACAAGATGCTCCTAATCTTGTCAATATTATGCAAATGATAGAAGGCAGTCTTAGAAACAAATTTAATATGTGAATTGAAGGACAAATCCTGATCAAAAATAACTCCAAGGTTCCTCACAGAGCTATTAAGAGAAAGAGTAACCACATCCAAACTGAAAGTTTGATTTGGAAAGGAATTTCTAAGGTTTTTTGGACCAACAAGAATGACTTCAGTCTTATCTGAATTTAATAGCAGGAAATTACAAGTCATCCAAGCTTTGATTTCCTTAAGGCAGGCTTCTAACTTGGCTAATTGATTACTATCATCTGGCTTCATTGACAGGTATAATTGTGTGTCATCTGCATAACAATGAAAATGTATACAGTGCTTTCTAATAATGTTGCCTAACGGAAGCATATATAAACTAAAAAGAGTAGGGCCTAGCACAGATCCCTGTGGAACTCCATGACTAAGCTTTGAGTTGAAAGAAAACTCATTATTTACATGAACAAACTGGAACCTATCAGATAAATAAGATCTAAACCACTGCAATGAAGTTCCATTAAGTCCAACATAGTTTTCTAATCTATCAAGTAGAATATTATGATTGATAGTCTCAAAAGCTGCACTAAGGTCTAAAAGGACAAGTACAGAAACTAGTCCATTATCAGATGCAATGAGGAGGTCGTTAGTGACCTTCGCTAAGGCTGTTTCAGTACTATGATGGATTCTAAACCCAGATTGAAACTCTTCAAGTAAACCATTTCCCTGCAGGTGGTCAAATAATTGCGTAGCAACAACTCTTTCTAAGATTTTTGAAATGAAAGGGAGATTAGAGATTGGTCTATAGTTAGCTAAAGCTCCTGGATCTAGCGTTGGCTTTTTGAGTAAGGGTTTAATTACAGCCGTTTTAAAAGCCTGCGGTACATGGCCTAAAGTTAATGAAGAATTGATTATATGAAGAATAAGGCTACCAATAAGTGGGAAGACTTCTTTAAATAACCTAGTAGGAATAGGGTCTAAAAGACAAGTTGAAGGTTTGGATGAGGAAACTATTTTGTCTAACTCACAAAGGTCGATTGGAGTAAACTCATCAAGACAGACATCAATAGAAGGAGTTGTAGTAGTTACAGTATTTAACTGTGGGAAGAATCTGATTGATTTTATCTCTGATGGATGAAATTTTATTATTGAAAAAGTTCATAAAGTCCTGACTAGTAAGCTCTAAGGGAATGCTAGGATTGACAGAGTCCTGACTCTGTTCTCTGGCAGCTTCTCTGGCAGCTTTTACATTGTGGAGATGGAATACACTGGAGACGGTTTTTGCTGGGCTTGGTTTTAGGTGCCAGGTTTTGCAGAACTGGTCCAGTTTGGCAAGATCTTCCGTGAGCACCCGTTCCAGTGGCTCAAAGTCTGGTGCTTGGAATGCCAAACAGATGTCGTCTGCATAGATGAATTTGCGGGATTTTGTAGTGGGCAGGTCGTTTATGTAGAGGTTGAAGAGGGTTGGAGCTAGAACTGAGCCTTGTGGGAGTCCGTTTTTCTGCGTTCTCCATGCGCTTGTGTTCTGACCAAGGTGGACTCTGAACCTTCGGTTGGTCAGCAGGGTTTTTATAATTGCTGATGCCCAGGCAAGGATCGCCTTTGTAAGTTTCAGGAGGAGGCCTTTGTGCCAGACCGTATCATAGGCGGCTGTAAGATCGAGAAACACAGCCCCTGTCTTCAGTCTGCTCTCGAAACCATTTTCGATGAAGGTGGTTAGGGCCAGTACTTGCTCTCCTGTGCTGCGGTCCTTGCGGAAACCTGCTTGATACACACTTAGAATTTCCTCTGTTCCTGGGGAAATACGTTGCAGTATTAGGCGCTCCATGATTTTATAAGGAACGCTGATTTCAGGCCCTTCGAGGCTGCTGAACTGGAGGAAGTTCTACAGGGCCTGAAATGTGGAAAGGCAGCAGGATATGACAACATCTTCCCAGAATTCATGAAAAATTTTGGCCCCCGAGCCCTAACCTGGTTGACACAACTCTACACAAGGATCATACAAACTTACCTTTATCAATGTCTACTATTCAATTTACAGTACAACTGTACAACTGCTGTACAACTGCTTATAACTTATCATAAAAACCTGACCTGATCAAGAGAAAAGGATGTCATTTTAGGATTCAGCGGTGCAAAATTGTCTTAAATCGGTTGAAAAAATACAGACAACTTACAAAAAACTTATTTTTGTTATGTTGTGTAATAGTTAAACAGGTTAGTTAAATGCCAAAATTAAAAGGGTACAAAATGAAACTAAGAACACATAAAACAAGGGGAACTAAAAATACCATACTTACAAACAGAACTAAAAAACACATCAATAAGAAAAGATGAGAAAATCTCAAAACAAATGGTACCAAGAAGAACATAAAACAACAGAACATAAATGACTACTTCAATAACACAGGGTTACAAAAATAATTTTTTTTGTAAGTCATCTGTGTTTTTTCAACTGATTTAAGACAATTTTGAACTGCTGAATCCAAAAATGACATCCGTTTCTCTCGATCAGGTCAGGTTTTTATGTCAAGTTTATTTTTAAAAAATCTGATCTTTTGACTAAATCGACTGCATTTTTGTTCAGGTTCAGGTTCAGGTTACTTTATTTGTACCCGTAGGTAGATTTGTTTTGCAGTCTGGTGACATCCATATTTACAAGCCACAATTACATTCAACATAGACACAAACACAGGCACACATGAAGCTGACTATAAACATGATAAAAATACTCAAGGCTCCATCAATCAGGGTATAGAGACAAAGAGATGAGAGAAAAACCAGAGATAAGAGAGAAGGGTCATATTAAAAGTTAAAAACTAGTCAAAGAGGTTAAAAACTCAAAGGTCTAAAACCCAATAAAATATTTAGAACCCAAATAAAATCCTACAAAAATAAGTAAATATAAAATGGAGTTAATAAATAGGTACCTAAATTATGTGCAATATATTGTTACAACTTGTTCAACTCTTTGACAGCAGCAGGAATAAAACTGTTTTTGTAGCGCTGGGTTCTACTTTTTGGGACAACAAACCTCCGTCTGGAGGGAAGAAGCTGAAAGTTGCAGTGCAAAGGGTGTGAGTCATCATTTAAAATCGAGTCGGCCATCCTCTGTACTTGTCTGGTGTACAGGGATGTCAGGCTCAGCTGTGACTCACCAAGCAAACGACTGGACCATCTAACTACCTGATCCAAGGATTTCCTCTGTTTCAGTTTTATCTGACCAAACCATGACACTAAAGAAAAGGATAAAACAGATTCAGTAAAAGCCCGATAAAGCCCCCCATTTTTTTGGGCTCGTCACTTCCTTGTGGTAACGTATCATCACTTCCTGTTTTGCTGTCTGCCTGTGTGGTTGCTCTCCAGCCACTAGCTATGGCTACTAGCTCTCTTTCCTCTCCTCCTCTGGTGTGCTCTCTCTGTCAGATGTTTAGCTACACCTCTGCCTCTTTTAGTGATAACAGTAAATGTAATAAATGTTGTCTTTTTGAGGCGCTCGAGGTGAGGTTGTCTGATTTGGAATCCCGGCTCTGCTGCATTGAAACACCGTCTGCGCCAGTTACTCTTGACGGACGCCCCTTAGCTGCAGCGGAGCTAGCTAGCTTAGGCCCCCCTGTCAGCGGTCCCCCGGCTCTCCTCAGCAGCGAGGAGACTGGGTGGGTGACGGTGAGAAGGAAGCCTAGTCACAAAGCCCCGGTTCACCACCAACCTGTTCACGTTTCTAATCGTTTTTCCCCGCTCAGCGACACACCCGCTGAGGAAAAAACTCTGATCATTGGCGACTCTGTAGTCAGAAACGTGAACCTAGAGACTCCAGCGGCCATAGTCAAATGCATTCCTGGGGCCAGAGCAGGCGACATCAAGTCAAATCTGAAAATGCTGGCTAAAAGTAACTGTAAAAGTAAATATTCCACAATTGTTATTCACGCCGGCATTAATGACATCCGTCTCCGGCAGTCGGAAGTCACGAAACTTAATATAGAATCGGTGTGTGACTTTGCAAAAACGATGTCTGCCACTGTAGTATTCTCTGGGCCCCTCCCCAATCTGACCAGTGATGACATGTTTAGTCGCTCGTCATCCTTGAACCGCTGGCTGTCTGTGTGGTGTCCTAAAAATGACGTGGGCTACATTGACAATTGGAGCTCTTTTTGGGGAAAACCTGGTCTTATGAGACGAGACAGCATTCATCCCACTTTGGATGGTGCTTCTCATTTATCTAACAATCTGGCATCTTTTTTATCCAAATTTCCAAAACCCTGACTACTCAGAGTTGGGACCAGGAAGCAGAGTCGCAGTCTTACACGCCTCTCTGCAGCTCCTCTTCATCCGCCACCCCTCAACTTAGCCCCTGACTTCCCCATCAGAGAATCGTTGTCTGCTCCCTCCAAAGTGAATAAAAATATAATGTATAAGCATCCCAAAGTGATTAAGCAAAATATTGGTAAAACTCAAATTAAACATAAAGCCTCTAAACTGAATGATTTGGCCTCTGTTCCTCCTCATAATTTAAAAATTAAATGTGGTTTATTAAATATTAGGTCTCTAACTCCCAAGTCTCTGTTAGTCCATGATCTGTTAATTGATCATCAGATTGATTTAATTTCCCTTACAGAGACTTGGTTAGGACAAGAGGATTATGTTGGTTTAAATGAATCAACTCCCTCTGGTTATTTAAACTGTCAAAATCCCAGAAGTTCTGGTCGTGGAGGAGGAGTAGCAACAATTTACCATTCCAAATTACTAGTTAATGTAAAGCAAAAAACATGTTATAATTCCTTTGAGGGCCTGGTCCTCAGTATTGGGCACTTTAGCAATTTTAGGTTAAACCCAATTTTATTTGCCATAGTTTATCGTCCCCCATCAACCTACTCAGAATTTTTATCCGGATTTGCTGATTTCTTAGCTGATTTAGTGCTGAAATCTGATAGAATAATTATAGTAGGGGACTTTAATATACATGTGGATGTAGATAGTGACTGCCTTAATGTGGCTTTTAATTCAATATTAGACTCGATTGGGTTTTCTCAGAAAGTAGGAAATTCTACTCATTACCTCCACCATACATTGGACCTTGTTCTGACATATGGCATAGAAATAGAAAATCTTGTAGTGGCTCCTCATAATCCTGTACTGTCAGACCATTGTCTGTTAACCTTTGATTTTACTATTTTTGACTATTTGGCTCCTAAAGAAAAATATTATTACAGTAGATGCCTCTCAGATGATGCTGTTACCAAATTTATGCACATTGTTTCCTCTATGCCATGTGTCAACACAACGGAAATAAGCTATAGACAGCTTGCTCCTTCTGTAATTGATAACATGGTGGATAGTGTTTCAGCTTCTCTGCATCAGGCTCTAGACTTGGTGGCCCCCTTAAAAAAGAAAAAGTCTAATCAGAGATTTCTAACTCCTTGGTTCAACACAGAAACTCGTAGCTTAAAACAGAAGACTCGTCAATTAGAAAGAAAATGGCGCTCCACTAATTTAGATGAAATCTATTTAGCTTAGAGAAATCATCTTTTAATTTATAAAAAATCTCTTAGAAAAGCTAGAACGAGGTATTACTCTGCATTAATAGAAGAGAACAAGAATAATCCCAGGTTTCTTTTCAGTACTGTAGCCAGGTTGACAAAGAGTCAGGACTCTGTCAATCCTAGCATTCCCTTAGAGCTTACTAGTCAGGACTTTATGAACTTTTTCAATAATAAAATTTCATCCATCAGAGATAAAATCAATCAGATTCTTCCCACAGTTAAATACTGTAACTACTACAACTCCTTCTATTGATGTCTGTCTTGATGAGTTTACTCCAATCGACCTTTGTGAGTTAGACACAATAGTTTCCTCATCCAAACCTTCAACTTGTCTTTTAGACCCTATTCCTACCAGGTTATTTAAAGAAGTCTTCCCACTTATTGGTAGCTTTATACTTCATATAATCAATTCTTCGTTAACTTTAGGCCATGTACCGCAGGCTTTTAAAACGGCTGTAATTAAACCCTTACTCAAAAAGCCAACACTAGATCCAGGAGCTTTAGCTAACTATAGACCAATCTCTAATCTCCCTTTCATTTCAAAAATCTTAGAAAGAGTTGTTGCTACGCAATTATTTGACCACCTGCAGGGAAATGGTTTACTTGAAGAGTTTCAATCTGGGTTTAGAATCCATCATAGTACTGAAACAGCCTTAGCGAAGGTCACTAACGACCTCCTCATTGCATCTGATAATGGACTAGTTTCTGTACTTGTCCTTTTAGACCTTAGTGCAGCTTTTGATACTATCGATCATAATATTCTACTTGATAGATTAGAACACTATGTTGGACTTAATGGAACTTTGTTGCAGTGGTTTAGATCTTATTTATCTGATAGGTTCCAGTTTGTTCATGTAAATAATGAGTTTTCTTTCAACTCAAAGCTTAGTCATGGAGTTCCACAGGGATCTGTGCTAGGCCCTACTCTTTTTAGTTTATATATGCTTCCGTTAGGCAACATTATTAGAAAGCACTGTATACATTTTCATTGTTATGCAGATTTTATTTAGCGAATGCAAAGTCCTTAAGCCAAGCAGTTGCCTCCTGGTTTGCTGTATGGAGGGTGTGTAATCCTCCTTCTAGTCTTTGGAGCGGGCAAGCCTCTATGATGTGTTCCATAGTTTGCTCCTCTCCACATGCGCACAGTGGGCTAGGGCTACTGCCCCATCTGTGAAGGCTGGCCAAGCAGGGGCCATGTCCAGTCCTGAAGCGATTGAGTGTAGACCACTGTCTCCTTGGGAGGTTGGTGCCCGGGACCTGTTGGTTGGGGTTTATCACCAGCTGTTTGTTTGGGACCTCCTTGGTCTCCCATTCCTCTTGCCAAGCTGTCTGGATGGTAAAGTCAGCTGGGGGAGGGTTTTTCCAAATCGGCCGTCTGGATGAAAGTCGGGCAGTGGGTGGGGTGTAGATATCTGCATGGATTGGTAAGTGAGGAAAATCCTTAACTTTTTGGAGCATCCTTTGAGTTAATGCTGCTCGCCGGATGTGTGGAGGGGCTATGTTTGACAGTACAGAGAGCCAGGGGAGTGGTGTTGAGCGGATTGTTCCAGTTATAGTTCTCATGGTTGAGTTGAGCTGGGTGTCTACATGGTGTGTGTAAGATGACCTGGACCAGACAGGGGCACAATATTCTGCTACAGAGTATGAAAGGGCCAGTGCTGAGGTGCGCAGGGTGGAGACTGCCGCCCCCCATTTTGCACCAGCGAGCTTGCAGAGCAGGTTGTTTCGTACTTTCACCTTAGCAGCCGTCCCCTTTAGATGTTCCTTGAAGGATAAGGTCCTATCAAGGGTCACTCCAAGATAAGTTGGATTTGGGGCATGCTTAAGCTTGAGTCCGCTCAGGTGGATGTTTAGTTCTCTGGTAGTTTCCTCATCCAAACCTTCAACTTGTCTTTTAGACCCTATTCCTACCAGGTTATTTAAAGAAGTCTTCCCACTTATTGGTAGCTTTATTCTTCATATAATCAATTCTTCATTAACTTTAGGTCATGTACTGCAGGCTTTTAAAATGGCTGTAATTAAACCCTTACTCAAAAAGCCAACGATAGATCCAGGAGCTTTAGCTAACTATAGACCAATCTCTAATCTCCCGTTCATTTCAAAAATCTTAGAAAGAGTTGTTGCTATGCAATTATTTGACCACCTGCAGGGAAATGGTTTACTTGAAGAGTTTCAATCTGGGTTTAGAATCCATCATAGTACTGAAATAGCCTTAGCGAAGGTCACTAACGACCTCCTCATTGCATCTGATAATGGACTAGTTTCTGTACTTGTCCTTTTAGACCTTAGTGCAGCTTTTGATACTATCGATCTGACTTAATGGAACTTCGTTGCAGTGGTTTAGATCTTATTTATCTGATAGGTTCCAGTTCCAGTTTTCAGGTCCATGTAAATAATGAGTTTTCTTTCAACTCAAAGCTTAGTCATGGAGTTCCACAGGGATCTGCACTAGGCCCTACTCTTTTTAGTTTATATATGCTTCTGTTAGGCAACATTATCAGAAAGCACTGTATACATTTTCATTGTTATGCAGATGACACACAATTATACCCGTCAATGAAGCCAGATGATAGTAATCAATTAGCCAAGTTAGAAGCCTGTCTTAAGGAAATCAAAGCTTGGATGACTTGTAATTTCCTGCTATTAAATTCAGATAAGACTGAAGTCATTCTTGTTGGTCCAAAAAACCTTAGAAATTCCTTTCCAAATCAAACTTTCAGTTTGGATGTGGTTACTCTTTCTCTTAATAGCTCTGTGAGGAACCTTGGAGTTATTTTTGATCAGGATTTGTCCTTCAATTCACATATTAAATTTGTTTCTAAGACTGCCTTCTATCATTTGCGTAATATTGCCAAGATTAGGAGCATCTTGTCTCAGAGTGATGCTGGGAAACTGATCCCCGCTTTTGTTAGCTCGAGATTAGATTACTGTAATTCTTTATTATCAGGCTGTCCTAAAACATCTTTAAAAAGTCTTCAGCTGATCCAAAATGCTGCAGCAAGAGTTTTAACAGGTACTAGAAAGAGAGATCATATCTCTCCGGTTCTGGCCTCCCTTCATTGGCTTCCCATAGAGTTTAGAATTAAGTTTAAAATCCTTCTTCTTACTTACAAAGCTCTAAACAATCAGGCTCCTTTTTATTTAAAAGATCTGATACTACCGTATTATCCTAACAGAGCACTACGCTCCCAAAATGCAGGATTACTTGTAATACCTAGAATCTCCAAAAGTACAATGGGAGGCAGAGCCTTCAGTTATCAAGCTCCTCTCCTGTGGAATCAGCTGCCAACCTGGATTCGGGAGTCAGACTCGATCTCTGTTTTTAAGAATAGGGCTAAAACCTACCTTTTTGATATAGCCTACAATTAGGGAGGGATCATGTGTTTCTGAACCCTCCCTTAGTTATACTGCTAATAGGTTTAGTCAGCTGGGGGACCTCCAATATTGCACTGGGCCTCACTCCTTTCCTCACATCCATCCATCCATCCATCCATCCATCGTCTACCGCTTTTCCGGAGGTCCGGGTCGCGGAGGCAGCAGTTCAAGCAGAGAAGCCCAGACTTCCCTCTCCCCAGCCACCTGCTCCAGCTCTTCAGAGAGCTCCTTTCCTCACTCTCAATGAAATATTTTTTTTGCTGGTCATTAACATTTGTTTGTTCTCTCCCATAGATTGAGTCCCCATCATGCTGTTTGCTCTCTACATGTCTGTTCTTTTCTTCTTCTCTATCCCCTCACCCCCCAGCCAGTCGCAGCAGATGACTGCCCCTCCCTGAGCCTGGTTCTGCTGGAGGTTTCTTCCTGTTAAAAGGGAGTTTTTCCTCTCCACCGTCGCCAAGTGCTTGCTCACAGGGGATCACCTGATTGCTGGGGTCTTTCTGCAACTGTGGGGGTTCCCCCTACAGTTGATAGTGCTATGAGATGACTGTTGTTGTGAAATGGCGCTATATAAATAAAGTTGAATTGAATTGAATTGAATTGAATTAAAACACTGTCATTATGGTTCGGTCAATTTGGAAGCGTGCAAGTTTCCTCAAGCAATGCAAATGTTGCTGACCCTTTTTGCACACCCTTTCACAGTTCTCTTCAAAGTTTAAATTACTATCAATAATCGTCCCAAGATATTTGTAGGATTGTACACATTCGGTGGTCTGACCTTTTAGTACGGTGACTTTGTGCCTGGGAGTTTTCCTCCTAAAGTCAATAATCATATCTTTAGTTTTTGTCGTATTCAGCTGCAGGTAGGAATCCTCACACCAGTGAACAAAATCATCAACTACTGGGCCGTGGCCACACTCACCATCCTGGAGGAGACTGACAACAACTGAATCATCAGCGTACTTTATAATGTGTCTGTTGTCATGTCTGTTCCGACACATGTTTGTGTACAGGATGAAGAGTAGTGGTGACAACACACACCCCTGAGGAGAGCCGGTAGAAGAACATTTTAGGTCAGACAATGTACCATTGACCCTTACTCTCTGCGTCCTGTTGGTTAAGAAATCCAGAATCCAACCCACCAGATTTTTGCTCAAATCAAATTGTTGCAGGAGCCTTTCAACTAAAATATGAGGTTGGATTGTATTAAAGGCGGAGAAAAAGTCCACAAATAAAAGCCTGGCGTGTGTCCCATTAAAATCCAGATGTTTAAAAAGCATGTTTAACAGAGTGACAGTGGCGTCCTCCACTCCTCTGTGAGGCCTATAGGCAAACTGCAGAGGATCCAATGCATGCTCAGTCTGCTTTGGGACCTCACATCTGACCAGTTTTTCAAAAATTTTCATTAAAATTGAAGTCAAAGCAACTGGTCTAAAGTCGTTTACCATTTTAGGACAGCTGAATTTTGGAACGGGAACAACCACGGCTTCTTTCCAGATCTTAGGTACATGTTGTGTCTGTAAGGACTTATTGAAAATGTAATGAAATATAGGACTCAGTTCATGTGCACAGGACTTTACCAAGCACCCACATATATTATCAGGGCCCTGACTTTTGTTCACTTTTACAGCGCAGAGCTCCCTTTTAACATCCTGCACCTCAATATTAAAGTGCTGATTGTCTTTGAGTTTCTGTTTCAAATCTTGGGTTTCAGTGCTAAAATCAAAGGAGTCAAAACGACCATAAAAACAATTAAGACAATTAGCCAGCTCTGTGTCTGAATTAAACCCATCTAAAAACACATGATTACTGCGCTCTGTGCTCTTAAGGCCTGCAATAGTTTTCATACTGGCCCAGGCTGAACCAAGTTTCTTTGTTGCCATCTTGCTTTCCAACTCTGATTTATAATTCTGTTTTGCTCTTAAAATTTCGGACTTCAGCTCTTTTGTGGCAACTTGTAGCTCAGAAACAGACCCCTGTTTAAAGGCAAGTGCTTTCCTCTGTAAGCAGGATTTAACTGATTTTGTAACCCATGGCTTGTTGTTGGGATATATTTTGACACATTTACGTGGAACGATCGTATTTTTACAGAAAGCCATGTATGAGCATGTGACGTCCACCAAAGACTCCAAATAATCCCTGCAGGACAGTGTGAACATCTCCCAGTCTGTACAGTTAAAGCATTCCTGGAGGCAGTGCACTGAATCCTCTGTCCACACATCAATGTCTCTGGTCTTCGTCTTTTCTCTTCTGAGAGCAGTTTTATATGTGGGCAGCAAATGTACTGTAGCATCATCTCACTTTGGCTCAGCAATAATTATTCTTCTGCTTAAAGACATTTTGTTTCACCCAGGAGTAAGACAAAGAAATGGATTTTCTTCCCCAGGCCACAGCTGAAATCCCATTCCTTTGTTAAAACCAGCCTAAGGAATTTCCCCAATGTCCGGCTTTGGTTTATTGCCCCCATAAACATGCAACAGACCTGGGCTACACAGATCCACAACTCAGTTAATTTCCTTAAACTCTGGGACATGCTGGATTTAACCAGTGAACTTTAAAGTACATTATTACAAACTCAATTCTAAACCTTCTTCTTTTCAGAACTATGAAAAGCAAATGGACTCTGATGTTTTTAATGTGGAAAATCAATAATATGTGTGAAATGCATTAATCTGTGATTTTATATATATATGCATGTTAAAAATGTTTAAATGAATGTTTATTCCTGCATGTTGATTTAGAAGCACTACTTATAAGATACATTAAGGTAGTTTAGTTACACATAAGTGTGTGTAAAAACATATTCCAATGTATTTAAAATTGTGTATTCATGTGGACCGATATCACATTTCATCAGTCTTCAGAGACCCCAGCTTCTTCATCCCATTGGTCCCTTGTAGACTGTTTGTTATTGGACTAAAGGTTCATCGAGCCCACCCACGAAAGGACGCTCATTGGCTGAGATTCCGGTCAGCCCGGAAGCCCGCGGAAGCTCAACAGAACTTATAAATAGGAGGGAGACCCCTGCTTCGATCTCTTTTCAGCTCGTTTTTTTCACCGATCTCTTTTCTTCACCCCTTCTCGCCTCTGATTCATCTCTTTGGACGTTCGTCTCTCTCTATTGTCCATTGTCTACACACAGCAAGGAAGAGCAAGAAAGAACAAAGGACCGTCTGAAAAGACTTCTACCACGTGTCGTTTTTCTGAACACAGAGCAGATAACTCGTAATTTGTTTATGTAACTTTGTATTTTAATGTTTCCTTTTTCTCTTAAATGCCTAGGAATTCCGCCTCTGATAGGGTCTCCCAAGACAAACTGGTCCTGGGTGAAGGGCCAGACGAAGAACGATCCAACAGACTCTCATGATAAATTGTATATCAAGGATTCAGTGTACCCCGCCCGGTATGGGGTTACCGGGGCCCCACCCTGGAGCCAGGCCTGGGGGAGGGGCTCGAAGGCTAGCGTCTGGTGGCCGGGTTTCCACCCATGGGACCCGGCCGGGCTCAGCCCGAAGGAGTTACATGGGTCCGCCCTCCAGTAGGTTCACCACCTGCAGGAGGGATCATGGAAGTCCGGTGCTATGTGGATTAGGTGGCAGTCAAAGGCGGAGACCTTGGCGGACTGATCCCAAGCTTTCTAAACTGGCTTTTGGTACGTGGAATGTCACCTCTCTGGTGGGGAAGGAGCCTGAGCTGGTGTACGAGATTGAGCGATACCGGCTAGATATAGTCGGCCTCACCTCAACACACAGCTCCGGTTCCGGAACCAGTCTCCTGGAGAGGGGCTGGAGCTTGGCCTTTTCTGGAGTTGCCCCAGGCGAGAGGCGACGAGCAGGGGTAGGTATTCTTGTATCGCCCCACCTTGCTGCCTCTATATTGGAGTTTTCCCCGGTGGACGAAAGGGTTGCTTCCCTCTGCCTTCGGGTTGGGAAACGGGTCCTGACCATCATTTGCGCCTATGCACCAAATGATGTTTCAGAGTACCCACCCTTTTTGGAGTCTGTGACTGGGGTGCTGGAGGGTGCTCCTCCTGGAGACTCCATTGTCCTACTGGGGGACTTCAATGCGCACGTGGGCAACGACAGTGAAACCTGGAGGGGGGTGATTGGGAGGAACGGCCTGCCCGATCTGAACCCGAGTGGTGTTCAGTTATTGGACTTCTGTGCTAACCACAGTCTGTCTATAACGAACACCATGTTCAAGCATAAGGGTGTCCATATGTGCACCTGGCACCAGGACACCCTAGGCCGCAGGTCGATGATCGATTTTGTTATCGTATCATCAGACCTGCGACCGTATGTCTTGGACACCCGAGTAAAGAGAGGTGCAGAGCTGTCAACTGATCACCACCTGGTGGTGAGTTGGATCCGATGGCAGGGGAGGAAGCCATTCAGACCTGGTAGACCCAAACGTATAGTGAGGGTGTGCTGGGAGCGTCTGGCTGAGGCCCCTGTCCGGGAGGTCTTCAACTCCCACCTCCGGAAGAACTTCAACCACATTCCGAGGGAGTCTGGAGACATGGAGTCTGAATGGGCCATGTTCTCCACCTCTGTTGTTGAAGCGGCAGCCCAGAGCTGCGGCCGCAAGGTGGTCGGTGCATCTCGTGGTGGCAACCCCCGAACCAAGTGGTGGACACCAGTGGTGAGGGGGGCCATTAAGCTGAAGAAGGAGTCCTATCAAGCTTGGTTGGCTTGTGGGACTCCCGAAGCAGCTGAGGTGTACCGGCAGGCCAAGCGGAGTGCAGCTCGGGTGGTTGCTGAAGCAAAAACCCGGGTATGGGAGGAGTTCGGTGAGGCCATGGAACAAGACTTTCGGTCGGCTTCAAAGAGATTCTGGCAAACTGTTCGGCGGCTCAGGAGGGGAAAGCAGCTCCCCGTCCACACTGTGTATGGTGCGGATGGGACACTGTTGACTTCAACTGGGGATATCGTCGGGCGGTGGAAGGAATACTTCGAGGATCTCCTCAATCCCACTGATACGCCTTCCACAGAGGAAGCAGGGTTTGGGGACGAGGGGGATGACTCGCCTATCACAGGGGCTGAGGTCGCCAAGGTGGTTAAAAATCTCCTTGGTGGCCGGGCCCCGGGGGTGGACGAGATTCGCCCCGAGTACCTCAAGGCCCTGGATGTTGTTGGGTTGTCATGGTTGACACGCCTCTGCAACATTGCGTGGAGGTCGGGGGCAGTGCCTTTGGCATGGCAAACCGGGGTGGTGGTTCCTCTCTTCAAAAAAGGGGACCGGAGGGTGTGCTCCAACTTTAGAGGGATCACACTCCTCAGCCTCCCTGGGAAGGTCTATGCCAAGGTACTGGAGAGGAGAGTCCGGCCGTTGGTCGAACCTCGGATTCAGGAGGAGCAATGTGGTTTTCGTCCTGGCCGTGGCACATCGGACCAGCTCTTTACCCTCTCGAGAATTCTTGAGGGTTCGTGGGAGTTTGCCCAACCAGTTTACATGTGTTTTGTGGACTTGGAGAAGGCATTTGACTGCGTCCCTCGTGGATTTTTGTGGGGGGTGCTTCGGGAGTATGGGGTATCGGGCTTGTTGTTACGAGCTATTCGGTCTCTGTACGACCGTTGTGAGAGTTTAGTTCGCATTGCCAACACTCGGTCGGAGTCATTCCCAGTGAGAGTTGGACTCCGCCAGGGCTGCCCTTTGTCACCGGTCCTGTTCATAATTTTTATGGACAGGATTTCTAGGCACAGCCAGGGAATGGAGGGTGTCATGCTTGGTGACCACAGGATCTCATCTCTGTTGTTTGCAGATGATGTTGTCCTGTTGGCTTCATCCAGCAATGATCTACAGCTCTTGCTGGGACGGTTTGCCGCTGAGTGTGAAGCGGCTGGGATGAGAATCAGCACCTCCAAGTCCGAGTCCATGGTCCTCAGCCGGAAAAAGGTGGATTGTCCTCTCCGGGTTGGGGACAGGCTCCTGCCCCAAGTGGAGGAGTTTAAGTATCTTGGGGTCTTGTTCACGAGTGAGGGGAAAATGGAGCGAGAGATCGACAGACGGATTGGAGCAGCATCTGCAGTGATGTGGACGTTGTACCGGTCTGTTGTGGTGAAGAGGGAGCTTAGTTCTAAGGCAAAGCTGTCGATTTACCAGTCAATCTACGTTCCTACTCTCACCTATGGTCACGAGCTTTGGGTAATGACCGAAAGAACGAGATCGCGGATACAAGCGGCTGAAATGAGCTTTCTCCGTAGGATTGCTGGACTCACCCTCAGAGATAGGGTGAGGAGCTCAGTCATCCGGGAGAGGCTCAGAGTAGAACCGCTGCTCCTCCACATTGAAAGGAGTCAGTTGAGGTGGTATGGGCATCTGATTAGGATGCCTCCTGGACGCCTCCCACTTGAGGTGTTTCAGGCACGTCCCACTGGGAGGAGACCCCGGGGCAGACCCAGGACTCGGTGGAGAGACTATGTCTCCCAGCTAGTCTGGGAACGCCTTGGTATCCCCTCTGAAGAGCTGGAGCAGGTGGCTGGGGAGAGGGAAGTCTGGGCTTCTCTGCTTGAACTGCTGCCTCCGCGACCCGGACCTCCGGAAAAGCGGTAGAAGATGGATGGATGGATGGATGGCCTAGGAATTCCTATTTCTTTGAGCTCAATTCTTAATCAGAGTTAAACTCCAATTTTTATTTATCTCTTTCTCTTTGTTAAACTTTCTGTAAAATCACCGTTTGTTTAATTTTAATGTAAACTTTAATCTTGACTTTATTTTTATAATATTTTTCTTGACCAATCACACACCAGAAGCTATAATTTTTATCTAAAGTCCGAAGCTCTTTAATTTGAGATCGGATTAGATATCTTTAATTAATTATTATCGAAGGCCTCTTAGAAGACGCAGCTCTCCACATCACGTGCAGCTGAGGAATCAACGCGCAGCTGTTCATCACACGCTGAAGAAATGTAGGCACCATCTGGCTCTGAGCCCAGTTTCAACTGTGGGTCATACAGCCCAAAATCCAGCCTCTTCGACCGCTTGAATTTAAAGGTCGAAATGTGGACCCTGAAAATATTTGCGGGCAGATATTAACGTCCACGAAATCTAGGGCTGAGGACGACGCCGAACGAGGAATCACGTGTGCTGCAAACTTTAATTCATCTGCTGAATTAAACGTCTGAGGTTCGGTAATAATTTGTGTATCTAATCAGATGCAAATTAAGAAGCCCTTAACATAACTCTTCTTTTTATTAAAATTCCGTTTTTATTTTCTTAAGATTAATCCAGGACTTTTTCATATAATTAGTAAACTTTCTCCATAAATTTGCGTTGTTTCCATAATCTGTTAACTCAAACTGATAGAGATTCATTTCTCAGTTTAACCCTGGTTCCGAAAATATTGACATTGTTAATCTATCATTTACAAGATTGATTTTATGATTAATGAAATTACTGCAATGTCTGTTAATCATTTCGTTTAATAAATATGTGAAAATGAGAGAAGTTGTTGAGAATTTATTTCATTCTGAGTCTGTTCAAGCACAGGTATCGAATTCACGGAAAAATTTTTGAGACTGATTATTAATTAATTTATTGAGTGATTAAACAGGTATAAAGTGAAATTAAAGATTAAATTGCTTCTTAGAGATAGAAGCTGGTGCCCCACGAGTGTTATTAACTTTTCTGATGTATTTGAAATGAGATTTGATCTCAGATTCCAATACATCAATATAAATTAAATAATTCATACCTGATCATATTTATTTATTAAAATTCCATATTTTACGCTACAGTACACAGTTGTGATCTGAGGATCCTAAAGGAGGAAGGGGGAGTGATTTATAGGCCCTCTCTATGGATCCATAGCACAGGTCCAATGTCTTTTTTCGCCTGGTTGGGCAGGAGACGTACTGATAAAAGTTTTTAAGTGTCTTCTTTAAAGAAACATGGTTAAAATCCCAAAGAATAAAGTTTGGCGCCTCTGGAGAAATTGACTGCAGCCGCTGCACCACATCAAAGACGGTGCTGGAGGCGGAGTCAGTGTCTGCCGTCGGGTGAATGTACACAGTTGTGATGAAAAGCTGGGGGAACTCGCGAGGCAAATAAAAGGGGCGTAGTGATACAGACAGAAGCTCCACATCGGGTGTACAGATGCACTCTCTGACCGTGACAGATGTGCAGTACTGCTTATTAATATATAAACATACGCCACCCCCCTGACATTTCCCCGTTACCTCTTCCTGCCGATCTGAGCGCAGTGGGGCTCCAAAGCCGTCAATCCACAGGTCCGCATCCCGATCATGCGCAGTAAGCCAAGACTCAGTGTAAGCCATGACACAGCAATTCTTAAAGTCCTTCTGGTAGCATACATTCCCTTGAATTTCATCAATCCTTGTTCCTCAGAGATTGTACGTTCCCCCAAATCATAGAAGGAAGAGGAATGTTACCAAACTGATGTTTCCTCAGGCGTAATTTCACGCCTCCACGCTTTCTGCGCCTCCTTCTCTTGTCTCTCTTTTCACCGCTGTGTCCATGAACGTCTCTCAAAATAAAGTCCCGCAGTTGCGGCTTAGACTCAGTCACAGACGCTGCATTATCCATGTTTAAATGCAGCAACATGTCCCTGGAATAATGTATTCTGCCCGGCATGATCACGATCGTGCTCACCTCAGAGACACAGACCCAGTGTGAAAGAATCAGCAGTGCAAAAATGGGGAGGAAATCCATATTGATGGAACCAGGGAGCTCTTCGCCATACAGTCCACAAACATTCCAGGACAGAAACGACACAGAGAATTTCGTTAAAAACACATTAAAGTGCGTAAAAACAGACACACAGACGATGGACTTTTTCACCAGCTGCCGGTCGCTGCGTGCGCATGCGCCCAAAGACTGCATTTTTGTGACATTATCGGTTGATTTTTGTTAATATTTTTCATCCAAAATAGATTTTTAAAAGAAAGTATCATTTTCTAACACAACTTACAGTATTGATTAAATGTTACAAACTTCGATTACTGTAAATTGAAAACACCAGTCTGAAGAGAGCAATTTACAATGTTTAAAATCTCATGTTCAAAGAATCTATAAAATGTGTTAAAAATGATGTGGGAATTGGATTTAAAAGGCAGGAGGTCAAGTTTACCTGGGAGAAAATTCTACCAAGCATCTTAAAATCAACCAGGGTGAAACAGTCCAGTGTTTCCTCAGCTTAAAGAGAGTCTGAGATTCCATCAAAAACAGTCTTCTGGTCAGATAAAATGTTAGATCTAATAGATTCATCCTTGCACCTGAAGTGGTCTGCAAAACTCTCACATAGTGAGTCAGATGGCAGGTTTGTGTGTTTATTAAAATCTGGGTTAATTAAGTGATTAATGGTTGGAAAAAGGACTTTAGGGTTATTGTTATGGGCTGAGACTGTGTTGGCAACTCTGTTCTCGATGTCTTGACTGCATTATTGAATATTTTTAATTTATTCTGTAGTATTTGGTAATTGATAGTTAATTTGTCTTCCCCCCATTTCCTCTCAGCCATCCTGTACTTTCTTTTCAGTTGTTGGATTTGGTTGTTTGTCCATGGAGGGTTTGGTTTACTTTTAACTGCTCTTGTGATTATTGGGGCAACTCTGTCAATGGTAGATCTTAGTTTACTGTTAAAATTATCAACAATAAAATCACAGGACGCCAATAAAATGTCTGGGGGAGTGTTGCGTAAGAGTTTGATAAAATCAGCAGCCACTTCAGGTGTCAGATGGCGCTTCCTCACAGTTCACACCGAGGTGTCTCGTTGGATAAAACCAGTGAAGTTAAAAAAACACACAGTAATGGTCAGATACAACCAAGTCATCAACTGAGGACACACTAGTGGGCAGGCCATGGCTAATGACAAGATCCAGAGTGTGTCCCCTGTTATATGTATATCCCCTGTTGTGAGTTGGCTGCATGACATGTTGAGTAAAATTCATGGTCATTAAACTCTTCTGACATATGGTCACCCTGCTTAGCAGTGTGTAGATTAAAATCTCCAGATATGAGAATACAATTATATAAAGAGTGGATTATTGATAAAAACTCATTAATCAAAACAGGGCAGTATTTGGGTGGTCTGTAAACTGTGATGCATAAAATTGCGGAGTTGCTAAAAACAAAAGTGTTGTGCTCAAATGTGGTGTATTGATCGAGTAAGACTTGCTTACTGCAAGTGAGGAAGAGAAAATAGAAGCAGTACCCCCACCCTTCCTGCCATTTTTTATGGAAAAAACTGAACTAAAATTCTGTGGGGAGGCCTCAGTGAGAACCGCTGGTGCATCTGTGCCAAGCCATGTCTCCGTTAAAAATAAACAGTCAATCTTATTATCTAAAATCACGTAATTGATGATAAAAGTCTTGTTGGCAAGTGACTGTATATTTGAAAGAACCATATTTAGGGTAGGTGGTGAGTTATTTATGGATGGGTAGTTTGTTTTGTGTGGATTATTGCTAGGTCACTGATCCATAGAACGTGGGCAGTGTGGGCATGAGTTCTTATGAACTAAATGTTTTAGGGATGGAGGTCTGTCTGTGATGAATGTCCTAATGGGAAAGGTAGGTAGTGAATGAATTTCCAGGCCAGATGGTGGAGGCTGACAAAAAGGGGGCTGGTGCTGGACAGCAGTCTTCCTGGAGATCAGAGATGTGAATAGATCTGGGGGAGGGGTCGTGGGATGTAAACAACCAATCACCTGCAGTGGTTTGAATGATATGCATCAGGTTTGCTGATAAAAGCCAGCTACCTGATGCATTTAAATGTATGCCGTTGGATTTATAGGTAGTGTGGTGTAGCGTTAACGTTTTTTTGTTCCAATCTATAAAATCATTCTTTGCTGAAGAAAAATGGTTTCAACTCAAAAGTCTGGTCATGAACTGCTTCTCTCACCCAAGGACCAGAGCTGAAACACTTTCCATTGGTCAAAAAGTGGAAGTTAATCCCTTCTCCAGGAAGGAATGCCCAAATCGACAGGTTTATGGTTGATATAATCTAGACTTAGGAGTCAAGATTCTCCAGTAAACAACCAGACAATTTCACAGTGCTATCTGGTGGATGAATCAGGAATATTTATTTTTTTTTCTGTTTGCAGTGGAATTTGTGCATTATGGACAAATAAATTAATTAATATTCTTTCTCTCAAGACAGTATCTGCTACTGAAGACATGGTTGAACTCTTGGGATGGACAATGTGGTTTCAAATGCTTTTATTTATTTTATTTTATTAAGGAATTTATGCTTTATTCAGCAACATATGTGTCTAAAGGGGGGGCTCTGACTTCTCATATCAAATGTCTCTCTCTCTGCTCTTTGGGAGACCATAGCTGGACTTTAACTAACCAATAGAGCTCCAGGCTTCACTGCATCTCCATTTTAGTTTGAGTTTATGACTTCTGTTGAACAAAACTCCATGTAATTGTTTCAGGTCAAGTTCCATGAAATTCAGTGAGATTCTGCCACACCCGAAAAAACTTTCCTTTCAGTTTTTGGGCAGTGGTCAAGCCGTTAGGAGCATTTTCTGCTCTCCCATTTTTTTTCTATCTTCAAGTAAGCCCAGAGCCTCCCATGCTCTGTGAAAATTATTTTTCTTTTCTTTAAAGTTCACTTTTTCCTTATTTTAATCCTTTTCTTTAAATCACCGTGCAAGAAGATTTTGTTTGATTTTTTCTAAGCTTAAACCAGCTCATTCCAGCCACAATACATCAGAAGAAATGGATCTGTAGCTTGTGTTTGTCTCAATTTGACTCTCTGATGGGACGTTGTACAATAAACAAATTCATTTTCAGTGCATAAGATGAGACCTCATCCAGCTTGCTGAAGAACAGCCCAGATCTCAGGAGCACGGCCTTGTGGGAGAATCTGTCTATCAGCAGCTCCATCAACAGAATCCATGAACATCCAGCTGAATCAAGGCTGGCACGTGGGGGCCCTGCTGCCACCAGGGACGTGATCTGACTCTGTGGCTGACAGTCTGTTGTTTATTTTCAACTTAATTCTTCAGAATATTCCTGGTATAAGTTCTTTACACTTAATTCCATGCAAACTCCCATCAGAATTTCAAAATACATTTTGTCCTTTCATTAATTTACATTCTTTTTCAGAGTAACACCAATTTTCCAGTTTTCTAGATAGTTTATTCATCATTTTCTTCATAAAATTGTATCCACTTTTCTTGACCAATGCTATTCTATGGTTTTCCAATTTCCAGTATACTGACAAGCTAAACTGTGCTTTATTAGGTTCCACAAATGCTTGATTCAATTGTAACTCAGTAATAGTCTATAATGCCCATAATACATGTTGAATTCTCTGTTTTAAAGTTATCCAAATGTGTTAACCTATTGTGACATTTCTTATTAAACTATTGAAAGACATGTGGGAGTTATTGTTTGATTTCACGTCCATCTTCTTGATTATCAGCAGACACAAACCCACAAGGTTTTTTTTTTTTTAGACTGACTCATAATTGGTACAAATAAAGAATTGTTGATAAAATTGTCCTTTTTGACGGGTGCCCCAACGAGCTAATGTGCTGATAAATGTAAATAAATTTTCATCCATACTCACATTCATATTTACATTAATACTTGTGCCAACAATAAATCACCTATAAAACCCATAAATCCACTACAGTGGCAGCCCCAAAACAAGTTAAAATTGTCAATAAAATTAATGCTGTTGCTGCTGCAGGCGGACTTGAGTCAGGTTGAGAGGGCAAGAACACCACTAAAATGATCTGATCCATGGCGCAGTGTGGGAATTGGGCCAGAAAAAAAACAAACAAAAAACAGACTTTCCGCTGTTTGATAGAATATTGAATGAATGAATGAATGAATGAATGAATGAATTTATTTATTTCGGATAGTACATTACAGGTTAAAAGAAACTGTATAATATAACAACAAGGTCAAATTAGACAAAGACTCCTTCTACTATACAATTCCACGTGAGTTATCCGAAAGGGGTGATGGCTGAAGCCGCAGCTTATATTGCCCACCCATATTCCATCCAAGAATTCAAAGGAGAAAAAAGAGAAAACAAGACAAGAGCGATTACAATTTAAAACAAGGCTAAGACAAAATATGACTGAGAGAAAAAGAAAACTGAGCTAGTCTAAGTTAAGCAGTTACTATTCAAAAACAAATCTAAGACATAGTGTCACAGAGAAAAAAGAAAAACTAAGCTATAACACAACACAGGCTGGAAATGTCAATCCTTATGTGAGTTTACATGTCGTCTTGTAAATATGTTTGGAGTATTTCTTCCTTTAGTTTTTGTTTAAATTGTCCAAGCTTTGTACATGATTTTAATTCAGGTCCAAAATCGTTCCATAATCTGACACCTTGCACTGAAATACAGTGTTGCTTGGTAGTTGTTCTCACTGTAGGCTTTTGAAATACACATGTTCGTCTGAAGTGATATCGTTTCTCCCTTGTTTGGAACAACTTTTGGATATTTGCGGGCAGTGATAGATTCTTCACTTTGAACATTATTATTGCGGTTTTAAAGTCGATCAGATCTTTCAACTTGAGAGTTTTTTGTTTAAGAAAAAGTGGGTTTGTTGGTTCCCTGTAAGCTGCTTTGTTGATTATTCTAATAGCTCTCTTTTGAAGCATAAAGAGTGGATATATGTTTGTTTTATATGTATTTCCCCATACTTCATTACAATATGTCATGTATGGGAGTATTAATGAATGATACAAGGTGTATAGTGTGGGTTGATTCAGCAAATTTTTCACTCTGTGTAATATTGCAATTGATTTGGATACTTTACCTTTTATATAATTAATATGTGGCTTCCAACACAGTTTGTTATCAATTATTACTCCAAGGAATTTAGTTTCGGATACCCTTTCAATCTCTACACCATTTACACTGAGTTTGGGTACTGGGTAGTTGTGATGGTTGTTAAAGACTATAAATTTTGTCTTGCTTAAATTGAGCGTTAATTTGTTTGAATCAAACCACAGTTTCAGCTTTCCTAATTCCTTTCCGAGTGTATCCAGAAGTTGTTCCAAGTTGTTTCCACTGCATAGCAGGTTAGTGTCATCAGCAAACAATATTAAGTCCATTTTTTCTGAAACTTTACATATATCATTTATATACATATTGAATAATAATGGTCCCAAAACTGAACCCTGTGGGACTCCACAGGTGACCTTCAGTAGCTCTGAGTTTTTGTTGTTAACACATACAAACTGATATCTATTCTTTAAGTAACTTCTTAACCAGGACAGTGCTACCCCTCTGATACCACAATTTTGTAGTTTCTTTAATAATAGATTGTGATCTACTGTATCAAATGCTTTTTTAAGATCCAGGAATACTCCAACTGAATACTCTTTATTTTCAATGGCTGTTGATATTTTTTCTGTAAATTCCATTAAGGCATATGCTGTTGTCCTTTTGTGTCTGAACCCATATTGCTGCTCACACAATAAATCATTCTTCAGTATGAAGTTGTCAATTCTCTCATAGAATATTTTTTCAAGTATCTTGGAAAATTGCGGTAATAGTGAAATTGGTCTGTAGTTGGAGAGTTCCCCTCTGTCGCCTGTCTTGTAAATCGGAATTACTTTAGCTATTTTCATTGCATTGGGAAATATACCTGATTGGAGAGACAGGTTACAGATATACGTCAGTGGTTTCACTATGCATTCGATAACAGTTTTGACTAGTAGCATATCAATACCATCGCAGTCAGTAGATGTTTTACTTTTGAACGATTTAACAATTTCAATGACCTCTCTTTCGTCTGTGTTCTTTATGAAGATGGAGTCTTTTACAGCAGTGTTATTGCATATTGAATCACCTGTTGGCACCGTAGTGGGTATTTCTCGGGCCAGTTTAGGTCCAATGTTAACAAAAAAATTATTAAATTCATCTGCAGGTGAAGCTATATTCACATTCGGAGTCGATTTATTATTTTTTGGAGTGTTAGTTGGGTAGCTGGTATTTCTGCTTTTATTTCCAAGGATACTGTTGATTATTGTCCATGTATTTTTAATATTGTCTTTGTTTTTTTCCAGTTCTTTACTGTAATAGTCTCTTTTACTACATCTTATTATATATGTTAACTTATTTTTGTATGTTTTATACCGCTGCTCTGCTTCTTTTGTCCTTTTCTTTATGAAAGCTTTATATAATAAATTTTTCTTTTTACACGCCTTTTGTAGTCCTTTGGTTAGCCATGGTTTGTCAGTAAATTTGTGTTTAAGCTTTTTTTTAACTAATGGGCAGTTTTTTTCATAAAGAGTGGTTACAATGTTATATGAATATATATATATGAATATTAAAAAGTTTGCAGAAGTCATTCCTAGTGATTTCAGACTGTCTGCAGGTGGTGTCGTTGGTCTCTACATGAATAATAATCTGTGTGATGGAGGGGGGTTATGACTGCAGCAAATCTAGGAGCTTTACTAACAGGTCTTTACTATCACCCTTCCTTCAGCCTTGATCACCACCTGTGGCCAATTAAAAGTGCCCTTTATATGGGAAGCTCTTCTACTGCTCTCTCTGGTCGCGTAGCATTGCACTTGCCTGTTGGTTCCTGTTTTTCTTGATGTACTTTGCCAGCCTGCCATGTCTGACCTTTGTTTGCCCTAGACCCTGATACCAGCCTCACGTCTTGGATCTCTTTCTGCCCTGCTCTCACCTGCCACGCTCTAACCCCCTGCCTGTTCTTGGATTCTGGAATTCACCTCATGGATTGGAAATGGATATACCCGGACAAGTGCACTTCACCGTTCCTCCCCAAGTAAGTTGACTTACCCACGTTTGTCCTCACTGTCCTTCTTCCTCACTCACCAGCACCCAGGCCTGGCCAGCCTGCCTTTGCATTTTTCCCGAAGCTTCCCTGCAGCACTGTTCCACCATCACTCTTGGTAACCCGTTCTTCATCTCTGGAGGACCCCTGCTGTATGACTGCAGCTTTTTCCCAGAAGTGCCTGTAAGCATAAAACAATATTATTCATTACCATTGTCCACCCATTAATCCCAACACGTTTCTGCTCTTCCCCGCAGGGTTGCCAGATCCTCATGCACATTACTTCACTGTTGCATTATCATTGTAACAAAGATAATTGTTAAACTCGACTTTGATATGTCTGGAATAACAGGACTATGGAGGCTGGGGCTCTACTGAACTCAAACTTTATTACATTCACTATCAACACCATGTGTTACAATAAGCTAGCTATAGGGTGGTACAGGCTCTGCGTTATTTGGAGGCGAGGTGCCAAAGACCCAGTCTCCTGCTGTTAGTTCCCTCTTATAGTCGGGATGTGAAGATGTGACGATGAGCTTGCGTCTCCACCTCCACAGTGTGCCTGGTGTCTTTGTAGCCATATATAACATCTAACCCCCCCCCCCCCGGAAATTCTCAGAACAACATGCACATCTTTTAAACATTATATTCACAACAACCTCTTTTTTTTTCTTTTGTACTGAACCTGAGCCACCAGGTGGATCACCAGTTGGCCCTGCTTGACTGGGTGGATTATTCGGCCATCTTGAACCAGTCGTGCTTTACCCAACACATTCACACAGAGTCACTGTTGTGGCTTGAGTTCAGGGGGCTTCTGGTGAGCCCTTGGTGGGCGTGGGATTGGAGGCGCTAGCTGCGGTGGGTCTGGGTGTGCTCTCCCATCAGCGAAGTCCCAGTCCAGGTCTCACACTGGCTGGATCAGTTCCTGTGTTGTTGTTCGATCTTGGGCATCTGCTGTTCTCACCTTCTGCAAATGGCTGGCATGCCACCTCGAGCCATTGGCCATCTAGAAGGTGGCTGGCCCCAACTGTGCTGTGATCCACATAGGTTGTGATGGGAGCATCTGCAGATTATCTGGGTGTTCGGCTCAGCGCACCCGAACCCAATCAAGCACTGAGAGCGGCAATTTGTTCGGCCATACCCTGTGCTGCTGCTCTGCTGTTTTTGTTGTCGATTGTTGTTGTGGTGGTGTGTCATTCACACCGGTGGCAGGATGCACCCTTGGCTGCCGTTGTTCTGCTGGGTCCTGCACTCTCCATCCTGCCATGCTGCAGCGACTCCCTGAGGCTGACACTCGGTGAGGGTGTGGGATGAGTTCGGCTTGTTCTCTCTCTCGACTGGTTCTGGTTGCGGTCGCGGTGATGTGTCGCTGTCATCGGTGACGGGACACGCGCCGGGTTGTCGTGGTTCATCGGGGTCCCCTTTCTCCATGAACTCCATCAACTGCGGCTCCATGGCAGCTGCTTGAAGCTCATGCCGGGCGAGGATCGGAGTTGAGTCCGGTTTGCGCTCTCTCTCTTTGCTGCATTCCCTCGGTGGCATTATGCATGGAGTAACTGTACCCTCATCCCATTGTGTTGCACTCTCTTCATCAGTGCTCAAATAGAGTCCTCTGTTGTCATGAATGGCAAATCTAAACTCATAAAACAGATTGCACCCCAGGATGTTGTCTTCGTGTGTGGCTACCTGGTAGGTGAACGCCAGAAGGACTAGCTTGAGTAGGTTCATTTTGTCTTTTTTTAATTATCCATCCATCCATCCATCCATCTTCTACCACTTTTCCGGAGGTCCAGGTTGCTGAGGCAGCAGTTCAAGCAGAGAAGCCCAGACATCCCTCTCCCCAGCCACCTGCTCCAGCTATTCAGAGAGGATACCAAGGCGTTCCCAGACCAGCTGGGAGACATAGTCTCTCCACCGAGTCCTAGGTCTGCCCCAGGGTCTCCTCCCAGTGGGACGTGCCCAAAACATCTCAAGTGGGAGGCGTCAAGGAGGCATCCTAATCAGATGCCCATACCACCTCAACTGACTCCTTTCAATGTGGAAGAGCAGCGGTTCTATTCTGAGCCTCTCCCGGATGACTGAGCTCCTCACCCTATCTCTGAGGGTGAGTCCAGCAATCCAATGGAGAAAGCTCATTTCAGCCGCTTGTATCCGCGATCTTGTTCTTTCGGTCATTACCCAAGGCTCGTGACCATAGGTGAGGGTAGGAACGTAGATTGACTGGTAAATCGGCAGCTTTGCCTTAGAACTCAGCTTTCTCTTCACCACAACAGACCGGTACAACGTCCGCATCACTGCAGATGCTGCTCCGATCCGTCTGTCAATCTCGCGCTCCATTCTCCCCTCTATCGTGAATAAGACCCCAAGATACTTAAACTCCTCCACTTGGGGCAGGAGCCTTTCCCCAACCCAGAGAGGACAATCCACCTTTTTCCAGCTGAGGACCATGGACTCGGACTTGGAGGTGCTGATTCTCATCCCAGCCGCTTCACACTCAGTGGCAAACCATCCCAGCAAGAACTGTAGGTCATTGCTGGATGAAGTCAACAGGACAACATCATCTGCAAACAACAGAGATGAGATCCTGTGGTCACCAAGCATGACACCCCCTATTCCCTGGCTGCGCCTAGAAATCCTGTCCATGAAAATTATGAACAGGATCGGTGACAAAGGGCAGCCCTGGCGGAGTCCAACTCTCACTGGGAATAAGTCCAACCGAGTGTTGGCAAGACGAATCAAACTCTCACAACGGTCGTACAGAGACCGAATAGCTCGTAACAACAAGCCCGATACCCGATACTCCCGAAGCACCCCCCACAAAAAGCCATGAGGGACGTGGTCAAATGCCTTCTCCAAGTCCACAAAACACATGTAAACTGGTTGGGGAAACTCCCACGAACTCTCGAGAATTCTCGAGAGGGTAAATTGCTGGTCCGATGTGCCACAGCCAGGATGAAAACCATATCCTCATCCACAAACCCTGCTTCCTCTGTGGAAGGTGTATCAGTGGGATTGAGGAGATCCTTGAAGTATTCCTTCCACCACCCGACGATATCCCCAGTCAAAGTCAACAGCGCTCCATCCGCACCATACACAGTGTGGACAGGGAGCTGCTTTCCCCTCCTGAGCCGCCGGACAGTTTGCCAGAATCTCTTCGAGGCCGACCGAAAGTCTTGTTCACATGGCCTCACCGAACTCCTCCCATACCCGGGTTTTTGCTTCAGCAACCACCCGAGCTGCACTCCGCTTGGCCTTCCGGTACACCTCAGCTGCTTCGGGAGTCCCACAAGCCAACCAAGCCTGATAGGACTCCTTCTTCAGCTTAATGGCCTTCCTCACCACTGGTGTCCACCACTTGGTTCAGGGGTTGCCACCACGAGATCCACTGACCACCTTGTGGCCGCAGCTCTGGGCCACCACTTCAACAACAGGGGTGGAGAACATGGCCCATTCACACTCCATGTCTCCAGACTCCCTCGGAATGTGGTTGAAGTTCTTCCGGAGGAGGAAGTTGAAGACATCCTGGACAGGGGCCTCAGCCAGCACACCTCACTATACGTTTGGGTCTACCAGGTCTGAATGGCATCCTCCCCTGCCATCGGATCCAACTCCCCACCAGGTGGTGATCAGTTGACAGCTCTGCACCTGTCTTTACCCGAGAGTCCAAGACATACGGTCGCAGGTCTGATGACACGATAACAAAATCAATCATCGATGTGCAACCTAGGGTGTCCTGGTGCCAGGTGCACATATGGACACCCTTATGCTTGAACATGGTGTTTGCTATGGATAAACTGTGGTTAGCACAGAAGTCCAATAACTGAACACCACTCGGGTTTAGATCGGGCAGGCCGTTCCTCCCAATCACCCCCCTCCAGGTTTCACTGTCATTGCCCACGTGTGCATTGAAGTCCCCCAGTAGGACAATGGAGTCTCCAAGAGGAGCACCCTCCAGCACCCCAGTCAGAGACTGCAAAAAGGGTGGGTACTCTGAAACATCATTTGGTGCATAGGCACAAATGATGGTCAGGACCCGTTTCCCAACCCAAAGGCACAGGGAAGCAACCCTTTCATCCACCTGAGAAAACTCTGATATAGAGGCAGCAAGGTGGGGGGATTCAAGAATACTCACCCCTGCTCGTCACCTCTTGCCCGGGGCAACTCCAGAAAAGGCCAAGCTCCAGCCCCTCTCCAGGAGACTGGTTCCGGAACCGGAGCTATGTGTTGAGGTGAAGCTGACTATATCTAGCCAGTATCTCTCAACCTCGTACACCAGCTTAGGCTCCTTCCCCACCAGAGAGGTGACATTCCACATACCAAAAGCCAGTTTAGAAAGCTTGGGCTCAGTCTGCCAAGGTCTCCGCCTTTGACCGCCACCTAATCCACATAGCGTCGGACCCCCATGATCCCTCCTGCAGGTGGTGGGCCCACTGGAGGGCAGACCCATGTAACTTCTTCGGGCTGAGCATGGCCGGGTCCCATGGGTGGAAACCCGGCCACCAGACGCTAGCCATCGAGCCCCTCCCCCAGGCCTGGCTCCAGGGTGGGGCCCCGGTAACCCCATACCGGGCGGGGTTCTTTTAATTATTTACCTTTTATTCTTATTAAAGACAAAGATAGAAAGGAGATGTTTTTACCTTCTTTACATGTTCCGACTGTCACTGCAGTCTTCATCAGAAGACTGCAGTGACAGGCTATAGGGTAGTACAGGCTCTGTGCCACTTGGAGACGAGGTGCCAAAGACCCAGTCTCCCACCGTTAGTTCCCTCTTATAGTCGGGATGCGATGATGGGTGTGCGTCCCCACGTCCGCAGCATGTCTGGTGTCTATGTAGCCATACAGTACATAACAGACTGACTGTTTCCCTCCACGCTGCTTTGGGTCTTGGTTTAAGAAACTCTGTCAGGGGGAATCTTTAATGAACAGTCCTTGTGCCTGGTAAATAAGGGTTAAAGTAATGCTTATTCTGTACTGTACTTATCTCAGACCTACCCTGTACTGACTCTGTAAATAGTGGATTAAATTATAAAGTTCTACCCAAAACCCTTCTATCACTACTGCTGAGGGATCAATTTATTCTTATAAATTGTCTCTTCTCCTTCATTTTTAGGCTGAGATGTTTTGCAGTTCCTGGTAGATTTTGAAAATTGATTAAAAAATTGTCTTTTTACATCAGTAATTTCAGAGTTTTGGTTCAGAGGTAGAAAACTGATCAAAACACAGAACTTCACAGTGTGACGTGTATAAATGAGTGCAGAGGAAAGCTGGTTTCAGAGTCTGTTATTTAACCAGGAGGGGGTCTCAGATTCGACCCAGTCTGGCCTGTGGGGGGTCCACGCTGATGGTTTTAAAATGGAGGCCTCTGACAGGAAATCAAAGGGAGTGGAGAGGTTTGGGTTTGGTTCTGGACCAGAGAGCAGAGCCAGGCAGAGAGGATGGATTTATGGCTGCACAACTTTTACTCAAAACACGTTTGGGCTGATGTAACTGTTAAAACTTCAATGATACCAATGACACCTATTTTCACTTGTTTCTGCTAATTAATGCTCTGTTGTGTTTTACAGCATTTACACTTTTTATTAACCCTTAATCTACTTTAAAATACCTGAAACTAGACGGTACCATCAAAACAAACAGCTGCAAGATAAATGGGAAAAAGTGACGTATTCATAAGGAACAAAAGGGGGAAATAACATGAAACAGTGGTGTTTTCAGGAAAAAAAGGTACAAATATGTAAGAAAAATGGCAAATTTACTAACTTTTAAAATGATTTTTTTTAACATTATTTATTTTACCTTTATTTTAGCAGAGAAAAACCGACTGAGGGAATCCACTGAGCAAGCATATGTTGAAACAACTTCTTTTTTACGCCATGGTCAGATGTACAAAAGATGTCTCCAGAGGGTGCGGACGAAAGATTTTATGATGTCTTTTTTGGACGTCTTCTGTACATTCAGAGTTGACGTCTACAAGACATCCATACAAGGTTAAAATATAGTTCAAATATAGTTGCCGTCGATGTCCATTCATTGTCTTGTAAGGACCTAATTACAACGTAATTTATACATGTATGAATTATTTGTCTGCAAAGTGAGAGTGAATGAAGGGAAGGAATAAATGTGTTTGTTTATAGTGAGTGACGGAGGGAGGAAGGCCTGAAATAGGCAAATGTGAGTTATGTTATATGTGTTAAATGTGAGTCAGGCTGTTATATTTGTGTATTTATAATATTTATAATATTTATAATTGTGTATTTATAATTTTTCTGCATTGATGTATGTGGTTATTGTGTATATTTTTATCTTGATTCTTTTTTCTAAAGCCCATCCAGGGACAAGAGTTGCAAATTAGCTAATAGCTATACACTCTATGTGCAACACATCAGATTGATTGTCTTTGATTAATTGTCTATGTTTATTGCACTGTCCCTGTCAAATAAACTAATCTACTACTACTACTACATAAAAAATATATTGTAGCTTATAAAAGAGTTGAAGTCACTCCCCTCTACTTGTTTAAATTGACAAAAATTCTCCATTGAAATGAATGGCAAGAGCAAAATTATCCTTTGATCCTGTTCAAATTTTGCCACATATGATGTTTGTCAATATAAAAGATAATTTTCAATTTAAATAGCACTAAACACGATTACAGTTTAGTGATGTGGAATGATGGGAGTTGTTGTCCACTAGTCGTTTAAACAAAATCGAAACATGACTCTGTCATTATACAACACCTGGCAACTTTATTTACGTGGAAAGTTATCTTTTAAATTCTCAAAAATCATATGTGTAACTTGTGACAACATTTGATCAGGATCAAAGCATAATTTTGCTCTTGGCGTTCATTTCAATGGAGAATTTTTTCAATTTAAGAAAATGGAGGGGGCGTGACTTAGGGTCTCTATAAACAGCCAATACATTAAAAATGTGCTGCATAAATAAACTATGAATACTACACACATGCAAACATCCACATTCTATTTCTCCAGGTGTGAGGCATGCAAGATGACCAGAGCAAATCTCAATAGGAATGGACAAATTCTTTGTTCTTCGAAGCATGAAGTCTCTGTGCTTCATATTCAAGCAAAGCCTCACCTGGTTCAAACAAAGCAAATTGGAGCACCATTTCATAACAGCACATACAACGTTCAGTGAAACTTCTCCGCCTGGCAGTGAAGTCAGAAAAGCAAGAAAAGTAGTCTTCATTGAAAATGTATTGGGTGAGATTTCTTTTGTGGGATGACTAATTTAGATGTAGAAATGCTCATCTGTGCGGCTGACTTGATGTATTGTTGTAAAAGTGTCTCTCACTTTGACTTTGCTCTGCCAATGTGGACCTCGTGAAAAAAAAAAATAGTGTGGACCGCTACTTTACACATAATGTATGTTCTATTTCCCACCTTGTTTTTTTAACAACCAAGTCCAACCCAACATTCAGAACACAAATTTAATCTCTTGAAAGAAGAGAGCATAGAAGAGAGTCGTAAAATGTATATACAGTATAGTGTTCAGGCATGAAAGTGGCCAAGGACAAAAAAGCAACAAGTAACAAGTAAATCTATTAATTTATATTCCAAAAACTTGAAATCCAGAATAATTTTTAAAAATCACACCCGTGAATGTGATGTACTGTATGTCCACCACCCCCTCCTTCTTCCTGGAGCATGCTTCAAGGGCTCCGCAGCACGTCTTTGGACAGCATCCTCTGTTGCCTCTTCACACGACGTCAGTACAGCATCTGGAAAAGTTGGAAGATAAAAATATTTTAGCTGTGCAAAAATTAATTGTATGCCAGATTTGTTACAACTACAGCCAGCAGTCTATTGTTAATTGGCCCAGGCCTGCAGAGAAATCTAAATATTGGAAGACAGCTCACATCACATGAAGCTTGCACTTGAATGAATGAATGAATGAATGAATGAATGAATGAATGAATCTTTATTTTGGACAGATTAGATGTAAAGATTAAAAGAAAGGAACAGAATAATATAACAAAGGGGGGAAAAATCTAACAAGGTCAAATTAAACAATAACTCCTCTGATTATACAGTTCAACATAAGTTATCCGAAATGGGTGATGGCTGAAGCCGCAGCTTATATTGCCCACCCATATTCCATCCAAGAATTCAAAAACAAAACAAGAGTGATTACAAATCAGAACAAAGCTAAGACAAAACGTGACAAAAACTAAGCAACAGCACAACACAGACTGGATATGTCAATCCTTATGTGATTTTACATGTCATCTTGTATATATGTTTGGAGTATTTCTTCCTTTAGTTTTTGTTTAAATTGTCCAAGCGTTGTACATGATTTTAATTCAGGTCCAAAATCGTTCCATAATCTGACTCCTTGCAGTGAAACACAGTGTTGCTTGGTGGTAGTTCTCACTGAAGGTTTTTGAAATATACATGTTCCTCTGAAATGATATTGTTTCTCCCTTATTTGGAACAACTTTTGGATATTCGTGGGCAGTGATAGATTCTTCACTTTAGATAGATATACTTTATTGATCCCAGACTGGGAAATTACAGATGCTGCTGGTACGGCCGCCCTGCCTCCGGCACCATAAAAAAACATTAATTAATGTTAATCAATTAATAATTAATTAACATTAATTAATAATTAGTGTGATTAATAATTAAACATTATTACTGCAGTTTTAAAGTCAGCCAGATCTTTCAACTTGAGAGCTTTTAATTTAAGAAAAAGTGAGTTTGTTGGTTCCCTGTAAGCAGCTTTGTTTATTTTTCTAATAGCTCTCTTCTGAAGCATAAAGACTGGATATATGTTTGTTTTATATGTATTTCCCCATACTTCAGTACAATATGTCATGTATGGGAGTATTAATGAATGATACAAAGTATATAGTGTGGGTTGATTCAGCAAATATTTCACTCTGTGTAGTATTGCGATTGATTTGGATATTTTACCTTTAATATAATTAATATGTGACTTCCAGCACAGTTAATTATCAATTATTACTCCAAGGAATTTAATTTCGGATACTCATTCAATCTCTACACCATTTACACTGAGTTTAGATACTAAGTTGTTGTGATGGTTGTTAAAAATTATAAATTTTGTCTTACTTAAATTGAGCGTTAATTTGTTTGAATCAAACCACAGTTTAAGCTTTCCTAATTCCTTTCCGAGTATATCCAAAAGTTGTTCCAAATTGCTTCCACTGCATAATAAATTAGTGTCATCTGCAAACAATATTAAATTCATTTTTTTCAAAACTTTACATATATCATTTATATACATATTGAATAACAATGGCCCCAAAACTGAACCCTGTGGGACTCCGCAAGTAATCTTCAGTAACTGAGTTTTTGTTACCAACACATACGTACTGATATCTATTCTTTAAGTAACTACATAACCAGGACAGTTACTGTATGTAGTTACTTAAAAGATCCAGGAACACCCCAACTGAATACTGTATATTTTCAACAGCAGTTGATATTTTTTCTATAAATTCCATGAGAGCAAATGCAGTTGTCCTCTTGTGTCTGAACCCATATTGCTGCTCACACAATAAATTATTCTTCATTATAAAGTTGTCAATTCTCTCACAGAATATTTTTTGAGTATCTCAGAAAATTGCGGCAACGGTGAAATATGTAGGTCTATAGTTTGAAAATTACTCTCTGTCACCCGTCTTGTATATCGAAATTACTTTGGCTATTTTCATTGCATTGGGAAATATACCTGTTTGGAGAGACAGGTTACAGATATACAGTACGTCAGTGGCTTCACTAAGCATTCAATGATAGTTTTGACGAAAAGCATGTCAATACCATCACAATCCGTAGACATTTTACTTTTAAATGATTTAACAATTTCAATGACCTCTCTCTCGTCTGTGTTCTTTATGAAAATGGAGTCTTTTATAGCAATGTTTTTGCTTATTGTATCACCTGTAGGTGCTGTAATGGGTATTTCTTGAGCCAAATTAGGACCAATGTTAACAAAAAAATTATTAAATTCATCTGCAGGTGAGACTGCATTCACCCTGTCATTTTTTTTTTTTTGAAAGATTGGTTGGGTAGCTTGTATTTCTGTTTTTATTTCCAAGAATATTGTTAAATATTGTCCATGTATTTTTAGTGTTATCGCTGTGTTTCTCCAGTTCTTTTCAGTAATAGTCTCTTTTACTACATCTCATTATATACAGTGGGGAAAAAAAGTATTTAGTCAGCCACCAATTGTGCAAGTTCTCCCACTTAAAAGATGAGAGAGGTCTCCAATTTTCATCATAGGTATACCTCAACTATGAGAGACAAAATGAGGAAAAAAAAATCCAGAAAATCACATTGAAGGATTTTTTTTGTAACTTTGATTTTTATTCATTTTTCATCATACATATTACATTCAGATCACAGTCTCTACATTTAAAAAAAAAGGAACTAGAGGAAGAAAGAAAAAAAAAGAAAAGGGGGGGACAAATGTTGGAGCATCAAGTTTTTAGTTTCCATCTCTTAATTCTTCTGGTTTTTCCAGTGTCTTTGGTTATTCTTTCAATTTCTGTCTCGTTGTTGCACTTTGTAGTGTGTCCATTTCCACCATTTTTTTTTTCATATTGTCCTTCTTGCATTCTTTGTCGATATGTTAGTTTTTCCATTAAACGTATATCCTCAACAATGTCAGTCCATTGCTCTTGGTCAGGAAGAACTTCTGATCGCCATTTTCTTGTGATTGTTTTTTTACATGCAATCAGCAAGATTTTAACTAGATATCTGTCCTCAGCCTGTATTACATTGTCTCTTTTAAGATCACATAAATACATCAAGTTACAGTTCATTGGTATATTATATCCTAATATCCTCTGTATTGTCACATGTATAGATTTCCAGAATGATGAGATTTTGCAGCATTTCCAAAACATATGTGAGTGGTCTGCATTTTGAGCCCCACAGCCCCTCCAGCATATAGATTGGGTATTTGTATATTTTCTTTGAATCTGTGGTGTAATGAAATAGCGAATCAGGTTTTTCCATCCAAATTCCCTCCATGTCCTTGAACTTGTTGATGTGTGTTGTGTTTTCCATATTTCTTGCCAGTTTTCTTCTATGTTTAAATTTAGCTCTTTTCCCATTTCTCCTTTATATAGTTACTTGAATGTTTGTTTGCCGTAAGTTTCTGATATAGCTTTGAAATAATTCTTATTTTATTTCCTGCATACAAGCCTAAAATGAATTGTATAATCTCGCTCACATCTGTGTGGAGGTTATGCCTAATCTTCCTCATATAATAATTTCTCATCTGCAGATATCTGAAGAATTCCGATTTTTCTAGTTTAAATTTTCTTCTCATGTTTACAAAACTCCCTAAATCTTTTTTTCCGATATTGCCCCATGCTGTGATTCCCTTGTTCACCAGATTTTTGTATCCCCTATCTTGCTTTGCCGGTTCAAACTGACTGTCAAATGCTACCCATTTCAATACTTTTATGTCCTCCTTTATATTATACTTTTGTACTATTTTATACCACAGTTCCAAAGTAAATTTAGTGATTGGGTCTGTTTGTTTGATTTGTTTATATGCATCCTTATCTCCTATTATGCTTTGTACTGGGAGTCCCTCAATTTCCTTTTCCATTTCTTTCCATTTTGCCTTATATCCTCCGTCGCACCAACATATGATATATCTTATTTGTGCTGAGTAGTAATATTCCTTTAGACTCGGTAGACCCATGCCTCCTTTCTCTTTTGGTAATTGGAGAGTTTTATATTTCACTCTTGGCTTTTTACCTCCCCAAACAAATCTTGATATCATCCTGTCCCACTTTGAGAACTGGGCACCAGGAATCTCTGTTGGTAGAGCCTGGAAGAGGTAAAGCAGTCTAGGTTGTATGCTGATTTTGACTGTCTTAATTTTTGAATTCAGATCCATATTTAAGATTGACCATCTATCAATATCTTTTTTTATTTCTTGTTCCAACCTATCATAGTTTGCTTTATAGATTTTGCTTAAATCTTTAGGTATGTTCACTCCAAGGTATTTTATTTCTTTTTGTTTCCAGTTTAGTTTGATCTTATCAGTTATCTGGTTTAAAGGGTTATAGTGGAATGTCAGTAATTGTATTTTTGTTATGTTTATCTTGTATCCTGATAATTTTCCAAAATTTTCTATCAAGTCCATCATTTCCATTATTGATTCATCTGGTTGTTCAAGGTAAACTATAATATCATCTGCAAATAGCCCAATCTTGTGTTCCGCTCCCTTTATTGTTACACCTTTTAATTTCTTATTTTGTCGCATCGCTTGAGCCAGTGGCTCTATGAACAGAGCAAACAAGGTGGGCGCTAGGCAGCATCCCTGCCTAGTTGATCTTTGTATATTTACTTTGTCTGTTAAGCTACCGTTTATCTTGATTCTTGCCACAGGTTTTTGATACAGTGTCTTTATGCATTGTACTGATTTTTCGTTAAATCCAAAGCGTTCCAGCACATTATATAGGAACATCCAATTAACCCTATCAAATGCTTTTTCTGCGTCTAAACTCATTATTACTGCGCTTTTCTTTTCTTTATGTATTTGATTAATTATATGTATTGTTCTCCTGATATTATCATGTGTTTGGCGTCCCTCTATGAAACCAGTTTGATCATCCTCTATCAATTCCATCAAGAATGTCTTTATTCGTTTACAGATAATTGTTGTATATATTTTATAATCCACATTTAATAAAGAGATTGGCCTATAGTTTCCGCATTGTTCCCTATCTTTCCCTGGCTTTAAAATAACTGAAATAATGGCTTTGTTCCATGATGGAGGTATTTTGTTGTTGTTTAATGTCCAATTAAATGACTTTAGGAGCTGTGGCGTGAGTTCTTCTATAAACAGTTTATAAAACTCAGATGGGTATCCATCACTACCTGGTGATTTACCATTTTTAAGTGACTTAATCACATCTTTAATCTCTTGTGTTGTTATTTCTGCTGTTAGCTTTTCATTTTGTTGGTTTCCTATTGATGGCAAGTCCAATGTGCATAGAAATTTTTTAAAATCCTTAACATTTGTCTCTTCAGGTTGCGAGTATAGTTCTTGATAGAATTTATGGAATATTTCTTTGATGTTTTCTGGGGTAACTGTGGTTTTATTTGTGATGGGGTTCTTAATCTTATATACATTATTCACTGTTTGTTGTTTTCTTAACCGTTTTGCCAGCAGTTTTGTGGCCTTTGGCCCTGTTTCATAATATTTTTGTTTTAAATATCTATTTTTCCTTTCAATTTCATCTATTTGTATTTCTTTTATCTTTATTTTTTCTTCCTTAATTTCTTGATATATTTTTGGGTCATTTGTGTTTTGATGTTTACGTTCTAATTCCCTCAGTCTCTCACATCTTTGTTCATATGATTCCAGTTTAGACTTATTTGCTTTTCCTGATTCAACAATTAATTTACCTCTTAACACGGCTTTTAGTGCGTCCCATAGTATTGTTGGGTCCACTTCTCCATTATCATTCTCCTCGATATACTCGTTTATGTTTACCTTTATTCTTTCTTTCATTTTCTCATCATTTAATAGTCCTACATTAAGTTTCCATGTTGTTTGTCGTTTTCTATTGTTTAAATATATTTCCATGTATATAGGATTATGATCTGATATTTCTGCCCCTCCAATCCGACAATTTCTCACCCTGTGTCTGTCACCTTCATTCATAAGGAAGTAATCTATTCTAGAGTGTAATTTATGGACTGCTGAATAATGTGTATAGTCTTTTTCGAGTGGGTGCAGGTCCCGCCATATGTCTACCATACCCATTTCTTCCAGTGAGGTTCTTATGAACTTTGTTACATGTTTTTTTGTCTTCTTAACACTTGTGTCAACTTCATGATCCATGACGGCATTTAAGTCTCCTCCACAAATTAGGACTCCTTCACTGTGTGTTGCTACGAGATCAAACAGTTGATGAAAAAAACCCTTGTCACTTTCTGGTGGGGCATAGATGTTCACTAATGTGATCTGCATACCATCTATTCTTCCCTTTATTATTACATATCTGCCTTCGTGGGATCGTGGGTTCGATCCCAGCCCCCGACCAACAGTGATCTGTGTGGAGTTTGCATGTTCTCCCCGTGTTGCGTAGGTTTACTCCGGGATTTCTCCGGTTTCCTCCCACATGCCAAAGACATGCATGTTAGGTTAATTGGCTGTTCTAAATTGTCCCTAGATATCTGTTTCCTATAGGCCCTTAGAATAGAGGGTTAGTATTAATGAAAGCGCTTTGAGTGGTCTTTGTGACTAGAAAAGCGCTATATAAGTGCAGGTTAGTTAGTTAGTTAGTTAGTTCTTTATCCTGGATTTCTTGTTCACATTCAAATTGTATTTTATTTGAAATTAGTATCATGACCCCCCTTTTAGTTCCTCCCTTAAATGAACTGTAGTAGGAGTTCTTATAGCCAAATCTCTTTATTTTCTCATGTTCTGTCTTGTTCAAATGTGTCTCTTGCATAAATATAATTTCGGCTTTTTCCTTCTTGAATTTTCTTATTATTCTTTCCCTTTTAACAGGTGAGTTCAGACCATTTATGTTTAATGTCATTATCTTAAGATTTTTAACCATATTCATGTTTTTCCATATTTTTAACTTGTGCTCCTAACCCCTTTAACAACAAAACTAACACATATTTGTACAAAAACACATTAACAAATCTCGACCTCCGTACTTTGGGCCTTTCTTCTGCCCACCGGTCCCTGTTGGAGGGTGGAGGGAATGTCCTCACCAAGTGAGGGGCCCTCCCTAGACCTGTATTTACTATCCAAGTAATAGTCATTAGTCTAGAAATGTCCAACAAAAATCACTTAAACCTCTCCTAGCCATTTGTTTCTCTTTTACCTTGTCTTCTTGGCCTTCATTTCTTCTGTGTCCTTCTTAATCTTTGTTATAATCTAGGCTTTCCATTGAAAGCCTTGCAGTTTTTCTTGGGCCCGGTGTGCCACGTCCGTCTCCCGCCTTCTGCCGCTCACTCGCCTCCACTCCGGCTGTCGCGATGCACTCCGTGCCGCCGCTGCTCCAGCCACTTCCTCGGGTACGCTCACCACAAAGCCTCGCTCCGTCATGTCCCGCGCTGCCTCTCTGGCCGTGTTGTAGGTTTTCACGCCATCATCCCAATGAATTCTCATCTTCGTTAGCGGCGTTTGGAATCTAATTTTTTTCTCTTTCAGCATTTTTTTAATGTTGGCATATTTCTTTCGCTGCTGCACAATTTCTGTCGGGTAGTCATGGTCAAAGAATATCTGTTTGTCGCCGACTCGTATCTTTTTTTTCCACGCTTGTGTCAGGATTCTTTCCTTTATGTCGTATTTTAGAAAGTTTACCACAATTGACCTGGGTGTAGAGTTTGGATTCGGGTTCTGTGCCAAGGCTCTGTGTGCTCGTTGGATCTGCAGGTCTGTTTCATCGGGCAGCTCAAGCTCTTTTTTTAAGAAATGATCCATGAATTTCGTCATCGAGTTGCCTTCAATGCCCTCCGGAATCCCGAAGATGCGTATATTGCTCCGCCTGGACCTGCTCTCCAGGTCGGTTATTTTTTCCTGCATCCTCTGTGTTTGTGCCGTCAGGGTCTGCAGCCGCTCGCTTGCCACGGTCTTCCAGTCTTCCAGCTCTGATATTCGAGCCTGTGCTTCTGCCATACAGGCCCGTTGAGTGCACAGTTCCTCCATGTTTTCACCTAGCTTGCGTTCCATTTCTTTTCAGAGGCCCATAATTTCCTCCTTCATCTCTTTTTTCAGCTCTTCCTTAAGAGTCGTTAAATCCTGTTGGAGTTGTCGCTTGAAGTCTTTTATGTCTTTACTTATATTGGCGAAGCCAGTGCTCATAATATCGAGTTTGGCGTCCTCCATTTTCTCTGCTGTAGTCACCTCGTTCTTTTGGGCCTCGTGTTCCGAGATTTCTCCTGCGTTGTTGAAGAGGGATTCTTTAGTTTTACCCTGCTTTTGTCCGTGTGCCCGGGTTCTTCATGTTTTCATCCCTTGGTTTATTGATCCATTTATGTCGAGTTGGCCATTTACCAATGATTTTTAATCCAACTAGGGAGAGCTCTCTGTTTAAGCGTTATGTCTCTCCGCCATCTTCCCAGAAGTCCTTATAGCCTTTTCACATTGAAGGATTTTTAATGAATTAATTGGTAAATTCCTCGGTAAAATAAGTATTTGGTCAATAACAAAAGTTCATCGCAATACTTTGTTATATACCCTTTGTTGGCAATGACAGAGGTCAAACGTTTTCTGGAAGTCTTCACAAGGTTTTCACACACTGTTGCTAGTATTTTGGCCCATTCCTCCATGCAGATCTCCTCTAGAGCAGTGATGTTTTGGGGCTGTCGCTGGGCAACACAGACTTTCAACTCCCTCCAAAGATTTTCTATGGGGTTGAGATCTGGAGACTGGCTAGGCCACTCCAGGACCTTGAAATGCTTCTTACGAAGCCACTCCTTCATTGCCCAGGCAGTGTGTTTGGGATCATTGTCATGCTGAAAGACCCAGCCACGTTTCATCTTCAATGCCCTTGCTGATGGAAGGAGGTTTTCACTCAAAATCTCACGATACATGGCCCCATTCATTCTTTCCTTTACAAGGATCAGTCGTCCTGGTCCCTTTGCAGAAAAACAGCCCCAAAGTATGATGTTTCCACCCCCATGCTTCACAGTAGATATGGTGTTCTTTCTCCTCCAAACACGACAAGTTGAGTTTTTACCAAAAAGTTCTATTTTGGTTTCATCTGACCATAGGACATTCTCCCAATCCTCTTCTGGATCATCCAAATGCTCTCTAGCAAACTTCAGACGGGCCTGGACATGTACTGGCTTAAGCAGGGGGACACGTCTGGCACTGCAGGATTTGAGTCCCTGGCGGCATAGTGTGTTACTGATGTAGCCTTTGTTACTTTGGTCCCAGCTCTCTGCAGGTCATTCACTAGGTCCCCCCGTGTGGTTCTGGGATTTTTGCTTACTGTTCTCGTGATCATTTTGACCTCATGGGGTGAGATCTTGCATGGAGTCCCAGATCGAGGGAGATTATCAGTGGTCTTGTATGTCTTCCATTTTCTAATAATTGCTCCCACAGTTGATTTCTTCACACCAAGCTGCTTACCTATTGCAGATTCAGTCTTCCCAGTCTGGTGCAGGTCTACAATTTTGTTTCTGGTGTCCTTTGACAGCTCTTTGGTCTTGGCCATAGTGGAGTTTGGAGTCTGACTGTTTGAGGTTGTGGACAGGTGTCTTTTATACTGATAATGAGTTCAAACAGGTGCCATTAATACAGGTAATGAGTGGAGGACAGAGGAGCCTCTTAAAGAAGAAGTTACAGGTCTGTGAGAGCCAGAAATCTTGCTTGTTTGTAGGTGACCAAATACTTATTTTACCAAGGAATTTACCAATTAATTTGTTAAAAATCCTTCAATGTGAGCTTCTGGATTTTTTTTTCTCCTTTTGTCTCTCATAGTTGAGGTATACCTATGATGAAAATTGGAGACGTCTCTCATCTTTTAAGTGGGAGAACTTGCACAATTGGTGGCTGACTAAATACTTTTTTGCCCCACTGTATATTAACTTATTTTTATATGTTTTATACCATTGCTCTGCTTCTTTTGTTCTTTTTATATAGGCTTTATATAATGAATTTTTCTTTTTACACGCTTTTTGTAATCCCTTTGTTAACCATGGCTTGTCGACAAATTTCTGTTTAAGCTTTTTCTTTACTAATGGACAATTTTTTTCATAAAGAGCGGTTACAATGTTCATGAATGTGTCGTAGGCTTCATTTACATCTGATACATAGACTTTTGTCCAGTCTTGTTTCAGCAGGTCTTCTTTAAAAGAACTGATTGCATTTTGTGATTTGATTCTGAAAGATTTTAAAGTTTTTTTCTGTATTGGCCATGGTGTGGCCATGGATAAGTGCAAAGACTGGCAGATGGTCACTTATATCATTTATCAATAATCCACTTTCTATTTTCTTATCAATAATATTAACAAACAGGTTGTCAATAAGTGTAGCAGTGTGAACTGTGATTCTACTGGGATGTGCTATTGTGGGATATAGACTCATACTGTACATAGAATTCATGAACTCTGTAATTACATTTTGTTGAAATGGATTTAGTAAATCAATATTGAAGTCTCCACAGATTGCAACCATTTTCTTATTAGTTAAATTATTGTACAGCTCGACTAACTTATCTCTGAATGTCTCAACGCAAGTCCCCGGCATTCTATATATACAACTTATAATTAGATTTTTTGTTTTATCTTGTTCATTATCTTTGTAATCTACAGACGTGGACAAAATTGTTGGTACCCCTCTGTTAATGAAAAAAAAACAAACAAACAAAAAAACCCCACAACGGTCAGAGAAATAACTTGAATCTGACAAAAGTGGTAATAAATAAAAATTCTATCAAAATTAACCAATGAAAATCAGACAATGCTTTTGAATTGTGGTTCAACACAATTATTTTAAAAAACAAACTCATGAAACAGGCCTGGACAAAAATGATGGTACCCCTAGAAAAGATTGAAAATAATGTGACCATAGGGACATGTTCAACCAAGATGTGTCCTCTAATTAACGTCACAGGTGTGTACAAACTTGTAATCAGTCAGTCGGCCTATTTAAAGGGTGACAGTCACTGTGCTGTTTGGTGACATGGCGTGCACATCACCATCTCCAAGCAGCTTGATATTCCTGTGACTACAGTTGCACATATCATTCAGAAATTTAAGATTCACGGGACTGTAGCCAACCTCCTTGAACGTGGCCGCAGGAGGAGACGGATAATACAAATGGTAACAAAAGAGCCCAGAACAACCTCTAAACACATTCATGGTGACCTCCAAGGTCAAGGTACATCAGTGTCAGATCGCTCCATCCGTCGTTGTTTGAGCCAAAGTGGACTTCATGGGAGATGACCAAGGAGGACACCACTGTTGAAAACAAATCATAAAAATGCCAGACTGGAATGTGACAAACTGCATGTTGACAAGCCACAAAGCTTCTGGGAGAATGTCCTATGGACAGACGAGACAAAACTGGAACTTTTTGGCAAGGCACATCAGCTCTATGTTCACAGACACAAAAATGAAGCATACCAAGAAAAGAACACTGTCCCTACTGTGAAACATGGAGGAGGTTCTGTTATGTTCTGGGGCTGCTTTGCTGCATCTGGCACAGGGTGTCTTGAAACTGTGCAGGTAACAATGAAATCTCAAGACTATCAAGGTATTCTAGAGAGAAATGTGCTGCCCAGTGTCAGACAGCTTGGTCTCAGTCGCAGGTCATGGGTCTTGCAACAGGATAATGACCCAAAACACACAGCTAAAAACACCCAAGAATGGCTAAGAGTGAAACATTGGACTATTCTAAAGTGGCCTTCTATGAGCCCTGATCTAAATCCTATTGAACATCTGTGGAAGGAGCTGAAACATGCCATCTGGAGAAGGCACCCTTCAAACCTGAGACAACTGGAGCAGCTTGCTCATGAGGAGTGGGCCAAAATACCTGCCGAGAGGTGCAGAAGTCTCATTGACAGTTACAGAAATCGTTTGATTGAAATGATTGATTCAAAAGGTTGTGCTGTAACACCTTGGGGGAGTCAGATTATTTAGCATCTCAGACAAGAGACAGTGGATAAGCATGGGAGAACAATGCTCAGGAGGTTCCTGGCGAGATAGCAGGAAGGAGTCAAGGACATAGGGGGTTAAATGCAGTGTAATGCAAATGTCATGTTGTGTGTGGAGAAATGCCATGAAACTTGTGAAGAGACACTGGGGTAAAAGAAGAGTGCCTGCTGAAATGTGCCATTCTGTTCTGTGCTTGAAAGATGTGAAGTGTGTAATAAACCGTCTGTTGTGAATATGTCCCTTATGTTACGACCCGAGCGCTGGGTTCTGATCGCGATCGGGCTAAGTTCAACTCGCTGCCGGCCTTGACAGCTGTGGGTTGTATTCTGGCCTCACCGGGCTCTTATTGTGAAGGTGCTCGGTGGGGCTTCTGCCTGTCAAGTCTGGTCAGCTGTGTGTCATTACTGCTCGTTAGTGTTCGCCTTCATAAAGCGGGCACTAGCGGCAGTAAGGTTGCAGGAGTATACTGTCATGCGGTGACCCTCGCGGATCACCATAAGATGCCAAGAGTCCACCAGTGAGTTTTGCAAAGATGGTGATTTATTAACACAACAATACGGGACAAGACTGTGAGCCGCTCTCGGCAAACACACACACAAATCAATACATGGGCTCGCAGGGCTGACCCCAGCCACTACGAGCTAAACTGTGACATGAAAAGCACGAACCTGACATGAAGGTCTAACGATGCTTTGACGAGATCTTGACAAGGTGTTGACCATACACCTGCAACATTACTGCCGCTAGTGCCCGCTTTATGAAGGCAAACACTAACGAGCAGTAATGACACACAGCTGACCAGCCTTGACAGGCGGAAGCCCCACCGAGCACCTTGACAATAAGAGCCCGGTGAGGCCAGAATACAACCCACAGCTGTCAAGGCCGGCAGCGAGTTGAACTTAGCCCGAGCGCAATCAGAACCCAGCGCTCGGGTCGTAACACCTTATTTTACACACTCCACAGTGCAACAAAATATTAAGTTAAGGGTACCATCATTTTTGTCCAGGCCTGTTTCATGAGTTTGTTTTTAAAAATAATTCTGTTGAACCACAATTCAAAAGCATTGTCTGATTTTCATTGGTTAATTTTCATAGAATTTTTATTTATTACCACTTTTGTCAGATTCAAGTTATTTCTGTGACCATTGTGGGTTTTTCTTTAATTAAGGGGTACCAACAATTTTGTCCACGTCTGTATTAATGTAAAACATCTGATATCCCTCTATTACCATCAAAGAAGCCTGCTCTTCATTAAGCCAAATTTCAGAGACTGCGATAGCTGTAAATTTTCTATCTAGCTGTTTTAAGTAGTCCTGAATTCAATTCAATTCAATTCAATTCAACTTTATTTATATAGCGCCATTTCACAACAACAGTCATCTCATAGCACTATCAACTGTAGGGGGGACCCCCACAGTTGCAGAAAGACCCCAGCAATCAGCTCAATCTGTGGAAAGTCTGTGGAAAGTTTTTGTTAAGACTTCTGCCATTAAAGTATATTATTGATAGTTTACCATCTAACTGCACTTGACTTTTGAATTGCTTTTCAGTGTAATATTCACAGTGATTATGTGGTGGCCTGAGCACTGATCCCATCCGCGCTCGGGTTGCCCAGTATTTTCCCTGTTCTGCCATCTTATTTCGGGTCTTGTTTTGCGGCCTTCTCCAGGGCTTTTATTTTGACAGCGTCACAGCGGGACTTCCAGCTGTCAAAGATGAGCCGGCGCTGTGACAGCTGTGTGTCATTCCACTAATTACGTTCCCCTTCTTCAATTGGTTTGTGTTCTACACTTAAGGGAGCAGCTGAGGCTTACTCCTCGCTGCGACTTACAACTCCCTGCAACTCCGTGTAAGCAACTGGAGTCCTTATCCCCAACTCCAGTCTCTTCTGTGATTCATCTTCGATAGTCCTCTCGTAAGTGTTTATTGTACAGCGCTGGCTCCGACCTCGCTGCCTTTCATAGTTTATCCTCAGAGTCAATCATCCCGTGTCTCAGTTTATGTTGGTGTTTTGCCCCATGCGGCTGTTCATTTTGTCATTCTCGTCTTTTGTTAATAAACAAGCAAACTTACTAGTTGGTCTCCAGCATCTCATTAATGCCCTGCAAGGGGCATTCCATAACAGTAGGTCACATCCAAGCGAGACGCCAGCCACAGTGAGTTTGTTTTTGGGCTTGTAGTTTTTTTCTCCTTTTTTCGTATGCCAGTGTGTTTTGGGGAGATTGCGTCGCCAAGAACTGGTTATTCTTTGGACTTGGGCTACGAGCTAATCATAGCTCTCATTGAGGTACATGACCTCCTCGCCATTGCCTGTAGGTTTTACACTCCCAACGACGCACGCTGGTACCTGGACCTCGCAGAGGCGGAAATTAAATACAATCCTCGCCTTGCTAATCATGATGAGAGCAGGGAGAGGATGGCCAAATTTGCGGCGCTTCGGAAGAGGATCCGTGGGCCTGAGAAGAGTTCCAGCAGGAAGCCGAAGCCAGAACCGACGGTGAGGCATCTCCACTCCTCACCTCGGGATCAGGTTCCTGCCACCGATCCAGCTCAGGGTTCTGTGTCACCGAAGGGCCATTCCCATCCGCGGCGGAGGAGGAAGACAGCCGGGACCCCCATGAAGAGATGCAGTGGGCAGCTGAGCTCTTCAGGGGTCGTGTGGCTGAAGCACGCTCTTCCTCCCATCCCAGCGATATCCTAAAGAATGTGGTGGCAGAAGTCAGACTGGTGGAGGTCAATCCTGAGCTTCATTATTATCCTGAGTACGTCGAGCTGCTGGCCTCTGTTTCTGCTCAGCAGCGGCGCTTCCCAGATTTGAACCTAGCCTCGCCCTCTGCCGGCAGATGTTGTTACCCTGCCTGTGATCAGCCTCAGCGAGATCCCTGTCCGGATCCTGTTCCGGGCCGCCATGAGAACTCTGCCTCCCAGCCAGCTGTTGCCCCTGTGTCACGATGGAAGGGACAGACAGCAGCTTCAGCCTCCAGGTCATCCGTCCCCGCTGTTCCATCAGCTCCTTGTCTCCGGACTGCCTCGGCTGCTCCTTCCTCCTCCTCGGCGCTTGCTCCAGCTGCTGTGAGCTCAAAGAGTCCTGCTCTGGCTCCGCCCGTTTCTGGTCGGATGCAGCGGTCGGCTGCATCCGAGCTCATCTCAAAGGGCTCTGCCGCTGCCGGTGATCATGATCCTGGTTCTCTTTGTTTCTCTGAGCCTTCTCCCAGGGTCACCGGAGACGATTCAGCTCCGGTTGTCGTCATGGAGTTTCCAAGGTCATGTTCGGAGTTCATCCCTGGTGCTGCGCTGGCCCAATCGGGGTCTGTCATGGGTGCTGCACTCGCCCAATCAGGGTCCACCGAGGGTGCAGCACCAGTTCGGTTCGAGGTCAGTGAGGGAGCTGCAGATCCTCTGCCGTCTGACGCCGGACTGGTCCCTCATCTTCCCCCCATTTTCCTCCACCGGGTGCCACTGGGATTCCCCATGTTCGGCTTGGCTTTCCCTCGCTGCCCCTCTCGATGGGGGGTCCGCCTCCGAGCTGTTCCCTCCGGTCCTGGTGGCCTAAGGACGCGAGTCGGCCGCCCAGGAGACTGCTTTGCCGGTTCGGCATTCTGTGTCGGCTGCCTGAAAGACTGCCTCGTTGGTTCGGTGACCTGGTTCGGCCGCCTGAGGTACTGTTTCTCCGGGTCTGGGACTGGGGTAGACTGCCCGATCTGCCTCTTTTTCTCCCAGTTATGTGGAATCTGGATGCGGGTAGACCACCTGAACTGCCTTTTTTTTCTTCTCCGTGCTCTACCTGCCGGCGTCCCTGAAATTGTGTTTTTTTTTCATGTGGGTTTGAAGGGATGCTGTTTTTTCTTTGCCTGGATTATAGTGTTGGACTACATCTATAGCTTTGTTTGCCTACTCTGTAGCTCTTGAGGTTTTTTTCTAGCGTTTATATGGTACTTATGTATTCGGAAATGTACCTGTATTTTGGCTTTCTTGTGTTTTCTTACCGGGCAATACGTTACATATATTTTTTGTTTATTCGTTCCATTGTGCTTGAGTATTCTCTGAAGTGTTGTCTAGTTTTGGTCACTCCTGTGTTCCCTCCTGGCCTGGCCTGTTTCCCCCTCCGCCCTCCCTGGGTTGGTCCTGGTAGCCTTCTAGTTGGGGGGAAGGGGGGGGCTTGGATGTTTCGTTTGCACCTGGAATGTGCCTTGTGAACGGGGGGTACTGTGGTGGCCTGAGCGCTGATCCCATCCGCGCTCGGGTTGCCCAGTATTTTCCCTGTTCTGCCATCTTATTACCTCCGCCAGGCCGGAGGCCAGGAGGAGGTTATGTTTTTGCCAGCGTTTGTCTGTCTGTTTGTTTGTCTGTCTGTTTGTCTGTTTGTTGGTTAGCAAGATAACTCAAAAAGTTTTGGACGGATTTCAATGAAACTTTCAGGCATTGTTGGAAATGGTACAAGGAAGAACTGCTTAAATTTTGGGGATGATCCGGATCACCATCTGGATACAGGAATTTTTTAAAGGATTCTTTAACATTGTGAGATACGGCCATTTTCAACATGTGTGCAGGCCCAATGGAGGGCGCTGCTCGTCGTGTCTGACGAACACAAACTCTGCCTTCTTCAAAGTTTTAGGCACAAAAGCACGCGGAACACAGTGGTGGGCAGGGCTCGGCAGCGTGCCTGTGTGCCTGTGTTTGCGCTACGCTGCAAAAGCTCAGCCGGGCAGCTGTCCGCCGCCTGATTATTTGGCAGAAATTCCCCAGCCAGCCATAGTAGCTGCGCAAAAAGAAGCTTCCAAATCCTCTTTTGCCGCGGAGCGCAACCCCAATAAAACCCACGCCAACCTGTCTACCCAATTTGCATCCGTCAGTGAAGCCTTCAGTGCTGCTTTCAGTGATCTATGAAAACGCTCACATAACCCATTGGCCTGTGGGTTGTACGCGGTTGTGTCATGATTTCTTTTGTTTTTTCTTTTGAATTCTTGGATGGAACATGGGTGGGCAATATAAGCTGCGAATTCAGCCATCACACATTTCGGATAACTTATGTTGAACTGTATAATCAGAGGAGTTATTGTCTAATTTGACCTTGTTGGATTTTATTGGGGGGCAATGGATCAGCGTTCTCGTCGCGCCCTCCGCCAGTACCCGGGCTCGCCTGGGGAAGCTAATGATCCTACCAGCAGACTAAATTCGAAGAGACGACGCCTCTGTGCCAAGTCAAAGAAGAATCCTAGTCACAGTCCTAAAGCCGAAAGCAAACAGCCCCAAGAGCACTTTGTGGTAGGATCTGCCCTTCGCATATTACAACTAAACGTTGAAGGCCTATCTGCAGCCAAGCGAAGCCTTATCGAAGTCCTCACCTTCCAACATTCGACTGATGTAATCTGCCTCCAAGAGACTCATATTGGCACAGAGGAAGCTGGCCGCTTCACCATCAAAGGCTTTGACCTCCTGTGCTATGTTCTACATGCTAAACATGGACGTGCCACATATGTGCGTTCTGACATAGTTGAAGCAAATCACCTGATAACAACACATTTCTCAGACACCATAATCATTGGTGGCTTCCATATTGTCAATGTGTACAAGCCCCCTAATGCCAACTGGGATCTGCAGGTCTTACCCACCCTACCCCACCCTGCCATCTATGTGGGGGACTTTAACAGCCATCACCCTGACTGGGGGTACCCAGCAGTGGACAGTGATGGGGAGGCACTTTCAGACTGGGCATCCAGAAATGACCTCGCTTTGATATACGACCCCAAACAAAGAGGAACCTTCCACTCTGCTAGGTGGAAGAAGGACTATTCTCCTGACCTGTGTTGGGTCAGCTCTTTGAATGGGGAGCCATATCCTACACAGATCCTCATTCTTGATGATTTTCCACACAGCCAACACCGGCCCCTGCTTGTACACATTGGCCTACAACTTCCAGTCATATACAGCCCAAGGAAGATGCGCTGGAACTTCCGCAAAGCCAACTGGAAGAAATTCAGTGAAACTCTGGACCGGAGCGTTGTTACCATCCCACTCCACACCATCACTGTAGATGAAGCATACAACCGCTTCTGCAGCGCAATCTTCAAGGCTGCCCATACTGCAATCCCACGAGGCTACCGACCCCTCTATGTCCCATGTTTGGACGGAGAAAGTGCTGCCCTCCTACAATCCTATCAAACATCAGGGGACCCAGAGATAGCAGACCATCTCATTGAATCGCTAAATACAGCCCGGCGAAAGAAATGGGAGGAGACAGTTGCTGACCGGAGCTTTACCCACTCTAGCAGGAAATGTTGGAGCCTCATCCGTCGCCTAGGAGCTGCACAGAAGCCCCCTAGCCAAAGCCGAGCATCCGTCACACCCAACCAAGTTGCATCCCACCTACTGACTATCGCCAAAGCACCCCAAGACAAAGACACCAGAAGAGCAGTTACAACTGAGCTAAAAAAACACCAAAAAATGCCTGTAGAGGAAACGAACCCTGAACCCTTCGAGGCTGCTGAACTGGAGAAAGTCCTACAGGGCCTGAAATGTGGAAAGGCAGCAGGATACGATAACATCTTCCCAGAATTCATGAAAAATCTTGGCCCCCGAGCCCTAACCTGGTTGACTCAATTCTACACAAGGATCACACAAACAAACTCGATCCCAAAGAAATGGCGGACAGCAAAGGTCATTGCCATCCCAAAACCTGGCAAAGACCACAAACTACCAGCAAGCTACCGCCCAATCTCCCTACTCAGCGTTCCTTACAAAATCATGGAGCGCCTAATACTGCAACGCATTTCCCCAGAAATAGAGGATATTCTAAGTGTGGATCAAGCAGGTTTCCGCAAGGACCGCAGTACAGGAGAACAAGTACTGGCCCTAACCACCTTCATTGAAAATGGCTTCGAGAGCAGACTGAAGACGGGGGCTGTGTTTCTCGATCTTACAGCCGCCTATGATACGGTCTGGCACAAAGGCCTCCTCCTGAAACTTAAAAAGGCGATCCCTGCTTGGGCAACAGCAATTATAAAAACCCTGCTGACCAACCGAAGGTTCAGAGTCCACCTCAGTCAGAACACAAGTGCATGGAGAGTGCAGAAAAACGGACTCCCACAAGGCTCAGTTCTAGCTCCAACTCTGTTCAACCTCTACATAAACGACCTGCCTACTACAAATTCCCGCAAATTCATCTATGCAGACGACATCTGTTTGGCATTCCAAGCACCAGACTTTGAACCACTGGAACGGGTGCTCACGGAAGATCTTGCTAAACTGGACCAGTTCTGCAAAATCTGGCGCCTAAAACCAAGCCCAGCAAAAACCGTCTCCAGTGTATTTCATCTCCACAATGCAAAAGCTGCCAGAGAACTAAACATCCACCTGAGCGGACTCAAGCTTAAGCATACCCCAAATCCAACTTATCTTGGAGTGACCCTTGATAGGACCTTATCCTTCAAGGAACATCTAAAGGGGACGGCTGCTAAGGTGAAAGTACGAAACAACCTGCTCTGCAAGCTCGCTGGTGCAAAATGGGGGACGGCAGTCTCCACCCTGCGCACCTCAGCACTGGCCCTTTCATACTCTGTAGCAGAATATTGTGCCCCTGTCTGGTCCAGGTCATCTTACACACACCATGTAGACACCCAGCTCAACTCAACCATGAGAACTATAACTGGAACAATCCGCTCAACACCACTCCCCTGGCTCTCTGTACTGTCAAACATAGCCCCTCCACACATCCGGCGAGCAGCATTAACTCAAAGGATGCTCCAAAAAGTTAAAGATTTTCCTCACTTACCAATCCATGCAGATATCTACACCCCACCCACTGCCCGACTTTCATCCAGACGGCCGATTTGGAAAAACCCTCCCCCAGCTGACTTTACCATCCAGACAGCTTGGCAAGAGGAATGGGAGACCAAGGAGGTCCCAAACAAACAGCTGGTGATAAACCCCAACCAACAGGTCCCGGGCACCAACCTCCCAAGGAGACAGTGGTCTACACTCAATCGCTTCAGGACTGGACATGGCCCCTGCTTGGCCAGCCTTCACAGATGGGGCAGTAGCCCTAGCCCACTGTGCGCATGTGGAGAGGAGCAAACTATGGAACACATCATAGAGGCTTGCCCGCTCCAAAGACTGGAAGGAGGATTACACACCCTCCATGCAGCGGGCCAGGAGGTGGCTGCTTGGCTTGAGGACTTTGCATTCGCTAAATAAATAAATAAATAAACCCCCTTTGTTATATTATTCACTTTCTTTTAACCTGTACTCTTGATCTATTCAAAATAAAGATTAATTAATTAATTCATTCAATTGCAACGCCCGCAGCCTGGGAGTTTGCAGATGCAGGACATGGACACAACACCAACACTTCAGTTTATTACCTCCGCCAAGGAGGTAATGCTTTTACTACTGAACCACTAATCCTATCATTGTGAATCCAATTGCTAGTCATATGTTTTCATGGTCAAGGAATCTGAAAATGTACACACAAACACTGTATGGGGGGGAACTGTGGCGCTTGGCGGAGGTCTGCGCTCTCCGAGTGCTTTTCTAGTTTTGGGTCTTGTTTTGTGGCCTTCTCCAGGGTTTTTATTTTGACAGCGTCACGGTGGGACTTCCGGCTGTTAAAGCCAAGCTGGTACTGTGACAGCTGTGTGTCATTCCACTAATTATGTTCCCCTTCTTTGATTGGTTTGTGTTCTATACTTTAGGGAGCAGCTGAGGCTTACTCCTCGCTGCGACTTACAACTCCGTGCAACTCTGTGTAAGCAACTGGAGTCCTTATCCCCGACTCCAGTCTCTTCTGTGATTCATCTTCGATCGTCCTCTTGTAAGTGTTTATTGTACAGTGCAGGCTCCGACCTCGCTGCCTTTCATAGTTTATTCTCAGAGTCAATTATCCCGTGTCTCAGTTTATGTTCGTGTTTTGCCCCACGTGGCTGTTCATTTTGTCATTCTAGTCTTTTGTTAATAAACAAGCAAACTTACTGGTTGGTCTCTAGCATCTCATTAATGCCTTGCAAGGGGCATTCCATAACAGATTATGAATATTATTGAAGAAATGGTTATCAGATTCAATATCATTCTCCATCTCTTGTAATTTATGTTCAGCCTAATGACATACAGTATTTTCAGAGTCTGAATTTCCTCACTCTGTGTCAAATGACTTCCTCCAACTGGAGATGATTGATGTCTACTAAAGTCAGTCATAACTTTTTTGTTTTGTTTTTTAAAGTACATTATCATGTTATGTCGCAAAAGGACTGTTCTTGCCTTGTGTGTGGATATGGATTATCGTAGTCTCTTAATTTTCTTAATCAGTGTTCATCTATATTTAAGTCAGTGAGATCTCTAATTATTAAGGCCTTTGCTTCCTGAGGTGTTCCATTTAGTTTAATCCAGACTCTACAGTTTCTTGTCCATGTTGCCTGTATTTTGTTTTGTCATTTCAGCATCTGTGCTTGCCATGCTATTTCAGCATTAGTTTTTGTTAAATGTTCATTTAGGTAAACTTCTGTTCCCCGTAGCTTTCTGGCCTGCCTCAGTATGTCATTCTTTACCCTTCTGTTCACAAAGCGCATCACAATTGATTTCTTTGTTTTATTATCCTTTCTAGGTAAAGTATGGTAGGCTGAAATTGCATTTACTTCAATGTATATGCATTTATTTTCAAGGAACTGAAGTACCTGGTTTTCCAGGGAGAATGATTCAATTGGGGGAGCCTCCTCACCCCCCACTCCTGCTGCAGCATGAGCATATGATTGGTATTTAATGTCTAGTCCACTAATGATTAAATCATCCATACGAGAATATTGTTCAAGATCCTCTATACGTCGCTCCAAGTCTGCAATTTTTTTGTCTCTTTCCTTAATTAATTTCAGTTCTTGGACTTCCTCCATTAGCCCTAATAATTTAGACTGCTGATTGACCACTTTGGTCAGTTCTTCTGACATGAAGTTCAGAGATTTTTTAATCTCTTCCATTTCCTCCTTCTTTGGTGACACTTTTACTGACCTGATGATAGTAGGACAATCTCTGCTGGTGTTGCCGGTATCCGGTCCAGCCGACCTCGAATCCAGCTGGGGCCTCAGCTAGCCCCCTCCGCTGCTAGCCCCGCCACCCACGGCTGCTGTATTTGAGCTCCGATCCGGCTCCTGTCCAGCTGGGGTCTCGGTAGCTCCTCCGTCGAGCCCCGCCGCCCACCGCCGCTGTAGTTGAGCTCCAATCTGGCTCCTGTCCAGCTGGGGCCTTGGTTAATTCCTCCGCTGAGCCCCAATCACAAGATTCTAAGAATATGCGCGGGAGGCTCAGCCGTCATCTACCGAGACGATGCCGGGTCGGTGAGACGAACCAGGGACAGAGTCGCTCCTTTGTATTGGTGTTAGCTACAACTAGCTGTAGCGTTAGCCATTGATCATTGGGGACACTCTCATCATACTTTCTTTCACAGCAGCAGCAGCATCTTTGTGGAAAAGGAGTGAAAACCGGAAAGTCTTGACTGTATTAAACTTGACTGTATTATATTTTGTGTCAACAGCAGAGGTGCTGCTGTCTGGAACAAGGCAGCTTTTTATACTCCAAACAAAGCAATAAGAATGAGCTGTCAGAAAGCTACAGGCTATAAGCCACAGTTTTAGCCTATGTCACGGACCAAACCCACCCTCTTCCCTGTTTCCTTGATGGAAATCCTACCAAGCTGTCAAAAGCTTCCTTGTCATTCTTAAGTTGCTCTGCTCCTTGAAAGTCCTCCATGGTCTCCAACCTCTTCACGCTGGAAGCTGAAAGGGCAGGCTCACTTCGGTGAAGGTTTTTAATCTCAAACTGGAGGTCAGTTAACTTGGCCAACTCCTTTTTCTGAAACCCTGAAATAACAAAGAACTAGAACTTGTTGTATGCCTCCAGAAAAACAATGTAGCCGCGGCTTACAGGCAAAGTTTGTCTTAATGCACTGTTGTCCATTAATTCTTGAGGTGAACTGAATGCAGAAATGTGCAAGACAGGCCCTCTTGGCATATGCCTTGGCATGTACATATGGACAACCAAAAAAGTATGCCTGCAGATATCTCCAACACAGAGGCATACAGAGCAGTTAGCTATAGGGGCCAAAGGTGGTGGTGGTGGTGGGGACTTTGGGGGCCATTTTGGGGGAAACTGTAATATATACACTACCGTTCAAAAGTTTGGGGTCACCCAGACAATTATTTTGTATTTTCCATGAAAAGTCACACTTATTTACCACCATGAGTTGTAAAATAAATAGAAAATATAGTCAAGACATTGACAAGGTTAGAATTAATGATTTGTATTTGAAATAATAATTTTTTCCTTCAAACTTTGCTTTCGTCAAAGAATCCTCCATTTGCAGCAATTACAGCATTGCAGACCTAACATGATTGCACAAGGGTTTTCTAATCATCCATTAGCCTTCTGACGCAATGAGCAAACACATTGTACCATTAGAACACTGGAGTGATAGTTGCTGGAAATGGGCCTCTATACACCTATGTAGATATTGCACCAAAAACCAGACATTTGCAGCTAGAATAGTCATTTACCACATTAGCAATGTATAGAGTGTTTTTCTGATTAGTTTAAAGTTATCTTCATTGAAAAAAAGTGTTTTTCTTTCAAAAATAAGGAAATTTCTAAGTGACCCCAAACTTTTGAACGGTAGTGTAACTAACATAACTGTAATATGTGCATGTATAACTTTCCAATTGAATGTGTATAGGCATTGTCAAAGCTGAGGGAACTGAAGTGATTAGAAAATGGGACGGATGGATGGAGGTACAACCTGAAAATAGTATGCCTCGGGCTATGGCTATTGCCAATGCAAAAGCATAACCTGCTGCACTGATCTTGTTAAATTTCCATCCATCCATCCATTTTCTTCCGCTTAATCCTCTTCGGGTTGCGGGGCGGCTGGAGCCTATCCCAGCATCTTTGGGCGAGAGGCAGGGTACACCCTGGACAGATCACCAGTCCATCGCAGGGCCAACACAGAGAGACAGACAACCATTCACTCTCACATTCATGCCTAAGGACAATTTAGAATCCCCAATTTTTGATGCCAGTTAACCTAACTTGCATGTTTTTGGCATGTGGGAGGAAACCGGAGAAATCCCAGAGTAAACCCATGCAGACACAGGGAGAACATGCAAACTCCACACAGATCACTGTTGGACGGAGGCTGGGATCGAACCCAGGATCCCCCGGCCAAGGGTGAGTTACTGTGCTGCCGCAGTGCTAACCACTCCGCTACCGCGCTACCCCTTGTTAAATTTCACGCCAATTTATTTAACATTCCTCAAAAATTTCAGCTTACTTGCTGTGGACACTGGGAATCTGTTCTTTGCTCCTGCCATTACAGCATCTGAAAAATATTTTTTATCTCCAATAAGGCCATGCTAAATTTATGCCTCGGCCAAGGTGAGATGGGGTAACAGTTCAGTCCAATAATTATGTGCACTTACAGGGAGGTGAAAGGAGAGTGGGAGCTCCTGCTCAGGAGAGTTGGTCCTGGTCTGCAGAGAGGAATGGTCCCAGTCTGCCAGGAGGATAGTCCACCTGTGTACAAGTCCTAGAACACACAGAGGTTAATGAGAAGCAGAGTAATAAATGGTGGGGTTGCTTACGAGATCCCACGTAGGAGAAGAGGGTTGCAGCAAGGTGCTGAAGAAGCTGCACGCAGTAGGAGCTCGCAAGGCTGCATGCAGATGTTGACGTCTCTGTGCAGGAGTGAAGGGCCCGTCTCAACTTAAAGCTGCTTGATTAGAGAGAGCAGGTGTGGATGAAGCAGCAGCTGTGAAAAATGAGTAATGAGGAAAAACAGTGGGCAGCTTGGACCACTACAACTTTAACCAACATTTATTTCCAAATGTTGGCAAATTTTTAGCATGTTGAAAGTTTTCAAAGAACACAACCTTGGCCAGCGTTTGCCAGCAAACACCATCAATCATTAACCTTTGTCAGTAGAGCCTGACGTTTGCCAAAACGTCAGTAAAAGTCGGTCCAAACACTGTAGTGTGAATCCACCTTTACTCAAGTTATACTTTCAAAGGCTCAAAGGAAACCAAGCATCAACCTTTCAGACAAAGGCAACAGTAATTTTTGTTCCCTTGATATAAATACTTTTCAGAATACTTTTTGGATGACTCACCATGCTTGTGGTTGACGCCATCCCTGGACCTCATCACATCTTGCCACCTGTCATGCCTGGAGTCATCACCTTGCCTCAACCTTTCCCTGCATCTGGAGCCATCACTGTCCTGGGACCCATGCGCTGTGTTGGAACCTGTTGTCGTCCCTGGAGTCACGATCATGATGGAACCCGTCACTATGCCTGGAGCCATTGCTGTGCCAGGATCTGACACTGCGTCTAGAACAAATACATTTAGGTACATTTGGTAATTAGCTCAACTACATGATAATCTTGCTCATCCAAACATGACATTGTGCCCTGACCTGTCAGTGTGGCTGGATTTAGGATCTCTGTCTTCAGAGTTGAACACTGCAGGTCTGAAAAACACAAAGAATGTTCATTGATTCATGATGGGGGTGGGAGTTGATAAGATTCTCTCAGTATCAACGCCATTGTCAATTCTGCTTATCAATCCAGTTCCTTATCAATTCTCCTGTAGATTCCTGAGCAGTTTTTTGAGGGGAAAAAGTAGTTCTACAGTCTTCTGCAACAAAAGCAATTATTTTATTTTTCCCAAAATGATGTCTGCACCAGACTGAACATGTTACGGGGAAAATACAGAATAATTATTTATTGTCGCATTTAATTGTTTATTTCATTATGTAATTATTTCAGAATTGTTGGTAATCTGTGGTCTGTGAACAGTCACAATTATTTCATAGAAACACAATCCTGAAATAATTAGATAATAAAATTCATAAGTAAATGTGGCTATAAAAATTACATTTGGATATAAATAAATTATATCAATAGTTATATGTAGAAATTATTCAATATATAGTTGAATAATTATTAATAATTAATCATTTTTAACCGACAAACAACAAGTGGCGATAAAACATGGAGTTAACTCATTTTAACAATTTTGATTCTCACAGACGTTGCTTGAGCAGAGGGAGAATCGGAGAAGTCTGGGGAGGGTGCTCTGAAGCTGCCGCTAGCTACTGATCACCACATGGCAAGCCACTTCCTGATTCCCAGCATTCACCGCCACCATGTTTGTAGTTTTTGTAGTTTTTTTTTTACTCCTGTCATGTGTCTGACCTCAAATGTCATCTCTGAGCTCAGACTCAATTTATTGGTTTGTTTTACATTTCTGTTATTATTTTTGTGTCTGCTCACGTGTATAGTTTGGGTTTTTGTCTTTGTTTTTGCCCCTCTCTCTAGACACTCCCACTCACTCTTCACAGTCTGTTTGCTGTCAGCTGTAAGCAGCTTTGCAATCAAGTTCACCTGCAGCTCAGCTCCCGCACCTGTCGCTCATTTGCCTGCCTATTTAGGCTCTGTTTGTTCACCGTTTCCTTGCGGCTCTATTGATGTTTTCTCTGACTCCAGTCCTCAGTAGTGATGGCCAAATTAGGCTTTATGGAGGACTTGAGGCCTTTCATCAAAATGGTTCACATAGGCAAGGCCTCATGTGGGACTTCATTTTCTCTACCAGACCATCTAGTGGACAAAATGTATACAACATGTTGATTTTTACAAGGGCATTGTTGGTTTAATGTGTATTTTTTTCAATTTCAATAATTGCTGTCTTTTAAGAAATATCAGTGATCATAAGACAGAAAAATAATAAAACTGAGGTGACTACAGTGAATGTGCTTGTGCTTCTTATCCATCCATCCATCCATCCATCTTCTACCGCTTTTCCGGAGGTCCGGGTCGCGGAGGCAGCAGTTCAAGCAGAGAAGCCCAGACTTCCCTCTCCCCAGACACCTGCTCCAGCTCTTCAGAGGGGATACCAAGGCGTTCCCAGACCAGCTGGGAGACATAGTCTCTCCACCGAGTCCTGGGTCTGCCCCGGGGTCTCCTCCCAGTGGGACGTGCCTGAAACACCTCAAGTGGGAGGCGTCCAGGAGGCATCCTAATCAGATGCCCATACCACCTCAACTGACTCCTTTGACTCCTCCAACTCACTCCTCTGCAGTGATGCGGACGTTGTACCGTTCTGTTGTGGTGAAGAGGGAGCTTAGTTCTAAGGCAAAGCTGTCAATTTACCAGTCAATCTACGTTCCTACTCTCACCTATGGTCACGAGCTTTGGGTAATGACCGAAAGAACGAGATCGCGGATACAAACGGCTGAAATGAGCTTTGGGTGCTTCTTATCCTTTTTTTTTTAAAGAAATAACTTTTCAACAGTCATACTGTCTTTCTCGGTACATTCATCTATGTCCTTATTGTCATGCAGGGCACAATAGTGCCTCGGCATAATGATGTGTTATTGTTGGATCCAAGCTCTTTCAAACACAACAGACACTTCACTGTGCAAATAAAGATAAATTATTAGAATGACCCAGCTGGGACTTGAACCCCAGCTTCCCAACTGCAAGAGACATATTTTACATCTAAGCCACTTCTTAGTCATAAATATGTGAGGCTTTCTTGAACACTTGAGCCTTTCATCAAAATGGTTCACATAGATGAGGCCTCATGTGGAACTTCATTTGCTCTACTAGGCCATGTAGTCGACAAAGTATACAGCATGCAGATTTTTACAATGTGTATTTTTCAATTTCAATAAATGTGCTGTCTTTTAAGAAATATCAATGATCGTAAGGAAAAAAGTAATAATAAAACTGGGGTGACTCCAGTGAATGTGTCTGTGTTACTTGGTGTGTTTGTACTACTTATCCATTTTTATTAAGAAAAAATACATTTTCAACAGTGTTATACTGTCCCAGTACATTCATCTCTGGCCTGATTCTCATGTAGGGCACAATAGCAATAGTGCCTCAGCATAATGATGCGTAATAATGATCTAAGCTCTTCCTTGCAAATAAAAATGAAATTAAAAGAACCACACAGCTGGGATTTGAACCCAGGTCTGCTTGCAAAGCAAACATACTACTGCTAAGCCATCACCCCAGTTGAGCTAAAAAGCTACTATTTGTCAAAAATAGATCAATGGGAGAAATGAGCTCAAGTGTTTTTGGTGCTGGCTCCATCTGAAAATTGTCTGTGACAAATCCCTTACAGAGTCAAACCAAAATGTGAGGGATGGGGATTTCCATTGGGCAGCGCTTTTTAGTTTATTTTCTCCTGTCCCAGTCACGTGGTCTGACGTCAACACATACGTCACGAATCACGCCTCGAAACATGCCTTGCCAAATATTTCCTGGAAAAGATCAGATCACAACCTTTCACAACCATTCACTCTCACAGTCATACCTAAGGACAATTTAGAATCCCCAGTTTTGATGCCAATTAACCTAACTTGCATGTTTTTGGCATGTGGGAGGAAACCAGAGAAATCCTGGAGTAAACCCACGTAGACATGGGGAGAACATGCAAACTCCACACAGATCACTGTTGGTCGGGGACTCTGTGTTGGCCCTGTGATGGACTGGTGATCTGACCAGGGTGGACCCTGCCTCTCGCCCAAAGATGCTGGGATAGGCTCCAGCCCCCCCGCGACCCGAAAAGGATTAAGCGGAAGAAGATGAATGAATGAATGAAGATCAGATCACTGTTTGGAGCACCGGTGCCTGCCTGCCCATCATTAGCCCTCAGTTGGGCTGCACGGTGGCGCAGTGGTGGGCTGCACGGTGGCGCAGTGGTTAGCACTGCGGCAGCACAGTTTACCCTTGGCCGGGGGATTGTGGGGATCGTGGGTTCGATCCCAGCCCCCGACCAACAGTGATCTGTGTGGAGTTTGCATGTTCTCCCCGTGTTGCGTGGGTTTACTCCGGGATTTCTCCGGTTTCCTCCCACATGCCAAAAACATGCATGTTAGGTTAATTGGCTGTTCTAAATTGTCCCTTGATATTTGTTTCCTATAGGCCCTTAGAATAGAGGGTTAGTATTAATGAAAGCGCTTTGAGTGGTCTTTGTGACTAGAAAAGCGCTATATAAGTGCAGGTTAGTAGGTAGTTAGTTAGTAAGTGTTTTGTCTATACCTCTTCCAGAGCAGAAGCTGCTCTGCAGTATTATCCCTGTTGTAACTCTTGTGTGTATTGTTGTATGGACTGCACAGCTTTTGGAATTTTTTGTTCTTTTGTTTAATAAATTGTCACAAATACGGTTCAGCGAGTGGGTTTGTCCTTCTGCCCCATAGGGGCATACATGACAACTCCAAGACTAAATAAATGTACCAAACGGTGATAATAACACATCTCCTTATAAAAACACATTTTCTGGGGGCATAACACAGGGTCTAAAGCCAATAGCCTGCTACTTGCCTGTATTAGCTTATTCATGTTCCACGTGTTGCTAGCGTAGGTTCATTAGCTATCCTTCAACATACAGCCAACATGTCCACAGCTGTCTCCAGACACAATACGACCTTGCAGCTAAGCCATCAAACTTCACATATGTGTTACCATTCATAGAAGGTACATAGTATAACTATAAACTAATAAATACAACTACTTACTTAGCAAGCTGCTCATCTGTGAGCACGTGCGTGGCTTTGCAGGCAGCTCTTCGTCTTCTTCTTTGGGTTTCAACGGCACCTTACATCCAAATTGTTGTACTACTCTCAACATCTGGCTACTTAAGTTCTATACTTTCCAGTTCCCAGCTCCAATATCCCTTTGCAACCCTCCCGTGCTTCAGCTGAAGGCTGTGTATAAAATAATAATAATAATAATTATAAGAAAAAACAGTTTTTCATGCTTAACTGGTCTTTTTATTTGCACATATATACTGCACCTCACTTGCACATCCAGAAGATGTCGAAAAAATTAACTACATATTTGGTCAAATGTTGAACATAAGATCAACTTCCAGAGGGGGTCATAGTTTAACGTTCAGATCTACAACCTACTTTGGAAGTCATATAGACGTGCAGACATGGTCCTGGACTGACCAACGTGATATGAACTTGATCTGGCTGTCCAAGGAGCATCGGACGTTTAGTAGGAAGGATGTCTTTTACAGTGGTGACCTGGCCAAGAGGGCAGCACTTAAAAACAACCAGTCAAATAACACAGGGGTTAAAACAGATAATAACTCGATAAAAAAAAAACAATAAAAGCTAATATCTATTAAGGAATAAATAAATTAATTAAAGAAAAACCTTTTTGAAATTTATGACAAAAGCTGATTTTTATGAGGGGAAAAAGATCTCCTGACAGTCATTTCTTTATTTCCACACCTCCATCATCTCTGAAGCTGCTGGTAGATTGTACGCTGCCATGTCACTGTTTTATTCTGTAATAACTCCAACATCTCAGTGTTTTATTCTGATCAGCTTTATCATCCCAGCCCTATTCCCAATTCAATTTTACTCCCGGATTTCCCCATCAGCGGTGCTGGGATAAACGATTGTTGCTTTTGTGCGTTTCCTCATCAGGCGATAAGACGCGCTGATTAAACAGATTAGTCCTGCCTGACGTGTCCATAAATCTGCTTCATGCTGCATGGAGGGACTGCAGTGCAGCACAGGGATCCTCCTCCACTAGAACAGCTGCTGCTGCTGTGACGTCATCTGTGGTTGCCAGGATGAAGGGCCACAGGACACAATTACCTGCTTCATTATTACCCACACCCATGATGGCGCGGCGTTTATGGGCATCTGTCTGGATGTTTGTCAAAACTATAAAATAGAAACTTGTGTCATAGGCAAAATTATTCAAAAAAGTTGTCATGGGTCTGAGCCAGTGCTCAGACTCCCTATGTATTTTTTGTCTGTTATTTTCTTGTCGGTTTATTTTGGTTTCATGACAGAAGCCTCCTGTCTTCTCTCCCAAGCACACTCACCTTCCACCCACAGTCTGTTTTCCACCCACAGCCTTTCTCTCTCTGCCCCGAAGGGGCATTCATGACAGAAGGAGGCTACCAGTGTGGGCACAAGCAGCCGTGAGTTTTGCCTTTTTTTTCCCCTCCCGTATTTTTTTGTTTAAACCTATTATTCAGCTGGCATGGCAGCGCATCCTGATCATCTTCTATGGGGGCTCAGTGAGGAGGAATGTTTTGCTCTTAAAGTGAAAAATAACATCTTATCAGAGGCTCGTGCTTCTCGCACTCCCGAGGCGGTACTGGAGTGCTGGGTTGGAGCCGGACAGGTTCTGAAAGCATGCCCCAGCCTGTGGAGCCATCCCAAACTCTCAGACCTTCTCCTCTCTATAATTGACCAACAATCCATGCTCCACAAGCAGGGAGAGAACCCCTCCAAACCTCCGCCCGTGTCTTCGCCTCCACACCAGACAACCTCTGCAGTTCTCACAGGAACGTCATCTGGACCTCCAGCAGCAGAAACCACCAAGCCCTGGGATTTAAGGCGAGTAACTCTTCATTGATCTACATCAAATAATGAACTAACTTACTTTAATCCAGCAAGCACAGAAGCAGTGGCCAAAGCTGGCTTTGCATTCACTGTCTGCTGCTGTTTCTCTGCCCTCACCCGCTTCTCCCTTGTCCATCTTTAATTCCTCTGAGTGTCAACCGGTCCTGGGAGGGAGCTGCCGGACAATGGAGGGGTTGCTTGTCCACCACTTCAAACTGTTGAGCTAACTCGATGGATGTGGCTAACGTCAGCTCACCCGAGTGTGGGAGGAGCTTCGACCCCATCGCTGGACAAACAGTATGTTTCGCCAACTGGTCACGGACCATCTCTTGCTCTAACGCTCTAAACTGACAGTCCTTGGCCAGCTGACGTAGGTCTGCTACATACCGCTGCACTGACTCACCAGTCTGCTGGTGGCGCTGATGAAACTAGATCGTCTGGACAATGACATTTTCCAGGGCATGAAAATGTTGCACCATTAACTCAACCACTTCGTCAAAGCTATCGCCCTCACCTAAAGTACTAAGGATACTCTGTCCTTCCATTCCTAAGTTGTGAACCCAACAGTGCCCGTGCCTGCATCTTTTCCAGTCTTCCAAGGTCCAATGCCACCAAATAATTTTGAAATGCGGCAAACCACCTCTCCCAAGGGATGTGCGGCTCACCAGGAATCTCCAAAAACATCCGAATTGAAGTAGCTCCCACGTCCGTTCTTTTTACCCTCATCGCCAAATGTTATGTAAGTAAAAGGGAGCCAAGGATGAGACCGGGTGTTGAACTGGACACAACTTTATTAGTGACTCTCACTACACAAGCACTGTCTTCAGGCTGAGAGGAGGCCAGAGAGGCTGCCCCTCTTCCTCACAGCCCTCATATACCCCGGGTGGCAGCGGAACCAGAAAGGTGGAGCCACCACCCGTGTCATACAATAATATGTCCCATAACAACACAACACAACACAACGTTCTTGTTTTAGATGTTTCTAACATATTTTAACGAGCACTAAAGCTTGCCTCTAATCCTGCTGTCTGGAATCGTTGGAGCGATCTCACTCCTGCATGCTGGGAGTTCACTCCTGCCAAACACATCTGCAGACGTTCCAGCTCCTGTCTGAACTCATGAGGAGTTCTACATGATAAAACATTTTAATTGTACCTCCAAAGATGTGTTTACACCACCACATTATCTTTATGCCTCTGTGAAGCGTTTCTCTGAAGAGCGTAAACAGCCAGATCATCGTCAGCAGAATGTTTAATCACTCTGACAGCCGGCGGTTACCGCTGACAGACGCCAGCTCATAATTCTTCATGTCACGGAAAACGGGTCCAGGAAGAAAACAGCTCAGAGGATCAGAGAGGAGGTTTATACTAGGAGTCGTAGATAATAAGTTATAAGAAGTTTATTTATAGAGCACTTTTCTTAGACAAAGTCACAATGTGCTTAACATGATAAGAAACAAAAAAGATAGTAAAATACAATAACAAAGTAAATAAAAATACAGGCACATAAAACAGTAAAAGAACAAAGTAAACAGCAAAGCCGGACAGGAAACATCAGGGTGGGTTTACACCAGGCACATACTGGGTTCAGACTAAATTAGTAAACTACAGAAAACAGTCCATCACTGAGGCTACATTCACATCTAATCTGGTCAGGACTTCTGGACTTGGAGATGCTAAAGGTCCTTAGAAACATTTCTGGTCCAACAAAAGCAGGTGGCTTCAGTCCAGATCAAACTGAACTTTGATCCACTTCAACTCTAGTGTGAAAGCAGTTTTCAAAACTTTTTGAATTTTTGGACCAAATATATGAAGTTAAGTTAACCAGCGATGAATTCCAGTTCCTCTACTCTCTAGATTCAGATTGAGTGACCTGTGTAACCTGATTTTTTTTTTTTTTTTTTGTCCTGTCAGGCAGCTAGGCAAACAGAACAGGGATCTGTCACCCTACTGTGCCAGAACAATTTACTTTGCCAAGAGGAGCCTATACAGTGCCTAACTTTGCACTGTATATTGTTGTAAACTCCTCCTGTAATAACTTTTAATACTTTATTTTAATTGTTTTACCCATGGAAGACCCAACAGGATGGGGAAGAGGGAAAGGAAGTGTGTGAAGGGGGGAAGAAAAGGGAGGGGAACAGACAAAAAAAAAAAAAGACAACTAAAACAAACAAAAGACAAACTGCTTCTTCCACCGGAGATGTCTCAACACGAGTCTGGTTTCTGCACCTGTTAAAGGAGAGACACTTCTACATGTATGTCTGTGTGCCTATATATGAGAACGCGTGCAAAATAAGTGTGTGCATGTGAGTGGTTTGTCAGGAAACATACGAGCGGAGGGCCGGTCGCAGCAGCCCTCCCCCCGAGGACCCCGAGCAGGCAAGGCAACGCCACCAACCCCCAGCCCCGAGGTCAGCAAGCCCCAGGAAAGCCAAGCATCCACCCCCAGAGAAACGATCAAGGGAGGCGCGGTGAGCCCACACCCCTGGAACCGCCCGACCCCCACCCCCCCCAGCGGGGCCAACATCCGCCCCCGGGCCCCAGGCACCAGGAGGCCAGCGACCCCACCCCCCAGGACAGAGGCCAGCCAGCGTCCCCCGGCGCGAGCCCCCCCAGGTACCCCCACAGCGGTCCCGCCCCAGCGCCTCGGCCACACACCCCGGGGACCCCCACGTCCAAAGAAGTCCCCTCGCCCAGGTGAGCCCACATTGCTGAGAGGCACTACCCCCCTAATCCAGCCCCTCCCGACTCACAGGCACACCCCTCCCCATACCTTCACACCCACATGTTCCCATGCACACCCCTCTCACTCAGCCAGACCGACCCATTCTCTCTCACTCCAGTACCCACTTAAATTCACTCCTCATTCACCTTTATTTCAAAAGCCGACTGCGAAGCAGATGCAGTGAGCCTGAACATGCACCAGTGCCCTGCAGTGACCAGGGAGGCCACCGGCGCAGGCCACAGAAGCAGACCCCCACCCCTCGGCGCCCATCTGAGTGAACAATCAGCAGACCACCGCAGGCGCTCCAAGATGCCACCCGGCATGCAAAGCGCTGCACAAAACCGACCCACCATCACCACCTCCATTCATCACCCTCTCACTCACACTTAAACTCATATTCAGCCCCCCGTCACTTCCTTGGTTGCATCTATATATTAGTAGCATCCAGGGATTTTTACAACATGATAGGTCCCAGGCTCCCCACCAGGCCCCCACGCCCCCAGCAAGACAGGGCAACAGGGGTGGGGGAAGACCCCCACCTCCTCCCCCCGCACAGAACATGGTGGGTGGGTGTCGGTTATATGATATAATTGTGTATAAATGTGTGGACTACTAAAGTGCAATTAAAATTGGGGGGATAGCAATTGGAGCATTGTTAGCCACTGTGATGGGCAGCAGAGCCCCCATCCCCCCAAGCCCTCAGTGTCTAAAATGCAATTAAAATTGAGGTGAGTGCAGCCCCACCACGCAGCAAAGGTATCCCCTTCACCGACACAGTGCGGCACACCTCCACCCCAAAGCCATAAATGTAACAAAAAAGATCAGGGGGAGGAGAAGGGTGGGAAATAAGACTGGGTGGTAGGCGGTCCAAAAACAAGCCCCCCCCCCCCCCCCCCCCCAGAAGCCAGCTTGCAGACTGGCTTGTGAGGCCACCCACTGCCCCCAAATCCCAACCCAGGGTGAGGGCCGCCAGTGGAAACCACCCAGGACCCACCAGAATCACGTCCCGGCGCTCCAGCACCACTAACATGACGGGGCAGCCAAACATACTACCACTCATCTTACACACACGAACATGGACAACAACAGTCACAATAGTGAACAATGGGCCGGACCCACACAGCGCCCAACACGCCAGGCGACACACCCGAGCACCCACGCAGGCCCACGACCACCCACCCCAGACACACACCGACAGCTGCAGGCCGCCCTGCAACCACAGCCACCCCGGAACAACCCAATGGAAACACAGCCAACAACCCGCACCAATGACCCCCCCAGCCACCCTCAAGCACCAACGCACACCCGCTGCCAATGACATCAGGGGCGATGTAGCAAAGTGCCTCACCCCCCAATACAACAGCAGGGCGGCCGGGACAAGCAAGCCCTGAAACGCCAGCCCCCATGCCACTGGATGGACTGCCCAACCCCTGCCACCCAACAAAGCTCTCCTACCCATACACGCATCCTCCGCCCCCTAGACATCTACCCACAAGTAACCGCTTCCATACACACACTAAAACTCCACCCACCATCACACATACCCACCTACACAAACACACAACCCCACCTGCCCACTCAACACACACCCACTTCCACATCCGCTCATACACAAGCCTACACTCACACACCCCCTCCCCCACCCGCAGACCCCCGTGAATGGGGAGGGCAACCCAGGATGCGGGCACCAGCCCCTGGGTGGCACCCGGGCCCCAGGAAACACACGACCCCACCACGCAAGGATGCATCAGGGACAACCCCCCCCCCCGCCGGCACACACCCGACCCCGGCCCGGGGCGGGGGGATGCCCCCCCAGCACCAGGGGCCCAGGGCCAGACCCAGACCCCCCAAGAGGGGCGAGGCCAGCCAGCCAGGGGCCACAGCCCAACCCTCCCAGCCCACCCCACAGCTCTCCCCCCACCAACCCCCCCAGGGCCAGACAGACGGCCACCCCGGAGCAGGCCCCCCGGACACCTGCGGTTGGGGCGCAGCCAGCCGCCAGAGGTGCCAAGGAGAGTGAGTCACTGCCCGCCACCCCTCAGATTATAGAATTAATAAGCGGGGACCAGAGAGAATTGAATTCCGCCAATTGATTATTTGAGGAGGCTGACATTCTTTCCAAGCTAATATAATCCAATAGTAAGTTATTATAGTAAGTCGTGCATAAGTTATTTCTTGTTTCCCAGTTCATGAGGATAGCTTTCTTTGCGATGCATAAGGCAGTGAGAACCATGTGTGACATCCTTGCATCTATATTTATTTCACTTAAATCACCTAATATGCAAAGTGTAGGTGAGGGTGGGACACTATACCCAAGCCATGCCGACAGGTCTTCACATGTCTTCTGCCAGAACTTTTGAACCGGTGCACAGGACCACATAGCATGCATATAGCTATCCGGGACATTGCTAGTACAGTGAGGGCAGATATTTGTGTGACTCAGGCCCATTTTGAACATCCTTTGTCCTGTATAATGAATTCTATGTAGAACTTTATATTGTATAAGTTGTAAGTTAGAGTTTTTAGTCATCTTAAAAGTGTTTAAACATATTTGTGTCCAGAAACTTTCCTCCTTATTAATCGATAAGTCTGTCTCCCTTTTTGATATTGGAAGAGATATGGACTCATCCAACTTTGATAATAGTCTATATATTTTCGATATCAATTTGGGGGAACGGAGATTTAGAAACTCTGCCACCTTAACTGGTACTTCTAAATCTGTCTGATTAAGATTAAATCTTGCTTTTATTATGGATTTAAGCTGTTGGTATTCAAAATACTTTTTATCACTGATTTCGTGTTGTGACACTAGATCCTGAAATTGGATAAAATTTCCACCTTGAATAAGATGTTCTAAGTTGTTTATTCCCTTCTCTTGCCATAGTGGACATTTTAATGTCCTCTTTTGTTGCAGGATATCAGGATTATTCCAAATGGGCGTGAGTTTACAGGGGACAAGTGAAGACCCTGTTATTTTTAAAAATTTCCACCAAGCCATCAGAGAGGAACTAATATTAATACTTTTAAAACACTCATGGCGTTTAATAGAGGGACTTATAAAAGGTAAGTCAGAGATATTTAGCGACCCACAGAGAGCCTGTTCAGCATCTAACCATGGGTTCCCTAATGGGGTTGATTTTGTCCATTTTGAAACGAACTGCAATCTATTGGCTAAAAAGTAATTAAAAAAATTTGGTAAATCTAAGCCTCCGCACTCTTTCGCTTTTTGGAGGGTTTTTAAACTAATCCGTGATGGTTTATCCTTCCATAAAAATTTACTTATATTTGAGTCTAGAGACTTAAACCAGGCCATTGATGGTTGGGTAGGGATCATTGAGAACAAATAGTTAATTTTAGGAAGGACCATCATTTTAATGGTTGCGACTCTTCCCATTAATGATAAAGGTAGTGTCCTCCAGCGCGTAAGATCGTCTTGTATCTTTTTTAAAAGGGGGATATGATTTAGTCGCAATAACTCTGAGAGCCTGGGAGAAATATCTATTCCTAAATATTTAACATTCCCTGATTGTATCGGAATAGTAGATGTATTTGGGAAATTGCAATTTATGGGTAAAGCTATTGATTTTACCCAGTTAATAGAGTAGTCTGATAATGATGAAAATTTATCAATGAGCGCCACTGTCTGAAGAAGAGATCTTCCTGAGTTTTCAAGGAAAATCAATACATCATCAATTCAATTCAATTCAATTCAATTCAATTCAACTTTATTTATATAGCACCATTTCACAACAACAGTCATCTCATAGCACTATCAACTGTAGTGCTGTATCATCAGCATAAAGACTTATCTTATGTTCCTTTTCTCCAGTTTGAATACCTCTGATATCAACATTTTGTCGTATGGCTGCTGCTAATGGTTCAATAAAGATTCAATTCAATTCAATTCAATTCAATTCAATTCAACTTTATTTATATAGCGCCATTTCACAACAACAGTCATCTCATAGCACTATCAACTGTAGGGGGTAAAAAGTGGTAAAGATGGTAAAAAGTGAGGGAGAGAGTGGACACCCCTGCCTAGTACCTCTCTGAAGATTAAAGCTTCAGGAAGTCTGATCATTTGTTCGGACAGATGCAACTGGACATCTATATACAGTAGTGTTTTAACCCAGTTTATGAAAGATGAACCAAACCCAAACTTGTTTAACACCATAAAAAGAAATTTCCAGTTAACCCGGTCAAAGGCTTTCTCTGCATCCAGGGACAAGATTGTAGTTTCTACATTATTGATCTTGCAGTAGTCTATTAAATTAAATAGCCTGCGTGTATTATCAGCCGAGTGCCTACCCTTGATAAAACCTGTTTGATCTGGGTGTATAATAAACGGAATTAACCTTTCCAGTCTTTTGGCGAGAGCTTTGCAAATTATTTTGAGATCGACATTCATAAGCGAGATGGGACGGTAGCTGGATGGAAGCGTGGGTTCTTTTCCAGGTTTAAGGAGCAGGATAATACTAGCCAAATTCATATTCGGAGGAATTACATTATCTTCTTTGATTTGGTTCACCATTTTAAAAAAAGTAGGTGCCATCACGGGCCAAAATTCTTTATAAAATTCTACTGGAAAACCATCTGGTCCTGGGGCTTTGTTGTTTGGGATGTGCTTAAGTGCCTCCTGGAGTTCAGACACCTGAAGAGGTGCATCCAGAGCCGCAATCTGTTCATTATTTAATTGTGGTAGGTTAATATTGTCCAAAAATGTATTTATCTCTGAGTCCGATGGGTTAACCTGTGATGAGTAGAGATTTTCATAAAACTTTCTGAAGGAGTTATTTATTTCTTCAGGCACATGGGTAATATTTCCAGTCATATCCTTGATAGAATGGATAGTTGTTTTTTCTTTATTCAATCTAAGCTGGTTTGTAAGATATCGCCCCGATTTATTACTGTGTTCAAAATTCTCAAGACGCAGTCTTTGTATTAAAAACTGTGCTCTTTTGTTTGTAATTTCTTTTAATTCCAGCTTTAATTTTCTCAAATCATTAAGTGCCTGTTCCTGTGGGGAAATAGCACAAGTTGTCTCCAGTGATTTAATCTTCTGTTCTAAATCCAGTATCAGTGCTTTTTCTTTTTTATTCTTGTATGAACAGTAAGAGATTATTTTACCTCGCATGACCACTTTTGCTGCTTCCCAAAGAACACCTGGGGATATTCCTGGCACATCATTATATTCCAGATATGATTCCCACTCTTTATTAAAATAATTAATAAAGTCTTCATCTTTCAGTAGTGATATATTAAATCTCCAGCTCCTAGTTTCCCTTGTAGCTTCCCTATTTACTAGTGTAAGAGAAACTGGATGATGATCGCTAATAGCTTGATTTGAACATATTTCAGTGTCTATGATGTCCCTCACAATAGAGTTACTGGCTAAGAAGAAATCTAGATGTGAATATGAACTATGAACTGATGAAAAAAAGGTATATTCCCGAAGAGTTGGGTGAAGAGATCGCCATTCATCGCAAAGACCAAAATCATTCATGTACTGTTTGAGAGTGTCAGTAGCCAGCCATTTTTGGTAAACCCCCAATGTACTGAGCCTGTCGACTGCAGGGTTTAATACCAAGTTGAAGTCCCCTCCTATTATAAGTGTGGTGTCCAAGTGCTCAGAAAGAGAAGTGAAAAAAGTGTGAAAAAAGGATGGGTCGTCAACATTTGGGCCATAAACGCTTGCAATACATAGATCCAAATTTTGGACTGAAATTTTTAGTATTATAAATCTACCTTCTGGATCTATTATGGTGTTATTCATAACAAAGTGTATTCTTCTATTTACCAGTATAGCTACCCCCCTTTGCTTAGAATTAAAGCCGGCTGAGTACATATGGGGGAATTCTGGTGAGGTGAGTGCATCTACAGACGACTTAGAGACATGTGTCTCCTGCAATAAAACAAAGTCTGCCTGTAGATCGTTCAATCGATTAAAAACTTTTAGCCTCTTCTCCCCGTTTCCAATTCCACGTATGTTCCATGTGACAAACCTAAATGTAGACATGTTTTCGCTAACTGGTTGTGTACTAAAGACTAACTAAATGTGTAAACTATATGTGCCTATGTGATATGTCTGTAATGTATGCATATATATGTATATATATGTTGTGTGTATACACCTATACATATATAATTGGGTGCGCGCGCATGATGTCTCTGTGCCATTTGCCTGCAATTGCAAGCAAATGGGGTACATGTATTTCAAGTTATTTCCTATAAACCAGAAGTATGAGAAAAACAGACATGAAGGTTAGTAAGTGGTGGAAAAATGCAGACAACATACAACAATGACCTAAAAACTTCAAAAAAAAAAACCCCCTACAACAGACAAACAAACAACAACCTCAACAACAAAGAAATAAACATTTTGACAAATGTTAACATATTAAACTGAAATCGAGTAAGAGACCTGCGCACAATCCCACTCTCTTTTCCACCTGTAGCTAAAAAAAAAAAATGAAAAAAAAATGGGCTCTAGAATAACCAGGGAGTTATAGTTTCATCCATAAACAGCTTGCCATCTATATACAATCTATCCACAGAAACAATAGCATGTTTACCTTCTTGGATGTATTGCTTCCTAATGGGAAAAAGCTTCCTTCTCCTTTCCAAGATTTCCTGTGGAAATTGATCATTTAGACCATAATTGGTGTTTTTAAGCTGCTTGCCCTGCCTCTGTACCAAAATTTTTTGCTTAAAATGTTCAAATTTGGCAACAATAGGTCTGGGACGTTTATTCTGGGAATTTTTTTGCCCCATTCGGTGGACTCGGTGGAAGGTAATTGAGTTTGTGACTTCGGGGGATAGTTTTAGTTGTGATGACATAAATTCTCGGACCAGCTGTTCTGGATTTTCATTATTTTTTTCAATAATTCCAGAAAAAACGAGGTTATCTCTCATGCTGCGTGACTGCAAACTGAGAACTGTCTCCTTCATTTTCCGATTTTCTCCCTCAACAACGCCAAGCCGTGCGATTAGTGTGGTGACTGACTTTTTCAGGCTGTTATTTTCCTCCACGAAAGAGACAAGCTGCGCCTGACTAAACTCAAGGCTCTCCCGCAAATTTTGGAACTCTTTGTGAAGAAGTTCAACCAGCGCCAGTCTACCATCCATGCTGGTGAGTTTATTCTCAATAGAGAGAAGGATATCGCTAACCTCGGTGCCCTGCTGTGATTTCTCGGGCGTTATTTTGGGTGAATCTGCGGGTCTCGGTCGCTTAGACTGAGAAGCAGCAGCAGAACACACACTCGCCTGCTCCATGACACAAAAACGGTCGTAAAATGCGTCGATATAACGTTCTAAATCCTCTAGCTCCGTAAAAAAAAAGAAAAGAAAGAAAGACACAGACAATTAATTAATGAATTAATTACAAAAAAAAACAACAAAAACCTACCTGTGGAGAAGTTTGTTTCAATCTTGGTGACAGCAGTCGCCGTTCAAATTATTGTGCAATTGTCTCTCGCGATCACAGCATCAACTTCCGGATCCGCTCCTTTACAGTAACCTGATATCTGATAGTGGAGCCACTGGTTCTCTCTTATGATCCATTAGGTAAAAAGCCAGATGGTAAATGGCATTCACTTATATAGTGCTTTTTCTAATCTCTAGATGACCAAAGTGCTTTGCAGATCCTGCTGTCCACCCATTCACACACTGATAGTGGCAGAGCTGCCATGCACAGGTGCTGGTCTGACCCACCAGGAGCAACTTGGGGTTCAGTGTCTTGCTCAAGGACACTTTGACATGCAGACTCCAGACAGAGCGGGAATCGAAGTGCTGATCCTCCGATCAGTAGTCGGTCACACTACACCTGTGCCACAGCTGCCCCAAATACAGAGTTTGAAGATCATCATAAAAGGTCTCACAGGAGTCTATTTATTCACTATAATATGCTGACAAGGAGGAACCTTTAAGAACCTTGTAGATGCAATCACACTTTAAGCTATGGTGACAAAGATTCCTATGAAAGATGGGTTTGTAAGAATCTCCCAGCTCCTATGAATTCTGCAGTTCACAGACATTTGTGAAGGGGGTCATCAATTCTTACGGCTGCCATTCAATTCACAAGAGCAACTTGAGGCATTCTTGAGAAATGAAGTGCTTTTCCTTCATACGATGGTCCTAGAGTTCTTTTGTTCTTCGTAAGGGTACATTGGCATCTTCCTGCAGCATACTTACTGCCATCTTACAAAAATTTCTGTGCAACTGACAACACTTTCAAGTCATTGGTAGGAATTTCTTGCGGCTTTCTGCACATGTTGGCACAAATGTTTCATGAATGACGTACTTCCGCCTTATGAGTGCCTCACTGCCACCTTACGCACGCTGTATGAATCTCCTTACAAATAAAGATTCGTACAGTGTTTCCTACGACTGCTATAAGGTGTTCTCAAGAACAAGTTAAAGTGTTCTTGAGGAATATTTATGGATTGAATTGGGCGGCACGGTGGCGGAGTGGTTAGCACTGCGGCAGCACAGCAACTCACCCTTGGCCGGGGGATCCTGGGTTTGATCCCAGCCCCCGACCAACAGTGATCTGTGTGGAGTTTGCATGTTCTCCCCGTGTCTGCGTGGGTTTACTCTGGGATTTCTCCAGTTTCCTCCCACATGCCAAAAACATGCAAGTTAGGTTAATTGGCATCAAACTGGGGATTCTAAATTGTCCTTGGGTATGACTGTGAGAGTGAATGGTTGTCTGTCTCTTTGTGTTGGCCCTGCGATGGACTGGTGATCTGTCCAGGGTGTACCCTGCCTCTCGCCCAAAGATGCTGGGATAGGCTCCAGCCCCCCGGCGACCCGAAAAGGATTAAGCGGAAGAAGATGAATGAATGAATGAATGTCACCGAATTGTGACATAACCCTTAGTGGTCAAGAGTGGTAAATATTTTTATCAATAAAATAATTCAGATTTCCAAGGCTATAATTTGAAAGTGGTAAGAGATAATGGCTTACTGTCAAATAGAAAGATGTAAAATATGGTCCAAAGTTTCAGATAGGAATAAATTTACACATCTAATTTGCATAATGTCGCAGCACTTCTTTAAATTCCATAACTCAGTCAAAACTGGACTTTGAACATATTTAAACCAAGAATGGTTCAGTCTTCTGATACCGTTTTTTGTACAGAGGTACCTACTCATCATCGTATCTTCAAAGTATATGAACAAGAAATCAGCACAATATAAAAAAACAAAAAAACAAAGAAAAAACACAGAAAATTCTCTCTTACTTTTGACAAAGGGGGGCTGGCTGGCTGGCTGGCTGGTTGGCTGACGTGATCGCTGCATTTTCACCAGTCATGGTCCATATTTTGTGTTCTGTCAGTCATTTAAAGTCTGTATCACATCTACAAAGTCTTATGATAATCCCACATAAATTTCGCTTGTGTCCCACGGCTATTTTCCACATACAGAGCCTATGGAGTTTTGCGTAGGCTCGTAAAAATCACGTGACCCGCGGGGGTAAACATAAACACGCCGTACGTGCCGCCATTTTGGATGGCAAGAGCAGCAGTTGCACTGTGACAACCCAGGCGTAACTTGTACTGTTTAGCGATCAGAATGAGTGAGGAGAACACACAGTCACAATCTGACATAATAACATCCTATCATCCTCTTCAACAGCTGACACTATGGCCTCTGAAACTGTGTCTGCGATGTCTGTCACATTCAGTGGAGTCATTGTCAGCAGTCATAACAGCAGACAAGTGTTTTTAATCTTGCTCCCGTGCGCTGCTCTGGTGTGCTGAAATGCCTCAGTTGAACGGAGGTGACGGGTGTGGGGTAACAGCTGGAGCAATTAGCAGAACAATGACTGCCAGTAATCTGCTCAGCGGGGATGATTTGGGGGCAAACGATGAGATGATATCTTTAAAAGACGAAGGGGAGCAGGAGGAAAAAATATCGGAAAACGTGTCAGCGGAAAGGGATGTGGATGATGTGAAGTTTTGGCTGGTGAACGAGTCGGAAAACAACAGCAGCTCCTCACTCAGAGGTGAGTGAAGCGCGCTGCGTGTTTTTTTTTTTTTTTTAAAGGCTCTCCACGGCGCGCCGCGTTAAAACGTACCTGATTTTATGCACATGTACAATAGTTTTCTCCCCTTTCATGTGTGCATCGTAGCAAGCAGAGAGGCGCCCCCAAACCACAAAGGTTTTTTTTTTTTGTTACTTATTGTTACTTTTACTTATTTTTTTTTTGTTACTTATTTGTTACTTATTTTTGTTACTTATTTTGTTACTTATTTCAGTCTCTGACAAAGCCCTTTGTCAGAGACTGTCCCAACACTATGCCCGTTTTGACACCTCGTCATCTGTGTCCAACTCCCCCCCTCCCTCCAGCTCCACAGCCTCCACATTCCCTACTTCATTTAAGGCACCCCCCCCTCCTCCCCCCCTCCCCTTATCATCAGTGAGCAGGATGTGCTCAAACAGTTCTCCAGACTGAACCCGCGCAAGGCCCCCGGCCCAGACGGCGTGTCTCCCTCCACCCTGAGACTCTGTGCGAAACAGCTGGCTCCTGTCTTCACAGACATTTTTAACACCTCCCTTAAGTTATGCCACGTGCCATCCTGCCTCAAATCCTCCACCATCATCCCTGTCCCCAAGAAGCCACGGATCACTAAACTTAATGACTACAGACCTGTAGCGCTCACCTCTGTAGTCATGAAGTCCTTTGAGCGCCTGGTCCTGTCCCACCTCAAGTCCATCACCACCCCTCTCCTGGACCCGCTGCAGTTTGCCTACCGAGCCAACAGGTCTGTAGACGATGCAGTCAACCTGGCCCTCCACTCCATCCTGCAGCACCTGGACTCCCCGGGAACCTACGCCAGGATCCTGTTTGTGGACTTCAGCTCCGCATTCAACACCATCCACCCCGCTCTGCTCCGGGACAAGCTGTCCCTGCTCAACGTGCCTGACTCCCTCTGCAGGTGGATCATCGACTTCCTGACGGACCGGAGGCAGCATGTGCGGCTGGGAAAGACTGTCTCAGACTATACTAGCATCAGCACCGGATCACCCCAGGGCTGTGTACTTTCCCCCCTACTCTTCTCCCTTTACACCAACTCCTGCACCTCCAGCCACCAGTCTGTCAAGTTGATCAAGTTTGCGGACGACACCACCCTCATCGGGCTCATCTCCAACGGCGACGAGTCCGCCTACAGGAGAGAGGTGGCCCAGCTGGCGTCCTGGTGCAGCAATAACAACCTGGAGCTGAACGCTCTGAAGACAGTGGAGATGATTGTAGACTTCAGGAAAGTCACTACTCCTCTGCCCCCCCTCACCCTCTCAGGCTCTCCCATCACCACTGCTGATTCCTTCCGCTTCCTAGGCACTACCATCACCAGGGACCTCAAATGGGAGCTGACCATCAGCTCACTCATCAAAAAAGCCCAGCAGAGGATGTTCTTCCTGCGGCAGCTGAGGAAGCTCAAGCTACCCACCAAGATGTTAGTGCAGTTCTACACAGCCATCATCGAGTCCATCCTCACCACCTCCATAACCGTGTGGTACGCAGGAGCCACTGCCAGGGACAGACTAAGGCTGCAGCGCGTCGTGCGCACTGCTGAGAAGGTGATCGGCTGCAAGCTCCCATCTCTCCAGGATCTGTACATCTCCAGGACCCGGAGGCGTGCTGGCCGGATCATAGCCGATCCCTCACACCCTGGTCACGTACTGTTTGCCCCCCTCCCCTCTGGTAGAAGACTTCGGTCCATCCAGACTAAAACCTCCCGTCACATGAACAGCTTCTTCCCCTCTGCCATTAGACTGCTGAACACTAAGTGACTCTCGTGCACCATGTACAGCAGCTCAACCAGACTCATGTCAATCATCACTGTTTTCTTCCTGCATTACCGACTGCACTATATAGTTCTCCACAGTATCTGCTGCTGGCTAATATATATTTTAACTGTTGACCAGTATCACTTAATCTTATCCTACACTTTATTACATGTATAGTTTATTTCTCTTATCTTATCATGTTTAATGTTGCAGCATTGTACCGAGACAAATTCCTAGTTTGTGTACTACATGAACAATGGCAATAAACCTGATTCTGATTCTGATTCTGATATTTTTTGTTAGAATGGTTCAGTTATTTTTTGTTTTTGTTACTTATTTTGTTACTTATTATCATTGAGTTGCTAGCTGTTAGCATGAGGCCTACATATCTCCCGAGAGAACACTCACACGTGATCTGCATTGTTGTTTATGCAAATCCGACGGCGAACGCTGGGACAGCGCGTGACGTCATCCATTCAGTAACCAGCAGGCTGCAGACAGAACACCCAGATGCTCTTCTCCTCATCTCAGGCGATTTCAACCACGTTTCACTGTCTCCCATTCTGCCCACTTTCACCCAGTATCTCACATGCCACACTAGAGACAATAAAACACTGGATTTGTTCTACGCAAACACTAAGGAGGCGTACACCTCATCACAACTCCCCCCACTTGGGAGATCGGATCACAACTTGGTTCATCTCCGACCGGTGTACAAACCCCTAGTGCACAGACAACCTCCGGCCATGCACACTGTGGAGTTATGGTCTGAGGAGACAATGGACACTCTAAAGGACTGTTTTGAAGCCACTGCCTGGAAGCAGCTCTGCGATCCACATGGTGAGGACATCGATGGCCTCATTCACACCTTCACGGGCTACCTCAGCTTCTGTGTGGACAAATCCGTTCCCACCAAGACCATACGGCGTCACTCAAACAACAAACCCTGGATCAACCCTGAGATAAAAACACTTCTGAGAGAGAAGAAGAGGATCTTCAGGTCGGGGAACAGGGAGATGCTGAAGTCCGTACAGAGGGAGCTGAGGAGAAAGATCAGAGAAGGCAAGGACAGCTTCAGGAAGAAGATGGAGGACAAGCTGCAACAGAGCGACATCAGCGGGGTCTGGAGAAACCTCAAAACCATCTCGGGGCTCCAGAATACCTCCCCCCAGGCCACGGGGGGCAGGGAGTGGGCGAACAACCTGAATCTGTTTTTCAATAGATTTGACCAACCGCCCTCCCCCCTGTCTGCACAACAACCACTGCTGCCTCTAAGAAATCAAGTCCTGCTGCCCACTCCCCACTCCACCGACACCCCCCCCCCCCACTCCCAACACACAGCCCCCCATCCTGACCCTGACCAAGACCCAGGTGAGGACGGAGCTGAGGAAGATCAAGGCGAGGAAGGCGTCGGGTCCGGATGGCATCAGCGCAAAGCTCCTCAAGTCCTGTGCAGACCAGCTGTGTGGGATTGTGACGTATATCTTCAACATGAGCCTGAAACTGGGGAGGGTACCACAGCTGTGGAAAACATCTTGTGTGGTACCTGTACCAAAAACTTCCCACCCCAAAGACCTGAACAGCTTCAGACCGGTGGCCTTGACGTCCCACTTGATGAAGACCCTGGAGAGACTGCTCCTTGCTCATCTCCGCCCCCTGGTGGAACCAGCGATGGATCCACTCCAGTTCGCCTACCAGCATGGCATTGGGGTGGAGGATGCGGTGATCTTCCTCCTTCACCGTTCACTGTCCCACCTGGAGAAGCCCGGGAATATGGTGAGGATCATGTTCTTTGACTTCTCCAGTGCTTTCAACACCATCCAACCGATGATCCTGAAGGACAAGCTGCTGCGCGCAGGGGTGGACCAGCACCTGTCATCATGGATCCTGGACTACCTCACGAACCGGCCTCAGTTTGTGAGAACCCGGGACTGTGTTTCCGACACGATCATCAGTAGCACGGGGGCCCCCCAGGGAACGGTGCTGGCTCCCTTCCTGTTCACTCTTTATACTGCGGACTTCTCACACAACACAACACATTGCCATCTACAGAAGTTCTCTGATGACTCTGCGATCGTTGGTCTCATCTCCAGCGGAGATGAAGCTGAGTACAGAGGGCTTATCCAGGACTTTGTGGACTGGTGCCATCGGAACTGCCTCCAGATCAACGCGAGGAAAACTAAGGAGCTGGTGGTGGACTGCCGCTGGCATGGGCAGCCCCTCACAGCACCAGTAAATATACAGGGAACAGACATCGAGATGGTGACATCCTACAAGTACCTGGGTATTCATCTGAACAATAAACTAGACTGGTCACACAATACTGACGCACTCTACAAGAAGGGACAGCGCAGGCTGTTCCTGCTGAGGAGACTCAGGTCTTTTGGTGTACAAGGGGCGCTGCTGAAGTCATTCTATGACACGGTGGTGGCATCAGCCATCACTTTTGGAGTGGTCTGCTGGGGCAGTGGCATTACTGCAGCCGATAGGAAGAGACTGAACAAACTGATTAAGAAAGCTAGCTCTGTCCTGGGGCAGCGCCTTGATCCGATGGAGGAGATAGGAGAGAGAAGGACGGTGGCTAAACTGTCATCTCTGCTGGAGTCCGAGTTCCACCCTATGCAGGACATACTGGATGCACTGAGGAGCTCATTTAGCAGCAGACTACATCATCCCAGGTGCACAACCGAGAGGTTTCGTAGGTCCTTCCTACCAACGGCTGTCAGACTGTACAACCTAAGCAGGGCTGCTCGCAGAGATAGCAAAAAGACGTAACAAACTAATAGTTTTTTTTGAATGCAAAAGATGCAATAGACTTACACAATGGTCCTCTCCGGCATACAACTAGGAACATACCGGTCGCTATGGAGGGTGAGAATATGTATGGGCACATAATCATACCATGTAGGATAACTAAATAGACGGTTATGCTGTTTCATCCCACCTAGCAACAATGCTCTGCACTGTGTGTGTTTATATATTTACATATTTATTCCATCTAGCTACAATGCTCAGCACTGGGTGTGTTTATATTTATATATCTATATATTTATTCCATCTAGCTACAATGCTCCGCACTGTGTTTTTATATATCTACATATTATTCCATCTAGCTACATTGCTCCGCACTGTGTGTGTTTATATACTTGCATATTTATTCCACCTAGCTGCAATGCTCCGTACTGTGTTTTTATATATCTACATATTATTCCATCTAGCTACATTGCTCCGCACTGTGTGTGTTTATATACTTGCATATTTATTCCACCTAGCTGCAATGCTCCGCACTGTGTTTTTATATATCTACATATTATTCCATCTAGCTACATTGCTCCGCACTGTGTGTGTTTATATACTTGCATATTTATTCCACCTAGCTACAATGCTCCGCACTGTGTTTTTATATATCTACATATTATTCCATCTAGCTACATTGCTCCGCACTGTGTGTGTTTATATACTTGCATATTTATTCCACCTAGCTGCAATGCTCCGTACTGTGTTTTTATATATCTACATATTATTCCATCTAGCTACATTGCTCCGCACTGTGTGTGTTTATATACTTGCATATTTATTCCACCTAGCTGCAATGCTCCGCACTGTGTTTTTATATATCTACATATTATTCCATCTAGCTACATTGCTCCGCACTGTGTGTGTTTATATACTTGCATATTTATTCCACCTAGCTACAATGCTCCGCACTGTGTTTTTATATATCTACATATTATTCCATCTAGCTACATTGCTCCGCACTGTGTGTGTTTATATACTTGCATATTTATTCCATCTAGCTACAATGCTCCGCACTGTGTTTTTATATATTTACATATTTATTCCATCTAGCTACAATGCTCTGCACTGTGTTCATATATTCATATATTTATTCCATCCAGCTACAATGCTCTGCACTGTGTGTCTGTGTGTGTGTGTGTATATATATATTTTATAGTAATATGTACATATGTATATTAGCTGCTCTTGCTTGCTTGTTTTTTTTTTTTTTCTTGCCTTCTGATTGTTGCTCTGAGTGTTGCTATCCCTGTGCTGTTGCAATCCTGGAATTTCCCCGTTGTGGGACTAATAAAGGCTTATCTTATCTTATCTTATTTGTACCCGTAGGTAGATTTGGTTTGCAGTCTGGTGACAAGCCACCGGCCGCTGCGTGCGCGAGCGCCCTAAACCCACGATCTCATGATCCCCGCGATCCCCCGGCTGAGGGTAAAACTGTGCTGCCACAGTGCTAAACCACTGCTCCACCTTGCAGCCCGTTATGACAAAGCGAGAGATTACGTCAGTGAAGGTAATTATTCAAAAATCCAACTTTTTTTTTTTTTTTTTTTGCATTTCACACCGGCCATTTAATTCCCCGCTTATCCCCTTATCAGGGGGAACAACAGGAGTACACCATTTTGCGGAGTTTGTAGATACACGTGAGCTATGTGGTTTATTTCACCCTGCTGCTGCTGTTTCTTGCCATCCAAAATGGCGGCTCACTCTAACGGGCCAGTGCGGCACGCCCCCTGACGTCATATGCAAAAACTCCATAAGTGACGGTTACCAATCGTGGCAATATTAGCTTTCTGGGCTAAATGCTACAAACAAACAAAAACAAAAATCAAAATCAAAAACAGGAAAGGGAAATGAGGAGTTCTTCTTCTTTGGTGTATTATGTGTCATCCACTGAGTCCTCCAATGGATGTCTGCCACCTTTTGAAACTGGCAAATCAGTACACTTCAGTACAAATCTCCAATGCAGGCCCCAATGCAAGCGATCATGTGAGAGTAACATGACAGGTGCAGTGCTGCGCTCTGCCCCTAGGGGCACGCAAAATTCTCACACTCAAAGGACTAAGTTGTGCCTAAGGCATTCGTATGGCTGCCCTATGATTAGGTGTTTTTGTTGGGTGTTCATAGAAATCTTGGACCACACCAACAACCTGACCACAAACTTATGAATGGTCTACGGGTACTGGATTCTTCTCCAGCTACCTTAAGAAGGCCATACAAAATGGTCCAAAAATCATTTGTACGGTGTTCACAGCCATTCGTAAGGGTATTTGTGACTGTAGCTTTAGCTTGATATTCAAACAGAAGAAAAGGAAAAAAGTCTTTAAATGGTTTGGAATTATTATAACTTTTGCTTTAAACGCAGGAAAATAATTTTTTTTAAGTTTTAGCTTCAGCTTAACATCTATGATGAAATTAGTTCAAATCAAATCCAGTAAAAAGAAACAATTTTTACTGTCATTCAGTCCATACAGCCAATCATAGAATAGAATAGGCATTATTGTCATTGTACAGTACAACAAAACTGTGGAGTGTTATCATGTTACACACATGTAGAATCAGAGGGGTTGCTGCTATGCAAGGCGCCACCACAAACAACTTCTCCTTTCCACATTCTATTATGCTGAGCACCAAGACAAAAGGCAGGAAGTACTATTTTTACATGGTCTTTGGTATGACCTGGAAAGGACTTGAACCCCCAACCTCCCAGGTTGTGGGGCAGATGCTCTATCAACTAGGCCACCAGTGCGGTGAGCAAATAAAATCACCAAATCACAGTCATGTGGTGCACATATGGGGTTTTCATATGCTTCACTTGTGTATAACTGTATGCTTATTGTTTGCTTCACGTCTCAGAGGAACAAAAGGTCTGAACCCCCTAGGAGTAACGGGAGGATGTGAAGTCTGGCCTTTTGTATGCAAAGAGATGGCCTTGAAGGATTTTCTGACCACCAGGACTTTAGGTGGAGACGAGAAGACCGGGAGGGGGATGCATTGTGATTTGGGATTAAAAGACAATGGACTGTGTGCTTTGATGTCCTGGGGTATTAAAGGGACAGATGTTGGGGGATTCCTTTCTCTTTCTGTTTTTGAATGTTGGAGAATGTGAAGGTGAATAAAAACTGGTCTTGAGAAATAACTCAGCCTCGTCCTTCCACACATCTCCACAGTCAATGATAAAAATAGTAAATTAGCATCTCTTCACTTTTGGTTCAGTAAGCTGAAACATAAAAAAAAACATATTCGTCCTTTTTCTTCCTCAACCAAAGATCAGGAAACAGCTGTTCAGCTAACTTCTTCATTCCACGCAGTCCAGGGTGTGAAAGGTGCACCCTGATGGCAGCAACTGCAGGCCTAAACCCACTTCCTCTTAGCATAAAACACAACGGCACCTACCATCAGATCAACCCAGCCAGCATGTCCTTGTGGGTCACATCAAAGTTAACCTGGGCTGTCTACTAGGCGCAGGTTCCTTTATTTGTACCTGCAGGTAGATTTGTTTTGCAGTCAGGTTTCATCCTTTTAGACACATATTTACAAACCACAATTACATTCAACATGAACACAAACACAGGCACACATGAAGCTGACTATAAAAATGATAAAAGTACTCAAGGCTCCACCAATCAGGACATAAGACAAAGAGATAAGAGAAAAAACAAAGAGATTAGAGAGAAAGGTCATATTAAAAAAGTTAAAGACTAAGTCAAAGAGAATAAAAACTCAATAAAAGTCTGAAGTCTAAAACCCAACTAAAGATTTAAAACCCAAGTAAAAAACCTACAAAAATAAACAAATGTAAAATAAAAATTAATAAATAGATAACTAAATTATGTGCAATATATTGCTACAGCTTGTTCAAGTCTTTGACAGCAGCAGGAACAAAGCTGTTTTCGTAGTGCTGGGTTTTACATTTTGGGACAATAAACCTCCATCTGGAGGGAAGAAGCTGAAAGTGGCAGTACAAAGGGTGGGAGTCATCATTTAAAATGGAGGTAGCCATCCTCTGTACTTGTCTGGTGTACAGGGATGTCAGGCTCAGCTGTGACTCACCAAGCAAACAACTGGACCATCTAACCACCTGGTCCAAGGATTTCCTCTGTTTCAATTTTATCTGACCAAACCATGACACTAAAGAAAAGGATAAAACAGATTCAATAAAAGCCTGATAAAACATTGTCATTATGGTTCGGTCAATTTGGAAGCGTGCAAATTTCCTTAAACAATGCAAATGTTGCTGAATCTTTTTGCACACCCTTTCACAGTTCTCTTCAAACTTTAAATTACTATCAATAATCATCCCAAGATATTTGTAGGATTGTAAACATTCATTGGTCTGGCCTTTTAGTAAAGTGACTTTGTGCCTGGGAGTTTTCCTCCTAAAATCAATAATCATGTCTTCAGTTTTTGTTGTATTCAGTTGCAGGTAGGAATCCTCACACCAGTGAACAAAATCATCAACTACTTGGCCGTGGCCACTCTCACCATCCTGGAGGAGACTGACAATAACTGAATCATCAGCATACTTTATAATGTATCTGTTGTAATGTCTGCTCCCACACATGTTTGTGTACAGGATGAAGAATAGTGGTGACAACACACACCCCTGAGGAGAGCCAGTAGAAGAACACTTTTGGTCAGACAATGTACCATTGACCCTTACTCTCTGTGTCCTGTTGGTTAAAAAATCCAGAATCCAACCCACCAGATTATTGCTCAAATCAAATTGTTGCAGTGTAGCGGGTTGATTCAACCCCCACAACACAGAGACAGTCAGCTCGCACTCCTGGGTTTTTTCCGCTGCATGCTGCGTTTACAGCTGTGAGGTTAAAGTGTCATCCATGCATTATGTTCATGCATCCTGTCTGTACCCCTGATATGCAAATGCCCAGACTGACTGCTGTGAATGTCTTTGATGTATTGTTTGAGTTGAGTATATATGCTGCACTGTTCTGTAAATCTGCCTCTCAATCTCACTTCTGCAACTGCTGCTGCTGGACACAGACATTGTGTCTCCTCTTCTCTGAGAGCCTGAGGACATCACCTCAGCCCGCAGCACGAGGGCTGGGGAGGTGTTCCGATGAAGGCGGTATGATTTAATAAACCAACTAAAAACTCCATCGTTGCCTTTATTTTATCATCCGCTTTAGCAGGAGCGTTTCAACTAAAATATGAGGTTGGATTGTATTAAAGGCGGAGGAAAAGTCCACAAATAAAAGCCTGGCGTGTGTCCCATTAAAATCCAGATGTTTAAAAAGCATGTTAAACAGAGTGACAGTGGCATCCTCCACTCCTTTGTGAGGTCTATAGGCAAACTGCAGAGGATCCAGTGCATGCTCGGTCCAGTCTGCTTTAGGAAGTCAAATCTGACCAGTTTTTCAAAAATTTTCATTCAATATTAAAGTGCTGATTGTCTTTGAGTTTCTGTTTCAAATCTTGGGTTTCTGTGCTAAAATCAAAGGAATCAAAACTACCATAAAAGCAATTAAGAGCATTAGCCAGCTCTGTGTCTGAACTAAAACCATCTAAAAACACACGATTACTGCGCTCTATGCTCTGAAGGCCTGCAATAGTGTTCATACTGGCCCAGGCTGAACCAAGCTTCTTTGTTGCCATCTTGCTTTCCAATTCTGATTTATAATTCTGTTTTGCTCTTAAAATTTCGGCCTTCAGCTCTTTTGTGGCAACCTGTAGCTCAGAAACAACCCCCCTGTTTAAAGGCACGTGCTTTCCTCTGTAAGCAGGATTTAACTGATTTTGTAACCCATGGCTTGTTGTTGGGATATATTTTGACATGTTTACGTGAAATGGTCATGTCTCTGCAGAAAGCCATGTATGAGCATGTCACGTCCACTAGAGTCCAAATCTCCGCAGGCGGGCGTGAACACCTTCCAGTCCGTACAGTTAAAGCATTCCTGGAGGCAGAGCACTGAATCCTCTGTCCGCACATTTATGTCTCTGGTCTTCACCTTGTCTCTTCTGAGAGCAGTTTTATATGTGGGCAGCAAATGTACACAGTTGTGATCTGAGGATCCAAAAGGAGGAAGGGGAAGAGATTTAAAGGCCCTCTCTATGGGTCCGTAACACAGGTCCAATGTCTTTTTTCGCCTGGTTGGGCAGGAGACATACTGATAAAAGTTTTTTAAGTGTCTTCTTTAAAGACACATGGTTAAAATCCTCAATGATAAAATTTGGAGCCTCTGGGGAAATCAACTGCAACGGCTGTACCACATCAAAGACGGTGCTGGAGGCGGAGGCAGCATCCGCCCTCGGGTGAATGTACACAGTCGTTATGAAAAATTGGGGGAACTCGCGAGGCAGATAAAAGGGGCGTAGTGACACGGACAGAAGTTCCACATCTGGTGTACAGATACGCTCTCTGACCGTGACAGATGTACAGTACTGTTTATTAATATACAAACATACGCCCCCCCTGACATTTCCCTGTTACCTCTTCCTGCCAATCCGAGTGAAGTGGGGCTCCAAAGCCGTCAATACACAGGTCCGCATCCTGGTCATGCGCTGTAAGCCACGTCTCCATGTAAGCCATGACACAGCAGTTCTTGAAATCCTTCTGATATCGTACATTTCGTTGAATTTCATCCACTTTATTTCTCAGGGATTGTACGTTCTCCATAATAATGGAAGGAAGGGAATGTGGTTAAGCTGATGCCTCCTCAGGTTTAATCTTACGCCACCACACTTTCCGCGTTTCCTCTTCTTGTCTCTCTTTTGTCTCTGTGTCCATGAAAATCTCTTAATATAAAGTCCGGCAGTTGCGGCACAGACTCAAACACATATGCTTCATTATCCATGTTTAAATGCAGTAACATTTCTCTGGAATACTGCGTTCTTCCCGGCATGATCGCGATCATGCTTACCTCCAAGACAATGAGCCGGTAAGAAAGAAACGAGAAGGAAGTCCATACTCATGGAACCAGGGAGCTCTTCGTTATATAGTCCACAAACATTCAAGGGCAAAAACGGCACAGAGAATTATGTTAAAACACATTAAAGTGCATAAAAACAGAGACACAGACGTCAAACTTTTTTCACCCGCTGCCGGTCGCTGTGTGCGCATGCGCCCATGTGCTTCAACATGAGGAAGACCCTCATCCTTCAAGATTTTCTCAAGATTTTTCACAAACAGAGACGTGAGAGCAACAGGTCTAAAATCTTGTCATTCTCTGGGGTTCTTCATCTTAGGAATGGGGACTATGTTTGAGTATTTCCAAATCTTTGGAAACACACAACTGTCAACGCACATTTGAAAAAGAAGGGTGAAAACATCCCCGAGTTGCTCAGCAGTGATGCAGTGTGCGACCACAAATATTTTCAGGCCTGGAGCTTTACTCCTCTTAGTTCTCTTAAATAAAACCCTAACCTGATTTCTGACTATCAAATTTTCATTACAAGGGGCCAGGGCATTCCTTAACCTGGAAATGTCATGAGTAAAATCAGTCAAAACGTGAAAAGAAAGGATTAAAAATATCAGGCAAGCATTTATCCTCAATTCCATTTACGTTAATAGACGACCGATGTTCATTACCACTCTGGTTGATTGAGGCCATCAATTTGATCCCCTGCCAAGCTGATTTGAGGTCACTGTTTGCATACTGCTTTTTAATTTTATTCCTGACAAGAAGGGGATGAGCAGACTCTACTTCCTGAGGAAGCTGAGATCCTTCAAAGTGTGCAACAGGATGCTGGAGCTCTTCTACCAGGCCGTTGTTGCCAGCATCATTTTCTTTGCTGCTGTCTGTTGGGGTAGCAGTATCAGAGCCAGCGACACCAACAGACTTGACAAGATTATCAAAAGGGCTGGCTCTGTATTTGGACTCTGGCTGGAGACCTTTGAGACTGTGGTGGAGAGGAGGACACTGAACAAACTGTTATCCATCATGGACAATCCTGATCACCCCCTCCACCACACACTGGACAGACAGCTGAGCACTTTCTCCAGCAGACTGCTACAGCTTCATTGTTGAACGGCCAAGTACAGGAAATCTTTCCTGCCACATGCCATTTCATTTTACCATAACTCACTCTGGTGTTGAATGCTAGTCATAACTATGCTCCCATACTGCACCTAGCAGTCTGATTGGTTCCTCATATTTCCCCCTGCACCTGATAGTCCTGCATTGTACAGTGGGCATGATTCATGTATCTACAAGTATCTCACAGAAGTGAGTACACCACTCCCATTTTTGTAAATATTTAATTATACCTTTTCATGGGACAACACTGAAGATATGACACTTTGATATAATGTAAAGTAGTCAGTGTACAACTTGTATAACAGTGTAAATTTGCTGCCCCTCAAAATAACTCAACATACAGCCATTAATGTCTAAACCACTGGCAACAAAAGTGAGTGAACCCCTAAGTTGAAAATGTCAAAATTGTGCCCAAAGTGTCAATATTTTGTGTGTCCACCATTATTTTCCAGCACTGCCTTAACTCTCTTGGGCATGGAGTCCACTAGAGCTTCACAGGTTGCCACTGGAATCCTCTTCCACTCCTCCATGACTAGTTCACCGAGCTGGTGGATGTTAGAGACCTTGCACTCCTCCACCTTCCGTTTGAGGATGCCCCACAGATGCTCAATAGGGTTTCGGTCTGGAGACATACTTGGCCGGTCCGTCACCTTTACCCTCAGTTTCTTTAGCAAGGCAGTGGTTGTCTTGGAGGTGTGTTTGGGGTCGTTATCATGCTGGAATACTGTCCTGCGGCCCAGTTTCTGAAGGGAGGGGATCTTGCTCTGCTTCAGTATGTCACAATACATGTTGGCATTCATGATTCCCTCAATGAACTGTAGCTCCCCAGTGCTGGCAGCACTCATGCAGCCCCAAACCATGACACTCCCACCACCATGCTTTACTGTAGGCAAGAAACACTTGTCTTTGTACTCCTTACCTGGTTGCCGCCACACACGCTTGACACCATCTGAATCAAAGAAGTTTATTTTGGTCTCATCAGACTACAGGACAGGGTTCCAGTAATCCATGTCCTTAGTCTGTTTGTCTTCAGCAAACTGTTTGCGGGCTTTCTTGTGCATCATCTTTAAAAGGGGCTTCCTTCTGGGAGGACAGCCATGCAGACCAGTTTGATGCAGTGTGCTGCATATGGTCTGAACACTGACAGGCTGACCCCCCACCCCTTCAACCTCTGCAGCAATGCTGGCAGCACTCATACATCTATTCTCAAAAGACAACCTCTGGATATGATGCTGAGCACGTGCACTCAACTTCTTTGGTTGACCATGGTGAGGCCTGTTCTGAGAGGAACCTGTCCTGTTACACCGCTGTATGGTCTTGACCACCGTGCTGCAGCCCAGTTTCAGGGTGTTGACAACCTTCTTACAGCCTAGGCCATCATTATGTAGAACATCAATTCTTTCTGTCAGATCCTCAGACAGTTCTTTGCCATGAGGTGCCATGTTGAACTTCCAGTGACCAGCATGAGAGAGTGTGAGAGCATTAACACCAAATTTAACACACCTGCCTCCCATTCACTCCTGAGACCTTGTAACACTAACGAGTCACATGACACTGGGGAGGGAAAATGGCTTATTGGGCACAGTTTGAACATTTTTACTCTGGGGTGTTCTCACTTTTGTTGCCAGCGGTTCAGACATTAATAGCTGTGTGTTTAGTTATTTTCAGGGGACAGCAAATTTACACTATTATGCAAGCTGTACACTGACTACATTGTATCAAAGTGTCATATCTTAAGTGATGTCCCATGAAAAGATATAATAAAATATATCAAAAATTTGAGGGGCGTACTCACTTTTGTGAGATAATGTATACGGGTCATCATCTATTCATCTATGAAAAGTTGAACTTTTTGGAAGGTGTATGTCCCATTACATCCGGCGTAAAAGTAACACAGCATTTCAGAAAAAGATCATCATGCCAACAGTAAAATATGGTGGTGGTAGTGTGATGCTCTGGGGCTGCTTTGCTGCTTCAGGACCTGGAAGACTTGCTGTGGTAAATGGAACCATGAATTCTGCTGTCTACCAAAAAAATCCTTAAGGAGAATGTCCAGCCATCTGTTTGTGACCTCAACCTGAAGCGCATTTGGCTTAAGAAAAACAAAATGAAGACTTTGGAGTAGCCTAGTCAAAGTCCTGACCTGAATCTGATTAAGATGCTGTGGCATGACCTTAAAAAGATGGTTCATGCTGGAAAACCCTCCAATGTGGCTGAATTACAACAATTCTGCAAAGATGAGTGGGCCAGAATTCCTTCTCAGCTCTGCAAAAGACTCATTGCCAGTTATCACAAACGTTTGATTGCAGTTGTTGCATCTAAAGGTGGCCCAACCAGTTATTAGGTTTAGGGGACAATCACTTTTTCATACAAGGCCATGTAGGTTTGGATTTTTTTCCCCTCTTAATAATAAACATCTTCATTTAAAAACTAGATTTTGTGTTTACTTGTGTTATCTTTGTTTAATATTTAAATTTGTTTGATGATCTGAAACATTTAAGTATGACAAACACAGAAAAAATGAGAAATCAGGAAGGGGGCAAATACTTTTTCACACCACTGTAGCTCTCCTTCCTTGTCACACAGTCATATGGACAACTTGTAATAAGATGCTGATGATACTGTTTGAACTGAAATATGAAAAATTCAGCTGTTTATTATAGGTACTGACCTTTTTTTTCAAAAAAAAATCTTAGATCCGTGAGATCATTTTGAGAAATGCCAAGGAGAGATCTTCCTTCACCAAGCTCTTCATCTGTGTCCTGATTCAGCTCTAGAAGCTGCTGTGGATGTCTACTTACCCTGGACGAGGCCAGACTAGACCATAACTGTTCCTCATTCAACGTCTCTGTGTTTTAACAGACGGTTACTACGATCCAGTGTTTCATGTGTGTCTAGTTGACTTTAATCATCATCCAGCTATAAATATCTTTCACCAACTAGAATGTGGTGCTGTGTTCTCCAGTATAACTCACAGCTATTGGTTTGCACCTTTTATCTGAGAAGTGAGCAGAATAAAACTGTGTTGATGTCATTATCTGTTTAACTGCTGATTTCTATAATACAATCTATACTCAGACTGGTATCCTTACGGTTTGACGTTCTTTTATTGCAGTAGGTACTCAGGATTAAGGTACCAAAAATAGCCTGACCAAAAATATTTTTTACCAGCCTCCGATGCTCAGTACAAAAAAGCAGAAAAAAACTAGAATTAACATGTTTTGTGAGCATAACTTGACAGTTTTGAGGTCTGATGAGTCTCTCCTCTGTGGCGTGGTTTACAGTCAAATGTCGGCGTGCCGCTCATGCCTCAGGAATCAACCAACACCAGACCTCATATGGTCGGCGGGGGGGTGCAGCTGTCGTTTTCTGGGTACTCCTGAAAGAGACACAAACACATGAAGATTAGTTATTTTATTAATTATTTAAAACGTTTTTTAATTTTATATTATTTTTGGTAAACTCTGATATCGCGGCCAGCTGTCTCTGCTGCCGGCCTGACCACGGTTCAGAGACCTTGGCCATCGCGAATGTTAGCAGTTTGTGATCAACGAACGTGGTGAAAGCACATCCTTCCAGCCAGAACTGAAAGTGGCGGATGGCCAAATGGAGAGCGAGCAGCTCCCTGTCGAACGCGCTGTATTTACGTTCGCTATCGCGCAAGGTCCTGCTGAAAAAGGCGAGGGGCTGCCAAACCCCGGCTACATGTTGCTCCACGACCGCCCCTATGGCCACCTCTGACGCGTCAGTGGTGAGCGCTATGCGGGCCGTTGGGTCTGGGTGTTCCAACAACGCAGCCTTTGCCAAGGCTGCTTTCACCTCCGAGAACGCTTGGTCCCGCTCCGGGGACCACTCGATCTTATCCGCGGGTTTCTTTTTTTTGAGTGCGGCATACAGTGGCCGCATGAGTTGCACCGTGCGGGGGAGAAAACGGTTATAAAAATTCACCATTCCCAAAAACTCCTGCAACGCCCTGACTGTCTGCGGCCGGGGAAAATCTGCCACAGTGCGCACTTTGTCAGGCAGCTGAACTGCTCCTTTGAGGGAGACGCGGTGTCCTAAAAAATCGATCTGCGCCACCCCGAACTGACACTTCACTGGGTTGATTAATACCCCGTGATCTCCCAACCTTTGGAAAACTGTGGCCAGGTGTTTTTCGTGTTCGTCTTCGGATGCGCTGGCTACTAAAATATCGTCCAGGTAGACGAAGCACCGCGTCCATCATGCGTTGGAACGTCTGAGCAGCCCCTTTAAGTCCGAATGGCATGCGTAAAAACTCGAATAAACCAAACGGAGTTATTACCGCTGTTTTGGGTATGTCCTCAGCGCACACTGGATTTGGTGGTAACCGCAGACCAAGTCTATTTTAGAAAAAATGCGCGCCCCTGCCAAATGAACCGAAAAATCTTGGATATGTGGGATTGGGTAGCGGTCATGCGCTGTAGCGTTGTTTAACCTGCGAAAATCCCCGCAAGGGCACCATGATCCGTCAGCTTTCGGGACCATATGTAGGGGGGAAGCCCAAGGACTTTTTGAACGTCGAATAATGCTCAACATCTCCAGGTTGGCGAACTCCTCGCGCGCTATGGCTAGTTTAACTGCGTCCAAGCGCCGAGCTTTTGCAAAAACGGGCGGTCCGGTAGTGGTAATAAAATGCTCCACCCCGTGCTTAGCGACTGTTGCTGAAAATGTGGGGACCGTGAGTGCTGGGAACTGAGTGAGCAGTGTGTGGAACTTACCGCCTGCTGTTGTGATGTTGGCTTGTGCTGTAGGCGGGGCCACTTGCTCTGTACAGGGGATAGAATCAAAAGAAAGTGCATTAACCAGGCGTCTGTTAGCGAGATCAACCAACAACCCATGTGAGCACAAAAAATCAGCCACCAGCATATTGAAATTTACTGTTGCTACAACAAAAGTCCACTCATACGCACAACCGTGTAGAGACAGAAGCAGAGTCTTCTCACCAAAGGTCTTAATCTCCGAGCCGTTCGCCGCTGTCATCCGGGGACCTCCGGAACCAGCCAGTCTGTTCGCGTAGGAAGGTGTGATGAAACTCAACTGGGAGCCTGTGTCGACGAGGAACTGCCTCCCGGAGCGTGCGTCCGACAAGTAGAGCAGCTTGTTCTCTTCCCTGAGGGCCGCAGCTGTTACCGACCCTTGGTCTTGGCGTTTCCCGAACGCCCGAACTGGCACGGCGGTACACACTTGCGTGCCCTCTCTGCGAAGCGGCAATGGTAGAAACAAAAGACGTCCAGTCCATGCTCCCTGGCCTTTGCCGCCGCCGCCGTCGGTGAGTCTGGTACCGCTGCCTCTGGCCTCCTGTCGTCTCCGGTCGTCGCGCCGAGTTCCACTGCAGCGGCCGTGGCTGCGCGCCGCTTGGTGGCGTTGACAATCCGCTGCGCCTCTCGGCCCAGCGCACGGTAGTCCCGTTGGGTCAACAGTGGCGAACTGGCCAGAGCCGCTCTCGCTGCTGACGGTAGAGTCCTGAGAAAGAGTTGGGTGAAAATGAAGTGATCATCGTCAGAGTCTTTCAACCTCAACAACTTCTCCATCAGGCTCGCGGGCATGTCGTTTTCCCCCTCCGTCAGCGCCAGGAGCCTCTCTGCTCGCAAATCCGCCGAGGGGGTGAATTGCTGGATGAGTGAAGCCTTCAACGTGCCGTATTTGTCGCTGTCCGGCGGCTGGTCGATCAGGCTCTCCACATGCTGGGCTGTGTTGTTGTCCAGCTTTGCGACTATGTGGTAGAATTTCGTGGCATCTACCGATATCCCCCGGAGGTTGAACTGCGCCTCAACCGCGTTGAACCAGGAGCGCGGATTGTTCTGCCAGAAGTCCGGTAGCTGGACTGTAGCGGCATTCGCTTGGCTGGGGGCTCCTGACGTGGCTGGCCTGGGGGAATTTTCTTCTTCCACGATACGTCTCGGGTCACACTCAGGCGTGTGGGTAGAAGCTATTCTTGAGTCTGTTTGTCTTTGTCCTGAGCATCCTGTATCTTCTACTGGAGGGGAGGGGGGGAGAAAAAGGAGTGTCCAGGATATGAGGGGTCTCTGACTATACTACCAGCTTTCCTCTGGAGTTTGCCAGTGTAAATGTCACTTGACGAGGGGTAGTGCTGTCCCTATCACCCGCTCTGCTGCTCTCACCACCCGCTGCAGGTCTTTTCTGTCCTCTGCAGTACAGCAGCAGAACCACACTGAACAGCAGTAGGTTAGGAGGCTGTCAGTGGTGGAGTGGTAGAAGTTAATCAGCAGGGGTTGTAGTAGATGGGCTTGACGGAGCTTCCTGAGGAAGTGCAGTCTTTGTTGTGCCTTTGTTGTGATCTTCCTCCTTCACCGTTCTCTGTCCCACCTGGAGAAGCCCGGGAATGTGGTGAGGATCATGTTCTTTGACTTCTCCAGTGCTTTCAATACCATCCAACCAATGATCCTGATGGACAAGCTGCTGCGCGCAGGGGTGGACCAGCACCTGTCATCATGGATCCTGGACTACCTCACGAACCAGCCTCAGTTTGTGAGAACCCGGGACTGCGTGTCCGACACGATCATCGGTAGCACGGGGGCCCCCCAGGGGACGGTGTTGGCTCCCTTCCTGTTCACTCTTTATACTGCGGACTTCTCACACAACACAACACACTGCCATCTACAGAAGTTCTCTGATGACTCTGCGATCGTTGGCCTCATCTCCAATGGAGATGAAGCTGAGTACAGAGGGCTTATCCAGGACTTCATGGACTGGTGCCATCGGAACTGCCTCCAGATCAACGCGAGGAAAACTAAGGAGCTGGTGGTGGACTGCCACAGGCATGGATAACCCCTCACAGCACCAGTAAATATACAGGGAACAGACATTGAGATGGTGACATCCTACAAGTACCTGGGTGTTCATCTGAACAATAAACTAGACTGGTCACACAATACTGACACACTCTACAAGAAGGGATAGCACAGGCTGTTCCTACTGAGGAGACTCAGGTCTTTTGGTGTACAAGGGGCGCTGCTGAAGACATTCTATGACACGGTGGTGGCATCAGCCGTCACTTTTGGCGTGGTCTGCTGGGGCAGTGGCATTACCACAGCCGATAGGAAGAGACTGAACAAACTGATCAAGAAAGCTAGCTCTGTCCTGGGGCAGCGCCTTGACCCGGTGGAGGAGATAGGAGAGAGAAGGACGGTGGCTAAACTGTCATCTCTGCTGGAGTCCGAGTTCCACCCTATGCAGGACATACTGAATGCACTGAGGAGCTCATTTAGCAGCAGACTACATCATCCCAGGGGCACAACCGAGAGGTTTCGCAGGTCCTTCCTACCAACGGCTGTCAGACTGTACAACCTAAGCAGGGCTGCTCGCAGAGATAGCAAAAAGACATTACAACCTAATAGTTTTTGAATGCAAAAGATGCAACAGACTTACACAATGGTCCCCTCCGGCATACAACTAGGAACATACCGGTCGCTATGGAGGGTGAGAATATGTATGGGCACATAATCATACCATGTAGGATAACTAAGTAGACGGTTGTGCTGTTTCATCCCATCTAGTAACAATGCTCCGCACTGGGTGTGTTTATATTTATATATCTATATATTTATTCCATCTAGCTACATTGCTCCGCACTGTGTGTTTATATACTCATATATTTATTCCATCCAGCTAAAATGCTCTGCACTGTTTGTCTGTGTGTATATACAGTGGGGTAAAAAAGTATTTAGTCAGCCACCAATTGTGCAAGTTCTCCCACTTAAAAGATGAGAGAGGTCTCCAATTTTCATCACAGGTATACCTCAACTATGAGAGACAAAATGAGAAAAAAAAAATCCAGAAAATCACATTGAAGGATTTTTTTTTTTTTTAATTTAAGTTTTTGTAAAGGGTATACAGGTCATTACAGCATTGCATTGTTAACATTTTCATCATACGTTCCCTTATATTTTGCTATTTGACAACATTGGTAGAATAGTTATTACAACACCCCCTTTTTTTAAAGTGAAAGAAAAAGTGAAATTAAAGAGAATTAAATTAAACAAACAAACAAACAAACAAAAACCCCCGAATAAACAAACAAACAGAACAGCAAAAAACAAACAAACAAAAAATTAAGTAATTAAAAGTAAAAGAGCATCTGAGTAGCATTGGAACAAAGAGTGGGACCATCATTGAAACGGTATTTGTCAAAGATTAGATCTAATGGAAGACACATATGCGATCCAGGGTTGCCAAAAGTTCATGAACCCATCCATGTCCTGTCTCAGTGCGAATGTCAACTTTTCCATCGAGTAAATGTCTTGAATCACGTTAATCCAATCTTCAGGTGTAGGACAGTCCTTCAGCATCCATTTTTTAGTTAGGGCTTTTTTACTTGCCAATATTAAAACATTGAATAAGTATTTATCTCCTCGTCTTTCCAGTGAGACCGGTAGTAAACCCAAGTACAAAGTTATAAAAGAAAAGGGAACTGTTATTTTGAATAGTTTCCCCAATATTGTCTGTACATTGGTCCAATATTGGTGGATAACTGGGCATGACCAAAACACATGAAAATGATTTGCAGTCTTTTCACCACACAAGTGCCAACAGTTCAACCCCTTATGGGTAAATTTGTTTTGTGCAGGTGTTCTGAAAAATCTTACCAAGTTTTTCCATCCAAATTCTCTCCACTGCAGGGATGAGGTACTTTTCCATTGCTGTTTATTTAGCTTTTCCCATATTTCCAGTTGTAAAGTGAAATTCCCCTCTTTTTCCCATCTCTCTTTTATATATGATGTGTTGTCTCCTTTTAAGTCTTGAAGACCTTGGTATATTTTAGAAATGTATCTGATCCCTGGGATCCCTTTATATGCCATTAAGAAGACCTTCAGAACACCTGACTGGGCTCTTTCCAAATCCTCCTTTTTAAGTATATTGTTTATGTGGTGTCTAAGCTGAAAGAACCTGTAAAGATCTTGATTTATTAGACCTTGTTTTTTCAAATCTTCAAAACTTCTTAAAGTTTGCCCCTTAAAGAAATTGTAATATTTTATCAGCCCTTTCTCTTTCCACTCTTTAAATCTAGTGTCTGTTTTATTGGGGGTAAAGTCTTGATCATAGGCAATCCATTGCAGAAGTCGATAGGGCTCTTTAGCTTGATTCTCTCTGACTATCTTAAACCAAATTTTTAGCGGGGTCTCTATCCACGGGTTAGTGTTATTCAAGAGTTTAGGTAAGGCATTGTTCCCTATTATCGCCTGTAGGGGGATGTCACTTGTTATTTGGCATTCCATCTCCTTCCATTGTGCAGTGTAGACTGGGTTACATATCTCTACTAAAGTTTTAATTTGTGCAGCTATAAAATAGTCCCTGATATTTGGCAGCGCGAACCCACCTTTGTCTTTGTTTAGCTGTAGGGTTCTATATCTGATTCTAGGTCTCTTGCCCTGCCATATGAATCTTGAGATCCTTCTGTCTAGCTCCTGCCATGTTTTTTGGGGGGGTTCTACCGGTATTGTTTGGAAAAGGTATAGAAGACGTGGGAGTATATTCATTTTGACTGTTTCAATTCTTTGCGCAGTACCTAAGAATGGTATCATATTCCATCTTGCTAGGTCAGGTTTTATTTTTGTCACCAGTAGATCATAGTTTAGTGATATAATTTTGTTGAGTTGTTTCGGGATATTGATCCCCAGATATTTCATAGATTCCAGCTCCCAGTTAGTTTTGAGTTCACTTAGTGAATAATGATTTGGGTCATAGTTGAATGTTAAAACTTGGGTTTTATGCATGTTTAATTTGTACCCCGATAAATCTCCATAGTCTGAAAAAACTGAGATTAGTTCTGGTAAAGAAGTGTCTGGTTGCCCTAGGTATATTAAAATGTCATCAGCGAAGAGTGCTATTTTATGTTCCTTCTGACCAAGTGTAATACCTTGAATTTTTTGATTTTGTCTTATCCATTGGCTCAGAGGTTCTATGAAGATTGCAAAGAGCAGTGGAGACAGGGGGCAGCCTTGATGACATCCTCTTTCCAGCTCAAAAGATGATGATAAATTACCGTTAATCCTTATTTTAGCTGTTGGTTTTTTATATAATGCCTGTATAGTTCTAATGAAGTTGTTATGAAAATTGAAACTGGATAAGATTCTATATAGGAAAGACCAGTCAACCGAATCAAATGCTTTTTCAGCATCTAATCCCAATATGACTGCATTTAAGTTATATTTTTTTATATGATCAATTATGTGTAAAGTGCGTCGAATGTTGTCTTGTGTCTGTCTTTGTCTTATAAAACCTGTTTGGTCTAAGTGAATTAAGTCTGTCAGTATGTTTTCTAACCTTTTGGCAAAGATAATGGTAAAAAGTTTATAGTCCTGATTTAATACACTGATTGGTCTGTAGTTGGAGCATTCTAGTTTATCCTTTTCAGGTTTAGGTATAACTGCAATGACCCCTTCTCTCCAGGAGGGGGGGATTTCCCCTGTGTGGAGGACATAGTTAAATGTTTTCAAGAGGAGAGGAGATAGTTGCTGTTTAAAGGTTTTGTACCATTCTGCTGTATAGCCATCTGCTCCTGGGGATTTGTTAGCTTTAAGTTTCATAATTGCTTTTTCCAATTCTTTAGGTTGTATTTCTGACAGTAGTGTTTTATTTTGTGATTCCGTAAGTTGGGGAAGGTGTAATGTGTTTAGGAATGTCTCGGATGCGTTTTTATGTTTTTTGTGGGAGTATAAGTTCTTGTAGTATTTCTCGAAGCTTTTAAGAATATCCTGAATTCTGAATTTTATTTCCTTTGATACTGGGTCTCTGATTTTGTAGATTGCTCTTTCTGTTTGTTGTTTCCTCAATTTATAGGCTAGTAATTTTGCCGATTTACTGCCTGCTTCATAGTGTTTTTGTTTCAGAAATGTAAGTTTCTTCTGGATTTCTATTGTGTAGATCTCATTTATTTGATTTTTAATTTCTTTAATCTTGAGCGAGCCATTAGAATGAGTGTTGTCTTTGTGTTCTTTTTCTAGGTTCTTGAGTTCTGACTCTAGTGTGATTAGTTTTTCTTGTCTCAGTTTCTTTTGGGTTGCCAGTTTTGCAATAATTTTTCCCCTTATTACAGCTTTGCACACATCCCACAGTATTAAAGGGGATACTTCTCCATTATCGTTTTCTTCCAAATATTTGAAAATATCTGATTCCAATTCATCTTTCAGTGGTCCTTTCAGGACATTTGAATTCAACCTCTAGGAAAATGTATTATTTGTGTATTTTTGGATGTTTAAGTCCATATAGATCGGACTGTGGTCAGAGAGATCCATCAGTCCTATTTTACATGTTTTTACTCTTCCAATGTCTCTATTAAACATAAAAAAGTAATCAATCCTTGAGTAAGATGAATGTGGCATTGAATAAAAAGTATAATCTTTTACATTGGGGTTGAATTCCCTCCATACGTCACAGATTCCCATTTCTTTTAGTAGCATCCGAGTTTTCCTATTTTGAGTGTTATTTTGATGTGAAGAATTACCTGTTGCATCCCAGTATGGATTCAGTCTTAGATTGAAGTCTCCACCACATATCACTAAACCTTGGGCTTTAGTTATCATTAGGTCGAATACATTTTTATAAAATTTCCATTTAGCCCCTGGTGGTGCATATACATTCAGCAGGGTGATATCTTCTCCCTCTAGCCGCCCAATTACCAAACTGTACCTCCCTACTTTATCTTTGTGTTCTGATTTTTTTTCAAATGTAATTTTGGTTGATATCAATGTCGCTACTCCCCTCCTCCTCCCTGATTTATATGAAGATGAAGAGATCATTTTAAACCCTTGTCTATTGAGTTTAGTGTGTTCCACGTCTGTTAGGTGGGTTTCTTGTAAAAATATTATTTCTGCTTTGTCTTTTTTCATTTTGCGTAGAATCTTGGACTTTTAACTGGATTCAGGATCCCTTTTACATTATATGAGGCTATTTTGGTTACACCCTGTTTCTCCATTGTATTTTCTTATTTAGGATAACAGTGTGGTGGACCTCTTTTTTGCTACTCAGAAACTGAAAGAACATTAAGAACATAAAAAACATTAAGAACATAGTGTATGAGACTTTAAAACAAAAAACTGTCAAAAAAACTTCCTGAGCTGGGGTCTCTTTAAAGACCCTGTAAGAGCCCTGATGGAGTGTAGGCTCTGAGGGAAATTCCTCAAACTCTGTTACGTGTTGAGGGCCCTCTCTTACCCCTGTAAGTTGTCCCATGTTTTTAACGTGAATTTCAGATCCCAATCCGAATTTGTAATGATTTTTTTTTTTTTTATGCCTATACCCTATGAGATTGTGTGCACCCTCCCACCCCCATCACAGCAAACATTCACTCTAATACAGTATTTGTTAGTGTGAGGAGAACATGTGGGTCATTGTTACATTTCTATTTTAACAAGATTTTTTTTTTTCCCTTTAAATTAAGAAGACATTTGTTTCTAATGCTTTAACTGCTCCATGAAAGGTTTTACCACATGCTGATTCTGCATCTCCTTTAATGTTTGTTACCTTGTAGGAGGGGGGATGGAAGTGCAGAATGACTGAAAAGAGAGAAAAAAACAAAAAGGTCGCTATTCCTTCCTGGAACTGGAAAGCTTATCTTTGTAGCTCTGGGGCTGGGTTTCCCGCTGCTGGCCCGTGGATTTAGAAGGTCTTTGAGTGGACCAAGTTTGAGCTCTGATTTTCTCGCTCAGATTCGCTGCGGGTTTAAACACCGTTACTGGGAGCCCTCTCCTTGCCATGTCAGTTGTTGCTTCTTCCGCTGAATTGTAGAGACATGACTCTTCACCGTAAAAGACCCTTAACTTCGCCGGAAATGGCGTCTGAAAGCGTAGATTCTTTTCCCGTAGAACCTTTTTGGCGTCGTTATATTCCCGTCGCTTTTTAAGAACCTCAGGGGCGTAATCGTGCTCCACGAAGACTTTTCTTTCTTGATGCATAAATCCTTTTTTCTGCCAAGCCCGTCTTACAACCTCTTGTTTTATTTTGAAATCGGAGAATCTTACCAACACTGAACGCGGGTGTGCTTCTGCTGCTGGCTTTGCGGCTAATGTACGATGGGCCTTTTCTATTATCAAATCGGTGGTTTGTGGAATATCCAACTTCTCTCTCAATAAGGATTCCACACATTCCGCCACTGTGTTGAAACCATCTTCAGCTCCTTCTTTCAGACCGTGAATTCTGATGTTATCTCGTCTCTGTCTTCCTTCTTGGTCGGCTAGCTTAGCCTCCAGCCTTGACTGTTTTCTGTGTAAATCCAGCACAGAATCTTCAAGCACTTTTACTCTTTCTTCAGCTTCCAAGATTCGGTTTTCGGCCTGGTCTAATCTGCTGTTCGTCCTTATTAGTTCCTCTCTGAATTCGTGAAATTCGGCCCGAAATCGTCGTAATTCGTCATATAGTGATTTCAGGCTAACCTTTTTGTTAGCTAGGCCCAGCTCTTCGTCTCCTGAATGGAGGTCCTCGGGATCAGATTCTGCGGCCGCCGCGCGTCCTGACCTGGGGAATGCCAGTTTCTTCTGTTTGTGGTTAGGCATGGTGTTTTTGTCTTTTGATTTTTATTCTTCCAAAAATCCGTTAAGTCTGATTTTGATGATGTTTTCCTTGGATTGGATCTGGGAGGTTCAGCGTTAAGTTGCTATCACCATGGCGTCCAGACCGGAAGTCCACATTGAAGGATTTTTAATGAATTAATTGGTAAATTCCTCAGTAAAATAAGTATTTGGTCACCTACAAACAAGCAAGATTTCTGGCTCTCACAGACCTGTAACTTCTTCTTTAAGAGGCTCCTCTGTCCTCCACTCGTTACCTGTATTAATGGCACCTGTTTGAACTCGTTATCAGTATAAAAGACACCTGTCCACAACCTCAAACAGTCAGACTCCAAACTCCACTATGGCCAAGACCAAAGAGCTGTCAAAGGACACCAGAAACAAAATTGTAGACCTTCACCAGGCTGGGAAGACTGAATCTGCAATAGGTAAGCAGCTTGGTGTGAAGAAATCAATTGTGGGAGCAATTATTAGAAAATGTAAGACATACAAGACCACTGATAATCTCCCTCGATCTGGGGCTCCATGCAAGATCTCACCCCGTGGAGTCAAAATTATCATGAGAACGGTGAGCAAAAATCCCAGAACCACAAGGGGGGACCTAGTGAATGACCTGCAGAGAGCTGGGACCAAAGTAACAAAGGCTACATCTGAAACACACTACGCCTCCAGGGACTCAAATCCTGCAGTGCCAGACGTGTCCCCCTGCTTAAGCCAGTACATGTCCAGGCCCGTCTGAAGTTTGCTAGAGAGCATTTGGATGATCCAGAAGAGGATCGGGAGAATGTCATATGGTCAGATGAAACCAAAATAGAACTTTTTGGTAAAAACTCAACTTGTAGTGTTTGGAGGAGAAAGAACACCATACCTACTGTGAAGAATGGGAGTGGAAACATCATACTTTGGGGCTGTTTTTCTGCAAAGGGACCAGGACGACTGATCCGTGTAAAGGAAAGAATGAATGGGGCCATGTACCGTGAGATTTTGAGTGAAAACCTCCTTCCATCAGCAAGGGCATTGAAGATGAAACGTGGCTGGGTCTTTCAGCATGACAATGATCCCAAACACGCCGCCCGGGCAACAAAGGAGTGGCTTCATAAGAAGCATTTCAAGGTCCTGGAGTGGCCTAGCCAGTCTCCAGATCTCAACCCCATAGACAATCTTTGGAGGGAGTTGAAAGTCTGTGTTGCCCAGCGACAGCCCCAAAACATCACTGCTCTAGAGGAGATCTGCATGGAGGAATGGGCCAAAATACCAGCAACAGTGTGTGAAAACCTTGTGAAGACTTACAGAAAATGTTTGACCTCTGTCATTGCCAACAAAGGGTATATAACAAAGTATTGAGATGAACTTTTGTTTTTGACCAAATACTTATTTTACCGAGGAATTTACCAATTAATTCATTAAAAATCCTTCAATGTGATTTTCTGGATTATTTTTTTCTCATTTTGTCTCTCATAGTTGAGGTATACCTATGATGAAAATTGGAGACCTCTCTCATCTTTTAAGTGGGAGAACCTGCACAATTGGTGGCTGACTAAATACTTTTTGCCCCACTGTATATATATTTATGGTAATATGTACATATGTATATTAGCTGCTCTTGCTTTTTTTTCTTGCCTTCTGAGTGTTGCTATTCCTGTGCTGTTGCAATCCTGGAATTTCCCCGTTGTGGGACTAATAAAGGCTTATCTTATCTTATCTTATCTTATCTTATCTTAAATTTGTGTACTTTTTTAAAACTTTTTTTTTAGTTTATCTATTAAATAAAGTAACTTCAAATATATTCTGATAACTATATACACTGTAAAATCCAATAAGGTCATCTGACCCCTGTGCTACATACAATAGCAGTTAAACTATCCACCTTCTTCCTCGCCCCCATGATGCCTTGTGTGAATTATGGACGCAACTTCTGGTCCTAGTTTAGAACGTGTGATTGTCACTGAAATGGGACATTTTTCCTTGTTAAAAAGCAATGACTTTGGCATCGAAAATGTTGGAACACGGCCTGTTGCACCTCAGAAACAGTAATATAATCACAGCACTTCCCACGACTATGGAGGGATGAGAAGATGAGCTTAAAAAGTGTCCTGGCAGACAGCAGCTCCGTTAGCTAGCTCCACTGCTAACATGCTAACGCTGGAAACAAATCAAAGCTCTGAGATACACCAACGTCTCCACCGCAATAAAGTCGGCTGCATTTTGTTACAAGATGTTGGACATAATCAGATTTACCTCAGAGCAGACGTAGAATCTAGTCAGATCCATAAAGAACCACAACAGCGTGCTCGGCTGTTTTAATATCAGGGTAAAACAGACAGCTGCAGCTGTTGGTTTTACCCCGACATTAAAATGCTCCTGCTGCTGTCATGCCCTGAATGCTTGTTATTTAACTTAACACGTACAGACCTTTTCTGACAAATGTTCAACATTTTATTGATCTATATTTTGTGATAATTTTAAAATTAATGCATGCTGAAGCTGCTAATATCAAGTCCATATTGTTCCAATACAGTGCAACAAACGCAAAAAAACCCCAAACAAAACACCTATTTGATATCTTTCTTAAATCATTAAGCATTAGGAAGCAAACTGTTGCTATTTTTTATTTATTATTTCACTTCATGCAGCCTTGCATCTGCTGACATATATAAATGTCAGCTCTGTGACATTCATCCAAGTGAAAACATAGCTGGTGCTCTGGTGTCCGTCTTGTGTCTGTACCACCGATCACACCAACAGTCCATTTTAGTTTTCAGTGCATGATCTACGCTGTTGTGTTCGTGTTTGTTGAGGAGAGAAGAGACTTGCAGTTGAACCAACGTAACTTTATTTTTAAGCGGCAGCTCACACAGACACTTTCACATCGGCTCCCATGTTGGCCGTTTCTTGTTCTACTGAGTGCATCATTCCAACAAGCGGTAACAAGGTAGCAGCGATGCCTAGTGGTAAACACTGATCATTACATCCCCCTTTCTTTGAGGTGAATAAACATTAATAAACATTGATGCAAAACAGTGTATATGTATTCAGTATGAATGGACTAATACAAAACACAAATTTCAGTTCTCCCTGAATCAACATGCCCAAAGAAATTAACATCTGTTACATTTTTCTTATTCTTTGCTTTTTGCTTTTTTTTTTTTTTTCCTATAAGTCCAACCTATCTGGTTTCTTTATTTCTCGTTTTGATCTTCTCGGTTCATCTTTGTCAGGTGGAACATTTGCTTCACAGTTCATAAGAGGTGTGGTTGTGGGAGATTCTGGGTGAGCATTATTGGGCCCACCAGGTGCTTGTGGAGTCTTGAGGAGACTGCGGCGATTGCGCCTGAGCACCTGTCCATCCTCGGTTCTCACTGTGAATGATCTTGGAGCAACTTCCTGTAATACAACTCCTTTAGTGTTCCAGCCAGATGCATCCTCGATCCTAACTGGGTCGTTGTTGGCCAGTGGAGAGAGTGGTTTGGCTGAAGTGTCATAGAATGTCTTTTGTTTCAGTTTCTGCTTCTCAAGCTTGTTTCTGAGTTTTGTATCTTTCCTTTGTGAAGTAGCATTTGGGTAGCTGGGAAGCGTTGTACGCAGCTTTCTGTTCATTAGTAGCTCAGCAGGTGACAGTCCGCACTGAAGTGGAGAGGCGCGGTAACTGAGTAGAGCCAAGTATGGATCCGAGTTGCTGTCTGCAGCTTTCTTAAGCAGTTGCTTCAGAATGTGGACGCCTTTTTCTGCTTGTCAATTTGATTGTGCATAGTGTGGGCTTGACGTCACATGCCGAAATTCATACTGTTCTGCAAACTGCTGCCATTCCCTGCTACTGAAACATGGTCCATTATCTGTCACCACAAGGTGTGGGATGCCATGCCGAGCAAATGTGGATTTGGTATGAGTGATCACACAGGCTGATGTAGTGCTTGAGAGTAGTGCCATTTCTGGAAAGTTGGAAAAGTAGTCCATGACTACTAAGTAGTCTTTGCCTTTAAGGTGAAACAGGTCTATCCCTACTTTGTGCCAAGGGGATGCAGGACTTTCAGATATCACCATTGGCTCTTTGCTTTGTTTACTTCGGTGTTTCTGGCACGTTTCACAACTACTCACAAGCGTCTCGATGTCTTTGTTTAGTCCAGGCCAGTACACTGACTCCCTTGCTCTCCTTTTACATTTTTCAATCCCAAGGTGTCCTTCATGTATCCTGTTTAACACATCTGGTCTTAGAGCCTCAGGGATGACTATTCTTCCTTTCTTCAGTAATAGTCCATCAACAAAACTGAGATCTCCTCTGACATGGTAATAGCGAGGGCAAGATCCTGCAGGCCATCCCTCGTCCATGTTCTGAATGACACGCTGTAGCTCGGTGTCCTGTGATGTCACCTCAGCTATTTGTTTCGACTTTGTGTCAGATACTGGCAGAGCACACGACACCATGTTGATGTGATTTTCAATATCCTCATCTGTGGAACTCAGACACTTTTCAGCAGGTGCTCTGGACAAGGCATCTGCGAGTATCAGGTGCTTTCCCGGTGTATAAACCAGTTCAAAATCGTACCTTTGCATTTTCATCATTAGGCGTTGGATCTGTGGGGACATTTCGTTAAGATTCTTCTTGATAATGGAGACGAGTGGGCGGTGGTCAGTTTCCACAGTAAAAGACGGCAGTCCATAGACATAACTGTGAAACCGCTCCAGCCCGTAGGAAACGCCTAAACACTCCTTTTCAATCTGGGCATATTTGCATTCAGACTTTGTCACAGCCCTTGACGCATAGGCTACTGGTTTCCAGTACTCTCCTTCTGCCTGTAGGAGCACTGCTCCGATGCCATCTTTGGACGCGTCAGTTGACACGTTGAGCTTTTTCCGGTGGTCATAGTAGGCTAATGCTGGTGCTCTGGTAAGAGTTTGCTTAAGTCTTTGCCACTCTTGCTCATGTTTTTCGGCCCATTTAAAGTCACAGTCGTTGTGTAAGAGCTCTCGGATGCATGACGTCTTTGCTGTGAGGTTGGGAATAAATTTGCCTATGAAATTTACCATTCCCATGATGCGTAACACGCCCGTTTTGTCTGTTGGTCTTGGCATGTTCAGTATTGCTTTCACTTTATCGCCATCTGGTTGTATGCCTTGAGCTGTGAGTTTGTCTCCGAGGAAGAGAATCTCTTGTACTGCAAACTCACACTTGGCTCTATTGAGTTTCAGCCCGTACTTCTGAATGCGCTCCATCACTTTGTTAAGTCTCTGGTTGTGCTCTTGGAGAGTCGAGCCCCATACAATAATGTCATCTATGTAAACTCTGACTCCCTCTAGGCCTTCAATGATCTGTTCCATCGCTCTGTGGAATATTTCTGGTGCAGATTTTATTCCAAATGGCAGCCTAAGAAAACAGTATCTACCGAAAGGTGTGTTAAAAGTACAGTACTTAGTGCTGCTCTCATCCAGTTTTAACTGCCAGAAACCCTGAGAAGCGTCGAGCTTTGTGAAGTAGTTAGCTCCTGCCATCTCACTGACTATTTCCTCACGTGTGGGGATTTGGTAGTACTCGCGCTTAATGTTCTCATTTAGATCTTTTGGGTCCATGCACATTCTCAACTCACCATTCTTTTTCTTTGTGACGACCATCGAGTTGACCCAGTCTGTGGGCTCCTGCACCTTTTTGATCACGCCCAAGTTGGTCATCCTGTCCAGTTCTCGTTTGAGGGCTTCACGCAGTGGAGCTGGGACCCTACGTGGTGCGTGCACAACTGGTTGGGCGCCTTCTTTTAGCTGGACTTTATATGTAAAGGGCAGTGTGCCAAAACCTTTGAACACATCAGAAAAGTTTTGCACAATAGCGTTAGTGTCACACTTGGAATCTGATTCAATGCAGTACACTCTTTTCACTAACCCTAGCTCTTCACAGCTTTTATCACCCAACAGTGATTCACATTTCTCATTCACAACAGAAAAGTTTACATTGTGCACTTTACCTTTAACAACAACATTCAGTTTACAGGTACCAAAACACTGTATGGGTTGCCCATTGTAATCTTTCAACCCTGATTTCTTTCTGTATATGTGTGGCTTAACCTGCATTTCCTTTACATCAGACATGCTAATGAGGTTAGCTTTTGCATCAGTGTCCAGTCTCATAGTGACGATAGTCCCGTTAACCAGCAGAGGAGTGGTCCACTTGTCCTCATTGGTAATGCTGTTGACTTTTTCTTCTTCATTTTCACAGTCAACGATGCCCACAAAGAAAGTGTCACTTAAGTCTGTGTCTTCGACTACATTCACGTTTTTGCCTTTCTTTCCTTCCTTTCTTTTGGTGAAGCATTGCTTGGCAAAATGATTCTTTCCATGGCAGTTGGAGCATACTTTACCAAATGCTGGGCATTGCTTTGGCTTGTGCTGTAATCCGCAACGCTTGCAGAAGAACGTGGGATCCTCAGTCCGCTGTGCAGTCCCGGCCCGTGAGCGACGCCTCCCGCTCTGAGATGACACGGCGCCGACCGCTGCTCCTTCACTCGGAGGTGTGGCGCCTGGCATGCCGCAGAACGTTTTCATGTGCTTCTGGGACAGTTCGCTTGCCTGACAGAGTTTAACAGCCATCTCCAGCGTCAACTCCGTCTCACGAAGCAGTCTCTCTCTTAACTTTTTGTCCTCAACACCAAAAACAATTTGATCTCTGATCATTGAGTCCTTCAATGTCCCAAAATTGCAGGATTGTGCTTTCAAACGGAGAGCTGTCAAAAAACTGTCAAAGGGCTCACTCTGTTGCTGCATACGAGATCTAAACATGTATCTTTCATATGTCTCGTTTTTCTTAGGAGTGCAGTGAGCATCAAACTTAGCGAGCACGACATCCAGCTTATTTGGGTCTTCACCCGTTCCGAACACGAACGTGTTGTACACTTCAATGGCCTGTGGCCCCGCTAAGTTCAGCAAAAATGCTACCTTTCTCGAGTCCGGCTTCGTGTCCAGTCCCATGGCCGTGACATACAAGTTGAACTGCTGCTTGAATGCCCGCCATTTTTCATCCGCATTACCTGACAATTTCAGGTTTTCCGGCGGCTTCAACTCCATGACGACTTCTCACGTGGTCGCTCAGTTCATGCAGTTTACTCCTGGTACCATGTTGTGTTCGTGTTTGTTGAGGAGAGAAGAGACTTGCAGTTGAACCAACGTAACTTTATTTTTTAGCGGCAGCTCACACAGACACTTTCACATCGGCTCCCATGTTGGCCGTTTCTTGTTCTACTGAGTGCATCATTCCAACAAGCGGTAACAAGGTAGCAGCAACGCCTAGTGGTAAACACTGATCATTACATACGCATTGCTGTTGAAGCCACAGATTTAGCTGAAGTTTGGGAGTCTCACACCACAAACAGCAGCAAGTACCAGAACTACGCAAAAACATTCAAAAATACAAAAACTATAAGTGCTGAAATTATCTGCCACTTTAGTGCAAAACACGTATGTGTACTATACATTAAAACAAATATAAAACACTTTTAAAAATACTGTTTTAAGTGCTCCACTACTCTACTATTGCTGACTGATTTAACACTACTTCAGCTAAAAACAGCAGCGCCCTCGGGAATAAGGTGGATACTAAGTTTTTTTTCAAGGCAGTTGTCTCCATGCTGTTGGAACTGGTGGACAAACTGGTGGTGGAGCCGCTGGACTTCACCCTTGTGCCCGAGGTCTATCATGACCTTGGGGAGGTTTTCAGCAAATCTACAGTGCTCTTCTTGCCTCCTCACCACGCTTACGATTGTGCTGTGAACCTTCTCCCAGGTGTGTGGTTGCCGTCGAGCCGGCTCTATAGCATTTTTGGCCCGGAGAGGGAGGCAATGGGAAGGCATATTAAGGACTCGCGGAACACCAGCCTTATTCGGCCCTCCTTAGCTAATCTTGGGGGTGGGGCTGGGGGTTGTCGGTAAGAAGGATGGATCTCTGCGCCCATGCATTGATTACCGGGAGCTCAGTGCTATCACCATCAAAGACAAATATCCTCTGCCCCTGATTAACTCCGTGTTTGAGCTCATTCAGTGTGTGGGTTTTTTACTAAATTGGAACAATGCAATGCGTATCACTTGGTCTGTATACGGGAGGGGGACGAGTGGAAGACGGGCTTCAAAACACACCTGGGGCAGTTCGAGTAGCTTGTGATGCCCTTCGAACTCACAAATGCCCCTGTCATCTTCCAACGCCTCAAATGACGTCTTCCAAGACATGGTTAATCAGTTTGTCCTGTGGTGATCCGAGCGCTGAGCTGATCCTCACTCAAGTCACTCAGTATTTTCCCTTTTTCCCTTGTATTTCTAGTCCTGTTATTATTTGTCTCCCTGGTGCTTTTACTGTGACAGCGCTCCAGCTGGACTTCCGGCTGTCTGTCGAGCTGGCCCTGTCACAGCTGATTATGATTGGTGATTACGTTTTCTCTTCACCAGTTTGGCCTTAGCTTTTGTTGTTGTATTTAAGGTGGGAGTTGGGGATTATTCCTGGCTGCAACCTCACCTTCCCTGACAGAAATCCCTACGCCCGGTTCCAGTCTTTTGTTCAGCGTTAGGTTTTGCTCGCTGGGCCTCATTCTTTCTACGATTTAATTTCACCATCACATACGGACCTGGCACATGTAAAGTTAGACTGGATGCTCTCTCCCGGCAGTTCTCAGACCAACCAGCCCCCCCCTCCCCCGTCCCGCTCCCAGTCTATTTTGCCACCTTCACGTATCCTTGGAGCCCTTATATGGGGGATTGAGCAGAAGGTCCGACAGGCCCAGGGCCTGGAACCCGAACCAGCGGGGATTCCCCAAGGGCGCCTGTTTGTCTCTACTGCCCTCCACAGCGACGTCATCAAGTGGGGTCATTCCAGCCATTTTGCTTGCCAACTGGGAGTCTAGTGGACGGTCGACCTAGTCAAACGAGTATTCTGGTGGCCCACACAACGGAGGGACATCCTGGAGTACATGAAAGCATTCTAGACCTGTGCATGATGGGTACATGGTTCAAATGCACAAGGGCCCACCTTTTTCACACTGTCCCAGGGCCCACATGGTCAGTGTGTTGCTGATGGACACTTCATCCAGTGCAACCACCAAAAGCAGTTCTGGGGGTGGGCGGCCCACTCCAACTGTCACCCAACCCACAGGGGATGTTGTTGGGGCTATGAGGGAGGTTTTTTTTTTAATAAAAACTGTGATGGACTGTGGATTGCAGAGCAGGGTCTGCTATAGCAGCTCCTACTCGATGTTAAGGGCTCATTTTCGCTGTCAGAGGACGATGTGGGACAAACGACACTCATCCAACACCACATCGACACAGGAGATGTGAAGCCCATCTGGATGGGACCCCGGCATCTCCCCCTGGCACTGCAGATGGTGGCAGATAAAGCCTTGCAGGATATGGAACAGGCAGGGCTCATTGAACCATCCACCAGCCCATGAGCATCTCCGATAGTGATTCCGATGGTGGTTCCTAAGAAACAGAAAAATTATTGGTGGTTTTGTGTGGACTTTTGGCCCCTCAACAAAGTCACCAAGAAGGATTCCTACCCACTCCCATGCATCTATGAGGCCTTGGATGCTGTGGCGAGGTACTCGTGGTTCTCCTCCCTAGACCTGCGCAGCAGATAGTGGCAGGCTCCCTTGGCTCCCGAAGCTAAGCCCAAAACTGCTTTCATTACCAACAATGACTATGGGAGTTTAGGGTCCTGCCATTGGGACTCTGCAAAGCCCCAGCCACATTTGAGAGACTCATGGATAAGGCCCCGGCCGGAACAGACCGAAACAGCTCTGGAGGCCCTCAGATGTGTGTTGGAGAGAGAGACAGAAGCAGGACTGAAACTACACCCCCACAAGTGCTGCTTCTTGAGATGTGAAGTCCCGTTCCTGGGCCACAAGCTTGGAAATGGTGGAGTCAGCTCCGTGGAGGAGAAGGTACAAGCAGTGAGAAATTGGCCCATTCCTATTTCTGAACATGACCTGAAGTGCTTCATGGGCCTAGCCTCCTACTAAAGGAGATTTGTGAAGGGGTTTGCCTGCATAGCTGTACCACTGTTTTGTCTGTTGCGAAAAGAGGAAATATTTTGGTGGTCAGATGAGTGTCACACGGCATTCACCACACTACAGAAGGCACTCGTGGAGGCCTCAGTCCTCTCCCGACCCGATGTGTCACTGCTTTTCATCTTGGATACAGATGCCAGCTGGCACGCTGGATTGAAGAACTACAAGGTTTTGATTTCATCGTGATGCACAAGCCAGGGACACACCATGGGAATGCGGATGCGCTTTCCCGCTGATCCTGCTATGCAAGTAACTCCCACTATTGTAACAAAAGGGAAATGTGGGAAGAGGAGGGGTTGCAACGAGATTTGGGGTGTGCAGCTGCAGGCCTGGAAAAGCAGCCAGATAGTCTCAGGCTGACAGCAGTTGATGAGTCCGAGTGGGCACACATCCAGGGACAGGATGCAGATATCATGCCAGTGCTCCACTGGGAGAGATCCCAGTGCCGACCATCATGGGAGGAGATCTCCATGTTTTCTCGAACCACAAAGGGTCTGTGGTCCATGTTTGACACCCTGTGCCTGTGCAATGGGGTGCTGCCAAGGGGGTGGAAAGACCCAGCATCCGGGGAGACGAGTTGGCAGGTTGTTGTCCCAAAGGCCCTGTGGGGAGCTGTTCTACAGGCTGCACATGGTGCACTGGGTTCTGGACACTTTGGGATTACAAACGCAGCTTGCTGCCTTCTCCAGGGGTTTTACTGGGGACTACAGAGGCATGATGTGGAAGACCACTGCCGACACTGTGACAGCTGTGTCGCCCACAAGGGCCCCACAGCCAGGTCCCATGCCCAACTCCAACAGTTTCCAGCAGGGACCCCCATGGAAAGGGTGGGGATTGATGTCCTCGGGTCATTCCCATGCACAGAGAAGGGTAATCGCTATGTTCTCACCGCAATAGACTATTTCACAACATGGCCTGAGGCATATAGTCTCCCAGGCCAGGAGGCAGATACCATAGTAGACGCACTAGTGGAAGGAATGTTCAGCTGATTTGGAGCTCCTGAAATCATTCACACTGATTGAGGACGGAATTTTGAGTCTTGCATTTTCAGCACAATGTGTGAGAAACTTGGTTCCCATAAGACACGCACCACACCCCTCCACCCCCAGAGTGACGGGTTAGTGGAGAGATTTCACCCTACGCTGGCACAGCAGCTGGCCATAGTGACCGCTAAACACCAATGTGACTGGGATGCCCACCTCCCCCTGGTACTGATGTCATATTGATCCGCCTGTTCTCCGGCTCTCCTCATGCTGGGCCAAGAAATACGCACCCCAGAAGAGATGATGGTGGGTAAGCCCCTTCACACCCCAGAAGACCCCCCCCCCCCCCCCCCGGGGCCAGAATATGCCAGGAGACTACAGGATTGTTTGGAGTTCGCCCACGACTTTGCGAGAGGGCAACTTCTGAGTGCAGGAGCGAGACAGAAGAGGAATTATGATGTGGGCACCAAGGGGCAACACTTCTCTACAGGGGAGCTTCTGTGGGTCTATAACCCACAGAGAAAAAAGGGAAGGTGCCCGAAGCTGGACAGCGACTTGATGGGGCCCTGCAGAATCTTAGAGCGGGTAGGGTCCAGCTGCCTCCTAAGGGATGCAAGGTTGTCTTACACTGAGACAGGCTCGCCCCATATCAGGGGGTGGCTGCTACACAAGGTCCCAAGGAAGAAACAGGTGGACTCAAGGACACCACCACAAACCCTCACCAGGCCACCCCTCCTGAACCCCAACTACGCTTCTGAGAGTGACCAAGACATCTCCTTCCCTTCTCCTTCCCCCCAAACTGCACCTTGTCTCCCTGACCCCTTCTCCCCACCCCCCCTCCCCTGTCTCCATCTCGTTTTCCCACCCCTGCTGTGGCTGATTCCGCCCCACATGCCCCAAGCCACCTCAGAGGAGCCACAGGTTTCCTGCATACCTAAGGGACTTTGCTTGCCCCTCAAGAGTGAGGGACTTTGAGGTAGAAAGGTGGTGTAATGACCTGGGGGATATTTCATTTTCCATGCATTACGTAGCCGAAGTTATGTTTGCCATGTTCAGCATATTAGGTGTCCTTACGCGGCTCAAAGTTCCAAAGTGAAAGTGTCATACAGAGTCTGCAGATACGTTTGGTCTGAAGCCTGTCAGTCATTCCTGTTACCTGTGGTAGCCAGTGTTTTGCTTGATTCTTAGTGTTCATTGGTTGGGGTGAAAGGAAGGGGCCTGCACCTTCCTAGGTATGTTGTTCACGGGCAAGACCCCTTTTATTTTTTCCTGAGCTCGTATGTCGCTACGATGTGTTTTTTTGGTGCAGGCTACGGCCAACAGTAGCCTGTGTTGAGAAGAGAAATAAAGTGGATAAAACCTGGTGACAACTAATAATTTTATTCATGACAAATGTTACATTATTTATAAAACACCATTTGTAAATGTGACCCTGAAAGCATCACAGCCTCACAAGCCATGAAGATCATCACACGTCACTGGCCTGTACTTACTTGCTCATAATTTTGGCCACCAAAGCTTGAACACTCTTTATCTTCGGGTTCAGGCAATAGTGATGACCATTCATCTTGGTAACACTGTTGAATAACAAAGAATATCAGATTAAATGGAACAGAAACACTAAAGAGAACTGAGTTAGTTTAGGAATTCAACTTTGGAAATATCCAGATTATTTAAAAAAAAACAGCACATACACTATTTCCACTTGGTTGCAGAAGATGGTTGCTGGGTAGACCTGGATGTCCTTTACTGCGGTCCCTCTGCTGAGGCTGTTTCTGGTTTCCTGGCAGAGACATTGCTGTCCTAGTGAAGAGCTTGCTAATGAAGACATTTGGACAAGGAAATTAATTGATTTTTGTCACAACTCCCAACACACTTGTGGCCCACTTGGCTATTCTCACACACACTTTTATGCTACACATTTTGTTATGTGGTCTTCTTTCTTCTTTCTTCTTCTTCCTGCTGCTCCCTTCAGGGTCTCCACAGTCGATCATCTGCCTCCATCTCCCCCTCTCCCTTCATCTTCCCCTGGAACACCAACCCTCTCCATGTCCTCCTTCACTACATCCACCAATCTTCACTGTGGTCTTCCTCTTTTCCTCCTGCCTGGCAGCTCCATCTTCAACATCCTTTGTCCAATATCTCCACTATCCCTCCTCTGCACATGTCCAAACAATCTCAGCCTTGACTCTCTTACTTTGTCTCCAAACCGCTCAACCTGAGCTGTCCCTCTGATATACTCATTTCTAATCCTTTCCCTCCTAGTCACTACCAATGAAAATCTTAGCATCTTCAACTCTGCCACCTCCAGCTCCACCTCCTGTCTTTTTGTCAGCACCACCGTCTCCAAACCATACATGATAGCAGGTCTCACAACTGTCTTGTAAATCTTCCCTTTAACTCTTGCTGCTACCTTTCTGTCACAAATCACCCCGACACTCATCTCCACCCACTCCACCCTTCCTGCTCTCTCTTCTTCACTTCTCTTATGCATTTTCTATTGCTTTGGATGGTTAACTGTAGGTATTTAAATTCATCTACTTTCACTACCTCTGCTCCTTCCATCTTCACGGTTACACCTGCCTCCATTTTGTTATACAGTAGTGGGAACTAATCATTGGATGAAAAGCACATTTAACACAACTCATGTTGGTTTTAAGAAATAAACTGCAATATTTTGAGAAAAAGTCACAATTTTGGAGAAAAGAATTTACAAATTAAAAAAAAGGTGACAATGTACACGAAAAATACTGCAAATTTACAGGAAAAAAATTGTAAGTTTATGAGAAACAAGCTGCATATTTATGAGAAAAAGGTGCAAAATTTTGAGAAAAGTCAAAAACGTGAAAAAAAATCACATTTTTGAGAAAAAGTTGAAAATCTCCAAAAAAGTTGAAAATTTACAAGAAAAAAAAATTGCTAATCATGGAAACAAGCTGCAAAATTTATGCGAAAAAGTTGTGAATTTTTGAGGAAAAAACCTGCAAATGTACTGAAAGAAAGATACAATTTTTTTTTGAAAAAATCACAAATTTGAGAAAAAAAATTGCAAAAAAAGTTCAAAATCTACAGAAAAAAACAATTTTACAAGAAAAAAATGTAAATTAATGAGAAAGAAGCTGCAGATTCATGAGAAAAAAGGAGAAAAATTTTGAAAAAGTCACAAATCTATGAAAAAAAATTAACATTTTTGACAAAAAAGTTGCAATGTATATGAAAAAAAATTGAAAATTCACAAGAAAAAAAATGTTAATTTATGAGAAACAAGTCGCAAAATTTTTAAAAAGTCACAAATTTATCTGAAAAAGTTACAGATTTATGACGAAAAAGGTGCAAATTTATGAGAAAAAGTTAAAAATTTATAGGAAAAAAGTTCCACATTTTGAGGAAAAAAGTTCAAAAGGAAAAAAGTTTCAAATTTACAGGAAACCCAGCAAGTTTAAGAGAAAAAATATTTGTGTCTGCTGTTGCTTTCTCTCTAGAAAAAGGGTCGTGTTGCTGCTGATATGATGTGAAGTGTTTCAACTCACGCTGAGCTGCAGAGAGGCAGACCGTGGCGGTCAGCAGCAGAAGAGCCTTCATGATGCTGGACGCTTCTGCTTTCTTCTTCAGTGGTTCTGAAGACAGTCCGAGGTGGAAAAGTCAGCCTCACATCATGAGTCCCATCAGGGAGGGACTTTTCCTCTGTGGTGGGAAGTGAAACCACACTCTTGTTTACAGACCGCTATTAATAAAAATCACATGGTTTTCTGAATTAGCAAGGTAGTTTGAATTTATGAGAATTTTTCACAAATAAAATCCTGCTTGTTCAGGTTTTTTCCAAAGAAAATTGGACTCATTAATTCAGACAAAAGTGAACGCAACACCCTTCCACTCTTCTGATCGTCCTTCACCTCACCTTTATGATAATTTCATAACTGATCTTACAACTGTAGATTTTGTGAATATAAACCAACATTTAGTAATCTGTCTTCTCCTGTATTTTCACATTTTTCAGTATTTTCAGCAAAGTTTAAAAACTGTAGTTCACATTGCTGGAAAACTAAAGACTTCAGTTTGGAAGACTCATATTCAATCAAATTAACAAGTAATATTAGAACTAAACTGTTGTCTGTTAAACATCATCAAGGGTGTTTAAAGTTTCCCATTAATTCCATTTTTACAGAATGGTCCCCGCTCTTATATAAAAATTCTACTGATCAGAAGGAGAAATAAAATCAACCGCTCAACAGCAGATCAGCACGACGTTGACGTATAAACTGCTCCCCCAGATGCTGAGTTTCTAACCGCTGCATCATGAGGCTGTGCATGAAGGTGTGAACTGCTGGTTAACACCAAGATCACTGCCATGTGTGAGGACCGGGAAACTATTAATAGCCTCTTTTTAAGGTTTTTCATGTCACGTTGCTCATGTGCTGACCTGCGCTGATCTTTCCACTCATTTCGCTCTAATCTAACATTTCTTAAATCAGGTGCTGCCTGTTTTGTTGTGACTGTGAGCTAATAAAGAACAAGAGATGTGGTTTCTGTCCATAAACTTATGGCCATTTACTCTGCCCAGGAACTTCACAGGAAGTCACCCTTCACATCATGGTCTGAACTAAATCTGCCTTTTTCTGGACCAAAATCACTGTGATTGTCAGAAAAATTGATTGGTTTTTATGGATCTGTCTGAAGCCTGGTTATCATCCTCATCACCACAAACTGCTGTTGCCATGCCTGGCTGTAATGTGTAGAAGAAAGATAGGGAACAAGGAACAGGAGGAGGAGTTATGTTAACATCACCTTAACATATAATCAGATGGAATGGTCAACGGCTGTAAGTCTAGAATGTGTAGAAGTTAACATTAAGTTGTCAGCCAGTATGACCTTCTCTGTTATTTGTTTATACTGCAAACCCTCCTCTAAAGCAGATTTTTATGACCAATTCAAAGTGCTTCTTAATCAGTGTAATACTAAAAATGAATTAATTTTATTGAGTGATTTTAATATAAACTGGGATGACAAAAAGGACAGAAAAAAATCTAAGAATCACTACAGATCACTATAACTTAACTCAATTAATAGACAAACAAACCAGAGTCACAAGCCAGCAAAAATCCAAAATTGATTGAATTTTTACAAATAGACCTGAAAGAATCTCCCAGACTTATAACCTTTAAGCAGGACTGTCTGACCACAATATAATATTAGCAGCAAGAAAACTTCCATGGAAACAGCATTCAAATCAATTTAAGAACTCATCAGGTAACACAGTAATAATAATAATAATAATAATACATCAGTCTTATATAGCGCTTTTCTAAATACTCAAAGACGCTTTACAAAGCAGCATAGGGACAAACATACAGAGAACGGGTAAACAGACAAGGTAGGTACACATAGGTAGAAGAGTCAGTCAGTTTTCATAGGTAGATTTGAAAAGATGGGTTTTGAGTTGACTTTTGAAGGAAGGAAGTGTGTTGGCAGACCAGATGTCAAGCGGAAGGAATTCCAGAGGGTTGGTGCGGCGATGGCGAATGATCTATCACCCAGGGTGCAGAGTTTTGTCTTGGTGATGGGGGTAAGAAGGTGAGTGTCAGCACAGCGGAGGAGATGAGTGGGGGAATGACGAGAAGAAGGTCAGTTATGTATGAGGGGGCGAGGTTATGAAGAGCTTTATAGGTGATGAGGAAGATCTTGATGTTGATGCGCTGTTGAATGGGGAGCCAGTGGAGCTGACGGAGGAGAGGAGTGATGTGGTCTCTGGAGCGGGAGTGAGTAAGTAGACGGGCGGCTGAGTTTTGGACATACTGTAGTTTTTGGAGGATGGTGGAAGGAAGTCCATACAGAATGCTGTTACAGTAATCAAGTCTGGAGGTGATGAAGGCGTGGATAAGTATTTCAGCAGCAGAGGGGGAGAGGGTGGGACGGAGGCGTGCAATATTACGAAGATGAAAAAATGATGTTTTGGAGATATGGTTGATGTGAGATTTGAAGGAGAGGGTGGGGTCCATGATAATGCCGAGGTTTCTGGCCAGGGGGGAGGGGGTGACTGAGTGACCATCGATTTGGAATGAAAAGTTCTGGGAAGAGGGGAAAAGAGATTTTGTTCCAAAGATGATGATTTCTGTTTTATTGCTAGATTATATAATCCCAAAAAACCAACAACAAAGTATAACTACAGCAATAAAGGAAATTGAATGGATTTGAATGGATGAATCCTCAAATGACATAAATCACAGCAATGGACATTTTATGACAAAAATCAAAGAGGTTATCATGGCATTTTCAAAAAAACAAAACAACAAAAGACAAATCAACTTACCTTGGCTCAACTCCAAAAGTCTCCAACTAATGAAGGCCAGAGATCAGCTTTTTAAAATTGCTCAAAAATCAGATTTAACAACAGACAGACAAAAATTTACATCTGCTTGAAATAAGGTACCCCTCATGGATCGTCACCTTATTGTGGTGGTGGTGGTGGTGGTGGTGGGGGGGGGGGGTTGCGTGCCCCAATGATCCCACGAGCTATGTTGTCTGGAGCAATTTACCTCTGATAGGGTCACCCAAGACAAACTGGTCCTGGGTGAAGGGCCAGACTAAGAACGATCCAACAGACTCTCATGATAAATTCTATATCAAGGATTCAGTGTACCCGGCCTGCTATGGGGTTACAGGGGCCCCACCCTGGAGCAAGGCCTGGGGAAGGGGCTCTATGGCTAGCATCTGGGACCTGGCTGGGCTAAGCCTGAAGGAGTTACATGGGTCCACCCTCCAGGGGGCTCACCACCTGCAGGAGGGATCATGGGGGTCTGGTGCAATGTGGATTAGGTGGTGGTCAAAGGCAGAGACCTTGGCGGACTGATCCCAAGCTTGCTAAACTGGCTTTTGGTACGTGGAATGTCACCTCTCTGGTGGGGAAGGAGCCTGAGCTGGTGTACGAGGTTGAGAGATACCGGCTAGATACAGTCGGCTTCACCTCAACACACAGCTCTGGTTCCAGAACCAGTCTCCTGGAGAGGGGCTGGAGCTTGGTCTTCTCTGGAGTTGCCCCGGGCGAGAGGCGATGAGTAGGGGTGGGTATTCTTGTATCTCCCCACCTTGCTGCCTCTATATTGAAGTTTTCCCTGGTGGACGAAAGGGTTGCTTCCCTGCGCCTTTGGGTTGGGAAACGGGTCCTGACCATCATTTGTGCCTATGCACCAAATGATGTTTCAGAGTACCCACCCTTTTTGGAGTCTCTGACTGGGGTGCTGGAGGGTGCTCCTCTTGGAGACTCCATTGTCCTATTGGGGGACTTCAATGTGCACGTGGGCAATGACAGTGAAACCTGGAGGGGGGTGACTGGGAGGAACGGCCTGCCCGATCTGAACCTGAGTGGTGTTCAGTTATTGGACTTCTGTGCTAACCACAGTTTGTCCATAATAAACACCATGTTCAAGCATAAGGGTGTCCATATGTGCACCTGGCACCAGGACACCTTAGGTTGCAGGTCGATGATCAATTTTGTTATCGTGTCATCAGACCTGCGACCGTATGTCTTGGACACTCGGGTAAAGAGAGGTGTAGAGTTGTCAACTGATCACCACCTGGTGGTGAGTTGGATCCGATGGCAGGGGAGGAAGCCATTCAGACCTGGTAGACCCAAACATATAGTGAGGGTGGGCAGGGAATGTCTGGCTGAGGGTCCAGTCTGGGAGGTCTTCAACTCCCACCTCCGGAAGAACTTCAACCACATTCCGAGGGATTCTGGAGACATGGAGTCTGAATGGGCCATGTTCTCCACCTCTGTTGTTGAAGCGGTGGCCGCTGCTGCCGCAAGGTCGTCAGGGCATCTCGTGGTGGCAACCCCCGAACCAAGTGGTAGACACCAGTGGTGAGGGGGGCCATTAAGCTGAAGAAGGAGTCTTATCAAGCTTGGTTGGCTTGTGGGACTCCCGAAGCAGCTGCGGTTTACCGGCAGGCCAAGCGGAGTGCAGCTCAGGTGATTGCTGAAGCAAAAACCCAGGTATGGGAGGAGTTCAGTGAGGCCATGGAACAAGACTTTTGGTCGGCCTCAAAGAGATTCTGGCAAACTGTCCAGCGGTTCAGGAGGGGGAAACAGCTCCCTGTCCACCCTGTGTATGGTGCGGATGGGGCGCTGTTGACTTCAACTGGGGATATTGTCAGGCAGTGGAAGGAATACTTTGAGGATCTCCTCAATCCCACTGATACGCCTTCCACAGAGGAAGCAGGGCTTGGAGACGAGGGGGATGACTCGCCTATCACAGGGACTGAGGTCACCAAGGTGGTTAAAAATCTCTTTGGTGGCTCGGCCCCGGGGGTGGAATAGATTCGCCCAGAGTATCTCAAGGCCCTGGATGTTGTAGGCCTGTCATGGTTGGCACGCCTCTGCAACATTGCATGGAGGTCGGGGGCAGTGCCTTTGGCATAGCAAACTGGGGTGGTGGTTCCTCTCTTCAAAAAAGGAGACCGGAGGGTATGCTCCATCTTTAGGGGGATCACACTTCTCAGCCTCCCTGGGAAGGTCTATGCCAAGGTACTGGAGAGGAGAGTTCGGCTGTTGGTTGAACCTCGGATTCAGGAGGAGCAATGTGGTTTTCATCCTGGCCGTGGCACATCAGACCAGCTCTTTACCCTCTTGAGAATTCTCGAGGGTTGGTGGGAGTTTGCCCAACCAGTTTACATGTGTTTTGTGGACTTGGAGAAGGCATTTGACCGCGTCCCTTGTGGTTTTTTGTGGGGGGTGCTTCAGGAGTATGGGGTATCGGGCTTGTTGTTACGAGCTATTTGGTCTCTGTATGACCGTTGTGAGAGTTTGGTTCGTATTGCCAACACCCAGTCAAACTTATTCCCAGTGAGAGTTGGACTCCACCAGGGCTGCCCTTTGTCACCGATCCTGTTCATAATTTTTATGGACAGGATTTCTAGGCTCAGCCAGGGAATGGAGGGTGTCATGCTTGGTGACCACAGGATCTCATCTCTGTTGTTCGCAGATGATGTTGTCCTGTTGGCTTCATCCAGCAATGATCTACAGCTCTTGCTGCAATGGTTTGCCGCTGAGTGTGAAGCAGCTGGGATGAGAATCAGCACCTCCAAGTCCGAGTCCATGGTCCTCAGCCGGAAAAAGGTGGATTGTCCTCTCCGGGTTGGGGACAGGCTCCTGCCCTAAGGGGAGGAGTTTAAGTATCTTGGGGTCTTATTCACGAGTGAGGGAAGAATGGAGCGAGAGATTGACAGATGGATCGGAGCAGCATCTACAGTCATGCTGGCATTGTACCGGTCTGTTGTGGTGAAGAGGGAGCTTAGTTCTAAGGCAAAGCTGTCGATTTATCAGTCAATCTACATTCCTACTCTCACCTATGGTCACGAGCTTTGGGTAATGACCGAAAGAATGAGATCGCGGATACAAGTGGCTGAAATGAGCTTTCTCCGTAGGATTGCTGGACTCACCCTCAGAGATAGGGTGAGGAGCTCAGTCATCCAGGAGAGGCTCAGAGTAGAACTGCTGCTCCACCACATTGAAAGGAGTCAGTTGAGGTGGTATGGGCATCTGATCAGGATGCCTCCTGGACGCCTCCCACTTGAGGTGTTTCCGGCACGTTCCACTAAGAGGAGACCCCGAGGCAGACCCAGTACTTGCTGGAGAGATTATGTCTCCCAGCTGGTCTGGGAACACCTTGGTATCCTCTGTGAAGAGCTGGAGCAGGCGGCTGGGGAGAGGGAAGTCTTGCCTTCTCTGCTTGAACTGCTGCCTCCGCGACCTGGACCTCCGGAAAAGCAGTAGAAGATAGATGGATGGATGGATAGAAATAAGGTGAACGAAACCTTGAGGAACTTTTTTTTAAACCATTATTGAAAATGGAAAACGAGATGGCAGATGACACAGTAATATTCACACCTGCAAAAAACACACAAGAAGCTGCCTGTATTCTTAAAACAGAGATGACTCAAATTCATGACTGGCTGAATAATTCATGTCTTCTACTAAACACTAAAAACTGTTTACATGATGTTCACCAAACAACCATCAAATATTACAAACTCAAACATTTTCTTAAAAGGGGAGAAGCTTCAACTTATCGAGGAATGTAAGTACCTCGGTGTGATTTTAGACTCCTCATTAACCTTTAAAAACACATCAAAAAAATCTCAAGCATAATTAAATTCAATCTAAGAAATTTTAAACAAATTAGACCATCGCTAGCAGTTGGTGCGGCCAAAATGTTTCTGCATGCAATGATCTTCTCACACATCAACATCAATTTTACTAACTGGTCTCTCACTGGTGTAAACATAATCAAACCCACTGAATCTTTATAGAAAAAGCCATAAACTTCCCCAACAAGAAAGATTCCACATATCATTGCTGTCACATTTACAAAAAATACAATCTTCTGTCTTCTGAACATTATAAAACTCTCAAATTTGCCTGTTTGATCTAGAAAATATTAAATGGCTATGCATCCCCCCCCCCCCCCCCCGGAGAATATGTTAAACTGAGGACTGTCACTGGTACAACCACCAGAGCAATCACTAGAGGAGACTGTCAGGTCCCCCACAGATGCACCACATTTGCTCAATCAGTGCTATGAGGGGCACCAAGATCTGGAATAGCATATCACCTGCAATCAGAGAACGTACCACACTAAATACTTTTAAGACTCATTGTAAAACTTGTCTTTAAACAACCAAAACTGTACCCATAACTAGTGGTTGCTCTGTGGCATACACACACACACACATATATATATATATATATATATATATATATATATATATATATATATATATATATATATATATACATACAGTATATACTGTATATATATATATATATATATATACAGTATATATGTATGTATGTATATATATATATATATATATATATATATATATATATATATATATATATATATATATATATATATATATATATATATTTTTTTTTTTTTTTTTTTTTTTTTGTTTCTTATTTGTACCCGTAGGTAGATTTGGTTTGCAGTCTGGTGACAAGCCACCGGCTGCTGGTCGCTGCGTGCGCGAGCGCCCTAAACCTACATGTTTTTGGTAATATATATATATATATATATATATATAGTATATATACTACCGTTCAAAAGTTTGGGGTCACCCAGACAATTATTTTGTGTTTTCCATGAGAAGTCACACTTATTTACCACCATGAGTAGTAAAATGAATAGAAAATATAGTCAAGACATTGACAAGGTTAGAAACAATGATTTGTATTTGAAATAATAATTTTTTCCAGATAATCAACCTGCTCAAAGGAAGATCAGTTTTATAGCTTCTCTAACCAGCTAAACTGTTTTCAGCTGTGCTAACATGATTGCACAAGGGTTTTCTAATCATCCATTAGCCTTCTGACGCAATGAGCAAACACATTGTACCATTAGAACACTGGAGTGATAGTTGCTGGAAATGGGCCTCTATACACCTATGTAGATATTGCACCAAAAACCAGACATTTGCAGCTAGAATAGTCATTTACCACATTAGCAATGTATAGAGTGTATTTCTGATTAGTTTAAAGTTATCTTCATTGAAAAAAACAGTGCTTTTCTTTCAAAAATAAGGAAATTTCTAAGTGACCCCAAACTTTTGGTGGCGCCCACAGCGGTCGACATGGTGCTTCGCTGCGCTCTTTGTTTGTTTTTGTTTGTCAATTGTGTGTCTGCTTGCACTTATACCCGTGAAGAACTTCTAAATATCAGGACTTTCACCCCCACGGACCTCCTCCCAGTTTTTCTAGCCCCTGCCGCCGATCTGGTTTATTGTTTGGCTCGGAAAGTGAGACGGCGGAAGAGAGGTAGACGAGCGGGCGCTCTCGTACGACTTCGCAGGAGAGGCTCGCGAATGGCGCTGCCTGGCATATTTCTGTCCAATACCAACTCTCTCTCTAACAAGGTGGATGAACTGAGACTGCTGATGCGTTTTAAGGACCTCGCCTCCTCAGCTGTCCTCTGCTTTACTGAGACCTGGCTCCGGGAAAATATACCGGACAGCGCGCTGCGCCTCGACGGCTTCCAGCTCTTCCGTGCTGATCGTGACACAGAGCTTTCCGGCAAGACCATAGGAGGCGGAGTCTGCTTCTACATCAACTGCAGCTGGTGCTCTGATGTAACGGTAATTTCCAAACACTGTTCTCCTGCCTTGGAATTTCTTGTTATCAATTGCAAGCCCTTCTATTCCCCGCGGGACTTTGCTTCTTTTATAATGATCGCTGTGTACGCCCCTCCCGACGCAGACACGCGCGAAGCTCAGCGCGTGCTCGCGGATCACATTCAACACACAGAGCGGAGTTTTCCAGACTCGCTGGTTATTGTGGTTGGCGACTTTAATCAGTGCAATCTGAGCCACGATCTCCCCCGCTACAAACAGTTTATTAAATGCCCCACCAGAGGATTAAACACACTGGATCACTGTTACACCACAGTGAAAGACGCATATCGCGCTGTCCCTCGAGCTGCGCTGGGATTATCTGATCACGTGATGGTTCACCTCATTCCCACATACAGACAGAGACTGAAGCTCACTAAACCTGTTGCGAGCACTACGAAGATACGGACCAGTGATGCTGAGGAGAAGCTGGAAACGTGCATGGAAATATCTGACTGGGGCATGTTTAAAGGAGCCACGCATGATCTGGATGAGTACACGGACACTGTGAACTCATATATCCACTTTTGTGAAGAGAACATTCTTCCATCACGCACCAGGGTGAGTTACTCTAATGACAAACCCTGGTTCACAGCTAAGCTCAGACAGATCAGGAAGGAGAAGGAAGCAGCGCTGAAAAGTGGAGACAGGGACTGCTACAGGGAGGTTAAATACCGGTTTAACAGAGAGCTGAAGAGGGCTAAATCTCTGTACTCAGAGAGACTCCAGCAGCAGTTCACTGCTAATGATTCGGCTTCCGTGTGGAGAGGACTGAGGCAGATCACCAACTATCGACCTCAGGCTCCTAAAGGTCAGGATGACAAAGCCCTTTGTCAGAGACTGTCCCAACACTATGCCCGTTTTGACACCTCGTCATCTGTGTCCAACTCCCCCCCTCCCTCCAGCTCCACAGCCTCCACATTCCCTACTTCATTTAAGGCACCCCCCCTCCTCCCCCCTCCCCTTATCATCAGTGAGCAGGATGTGCTCAAACAGTTCTCCAGACTGAACCCGCGCAAGGCCCCCGGCCCAGACGGCGTGTCTCCCTCCACCCTGAGACTCTGTGTGAAACAGCTGGCTCCTGTCTTCACAGACATTTTTAACACCTCCCTTAAGTTATGCCACGTGCCATCCTGCCTCAAATCCTCCACCATCATCCCTGTCCCCAAGAAGCCACGGATCACTGGACTTAATGACTACAGACCTGTAGCGCTCACCTCTGTAGTCATGAAGTCCTTTGAGCGCCTGGTCCTGTCCCACCTCAAGTCCATCACCACCCCTCTCCTGGACCCGCTGCAGTTTGCCTACCGAGCCAACAGGTCTGTAGACGACGCAGTCAACCTGGCCCTCCACTCCATCCTGCAGCACCTGGACTCCCCGGGAACCTACGCCAGGATCCTGTTTGTGGACTTCAGCTCCGCATTCAACACCATCCGCCCCGCTCTGCTCCGGGACAAGCTGTCCCTGCTCAACGTGCCTGACTCCCTCTGCAGGTGGATCATCGACTTCCTGACGGACCGGAGGCAGCATGTGCGGCTGGGAAAGACTGTCTCAGACTATACTAGCATCAGCACCGGATCACCCCAGGGCTGTGTACTTTCCCCCCTACTCTTCTCCCTTTATACCAACTCCTGCACCTCCAGCCACCAGTCTGTCAAGTTGATCAAGTTTGCGGACGACACCACCCTCATCGGGCTCATCTCCAATGGCGACGAGTCCGCCTACAGGAGAGAGGTGGCCCAGCTGGCGTCCTGGTGCAGCAATAACAACCTGCAGCTGAACGCTCTGAAGACAGTGGAGATGATTGTAGACTTCAGGAAAGTCACTACTCCTCTGCCCCCCCCTCACCCTCTCAGGCTCTCCCATCACCACTGCTGATTCCTTCCGCTTCCTAGGCACTACCATCACCAGGGACCTCAAATGGGAGCTGACCATCAGCTCACTCATCAAAAAAGCCCAGCAGAGGATGTTCTTCCTGCGGCAGCTGAGGAAGCTCAAGCTACCCACCAAGATGTTAGTGCAGTTCTACACAGCCATCATCGAGTCCATCCTCACCACCTCCATAACCGTGTGGTACGCAGGAGCCACTGCCAGGGACAGACTAAGGCTGCAGCGCGTCGTGCACACTGCTGAGAAGGTGATCGGCTGCAAGCTCCCATCTCTCCAGGATCTGTACATCTCCAGGACCCGGAGGCGTGCTGGCCGGATCACAGCCGATCCCTCACACCCTGGTCACGTACTGTTTGCCCCCCTCCCCTCTGGTAGAAGACTTCGGTCCATCCAGACTAAAACCTCCCGTCACATGAACAGCTTCTTCCCCTCTGCCATTAGACTGCTGAACACTAAGTGACTCTCGTGCACCATGTACAGCAGCTCAACCAGACTCATGTCAATCATCACTGTTTTCTTCCTGCATTACCGACTGCACTATATAGTTCTCCACAGTATCTGCTGCTGGCTAATATATATTTTAACTGTTGACCAGTATCACTTAATCTTATCCTACACTTTATTACATGTATAGTTTATTTCTCTTATCTTATCATGTTTAATGTTGCAGCATTGTACCGAGACAAATTCCTAGTTTGTGTACTACATGAACAATGGCAATAAACCTGATTCTGATTCTGAGTCTGATTCTGACTTTTGAACGGTAGTGTATGTATATATATATATATATATATATATATATATATATATATATATATATATATATATATATATATATATATATACACACACATATACACATATATATACATACATATATATATATATATATATATATATATATACACACACACACACACACACACACACACACACACACACACACACACACACATATATATATATATATATATATATATATATATATATATATATATATATATATATATATATATATATATATGTATATATATATATAAAACTTGAATGTGACAAAAGTGGGAATAAATAAAAATTCTATGGGGATTCTAAATTGTCCTTAGGTGTGACTGTGAGAGTGAATGGTTGTCTGTCTCTCTGTGTTGGCCCTGCGATGGACTGGTGATCTGTTCAGGGTGGACCCTGCCTCTCACCTAAAGATGCTGGATAGGCTCCAGCCCCCTCGCGACCCGAAAAGAATTAAGCAGAAGAAGATGAATGAATGAATGGATGGATGAATGAATGAATGAAAATTAACCAATGAAAATCAGAAAATGCTTTTGAATTGTGGTTCAACAGAATTACTTTAAAAAACAAACTCATGAAACAGGCCTGGACAAAAATGATGGTACCCTTAACTTAATATTTTGTTGCACAACCTTTTGAGGCAATCACTGCAATCAAACGATTTCTGTAACTGTCAATGAGACTTCTGCACCTCTCAGCAGGTATTTTGGCCCACTCCTCATGAGCAAACTGCTCCAGTTGTCTCAGGTTTGAAGGGTGCCTTCTCCAGACGGCATGTTTCAGCTCCTTCCACAGATGTTCAATAGGATTTAGATCAGGGCTCATAGAAGGCCACTTTAGAACAGTCCAATGTTTGGCTCTTAGCCATTCTTGGGTGTTTTTAGCTGTGTGTTTTGGGTCATTATCCTGTTGCAAGACCCATGACCTGCGCCTGAGACCAAGCTGTCTGACACTGGGCAGCACATTTCTCTCTAGAATACCTTGATAGTCTTGAGATTTCATTGTACCCTGCACAGATTCAAGACACCCTGTGCCAGATGCAGCAAAGCAGCCCCAGAACATAACAGAACCTCCTCCATGTTTCACAGTAGGGACAGTGTTCTTTTCTTGGTATGCTTCATTTTTGCGTCTGTGAACATAGAGCTGATGTGCCTTGCCAAAAAGTTCCAGTTTTGTCTCGTCTGTCCATAGGACATTCTCCCAGAAGCTTTGTGGCTTGTCAACATGCAGTTTGGCAAATTCCAGTCTGGCTTCTTTATGATTTGTTTTCAACAGTGGTGTCTCCCATGAAGTCCACTTTGTCTCAAACAACGACGGATGGTGTGATCTGACACTGATGCACCTTGACCTTGGAGTTCACCATGAATGTGTTTAGAGGTTGTTCTGGGCTCTTTTGTTACCATTTGTGTTATTCGTCTCTTCCATTTTTCATCAAGTTTCCTCCTGCGGCCACGTCCAGGGAGGTTGGCTACAGTCCCGTGGATCTTAAATTTCTGAATAATATGGGCAACTGTAGTCACAGGAACATCAAGCTGCTTGGAGATGGTCTTATAGCCTTTACCTTTAACATGTTTGTCTATAATTTTCTTTCTAATCTCCTGAGACAACTCTCTCCTTTGCTTCCTCTGGTCCATGTTTAGTGTGGTACACACCATGTCACCAAACAGCACAGTGACTACTTGTCACCCTTTAAATAGGCCGACTGACTGATTACAAGTTTGTAGACACCTGTGATGTTAATCAGAGGACACATCTTGGTTGAACATGTCCCTATGGTCACATTATTTTCAATCTTTTCTAGGGGTACCATCATTTTTGTCCAGGCCTGTTTCATGAGTTTGTTTTTTAAAATAATTGTGTTGAACCACAATTCAAAAGCATTGTCTGATTTTCATTGGCTAATTTTCATAGAATTTTTATTTATTACCACTTTTTTCAGATTCAAGTTATTTCTGTGACCATTGTGGGTTTTTCTTTCATTAACAGAGGGGTACAAACAATTTTGTCCACGGCTGTAAACACAAAATGCAGTTTTTAAATGAAGGTGTTTATTATTAAGGAAAAAAAATCCAAACCTACATGACCCTGTGTGAAAAAGTGATTGCCCCTAAACCCAATAACTGGTTGGGCCACCCTGAGCAGTAACAACTGCAATCAAGTGTTTGTGATAACTGGCATTGAATCTTTTACAGCGCTGTGGAGGAATTTTGGTCCACTCATCTTTGCAGAATTGTTGTAATTCAGCCACACTGGAGGGATTTTGAGCGTGAATCACCTTTTTAAGGTCAAGCCATAGCATCACAATCGGATTCGGGTCAGGACTTTGACTAGGCCACTCCAAAGTCTTCATTTTGTTTTCTTAAGTCATTCAGAGGTGGATTTGCTGGTGTGTTTTGGATCATTTTACTGCTGCAGAACCCAAGTGCGCTTCAGCTTGAGGTCATGAACAAATGGCCGGACATTCTTCTTCACAAGTTTTTGGTAGACAGAAGAATCCATGGTTCCATTTACCACAGCTGGTCTTCCAGGTCCTGAAGCAGCAAAGCAGCCCCAGACCATCACACTACTGCCACCACATTCTAATGTTGGTATGATGTTCCTTTTCTGAAATGCTGTGTTACTTTTATGCCGGATGTAATGGAACACACACCTTCCAAAAAGTTCAACTTTTGTCTCATCAGTCCACAGAGTATTTTCTCAAAATTCTTCAGGATCATCAAGATGTTTTCTGACAAAACTGAGACGAGCCTTGATGTTCTTTTTGCTCAGCAGTGGTTTTCATCTTGGAATTCTGCCATGCAGGCCATTTTTGCCCAGTCTCTTTCTTATGGTGGAGTCATGAACACTGACCTTAACTGAGGCAAGTGAGACCTGCAGTTCTTTGGATGTTGTTGTGGGGTCTTTTGTGACCTCTTGGATGAGTCGTTGCTGCACTCTTGGTTTAATTTTGGTCGGGCCGGCCACTCCTGGGAAGGTTCACCATTGTTCCATGTTTTCACCATTTGTGGATAATGGCTCTCAATGTGGTTTTTTTTTTTGTTACTTATTTGTACCCGTAGGTAGACTTGGTTTGCAGTCTGGTGACAAGCCACCGGCTGCTGGTCGCTGCGTGCGCGAGCGCCCTAAACCTACATGTTTTTGGTATGCGGGAGGAAACCGGAGAAATCCCGGAGTAAACCCGCGCAACACGGGGAGAACATGCAAACTCCACACAGCTCACTGTTGGTCGGGGGCTGGGATCGAACCCACGATCTCATGATCCCCGCGGTCCCCCGGCCGAGGGTAAAACTGTGCTGCCACAGTGCTAAACCACTGCGCCACCGTGCAGCCCGTGGTGCAGCTTCAGTGGTTCACTGAAGTCCCAAAGCTTTAGAAATGGCTTTAGTTTGGAGAGAAGAATAACCAGGCAGAGCAGTCCAGAACAAAGCAGGCTTTATTAATTTCTTTCTCTCACATCATCCAGAATCACAAGCATCAGAAAGACCCCAGGTCGCAGGCACCTCTCCTTTTATCGCCTACGACCTGCTCAGTCACCTGTGGTGCTGCAGTAACATGAAAGACTTTGCAGTTCCCATTCTCTTTGTCACTGTTTGCATCAACACACAAACCCCCCATGACAATTCCCCTTGTCCTTCTGTCCATCCATCCATCTTCGTCTGCTTAATCCTTTTTGGGTTGCGGGGGGGGGGGGGGGGCTGGAGCCTATCCAAGAATCTTTGGGCGAGAGGCAGGGTACACTCTCGACAGATCGCCAGTCCATTGCAGGGCCAACACAGAGAGACAGACAACCATTCACTCTCACAGTCACACCTAAGGGAAATTTAGAATCCCCAGTTTGATGCCGATTAACCTAACTTGCATGTTTTTGGCATGTGGGAGGAAACCGGAGAAATCCCGGAGTAAACCCACACAGACACGGGGAGAAGATGCAAACTCCACACAGATCACTGTTGGTCAGGGGCTGGGATCGAACCCAGGATCCCCCAGTCAAGGGTGAGTTGCTGTGCTGCCGCAGTGCTAACCACTCCGCCACCGTGCTGTCCCCTTGTCCTTCCGTCTGAGTGGAAACATACTGACATACTGAGTGGGTGCCACATTATAACCTTTTCCAGACTGATAGATATCAGTTACTTTGTTTCTCATTTGTTCCTGGATTTCTTTGGATTGCAGCATGATGTCTAGCTTTTGAGGATGTTTTGGTCTACTTCACTTTGTCAGGCAGGTCCTATTTAAATGATTTCTTGATTGAGAACAGGTGTGGCAGTAATCAGGCCTGGGTGTGGCTAAAGAAATTGAACTCAGGTTTCCAAGGATGTGATAAACCACAGTTAATTTATGTTTTAACGGGGGGGGGGGGGGTGTCAGTTTTTCACACAGGGCAATGTAGGTTTGGATTTTTTCCCTTTAATAATAAACACCTTCATTTAAATACTGCATTTTGTGCTTACTTGTGTTATCTTTGTCTAATATTTAAATTTGTTTGATAATCGGAAACATTTTAGTGTGACAAAAAAAAGAGAAATCAGGAAGTTGGCCAACACTTGTTCACACTACTGTACTTCCTCCTCACAATTCTGCTCCCTATTTTCAGTGAAAGTTTGTCTTTTTTTTTTTTTTGTCAACTGGTGGATATGGGGAAGAGAGCCACTGGTGGCTCCAGAGCAGCAGGTTGCTGACCCTTGGCCCAGGCTGATTATAGGCAGTGTGTGTGTGTGTGTGTGTGTGTGTGTGTGTGTGCCAACATGTCCATTTTTGCTGGATAAGTTCACTTCTCACCAGATAAAGGAGGTTTCAGCACCCTAATCAGGATCTTTCCGGAGCCAGCGTTCCCCCTTGGATGAAACTCAGCGGTCATATCTGTTCTTTCAAAACAAAATCCCACCGGGGGTCAGAGACAGCAGCAGCCTGTCGAGTCAGTCCAAGGCAGGAAGCACATGGTCCCTGTTTTCCTCTGCTACCAAAAACTGTGGTGAATTTTTTTTTCCAGTTATGATTAAAACCCCTTTTATCTGGTGAATCAAGAAGCTGTAATCCCAGAGAAGCATTTTAGTGTTTTTTTTTTACATAAAATAGAAAAGACACGTAAGATACATTTTGGCAGAGAGATGGAAACGCTTCTTCTTGAATGTCTGAGGGCGTCTCTTTGTATACTAGCCAGCTGTGCGTTAACCTTGGGTCCAGGAAGCAACACAGATGAGCCTCTACTGTGTGTGATTCGGGGGGATAGATAAGGGTAGAACACTGTGTCTTTGAATCAGTCTGTGTCTTGGGATATCTGAGACAAAGTAATTATAAAATATGCAATAAAAAAATCTTTCACACCACATCTGTTCTATGTCTGCAGGTGTAACAGTGATGATGAGGCTCATGTGGTGCCTTCAGGCAGGTGTAGCTGCTTTATTTCGGTCTCTGTGCCCCCCTGCTTTTCTCTGGGCCCTCCCACTTCACTTCTGACCACCACGGCTCTGTTTTGTCACCACAGTCTCCTGCAGTAACTGCGACTAAGCGATCCGGCGTGTTCAGACTGTAATAAGCACCACTTCAGCTTTGATTTTTCATCAGGAAACAGGTGCTGCAGACGTGTAAAACTCAGGCTCAGCCATAAAACCGTCCTGCTCAGGGACGGACAAATCTCTCTCTTGTCCTCCCTGATTTATGTCGTCTCTTCACCTGGTTCTGCTGTGGCTGTGTGAGATGAGTGTTACTGTGCTGCAGCAGCCGGTGGGGATTTAAAGCTTATAAAGGATGTTAACGGGTCTGAAATGAAGCCGTGAGCTTTCTGGGCAGCAGCTTTATGGAAGAAACCCTGACGCTGGAATGTGCCGTAACACACAAATGGTTGATTACCTCGGCCAGCGGAGGAGGAAATGTTTTGGTTTGTCTGTCTGCAACATTACTCAAAAGTTATGAAGAGAATTTGATGAAATTTTCAGGAAAGATGTGTAATGGCACGGGGAACAGATGATTACATTTTGGTGATGATCTGAGAATGCATACCTCCACCAAGGCTCTTTTCTTCTCAGAGTGTTCACTCTAGAACTAATGGACAGACTTTGATGCAGTTTTCACCAGTGTGGCTCTTGGCCTACACACAAACCCATTACATTTTGGAGGTGATCCATGAGGGATGGAAGGAGCCTTGGTGGAGGTATGCACTCTCCGAGTGCTTTTCTATTTTTTAATAGGTCAGTTTAAAGGACTCAGTGACTGAAATATGGTGTGATTGTAGGTTTTAGTGGTCTGAAAACGTCTCTGTTGGTCACATAATTATTGAAAAAATATCAAAACTGGGCTGCACGGTGGCACAGTGGTTTAGCACTATGGCAGCACAGTTTTACCCTCGGCCAGGGGATCACGGGGATCATGAGATCGTGGGTTCGATCCCAGCCCCCGACCAACAGTGAGCTGTGTGGAGTTTGCATGTTCTCCCCGTGTTGCGTGGGTTTACTCCGGGATTTCTCCGGTTTCCTCCCGCACACCAAAAACATGTAGGTTTAGGGTGCTCGCGCACGCAGCGACCAGCAGCCGGTGGCTTGTCACCAGACTGCAAACCAAATCTACCTACGGGTACAAATAAGTAACAAAAAAAACAAAAAACAAAAAACAGTCAATTCTCTTACAAAAACACAATCTTTGTTGTTTTTCTGTACAAGAAATGTTTTTGTCTCTTCCGGGGTTCATTTTGTATTCAAGAATACTGAACCATTACCAGCCTCGATACCCGCCCACTGCTCTATTATTGGCCGGTCCACCTGTCTGTCATGTAGTGGGCGGGGCAAGCCATCAAAGTTTATTTGATTGCACTTTTCACAGATATAGATCACAAAGTGCTTCATACCAAATTAAAATTTACAAGCACACAAGAAAAAAAATCAATAGAAATAAGCTAAAATACTGATAAACAGGTCTGAGGTCTGGGGGCAGCTGTGGTGCAGGTGTCGTGTGGCCGACTACTGATGGGAGGGTCAGGGGTTTGATTCCCACTCTGTCTGCAGTCTGCATGTCCAAGTGTCTTGAATAAGACACTGGACCCCCAGTTGCTCCGGTGGATCAGGCCAGCACCAGTGTATGGCGGCTCTGCCACCATCAGTGTGTGAATGTGTGTGTGTGACCGGGTGGATAGCAGCATCTGTGAAGACCTTTAGCCATCTAGAGATGAGAAAAAGGGCCATATAAGTGAACACCATTTACCATAGGAATAAATAAGAGTGAACGATGAGGGAATAGAAGCCTTTCAATGACACCTAAAAGCCTGTCAAAATAAATGAGTTTTTAACTCCTAAAAGTATTGAACAGACTCAAGGCAGCACAAAGACAGGGGAAGTGCCTTCCAAACCTGTGGTGCAGTGGCCTGGAAGGACCATTCTCCACAGGTTTTAAATTTGGTCCAAGGGACCACCAGGCTTCTCTGGGCTGAGGATCTTAATGATCGCGTCGTTGCATATGGAGTCAAGTGGACTTAGATGTATGAAGGGGCTAACGGTAGCCTATTAGCCTTTGAACTAACACTGGTACCAATAGGCTGAGCTGCTGAGTCAGCCAAGCAATCAATGCAGACTGCCCAGTACGCCAGCACCAACAGCGCACCGTGAAACCGCTGAAAAAGAATGCCAGAATGACGCAAGATACACCATCAACTGTTGATCAGTGACTCAGCACTGCTCATCTGAGCTACAAGGAGGCTAGAAGCTAGTCAGCTAATGGCTAGCTAATGAAAGAGGGAGGGTGGAGCTGAATAGGTGAAGGATGTTTCTTAGGGCCCTATCTTGTTGGTCATCTGCTTACTTTTCCACTAGACTTCCTACCATATCCCACAGTGTTTGTTAGCTTCTGTCAGCTCATTGTCTGTTTTTCCATCCATCCATCCATCTTCTACCGCTTTTCCGGAGGTCCGGGTCGCAGAGGCAGCAGTTCAAGCAGAGAAGCCCAGACTTCCCTCTCCCCAGCTACCTGCTCCAGCTCTTCAGAGGGGATACCAAGGCGTTTCAAGACCAGCTGGGAGACATAGTCTCTCCACCGAGTCCTGGGTCTGCCCTGGGGTCTCCTCCCAGTGGGACGTGCCTGAAACACCTCAAGTGGGAGGCGTCCAGGAGGCATCCTAATCAGATGCCCATACCACCTCAACTGACTCCTTTCAATGTGGAGGAGCAGCGGTTCTACTCTGAGCCTCTCCCGGATGACTGAGCTCCTCACCCTATCTCTGAGGGTGAGTCCAGCAATCCTACGGAGAAAGCTCATTTCAGCCGCTTGTATCCGCGATCTCGTTCTTTTGGTCATTACCCAAAGCTCGTGACCATAGGTGAAAGTAGGAACGTAGATTGACTGGTAAATCAACAGCTTTGCCTTAGAACTCAGCTCCCTCTTCACCACAACAGACCGGTACAACGTCCGCATCACTGCAGATGCTGCTCCAATCCGTCTGTCGATCTCTCGCTCCATTTTCCCCTCACTCATGAACAAGACCCCAAGATACTTAAACTCCTCCACTTGGGGCAGGAGCCTGTCCCCAATCCGCAGAGGACAATCCACCTTTTTCTGGCTGAGGACCATGGACTCGGACTTGGAGGTGCTGATTCTCATCCCAGCCACTTCACACTCAGCGGAAAACCGTCCCAGCAAGAGCTGTAGGTCATTGCTGGATGAAGCCAACAGGACAACATCATCTGCAAACAACAGAGATGAGATCCTATGGTCACCAAGCATGACACCCTCCATTCCCTGGCTGCGCCTAGAAATCCTGTCCATAAAAGTTATGAACAGGATCGGTGACAAAGGGCAGCCCTGGCGGAGTCCAACTCTCACTGGGAATGACTCCGACCGAGTGTTGGCAATACGAACTAAACTCTCTCAACGGTCGTACAGAGACCAAATAGCTCGTAACAACAAGCCCGATACCCCATACTCCCGAAGCACCCCCCACAAAAATCCACGAGGGACGCGATCAAATGCCTTCTCCAAGTCCACAAAACACATGTAAACTGGTTAGGCAAACTCCCACGAACCCTCAAGAATTCTCGAGAGGGTAAAGAGCTGGTCCGATGTGCCACGGCCAGGACGAAAACCACATTGCTCCTCCTGAATCCGAGGTTCGACCAACGGCCGGACTCTCCTCTCCAGTACCTTGGCATAGACCTTCCCAGGGAGGCTGAGGAGTGTGATCCCTCTAAAGTTGGAGCACACCCTCCGGTCCCCTTTTTTGAAGAGAGGAACCACCAACCCCAGTTTGCCATGCCAAAGGCACTGCCCCCGACCTCCACGCAATGTTGCAGAGGCGTGTCAACCATGACAACCCAACAACATCCAGGGCCTTGAGGTACTCGGGGCGAATCTCGTCCACCCCCGGGGCCCGGCCACCAAGGAGATTTTTAACCACCTTGGCGACCTCAGCCCCTGTGATAGGCGCGTCATCCCCCTCGTCCCCAAACCCTGCTTCCTCTGTGGAAGGCGTATCAGTGGGATTGAGGAGATCCTCGAAGTATTCCTTCCACCGCCCGACGATATCCCCAGTTGAAGTCAACAGTGTCCCATCCGCACCATACAGTGTGGACGGGGAGCTGCTTTCCCTTCCTGAGCTGCCGAACAGTTTGCCAGAATCTCTTTGAAGCCGACCGAAAGTCTTGTTCCATGGCCTCACCGAACTCCTCTCATACCCGGGTTTTTGCTTCAGCAACCACCCGAGCTGCACTCCGCTTGGCCTGCCGGTACACCTCAGCTGCTTCGGGAGTCCCACAAGCCAACCAAGCTTGATAGGACTCCTTCTTCAGCTTAATGGCCCCCCTCACCACTGGTGTCCACCACTTGGTTCGGGGGTTGCCACCACGAGATGCACCGACCACCTTGCGGCCGCAGCTCTGGGCCGCCACTTCAACAACAGAGGTGGAGAACATGGCCCATTCAGACTCCATGTCTCCAGACTCCCTCGGAATGTGGCTGAAGTTCTTCCAGAGGTGGGAGTTGAAGACCTCCCGGACAGGGGCCTCAGCCAGATGCTCCCAGCACACCCTCACTATATGTTTGGGTCTACCAGGTCTGAATGGCTTCCTCCCCTGCCATCGGATCCAACTCACCACCAGGTGGTGATCAGTTGACAGCTCTGCACCTCTCTTTACTCGGGTGTCCAAGACATACGGTCGCAGGTCTGATGATACAATAACAAAATCGATCATCGACCTGCGACCTAGGGTGTCCTGGTGCCAGGTGCACATATGGACACCCTTATGCTTGAACATGGTGTTCGTTATGGACAGACTGTGGTTAGCACAGAAGTCCAATAACTGAACACCACTCGGGTTCAGATCAGGCAGGCCGTTCCTCCCAATTACCCCCCTCCAGGTTTCACTGTCGTTGCCCACGTGCACATTGAAGTCCCCCAGTAGGACAATGGAGTCTCCAGGAGGAGCACCCTCCAGCACCCCAGTCACAGACTCCAAAAAGGGTGGGTACTCTGAAACATCATTTGGTGCATAGGCACAAATGATGGTCAGGACCCGTTTCCCAACCCGAAGGTGCAGGGAAGCAACCCTTTCGTCCACCGGGGAAAACTCCAATATAGAGGCAGCAAGGTGGGGCGATACAAGAATACCCACCCCTGCTCGTCGCCTCTCGCCCGGGGCAACTCCAGAAAAGGCCAAGCTCCAGCCCCTCTCCAGGAGACTGGTTCCGGAACCGGAGCTGTGTGTTGAGGTGAGGCCGACTATATCTAGCCGGTATCGCTCAACCTCGTACACCAGCTCAGGCTCCTTCCCCACCAGAGAGGTGACATTCCACGTACCAAAAGCCAGTTTAGAAAGCTTGGGATCAGTCCGCCAAGGTCTCCGCCTTTGACCGCCACCTAATCCACATAGCACCGGACCCCCATGATCCCTCCTGCAGGTGGTGAACCCACTGGAGGGCGGACCCTTGTAACTCCTTCGGGCTGAGCCCGGCCGGATCCCATGGGTGGAAACCCGGCCACCAGACGCTAGCCTTCGAGCCCCTCCCCCAGGCCTGGCTCCAGGGTGGGGCCCCGGTAACCCCATACCAGGCGGGGTACACTGAATCCTTGATACACAATTTATCATTAGAGTCTGTTGGATCGTTCTTAGTCTGGCCCTTCACCCAGGACCAGTCTGTCTGTCTGTTTTTCACGCATTGCCAAAAACATGCAGGTTAGGGATACGGGGCGCTTGCGCACGCAGCGACCGGCAGCTGGTGGCTTGTCACCAGACTGCAAAACAAATCTACCTACGGGTACAAAATAAGTAATAAAAAAAAAAAAAAGAAATTGCGTCCTGCCATCTAATCCCCAGTAGACAGTGCCCCCGTTTTTCGCTTGGGAGGTGGAGGCTCATTTCAAAGAGGTGGGGCGGCACGCAGTCTCAGGCACATCACTATTATGGTGCATGTCATGACAATCTGCTTTTGATCAGGAAAAAGGAGGTCTGTCGTCAGAAGCGCTTTGTTTAATGATATTTCAGTGGCGTGTTTTGAAATTGTGCAACTCCAGCACTCGTGAAGAAACATCAGTGCTGGGATTTTCTGTTATTTTAATGGAGAGTGTTGTAACAGTCATCATATAATCGCCCATCATTTTAATAATATGATGATCACACACAAAATAGTTTTCTTTTAAAAAATTCCATCCACACTCTCTTGAATTGCGGACTTAATGTTGGAGAGTATTGAGGTTTTGCAGTTGTCGGCTAACTTGCATGTTTTTGGTCTGTGGGAGGAAACCGGAGTACCTGGGGTAAAGCCATGCAGGCACGGGGAGTACATGCAGACTCCACACAGAAGGGTCACTGATGGTCAGGGGTGGAATCGATCCTGTGACCTTCTTGCTGTTCTGCCACAGTGCTAACCACTGCTCCACCGAGCTGCCCATGTGATGAAATAATTCTCCCACACAGCAGTTTTCTCTGCTGCACAGGAGTCTACAAACAAAAAATTGCACACCCCAACTCAGGGCTGATGTGAGATTTGAGTGCCAGGTATCACGTTCAGATTAATAAATACCGATCTGCCCACTGAAATGATCATTCAAGCACTTTGTCATGCACACGTTTGATAAATGAGGGCCACTGAACTTTTTGTGGGGGGTAAGGATGTTTTTATTGTATAATATATGCAAGTATTCCAGTCCTAGCTTGATATTGAACATGTACATGGATGCTTACAAACCACTTTTGCAGACATCACTAAAATTTTTAATAAAAGTTAACGCATTTCTCCTATACTGGCTTTTTTTTTTAACAATGTCGTATCCTGTATAAAATATTTGGATATGCAGACAGAGCTTACCTTGGCTGTAATGGGCACCAGAGACTTGTCATGTTGCTTTAAATCTACAACAAAGCCAGCAAAGTATTGGTAGCAATTTAGACCTTTATACTTGTAGAGTTTCTGCTGTATGAAGGGATTTTGAGTTAATTAAGTAGTTGTCAGTTTCACGATAGAGCAGCTCCAGGATGCCTCTAGCATTGTGACACGATGTAAACAAATGTTCGACCATGAGGTAAGAATCACATTTCAGACTGTTCACAGATAATTTCTCAACATACCGATGCTTATGCAGGTGTCATGCACCATCAAAGTCCCACAACCCAATTTTAAGAAGCTCTGCTGTCTGAATTGTGCTAAAATCTCATTTTCACAATGCATTGGTGTGTATGGGGTAGCAATAGCAATGCGAAATTTTTCACTCCTGAGGACCCGGATCACTGCTGGAGGTCACATGACAGCAAAACCTCAAGATTAGGCATTAATGTGTGATTTTTAAAAAAAAAAAAATTTTTGTGGAATAAATGAATGAACAGGGAGGATGTTTGTTTTCTGGTTGGATGTGGAGCATGAGGGTGGGGGTGTCAGTGTCTTCTTCTTCTTCTTCTTCTTGTTTCAGCTGTTCCCTTCAGGGGTCTCCACAGTGGATCATCTGTCTCCATCTCACCCTCTCCCTTCATCTTCCTCTGTAACACCAACCCTCTCCATGTCCTCCTTCACTAAATCCATTAATCTTCTCTGTGGTCTTCCTCTTTTCCTCCTGCCTGGCAGCTCCATCTTCAACATCCTTCGTCCAGTATCTCCACTATCCCTCCTCTGCACATGTCCAAACCATCTCAGCCTTGACTCCAAACCGCTCAACCTGAGCTGTTCCTCTGATATACTCATTGCTAATCTTGTTCCTCCTAGTCATTCCTAATGAAAATCTTAGCATCTTGAACTCTACCACCCCCAGCTCCACCTCCTGTCTTTTTGTCAGTGCCACCATCACCAAATCATACATCATAGCAGGTCTCACTACCGTCTTGTAAATCTTCCCTTTCACTCTTGCTGCTAACTTTCTGTCACATATCCCCCCTGACACTCGTCCCCACCCACTCCACCCTGCCTGCTCTCTCTTCTTCACCTCTCTTGTTCATTTTCCATTGCTTTGGATGGTTGACCCCAGGTATATAAACTCATCTACTTCACTACCTCTACTCCTTTCATCTTCACCATTGCACCTGCCTCCCTCTCATTCACACTCATATATTCTGTCTTGCTTCTACTGAGTTTCATTCATACTATCTCCAGAGCATACCTCCACCTCTCCAGGTTCCCTTCCACCTGCTCCCTACTCTCACTGCACATCACATTGTTATCTGCAAACATCATGGTCCATGGAGACTCCAGCCTGATGATAGAGTGGAGTACGAGGAGATGAAGAAGAGTGATGTCTGAAGATAGAATTGAGGTTCGATTGGACACAGCGATGATGATAGAAGAACTACAGCTCCTGGCCAGATAGAGTGACAATAATGCACCTTTAAGCTGGTTGCCAACCACCAATCAAATCTAAAAGAAGAAGAAGACTCCTGCCTGACCTTGTCTGTCAGCCTGTCCATCACCATGGAAAAAAGAAGGGGCTCAGAGCCAATCCCTGAGGTAACCACACCCCACCTTGAACCCACCTGTCACTCTTGCAGCACACCTCACCACCGTCTTGCTGTCCTCATACATGTCCTGCACCACCCTCACATACTTCTCTTCCAATCCCGACTTCCTCATACAGTACCACACTTCCTCTCTTGGCACCCTATCATCTGCTTTCTCTAGATCCACAAAGACACAGAGCAACTCCTTCTGACCTTCTCTATACTTCACCAGCACTCTTAGAGCAAACATTGCATCTATAGGACTCTTTCTTGGCACAAAACCATACTGTTGCTCACTGTTTTTCACCTCTCCTCTTAACCTGACTTCAACAACTTTCCCATATCTTCATAGTGTGGCTGATCAACTTTATTCCTCTGTAGTTACTACAGCTCTGAGTATCACCTTTGTTCTTGAAAACTGGTACCAAAACACTTCTTCTCCACTCCTCAGGCATCCTCTCACTCTCCAAAATTGTGTTAAACAATCTGGTTAAAAAGTCCACTGCCATCTCTCCTAAACATCTCCATACCTCCACAGGTATGTCATCTGGACCAACCGCCTTTCCATTCTTCATCTTCTTCAAAGCTGCCCTCACTTCTGCCTTGATAATCCTCGGGACTTCCTTGTTCATCAATTTTTTCTTCATCCATTCTCCCCTCTCTCTCATTTTCTTATTCATCAGCCCTTCAAAATACTCTTCCACCTTCTCAACACACTCTAGTCTCATTTGTTTGTACATTACCATTTCTGTCCTTAACCAACCTAACCTGCTGTACATCCTTTCAAGCTTGATCTCTTTGTCTTGCCAATCAATACAAGTCCTTTTCTCCTTCCTTAGTGTCCAGCCTCTCATATATGCCTTTCCCTTTGCAACTTTCTCTTTGCCATGCACCTAGATTCCAAATACTCCTGTCTACGTTCTTCATCTCCCTGACTATCCCACTTTTTATTTGCTAACCTCTTCCTTTGAATACTTTCCTGTACCTCCTCATTCCACCACCAAGTCTCCTTGTCTTCCTTCCTCTGTCCACTGGATACACCACATACCTTTCAACCCGTTTCCCTCAATACTTTTGCTGTACTTTCCCAGTCAACTGGTAATTCTTCCCTACCACCCAGAGCCTGTATCAACTCCTTCCTGAACTCTGTGTGACTTTCCTCCTCCTGCAACTTCCCCCACTTTATCTTTGGCTCTGCCTTCACTACTTTCCTCTTCTTGCTCTCCAAAGCCATCCTACAGACTACCATCCGATGCTGTCTAGCTACATTCTCCCCTGCCACCACCTTGCAGTCTCCTGTCTCTTCCAGATTTCTCCTTCTGCATAAGATGTAGTCCACCTGTGTGCACCTTCCTCCACTCTTGTAAGTCACCCTATGTTCCTCTCTCTTCTTGAAGTATGTGTTCACCACAGCCATTTCCATCCTTTTATTAAAATTTACAACCATCTGCCCTTCCACATTTCTCTCCTTAAGACCATACCTACCCAGGACCTTCTCATCACCTCTGTTCCCTTCACCTACATGTCCATTAAAGTCCGCTCCAATCACCACTCTCTCCCCCCTTTGAACACACTCTACCACTTCATCCAGCTTACTCCAGAATTCCTCTCGCTTCCACCTGACATCCAACTTGTGGGGCATACGCACTGACAACATTCAACATAACACCTTTGACTTCTAGCTTCAACCTCATGATTCTGTCCGACTCCCTCTTTACCTCCTGAACACTCTTCACATACTCTTCCTTCAAGATTTTTCCTACTCCATTTCTCTTCCTTCTCTTAATCTTCGCTTTCATCACTGTCTTATTAGGCATTAATGTGTTTATTTTTAGGGGAATAAATCAAGGAACAAGGAGTGTGCAGAATTTTACTTCACACTGTAACTCCCCAGAGAGAAAGGAGATGCATCCACATCTGCCTCAGCTGCATGCCCCGGTTTCCAACCAGGCCGAGGCCACCCACACCTCACCTACAGTTATGGTTCTCCCCCAGCAATCTCCCAAACTGCCACATGTCAGTCCCTGGCAGAGGCTGCTGAGAGAGGGCTGATAGGGGTCAGCGGCAGACAAGAAGCCGTGCCAGATCTCCTCCCCCTCTTTCTCACTCTGGAGTGACTGGGACAGAGAGCCACAAACATCAGCAGACTCCCACCTGAGATGGAGAAGACCCTCGGTCAGCAAAAGCAACAAGAGAGGGAGCACTCCATCTCCCCATGGGCCAAGAGCATCTTTGACACCATGATTAATGAAAATCTATGAAGGTTTGCAGAGACATCATCCCCTTTTCCTGAAGTTTCAAACTCATTCATTTCTGTGTGCTGGATCTGTGCACTCTACATTAAACCATTTGGCTGATTTTTCAACCCAGCATTATCTCTTCCTTGTTTGTTCTCTCTAAAATAACCAACATGGCATCAACTGTGATTGGTGTCTTCCTTATTACAAAGCAGGATTACTATTTTGTGCATTTTAACTCACACACACGAGCTTTGGTCAGTGCAAAACTCGTCTTAAACCATTATGATCACATTTCACTTTAGATAGATTAATGTACTTTATTGATCCCAAACTTGGGAATTGCATTGCAACAGCAGCATGACACAGACAACCCAACCAACAGAAATAAACACAGCATAATAGAAAAAGGAGTTACCTAGGAAAGTATCAGAATCAGAATCAGAATCAGATTTATTGCCATTGTTCATGTGATACACAAACTAGGAATTTGTCTCGGTGCCATGCTGCAACATTAAAAACATAATGAGAAAAAGGGATAAACTAAAAAACTAAAGGACTAGAAACGTGCAATAAGTGTAGAAAAATAAGTAATAATAAGTAATAATAATAATAATACTAGTAATAATGAGTAGTACTAGTCAAGGCAGTTTTAAAAAATTAGCATGTAGCAGATAATGTGAAGTACCACATAGTGCAGTCAATAATGCAACAGAAAAACAGTGATGATTTGCATGAGTCTGGTTGAGCTGCTGTACATAGTGCACGAGAGTCAAAAGTCACTTAGTGTTCAGCAGTCTGATGGCAGAGGGGAAAAAGCTGTTCATGTGCCGGGAGGTTTTAGTCCGAATGGACCGAAGCCTTCTACCTGAGGGGAGAGGGGCAAACAGCACGTGACCAGGATGTGAAGGATCGGCTATGATCCGGCCAGCACGCCTCCGGGTCCTGGAGATGTACAGGTCCTGGAGAGATGGGAGCTCGCAGCCTATCACCTTCTCAGCAGTGCGCACGACGCGCTGCAGCCTTAGTCTGTCCCTGGCAGTAGCTCCTGCATACCACACAGTTATGGAGGAGGTGAGGATGGACTCGATGATGGCCGTGTAGAACTGCACTAACATCTTGGTGGGTAGCTTGAGCTTCCTCAGCTGCCGCAGAAAGAACATCCTCTGCTGGGCCTTTTTGATGAGGGAGCTGATGGTTGGCTCCCATTTGAGGTCCCGGGTGATGGTGGTGCCCAAGAAGCGGAAGGAATCTGCAAAGGTGATGGGAGAGCCTGTGATGGTGAGGGGGGGCAGGGGGGATGTGACTTTCCTGAAGTCCACAATCATCTCCGCTGTCTTCAGAGCATTCAGCTGCAGGTTGTTGTGGCTGCACCAGGACACCAGCTGGGCCACCTCTTCCCTGTAGGCGGACTCGTCGCCGTTGGAGATGAGCCCGATGAGGGTGGTGTCGTCCGCAAACTTAATCAGCTTAACAGACTGGTGGGAGGAGGTGCAGGAGTTGGTATAAAGGGAGAAGAGTAGGGGGGAAAGTACACAGCCCTGGGGTGATCCAATGCTGATGCTAACAGAGTCTGAGACAGACTTCCCCAGCCGCACATGCTGTCTCCGGTCCGTCAGGAAGTCGGTGATCCACCTGCAGAGGGAGTCAGGCACGTTGAGCAGGGACAGCTTGTCCTGGAGCAGATCGGGGCGGATGGTGTTGAATGCAGAGCTGAAGTCCACAAACAGAATCCTGGCGTAGGTTCCCGGGGAGTCCAGGTGCTGCAGGATGGAGTGGAGGGCCAGGTTGACTGCGTCGTCCACAGACCTGTTAGCATGGTAGGCAAACTGCAGCGGGTCTAGGAGGGGTGTGGTGATGGACTTGAGGTGAGACAGGACCAGGCGCTCAAAGGACTTCATGACTACAGAGGTGAGCGCTACAGGTCTGTAGTCGTTAAGTCCAGTAATCCGTGGCTTCTTGGGGACAGGGATGATGGTGGAGGATTTGAGGCAGGTCGGCACGTGACATTGCTTAAGGGAGGTGTTAAAAATGTCTGTGAAGACAGGAGCCAGCTCTTTCGCACAGTGTCTCAGGGTGGAGGGAGACACACCGTCCGGCCCGGGGGCCTTGCGCGGGTTCAGTCTGGAGAACTGTCTGTGCACGTCCTGCTCACTGATGACAAGGGGAGGGGGGGAGGAGGAGGAGGAGGAGGGGGGGACCGCTTTTGATGAGTTAGGGGCTGAGGAGGCAGTGGAGCTGGGTGGAGTGGGTGAGTTGGACACAGCTGACGAGGTGTCAAAACGGGCGTAATGTTGGGACAGTCTTTGACAAAGGGCTTTGTCATCCTGACCTTTAGAAGCCTGAGGCCGATAGTTGGTGATTTGCCTCAGTCCTCTCCACACAGAAGCCGAGTCATTAGCAGTGAACTGCTGCTGGAGTCTCTCAGAATACACAGATTTAGCTCTCCTCAGCTCTCTGTTAAACCGATATTTGACCTCTCTGTAGCGGTCCCTGTCTCCACTTTTCAACGCTGCTTCCTTTTCCTTCCTGATCCATCTGAGCTTAGCTGTGAACCAGGGCTTGTCATTAGAATATCTTACCCTGGTGCGCGATGGGAGAATGTCCTCCTCACAGAAGTTGATATACGAGTTCACAGTGTCTGTGTACTCATTAAGATCATGTGTGGCTCTTTTAAACATGCCCCAGTCAGTTATTTCCATGCATGTGTTCAGTTTCTCTCCAGCTTCACTGGTCAATTTCTTTGTGGTGGTCACAACAGGTTTAGTGAGTTTCAGTCTTTGTTTGTATGTGGGGATGAGGTGGACCATCACGTGATCAGATAGTCCCAGCGCAGCGCGGGGAACAGCGCGATATGCGTCCTTTACTGAAGTATAACAGTGATCTAGCGTGTTATTTCCTCTGATTGGACATTTAATACACTGTTTGTAGCGGGGGAGTTCGTGACTCAGATTGCTCTGGTTAAAATCGCCCACCACGATAACCAGGGAGTCTGGAAAGTTCCGCTCCGTAAGTTGGATGTGATCTGCGAGCACGCGCTGAGCTTCGCGCGTGTCCGCGTCGGGAGGGACGTACACAGCGACGAGGATGAATGAGGCAAACTCCCGCGGGGAATAAAATGGCTTGTAGTTAATGAAAAGAAATTCCAGGGCGGGAGAACAGTGTTTGGAAATCACCGTTACATCAGAGCACCAGCTGTTGTTAATATAGAAGCACACTCCTCCTCCAATAGACTTACCGGACAGCTCTGTGACGCGGTCAGCACGAATCAGCTGAAATCCCTCGAGGCTGATTGCGCAATCTGGAATGTTCTCATTAAGCCAGGTCTCAGAGAAGCAGATGACAGACGAGGAAGCGAGGTCCTTGAAACGCATCAGCAGTCTTAATTCTTCTACCTTGTTCAGGAGAGAATTGGCATTGGATAGAAATATGCCAGGCAAGGCTGTTCGCGTGCCTCTTTTTCGTAGTCGAGTGAGAATCCCCCCTCTCTTCCCTCTTTTCCGCCGTCTAGCTCTTTTGGCCAAACAATGGATCAGATCGGCGGCAGGAGCTAAAAAAACTGGAAGAAGGTCCATGGGGGTGAGAGTCCTGATATTTAATAGTTCTTCACGGGTGTATGAACCGGCAGATGCACAATCGGTGAACAAAAACAGACAAATTATAAAAATTAAAGGGCAGTGATACACCACGGCGGCCGCTGTGGGCGCCATCTTGTTTTTTTCCAGTAAAATGCTTAGATAACTTTATATACAACATAGGCTACAACAAAGTTAAATAGATGAACCTTATGAGTCAATGGATAGTACTGACTGTACAGAGAAGGATTATAAGCCACAGGGTGAAATATGAGGTACCAATTATACTATAAGGTGCAGTATTGCAGCATAGTTATGACCAAAATTCAACATCAAAGTGAGTTATTGAATAGTGAAGTGGCATCTGGCAGGAAAGATCTTTTCATATTTTTTTTTTCAGATTCAGAGTTTCAGATTTTTGAAAAAAAATACAAACTTAACACTTTAACGTTCTGGCTGTCATAAGACATTAGTGTCACCTGCTGTCCCTGGTGCAGGTCTGCGCCTGTCACGTGATGTGTTCCAAAAGCACAGAAAACCCAGTTGCACCAAGCATTTCACATCACAAGACATCGGACACGTATAGCTTACTGCTCTTCACTGGAAGACTGGAGGACTTCACCCAAACAAGCCGCCTCAAACATCATTTCTGGAAACGCGAAGAAGAAAATGTAAACAAAGGCGCCATCACAACATATTTCCACATGGAGGAAGTGCTTGCTCCAAATTTTGCCAACTATGATTCTAAAAAGAGGTTATTTAGCTTCTGAAGGGAAATATTTACCTTTTGTGACAGCAGAGGATGGTGTGGAGCGTGTACAGTTTCGTCTGCCATTGACAGAGCTACACGTGACAACAGAGAACAATAGCGCCGGTTCAGCAGCGTAATGTAACCAAAATTGAGGTGGAATAATTCATAACATACATGTGAGAGTTTCTGGATGTGGGAGAGAAAGAGAAAATGACTGGCAGAAGACGAAATAAGGACCATGGATGATGAAAATGGATGCATGAAGACACGGTGAGCGGTAGATCTGATTGTTTATCGGTTTGTGTACATTTTACTGATTTTCTGGTAGATATACTTTGAAGATAAGAAAAAAAAACAAAAACGAAGACAAAAAAACAAAACCATCCTTTGTGTAAATATGTCCAAAGTCCACTTTTGACAGAAAATTATGTAATTTGTTATGGCTGCCATCACATTATGCAAATTAGATGTGTACATTTACTCCCATCTCAAACGTTGGATCATATTGTACATCTTTCTAATTGACAGTAAGCCATTATCTCTTACCACTTTCAAGTTATAGCCTTTGGAATATCTGATATTTAACCTGAATATTTTCTTGAAAAAACATTGACCACCGGGGGGGGGGGTGTGCTGACGGGCATGCAGTTCAGAGAAAAAAGTTCCAAATGTGCAAGAACAAAAAGTTTATTAATTTTAAATTCATAGGTCAAAATTTGCAAATCGACTTTCATGATAAATGCTCGAACAAGGATTCAGTGTTCCCCACCCGGTATGGGGTTACCAGGGCCCCACCCTGGAGCAAGGCCTGGGGAAGGGGCTCGATGGCTAGCACCTGGTGGCCGTGTTTCTGCCCATGGGACCCGCCCGGGCTCAGCCCAAAGGAGTTACATGGGTCCGCCCTCCAGTGGACTCACCACCTGCAGGAGGGACCATGGGGATCCAGTGCTATGTGGACCAGGTGGCGGTCAAAGGCAAAGACCTTGGCAGTCTGATTGATCCCAGGCTTCCTACACTGGCTTTTGGGACGTGGAATGTCACCTCTCTGGTGGCGAAGGAGCCTGAGCTGATGCATGAGGTTGAGAGATACCAGCAATGCACAGCTCTTGTTCCGGAACCACTTTCCTGGAGAGGGGCTGGAGCTTGGCCTACTCTGGAGTTGCCCCAGGTTGAGAGCCAGCGAGCAGGGGTAGGTATTCTTGTATTCCCTCACCTTGCTGCCTCTATATTGGAGATTTCCCCGGTGGATGAAAGGATCATTTCCCTGCACCTTCGGGTTGGGAAATGGGTCCTGACCATCATTTGTGCATATGCACCAAATGATGGTTAAGAGTACCCACCCTTTTTGGAGTCTCTGACTGGGGTGCTGGATAGTGCTCCTCTTGGAGACTCTATTGTCCTACTGGGGGATTTCGATGCACATGTGGGCAACGACAGTGAAACCTGGAGGGAGGTGATTGGGAGGAACGGCTTACCCGATCTGAACCCGAGTGGTGTTCAGGATGCAATGTGTTTTTCTCTCTCTTCAGTTGTGTGCACAATATAAAAAAACAAAAAGGAATAAGGCTGGAAAAAACAACAACAGCAGTCTATGTACAGTAATGCCACCTGTAGTGCAAATGGCAACAAAAGATAGACTCAGACCTCCCATAGTGCAAATAAAGATAAAAGATCAAACCCAGCAATCCTATATACAGAAAAAGTAGAGCAGTAATACTCGTAGTACCAAGTTCAATGCGGTAGTGTCTTAGGGACCCATCAACACAAGGGAAGTGCCAAGTCCGCAGCCACAGGGGCATCACCTCTGCCACAACCCAAGACCAATCACTGGGTAGGCCAGGGTAGTCGCAGGCCAGTGCCCTGCAGCAAGAACCAGGAAACTCCCGGTGGGAGGGCTCCCCACGAAGAAACACCAGAGCTAGAACAAGATAACAGGATGAATAAAACCATCAATGATAAATAATAATAGGATAGAAATTTTTTTTCAAGATGGCCAACAGAGTGAGCACGCAGCATGCCTTGTCCTGAATGTAAGCTCAAAAAAACAGCTAAAACTACAGCAAAATGTTTACGTCTCTTACAATCCCACCCGTTAACTGCTGCCTTACTCCTGTACTTAATTCTAAGTACAGCATGACATCGGCTCTCAACAACAAGATGGAAAGAAGAGGTCCATCCGACAGGTAATGGAGGGCAATACCTCTTGTACATGAGTTACCTGAACAAAGGATGGGCCAAACCACCAACTTACCACAGGCAATCCTGCACAGTCAACAGCTTCGTGAGATTATTCCACCTCAGCATTATCCTGCTCCTTGCGGGCAACATGGAAATAAACCCAGGACCAGTGGCCACGGACCTGTGTGCAGGACAGATGCATTCAAAGCCTACAGGACTAGTGCTGTTAATGCCTCCATCATCAGTGGAGACATTAAGATCACAGTTGTTTAGAGGACCAGATTAGACACGAGCAGCACAATCACCAGCGGAATTAATGCCACGCACATTGCTGGAACTGGTCACACTAAGGCAGCCCTCACCAAGCAGAACCGCTGCGACCCTGCAGCCCACCAACACCACCGTGGCATGGCAGCCTGATTGCATCGTCACGAACCAACAGAGGAATAGAGCCATAATGGACTGGCAATCAACCCTCATCCCTGTAGCACAGCAACACGCCCTCCTCACCATGGCAAAGCAGAGAACCCACATCACCAGATGGCCGACCACTGCCGCTGGGTCGGACCCTGCTGCAGCAGCCCAGAGCATGGACTCCACCACAGAGGCAATACAACAACCAGCCAGTGGAAAGTGTAACAATCGTAAGAGAAATCCTGTGTTAAAAAACAAACAAACATACATCGCTAAAAGTTTTTCAAACTTTGAACCAGGCAAAACTAATTTGGGACCCTTAAAGTTAAAAAAAAAAAAAAAAAAAAAAAAAAGTTTGGGGGGCACTTAAATGTACGGAGGATGATCTCCAAATGTGAACAATTAGAACATCTGCTGATAAACTCTAAAATTGATTTTATGGGTCACCTGAAACTGTTGTTACCATGCCTGGCAAAAATGTGTATAGGAAAGACAGGGAACAAGGAAAAGGTGGAGGAGTTCTACTATAAGTTAAAGAAACCTCTAAATGCAATCAGATTGAATGGTCAAAAGATATGGTTCTAGAATGTGTAGGAGTGAAAGGTTAACTCTATATTGTTTCATCTCTGTATTATTCTTTCATATATTATATTGGATGACAAATCTTTCCTGTTCGGCGCCCTTGAGATTTCATTCCTCCTGAAGGAAGATAAGGCAGAGGGGAGTTTTGGCTTGGCTTCTCCCTAACCCAAACACACTGGTGTGCAGTAATCTGAACTCTCAAGGACAGCATCATGTGACTAGCATGGAATTTACCATCGGACATGCACTGAGAGATGAACTCTTGTGGACATGCTATCTATGTTTTAGGACACTAAAGACATAACATCTAAGCGTTGCTCAGGAGAGGATTTTTGCTGTTCACCAGTAACTGATACACACACTGCATACAACATTACATGACTGATACACATACACTGACACACATACACACACACTGTCTCTCTCAACTTGCTTTGTTAACGTGTGTATTGTAACTTGTCTGCTAAGTGTGCACTGAGGTTTTTTTTTCTATGTGATCATAATTTTGCTCATTCGAGCGCTATTCTGATAACTATGGTTTTTTTCTCTCTGCCCAATGTGCCATCCCCTCCCCCTCCCCCTTCCCCTCTTTACCCCCCACTGTATGATGAGGCGCCTTGCATGGCTGCCGCGTCATTAGGAAGCGCTTACCGAGCGCGCCTAATGTCAAGTCAAATTCCTCGTATGTGTAAACATGCTTGGCAATAAAGTTCATTCTGATTCTGATTCTGATTCTGATTCTGTTCGCCCACTTGTTCCTTAGGAACCTACCGGCTACAGCGAGGGCGATTCTGGCCAACTCGCCGCGGCTGGCTGCTAAGGACTACTGCACCCTGGCGCAGGAAGCAAACAGCATCATTTCGGCGAACAGAACTCTCAGCATGCAGACAGTGGCATCGGCATCCATGGGGGACTCCAGCGAGGTTGAGGAGCCGTTTCTGGTAGCTGAGACGGTTACCAGAAGACAAAGGAATGTGGCGATCTGTTTTTATCATCGTCGTTTTGGCTCAAATGCCCAATGCTGCCTGGCGCCATGCCAATTCAAAAACCCGGGAAGACGGCACCTTCGGAATTCAGTGGCAGCCACAATCGATTACGACAGGAACAGACTGCTTTATGTCACGGACACACGTTCAGGGAGACTCCAGCTCCCAGAAGAGCTTCATCCTGCCGGTCAATGCAGACAGGGTGGCAGGACGCAGCGGTCCCGAGCTCACAGCCACAAACGGATCCACCATAAGGACATTTGGTGAGTGGACACTGACGATATGCTTACACGGACGCAACTGTCAGTGGGACTTTGTGATAGCTGCATGTTCCAGACCCATTTTAGGAGCAGATTTTGTATGCGCTTATGGGTTGTTAGTCAATGATGCTAATAGGAGATTTGTGGATGCTGTCTCTTTTACCTCACTGCCCTACACAGCACGGGGAGCTGGGTCGACAACACTGGTTAACGATACAACTCCAGGGGGTAAGTATCAACATTTGATTGCACAATTCCCAGCACTCACGGTCCCGACTTTTTCGGCTACGGTAACAAGACACGGGGTCGAGCACTTTATAATGACAAAAAGCCCACAGGTGTTTGCCCGTCCTCGGCGTTTGGACACAGCTAAACTGGCCAGCGTGTGAGAGGAGTTTGCCAACTTAGAGCAGCTGGGCATTGTCAGGTGCTCCAACAGCCCGTGGACATCCCGGCTATACATGGTGCCTAAAACTTATGGGTCGTGGAAACCGTGTGGCGATTTCCTGCGCTTGAATAATGCCACAGAGCACGATCGTTATCCATTCCGCACATCCAGGACTTTTGCATGCACCTGGCCGGGGTGCGTGTTTTATCGAAAGTGGATCTGGTCCTCAGATACCATCAGGTCCCAGAGCACGCAGAAGATGTTCCAAAAACAGCAGTAATAACTCCTTTTGGTCTTTTCGAATTTTTACCCATGTCGTCGGCCTCCGTCGGTCTATGATGACCATGGAAGAGAATCCTAAATGTCTACTCTGCTGGGACAGCACCGCCTGTGGCTGAACAGGCCGATGCGCGAATGGCAGTCCCTGTCACACAGGTCGCACTTGTGGGTGGTCTCCGTGCTGCTGGGTCTGTGGCGGTTCTTCCTGCGGGTCCTTTTTTCATCTGCAGCAGCAGTCAGTCTCTCTTCACCCGCCTTGAGCTGTCTGGTCAGGGTGCCTCTCCATTTGGAGCGGTCCGTTGCAAGGTCCTCCCAGCGCTCTGTGTTGATCTCCAGGGCCTTCATGTCTCTCTTGCAGACGTCTCTAAAACGCAGCTGTGGGCGGCCAACGCCTCTCTTGCCAGTTGCCAGTTCTCCATAGAGGACGTCTTTGGGGATTCTGCCATCCTTCATACGGTGAACGTGGCCTAGCCAGCGGAGCCTGCGCTGTCTGAGTAGAGTGAACATGGAGGGAAGGCCGGCGCGGGACAGAACTTCTGTGTTGGGCACTTTGTCCTGCCAGGATATGTCGAGGATGTGGCGAATGCAGGTCAAGTGGAAGGAGTTCAGTCTCTTTTCCTGCCGGGCGTATGTTGTCCACGTCTCACTCCCATAGAGCAGTGTGCTGATGACGCAGGCGTTGTACACTGCCATCTTCGTCTTGACAGAGAGTTTGGGATTCTCCCACACTCGTGTGGTGAGGCGAGCGAGTGTGAAGGCTGATTTTCCAATCCTCTTGTTGATCTCTGTATCAAGGGAGAGGTTGTTGCTGATCATGGACCCCAGGTACGTGAACTGATTCACGACCTCCAGCTCGTAGTCGTCAGTGGTGATGGTTGGTGGTGCTTCCGTGCCTTGCGCCAAGACGTTAGTCTTCTTCAGGCTGATGGTAAGCCCGAAGTCCTTGCATGCCTGGGAGAAGCGGTCCATCAGGGTCTGAAGCTCCTGCTGTGTGTGGGTTGCGACTGCAGCGTCGTCTGCGAACAGCATGTCTCTGATTAGAGCCTCGCGTACTTTGGTTCTGGCTTTCAGGCGAGCGAGGTTGAAAAGCCTGCCGTCAGATCTTGTGTGCAGGTAGATTCCCTCTGTTGCTGTGCTGAAGGCATGCCTCAGGAGCATAGCAAAGAAAATCCCAAAGAGGGTTGGCGCAAGTACACAGCCCTGTTTCACTCCACTGCGTATGTTGAATGGCTCTGAGACGTTGCCATCGTGCTGCACTATCCCCTGCATGTTGGTGTGAAATGATTCAATGAGGCTTTGCAACTTTGGTGGGCATCCTATCTTTGGCAGGATCTTGAAAAGGCCTTCTCTGCTGACCAGATCGAACGCTTTGGTGAGGTCGATGAAGGCGACGTACAGGGGCATGTTCTGTTCTCTGCATTTCTCCTGGAGTTGGCGGATGGAGAATATCATGTCTACCGTCGATCGCTCAGCACGGAAGCCACACTGAGACTCGGGGTAGACACGTTCGGCAAGCTTCTGTAGACGAACGAGAACAACTCGTGCGTAGGCTTTGCCAACAACGCTGAGGAGGGAGATGCCCCTGTAGTTGTTGCAGTCGCTTCTCTCCCTTTTGTTTTTGTAGAGGGTGATGATCTTGGCGTCCCTCATGTCCTGTGGTACGGCACCTTCCTTCCAACACTGGCAGAGGACGTCATGCAATGGCAGCAGTAGGGCGGTCTTGCAGTGCTTGATCAGGTCGGGGGGTATGCCGTCGTTGCCGGGTGCCTTGCCAGCGGCCAAGCTATCAATGGCCTTGCTGAGTTCGTCGATGGTTGGCTCGGCGTCAAGTTCGTCCATGGATGGCAGGCAGTCGATGGCATCAAGGGCTGACAGTGTCACGGTGTTCTGGCTGGAGTAGAGGTCGGAGTAGTGTTCCACCCATCTCTCCATCTGCTTGTTCTTTTCTGTGATCATCTCCCCAGTGGAGGATTTGAGGGGGGCCGTCTTGCTCTGAGCCGGACCAAGTGCTTTCTTGATGCCATCGTACATACCACGGATGTTCCCTGTTATGGCAGCGGTTTGAATGTCTTGGCTGAGCTGAGTCCAGTACTCGTTGGCACAGCGCCGAGCAGTCTGCTGAACTTTGCTTCTCGCAGCCCTGAGAATCTGGAGATTCTTCTCGTTTGGGTACTTCTTGTACTCAGCAAGTGCTGAGCGCTTGGCTTCAATGACGGGGGTCATCTCGGTCAACTTGGCATCAAACCAGTCCTGTGACTTCGAGGTCTTCCTCCCAAAGGTAGCCAAGGCTGTGCAGTGGATGGTGTTTTGCAGCTCTTCCCACTTCTGCTTTGCAGATTCTCCTTCTTGTGGTACACCAAGTTCCTTCTCAAAGGTGGAGGCAAACTGCTCAACAAGTTCTGGTTGAGCCATCTTGCTGGTGTCAATCCGTGCCTTTCCAGGTTGTCTAGCACGATGGAATTTCTTCAGCTGCAGCTTGACCTTGCAACACACCAATGAATGGTCTGTGTCGCAATCTGCACTCTGGAACGAACGGGTGATTAGCACGTTCTTCAGTGAGGTGCGCCTGGTCAGGATCAAGTCCAGCTGGTGCCAGTGCTTTGAGCATGGATGTTGCCAGGAAACCTTGTGTTGGGGCTTGGTCTTGAAGAACGAGTTTGTGATGCACAGATCGTGATATGTGCAGAACTCGAGTAGCCGCTGTCCGTTGTCATTCATTCTGCCCACGCCAAAAGGTCCAAGACAGGAGGGCCAGGAGTCGTGGTCAGCACCCACTGTGGCATTGAAGTCTCCAAGGAGAATGAGTTATTCAGAGTTGGGGACGATCCTGACAGTTGTTGCGAGATTCTCGTAGAACTCGTCTTTTGCCTCTGGTGTGGCTGTCAGTGTTGGGGCATACACACTGACAAGGGTGACTGGGCCTTGAGTGGTGTTCAGGCGGAGGGTGAGGAGTCGAGCAGAGCCAGTGCTGCTTGGTTCCACCATCTTCAGCAAGGTGTTCTTCACTGCAAAGCCCACTCCGTGTTCCCTGTGTTCGTCACTGCCCTTTCCCTGCCAGTAGAACGTGTAGTCCTTCTCTCTCATTCTGCCTGCGTCAGCCAACCGTGTTTCCTGGAGAGTGGCGATATCCACTCCCAGTCTCTTCAGCTCATTATTGATGATGGCAGTCTTCCTGGTGTCGTTGATGTCCTTGAGGTTAGTAGCGAGTCCTGTCATCATAGTGCGGACGTTCCAAGTTCCCAGTTCCCAGTTTTAGAGTTGGTCTCTTTTGTTTTATTGTCTTGCCTGGTGCAAAAGTTCTCAGCCTGCTGTTCGGATTTCTCCTCATCCCCATGCACCCAATGAGGAAAGCAAGCTGTGGCGGGACATCACCTTATTGGCTGGGGGCTGCCCAGCTTGAGGCGGGCGGTAGCTGTCCAGTGAGATCCGATGATCCCTCCCACCGTCGGGAATAACCCCTGGTGCTGAGCTCTACGCCAATTGAGCGGTGGCTTATAACCGGTAACTGTCATTCCCCGTGTTTTGTCTACGCCAAAGGCGAAGCTGGAGTGTCCTCTCCAGTGATCCAGTGTTCTACCTTCCAGCGTTGGGCGTTGGTAGGATTCAAGCCTGGGCAGGAAGATATGGAGAATAAGATGTTGCCCATGCAGCATTTTTTTTTTCCTTCTTGCCTTGAGAGAGAGCAGTCGCATTTTTCTTCCCTCCTCCCCTGCCTTCCTGATCTATTCCCAGCTTTTGCAATGTTGCGTTTTTGTCTGTGTTTAGTCGCTCTTCTTCTGCTGAATCTTAATCTAAACGGAAATTATGGATTTGGAAGCGGCTTAAATGTGCTATTGTCACTATTTTTCAACAAGAATTGGGCCAAGGGGGAGCCCAAGAATTGGAACCTACGAGAGACTCATGGACATTGGAATCCATGCGTCTATGGAAATATTATTGGCTATGATCTCAGGACTTCTGTTTTTGGCTGTGGAGTTCCCTGATGCATCAGAAATTGAAGGAAGGTGAGAGAGCGGATCAAGCGGACCCAGCCAGCTCCTTCATCAATTCGACCAGTTGGGGAGGGCACGAGTAACGGCAAACAGTGAACTGAATGACAGTGATTCAGTGAAGGAATACATCTGAAGCCCTGTGCTCTCTATGGAAAAACAGTTTAAGCCTGCATATATAATGGAAGCACAGAATTACACGGGTGAGGACAAAATTCTACTCTCGGAGTGCACTGTGCTGATTTGATTTGATTTGACCTTGTTTGCCCCGTGTTTACATTCCTCCTGACTGAGATTAGCGGAAGAACCAGCTCTTATGTCTACCCATACAATCAACAATCAGTTGTTGTCGTCAGCGGATTGGACTCTCAAGGACAATGCCCATGTGCCTTCTGCAAGCAAGAGAGAGAGAGAGATAGACTCTGAACTCTGGACTTGTTTATAAGTCACATGATTATAACATCTATCCACTGCCAGGAGGTGCCCTCTGCTGCTCACTAACAACTGTTACATTTACACTACACAATGACATGCAAATATACACACACTGCTCTCCCTCCCTCTGCTGTGTGATTGTCCACTAAATGTCTGCTAAATATGCATTGAGGGTTTTTTTTTGCCTGCAATCAAAATTTCGCTTACCCATTAAGCGTCAATTTGATAAAACATGTTTTTTTCTCTCGCCTATTGTGTCATATCATTTCTTTTCTTTTTTCTTTTCTTCTTTATGACTGGCGCCTAGCGGCTGCCCCGGCCTTGGATGCGCTCTGCAGAGCGTGCCCAAATGCCAAGTCACGTTTCGTTACCTTGTATTCATACATGTGTAATGACAATAAAGTTGAATCTCAATCTCAATCTCAATGTCCCCCCTCTCCACGTCACTGATGAATCCAAAGGAACAGCAGGGCTGCTACAGTTTGGCACCAGGGCCGTTGCAGGAGCTGCCAGAACGATGTTGAGCACAACATAGAATTGCCTTAGGGGCTCCGACTCCGGATTTTTCCTCAGGGTTGACTCCCGAAGCCTTTCCCATGACCGGGTATGCCGCAAGGCAGCGGAGGTTTGAAATCAGGGTTTACCTTCCCCTAGATGGGCTACCTTCCCAGGTTGACGAGCCACCATCTACCCGAAGCATTTGGTTTTAAGGCGCCAGAGATCCGCCCTCGCCCCTTCTCCTATTAGTAAAAGCAGTTCCGCCGGGCTTAGAGACTAAACCACACGGGCAGGCTAGGAGTTGGACTTAGTTGTCAGAGGCTTTTCAAGATGCACGCCATAAGGAGCATTTTATGAGCACTGGGAGCTTAACCCCAGTGCCGCTCCTGGCTATGACAACCTTGGAACCCATGCCGTTCAGATTAAAAGGCATGGTGCGGACTTTCCAGAGGATGATGGACGCAATGCTTCACAACTTGGCCTTTGTTTTTGTCTACTTAGATGACATTCTGGTAGCCAGCCTGTCCAAGGAGGAGCACATCGCCATCCTTAAGACGGTTTTCCAGAGGTTGGAGGCACACGGGCTGATAATTAACCTGGCAAAGTGCCAGTTTGGCGTGCCAGAGACTGATTTTTTTGGCCATCGCATTTCGCCGGAGGGCGCTATTCCGTTACCGGATAAGATATGCCCTGTGTCGGACTTTCCGTACCCGAAGACCGTAAGCGCACTACAGGAGGTTTTTGGAATGGTTAACTTTTATAACCGTTTCCTTTCCCGTGCAGCCAAGCTGATGCAGCCATTGTATGCAGTGCTTAAAAAAAAGAAGCCCCCGGGAGCCATGGACTGGACTCCCGAGCGAGTCAAGGCTTTTACTGACGCCAAAACAGCACTTGCAGAGGCTGCACTGCTAGCCCACCCGGATCCGTCTGCAAGGATAGCGCCCACTACGGATGCATCTGATGTTGCCATAGGGGCAGTGGTGGAGCAGTGTGTCTCAGGTTCGTGGCAGCCGCTTGCATTTTTCAGCCACACTTTGCGTGACAATGAACGCAAGTACAGCGTGTTCGATAGAGAATTGCTGAATCTCCACCTGCCGATGTGCCATTTCTAGTTCTGGCTGGAGGGGCGCAAGTTCACGGTGTTCGTGGACCATAAGCCGCTGACATACGCGATGGCCAAGGTCTCGGAACCGTGGTCGGCCCAGCAGCAACGGCATTTGGCCGGGATTTTAGAGTTTACTACCAACATTCAACATGTTGCCAGTAAGCTCAACAATGTGGTTGATTGTCTGTCGCGAGCATTAGTCTCCTGGGTTTACATGGGAATAAATTTCCCCACCATGGTCGCGGAGCAAGCCGTGGACGTAGACATTTGTGAGATCCAGTCTGCGCCAACTGGGTTAAGGCTGGAGAGCAGGGTGGTGCAAGAAGAGTACCCTCCCTTGCTCTGCGACATCTCCATCGGCCACCTGCACCCAGTGGTTCTGAGCTCTTGGCGCCGTGACATTTTTGAGTTGGTCCACTCCATTTTGCATCCAGGAGTGTACGTTTCAGTGAAGTTAGTGGGGGTGAAATTCGTCTGGCTGTGCTTGCGCAAGGATATAATAGAGTGGGCTACAGCTTGTGTTGCGTGCCAGCGGGCCAAAGTGCACAAGCACACCAAAGCCCCCCTCGAGCCGTTCCAAATCCCGGCCAGAAGTTTCGACCACGTCCACGTGGCTTTGGTGGGACCCCTCCCGCCGTCACAAGGTTTCACACACCTTTTGACAATCGTGGACCACACCACACACTGGCCTGAAGTGGTCCAACCAGCTTCCACCAGGTCTGTGGAAGTGGCACATGCTTTTTTGTCGGCTTGGGTTGCAGGTTTCAGATCCCCGTCGGACATCACTTCTGACAAGGGTCCGCAATTCATTTCAGAACTCTGGTCCGCAATGGCCCAGAGCCTGGGGGTCAAAATTCACGGCACTACCACGTACAACCCCCAGGCCAACAGGTTTTGCAAGCCTTTTCATAGGTCGCTTAAGGCAGCGCTCAGAGCTTTGCTCACAGATGAAAGTTGGGTCGACCGCCTGCCCTGGGTTCATTTGGGGTTGCGCCCTGCTCCTAAGGAGGATCTGGCAACCTCCCAGGCAGAACTTGTTTTTTCCTCAGCCACTGTGGATCCCCGGGGAGTTTTTACCGGAAAACCCCGCACCCGGGGCCAATCCACCCACGCAATTTTTGCACAGTATGGAGGCTTTTAACGTGCCAGGACAAGCCCAACATTGTTTTCCCCATGCATCTTTGTCCCAAAAAGCTAATAGAACACCAGTTTTGTTTTTGTCAGGCATGATGCGCACCGGACCCCGCTGCGCCCACCGTATGATGGATCGTTCAGGGTGCTGCAACCTGGGGAAAAGCATTTTGTGTTACACTTGGGGGGGGGGGGGGGGCTAGGAAGACCATCTGCATCAACAGGCTGAAGCTCACTTTTATGTTGGTAGACAAGCAGGTGGTGTTGGCCTAAGTTTCCCGGCGCGGATGCCCACCGTTGGTAGCTCCGCAAGTTAGTGTCCCCCTGGTAGAGACCTGCGCTCACAAAGCTAACGTCCCCCCAACACACTTTTTATTCCCTCCACAGACTGACGTGCCCTCCTATACACCTTGCCAGCAGGGTGTTTCGACTGGACCGGCAACCCCCCGCTACAGCCGCTATGGGTGCCAGCTCAAGCCCAAAACATGGGGCGGTTAGTGCCCTTTCTGAGTGTTCATCCAGAAAGGGCATCACAGTGGTGACAGTGTGTGGGGATTTCTCCACCCAGAGTCGGGAGACGGGGGGAAGAGGGAACAATGGACTGAAGGAGGAAATGGTACTGGGGGGTCTCAGACAGAACAGAAAGGACTTTTCATCCCCCGGCGAGTTCAGGAGGCACCAGAGCCGCTGAAGGAAGAGATGGTGTGAGAAGCAGGCCTGGCATTATGTGATGTTAATGTGCCACACATGTCTTTGTTCCACTGATTGTATTGTGTTGGGCTTGCTGGGTCTCAAGGCATGGAATTAAAGGTTATAAAAAGAAGGTGCTTAGAGACCCAGGCAGATTTTTACTGTACTTGATGTTGGAGAAGGAACAAAGTTTGTGTGTCCTCCAGCTTGTGCCTCATCTGCTTCCTTCCTCCACAATATCATTAGTACTAATTCAGTTCAATTCAATTCAATTCAATTCAACTTTATTTGTATAGCGCCATTTCACAACAACAGTCATCTCATAGCACTTTCAACTGTAGGGGGGACCCCCACAGTCGTAGAAAGACCCCAGCAATCAGGCGATCCCCTGTGAGCAACTGCTTGGCAACGGTGGAGAGGAAAAACTCCCTTTTAACAGGAAGAAACCTCCAGCAGAACCAGGCTCAGGGAGGGGCAGCCATCTGCTGCGACTGACTGGGGGGTGAGGGGACAGAGAAGATGAAAAGAACAGACATGTAGAGAACAAACAGCATGATGGGGACTCAATCTGTGGGAGAGAACAACCAGATGTTAATGACCAGCAAAAAAAAATATTTCATTGAGAGTGAAGAAAGGAGTGAGGTCCAGTGCATTATTGGAGGTCCCCCGGCTGACTAAACCTATTAGCAGCATAACTAAGGGAGGGTTCAGAAACACATGATCCCTCCCTAATTGTACACTATATCAAAAAGGTAAGTTTTAACCCTATTCTTAAAAACAGAGATCGAGTCTGTCTCCCAAATCCAGATTGGCAGCTGGTTCCACAGGAGAGGAGCTTGATAACTGAAGGCTCTGCCTCCCATTGTACTTTTGGAGATTCTAGGTATTACAAGTAATCCTGCATTTTGGGAGCGTAGTGCTCTGTTAGGATTACACGGTAGTATCAGATCTTTTAAATAAAAAGGAGCCTGATTGTTTAGAGCTTTGTAAGTAAGAAGAAGGATTTAAAACTTAATTCTAAACTCTGTGGGAAGCCAATGAAGGGAGGCCAGAACCGGATAGATATGATCTTTCTTTCGAGTACCTGTTAAAACTCTTGCTGCAGCATTTTGGATCAGCTGAAGACTTTTTAAAGATGTTTTAGGACAAACTGATAATAAAGAATTACAATAATCTAATCTTGAGCTAACAAAAGCGTGGATCAGTTTCTCAGCATCACTCTGAGACAAGATGCTCCTAATCTTGGCAATATTGCGCAAATGATAGAAGGCAGTCTTAGAAACAAATTTAATATGTGAATTGAAAGACAGATCTTGATCTAAAATAACTCCAAGGTTCCTCACAGAGCTATTAAGAGAAAGAGTAACCGCATCCAAACTGAAAGTTTGATTTGGAAAGGTATTTCTAAGGTTTTTTGGACCAACAAGAATGACTTCAGTCTTATCAGAATTTAATAGCAGGAAATTACAAGTCATCCAAGCTTTGATTTCCTGAAGACAGGCTTCCAACTTGGCTAACTGATTACTATCATCTGGCTTCATTGACAGGTATAATTGTGTGTCATCTGCATAACAATGAAAATGTATACAGTGCTTTCTAATAATGTTGCCTAACAGAAGCATATAGTATAAACTAAAAAGAGTAGGGCCTAGCACAGATCCCTGTGGAACTCCATGACTAAGCTTTGAGTTGAAAGAAAACTCATTATTGACATGGACAAACTGGAACCTATCAGATAAATAAGATTTAAACCACTGCAACGAAGTTCCATTAAGTCCAACATGGTGTTCTAATCTATCAAGTAGAATATTATGATCGATAGTATCAAAAGCTGCACTAAGGTCTATAAGGACAAGTACAGAAACCAGTCCATTATCAGATGCAATGAGGAGGTCGTTAGTGACCTTCATTAAGGCTGTTTCGGTACTATGATGGATTCTAAACCCAGATTGAAACTCTTCAAGTAAACCATTTCCCTGCAGGTGGTCAAATAATTTTGTAGCAACAACTCTTTCTAAGATTTTTGAAATGAAAGGGAGATTAGAGATTGGTCTATAGTTAGCTAAAACTCCTGGATCTAGCGTTGGCTTTTTGAGTAAGGGTTTAATTACAGCCGTTTTAAAAGCCTGCGGTACATGGCCTAAAGTTAATGAAGAATTGATTATATGAAGAATAAAGCTACCAATAAGTGGGAAGACTTCTTTAAATAACCTGGTAGGAATAGGGTCTAAAAGACAAGTTGAAGGCTTGGATGAGGAAACTATTTTGTCTAACTCACAAAGGTCGATTGGAGTAAACTCATCGAGACAGACATCAATAGAAGGAGTTGTAGTAGTTACAGTATTTAAGTTAACTGTGGGAAGAATCTGATTGATTTTATCTCTGATGGATGAAATTTTATTATTGAAAAAGTTCATAAAGTCCTGACTAGTAAGCTCTAAGGGAATGCTAGGATTGACAGAGTCCTGACTGTCAACCTGGCTACAGTACTGAAAAGAAACCTGGGATTATTCCTGTTCTCTTCTATTAATGCAGAGTAATAACTCGTTCTAGCTTTTCTAAGAGATTTTTTATAAATTAAAAGATGATTTCTCCAAGCTAAATAGATTTCATCTAAATTAGTGGAGCGCATTTTCTTTCTAATTGACGAGTCTTCTGTTTTAAGCTTCGAGTTTCTGTGTTGAACCAAGGAGTTAGAAATCTCTGATTAGACTTTTTTTTTTTTTTTTTAAAGGGGCTACCATGTCTAGGGTCTGATGCAGAGAAGCTGTAACACTATCTACCATGTTATCAATTACAGAAGGAGCAAGCTGTCTATAGCTTATTTCCGTTGTGTTGACACATGGCATAGAGGAAACAATCTGCATAAATTTGGTAACAGCATCATCTGAGAGGCATCTACTGTAGTAACATTTTTCTTTAGGAGCCAAATAGTCAGAAATAGTAAAATCAAAGGTTAACAGACAATGGTCTGACAGTACAGGGTTATGAGGAGACACTACAAGATTTTCTATTTCTATGCCATATGTCAGAACAAGGTCCAATGTATGGTGGAGATAATGAGTAGAATTTCTTCCTTTCTGAGGAAATCCAATCGAGTCTAATATTGAATTAAATGCCACATTAAGGCAGTCACTATCTACATCTACATGCATATTAAAGTCCCCTACTATAATTATTCTATCTGGTTTCAGCACTAAATCAGCTAAGAAATCAGCAAATTCGGATAAAAATTCTGAGTAGGTTGATGGGGGATGATAAACTATGGCAAATAAAATTGGGTTTAACCTAAAATTGCTAAAGTGCCCAATACTGAGGACAAGGCCCTCAATGGAATTATAACATGTTTTTTGCTTTACATTAACTAGTAATTTGGAATGGTAAATTGTTGCTACTCCTCCTCCACGACCAGAACTTCTGGGATTTTGACAGTTTAAATAACCAGAGGGAGTTGATTCATTTAAACCAACATAATCCTCTTGCCCTAACCAAGTCTCTGTAACGGATATTAAGTCAATCTGATGATCAATTAACAGATCATGGACTAGCAGAGACTTGGGAGTTAGAGACCTAATATTTAACAAACCGCATTTAATTTTTAAATTATGAGGAGGAACAGAGGCCAAATCATTCAATTTTGAGGCTTCATGTTTAATTTGAGTTTTACCAACTTTTTGCTTAATCACTTTGGGATGCTTATACATTGTATTTTTATTTGCTTTGGAGGGAGCAGACAATGATTCTCTGATGGGGAAGACAGGGGCTAAGTTGAGGGGTGGCGGATGAAGAGGAGCTGCAGAGAGGCGTGTAAAACTGCGACTCTGCTTCCTGGTCCCAACTCTGAGTTGTCAAGATTTTGGAAATTTGGATAAAAAAAGATGCCAGATTGTTAGATAAAAGAGACGCACCATCCAAAGTGGGATGGATGCTGTCTTGTCTCAAAAGACTAGGTTTTTCCCAAAATGAGCTCCAATTGTCTATGTAGCCCACGTTGTTTGCAGGACACCACACAGACAGCCAGCGGTTGAAGGATGACGAGCGGCTAAACATGTCATCGCTGGTCAGATTGGGGAGGGGCCCAGAGAATACTACAGTGGCAGACATCGTTTTGGAAAAGTCACACACCGATTCTACATTAAGTTTCGTGACTTCCGACTGCCGGAGACGGATGTCATTAATGCCAGCGTGAATAACAATTGTGGAGTATTTACAGTTACTTTTAGCCAGCATTTTCAGATTTGACTCGATGTCGCCTGCTCTGGCCCCTGGAATGCATTTGACTATGGCCGCTGGAGTCTCTAGGTTCACGTTTCTGACTACAGAGTCGCCAATGATCAGAGTTGTTTCCTCAGTGGGTGTGTCGCTGAGCGGGGAAAAACGATTAGAAACGTGAACAGGTTGGTGGTGAACCGGGGCTTTGCGACTAGGCTTCCTTCTCACCGTCATCCACCCAGTCTCCTCGCTGCTGAGGAGGACCGGAGGACCGCTAACAGGACCTATGCTAGTGAGCTCTGCTGCAGCTAGGGGACGTCCATCGAGAGTAACTGGCGCAGACGGTGTTTCAATGCAGCGGAGCCGGGATTCCAAATCAGACAATCTCGCCTCGAGCGCCTCAGAAAGACAACATTTATTACATTTACCGTTATCACTAAAAGAGGCAGAGGTGTAGCTAAACATCTGACAGAGAGAGCACACCAGAGGAGGAGAGGAAGGAGAGCTAGTAGCCATAGCTAGTGGCTAACCCAAAGCTAACAAAAATACCGATGAAAGGTGAACAGAAGGCTGAAGAGGGTGATTAGGTGACACTGAGTGCACACACAGGTGCAGGAGGTTTGATAAACAGAAGTGAGAGCTAACGGTAGATGGAAAAAAGTGGTTAAAATACAATTAAAAAGCAAAATCCTCAGGAGAGTGAGGAGAGCTAACCACAGGGACAGACAGCAATACAGGAAGTGACGATACGTTACCACAAGTGACGTTCCTGTTCCTGTTCCTGTTCCTGTTCCTGTTGTCATCAGAGAGTTTCTGCAGGTGGCATAATACTAGATTTTATACTAGGCATAATATTACATTGTAATACTAGAATATTACAACGGTGTTATAGTATTATGATTGTTGTCTAGGATGGAATTATTTAAAGTATTATATAGGCCAGGTGGTGGTGTTATTATTTTTATTATTATTGTTATTGTAACTACTATATGGCTGCCTATTATTATGGTTATTACATGGTTACTTATTGTGCCTAGGTATTGTAAGCCATGTGGGGGTATATGGTGGTATATATAGTGATTATGATGATGATAATATCGGCTATAATTATATTAAACATCCCAGAAGTATTTGCTTATTATTATTACAATTATTATTAGATGTTGGTATTATTGTCACTATAAACTATTGTTGTTGTATTATTTCTGTTGCATAATTTAACTATAAGATGCATTATATATTATGGTTTTGTATAATGAATGTGATTATGGGATGGATAATGACTTGAACAATATAATTTATTGGGGATGGAGAAGGGGCGGGACTATATTAGCGTTGGCTTCTTCCCACTCCTTTTGAAGAAGGTTTTTTGGTTTTGATTCCTTGTTTTTAATTAATTTAATTTCTTGTTGTCTTGATGCTCAAATCAATCAACCAGTCAAATAAAGGCTTATCTTATCTTGTGTTTCCTTTCTCTTCCAGGTTTGGCCAGATAACTTAGTGGTGCCAGGCTTCTCTGGTGACTCACTGGTGAAGTGAATCAGTTCAGTAAGGTCAGCGGGGATCACTGAGTGATATCTAGTGCTTTGGGGAGGAGTGTGGGAGAGGGCTAGGTGCACGTTGGTAAGTCAACTTGCTTGGGGGGTGGAGAGTGAAGTTGGGGTCCGGATCAATGATTCTGCCGAGGAGAGAATCCACTCCGCCAAGGAAGTCCTGAGGATAATATAGTGAGAGAGTTAGGTTGAGGGATTGTGGCTTACAAAAGCGTGATGAGAGGAAGGCATTCAGGATTTAGTCTGCACACTGGGTGTATGATCCCGAGGCAGCAGGTAGCAAGTCTGATGAGCTCCTACAGTCTGAGGACTGTTGCTCCTATTTAAGGAGTGGCATTGATTACAGGCAGGAGGGGAGCTCAGCTATGGAGAATGAGTTATTGGGAGAGAGGGGGAACAGTGTGCAGCCAGGATCACTACATTAAGAATACTTGCTACTGTGTGACGTAGTTCTGCTTTCTGTTGTTGATCCTGGATTTTTTGACATGCCAATTCTGCTACCAAGATGGAACCTTTGTGCAGTATTCTTCTTGGAGTGATGGAGAAAATTAGACCTCTGGCCAGTACTTTCTTCTCCGTCTCCCTGGGTGTGAGCTGAGAAAAAATTTGCATCCACTTCTCGTTTATTTGCTTGTGTTGGATCTTGTTTTTCCTTTGCTGGGCCTCCATCCTCCAGGGACCACCTGGAGACGGGAGGCATGGCCAGCATGGTGGATCTGTCACGTCCATCAGGCTGGCTATGCCCAAGGAAAACAGCTGATAAATGACAAGTCACAGCAATCAGCTGACGCTTCTGAAGATGACTGCAGGTGCAAGTCGAAACTCGCTAAGGTGAAAAATAAACATCTTCTACCTTTTAGTCTGACAACAAAACAAATGATAAATTAATGCTTGCATACCTGCATATCTGCTTTTTTTCCTTGTTTTAAGTACTTAAATAAGCTCATGATTCACTCTGACATGGAATCAGCTTTGTCTCTTGGACACCAATGGTTGGCGCGCTCCTGAACGCCGATGCTGGGGTGACTGTCGTGTGTTGTTCGCATGCACGCATGCGGAGACTCCTTCATTTCTTCATTTATTTTCTTAGTGTGGTGACTCAGTTTCTGGAATGGTGTACCACCACACACAAATGTTAGCAGCAGGAACCCTGAATATATAATAAACATGTCATGTTTACGCAAGATCTGGACCCAAACGCAGGACACAAGATGAGGCAAAGGGAATTGATTTTACTAACTGTGTTTAGTTCTGGTTTAGCATGGATGGTGGATAATTTGGGCCTCGAGTTGGTGAGTTTGGGCAGCAGAGAGCAATCAGGGTCACCAACCTGTGGATCGTGGTATGCTGACACCAGGCTCATGGTCCTGCAGGCACGGGGGTCCTTGAGAGAGCCAACACACAGGACGAGGAGCACAAGAATGTGGAGCAAGGAGCCAGAGGTCCTGAAATAAAAGGCAGGTTAGGATAATGATGCAAGGAGCAAAGTTGTTACTTTGAGCCTCTCTTACAGGTACAGAGGTTCCCATCATAAGAAGATCCACCAGGGAGGAAACACAGGGGTCCAACACAAGGAGACAATGAACAAGAGGTCCTGAAACACAAGGGCTTAGCCAGATGGTGGATTTGAACAGACTCCTTACTTGGAGGTGTGGTGGAGAAAACAGGAGTCAGAGGGCAGGCAGCTGGGAAGTCTGGTCAATCGTGTGCTGATTTTAAGTCTTATTCCTAAATGTCCCTTTGATCTGGTGAATAAAAAAGCTGCCATCCCAGAGATGCATTTTAGTGATTTATCTTTGTCAAAGAAACACGTAACACTGTATGCAGACAGTGTGGGGGGAAGGCCTTCACAGACTAGTGCACAGTGCAGTGCTGGAATGCTGAGTCAACACTTTCTGAGAGAGAAGCGTCAGAGTGTCTGAGTTTAGCCTCGGATGCAGGATGGTGTAAAAACATGATGTACTGGGTTTTGGGATGTGATAAAATGTTATTTAAAATGTGAAATGAAAGAATCTTTGACAGTAATCTCAAGGAGAGAGTTTAATGAGGGAGCAGGATGGGTTGAATAACTGACCGATCATTCAGAGCCGACAGGAGTCGCTCATGAACCCGACAGGCCCACCTCGACTGTCAGCTGAGCGCTTCTTAAAAAGATGCTGCACGCAATCAGCTGAGTGGCAGAAGGCCTTATTAGAAGGTTGCACAACCACCAAAGAGTGGAATGTGCCAAGATAGTATCACGCTCATCCCAAACCACCACAAAACAACATGTTCTGTAATAATTATGAAACACAATAGATACAATATTATAATAGGATAAAATGAATACAGTAATTAAAAGTAAACCATTTAGTCGTCTACTTTCAACTTAATATGATGACAAAACTGAGTCATGTGCTATACTGTATTTCTATAGAAACAATCACACCTGTAGAATTATGACCCAGCAGCAGTTCTGTGTGGTTCTCTAGTGTCATTACAGCAGCAGACAGCAGAGCCAATAGGATTCTCTGAGAAGATGAGCGTCCAATCAGGTGACAGTGGGAATAACTCCAGAACCCTCAGAGAGTTGCTGGTTTACAGCATCATAAAACCTCTAATAAGTGAAGCCCACAGCAGATAAAATCATGAGTGGGAATGTCGTTTACTGCTCAGTCAGCATCTTCCACGGTGGAGACACAAAGTTTGATCTGATCCCTGAAAATAGAATAAAATACCTGTTATAATCAATGAACTTTGTCAACATCAGGAACAGATTTAGGATCTGATTTATGAAACTTTGTTCAAAAATGTAAGAGAAACAAAATAGTTTAGCTCCACTAAATTAGATGAAATCTATTTAGCTTGGAGAAATCATCTAATTAAAAAAAAAAAAAATATCTTAGGAAAGCTAGAACGAGTTATTATTCTGCCTTAATTGAAGAGAACAAGAATAATCCCAGATTTCTTTTCAGTACTGTAGCCAGGCTGACAAAGAGTCAGGACTCTGTCAATCCTAGCATTCCCTTAGAGCTTACTAGTCAGGACTTTATGAACTTTTTCAATCATAAAATTTCATCGATTAGAGATAAAATCAGTCAGATTCGTCCCACCATTAACTTAAATACAGCAACTACTAAAACTCCTTCAACTGATATCTGCTTGGATGAGTTTACTCCAATTGACCTTTTACAGTTAGATAAAACTTTCCTCACCAAGCCTTCAACTTGTCTTTTAGACCCTATTCCTACCAGGTTATTCAAAGAGGTCTTCCCTTTAAATGGCAGCTCTATTCTTCAATTAATCAATTCTTCATTAACTTTAGGCCATGTACTGCAGGCTTTTAAAACTGCTGTAATTAAACCCTTACTCAGAAAGCCAATGCTTGATCCAGGAGTTTTAGCTAACTATAGACCAATCTCTGATCTGCCTTTCATTTCTGTAGACCAGGAAAACTAGTCTACAGAAGATGCCATCGGCACCACTCTCCACAGAGCACTGAGCCACCTGGAGAACCCAAGGAGCTATGTGAGGATGCTCTTTGTGGACTGCAGCTCAGTTTTTAACACATCATCCCGGACATCCTGGTCAACAAACTGCACTTCCTCTGGATTCCCCACCCCCACCTGCTCTTGGATAAAAAAAACTCTCACCAACTGCCCACAAACAGTAAGACTCGGCCCCCACCACTCCATCTCTAAGCACTGCGCCCCCCCCCCCCCCCCCCCCAGTTGCTGTGTGCTAAGCCCTCTACTGTACTCCCTGTACACCTTTGACTGTATTCCAACCCACCCAACCACCTTCATCGTGAAATATGCAGACGATACTGTCACGCCGCGCCGCTCATCAGCGGCGCCACCTGCTCGCACACCTGTCAACCATCAGCGGCGGGGAATATAAGCCGCCTCGCCCTGAGCTTCGGCCTGGAGCCATTAGACTTCATCTCCCTTCCATGAGAAGCAATTACTCTTTCTTCAGCACCACGCTAAGCGGTAAGAAGATCACTTACCTCATCTTTCCAGTCTGCTCCCCTGTGCACAGGTGGATTCCTCGGCGGTGGACAATTCCGTCCTTCGTTTCTCCTCGCTGCTGCACCGAGTCCCGCAGGTGGCTGTCTCCCGGGGTCCCGTCCTTGAAGTGCCAGTCATCTGTCCCATACAAGTAAGCTTCTCTCCCTCGCCTATTCTCCTCCTGTGTTGGTGTGTGCCCATCACCCTGTGTCTGTTCTCTCCCATAGGGTTGCCGGCTGAACGGTCTCCTGCCTCTGTGCCCGAAGCAGACGCCACCACCAACACATTAACATTCCGCAGACACACCCCATACATCCCTGTTGTTAATAAACAGTTTGAACTACTCTGAGCCTGTGTGTGTGCGTCTCCTGAGCCGAACGTTATGTCAGTACGGCTCGAGCAGAGCGGCTCGGCAGACGGCGGGCTCGCACACCGGTTTACCACCCTCGAGGCTCGAGTGGATCAAGTTGTTTATCAGCAACAGGTGATCCTAAATCAATTAGTAAATTTAACTAACCGATTGAACCGCCTGGACCCCCAACAGCCGTTCCCCCCGGCTCGCCAGGGTGGCGCGGCTCCTGCTGTTCCAGTGGCCGTCCAGCCGGCTCTTGTGGCACCGGTTCGGCTCACACCGATTCCGACCCCCGCCCGCTTTAGCGGTAAGCTCGGCGGAGCGCGGGGGTTCATTATGCAGTGTGAGTCCGTGTTCCACCGTGTGCCCGGAGATTTTCCCTCGGATCACAGCTGAATTGGTTACATAGGGAATCTTCTGGAGGGGCGTGCGTTAACTTGGACCTACGCCGTAATGGCGAGGCCCAGTTATGCCACCCTCACCTACGACCAATTCGTGAGGTGCTTTCTGGAGGTCTTTGACCATTCTCAAACCGAGACGGTCCAGGTCGATCGGCTTCTCGCTCTCCAGCAGGGAAGCCGGTCGGCAGCGGACTACGCGGTCGACTTCCGGGTAGTGGCGGAGGAATTGGGCTGGGAGGAACGCTCCCTCTGCGGCCTGTTCCTCCGCAGCCTCAATGATGATCTGAGGGATGAACTGGCTGGACGGGATATCCCTGAAACGCTAGCGGAGCTAACTTCCCTAGCCATCAGCTTGGACAACAGGCTGCGCGAGCGCTCCTCAGGACGGAAGTCATCTACTTCGCGCCCTCGGGAAGCCTCGCTGCGCCTGTCCCAAGCTCGCCCCCTGGCGGCGCCGCCACCATCGTGCCCCGAGGAGTCGGAGCCGATGGTGACGGGCTGGACAAAGCTCTCCCCGGCAGAGAGACAACGCCGCCATGAGTTGAATCTCTGCATGTATTGCGGAGACAGTCAACACACGGTGGAGCTTTGTCCACAAAAAGCCAAACGGCGGGGTCCGCGAGTCAGTGTAGGGGGCCTCGCGGATGTCAATCGGTTAGATCCACTCACTCAATTGAAGCTGCCCATCCGTTTCTGCCACAACCCCACTGGGCATCTCACCCACGCACTGGTGGATCCGGGTGCAGAAGGCAGCTTCATTTCACAGAGCCTGGTAACCCGTTTGGGCATCCGCTGTCAGGCACTGAGGAATCCCATCTCCCTAGTCAACCTCTCCCGTGCCTCCCTTGGGAGAGTGTCACACCAAACCATCCCTGTACCGGTCATCATCTTGGGAAACCACCGGGAGGAGATGACCTTCTACGTCCTTCCCAACTCTGTGTCGCCCGTCATCCTGGGGTATCCCTGGCTTCATCTTCATAACCCGGTCCTGGATTGGAGATCAGCTGGGGTATCGGCATGGAGTACATTCTGCATGGGCACCTGCCTTCAGTCCGCTGCCTGCTCTCCGTCCGCTCCTCCCCCTGCGACGGACGCTGCACCCCCGGACCTGTCTCTGGTGCCTCCGGAATTTCACGACCTGGGTATGGTGTTCAGCAAGACGAAAGCTATGTCTCTCCCCCCTCATCGGCCCTATGACTGTGCCATCAACCTCCGCCAGGGGGCTCCCTTACCTTCTGGTCGGCTCTACAGCCTGTCAGCGCCGGAGAAGGAGATGATGAACGCATACCTGAAGGAGTCATTAAGTGCTGGGATAATCCGCCCATCATCGTCACCCGTGGGGGCAGGGTTCTTCTTCGTGGGAAAAAAGGATGGGTCCCTCCGCCCTTGTATCGACTACCGGGCCCTCAACGATATCACGGAGAAGGACCGTTATACCCTGCCCCTCATGGACACTGCCTTCCACTCCCTCCAGGGGGCGACCTGGTTCACCAAGCTGGATCTACGCAGCGCTTACCACCTCGTCCGGATCCGGGAGGGAGATGAGTGGAAGACAGCCTTCCGTACCCCGAACGGCCACTTTGAATACCTGGTAATGCCGTTCGGGTTGACCAACGCTCCTGCCGTCTTTCAGCGCCTCATAAATGACGTCCTCCGGGACTTCATCGGCCTTTTCGTGTTCGTCTACCTGGACGATATTCTCATCTTCTCCAAGTCCAGGGACGAGCACCAGGTCCACGTGAGGCGGGTCCTCCAAAGACTGCTGGAGAATCGTCTGTACGTGAAGGCAGAAAAATGTGAATTTTACGCCAGGACTACGTCCTTCCTGGGGTTCATCATCGCCCACGACAAGGTGCTCCCAGACCCAGAGAAGGTGAAAGCGGTGGTGGAATGGCCTACACCTGCATCCCGGAAGCAGGTGCAACAGTTCGTTGGCTTCGCCAATTTCTACCGCCGCTTTGTCCCCAACTTCAGCTCCATCGTTGGACCACTGACCCGCCTCACGTCCCCGAAGGTCCCGTTCCAGTGGACCGAAGAGGTCGCTGCCGTCTTTAAGGCGCTGAAGGCGGAGTTCTCCTCCTCCCGGGTACTTCGCCAGGTCGACCCCGCGCTGCAGTGCATCGTAGAGGTAGACGCCTCGGACACGGGAGTGGGGGCAGTGCTGTCCCAGCGGTCGCCGGACGATGGCGCCAAACGGCCCTGCGCCTTCTTCTCCCGGCGCTTGTCCCCGGCGGAGAGGAACTACGATGTGGGGGACAGAGAGCTCTTGGCCATCAAACTCGCCCTGCAGGAGTGGTGCCACTGGCTAGAGGGGGCGAACCTGCCATTCGTGGTCCTCACGGACCACAAGAACTTAGAATATCTACGATCTGCCAAGCGCCTGAACGCCCGCCAGGCGCGCTGGTCTTTGTTCTTCGCCAGGTTCCAATTTTCAATCACCTTCTGGCCTGGCTCTAAGAACGGCCTGCCTGACGCCCTCTCTAGGCAGTTCACTCCCGTGGAGTCGGAGGAAACGCCCCACTCCATCCTGCCCAGGTCGTGCGTCGTGGGAGCCATCTCGTGGGACATCAAGAGCAAGATCCGGAAGGCACAGGAGGTGGAACCTGACCCTGGCGGCGGACCTGAGGGGAGGCTGTTGTGCCATCCGCGGTCCGAGGAGAGGTCATCCACTGGCTACACACCTCCAAGCTCACCTGTCACCCTGGCACCTCCCGGATGATAGACCTCCTCCAACGGTCCTTTTGGTGGCCAGGCCTGCGGAGGGATGCAGCCCGCTATGCCCGGGCTTGCCCAATCTGTGCCACCTGCAAGTCAGGAAATGCCCCTCCAGCGGGTCTGCTCCGGCCCCTGCCCGTCCCTGGCAGGCCCTGGTCGCACATCGCATTGGATTTCGTCACCGGACTCCCCGTCTCCAACTCCTATAACACCATCCTGACCATCGTGGACCGCTTCTCGAAGGCCGTGCACTTCGTCCCCCTGCGAGGCCTCCCTACTGCCCTGGAGACGGCGGACCTCCTCGTCCAACACGTGGTCAGGCTGCACGGGATTCCGGTGGACGTGGTCTCGGACCGGGGCCCCCAATTTTCATCTGAGGTTTGGAGGTCATTCTGCAACGCCATCGGAGCCAAGGTGAACCTCTCCTCCGGCCATCACCCCCAATCCAACGGGCAGTGTGAGCGGACCAATCAGGAGCTGGAGGCTGCGCTCCGCTGTGTGACCAGATCCAAACCCACGTCCTGGAGCAACCATCTTGCCTGGGTTGAATATGCTCATAATACCGCTCGCTCTTCTGCTACAGGGATGTCTCCCTTCAAGGCGTCCCTGGGTTACGACCCCCCGCTGTTTCCGGAGCAGGAGAGTGAGGTGACTGTCCCCTCAGTTAAAGCACATCTCAGGCAGTTCCGCTCCACCTGGGCTGCCGCGCGCAGTGCGCTTTTACGCACAGCGGAGCGCAACAGGACTGTGGCGGACCAGCATAGAAGACCTGCCCCGGCGTACAGAATTGGGCAACGTGTCTACGTTTCCACCCAGGACGTCACTCTAAAAGGCGAGAGGAGAAAGCTGGCACAGCGCTTCATGGGTCCCTACCCCCATCACCCGGATCATCAACCCGGTGGCTGTGCGCGTGGCTATTCCCCCCTCCCTCCGCATCCATCCCACCTTCCACGTGTCAAAGGTGAAGCTGGCAGTCTCTTTGCCCTCCTCCTGCGGCGCAACCCGTGCCCCGGATGATTGGTGGCCATCCTGCCTGGTCCGTCTCCTCCATCCTAGACTCCCGGCGCCGGGGTCGCGGGTTGCAGTACTTGGTGGACTGGGAGGGCTATGGGCCCGAGCATCGACAGTGGGTGCCCCCGTCGTTCGTGTTGGACCCATCGCTCATCGTCGACTTCCACCGAGCGCACCCTGAGAAGCCATCGCCAGGAGGCGCTGCTAGAGGGGGGAGTACTGTCACGCCGCGCCGCTCATCAGCGGCGCCACCTGCTCGCACACCTGTCAACTATCAGCGGCGGGGAATATAAGCCGCCTCGCCCTGAGCTTCGGCCTGGAGCCGTTAGACTTCATCTCCCTTCCATGAAAAGCAATTACTCTTTCTTCAGCACCACGCTAAGCGGTAATAAGATCACTTACCTCATCTTTCCAGTCTGCTCCCCTGTGCACAGGTGGATTCCTCGGCGGCGGACAATTCCGTCCTTCGTCTCTCCTCGCTGCTGCACCGAGTCCCGCAGGTGGCTGTCTCCCGGGGTCCCGTCCTTGAAGTGCCAGTCATCTGTCCCATACAAGTAAGCTTCTCTCCTTCGCCTATTCTCCTCCTGTGTTGGTGTGTGCCCATCACCCTGTGTCTGTTCTCTCCCATAGGGTTGCCGGCTGAACGGTCTCCTGCCTCTGTGCCCGAAGCAGACGCCACCACCAACACATTAACATTCCGCAGACACACACCGATACATCCCTGTTGTTAATAAACAGTTTGAACTACTCTGAGCCTGTGTGTGTGCGTCTCCTGAGCCGAACGTTATGTCAGATACCACCTTGGTTGGGCTCATCACCAATGACGATGAGAAGCCATACAGGGCGGAGGTAGAGAATCTGCTGCTGTAGTGCCAACCAAACAACCTGAAACTGAATGTGCAAAAAAACCAAAGAACTCATACTGAACTTCAGGAAGAACAGACAGGACCACCCCTTCCTCCTCATAAATGGCAACCATGTTGAAAATGTCCCCACCTTCATGTTCCTGGGCACCCACATCTCCTCTGGCCCTCTCCTGGATCGTCAACACCAAGGCCCTGGTGAAGAAAGCCCAGCAGCGGCTGCACTTCCTCTGTGCCCTGAGGAAGAACAACCTGGACCAGAAGCTGCTGCTGGCCTTCTTTCGCTGCTCAGTGGAGAGCGTGCTCACCTACTGTCTGGGTGTGGCACGCCGGCTCCACGGCTGAGAACAGGAAGGCTGTGCAGTGGGTAATCAACACTTCCCAAAAAATTATTGGCGGCCCTTTGTCCTCCCTGGAAGACATCTCCAGATCCTCCTGTCTCAGAATGGTCAAGGCCATCACAGGAGACCCCTCACATCCTGCCCACCACCTGTTTGGCCTGCTTCCCTCGGGACAACGGTTCAGAGAGATCAGGTCCCACACCTCAAGACTGAAAAACAGTTTCTGTCCCTGGGCCATCTTGACTGCAACCAGTATGAGGTCCCTCCCTCCTTCCTCTGAATGCTCATATGCTCAGAACTGAGGACCTTTTAATTATCACAATAACTCACCCGTCTTTGCATTCCTCACCTTCATGTATATTGACCCATCCGTGAAACCACTACTATGTATATTTTTCATAATCCTTGAGCCATTTTACTCAGTTGTGTGTTCAAATGTGTGTCTGCACTCTGCACTCTTATGTACACATGGTACATAGCCACTACCATACCTGTGTATATTTCCATGACCCTGGGCCATTTTTATTTTCATTTTTTTTTATTTCAGTCCTGTTTTTAATTGTGTGCTCTGTAACTGTGTTTAATCTAATCTTTCTCCCTTACTTTATTGGGCAGTAGCCTGGTGGAGCACCCACAATTTTGTTTGCAATGGCAATAAGGCCTATTCTATTCTATTTCAAAAATCTTAGAAAGAGTTGTTGCTACACAATTATTTGACCACTTGCAGTGAAGTGGTTTATCTGAAAAGTTTCAATCAGGGTTCAGAATCCATCATTGTACTTAAACAGCTTTAGCTAAGCTCACTAATGACCTTCTTGTCACATCTGATAATGGACTTGTGTCTGTACTTGTCCTTTTAGACCTTAGTGCAGCTTTTGATACTATCGATCATAATATTTTACTTGCTAGACTAGAACATCTTGTTGGACTTAATGGAACTTTGTTGCAGTGGTTTAAATCTTATTTATCTGATAGGTTCCAGTTTGCTCAAGTCAATAATAAGTTTTCTAACTCAAAGATCAGTCACAGAGTTCCACAGGGATCTGTGCTAGGCCCTATTCTTTTTAGTTTATATATGCTTCCGCAAGGCAACCTTATTAAAAAGCACTGCATACATTTTCATTGTTATGCAGATGACACGCAATTATACTTGTCAATGAAGCCAGATGACAGTAATCAATTAGCCAAAATCGAGGCTTGTCTTAAGTAAATCAAAGCTAGGATGACTTGTAATTTCTCGCTATTGAATTCAGATAAGACTGAAGTCATTCTAGTTGGTCCAAAAAACCTTAGAATTACCTTTCCAAATTAAACTCTTAGTTTGGATAGGGTTACTCTTTTCCTTAATAGTTCTGTGAAAAAAACTGGCGTTATTTTTGATCAAGATCTGTTCTTTAATTCACATATTAAACTTGTTTCTTGGAGTGCCTTTTATCATTTGTGTAATATTGCTGATATTACGTGAGCTGCTGTTTGCAAATTCAGCAGATTGTTGTTTCACAAACGCTTGTTTAGTTTGGCCATGACAGCAGCTGCTTTGGTGATTCTGGAGCTGATCTTGGTGTCCAGCAAGAGTGTGTTTGAAACAGTGGACCCTAGGTAGGTAAAGGTGTCCACAACCTCCAGCTGTGTGTTGTCAATGGTAATGACAGGAGAGGAGACAGCATCTTGCGCCATGATGTTGGTTTTCTTAAGGCTGATCATGAGCCCAGCCTCCTTTCAGGCATGGGACAGTTTGTCGACCAGGTGCTGCAGGCCCTCTTCGCTGTGCGATGCTAGAGCAGCGTCGTTTGCAAACAGCAGCTCACGTATGAGGACCTCGTAGACTTTGGTTTTAACATGAAGTCTTGCAATGTTGACGAGTTTTCCATCTGATCTCATGCGGACGTAGACACCTTCAGGACAGTCGGCGAAGGCGTAGTGGAGAAGCATTGAGAAAAAAATCCCAAAGAGAGTTGGTGCTAGAACGCAACCCTGCTTCACTCCACTGCCAACTGGGAAGGCATCTGAGGTGGCTCCATCAAAGCAAACAGTACTATGCATGTCCATGTGGAAGGAGGAGATAATTGCAAGGAGCTTTGGGGGACAACCAATCTTTCGCAGGATCTGGAAGAGCCCGCTTCAACAAACTAAGTCAAAGGCTTTGGTCAGGTCCACAAACACAAGGAACAATGGCTGCTGCTGCTCTCGACACTTCTCCTGCAGCTGATGGAGGGAGATCATATCCACTGTGGACCTTCCGGCTCTGAAGCCACACTGGGACTCAGGATAGACTCGCAAAGCGAGGCTCTGCAGGAGGAACAGGGTGACCCGGGTGAAGACTTTGCCAACTATGCTCAGAAGAGAGATGCCTTGGTAATTATTGCAGTCACTGCGGTCACCTTTGTTCTTATACAGCGTGACTATGTTGGCATCTCTAATATCTTGGGGAATGTGACCTTGATCCCAGCAAAGGCAGAGGAGATCATATAGTGGTTGTAAGATGGCTGTTTTCCCATGTTTCAGAACTTCTGGGGGGATACCGTCTTTCCCTGGAGCCTTGCTACAGGCGAGGTAGTCTATGGCTTTGCTGAGCTCTTCCAGTGTGGGCATTTTGTCAAGCACTTCCATGACTGGTAGGCCAGGCAAGGCATCGAGGGAAATGTCTGTCAAGATGTTCTGGGTCGAGTACAATTCAAGATAATGCTCTACCTAACGCTGAAGTTGCTTGTTGATGGCTTCGCCTGTCTTGGTTTTGAGCGGTGCTGTTTTGATGCTTGTGGGGCCAATACGCTGTTTTGATGCCCTCATACATTCCTTTGGCATATCCACAATCGGCAGCTACCTGGATGTTGGTGCACAAGTTCTGCCAGTACTCACTGGCGCAATGGCAGACAATCTGCTGTGCCTTGCTCCTTGCTGCTAGAAGGACGTCGCGTGTGCCAGGGCAAGGGTTCTGCTTGTGAGCCAGCAGTGCTTCTTTTTTGGCCTCTGTGACTGGCTGCATTTCATTGAGCCTCAAACCAGTCAGCATTCTTGCGTTCTTTCTTTCCAAATGCAGTCATGGCTGAGTCATAGATGGCGTTGCGAAGGTGGTTCCATTTGGCATCCACGCCGCCTGGGATATCGGACTGGAGGTGAGCTTCAAGTTTCCTCTGAAAGCTGTCAGTGAAGGTCTGAGCCTTGATCAGATTGGAAATTCCGCAGGTGTTGATACAGGGGCGACCCTTAGTTTTGGCCTGGTGGATCTTCCTTGGCTTCAGTCTGACCTTACTGGCAACAAGGGAATGATCTGTATCACAATCAGCTCTGTGATAGCTTCTCGTGTGAAAAACACTGCTGAGGTCCGCTCTTCTGGTGATGACAAGATCTAGCTGGTGCCAGTGACGGGACCGGGGGTGTCTCCAAGGCACTTTCCGCAGCTCTTTACACTTGTGAAGACATTGAGTTGCTAGCTGTTAGCATGAGGCCTACATATCTCCCGAGAGAACACTCACACGTGATCTGCATTGTTGTTTATGCAAATCCGACGGCGAACGCTGGGGCAGCACGTGACGTCATCCATTCAGTAACCAGCAGGCTGCAGACAGAACACCCAGATGCTCTTCTCCTCATCTCAGGCGATTTCAACCATGTTTCACTGTCTCCCATTCTACCCACGTTCACCCAGTATGTCACATGCCACACTAGAGACAATAAAACACTGGATTTATTCTACGCAAAAACTAAGGAGGCGTACACCTCATCACAACTCCCCCCACTCGGGAGATCGGATCACGACTTGGTTAATCTCCGGCCGGTGTACAAACCCCTAGTGCACAGACAACCTCCGGCCATGCACACTGTGGAGTTATGGTCTGAGGAGACAATGGACACCCTAAAGGGCTGTTTTGAAGCCACCGCCTGGAAGCAGCTCTGCGATCCACATGGTGAGGACATCGATGGCCTCATTCACACCTTCACGGGCTACCTCAGCTTCTGTGTGGACAAATCCGTTCCCACCAAGACCATACGGCGTCACTCAAACAACAAACCCTGGATCAACCCTGAGATAAAAACACTTCTGAGAGAGAAGAAGAGGATCTTCAGGTCAGGGAACAGGGAGATGCTGAAGTCCGTACAGAGGGAGCTGAGGAGAAAGATCAGAGAAGGCAAGGACAGCTTCAGGAAGAAGATGGAGGACAAGCTGCAACAGAGCGACATCAGCGGGGTCTGGAGAAACCTCAAAACCATCTCGGGGCTCCAGAATACCTCCCCCCAGGCCACAGGGGGCAGGGAGTGGGCGAACAACCTGAATCTGTTTTTCAATAGATTTGACCAACCGCCCTCCCCCCTGACTGCACAACAACCACTGCTGCCTCTAAAGAAATCAAGTCCTGCTGCCCACTCCCCACTCCACCAACACCCCCCCACTCCCAACACACAGCCCCCCATCCTGACCCTGACCAGGACCCAGGTGAGGACGGAGCTGAGGAAGATCAAGGCGAGGAAGGCGCCGGGACCGGACGGCATCAGCGCAAAGCTCCTCAAGTCCTGTGCAGACCAGCTGTGTGGAATTGTGACGTATATCTTCAACATGAGCCTGAAACTGGGGAGGGTACCACAGCTGTGGAAAACATCTTGTGTGGTACCTGTACCAAAAACTTCCCACCCCAAAGACCTGAACAGCTACAGACCGGTGGCCTTGACGTCCCACTTGATGAAGACCCTGGAGAGACTGCTCCTTGCTCACCTCCGCCCCCTGGTGGAACCAGCGATGGATCCACTCCAGTTCGCCTACCAGCATGGCATTGGGGTGGAGGATGCGGTGATCTTCCTCCTTCACCGTTCTCTGTCCCACCTGGAGAAGCCCGGGAATATGGTGAGGATCATGTTCTTTGACTTCTCCAGTGCTTTCAACACCATCCAACCGATGATCCTGAAGGACAAGCTGCTGCGCGCAGGGGTGGACCAGCACCTGTCATCATGGATCCTGGACTACCTCACGAACCGGCCTCAGTTTGTGAGAACCCGGGACTGTGTGTCCGACACGATCATCAGTAGCACGGGGGCCCCCCAGGGAACGGTGCTGGCTCCCTTCCTGTTCACTCTTTATACTGCGGACTTCTCACACAACACAACACACTGCCATCTACAGAAGTTCTCTGATGACTCTGCGATCGTTGGCCTCATCTCCAATGGAGATGAAGCTGAGTACAGAGGGCTTATCCAGGACTTCGTGGACTGGTGCCATCGGAACTGCCTCCAGATCAACGCGAGGAAAACTAAGGAGCTGGTGGTGGACTGCCGCAGGCATGGGCAGCCCCTCACAGTACCAGTAAATATACAGGGAACAGACATCGAGATGGTGACATCCTATAAGTACCTGGGTATTCATCTGAACAATAAACTAGACTGGTCACACAATACTGATGCACTCTACAAGAAGGGACAGCGCAGGCTGTTCCTGCTGAGGAGACTCAGGTCTTTTGGTGTACAAGGGGCGCTGCTGAAGTCATTCTATGACACGGTGGTGGCATCAGCCATCACTTTTGGAGTGGTCTGCTGGGGCAGTGGCATTACTGCAGCCGATAGGAAGAGACTGAACAAACTGATTAAGAAAGCTAGCTCTGTCCTGGGGCAACGCCTTGATCCGATGGAGGAGATAGGAGAGAGAAGGACGGTGGCTAAACTGTCATCTCTGCTGGAGTCCGAGTTCCACCCTATGCAGGACATACTGAATGCACTGAGGAGCTCATTTAGCAGCAGACTACATCATCCCAGGTGCACAACCGAGAGGTTTCGTAGGTCCTTCCTACCAACGGCTGTCAGACTGTACAACCTAAGCAGGGCTGCTCGCAGAGATAGCAAAAAGACGTAACAAACTAATAGTTTTTTGAATGCAAAAGATGCAATAGACTTACACAATGGTCCTCTCCGGCATACAACTAGGAACTTACCGGTCGCTATGGAGGGTGAGAATATGTATGGGCACATAATCATACCATGTAGGATAACTAAGTAGACGGTTATGCTGTTTCATTCCATCTAGCTACAATGCTCAGCACTGGGTGTGTTTATATATTTATATATCTACATATTATTCCATCTAGCTACATTGCTCCGCACTGTGTGTGTTTATATACTTGCATATTTATTCCACCTAGCTGCAATGCTCCGTACTGTGGGTGTTTATATATTTACATATTTATTCCATCTAGCTACAATGCTCTGCACTGTGTGTTCATATATTCATATATTTATTCCATCCAGCTACAATGCTCTGCACTGTGTGTCTGAAACGTGTATGTGTGCGGATGCCTGAGTAAACGAGCAAGATCGTCAAGGATCCACATAAGGATCGTCACTTCCTGTTTTGCTGTCTGCCTGTGTGGTTTGCTCTCCAGCTCTCGAGCCACTAGCTATGGCTACTAGCTCTCTTTCCTCTCCTCCTCTGGTGTGCTCTCTCTGTCAGATGTTTAGCTACACCTCTGCCTCTTTTAGTGATAACGGTAAATGTAATAAATGTTGTCTTTTTGAGGCGCTCGAGGCGAGGTTGTCTGATTTGGAATCCCGGCTCCGCTGCATTGAAACACCGTCTGCGCCAGTTAATCTCGACGGACGCCCCTTAGCTGCAGCGGAGCTAGCTAGCTTAGGCCCCCCTGTCACCGGTTCCCCGGCTCTCCTCTGCAGCGAGGAGACTGGGTGGGTGACGGTGAGAAGGAAGCCTAGTCGCAAAGCCCCGGTTCACCACCAACCTGTTCACGTTTCTAATCGTTTTTCCCCGCTCAGCGACACACCCGCTGAGGAAAAAACTCTGATCATTGGCGACTCTGTAGTCAGAAACGTGAACCTAGAGACTCCAGCGGCCATAGTCACATGCATTCCAGGGGCCAGAGCAGGCGACATCGAGTCAAATTTGAAAATGCTGGCTAAAAGTAACTGTAAATATTCCACAATTGTTATTCACGCCGGCATTAATGACATCCGTCTCCGGCAGTCGGAAGTCACGAAACTTAATGTAGAATCGGTGTGTGACTTTGCAAAAACGATGTCTGCCACTGTAGTATTCTCTGGGCCCCTCCCCAATCTGACCAGTGATGACATGTTTAGTCGCTCGTCATCCTTGAACCGCTGGCTGTCTGTGTGGTGTCCTAAAAATGACGTGGGCTACATTGACAATTGGAGCTCTTTTTGGGGAAAACCTGGTCTTATGAGACGAGACAGCATTCATCCCACTTTGGATGGTGCTTCTCATTTATCTAACAATCTGGCATCTTTTTTATCCAAATTTCCAAAACCCTGACTACTCAGAGTTGGGACCAGGAAGCAGAGTCGCAGTCTTACACGCCTCTCTGCAGCTCCTCTTCATCCGCCACCCCTCAGCTTAGCCCCTGTCTTCCCCATCAGAGAATCGTTGTCTGCTCCCTCCAAAGTAAATAAAAATATAATGTATAAGCATCCCAAAGTGATAAAGCAAAATATTGGTAAAACTCAAATTAAACATAAAGCCTCTAAATTGAATGATTTGGCCTCTGTTCCTCCTCATAATTTAAAAATTAAATGTGGTTTATTAAATATTAGGTCTCTAACTCCCAAGTCTCTGTTAGTCAATGATCTGTTAATTGATCATCAGATTGATTTAATATCCCTTACAGAGACTTGGTTAGGACAAGAGGATTATGTTGGTTTAAATGAATCAACTCCCTCTGGTTATTTAAACTGTCAAAATCCCAGAAGTTCTGGTCGTGGAGGAGGAGTAGCATCAATCTACCATTCCAAATTACTAGTTAATGTAAAGCAAAAAACATGTTATAATTCCTTTGAGGGCCTGGTCCTCAGTATTGGGCACTTTAGCAATTCCAGGTTAAACCCAATTTTATTTGCCATAGTTTATCGTCCCCCATCAACCTATTCAGAATTTTTATCCGAATTTCCTGATTTCTTAGCTGATTTAGTGCTGAAATCTGATAGAATAATTATAGTAGGGGACTTTAATATACATGTGGATGTAGATAGTGACTGCCTTAATGTGGCTTTTAATTCAATATTAGACTCGATTGGGTTTTCTCAGAAAGTAGGAAATTCTACTCATTACCTCCACCATACATTGGACCTTGTTCTGACATATGGCATAGAAATAGAAAATCTGGTAGTGTCTCCTCATGTCACGCCGCGCCATTCATCAACGGCGCCACCTGCTCACGCACCTGACAATCATCAGCGGCGAGGGATAAAGGCCGTCTCGCCCGGAGGCTCGGCCTGAAGCCGTCAGACTTCGTCCCTCACCGTTGTGAGCATACTTCCCTTCAGCGTCACCATTTTGGTAAGAAGATCGCTTACCTCTTTTCTTCAGTCTTCTCCCCTGTGCACAGGTGGATTCCCCAGCGGCGGACATCTCCACTCCATCGCCCAATCCTCGCTGCTGTACAGAGCTCTCCAGGTGGCTGTCTTCCGGGCTTCGCCCCCTTGTTGTGCCAGCTGTCCTGACCCACCAAGTAAGTCCTTCTCTCGCCATAAATCCCTCCTGTGTTGGTGTATGCCCGTCACCCTCTCCCTGTGCTCTCTCCATAGGGTTGCTCGGCTGTACGGTCACCTGCCTCTGTGCCTGGAGCAGACACCATCACCAACACATTTACATCCCGCAGACACGCACTCATTCACTCCTGCTGTTAATAAACTCTTTGAACTACTCTAAGCCTGTGTGTGTGCGTCTCCTGAGCCGTGCGTTATGTCACCTCATAACCCTGTACTGTCAGACCATTGTCTGTTAACCTTTGATTTTACTATTTCTGACTATTTGGCTCCTAAAGAAAAATATTATCACAGTAGATGCCTCTCAGATGATGCTGTTTCCAAATTTATGCAGATTGTTTCCTCTATGCCATGTGTCAACACAACGGAAATAAGCTATAGACAGCTTGCTCCTTCTGTAATTGATAACATGGTGGATAGTGTTTCAGCTTCTCTGCATCAGGCTCTAGACTTGGTGGCCCCCTTAAAAAAGAAAAAGTCTAATCAGAGATTTTTAACTCCTTGGTTCAACACAGAAACTCGTAGCTTAAAACAGAAGACTCGTCAATTAGAAAGAAAATGGCGCTCTACTAATTTAGATGAAATCTATTTAGCTTGGAGAAATCATCTTTTAATTTATAAAAAATCTCTTAGAAAAGCTAGAACGAGTTATTACTCTGCATTAATAGAAGAGAACAAGAATAATCCCAGGTTTCTTTTCAGTACTGTAGCCAGGTTGACAAAGAGTCAGGACTCTGTCAATCCTAGCATCCCCTTAATGCTTACTAGTCAGGACTTTATGAACTTTTTCAATAATAAAATTTCATCCATCAGAGATAAAATCAATCAGATTCTTCCCACAGTTAACTTAAATACTGTAACTACTACAACTCCTTCTATTGATGTCTGTCTTGATGAGTTTACTCCAATCGACCTTTGTGAGTTAGACAAAATAGTTTCCTCATCCAAACCTTCAACTTGTCTTTTAGACCCTATTCCTACCAGGTTATTTAAAGAAGTCTTCCCACTTATTGGTAGCTTTATTCTTCATATAATCAATTCTTCATTAACTTTAGGCCATGTACCGCAGGCTTTTAAAACGGCTGTAATTAAACCCTTACTCAAAAAGCCAACGCTAGATCCAGGAGCTTTAGCTAACTATAGACCAATCTCTAATCTCCCTTTCATTTCAAAAATCTTAGAAAGAGTTGTTGCTATGCAATTATTTGACCACCTGCAGGGAAATGGTTTATTTGAGGAGTTTCAATCTGGGTTTAGAATCCATCATAGCACTGAAACAGCCTTAGCGAAGGTCACTAACGACCTCCTCATTGCATCTGATAATGGACTAGTTTCTGTACTTGTCCTTTTAGATCTTAGTGCAGCTTTTGATACTATTGATCATAATATTCTACTTGATAGATTAGAACACTATGTTGGACTTAATGGAACTTCGTTGCAGTGGTTTAGATCTTATTTATCTGATAGGTTCCAGTTTGTTCATGTAAATGATGAGTTTTCTCTCAGCTCAAAGCTTAGTCATGGAGTTCCACAGGGATCTGTGCTTGGCCCTACTCTTTTTAGTTTATATATGCTTCCATTAGGCAACATTATTAGAAAGCACTGTATACATTTTCACTGTTATGCAGATGACACACAATTATACCTGTCAATGAAGCCAGATGATACTAATCAATTAGCCAAGTTAGAAGCCTGTCTTAAGGAAATCAAAGTTTGGATGACTTGTAATTTCCTGCTATTAAATTCAGATAAGACTGAAGTCATTCTTGTTGGTCCAAAAAACCTTAGAAATTCCTTTCCAAATCAAACTTTCAGTTTGGATGCAGTTACTCTTTCTCTTAATAGCTCTGTGAGGAACCTTGGAGTTATTTTTGATCAGGATTTGTCCTTCAATTCACATATTAAATTTGTTTCTAAGACTGCCTTCTATCATTTGCGTAATATTGCCAAGATTAGGAGCATCTTGTCTCAGAGTGATGCTGAGAAGCTGATCCACGCTTTTGTTAGCTCGAGATTAGATTATTGTAATTCTTTATTATCAGGTTGTCCTAAAACATCTTTAAAAAGTCTTCAGCTGATCCAAAATGCTGCAGCAAGAGTTTTAACAGGTACTAGAAAGAGAGATCATATCTCTCCGGTTCTGGCCTCCCTTCATTGGCTTCCCATAGAGTTTAGAATTAAGTTTAAAATCCTTCTTCTTACTTACAAAGCTCTAAACAATCAGGCTCCTTTTTATTTAAAAGATCTGATACTACCGTATCATCCTAACAGAGCACTACGCTCCCAAAATGCAGGTTTACTTGTAATACCTAGAATCTCCAAAAGTACAATGGGAGGCAGAGCCTTCAGTTATCAAGCTCCTCTCCTGTGGAATCAGCTGCCAATCTGGATTCGGGAGTCAGACTCGATCTCTGTTTTTAAGAATAGGGCTAAAACCTACCTTTTTGATATAGCCTACAATTAGGGAGGGATCATGTGTTTTCTGAACCCTCCCTTAGTTATGCTGCTAATAGGTTTAGTCAGCCGGGGGACCTCCAGTAATGCACTGGGCCTCACTCCTTTCCTCACTCTCTATGAAATATTTTTTTTTTGCTGGTCATTAACATTTGTTTGTTCTCTCCCATAGATTGAGTCCCCATCGTGCTGTTTGCTCTGTACATGTCTGTTCTTTTCTTCTTCTCTATCCCCTCACCCCCCAGCCAGTCGCAGCAGATGACTGCCCCTCCCTGAGCCTGGTTCTGCTGGAGGTTTCTTCCTGTTAAAAGGGAGTTTTTCCTCTCCACCGTCGCCAAGTGCTTGCTCACAGGGGATCGCCTGATTGCTGGGGTCTTTCTGCAACTGTGGGGGTCCTCCCTACAGTTGATAGTGCTATGAGATGACTGTTGTTGTGAAATGGCGCTATATAAATAAAGTTGAATTGAATTGAATTGAATTGTGTGTGTGTGTATATATATATATTTTATAGTAATACGTACATATGTATATTAGCTGCTCTTGCTTGCTTGTTTTTTTTTTTTTTTTTTTTTTTTTTTTTTTTTCTTGCCTTCTGATTGTTGCTCTGAGTGTTGCTATCCCTGTGCTGTTGCAATCCTGGAATTTCCCCGTTGTGGGACTAATAAAGGCTTATCTTATCTCTTATCTTGAAGTAGGAGTTTGTAATGCAGAGGCCGTGATGACAACAGAATTCCAACAGCCTCTGTCCACTCTCGTTCATCCTGCCTATGCCAAAGTGGCCAAGACAGGATGGCCACACTTGCCAGTCTGCTCTGACGCGAGCATTGAAGTTGCCTAGCAAAAATAAGCCTTCAGAGCGGGAGATTCTAGATAGCACTTCCTCTAGAGCCTCGTAGAACTGATCTTTGGCTTCTGGAGTGGACGTGAGGGTCAGGGCATACACAGAAAGGATGTTCACAAAGCCCGACGATGTCTTCATGTGGAGGGCAAGGATTCTTTTGGACCCTCCTGTAGGGGCTTCTGTGGTGGTGATCAGTGAGTTCCTCACTGCAAAACCTACACCATGCTGCCTGGACTCGTCCTGGGACAGGTCCTGCCAATAAAAGGTGTAGTCTGATTCTGTAAGAGAGCCACTGTTGGACAGGCGGGTTTCCTGAAGGCAGACAACATCGATGTTAAGTCGTTCCAGTTCCTTATTGATGATGGCAGTCTTGCAAGAGTTATCCATTTGTTGGAGATCAGCGGTAAGTTCGGGGCGCATGGTGCGAATGTTCCAGCTTGCAAATCGAAGAGCTGGAGTCTTTGTATGTTTCTCCTTTTGACTGCCTGGTGCAGATTGACACTTGCTTGTTGGGAGAGACCCCTAAGCTCTACGCACCCAGTAGAGCAGGCAAGCCATGGCGGGGCGGCACCTTACTGGCTGGGGGCTGCCCAGCTTGAGGCGGGTGGTAGCTGCCCAATGAAGCCGTGAAGGTTTCTCCCACCATCAGACGAGACACCTGGCACTCCTCCCTACGCTAATCAGTTGGAGCTTATAACCGGTAACTGCCTCGTTCCGTGTTGTGCCGTATTCTTGCGACACCGCTGGAGTGGCCTCTACAGTTTGTGCTAAAAAGCCTGGGCGGGGTAGTATGGAGACACTGGGCTGCCCATACGTCAGTGTCCCCCTCTCAGTATCACTGGCTGAGTCCAAAGGAAAGGATGATCCAATACAGTTTGGGACCAGTTCCACTGCAGGAGTTGCCGGAAGTAGTGCTGAGCATTTGTCAACCCCCTTTGGACTCCACTCTGGATTTATCCTCGAGGTTTACTCCTGAAGCCTTTCCTGTAATCAGGTATAGCCACAAGGCAGCAGAGGTTTGGAATCAGAGTTTACCTTCTCCTAGGTAGTTTGCCGGCCAAGGCTAACGGGCACCACCTGCCCGGATTAGAAATCAGAGTGGTCCTTCTTCTAGGTGGACTGACACCCAAGTCTGACGAGCCCCACCTACCCAGAGCAACCTGGTTATAGCGCTAGAGACTCGGTGACACCCTCTGTCATTTAGTGAAAACAGGGTCGGTATGAGAAGCCAGACAGTAGGATTTGGTTAGGAGAGGCTATTGGAGAGATGCTGTGCTATGAGTGGGGTATTTCAGTGGAAATGTAGGTGCTCACTTCTGCATTCCACCCCAGCATGTCCTAACCCACTTAGACACCCAAATGGGTTAGGACAGGCTGGGGTGGAAAACAAAGTTTTTTTTTTTCTTGTCAACATGTCTGTAACATTTTTTATACGAGACATATCCAGAGCCAAATCACTCTTATGTGTCATGTCTGTGTTTTTTCTGCTGTGAAAGTTTGGTTAAGCTCCTCCCGTTTGAAAAAGGCCAGTTTAGATGGACCATTTTTCGATGTCATTATAACAGGTAAGCCAATCAGGACTAAGCATTGGCTGTTCAAATTTGCAGCCTTGCAGATTTCTATGTGCTGGTGGGTGGGATGTGGGTGGGCCTAAATAGATCCTGGTGTTTGAAAAAGGAGAAAAAGGGCAAAAATGTTCACAAGCATTCACAAAAAACTAATAATCAAATTGTATTTCTAAAACCTACCTGAAATGTCTAAATATGCAAATTAGTCTGAAAGTACAGCAGGAAGAACAGCCTTAACGAGACAGCTGTTAGTCAAAACAAATGAAAGGATTATAAATCTTCTTCATTCATCTTCTTTCTCTTAATCCTTTTCGGGTCGCGGGGGGAGGGAGGCTGGAACCTATCCCAGCATCTTTGGGCGAGAGGCAGGGTCCACCCTGGACAGATCGCCAGTCCATCACAGGGCCAACACAGAGAGACAGACAACCATTCACTCTCACAGTCAAACCTAAGGACAATTTAGAATCCCCAGCTTGATGCCAATTAACCTAAATCTTCTTTAAAAGGGTAATTCAACAGAGTTTAGAAAAACATGTTCCTTCTTCCTGGTCACAACCTGAGCTGTCACTGATATACACATTTCTAATCCTGTCTCTCCTAGTCACTCCCAGTAAGAATCTCAGTATCTTCAACTCTGACACCTCCACCTCCTGTCGTTTTGTCAGTGCCACTATCTCCAAACCATACATCATAGCAGGTCTCACTACCATCTTGTAAATCTTCTGTTTCACTCTAGTTGCTATCCTTCTGTCACAAATCCCCCCCCCCCCCCCCGACACTCATCTCTATCCTGCCTGTAGTCGATTCTTCACCTCTCTTGTGCATTTTCCATCATTTTGGATGGTTGACCCCAGGTATTTAATCTCATCTACATTCACTACCTCTACTGCTTGCATTTTCACTCTTCCACCTGCCTCCCTCTCATTCACACTCATGTATTTTGTTGGAACCTGATTCATTAGGAGCATTAGTTTTCATTAATGAGGTCCATGCCTCAAAGAATTAAATTTGTCTGATGAGCTGCAACTAAATACCAATTGTGACTTTTTGTTTGATGATTTCATATTTGCTTTCCTCACGCTTCTCCACTTGATCTGAAAGGAAAATGTCATTAATTACTGTAATTCGTTTTAATATTTTAAAGGTACACAGCCAAGATATTCAGCTTGACTGGTGGTTGTATTATGTCTGTCATCTATGCTAGATGGTGCAGCAGTTAGACAATGGTGGACTGCAGAGAGTCTGTTATTGCTGACCTCAGCATGTCAGCCCCAACAAAGCCTTGTAGCTTCCACCACCGCTGCATTCTATCAGCTTCTGTGGAGGAACCAGCATAACATGGACCAGAAGAAAAACACACAGAGCGCGTCCCGTCCATACATGATGTCAGAGGAAAAACTGGCTGCGCTTCAGTGACACCATTATGTAACTGTTAACCCCTTGCACTCTGGTCAATTTCCCTAAAAAACGCCAAAAAATAGCGTGCCCAAAGTAAATAAAAAGCTGTTCTTCAACCCTTTGCAGCATCTTCTTGGGGTTGGTCTCAATTAAAAGAAAACACTTTGAATTTTTTGGCAAAACAGTCATAATCTCTCCAAGTGCTCCGGCCACTGAGTAACAGTCATCTAAACATACTGAACTTGAAGAAAATAAATTTCGCCTGGGTGTTTTTTTGGATACAAATGCTTGCAAATAACACACAGCTTCAGATCCGGGCTGGAAAATGCAATAAAAATGTAGAAACAAGTGTTATCCAGCTGAGGTCAAAATTTTGTAGCAATACCACAAAAAATGAATATATTACACAGCTTTGTTCTCAGGTTGTTCCCAGGCGTTTTTGAACTGTGCCAAATTGTGCCAAATGGCACAGTTTGGAAAAACGTCTGTAACTTTTGAATGATTCAATATAGAAGCTTCATCTTGGGCTCTAATGAAAGGTGACACTCAGGACTGTGTGTGTGTGTGTGTGTGCTGTCCCCCCCCCCCCCCCCGCTACAGAGGACGGACATCGCCCGTTGCGCCGTGGTCACGGTGCGCCGCGGTCTACGACGCACAGCTGTAATTTACCGATCGGTCAAAAGTCATTTTTGATTACAATTTTCAGGGATAAAGAAAAATTTAGCTTATAACACTTACCTGTCCACAACAGCAGCGTAGCTGGCGAACTTCTCTTCCTTATTGTCAGACGAACATGAAGCTGGTCTGTTTGTTACAGACTCGTGGTTCTGGTCTCGCCACCCGGTCAAGCCATCCATCCATCCAGCCATCTTCTACCGCTTTTCCGGAGGTCCGGGTCGCGGAGGCAGCAGTTCAAGCAGAGAAGCCCAGACTTCCCTCTCCCCAGCCACCTGCTCCAGCTCTTCAGAGGGGATACCAAGGCGTTCCCAGACCAGCTGGGAGACATAGTCTCTCCACCGAGTCCTGGGTCTGCCCCGGGGTCTCCTCCCAGTGGGACGTACCTGAAACACCTCAAGTGGGAGGCGTCCAGGAGGCATCCTAATCAGATGCCCATTCCACCTCAACTGACTCCTTTCAATGTGGAGGAGCAGCGGTTCTACTCTGAGCCTCTCCCGGATGACTGAGCTCCTCACCCTATCTCTGAGGGTGAGTCCAGCAATCCTACGGAGAAAGCTCATTTCAGCCGCTTGTATCCGCGATCTCGTTCTTTCGGTCATTACCCAAAGCTCGTGACCATAGGTGAGAGTAGGAACGTAGATTGACTGGTAAATCGACAGCTTTGCCTTAGAACTAAGCTCCCTCTTCACCACAACAGACCGGTACAACGTCCGCATCACTGCAGAAGCTGCTCCAATCCGTCTGTTGATCTCTCGCTCCATTTTCCCCTCACTTGTGAACAAGACCCCAAGATACTTAAACTCCTCCACTTGGGGCAGGAGCCTGTCCCCAAGCCGGAGAGGACAATCCACCTTTTTCCGGCTGAGGACCATGGACTCAGACTTGGAGGTGCTGATTCTCATCCCAGCCGCTTCACACTCAGCGGCAAACCGTCCCAGCAAGAGCTGTAGGTCATTGCTGGATGAAGCCAACAGGACAACATCATCTGCAAACAACAGAGATGAGATCCTGTGGTCACCAAGCATGACACCCTCCATTCCCTGGCTGCGCCTAGAAATCCTGTCCATAAAAATTATGAACAGGATCGGTGACAAAGGGCAACCCTGGCGGAGTCCAACTCTCACTGGGAATGACTCCGACCGAGTGTTGGCAATACGAACCAAACTCTCACAACGGTCGTACAGAGACCGAATAGCTCATAACAACAAGCCCGATACCCCATACTCCCGAAGCACCCCCCACAAAAATCCACGAGGGACGCGGTCAAATGCCTTCTCCAAGTCCACAAAACACATGTAAACTGGTTGGGCAAACTCCCACGAACCCTCAAGAATTCTCGAGAGGGTAAAGAGCTGGTCCGATGTGCCACGGCCAGGACGACAACCACATTGCTCCTCCTGAATCCGAGGTTCGACCAACGGCCGAACTCTCCTCTCCAGTACCTTGGCATAGACCTTCCCAGGGAGGCTGAGGAGTGTGATCCCTCTAAAGTTGGAGCACACCCTCCGGTCCCCTTTTTTGAAGAGAGGAACCACCACCTCGGTTTGCCATGACAAAGGCACTGCCCCCAACCTCCACGCAATGTTGCAGAGGCGTGTCAACCATGACAACCCAAAAACATCCAGGGCCTTGAGGTACTCAGGGCGAATCTCATCCACCCCCGGGGCCCGGCCACCAAGGAGATTTTTAACCACCTTGGCGACCTCAGCCCCTGTGATAGGCAAATCATCCCCCTCGTCCACAAACCCTGCTTCCTCTGTGGAAGGCGTATCAGTGGGATTGAGGAGATCCTCGAAGTATTCCTTCCACCGTCCGACGATATCCCCAGTTGAAGTCAACAGTGTCCCATCCGCACCATACACGGTGTGGATGGGGAGCTGCTTTCCCCTCCTGAGCCGCCGAACAGTTTGCCAGAATCTCTTTGAGGCCGACCGAAAGTCTTGTTCCATGGCCTCACCGAACTCCTCCCATACCCGGGTTTTTGCTTCAGCAACCACCTGAGCTGCACTCCACTTGGCCTGCCGGTACACCTCAGCTGCTTCGGGAGTCCCACAAGCCAACCAAGCTTGATAGGACTCCTTCTTCAGCTTAATGGCCCCCCTCACCACTGGTGTCCACCACTTGGTTCGGGGGTTGCCACCACGAGATGCACCGACCACCTTGCGGCCACAGCTCTGGGCCGCTGCTTCAACAACAGAGGTGGAGAACATGGCCCATTCAGACTCCATGTCTCCAGACTCCCTCGAAATGTGGTTGAAGTTCTTCCGGAGGTGGGAGTTGAAGACCTCCGGGACAGGGGCCTCAGCCAGACGCTCCCAGCACACCCTCACTATACGTTTGGGTCTACCAGGTCTGAATGGCTTCCTCCCCTGCCATCGGATCCAACTCACCACCAGGTGGTGATCAGTTGACAGCTCTGCACCTCTCTTTACTCGGGTGTCCAAGACATACGGTCGCAGGTCTGATGATACGATAACAAAATCGATCATCGACCTGCGACCTAGGGTGTCCTGGTGCCAGGTGCACATATGGACACCCTTATGCTTGAACATGGTGTTTGTTATGGACAGACTGTGGTTAGCACAGAAGTCCAATAACTGAACACCACTCGGGTTCAGATCGGGCAGGCCGTTCCTCCCAATCACCCCCCTCCAGGTTTCACTGTCGTTGCCCATGTGCGCATTGAAGTCCCCCAGTAGGACAATGGAGTCTCCAGGAGGAGTACCCTCCAGCACCCCAGTCACAGACTCCAAAAAGGGTGGGTACTCTGAAACATCATTTGGTGCATAGGCACAAATGATGGTCAGGACCCGTTTCCCAACCCGAAGGCGCAGGGAAGCAACCCTTTCGTCCACCGGGAAAAACTCCAATATAGAGGCAGCAAGGTGGGGCGATACAAGAATACCCACCCCTGCTCGTCGCCTCTCACCTGGGGCAACTCCAGAAAAGGCCAAGCTCTAGCCCCTCTCCAGGAGACTGGTTCCGGAACCGGAGCTGTGTGTTGAGGTGAGGCCGACTATATCTAGCCGGTATCGCTCAACCTTGTACACCAGCTCAGGCTCCTTCCCCACCAGAGAGGTGACATTCCACGTACCAAAAGCCAGTTTAGAAAGCTTGGGATCAGTCCGCCAAGGTCTCCGCCTTTGACCGCCACCTAATCCACATAGCACCGGCCCCCCATGATCCCTCCTGCAGGTGGTGAACCCACTGGAGGGCGGACCCATGTAACTCCTTCGGGCTGAGCCCGGCCGGGTCCCATGGGTGGAAACCCGGCCACCAGACGCTAGCCTTCGAGCCCCTCCCCCAGGCCTGGCTCCAGGGTGGGGCCCCGGTAACCCCATACCGGGCGGGGTACACTGACTCCTTGATATACAATTTATCATGAGAGTCTGTTGGATCGTTCTTAGTCTGGCCCTTCACCCAGGACCAGTTTGTCTTGGGAGACCCTATCAGAGGCAAATTGCCCCCGGACAACATAGCTCCTGGGATTACTGGGGCACGCAAACCCCCCCACCACGATAAGGTGACGATCCATGAGGAGGTCAAGCCATAATTCCATTATTGCGGTTTTGTGCTTCCATGATTGCGGTTTTGGTGAATGATTTTTCAAAACAAATAAGAACAGTAGTTAGAAAAAAAGACTGGCGAACGCCTGTGTGTCACCCAGCATTACACAAAACAGCTTTCGAACTTCTGTGCTTCAATTGGCTCGCTGTATTGGCAGCCATTGGTAGACAGGTCCTTCTTGCTAGGTTTTCAGTCATTGGCTCTTCAAGGTTTCAGAAACCCAATTCAAGGCTCTTATTAGTCGAATGAGAAGTCAATCACATCTAAACCAATCAAAGCACTCCTTTGGCTTTCTGTTTGTGGCTGTGTCTGTAGTGGAAGAACGGAAATGCAGGTGTTTTTTTTTTCAGTGCCTCCTAGGACGCACAGTGTGCGTACTCGGACGCCCTCGTGCGTCCTAGGATGCAGAGATGTGCCCGCCCGCGGTACACAGAAGTACAACAGGTTAAAGCCAAGGTTTGTTTATAGCTAACTGGCTACAGTTAGCTAGGTTGCTAGCTAACTGCGACACAGTGGGTTTAAAAAGCAAAACAAAAACATTTAAGAGTTTCTTCACCTATTGTTTCTGATTCCGGCAAACACACACATGACCCTGTCCAGGTAGTGTCCCAAGGCCTCTCTCCAGCGCTCCAGCACCCACGGGTCCCTGTTAGGATCGGTAGCATTAGGCTGGTCCGGGCTCAGGTTGACTTCCAGCACTGTGAAATCCAGGTGCAGCTCCCGCACGAAGGATCCGAACTTCCACACGAGGAATTACAGCCTGGCGGCCTCGTCGGTACAGGCGGCGCTGCCACGTCCTCCTACCCACAGCTTCAGCTCAGTCCACAGCATCGGGTAGAAGAGACACTCCCTCCAGCGGGTGCAAACGGCCGAGGCCCGGAACTTGTTTCGGTCGGACAGAAAGGAGAAGATGTGGACGATGAGCTCGCTGGGCAGAGCCATGGCTCCGACACCCTTGCACAGAGCCATGGAGAGCAAACGTAAATGTGACAGGGAACCAAGCTGTGCATGTACTTGTGTATGGGTAACCCCCACAACAGCCACGGACAAGCAGAGCGCTCAGCAGGAGCAATTAACATAGCAGTGTGATCTATGGACTTAGAACATTATGTAGATGTGCCTGGTAACCTCTTTTGTCCTACAGCCCCGGAGCAGAGAAGAATCCAGGCACCAGTATCCTGCTGTTATGTATGACTTCCTGCTCTGTACTCAAATGTAAATGTCCCATGCCTGACTGCAGTTTCTTTGATGATAACATGCCTTTCATGTATTGTCTGTAACTGGGTATAAATACCGTACATGTTCTGTAACTCATTCTCTCTTCCCTCTGACTGCTCAACTGACCAGACCATTGCCTGAGAGCCTGAGGACCAGCCAGCCCATCTCCACAGGGCTGGAGTGAGTTTCTATGATGGCGATGATTGATGAATAAACTTCCTTAAAAACTCCAGATCGCCGTGCCTTATTTTAACATCGCTACACTGGTGACCCAACGCTGAAAAGAACACGCTGACAACGAATGCAGCCCCGATGGTATCTCCGACGACAAGCGAACGCAGCAGCCTGACGAAAGAGCTCTGCCCTCCCTTCCACCACACGGGAGACCTCGACGCAGAACCGACATCAGGCAAACTCCCTCGGAGATCATCCACGACCGAGAAAGCTGCAGAAAGCGTCATTGTGCGATCCACGCCTGAGATCTGCACATCCACGCTGGAACCGGCTGAGGGACAAAGATCGTCTCCTCCCTCTCACCGCTCCTACGCATCTACGCAAGCCCGAGGGACAAAGATCGTCTACTCCCTCGCATCGCCCCAACGCACCATGACCCGGCACGAGCGATGACCAACAGCCCGAACAGGGGAGACCATCAGCGCCGACTGCGCAGATCTCCACCAAGCCCCCTGACCCTGATTCGCCTCGCGACAACGGACCAGCCATGCACAGAAGCCTCGCATCAGAACGGCGCAGCTGGAAGGTACGTGGCCGCAGCGCGTGCCGTGCACCAGAGACAAGCTGGCTCTACAGGCTTGTACATCATCCTCCGCCGCTGCACACAGCTCTTCAGGACTACTCACACCTGAAGCACACATGCAGCCCGCACACAGGATTTTGTGTAGGTCTCAGCCACGGCTCATGATGGGAATTCAGCCATCAGCTGTCCCCGAGGGCTTTAGGGCTGCGCACGTGCCTAAAGCCAAAACACCAAGTCCCTCACACAGCTTCAGCTCCTGTTTTCTTCATTACCGGACTGAATCACGAGAGGAATCAGAGACTAATTTTTCTTCTCACAGCCGCTGTGGTCCTCCGCCATGTTAACGGACAGCCTTTGCGCGGCCCAGACAACGGGCCGGCACTTGCTACCCCCCCCCCCCCCACCGCCACCTGCAGCGAGCCTTCCCCGCAGCTCGCCACCAAAGCCGGACTATCGAGGCCTCAGCTCCCCGCTAAGCCCTCTGGCGGGGAGTGTATGGGTAACCCCCACAACAGCCACGGACAAGCAGAGCGCTCAGCGGGAGCAATTAACATAGCAGTGTGATCTATGGACTGAGAACAATATGTAGATGTGCCTGGTAACCTCTTTTGTCCTACAGCCCCGGAGCAGAGGAGAATCCAGGCGCCAGTATCCTGCTGTTATGTATGACTTCCTGCTCTGTACTCAAATGTAAATGTCCCATGCCTGACTGCAGTTTCTTTGATGATAACATGCCTTTCATGTATTGTCTGTAACTGGGTATAAATACCGCACATGTTCTGTAACTCATTCTCTTTTCCCTCTGACTGCTCATCCGACCATACCATTGCCTGAGAGCCTGAGGACCAGCCAGCCCGTCTCCACAGGGCTGGAGTGAGTTCCTATGATGGCGATGATTGATGAATAAACTTCCTTAAAACCTCCAGATCGCCGTGCCTTATTTTAACATTGCTACATGTGTGTATTTTTGTTCTTGTGTCCGACCAGCATCTGCTTTGACCCTGGCAACGTAGCACGACACAACAACGTGTCATGACTGGTAAGAAACAAGTTTCACACCCTGTTGTTTTTAGCAGTGGTGGAGGAAGTACTCATATTCTTGGCTTTTTAAGTTAAAGTACAGATAAAGTGCCAAAACTAAAGTAGCACAATTCCTACTTAAGTAAAAAAAATTAAAGAACTGACTTTTGAATGTACTTGAAGTATAATAGTGCGTACTAGAATCCATTCAACTGAATGTATTAACTCATTCTGACTGCTGAGGCCACAGTAAAAAATGATTTTCAACATAACCCATCCTTGTAAAATCTACTTTACTGAAACACATCTACATGAAAACTGTGGTTACAAACAACAACAAAGCACTTTTTTTTTTGCCACATTCCAACACTGGCTTTTAGCAACAAGTGTATTTCCCAAATATTTGTTTTAAACTTGCTTTGATTAACCACCACCAATTTTTGTCTTTTGTCAAGACAAGAGCAAAGTGATCCACTTCCAAACCGGACCTTACGATGCCATTTACAGAGTTGCAGGCTGAAGATCTGCTGAACTTGGACCACTGTGATCGGCACATCCAGTTGCTTCTCATTGAGGCAAGTGAGCAAGAAACTACCTTGTGAAGGGAGGAGATGGATCAGAATGCTGCCTTCAGTCAAACGTTCCTTGGTGTGCTGGGCCACCTTGTGAAGGCGATGAGTGGCCAGCGTGTGTGACCCATTCTGAGTTTTTTTTTTTTTTTACAGTTTAGAATCCCCTCATGGATCCTCACCTTATCGTGGTGGGGGGTTTGCGTGCCCCAGTGATCCCAGGAGCTATGTTGTCCGGGGCAATTTGCCTCTGATAGGGTCACCCAAGACAAACTGGTGCTGGGTGAAGGGCCAGACTAAGAACGATCCAACAGACACATGATAAATTCTAGATCAAGAATTCAGTGTTTCCCGCCCGGTATGGGGTTACCGGGGCCCCACCCTGGAGCCAGGCCTGGGGGAGGGGCTCGATGGCTAGCATCTGGTGGCCGGGTTTCCACCCATGGGACCCGGCTGGGCTCAGCCCAAAGGAGTTACATGGATCCGCCCTCCAGTGGGCTCACCACCTGCAGGAAGGATCAAGGGGGTCCGGTGCTATGTGGATTAGGTGGCGGTCAAAGGCAGAGACCTTGGCGGACTGATCCCAAGCTTTCTAAACTGGCTTTTGGTACGTGGAATGTCACCTCTCTGGTGGGGAAGGAGCCTGATCTGGTGTACGAGGTTGAGAGATACTGACTAGATATAGTCGGCCTCACCTCAACACACAGCTCCGGTTCCGGAACCAGTCTCCTGGAGAGGTGCTGGAGCTTGGCCTTCTCTGGAGTTTCCCCAGACGAGAGACGACGAGCAGGGGTGGGTATTCTTGTATCCCCCCCACCTTGCTGCCTCTATATTGGAGTTTTTCCCGGTGGACGAAAGGGTTGCTTCCCTGTGCCTTCGGGTTGGGAAACGGGTCCTGACCATCATTTGTGCCTATGCACCAGATGATGTTTCAGAGTACCCACCCTTTTTGGAGTCTCTGACTGGGGTGTTGGAGGGTGCTCGTCTTGGAGACTCCATTGTCCTACTGGGGGACTTCAATGCGCACGTGAGCAACGACAGTGAAACCTGGAAGGGGGTGATTGGGAGGAATGGCTTGCCCGATCTGAACCTGAGTGGTGTTCAGTTATAAGACTTCTGTGCTACCCACAGTTTGTCCATAACGAAAACCATGTTCAAGCATAAGGGTGTCCATATGTGCACCTGGCACCAGGACACCCTAGGTCATAGGTCAATGATCGATTTTGTTATCGTGTCATCAGACCTGCGACCGTATGTCTTGGACACTTGGGTAAAGAGAGGTGCAGAGCTGTCAACTGATCACCACCTGGTGGTGAGTTGGATCTGATGGGAGAGGAGGATGCCATTCAGACCTGGTAGACCCAAACGTGTAGTGAGGGTGTGCTGGGAATGTCTGGCTGAGGCCCCTGTCCAGGAGGTCTTCAACTCCCACCTCTGGAAGAACTTCAACCACATTCTGAGGGAGTCTGGAGACATGGAGTCTGAATGAGCCATGTTCTCCAACTCTATTGTTGAAGCGGCGGCCTAGAGCTGTGGCCGCAAAGCGGTCGGTGCATCTCGTGGTGGCAACCCCTGAACCAAGTGGTGGACACCAGTGGTGCGGGGAGCCGTTAAGCTGAAGAAGGAGTCCTATTAGGCTTTGTTGGCTTTTGGGACTCCCGAAGCAGCTGAGGTGCACCGGCAGGCCAAGTGGAGTGCAGCTTGGGTGGTTGCTGAAGCAAAAACCCGGGTATGGGAGGAGTTTGGTGAGACCATGGAACAAGACTTTCGGTCGGCCTCGAAGAGATTCTGGCAAACTGTTCGGCGGCTCAGGAGGGGGAAGCAGCTCCCTGTCCACACTGTGTATGGTGCAGATGGGGCGCTCTTGACTTCAACAGAGGATATCGTCGGGCGGTGGAAGGAATACTTTGAGGATCTCCTCAATCCCACTGATACGCCTTCCACAGAGGAAGCAGGGCTTGTGGACGAGGGGGATGACTCGCCTTTCACAGGGGCTGATGTTGCCAAGGTGGTTAAAAATCTCCTTGGTGGCTGCACCCCGGGGGTGGCCGAGATTTGCCCTGAGTACCTCAAGGCCCTGGATGTTGTAGGGCTGTCATGGTTGACATGCCTCTGCAACATTGCGTGGAGGTCGGGAGCAGTGCCTTTAGCATGGCAAACCGAGGTGGTGGTTCCTCTCTTCAAAAAAGGGGACCGGAGGGTGTGCTCCAACTTTAGAGGGATCACACTCCTCAGCCTCCCCGGGAAGGTCTATGCCAAGGTACTGGAGAGGAGAGTCCGGCCGTTGGTCGAACCTTGAATTCAGGAGGAGCAATGTGATTTTCGTCCTGGCCGTGGCACATTGGACCAGCTCTTTACCCTCTCGAGAATTCTCGAGGGTTCGTGGGAGTTTGCCCAACCAGTTTACATGTGTTTTGCGGACTTGGAGAAGGCATTCGACTGTGTCCCTCATGTTTTTTTGTGGGGGATGCTTCGGGAGTATGGGGTATTGGGCTTGTTGTTACGAGCTATTCGGTCTCTGTACAACCGTTGTGAGAGTTTGGCTCGTCTTGCCAACACTCGGTCGGACTCATTCCCAGTGAGAGTTGGACTCCACCAGGGCTGCCCTTTGTCACCGATCCTGTTCATAATTTTCATGGACAGGATTTCTAGGCGCAGCCAGGGAATTGAGGGTGTCATACTTGGTGACCACAGGATCTCATTTCTGTTGTTTGCAGATGATGTTGTCCTGTTGGCTTCATCCAGCAATGGCCTACAGCTCTTGCTGGGACGGTTTGCCGCTGAGTGTGAAGCGGCTGGGATGAGAATCAGCACCTCCAAGTCCGAGTCCATGGTCCTCAGCCGGAAAAAGGTGGATTGTCCTCTCAAGGTTGGGGACAGGCTCCTGCCCCAAGTGGAGGAGTTTAAGTATCTTAGTGTCTTATTCACGAGTGAGGGGAGAATGGAGCGGGAGATGGACAGACGGATTGGAGCAGCATCTGCAGTGATGCGGACGTTGTACCGGTCTGTTGTTGTCAAGAGGGAGCTGAGTTCTAAAGCAAAGCTGTCGATTTGCCAGTCAATCTACGTTCCTACTCTCACCTATGGTCACGAGCTTTGGGTAATGACCGAAAGAATGAGATCGCAGATACAAGCGGCTGAAATGAGCTTTCTCCGTAGGATTGCTGGACTCACCCTCAGAGATAGGGTGAGTAGCTCAGTCATCCGGGAGAGGCTCAGAGTAGAACCGCTGCTCCTCCACATTGAAAGGAGTCAGTTGAGGTGGTATGAGCATCTGATCTGGATGCCTCCTGGATGTCTCCCACTTGAGGTGTTTCAGGAACGTCCCACTGGGAGGAGACCCCGGGGCAGACCCAGGACTCGGTGGAGAGACTATTTCTCCCAGCTGGTCTGGGAACACCTTGGTATCCTCTCTGAAGAGCTGGAGCAGGTGGCTGGGGAGAGGGAAGTCTGGGCTTCTCTGCTTGAACTGCTGCCTCTGCAACCCGGACCTCCAGAAAAGCGGTAGAAGATGGATGGATGGACTTTTTAACAAAACTGAAGCTTTTTTCTCCTAAATGTAATTTTCTGTAAAATTTCACCTTGTTCTCTAGTAAATTTCCGTGCTCATTTCGGTGCTGCTTAAATTTTTATCATATGTGATTAAATCATAACGTGCAACTTTTTAAAGATTTTTATATTGGAATCTTTTATCATATCGTTGCACCTTTATTTTTGCACATTTGTAGCAAATTTATATGTATACATTTCTACGTCATGCTAAGTTTGTGAAGACCCCCCCCCCCATCCCTGCTGTTAAAAAACAACATGAAGAAAAATGTCAACATTTCATCTTGGTCTAATTTACATCTCCAGATAAAGTTGAACACCAGTGTTGTCAGGATTTATGTATCAGCTGGAAAATACAAATCCAGATGATTTTGTCCATGAAAAGTCAAAGTGAAAAATTGTCACTCCTGCTGCATTTTCACACTAAATCAGTTCTGCGTTTCCAAAGGGGTTAACGAGTCGCCGGAACATCAGACGCGCTCATTTCCTCAGATGGGTGATGTCTTTGTTTAAATGTCGACATTACTCCAGCTACAGCACATGTGCCTGCTCTCTGCAGCACTTCTCTGTTTCAGGAGGAAGTGACAAACCGAGGAAGAACCATCTTTGTCTGTGAAAGCAGGCTGCACGCTGTGCTGTCATGTTCTACAGTGCCCACGGCTTGGGGCCTCCGCTTTGATCATTGGGGGAAGGAAGGATGCCCCACTGAAGCGAGGAGTGGCGGTCTGCCTCTGCGGAGCTCCACCGTTCGACACAACATCATAGATGACTCCAAACTCAACCTGCAGCGGCGCGGAAATGAGGGCTGTTTAGTTCTGTCTGTTAGCAGGATTATTAAAAAGAAGCGCTGAGATGAGTTCAGCTAAATATGGAGGATAGGCGGAGCGTGGAGCTCAGAAGACAGAAGATCTTAAAGCAGCAGACACTTATGTTACCTTATACCTTATACCAGATACCTTATATTATGGCGTGGGCGCATACGCACGCAGTGACCGGCAGCTGGTGAAAAAAGTCCGACATCTGTGTCTCTGTTTTTACGCACTTTAATGTGTTTTAACAAAATTCTCTGTGTTGTTTTTGTCCTTGAATTTTTGTGGACTATAAAACGAAGAGCTCCCTGGTTCCATCAGTATGGATTTCCTCCTTATTTTTGCACTGTTGTTTCTTTCCCACCGGCTCTTTGTCTCTGAGGTAAGCGCAATCACGATCATGCAGGGAAGAATACAGTATTCCAGAGACATGTTACTGCATTTAAACATGGATAATGCAGCATCTGTCATTGAATCTGTGCCGCAACTGCCGGACTTTATTTTAAGAGATTTTCATGGACACACCGATGAAAAGAGAGACAAGAGGAGGAAACGCGGAAAGCGTGGAGGCATAAAATTAAGCCTGAGGAGGCGTCAGCTGAACAGCATTCCTCTTCCTTCCATTATTATGGGGAACGTACAATCCCTGAGAAATAAAGTGGATGAAATTCAAGGGAATGTACGATATCAGAAGGACTTCAAGAACTGCTGTGTCACGGCTTACACGGAGACGTGGCTTACGGCGCATGACCCAGATGCAGACCTGTGGATTGACAGCTTTGGAGCCCCACTTCGCTCGGATCGGCAGGAAGAGGTAGCGGGGAAACGTCAGGGGGACGGCGTATATTTATATATTAATAAACAGTACTGTACGTCTGTCATGGTCAGAGAGCGCATCTGTACACCCAATGTAGAGCTTCTGTCCACATCGCTACGCCCCTTTTATCTGCCCCGCGAGTTCCCCCAACTTTTCATAATGACTGTGTACATTCACCCGAGAGCGGATGCTGCCTCCACCTCCAGCACCGTCTTTGATGTGGTAGAGTGGTTGCAGTCGATGTCCCCAGAGGCTCCAAACTTTATTCTTGGTGATTTTAACCATGTTTCTTTAAAGAAGACACTTAAAAACTTTTATCAGAATGTCTCCTGCCCAACCAGGCGAAAAAAGACATTGGACCTGTGCTATGGATCCATAGAGAGGGCCTATAAATCACTCCCCCTTCCTCCTTTAGGATCCTCAGATCACAACTGTGTACATTTGCTGCCCACATATAAAACTGCTCTCAGAAGAGGCAAGGTGGAGACGAGAGACATAGATGTGTGGACAGAGGATTCAGTGCACTGCCTGCAGGAATGGTTTAACTGTACGGACTGGGAGGTGTTCACACTGGCCTGCGGGGATGATTTGGACTCTTTGGTGGACCTCACATGCTCATACATGGCTTTCTGCAGAGATATGATAGTTCCGTGTCAAAATATATCCCAACAACAAGCCATGGGTTACAAAATCAGTTAATCCCTTGCACTCTGGTCAATTTCCTTAAAAACGCCAAAAAATAACATGCCCAAAGTAAATCAAAAGCTGTTCGTCAACCCTTTGCAGCATCTTCATGGGGTTGGTCTCATTTAAAAGAAAACACTTTGATTTTTTTGGCAAAACAGTCATAATCCCTCTAAGTGCTCCAGCCACTGAGTTACAGTCATCTAAACATACTGAACTTGAAGAAAATAAATTTGGCCTGAGTGTTTTTTTGGATACAAATGCTTGCAAATAACACAAAGCTTCAGACCCGGGCTGGAAAATGCAACAGAAATGTAGAACCAAGTGTTATCCAGCTGAGGTCAAAATTTTGTAACAATACCACAAAAAATGAATATATTACACAACTTTTTCCTCAGGTAGTTCCCAGGCGTTTTGGAACTGTGCCAAATTGTGCCAAATGGCACAGTTTGGAAAAACGTCTGTAACTTTTGAATGATTCAATATAGAAGCTTGATGTTGGGCTCTAATGAAAGGTGACACTCAGGGCTGTGTGTGTGGGTTTCCCCCCCCCTCGCTACAGAGGACGGACATTGGCCATCGCTACATGACGGAATAGTCATATGGCGACAGCGGCGCAGTCACCGCGGTTCCCCCCCCCCCCGCTACAGAAGAGTTGTAATTTACCGATCGGTCAAAAGTCATTTTGGATTACAATTTTCAGGAATAAAGAATAATTTAGCTTATAACATCTTACCTCTTCACAGCAGCAGAGTCCTGGCGAACTTCTCTTCCTCATTGTCAGACGAATGCGACGCTAGTCCGCTCGTGGTTCTGGTCTCGCGACCCGGTCAAAACATAATTCTATGATTGCGGTTTTGGCGAATGATTTACGACTTTCGTCGTTGGCCTCCGTCGGTCTATGATGACCATGGAAGAGAATCCTAAATGTCTATTCTGTTCGAATAAAAAAAAAAAAAAAGCACCGCCTGTGACTGAAGAGGTCGATGCGCGAACGGCTGTCCCTGTCACACAGGTAGCACTTGTGGGTGGTCTCTGTGCTGCTGGGTCTGTGACGGTTCTTCCTGCGGGTCCTTTTTTTATCTGCTGCAGCAATCTGTCTTCACCCAGCCTTACAAAAAACAGCTCGCGAACTTCTCTGCTTCAATTGGCTCGCTGCATTCACAGCGTTGGTAGGCGGGTCCTTTTTGCTAGGTTTTCAGTCATTGGTTCTTCAAGGTTTCAGAGACCCAATTCAAGGCTCTTATTAGTCAAATGAGAGGTCAATCAGATGAACTAATCTGTTTGCGGCTGTGTCTGCAGTGAAAGAACGGAAATGCAGCTTTTATTTTCAGTGCGTGCGTGGATGCAGCTCCATCGTGCGTCCTAGAGCGCACGAGGGTGCACGAGAGCGCCCTTGTGCGCTCTGGGACGCAGAGACTTGCCCGCCTGCGGTACAACGGAGTGCAAGAGGTTAAATCCTGCTTACAGAGGAAAGCACTTGCCTTTAAACAGGGGTCTGTTTCTGAGCTACAGGTTGCCACAAAAGAGCTGAAGTCCGAAATCTTAAGAGCAAAACAGAATTATAAATCAGAGTTGGAAAGCAAGATGGCAACAAAGAGACTTGGTTCAGCCTGGGCCAGTATGAAAACTATTGCAGGCCTTCAGAGCACAGAGCGCAGTAATTGTGTGTTTTTAGATGGTTTTAATTCAGACACAGAGCTGGCTAATGCTCTTAATTGTTTTTATGGTCGTTTTGACTCCTTTGATTTTAGCACTGAAACCCAAGATTTGAAACAGAAACTCAAAGACAATCAGCACTTTAATATTGAGGTGCAGGATGTTAAAAGGGAGTTCTGTGCTGTAAAAGTGAACAAAAGTCAGGGCCCTGATAATATATGTGGGCGCTTGGTAAAGTCCTGTGCACATGAACTGAGTCCTATATTTCACTACATTTTCAATAAGTCCTTACAGACACAACATGTGCCTAAGATCTGGAAAGAAGCTGTGGTTGTTCCCGTTCCAAAATCCAGCTGTCCTAAAACAGTAAACGACTTTAGACCAGTTGCTTTGACTTCAATTTTAATGAAAATTTTTGAAAAACTGGTCAGATGTGAGGTCCTAAAGCAGACTGAGCATGCATTGGATCCTCTGCAGTTTGCCTATAGGCCTCACAGAGGAGTGGAGGACGCCACTGTCACTCTGTTTAACATGCTTTTTAAACATCTGGATTTTAATGGGACACACGCCAGGCTTTTATTTGTGGACTTTTCTTCCACCTTTAATACAATCCAACCTCATATTTTAGTTGAAAGGCTCCTGCAACAATTTGATTTGAGCAATTATTTATTTATTTATTTAGCGAATGCAAAGTCCTTAAGCCAAGCAGTTGCCTCCTGGTTTGCTGTATGGAGGGTGTGTAATCCTCCTTCCAGTCTTTGGAGCGGGCAAGCCTCTATGATGTGTTCCATTGTTTGCTCCTCTCCACATGCGCACAGTGGGCTAGGGCTACTGCCCCATCTGTGAAGGCTGGCCAAGCAGGGGCCATGTCCAGTCCTGAAGCGATTGAGTGTAGACCACTGTCTCCTTGGGAGGTTGGTGCCCGGGACCTGTTGGTTGGGGTTTATCACCAGCTGTTTGTTTGGGACCTCCTTGGTCTCCCATTCCTCTTGCCAAGCTGTCTGGATGGTAAAGTCAGCTGGGGGAGGGTTTTTCCAAATCGGCCGTCTGGATGAAAGTCGGGCAGTGGGTGGGGTATAGATATCTGCATGGATTGGTAAGTGAGGAAAATCTTTAACTTTTTGGAGCATCCTTTGAGTTAATGCTGCTCGCCGGATGTGTGGAGGGGCTATGTTTGACAGTACAGAGAGCCAGGGGAGTGGTGTTGAGCAGATTGTTCCAGTTATAGTTCTCATGGTTGAGTTGAGCTGGGTGTCTACATGGTATGTGTAAGATGCAAAGCCTTTGATGGTGAAGCAGCCAGCTTCCTCTGTGCCAATATGAGTCTCTTGGAGGCAGATTACATCAATCGAATGTTGGAAGGCGAGGACTTCGATAAGGCTTCGCTTGGCTGCAGATAGGCCTTCAACGTTTAGTTGTAATATGCGAAGGGCAGATCCTACCACAAAGTGGGGGGCAATGGATCAGCGTTCTTGTCGCGCCCTCCACCAGTACCCGGGCTTGCCTGGGGAAGCTAATGATCCTACCAGCAGACTAAATTCGAAGAGACGACGCCTCTGTGCCAAGTCAAAGAAGAATCCTAGTCACAGTCCTAAAGCCGAAAGCAATTTGAGCAATAATCTGGTGGGTTGGATTCTGGATTTCTTAACCAACAGGACACAGAGAGTAAGGGTCAATGGTACATTGTCTGACCTAAAGTGCTCTTCTACTGGCTCTCCTCAGGGGTGTGTGTTGTCACCACTACTCTTCATCCTGTACACAAACATGTGTCAGAGCAGACATGACAACAGACACATTATAAAGTATGCTGATGACTCAGTTATTGTCAGTCTCCTCCAGGATGGTGAGAGTGGCCACGGCCCAGTAGTTGATGATTTTGTTCACTGGTGTGAGGATTCCTACCTGCAGCTGAATACGACAAAAACTAAAGATATGATTATTGACTTTAGGAGGAAAACTCCCAGGCACGAAGTCACTGTACCAAAAGGTCAGACCACTGAATGTGTGTAATCCTACAAATATCTTGGGACGATTATTGATAGTAATTTAAACTTTGAAGAGAACTGTGAAAGGGTGTGCAAAAAGGGTCAGCAACATTTGCATTGCTTGAGAAAACTTGCATGCTTCCAAACTGACTGAACCATAATGGCAATGTTTTATCGGGCTTTTATTGAATCTGTTTTATCCTTTTCTTTAGAATCAGAATCAGAATCAGATTTACTGCCATTGTTCATGTAGTACACAAACTAGGAATTTGTCTCGGTGCAACGCTGCAACATTAAACATGATAAAATAAAAGAAATAAAAAAAAACAAAACAAAAAAAACAAAACTATGCATGCAATAAAGTGTAGAATAAGAATGAGTAATACTAGTCAAAGCAGTTTTTAAATATATTAGCGAGCAGCAGATATTGTGGAGAACCACATAGCGCAGTCGGTAATGCAAAAGAAAACAGTGATGATTGACATGAGTCTGGTTGAGCTGCTGTACATAGTGCACGAGAGTCAATAAGTCACTTAGTGTTCAGCAGTCTGATGGCAGAGGGGAAAAAGCTGTTCATGTGACGGGAGGTTTTAGTCTGAATGGACCGAAGTCTTCTACCTGAGGGGAGGGGGGCAAACAGTACGTGACCAGGGTGTGAAGGATCAGCTATGATCCGGCCTGCACGCCTCCGGGTCCTGGAGATGTACAGGTCCTGGAGAGATGGGAGCTTGCAGCCGATCACCTTCTCAGCAGCGCGCACGACGCGCTGCAGCCTTAGTCTGTCCCTGGCAGTGGCTCCTGCGTACCACACGGTTATGGAGGTGGTGAGGATGGACTCGATGATGGCCGTGTAGAACTGCACTAACATCTTGGTGGGTAGCTTGAGCTTCCTCAGCTGCCGCAGAAAGAACATCCTCTGCTGGGTCTTTTTGATGAGGGAGCTGATGGTCGGCTCCCATTTGAGGTCCCAGGTGATGGTGGTGCCCAGAAAGCGGAAGGAATCAGCAGTGGTGATGGGAGAGCCTGTGAGCGTGAAGGGGGGCAGAGGGGTTGTGACTTTCCTGAAGTCCACAATCATCTCCACTGTCTTCAGAGCGTTCAGCTGCAGGTTGTTGTGGCTGCACCAGGACGCCAGCTGGGCCACCTCTCTCCTGTAGACGGACTCGTCGCCGTTGGAGATGAGCCCGATGACAGTTGTGTCGTCCGCAAACTTGATCAGCTTGACAGACTGGTGGCTGGAGGTGCAGGAGTTGGTATAAAGGGAGAAGAGTAGGGGGGAAAGTACACAGCCCTGGGGTGATCCGGTGCTGATGCTAACAGAGTCTGAGACAGTCTTTCCCAGCTGCACATGCTGCCTCCGGTCCGTCAGGAAGTCGGTGATCCACCTGCAGAGGGAGTCAGGCACGTTGAGCAGGGACAGCTTGTCCCGGAGCAGAGCGGGGTGGATGGTGTTGAATGCAGAGCTGAAGTCCACAAACAGGATCCTGGCGTAGGTTCCCGGGGAGTCCAGGTGCTGCAGGATGGAGTGGAGGGCCAGGTTGACTGCGTCGTCTACAGACCTGTTGGCTCGGTAGGCAAACTGCAGCGGGTCCAGGAGGGGAGTGGTGATGGACTTGAGGTGGGGCAGGACCAGGCGCTCAAAGGACTTCATGACTACAGAGGTGAGCGCTACAGGTCTGTAGTCGTTAAGTCCAGTGATCCGTGGCTTCTTTGGGACAGGGATGATGGTGGAGGATTTGAGGCAGGATGGCACGTGGCATAGCTTAAGGGAGGTGTTAAAAATGTCTGTGAAGACAGGAGCCAGCTCTTTTGCACAGTGTCTCAGGGTGGAGGGAGACACACCGTCCGGACTGGGGGCCTTGCGCGGGTTCAGTCTGGAGAACTGTCTGTGCACGTCCTGCTCACTGATGACAAGGGCAGGGGGGGAGGAGGGGGGGCGCCTTTGAAGAAGTAGGGACCGTGGAGGCAGTGGAGCTGGGTGGAGGGGGGAGTTGGACACAGCTGACGAGGTGTCAAAATGGGCATAGTGTTGGGACAATCTTTGACAAAGGGCTTTGTCATCCTGACCTTTAGGAGCCTGAGGCTGATAGTTGGTGATTTGCCTCAGTCCTCTCCACACAGAAGCAGAGTCATTAGCAGTGAACTGCTGCTGGAGTCTCTCAGAATACACAGATTTAGCTCTCCTCAGCTCTCTGCTAAACCGATATTTAACCTCCCTGTAGCAGCCCCTGTCTCCACTTATCAGCGCTGCTTCCTTCTCCTTCCTGATCTGTCTGAGCTTAGCAGTGAACCAGGGCTTATCATTAGAGTACCTCACCTTGGTGCGCGATGGAAGAATGCTCGCCTCACAAAAGTGGATATAAGAGTTCACAGTGTCCATGTACTCATCCAAATTATGGGTGGCTCCTTTAAACATGCCCCAGTCAGTTATTTCCATGCACATGTTCAGCTTCTCCTCAGCTTCACTGGTCCATTTCTTCGTAGTGCTCACAACAGGTTTAGTGAGCTTCAATCTCTGTCTGTATGTGGGAATGAGGTGGACCATCACGTGATCAGATAGTCCGAGCGCAGCGCGGGGAACAGCACGATACGCGTCCTTCACTGTAGTGTAACAGTGATCCAGTGTGTTCTTTCCTCTGGTTGAGCATTTAATAAACTGTTTGTATCGGGGGAGATCGTGGCTTAGATTGCTCTGGTTAAAGTTGCCAACCACAGTAACCAGAGAGTCTGGAAAAGTCCGCTCCGTAAGTTGAATGTGATCTGCGAGCACGCGCTGAGCCTCGCGCGCGTCCGCGTCGGGCGGGACGTAAACAGCGGCCCGTGTCATGGTTTGGTCAGATAAAACTGAAACAGAGGAAATCCTTGGATCAGGTAGTTAGATGGTCCAGTCGTTTGATTGGTGAGTCACAGCTGAGCCTGACATCCCTGTACACCAGACAAGTACAGAGGATGGCTGCCTCCATTTTAAATGATGACTCCCACCCTTTGCACTGCAGCTTTCAGCTTCTTCCCTCAAGACGGAGGTTTGCTGTCCCAAAAAGTAAAACCCAGCGCTACAAAAACAGCTTTGTTCCTGCTGCTGTCAAAGAGTTGAACAAGTTGTAACAATATATTGCACATAATTTAGGTACCTGTTTATTAACTCCATTTTATATTTACTTATTTTTGTAGGATTTTTATTTGGATTCTAAATCTTTTATTGGGTTTTAGACTTTTGAGTTTTTAACCTCTTTGACTAGTCTTTAACTTTTTAATATGACCCTTCTCTCTTACCTCTGGTTTTTCTCTCATCTCTTTGTCTTTATACCCTGATTGATGGAGCCTTGAGTATTTTTATCATGTTTATAGTCAGCTTCATGTGTGCCTGTGTTTGTGTCTATGTTGAATGTAATTGTGGCTTGTAAATATGGATGTCACCAGACTGCAAAACAAATCTACCTACGGGTACAAATAATATAACCTGAACCTGAACCCAAACCTGAACTTTTTTTTTCAGCCAAACAAACATGCAGTTCCCTTGGTTGCCACTTGGGGTCAGCACAGCAAAATGATGACACTTTCTAGGAGATAAAATACAGATGTGGAAAAAACACATTTATGAAAAAGTCACATATTTAAGAGTAAAAACTGTCAATTTACAAAAAAGAATTTCAAATTCAAGAGAAAAAAGAGAAATTTAAGACAAAGAATTTACTAATTAACAGAAAAAGTAAAAAAAAAAAATTCATTTAAAAAAATGGAAATTTATGAGAAAAAAATCTAAATATTTTAAGTGATAAAAGTCAAAAGTTTATGTAAAAGTTCCAAATTTTCTGAGAAAAAGTATCAACTTTATGAAAAAATAAAATAGCAAAAGAATAGGGAAAAAAAATCCAAATTTATGAAAAAAGATGAAATTTTTGAAGAAGAAAACCCTCAAAGAGTTCATGAGCAAAACTCTTCCCTATTACTGAGAAAAAAATAATATGAGATAATAATATGAGATGATGACCCTCAAAGATAGGGTGAGGAGCTCAGTGGTCCAGGGGAGGATCAGAGTAGAACCGCTGCTCCTCCACATGAAAACCACCATCTGAGGAGGGTTGGGCATCTGATCAGGATGCCTCCTGGATGCCTCCCACTTGAGGTGTTTAGGGCACGTCCATCTGGGAGGAGACCCAGGGGCAGACCCAGGACTCGGTGGAGAGACTACGTCTCCCAGCTGGTCTGGGAACGCCTTAGTATCTTCTCTGAATTGCTGGAGCAGGTGGCTGGGGAGAGGGAAGTCTGGGCTTCTCTGCTTGAACTGCTGCCTCCATGACCCGGACCTCCAGAAAATAGATGGATGGATGGATGGATGGATGGATGGATGGAGGGATGGATGAATTGAGAAAAAAATCAAAGTTTAGGAGAAAAAGTTCCAAACTCAAAAGTAACTTTTTTAACATATGAGATTTTTGTTAAATTGCAAATTTACAAAAAAGTGACAAATTCATGACAAAACAGTCACTAATTTATAAGAAAAAGTCAAAAATTTTGTATCCACTCATCTAATTGCGCACACTTGGATGTTTGTTCCTCGTGTGTCTCTGGTGTGTTCAATCATTTTCACGTCATTATCAGTCTCCCAACATCACCTCTAAGTGTCGCCAACGGACCAATAACAGTAGAAACGTACTGTAACGTTGGGGCTGTGTTAAGGGGGGCGGGGATCTTCCCGGCATACTTTGCCAGCAGAGGACGTTATATTCATGTATGTTAAAATGTTATTACTGTGTCATTATAGCTGCGTTATAATGACACAGCAGTGTTGTAGGTAGGATCAGAACAAGACTGATCATGTGTTTGTGCAACCCTTATTGAAACGGAGGTCTGTGGGAATGACCTTCCCTCCTGTCTGTGTTGAAGGGTGTGTTTCAATAAAGCCTGTTTCGTTGCAGCCATCTTCTCCTTTTCTTGTGTGAACCCCTAATACGTCACACTGGTGTCAGAAATGGGAAATGGAGCAGATGGAAGCCAGGATCCGAGTGGCGATCCAGCAGCTGGAGCGATTCATCGCTCAGCTGGGGATGGACGACAGAGCTGAGACACCGACCCCTGGAGTTGCTCGCCGGGATGAACGGAGCAGCGGACCCGACGGGACCAGGGTACCCCGCCTTCTGCCTTTTTCAAGGCAGGGCCGGCCGAGCAGAGCAAACCAGCCCCGCTCCCCACCCTTTTCAGGACAGGACGGACCGGCGATTCCACTATGACCAGGAGCGGCGATCGACCGAGAGGCGACCATCCCACCCATCCGGCAGCAGGCCAAGATTCCCTGCTTCAACAGTGAAACCCTGCTGGATGACTACCTGGTCCAGGTCAAGCTGGCTGCTGCGCTGAACGGTTGGCCACCAGAAGAGACCGCCATGCAGGTCGCGCTGGCCCTGGAGGGAAGGGCTCTCCACACGCTGTCCGATCTACGGCCCGAGGAACACCGCAGCTGGCCAGCGCTACAAGGAGCGCTCCAGAGGTGGTTTGGGAGCGGCTGACGCTGAGCACATAGAGAAACAGCTGGCCAACCACCAACGGGGCAGCCGGGAGAGCCTGGGAGTCTACGCAGTGGACATAGGGCTGCTGACACGGCGCAGCTACCCGGATTTCGAGCCAGAGGTAGTGGAGAAGCTTGCCCTCCGGAACTTCATCTGGGGTCTCTGCCCCACCCAGCTCCAGAGCCACATCTGGATTAACGCCGTGAGCAGCTGGGAGACGGCTGTGGCAGAAGCGGAGCGGGTGGAACCACTAATGGATTGTACAGCTGATGCATTGGCACCGAGACAGAGAGCCTTCCAGGCCAAGGCTGAGAGCGAGGAGGAGGAGGAGGAGCTGCGGCAGATCATGGTGGCGTGCCCACGAAGAAGACGGCCGTGGCGGCACGAGGGAGGGTGCTTCCGCTGTGGGGAGCCAGGACACATCGCGTGGTACTGCTCTGCACCCCCCCCCCCCACGACAACCCGATGAGCGTGCAGGCCGAATTAGACACTCGCCAGGGATGTACCTACAGTGCAGCCTGGACAACACGCCGATCTGGCCCTGACCGACACCGGTTCTACCATCTCCCTGGTCCGACCTGGTGTGCTGCCAGGCACAGATGAGACAGAACCGCAGGGGTGGGAACCCACCGGGCGCTGCGCCACCACAGCTACCGGTGAGTGTACCAGATTGGGAGGGCGAAGAGTTCTTGTGGTGGGGGTGGCCGGCAAGAACACAAACCACCCGTTCTGGCTGGCTGACATCCCAGACCCCTGCATTATTGGACTCGATCGGCTCGCAGCATGGTGCGCGAAAATTGACACCGCCAGATCGTCCCTTCTGCTGGGAACTTGGACCATCACGCTCTGCAGCAGGACCCAGAGGAGGAACCCGGAGGCCTGCGTGATCAAGGGACCACCAGGACGGACTGAACCGGGCGTGTCACCGCAAGAACTAAACACAATGGCACCACCAACACGAGCAGAGGGAGCATGATCACAGATAGAGACAGCAAGGGGGAGGATCACAGCGGAGCGGGTCAACATGTCAGCAGAAACGCAACAAGTGGTCGAGGAATTGTTCCAGCAGAGCTGCAGCGGGCTGGACTCGGGACAGACACGCCAGCTGCAGGAGCTGTTGGACTGTCATCACTGCCAGCGGGCAGAGGATCGAGACCAGGCCGTCCCACGGGCTGCTGCTCTCCGGACCGCTGTGAGCAGGAATAACACAGTGGCACACAGTTCCCCTCGGATAATCAGGCAGCTCCCCCCAGCGATGACGTCACAGAGGCCCTCGGCACGCAGCAGCTGCAGAGCGAGCAGGACAGAGATCTGGTCATTTCCCGGGTTTGGCAGTGGCTGGACGTGGGCCAGCGGCCCGCCTGGGAGGCCCTGGCAGCGGCAGGGAGTTGGCAGAAGCAGGCATATGACTCCCGCTGCCAGGGGAGGGACTTTGCACCAGGAGATCGAGTCTGGGTTCTCTGCCTGGAGTGAAAAAGGGGACTGTCACCAAAACTGGCAAGCCATTGGTCGGGACCGTGCGTGGTTCTACAGAGACTGTTGGATGTGGTGTACAGGGTGAGGCTAAAGAAAAGGGACCGGGTCATGGTACTCCACCGTGACCGTCTCGCCCCGTACCAGCCATCCGCCCAGCTGGTGGTCGAGCCGGAGCCTTCACCCCGACCAGATACTCCGACCGAGACACAGGTGGACACTGGCGGGCCTGTACGTGCTGGTCATCGGCAACAGAGGCCGCCCCGACACCTGGACAGATTCGTCTTGGACTTTTGAGTTGGACTTTTATTATTCTGGAGACAGAGACCAGTCCAGGGGGGGACAGTGTAACGTCGGGGTTGTGTTAAGGGGGGCGGGGATTTTCCCGGCATACTTTGCCAGCAGAGGACGTTATCATTCGTGTGTGTTAAAATGTTATTACTGTGTCATTATATTGCTGTGTGGTTATAATGACACAGCAGTGTTGTAGGTGGGATCAGAACAAGACTGATCATGTGTTTGTGCAACCCTTATTGAAACGGAGGTCTGTGGGAATGACCCCCCCCTCCTGTCTGTGTTGAAGGGTGTGTTTCAATAAAGCCTGTTTCGTCGCAACCATCTTCTCCTTTTCTTGTGTGAACCCCTAATCCGTCACAGTATGTACACCAGCCATGATGTTGGCATGGGGCTGCATATATTTCCATGGTCATTTCATTCTTGATACATCTGAAATTTTCTGTGGAAAAGGACGTACGCCATGTTTTTGTGCTTAAGTTCCCTTTGTACATGAGGCCCCAGGTCTATAAGCATGCTGAAACTTAGAAATGAGATCTTGTTGAATTAAATAATCTAAGATCTGATCAAAAACAACCCTCTCCATTACTTTGCTTAAAATTGGAAGTATCCTAATAGGTCTACTGTTATCTACATTAAAAAAGACATTTTTATTTTTAGGAATATTAATGACCTTTGACTTCTTCCACTGAAATGGGAAGGTCCCACTTAGCAGACTTCTGTCCAAGATATGAAATATTGGAGCAGATATATAATGAGCAGCCAATTTAAGAAGTTTTCCATCAGTGGAATCTGTTCCAGGTGTACTATAATCTGACAATTTTGATGAAAGTAGTTCAACTTTACTAGCATTAATCATAGAAAATTTAAATTAATATTGTTCATGTTTCATTATGGTTTTTTTTTTTTTTTTTTTTATAAATGAACAGGACAAAACAGGATCACACTTTGTCAATTTAGATGGTAACAAAAGTCAGGGCCCTGATAATATATGTGGGCGTTTGGTAAAGTCCTGTGCACATGAACTGAGTCCTGTATTTCACTACATTTTCAATAAGTCCTTACAGACACAACATGTGCCTAAGATCTGGAAAGAAGCCGTGGTTGTTCCCGTTCCAAAATCCAGCTGTCCTAAAACGGTAAACAACTTTAGACCAGTTGCTTTGACTTCAATTTTAATGAAATTTTTTGAAAAACTGGTCAGATTTGAGGTCCTAAAGCAGACTGAACATGCATTGGATCCTCTGCAGTTTGCCTATAGGCCTCACAGAGGAGTGGAGGATGCCACTGTCACTCTGTTTAACATGCTTCTTAAACATCTGGATTTTAATGGGACACACGCCAGGCTTTTATTTGTGGACTTTTCTTCCACCTTTAATACAATCCAACCTCATATTTTAGTTGAAAGGCTCCTGCAACAATTTGATTTGAGCAGTAATCTGGTGGGTTGGATTCTGGATTTTTTAACCAACAGGACACAGAGAGTAAGGGTCAATGGTACATTGTCTGACCAAAAGTGTTCTTCTACTGGCTCTCCTCAGGGGTGTGTGTTGTCACCACTACTCTTCATCCTGTACACAAACATGTGTTGGAGCAGACATGACAACACACACATTATAAAGTATGCTGATGATTCAGTTATTGTCAGTCTCCTCCAGGATGGTGAGAGTGGCCACGGCCCAGTAGTTGATGATTTTGTTCACTGGTGTGAGGATTCCTACCTGCAGCTGAATACAACAAAACCGAAAGACATGATTATTGACTTTAGGAGGAAAACTCCCAGGCACAAAGTCACCGTACTAAAAGGCCAGACCACCGAATGTGTGCAATCCTACAAATATCTTGGGACGATTATTGATAGTAATTTAAACTTTGAAGTGAACTGTGAAAGGGTGTGCAAAAAGGGTCAGCAACATTTGCATTGCTTGAGAAAACTTGCACGCTTCCAAATTGACCAAACCATAATGACAATGTTTTATCAGGCTTTTATTGAATCTGTTTTATCCTTTTCTTTAGTGTCATGGTTTGGTCAGATAAAACTGAAACAGAGGAAATCCTTGGATCAGGTAGTTAGATGGTCCAGTCGTTTGCTTGGTGAGCCACAGCTGAGCCTGACATCCCTGTACACCAGACAGGTACAGAGGATGGCTACCTCCATTTTAAATGATGACTCCCACCCTTTGCACTGCCACTTTCAGCTTCTTCCCTCCAGACGGAGGTTTGCTGTCCCAAAAAGTAAAACCCAGCGCTACAAAAACAGCTTTGTTCCTGCTGCTGTCAAAGAGTTGAACAAGTTGTAACAATATATTGCACATAATTTAGGTACCTATTTATTAACTCCATTTTACATTTACTTATTTTTGTAGGATGTTACTTGGGTTCTAAATATTTTATTGGGTTTTAGACCTTTGAGTTTTTAACCTCTTTGAATAGTTTTTAACTTTTAATATGACCCTTCTCTCTAACCTCTGGTTTTTCTCTCATCTCTTTGTCTTTTTATACCCTGATTGATGGAGCCTTGAGTATTTTTATCATGTTTACAGTCAGCTTCATGTGTGCCTGTGTTTGTGTCTATGTTGAATGTAATTTGTGGCTTGTAAATATGGATGTCACCAGACTGCAAAACAAATCTACCTACGGGTACAAATAAAGTAACCTGAACCTGAACCTGAACAATTCAATTTTCTTACAGTTGTACTGATTAAAATAATTAGCAACATCTTCTGCTTTTGTTTTTTTGTTTTTTCCCCTGTCCTATCAAGCAGCTTGGTGAGCAGAACAGAAATCTGCTTCCCTTATTGTGCTAAAACAGATTTATTTTGCCAAAAGGAGCTTTTTACCATACATATATGCACTCTATATTATTAATGAACTCCTTTTGTAAAAAATTTTAATACTTTATTTAAATTGTTAGACCCATGAGGGACCCGACGGGGGTGGGGTGGAACAGGGAAAGGAGGGGTGGAGAGGGGTGGAGAGGTGGAAAGAATAGGGAGAGGAACAAACAGAGAAGACAGACAGACTAACACAACTGAAACAAATAGATGACAAATTGTTTCTTCTACTGAAACGGTGTCATCACAAGTCAGGTATCTACACCTGCTAAAGGAGAGACATATGTGTGTGTGCATGTGTATGAGAGCGTACAAAAAGTAAGTGTGTGCATGTGAGTAGTTTGCCAGGAAATATGCAAAGAGGGTGAAAGGTCACAGCAACACCCCATCCCCCCCAGAAACCCTGAGGAAGAAAGACAGCGCCACCAACTCCCATAGACCACAAATGTCCTGAGGCTAACAAGCCCCGGGACAACCAGGCATCTGCCCCAGGAGGGAAAGCCAAGAGAAGCCGGGCCGGCTAGCAGCAAGTGCGGCGCTGCCCCACCCCCAAACCGGCCAACCCCCACCCTCCCAGCAAGGCCAACGCCAGCCCCCGGGCCTCAGGTGCTGGAAGGCAGGTGCCCTCCCTTGGGTCGGAGACCAGCCCATGCCCCGGTTCAAGGCCCCCCAGACACCCCCACAGTGGGCCCGCACCCACCCCAACACACACCCCGGTAACCCCCAAGCCCCCACACCGAAGGAAGGCAACAGCAAGGCACAGAAGCCCCACAGGTGTCAGCCCCCCCCCCCCCCCCAATCCAAGGGAGCCCACGCAGCCAGGACATACCAGAAGGCACCAGGAGGTGCCGTCCCCTCAGTCCAGCACCCTCAACCAGCACACACTCATTCCCACGCACTCACACCCTCATGCTCTCAAACTCACCCACTCACACCCACACTCACTCACAGGTACTCACTCACACTTGCCCTCTCCCCCACACAATCCCATACTCACACTACCACACCCAGACCCACCCGCTCTCACCCACTCCCGTACCCGCTCAATCTTGCTCCCAGTCCCACTCACCCTCACAGTCAACCACACCCACCCATGCTCATCCATACACACACTTTCACTCGTGCTCAAACTCACTCACATCCACTAGTGCTCTTCGCCACACACTCACCCACACTCATTCACCCTTATCACTTGGGGCGGCCGCAACAAAAAATTAGTGGGCATGAAAGTGCACCAATACCCAGCAGCAGCTGGGGAGACCACCGGCATGGACCAGCAGCCACATCCTCGCCACTCCGCCCTGGGGTGGCCGCGACCACAGAAGCAGACCGACACCACCAATGCCCACCCGGGGCGACAGACAGGACCCCCCCTCCTCCATAATGGTGACTGCATGGAAAACATCCCCACCTTCAGGTTTCTGGGCACCCACATCTCCTCCGACCTCTCCTGGACTGTCAACACCAAGGCCCTGGTGAAGAAAGCCCAGCAGAGGCTCGTCTGAGATTTTCATTTTTTTTTTTTTTGGCTTGTTTTTTGTTTTGTTTTAAATTCTTTTTTTCTTTTTCAGAATGTTCAGCTAAATAAAATCAATCAATCAATCAATCAATCAATCTATCTATCTATCTATCTATCTATCTATCTATCTATCTATCTATCTATCTATCTATCTATCTATCTATCTATCTATCTATCTATCTATCTATCTATATCTATATCTATATCTGTATCTATATATATATATTAGATTAGATTATTTGCTTATTTGACAGGGACAGTGCAATAAACATAGACAATTAATCAAATGACAATCAATCTGATGTGTTGCACAAAGAGTGTATAGCTATTAGCTAATTTGCAACTCTTGTCCCTGGATGGGCTTTAGAAAGGAGAAACAAGTAAAAAGAAAAAAGGAAAGGAAAAGATAAAAAAAATAAAAACAGAATAAACAATAACCACATACATCAATGCAAAAAAGATTATAAATACATTATAAATACACAATTATAAATATTATAAATATTATAAATACACAATATAACAACCTGACTCACATTTGCCTATTTCAGGCCTCCCTCCCTTCGTCACTCACTATAAACAAACACATTTATTCCTTCCCTTCATTCACTCTCACCCTGCAGACAATCATTTCATACATGGGTACATTCTTGTTTAAGATAAGATAAGATAAGATAAGCCTTTATTAGTCCCACAACGGGGAAATTCCAGGATTGCAACAGCACAGGGATAGCAACACTCAGAGCAACAATCAGAAGGCAAGAAAAAAAACAAGCAAGCAAGAGCAGCTAATAAACATATGTACGTATTACTATAAAATATATATATACACACACACACAGACACACAGTGCAGAGCATTGTAGCTGGATGGAATAAATATATGAATATATGAACACACAGTGCAGAGCATTGTAGCTAGATGGAATAAATATGTAAATATATAAACACCCACAGTACGGAGCATTGCAGCTAGGTGGAATAAATATGCAAGTATATAAACACACACAGTGCGGAGCAATGTAGCTAGATGGAATAATATGTAGATATATAAATATATAAACACACCCAGTGCTGAGCATTGTAGCTAGATGGAATAAATATGCAAATATATAAACACACACAGTGCAGAGCATTGTTGCTAGATGGAATGAAACAGCATAACCGTCTACTTAGTTATCCTACATGGTATGATTATGTGCCCATACATATTCTCACCCTCCATAGCGACCGGTATGTTCCTAGTTGTATGCCGGAGGGGACCATTGTGTAAGTCTATTGCATCTTTTGCATTCAAAAAACTATTAGTTTGTTACGTCTTTTTGCTATCTCTGCGAGCAGCCCTGCTTAGGTTGTACAGTCTGACAGCCGTTGGTAGGAAGGACCTGCGAAACCTCTCGGTTGTGCACCTGGGATGATGTAGTCTGCTGCTAAATGAGCTCCTCAGTGCATTCAGTATGTCCTGCATAGGGTGGAACTCGGACTCCAGCAGAGATGACAGTTTAGCCACCGTCCTTCTCTCTCCTATCTCCTCCATCGGATCAAGGCGCTGCCCCAGGACAGAGCTAGCTTTCTTAATCAGTTTGTTCAGTCTCTTCCTATCGGCTGCAGTAATGCCACTGCCCCAGCAGACCACTCCAAAAGTGATGGCTGATGCCACCACCGTGTCATAGAATGACTTCAGCAGCGCCCCTTGTACACCAAAAGACCTGAGTCTCCTCAGCAGGAACAGCCTGCGCTGTCCCTTCTTGTAGAGTGCATCAGTATTGTGTGACCAGTCTAGTTTATTGTTCAGATGAATACCCAGGTACTTATAGGATGTCACCATCTCGATGTCTGTTCCCTGTATATTTACTGGTACTGTGAGGGGCTGCCCATGCCTGCGGCAGTCCACCACCAGCTCCTTAGTTTTCCTCGCGTTGATCTGGAGGCAGTTCCGATGGCACCAGTCCACGAAGTCCTGGATAAGCCCTCTGTACTCAGCTTCATCTCCATTGGAGATGAGGCCAACGATCGCAGAGTCATCAGAGAACTTCTGTAGATGGCAGTGTGTTGTGTTGTGTGAGAAGTCCGCAGTATAAAGAGTGAACAGGAAGGGAGCCAGCACCGTTCCCTGGGGGGCCCCCGTGCTACTGATGATCATGTCGGACACACAGTCCCGGGTTCTCACAAACTGAGGCCGGTTCGTGAGGTAGTCCAGGATCCATGATGACAGGTGCTGGTCCACCCCTGCGCGCAGCAGCTTGTCCTTCAGGATCATCGGTTGGATGGTGTTGAAAGCACTGGAGAAGTCAAAGAACATGATCCTCACCATATTCCCGGGCTTCTCCAGGTGGGACAGAGAACGGTGAAGGAGGAAGATCACCGCATCCTCCACCCCAATGCCATGCTGGTAGGCGAACTGGAGTGGATCCATCGCTGGTTCCACCAGGGGGCGGAGGTGAGCAAGGAGCAGTCTCTCCAGGGTCTTCATCAAGTGGGACGTCAAGGCCACCGGTCTGTAGCTGTTCAGGTCTTTGGGGTGGGAAGTTTTTGGTACAGGTACCACACAAGATGTTTTCCACAGCTGTGGTACCCTCCCCAGTTTCAGGCTCATGTTGAAGATATATTGTTTATTTTTCAGCCAGTTTTTAACCTTTGTAGTGAATGTTTTAAAGTCCGTTATTATTTTAATTTCATTTGGCATTGTGTTCCAGATGTGACTGCCCTTTATAGAGAAAGCTGTTTGTCCAAATGTGGTTCTGCGGTGGAATATTTTACAGTTATTGTTAACAGAACTCCTGGTGGCTCTGCTGCTGTCCTGTCTTTGGATGAAACCAGCAAGTGGCTCAGGCGCTGATTTATGGAAACATTTGAAAATTAATTTCAGAAAACAGAGGTCAATGAAACTCTCAAAACTCAATAGATTGTATTTTTTTAAAATATAACAGTGATGCCACCTAATGGGCTTTTTGTCCAAGATTTTTAGAGTTTGATTATATAATGAACCTATATGTTTTATTGTGGAAGGGGCTGCTTGAGCCCAGACTGTCAAACAATATGATATATGACAGAAAACCATAGAATGCATATACAGTACAGCTGCTTCGTATGGTATGTAATATCTAATTAATTTAAAGCAGTTCAGATTTTTTTTTACTGTTTTTGAAATTTTCTTTATATGAAGATTAAATTTGAATTGAGGATCTAGTACAATGCCAAGGTATTTGAATTCTGTAACTAAACTGATGTCTTGATCATGTATATTAACTTTAAAACATTGCAGGTTACATTTTTTGATTGAAAAGCACATTGAAACTGTTTTCTGAAGGTTCAGCAATAGATGGTTCTGGAAGAGCCACTCTTGGACATCAACCATACTTGTAGACAGTACATCTGCAGCCTGTGCTGGAGTCTTGGCAGCTGTGTAAATAAATGCATTATCTGCATAAAGTTGACATGTTGCAGCTGAGCAGTGTCGCGGCAAGTCATTAATAAAAATGCTGAAAAGTAAAGGACCACGAATGGACCCTTGTGGGATACCCATACAGTTGTTTAAAAATGAGGATTTATCCTGGTGAACTTTTACACACTGTTCTCTATTCTGGAGATAAGATGCAAACCATTCTAATGTATCTGGAGAGAAGTTAAAAGATACCATTTTGGATAAAAGCAAACTGTGGTTTACAGTATCGAAAGCCTTTTTGAGATCTAGAAAAACAGCCCCTACCACATTACCCCTGTCCAAGGACTGTTTGACATTTTCAATAAGGCAACAATTTGCTGTTTCTGTTGAGTATCCTGGTCTAAAACCAAATTGATGTGGATGAAGAAGCTGACTGTCTTGTAAATAGTCTATCAGCTGTGTAGCTACAACTTTTTCAAGAACCTTAGACAGGACTGGTAAAATAGAGATTGGGTGGTAATTGCATATATCATCTTTACTGCCTGATTTATGAACTGGTACGACGACAGCTTTTTTCCAACCAGAAGGAAATGTACTAGACCTAATGGAGAGATTAATGAGATGAGTCAGTGGTTTGATTAATATTTTGCTGTGCGTTTTGAGAAAAGAAGTGCTCATATTGTAGATATCATTAGTTTTTGAGTTTGACAGTGTTTTAACAATACCAGCAATTAACTCCTCATTTACCTCATCGATGTGAAAAGAATCTGTTGGAAGTATTGAATAATAGTATGGAATAATAATTAAAGAAAATTAGGAGTACTTGTTAGTGGGTAATAAATAGCTGTATTAATAGTTTGTTTGTAGTTCAGTCTGTGCTGGCCTTCCTAGTGGGAAGGCCATTCTTTGTGTGGAGGGGTGTTATGACCCCACTCCTTCTGGAGTAGGTCCTGTGTGTGCCTTTTTCTCTATGTTGTAGGTGTTGCTGTGGAAGACCGTTCCTGGCGAAAGGGTTCCACAAGCCACACCTGCACCCCCGTCAGCAGCTTTTGGCTCCCGTGGAGGCCGATTGCCTTTCTGCTGCCTTTTTTTGCACTCTGCCCATTCCTTCTGTTTCTGCCACTTGGTCAGGGCTGTGCCGGCAACTTCTGCCTGTGTTGTTTGTGGCCTGCGGGTTCTGGTTTTGGGTCGCCACTGCCATTGTTGCCACTCCCAACAGAGATGTGCTGTCACTGGGTTGGACAGTGACTGGTCTGTTTTTTGTTTCATGCATCCACACACACATACGCCACTGATAATTACAGACATCTTTTTTTTCTTTAAATAAACTTTTGATTAATTGGTACATTAATTCATGACACCCACCCTCATGCATACACACACACACTCACCATCACATATATCCACAAACACCCACACACAACCTTGCATGTATACACACAACACCCATATCCACACGTTCACACACACATCATCATAGCAGTCTGTCGTGGTTGACAATGACTGTTTCATTTAAGTCTGATAAGATTCCTCCACGCAGCTCTATCCTTAGCCTTCCGCTGCCAAGAACTCCTGTCAATATCTAACTTCTTCAGGTTTCTTTTTACAGTGCCTCTAAATCTGAGCCTTGGTCTACCCTTATTGCATTTGCCCTTGCATAACTGTGAGTAGAGTAACTGTCGAGGGAGACGCTGGTGGTCCATCCTCTCAACATGTCCGAGCCATCTCAGGTTCATCTGTATTAGCATGTCCTCCATTGATGGTAGACCAGCTCGTTTCAACACTTTTATGTTGGTTATCTTGTCTTTCCATGAGATGTTCATTATGGCTTGAAGGTGTCTCATCATGTATGCGTGGAGTTTCTTTACCTGCACCCTGTAGACAGTCCAAGTTTCAGCACCGTACAATAGAGTAGCCAGTACTGTCGCTCTGTACACTTTGCATTTCACACGGATAGACACATGTCGATTGTTCCACAGTCTCTCATCAAGTTTCCAAACACAGCGCTCGCTCTTCCAATTCTGAGAGATAGTTCATCCTCCAGCCTAGCATTCTCTGAAACAGTACTTCCTAGATACTTGAAAGTCTTACGCTTGCCTAGTGGCTCTTTACCAATGCTGATCTCTTCTGGTAGTGATGTTGATAACTGGAACTTTGGTGGTTGATAAAGGCACTCTGTCTTCTTGATGTTGATATTGAGGCTGATTTGGCTAGCTGCTCTTACAAATTTCTCCACTAAAGATTGCATATCTTCTGCACTGTGTGCAACTAGAGCACTGTCGTCGGCAAAGAGCATTTCTCTTACTACCTTTATCAAGGTCTTACCCTTGGCTTTAAACTGTGCCACATTGAACAAGTCTGCTTCTTTCCTTGTTTCAATGTATACTCCTTCTGAAGTGTCTTTGAAGGCCACCTCAAGCATGGCTGCCAGATATAGCGAGAAGAGTGTAGGCACCAGCACACACCTTTGTTTCACCCCATTGCTTACTGAAAAGTCTTTAGACACTGAACCACTCATTGCCACATTTGCTTGCATACCTGTATGGAGTGCCTCGATCAGGTTGACAAACTTCTCTGTACAGCCATATTTCTTGAGTACCTGCCAAACTCCTTGTTGTGATACAGTATCGAAGGCTTTACTGAAGTCAGTGAAGACTACATAAAGCGGCATGTTCTGTTTGATACACTTTTCTTGAACCTGTTTCAAGCAGAAGATCATGTCAATTGTGCTTCTTCCACTTCTAAAGCCACACTGGGTTTCCGGTGGTACATTCTGCGAGATGTGTTCATTGAGTCTGTTCAGTAGTACACATGCAAGAATCTTACCAAAAGTGGCTAGCAGTAATATACCTCGGTAATTTCCACAATCTTTCCTGTCACCTTTCTTGAACAAAGGCAGAATCCTTGAATCCTTCCAGTCTTGAGGTACTTTCTGGGGATCCCATATCTCTTGGATGAGCTCGTGCTGGCAGTTGGTCAGCTGAACACCACCAAATTTCCACACTTCTGCTGGAATTCAATCCCATCCTGGAGCTTTACCATTCTGTGTTGTCCTGATAGCTGCCATTAGTTCATCAAAGTTTGGTGGTTCATCCAGTCTTGATACAACTGATCGCTGTACTACAGCTTCTATAGCTTCTTCAGGGAGATTTCCAGGGTTGTTTAGTAGTTGGCCAAAGTGGTCTGCAAATCTGTCCAGGATCTTGTCTTTCTCCTGCAAAACCGTTTCACCATCCAATTTCAATTCAATTAATTTATATAGCGCCAAATCACAACACAAGTCGTCTCAAGGCACTTTACAGAAAAGAGTGGGTTTAGGCCACACTCTTAGTTTATAGAACTCAGTGGAGACCCCTAAGAGCAAGCACTGTGGCGACACAGGTGAGGAAAATCTTCCCTTTAACGGGCAGAAACCTCAGGTGGAACCATAGCTCATAGAGGACGGCCATCCGCCTCGACCGGCTGGGTTAAGTAGCTACATTCAAAACAAACATACAAATACAACATTCAAAGGCAAACAACCCAGTTCCAAGCCTGGCCAGGCTACACATGCGAGTTAAGGCCTGGCAGGGGGAGCATTTCTAACTAAAGGCCTTATCAAAGAGAAAAGATTTCAACTTGCTCTTGAATAAAGAGAGAGTGTCTGCCTCCCGAACTGAACTGGGAAGATGGTTCCACAGGAAGGGAGCTTGATAGCTGACAGCGCTACCTCTCAATCTACTTCTAGATACCTTGGGGACCACTAGTAGTTTGGATTTTTGGGAGTGCAGAGCCCTGGTTGAATAATAGGGAACTAAGAGTTCTTGCAGGTAAGAAGGAGCCATACCATTAACACTAGAAGACCCAGAGAGGGGCCATTTGGCCTTTTTGGCTAGAAAACCCATAGGGGGACCATCAAGTGGCCACAAGAGGGCTAATGTCTGGGTCTTCTAGTGTTAAGAGCTTTATAGGTTAAGAGGAATATCTCAAATTCAATTCTATATTTTATTGGGACCCAATGTAAAGAAGCTAAGACTGGAGTAATGTGATCTCTTCTCCCTGTTCTCATAAGGATATGTGCAGCTGCATTCTGAATGAGTTGGACCAACTTTATGGGCTTACTTGGGCAACCTGATAAAAGTGTGTTACAATAGTGAAGTCTAGAGGTGATAAAGGCGTGGACAAGTTTCTCTGCATCTTTATGAGACAGGATGTACCTAATTTTAGAAATATTACACAGATGGAAGAAGGCGGTCTTAATGGCTTGCTGTATATGAGAGCTGAAAGACACATCTTGGTCAAAGACAACTCCAAGATTCCTAACAGAAGACATAGAAGCCAGTGCAATGTCATCTAGTGTTGTTATCTTGCTAAAAAGAGTACTTCTAGCATGTTTGGGGACAAGAACAATGACTTCAGTTTCATCTGTATTCAGCAATAGAAAGTTGTACTTCATCCAGGTATTGATATCCTTAAGACACTCCTGGAGTAAACCCAAATTGCTGGGATCATCTGTATTGATGTATAAATATAATTGAGTGTCATCAGCGTAACAATGAAAATGAATAGTATGCTTCCTCATAATGTCTCCCAAAGGCAGCATGTATAATGTAAACAATAATGGTCCAAGTACTGATCCCTGCAGAACTCCATAGCTAACCGTGGTCTGAGTAGAGGACTTGTTATGGACATGAACAAACTGGGAACGGTCTGATAGATAAGACTGGAACCATCTTAGCGTTGTTCCATTCAAGCCAATTTGCTGTTCAAGTCTCTCTAGCAGAATATGGTGGTCAATGGTATCAAAGGCAGCACTGAGGTCCAATAAAACAAGGACGGAGACAAGTTCTTTGTCAAATGCCATAAGGATGTCATCAGTAACTTTCATTAAGGCTGTCTCTGTGCTGTGATGTTTCCTAAAACCTGACTGAAATTTCTCAAATATAGATTTTTTTTCTAAAAAGGTGCATAGTTGACTGGCGACTACTTTTTCAAGGATCTTGGAAAAGCAGGGGAGGTTAGATATCGGTCTATAATTGGCCAAAATCCCAGAATCAAGAGAAGGTTTTTTAAGTAGAGGTTTAATTACTGCCACTTTAAATGACTGCGGTACATGTCCTGTCAGTAGGGACATATTAATTATGTTCAAAAGAGACGGCCTAATCAGAGATAGCGATTCCTTCTCTAGTCTAGCGGGGATTGGGTCTTAAAGACAGGTAGTTGATTTAGAGGCTGACACTATTAGGGCTAGATCAGAATGATTAATATGAGAAAATTTAGAAAAGTGGAGTTTTGAGCCTGTGGACACTGCAGTGTTAGATAGAGGCTTGGTATTTTTTGGGGGGCTAATTTTTGGAATATTATTCCTAATACTGACAATTTTATCATTAAAAAAATCAAAAAGTTGTCAGCACTAAGAGTTGGAGGGATGTAGGGATCTATGGGATTATGGCTCTTGGTTAACTGAGCCACAGTGTTAAAGAGAAATCTGTGGTTGTTTTTATTTTCTTCTATCAAGGATAAATAGTACTGTCGCCTATCACTATGGAAAGATTTCTTATAAATGATAAGGCTGGCATTCAAGGCTGAACAAGATTCTTCTGTCTTATTTGCACTCCAGAGCCTTTCACAGAATCTAACTTTCTGTTTTAACTTACGAGTGTGGCAGTTGTACCATGGAGCTAGTCTCTTATTTTTAATAGTTTTCTTTTTAAGAGGGGCTATGGAGTCAAGTGTTGTCCACAGTGAGGCTGCACTACTATCAACTAAGAGATCTAATTGTAATGAATTCAAGCAGTCAGTGCCATCTTCTGCTATATTGAGACATGGTAATAGAGTAAGTGCTGAAGGGATTAATTCTATAAAGTGAGCCATAGCACAATCAGGTAGGTATCTGGTAACTATATTTCTGCTTGATGCTGTAAAATCAGATAACACAAATTTGAACTTTATCAAATAATGGTCAGTCAGGGTAGGATTTTGAGGGATGACAAGCAGCTCATCAATTTCTACACTAAAGGCCAAGACCAGGTCAAGGGTGTGATTATGATGATGAGTTGGTTTACTAACACACTGAGAAAAAACAGTTGAATTTAAGAGAGAGAGAAATGCTACACTATGACTATCATTTTCAATGTCTATATGAATATTAAAATCCCCAGCAATGATAATCTTGTCTGAACTGAGAACAAAGGTTGTTAAGAACTCAGAGAATTCAGACATAAATTCAGCAAAAGAAGCACTGAGAGGGCGATATGGCGGTTGTCCATCGGATCCGATGATGACGTTTGCATTCTGCAGCTCATCAATGCATGCGAAGGTGGCTCTGCAGTCCTAGCCTGGTTGTACAGAGTCTTGAACAGTGGGGGCATTGGAAGTCTGTTGTTGTAATCACTGCTGATGCAGCTCTGTGTCGCTTTTCTCTGACATCAGTGAGTTTCTGGCATCGTGCTTCTTCGTAGTTGGCAGCAGCTTTGTGGATTAAGGCTCTCCATTCTGGTCTGTCCATAGCACGCTCCTCCAGTTCCTTCGGCTTGACGTGACACCACTGGATGTTTGCTTTCACAGTATCTTTGTATCGCAGCTTTGGGCGGCCTCGGTTTCTCTTGCCGAGCTGGAGCTCACCATACATCAGGCGTCTTGGCATCCTAAACTTCCCCATTCGGATGACATGCCCCACCCATCGAAGTTGGGCCTTAATAAGCATGGCCTCAATGCTGGTGGAGTTGGCACGCTTCAGGACCTCCAAGTTGGTGATGTGGTCTTGCCAGCTGATTCCGAGTATGGAGCGGAGAGCTCGCATGTGGAAGTACTCCAGCTTTTTGACGTGTCTGCGATACAGCGTCCATGTTTCACAACCGTAGAGGAGGGGGGGGAGTACCACAGCATTGTAAACTTTCAGTTTTGTTGATAACCGGATACTGTGTTGCTTGAGCACTCGAGTGCCGAGTCTGCCCAGTGCCTGGCTAGCCTTGCCGATTCTAGAGGTGATTTCTTTGTCCAGGGAGCCATCATAGGAAATGGTGCTTCCCAGGTACTTGAAATGTTCGACATTGGCAAGTGGTGTGTCGTCGATGACAATGTTGGGTGCAGGTGGATGAGTGTTTGATGCAAGTTGGTGAAGCACCTCTGTCTTGCCGAGGCTGACGGTCAGGCCGAAGAGCTTTGAAGCCTCAGAGAAGCGGTCTAACATCATTTGCAGGCCGGATTCTGCGTGGGCCACAAGGGCGCAGTCATCAGCAAAGAGGACTTCTTGGAGGAGGGTTTGCAGGCGCTTTGTCTTGGCAGTGAGACGACGCAGGTCGAAGAGGGAGCCATCCAAACGGTAGTGAATGTAGACCCCCTTCACCAGGTCTCGGACGGCATGGGACAGCATGCAGGTGAAGAACACATTAAATAGGACTGGAGCTAGAACACAGCCCTGCTTCACACCGTTGCTGATTGCAAAGGCTTCCGACACATTCCCACTGGAGATGACCTGGCCAGTCATACCGTCGTGGAAAAGCCTGATCATCAATATGCCTGTAGAGGAAATGAACCCTGAACCCTTCGAGGCTGCTGAACTGGAGAAAGTCCTACAGGGCCTGAAATGTGGAAAGGCAGCAGGATACAATAACATCTTCCCAGAATTCATGAAAAATCTTGGCCCCCGAGCCCTAACCTGGTTGACACAATTCTACACAAGGATCACACAAATGAACTCGATCCCAAAGAAATGGCGGGCAGCAAAGGTCATTGCCATCCCAAAACCTGGCAAAGACCACAAACTACCAGCAAGCTACTGCCCAATCTCCCTACTCAGCGTTCCTTACAAAATCATGGAGCGCCTAATACTGCAACGCATTTCCCCAGAAATAGAGGATATTCTAAGTGTGGATCAAGCAGGTTTCCGCAAGGACCGCAGTACAGGAGAACAAGTACTGGCCCTAACCACCTTCATTGAAAATGGCTTCGAGAGCAGACTGAAGACAGGGGCTGTGTTTCTCGATCTTACAGCCGCCTATGATACGGTCTGGCACAAAGGCCTCCTCCTGAAACTTATAAAGGCGATCCCTGCTTGGGCAACAGCAATTATAAAAACGCTGCTGACCAACTGAAGGTTCAGAGTCCACCTCAGTCAGAACACAAGTGCATGGAGAATGCAGAAAAACGGACTCCCACAAGGCTCAGTTCTAGCTCCAACTCTGTTCAACCTCTACATAAACGACCTGCCTACTACAAAATCCCGCAAATTCATCTATGCAGACGACATCTGTCTGGCATTCCAAGCACCAGACTTTGAACCACTGGAACGGGTGCTCACGGAAGATCTTGCTAAACTGGACCAGTTCTGCAAAATCTGGCGCCTAAAACCAAGCCCAGCAAAAACCGTCTCCAGTGTATTTCATCTCCACAATGCAAAAGCTGCCAGAGAACTAAACATCCACCTGAGCGGACTCAAGCTTAAGCATGCCCCAAATCCAACTTATCTTGGAGTGACCCTTGATAGGACCTTATCCTTCAAGGAACATCTAAAGTGGACGGCTGCTAAGGTGAAAGTACGAAACAACCTGCTCTGCAAGCTCGCTGGTGCAAAATGGGGGGCGGCAGTCTCCACCCTGCGCACCTCAGCACTGGCCCTTTCATACTCTGTAGCAGAATATTGTGCCCCTGTCTGGTCCAGGTCATCTTACACACACCATGTAGACACCCAGCTCAACTCAACCATGAGAACTATAACTGGAACAATCCGCTCAACACCACTCCCCTGGCTCTCTGTACTGTCAAACATAGCCCCTCCACACATCCGGCGAGCAGCATTAACTCAAAGGATGCTCCAAAAAGTTAAAGATTTTCCTCACTTACCAATCCATGCAGATATCTACACCCCACCCACTGCCCGACTTTCATCCAGACGGCCGATTTGGAAAAACCCTCCCCCAGCTGACTTTACCATCCAGACAGCTTGGCAAGAGGAATGGGAGACCAAGGAGGTCCCAAACAAACAGCTGGTGATAAACCCCAACCAACAGGTCCCGGGCACCAACCTCCCAAGGAGACAGTGGTCTACACTCAATCGCTTCAGGACTGGACATGGCCCCTGCTTGGCCAGCCTTCACAGATGGGGCAGTAGCCCTAGCCCACTGTGCGCATGTGGAGAGGAGCAAACTATGGAACACATCATAGAGGCTTGCCCGCTCCAAAGACTGGAAGGAGGATTACACACCCTCCATACAGCAAACCAGGAGGCAACTGCTTGGCTTAAGGACTTTGCATTCGCTAAATAAATAAAATCAATATAAACTTTGGGGGGCATCCGATACGCTCTAATACTGTCTAGAGGGCCTCTCTATTGACCATGTCAAAAGCCTTGGTCAGATCTATGAAGACAGAGAATAGGGGCATGTTTTGTTCAATGCACTTCTCTTGGAGTTGTCTCTTGGCAAAAATCATATCAACAGTACTTCTGCCAGGCCTGAAGCCGCACTGTGCCTCTGGGAGATTCTGCTCTGATACTGTGATAAGTCTGTTGAGTATGACTCTGGCAAAGATCTTCCCTGCAATAGAGAGGAGGGAGATGTCCCTGTAGTTGCCACAGTTGGATTTGCTTCCCTTGATCTTGTAGATGGAGACAATCAAGGCATCACAGAAGTCATCAGGCATCTCCTCCTCTTCCCAGATACTCAGCAGGACATCATGAAAGGCTTCAAGGGCGTTGGGGCCTGCCGCCTTGTAGATCTCAGCAGGAATGCCATCCTTTCCCAACGCTCTGCCCGAGTTCGTCTGAAGGATCACCTTCTTAATTTCGTCTATGGACGGGGGTTCTGCGAGCGAGTCTCACATTAGCTGCTGGGGGATCTGGTTCAGTGCGTCTGCGTCAACTGATGAGGGTCGGTTAAGCAGATTACTGAAGTGCTCTTGCCAGCGCTTGATCAAGCCCTCTTGGTCTTTAATCAGGGTCGAACCATTCAAGGACAGCAACGGGGAGCAGCCTGATGCGGAGGGGCCACAGACTGTCTTCAGAGCACTGAAGAATTTCTTGGAATTGTGGGTATCCGCTAGTGCTGGACTTCGGCCGCTTTATCCTGCCACCACTGGTCCTGCATCAGTCAAAGGTCGGACTGGACTTTTGCCTGCAGAGTTTTGAATCTTTCACGCTTGGAGACAGAGGACGAGTCATTCTGCCACTCAATGCAAGCCTTGTTCTTAGTATGGAGGGCTTCTCTGATCTTGTCATTGTTTCCGTCGAACCAGTCTTCATGGGTTCTAGTTTTGGCTCCGAGCACTTCCTTTGCAGTCTCAGCGACGGTATCTTGGAAGGAGGACCATTTCTCTGAGCTGCTTTCGGAGGTCAGACCATCTTGGAGTTTTTCGTCAAGTGCTTCTTGGAACTCTGTCAGACAGATTGGATTCTTCAGTCTGGCGACATTGTAGGAGGCCCTGACAGTTTGGGGTCGATTTCTGTGAGATGGAGCGATGTGCAGTGTCATTACAGCCCTGACCAGCCTGTGATCAGTCCAGCATTCAGCACCTCTCATGGCACGGGTCACTCGGACGTCCCTGATGTCACGTTGGCGTACAATGGCAAAATCGATCATGTGCCAGTGTTTTGACCTCGGGTGCATCCAGGTGGTCTTGTACTTGTCTGCCATCCTGAACAAGGTGTTAGTGATGCAAAGGCTGTGTTCTGCACACTTACTGAGGAGGAGAAGGCCATTGTCGTTGATCTTGCCTAGTCCGTGTCTGCCCAGAACGCCTTCCCAGTTGCTGGGGTCCTTTCCTATTCTAGCGTTGAAATCGCCGAGCACAACAAGTTTGTCACTCTGAGAGGTTGACCTGATGACCTGGTCAAAGTGTTCATAGAACTGCTCTTTGTCTTCGTCTGGGCAGGTGAGCGTAGGAGCGTATGCATTGATGACTGTGAGGTATCTGGACTTGCTGAGAGGAATGCACAATTTCCTGAGATGCTCGCTGATTCCAACTGGCAGGGCTGGTATGTTCTTCAGCAGTGCTGTTCTAATAGCAAATCCAACACCATGTATCCTGTCCTCAGCTTGCGGCTTTCCTTTCCAGAAGAAGGTGTACCCACCTCCCTCTTCTCTCAGGGACCCTTCATCAGCAAGGCGGGTTTCGTTGAGTGCGGCAATGTCTATCCAATATCGCTGGAGCTCTTTTGCAACGAGCGCCGTTCTTCTCTCCGGTCTCAATGTACCGGCTCTATCCAGAAGTGTTCGGACATTCCAGGCTCCCAAAATGAACCTCTTAGGTTTTTCCTTCTTTTGTATTGTTCGACCGCTGTAAGGATGAGTCTGTCAGCCGCGGTAAGCTGACCAGACGCTAAAAGGGAAAGCATTTGTCTGGGGCACCTTTTCTAGCCCCCTCCCTTGTGTGAGGGTGGGCAGTGCTGTCCTAAAGAGGCTGCCCAGTGGCCCACAGGTGCTGCCAAACTGTCCTGTTGCCCTTGGATTCAGGAGCAGAGTGACCACTTGCCCATGGACCGCCTGCGTGCAGGTTTGTGACTACAACCGCCAGTGATCATCTCCACCTGTTGCTTCGCCACGCGCCCATCGCCACAGGACTTGAGGGGTGTGAGTTGACAGATCGATAATGAGTTGCAAAAAGTACCTGTGCATGAAAGCTTTATAGTGAGAAGACTGTTTCACAGGGGCAATCCCACTCTCTCGGCCTGGGGAGGCTTGATCCAGTGGCACGGGGAACCGTTACGACGGGAGGCTGCCAGGCTGCAGTGGATGACCAGGACTTCTATCGGTGCCATGTCCGGCTCTAGCCGCTCCACGACACTTGCTGCCACCGTCTTCACAACCGTTGGATCTCAGGTGATCTCTTCCACTCATTCCGCCGGGAGTCAGTCTTCGCATCCAATAGGGCTGAGACAGCCCAAGCCTAACTCACTGAGGGTTATAGACCCGTCAGCTACCTTCACCTGGTTCAGCCGGCTCGCCAAAGCCGTTGTCCAGGGGGTGGCCACTGTTGCATGCGACAGCTTCGAGGAGCCACAGGTGAAAGTTGAGTGTCAGGTGAGGACCAGTGGCAGGCGAGCTGCCCTGGAAAGGACATGGCGTGCCCCCCTTTCCAAAGGTACTACCTCTCCCTGACACCCCAGACCCCCCCTTGTTGTTAAGAACTCAGAGAATTCAGACATAAATTCAGCAAAGGAAGCACTGAGAGGGCGATATACTGTGATAAATAAAAGAGGCTGTTCTGTCCTCCAGGATGGGTGTGCTAAATTAAAAATTAAGCATTCAAAAGAGTTACAATTTGAGTTTAGCTTAGGCTGAGGGTTCATTGGTAATGTAGATTCATATATTACCTCGTTAAAAAGTTAAAAATTGATGTGAAAAAAGCTGCAGGAAAAAAGAAAAAAAGTCAGAAATTAAGGAAAAAAATGTTGCAATTTTGCATGATTTTTGTCAAATTTACGAGAACATTTTAGAAAATTTAATAGAAAAGTCTTACAAATTTACATGAAAAAGTAGCAAATTTATTATTTTTTTTAAAATCATGTAATGATATGAAGATTTTACATGAAAAAAGTGGCTGATTTATGAGACAACATGTTGTGAATTTACAGGGAAAAAGTTAAAAATTTATGTGAAAATTTGGAAATTATGACAAAAGTTGGCAAATTCACACCAAATGATTGATGTTTGTTCCATTCTTTTATCTTTGTTAAAATGTAACTCAAACACAGATATGTATTGGTTGCAAATGGGTGCGTGCACACACACATGCACACACCCATATCTACACCCACACGTACAGTATACACATGAACCAAAACACACCCATACTCATTCACACCTGCACACACACATGCGTGCACACACTCACACATGCCATGCACGCATACACATGCACACTCACACCCATAGGCCCTGAAGAATGGGGGGCAGTGACCACTCCCAGGAGACAGCCACCAGACCCTGGAGTGCCGCCAGGGCCCAGGAGAGGGCACGACCTCAGGAGCAGGCTCGCACCACCGGCGCACACCTGACCCTGGCCCAGAGGGGGAATGGTCCCCCCAGCATCAGGGGCCCAAGGCCAGCCCCAGCCCCATCCGGGAGGCAAAGCCGGTGGGCCTGGGGCCACAGCCCATCCCCCAACCCACCCCGCAGCTCCCTACCACCACCACCACCACCAGCTCCCTCAGGCCAGGCACACGGCCACCCTGGGACAGGTGCCCCAGACACCGGCTCTAGTGGGTCAAAAAAATCCCTCGTGGTCAGGGAGCAGCCAGCCGCCAAAGGTGCCAAAAAGAGCAAGTTACCACCCACCACCCCTCAGGTTATAGAATCAATAAACCCCCTCCGTAAAACTGCTTTTGGACAATCAGCCTTCTCATACAAAGCTATAACGGAATGGAACAAGCTCCCCACTGCTTTGAAGACCAGAACAAATTACAGAGACTTTACTACAGAGACTAAAAAATGGATTTTAAGAACTCAACCCTGCCAGCATCGACTCTGCCCCTTAAACTGCATTTGAAATTGTACACTTTTTTTATGTGTGCAGTTCCTCTTCTCTTTTTACCTTTTAAACTTGCTCCTTGCTTGTTTCAGGGTCAACAGTTTCTGAAACCCGACCTGAATTGCTTTCTATATGTGCTGCTTTACTTTTAATGTCTTCCTGCCTTCCTCAGGGACTACAGATGGAAATGAGTGAGAACACTATAATCTGGTACAGAGCATCTTTACCCTGTGGTTAAGGTTTGTGGGGGTTTTTTTGTACATGGTCCCTGACAAATAAACCAACAAACTAAACTAAACTAAGCTAAGCTAAGTGGGCACTGGAGAGAACTGAATTCAGCCAAATGGTTTTTAGAGGAGGCAGACATTTTCTCTATGCTAATATAATCTAATAGGAGGTTCTTATAGTGAGTTGTACTTGTGCTTTTGTAATAGGATAACCATTAAGCTCAATGCTTGCACTAAGAGAGGACTGATTTCGACCCATCACTTCATTTACAGTTATCCATAACTTCCTGGTGCCACTCTTAGTCTCATCAAGTTTTAATCATTAATAATTTTATTTTTCTTTTGATTCATTTTAGCAACTACAGTACATTTCTTAATTTGCAGTACCTACTTCAATCTTGTGCACGCCTTGATTGGACAGATTTCATTTTGCCAGCATCTCTTCTTCTTCTTGTTTTAGATTTGATTGGTAGTTGGCAACCAGCTTACAGGTGCATTACCGTCACATACTTCACTCTATATCATCATTCTATGCTCGTATTATGGAAGTCAGGTTATTTCGCACCTCAGACAGAGACAATGAATACACATGGGAGAACAAGGCCCAAGAGAGTGAGAGGGGGTTGAATGAAGTGTAGTGTAAATATCATGCTGTGTATGAGGAAGTGCCTTGAAACTTGTGAAGGTGACTTGGGATATAAAGAGGAGTGCTTGCTGTAACCAGTCAGTCTGTTCTGTGCTTGTGAGATGTGAGTGTCTCATAAATCGTCTGACATGAAGCTGCCTCTTCATTTATACACTCCACACTGGTGACCCAAGACGTATTATGGAACACGAGGCGAGAACCCCGGAGCCGGCCTGGTCGGCAAGCCCCAGAGACGCAGCAGCCATCCCACAGACAGCCCGGACTGGAACCCCCAGCCACGCGTGCACGGTTTCAGTCAAGCTACCGGATTTCTGGCAGCACAACCCGCGCTCTTGGTTCCACCACACCGAGGCCCAGTTTGCCCTCCGGGGAGTAACGGCAGACGACACCAGATTCTACCATGTGGTCGCAGCGCTGGACCCCCGCACAGCTCAGCAGGTAGCGAGCCTGCTCGATCAGCCGCCAGCCTGCAACAAATATGAGGCGCTCAAGGCTGCGCTCACCCGGCGCTACACGCTCTCGGAATGTGACAGAGCGGAGAGGCTCCTGGCGCGGACCGAGTTAGGAGAGGGTTCGGCCGTAGACCTGATGGAGAAGATGCTGGCGTTAATCGGCACGGACGACGGGCAGTTTCTGTTTGCCCACCTTTTCCTCTGGAACCTTCCAACAGTGGCGAGAGCGGTTCTGGCCAATTCGCCATTGCTGGCCGTGCATGACTATCGTGCGCTAGCCCAGGAGGCGGATCAGATCATCCTCACCACCAGGGCGATCACAGTCAACGCGGCAGCGGCGGAGCCCAGCGAGATGACCAGAGGAGGCAAGGAGCCACCGACGGTAGCAGCAGCGGGGGCCAAGGAGCGCCAGAGAGTCACGCTCTGTTTCTATCACCGCCGCTTCGGAGAGAACGCACGCAGATGTGCACCACCGTGCCAATTCAAGCGCTCGGGAAAACGCCGAGGCCGGCGGTCGGTAGCAGCGACCCTCGGTGAAGAGAACAAGCTGCTCTACTTGACGGACGCGCGCTCGGGGAGGCGTATCCTCGTGGACACCGGAGCCCGGAAGAGCTTCATCCTGCCGACCTACGCCGACCGGCTGGCAGGACCTAGCGGCCCCGTGGTGTTGGCAGCAAACGGCTTGGAAATTAGACCTTTGGTGAGAGGACACTGATCTTATCTCTACACGGCCGTACATACGAGTGGACTTTTGTCGTAGCAGCACTGAATTACCATATCCTGGGGGCTGATTTTCTGTGTGCACATGGTTTACTGGTTGATGTTGCTAACAGGTGCCCGGTTAATGCACTGTCCTTTGACTCTCTCCCCTGTATAGCTCGAGGGACCCGGCCAACAGCACAAGCCAACGTCACAGCTCCAGGCAGTAAGTTCCAAGCACTGCTCACTCAGTTCCCAGCACTCACGGTCCCGACGTTTTCGGCGGCCATCGCTAAACACAGGGTGGAGCACTTTATCACCACCACCGGGCCACCCGTTTTTGCAAGACCTCGGCGCTTGGACGCAGCTAAACTGGCCATAGCGCGCGAGGAGTTCACCAACCTGGAAAGGTTGGGCATCATCAGGCGTTCGAACAGCCCATGGGCATCCCTGCTACACATGGTCCCTAAGGCTGAGGGATCGTGGCGACCGTGTGGTGATTTCTGCTGGTTGAACAATGCCATAGCACACGACTGCTACCCAATTCCGCACATACAGGATTTTTCCGTCCACTTCGCCGGAGCATGCATTTTTTTCCAAAATAGTCCTGGTCCGCGGTTACCACCAGGTCCCAGTGTGCGCTGAGGACGTACCCAAAACAGCGGTAATAACTCCGTTCGGCTTATTCGAGTTCCTGCGCATTCCATTCGGGTTAAAAGGCGCGGTGCAGACGTTCCAGCGCATGATGGATGCAGTGCTACGCGATCTCCCATTCATGTTCGTCTACCTGGATGATATCCTGGTAGCCAGTGTGTCCGAAGACGAACATGAAACCCACCTCAGGACGGTTTTCCAGAGGTTGGAGGAGCACGGGTTAATAATCAACCCGGCGAAATGCCAGTTCGGCGTGATGCAGATTGATTTTTTGGGGCACTGCGTCTCTCTGGAAGGAGCAATCCCACTGCCTGACAAAATGTGCGCCGTGGCGGATTTTCCCCGGCCTCAGACGGTCAGGGGGCTGCAGGAATTTTTGGGGATGGTGAATTTTTATAACCGTTTCCTTCCCCGCGTGGCGCAGCTCATGCAACCATTGTACGCCGCGCTCAAGAGACAGAAACCCGCGGATAGGGTCGAATGGACCCCGGAGCGAGAGCGGGCGTTCTCGGAGGTTAAAGCAGCCCTGGCAAACGGCACACTGCTGGCGCATCCGGACCCGGTGGCCCGGATAGCGCTCACCACTGACGTTTCAGACGTGGCCATAGGGGCTGTCGTAGAGCAGCGCGTCGCCGGGGCTTGGCAGCCGCTCGCTTTTTTCAGCAGAACTTTGCGCGACAGCGAACGTAAATACAACGCATTCGACAGGGAGTTGCTGGCTCTCCACCTGGCCATACGCCACTTCCAGTTCTGGCTGGAAGGGCGCAGCTTCACTGCGTTCGTGGATGACAAGCCACTAACGTTCACGATGGCCAAGGTTTCAGAACCGTGGTCGGGCCGGCAGCAGAGACAGCTGGCCGCAATCTCAGAGTTTACTACCGATTTTCAGCATGTGTCTGGTAAACTGAATGAGGTGGCGGACTGCCTCTCGCACGCCATGGTGGCCCCGGTCTACGTGGGGATAGATTATGCAGCCATGGCTGTGGAGCAGATTAGCGATGCAGACGTGAGCGCGCTCCAGTCTGGACCAACAGGGTTAAGGCTGGAGAGCAAGGTGCTGCAAGACGGCAGCCCCCCGCCCCCCCAATCTGCGATGTCTCTAAGGGGCGCCCACGTCCGGTGGTCCCGGTTGTGTGGCACCGCCGCATGTTTGAGTCGGTTCACACTCTGGCGCACCCAGGAGTGCGCACGTCAGTCAAAATGGTGGGAGAGAAGTTTATGTGGCCGAGCCTATGCAAACAAGTAAAAGAGTGGGCTGCAGCCTGCGTGGCGTGCCAATGAGCCAAGGTACACAGACACACGAAGGCTCCCTTGGAGCCGTTTCGGGTACCCGCTAAGAGGTTCGACCACGTTCACATGGACCTCGTGGGCCCCCTCCCGCCATCACGGGGTGCACGCACATCCTGACAGTGGTGGACCGCACCACGCGCTGGCCAGAAGCAGTCCCGCTGGCGGCAGCCACATCTGCGGACGTAGCACGCGCTTTTTTAACAGCATGGTTGGCGCGTTTTGGAGTCCCGTCAGACATTACGTCCGACAGGGGCCCTCAACTTGCTTCCGAACTCAGGTCCGCGATGGCCCACAGCCTGGGTGTTGCAATTCATCGCACAACCGCGTACAACCCACAGGCCAACGGGTTATGCAAGCATTTTCATAGATCACTGAAAGAAGCACTCAGGGCTTCACTGACGGATGCAAATTGGGTAGACAGGCTGCCGTGGGTTTTATTGGGGTTGCGCTCCATGCCAAATGAGGATCTGGAAGCTTCCCCGGCAGAGCTGGTTTTTGCGCAGCCCCTACGGCTGCCCGGGGAATTTCTGCCAGATAATCCCGCGCCGGACAACTGCCCGTCTCAGCTTTTGCAGTGTAGCGCGAACACAGGCACGCTGCCAGGCCCTGCCCACCACAGTTTTCCGCATGTTTTCTTGCATAAAACTTTGAAGAACGCGGAGTTCGTGTTCGTCAGACACGACGCCCACCGACCTCCATTGCGCCCACCCTATGTTGGACCGTTCGGAGTGTTGGAAACAGGGGATAAGCATTTTGTGCTAGACTTGGGGGGTAGACGGGAGAAAATTGGCATAGACAGACTCAAACCTGCCTTTGTAGTAGCAGACGAGCAGGTGCTGTTGGCTAAGGCCCCTCAGCTTGGAAGACCCCCACGGAGAGCTCCCCAGGGAAGCGATGCAACAGAGTAGCCACATGGACAGGGCGAAGTCCCCCCCCCGCCACAGCCCACCCGCAGTCAGACACACTCCCAGCAGTCTCCCACCGGCACAGCAGTGCCACGGAGGCAGTAAACCCCAGTTACAGCAGATATGGGAGGAGACTGAAGCCGAAACAGCATGTGGACTGTAGTTCTATTGTTCTATCTAAGATGCTGGCGGGGCGGTATGGAAGTTAGGTTATTTCGCACCTCAGACAGAGACAATGAATACACATGAGAGAACAATGCCCAAGAGGGTGAGAGGGGGTTGAATGAAGTGTAGTGTAAATATCATGCTGTGTATGAGGAAGTGCCTTGAAGCTTGTGAAGGTGACTTGTTATATAGAGAGGAGAGCTTGCTGTAACGAGTCAGTCTGTTCTGTGCTTGTGAGATGTGAGTGTGTAATAAATCGTCTGACATGAAGCTGCCTCTTCATTTACACACTCCACAGTATGTCCTATCCACGAACTTCATTCTATATCATCACTCTATATATCTTGGCCGTGGCAACTGCCACCAACATCACTATTCTAAAACTCCGAGGGCCATAAATGCAAATCTGCCAGCATCTCTCTCAGACATTGACAATCTAATCTCATTATCTAACCATGGGGTACAGCCATTTTTGACAGATTGCCTTTGTTATGTCTGGAAAACTGGAAGGACTGACAGAGAGTGGCATTTGCTGAGAACACAAACTTTATTACACAAACTCTATGCTGGTGGTACAGAGGATTGTTGTTGGAAAGCCGAGCTAAAGGGAGCCGTAAAAAGAGACGTTCGGCATGATGATGCCACCAAGCGGCCGCGTCACCATGCCGATGACAACCAAACTTGTGGTCTCCTAACACCACCCCCCACCCCCTGGAAAAGCAGAAAAACTCTATCAATTAGCCCTCCCCAATCTGGTCAATGTAAAACCCCCAAACTAGCTAGGGCCAATGCATAGACTACCATGTACCTGTGGGAAACACGGGTGAACATGGATGTAGTCCCACCAGCTGCGGTGCCACCTGAGGCACAGGTAGTGCGCCATCACTGGCAGCATCTACTGCAGTTCTTTCACTGTGTCTACAACTGTCTGGTCATCTGGCCCCGCCTCCAGCACGGCCCGCATCGTCGAACTCATAGCATACCACTTCAACTGTGACATTTTCAATGTGTTCTCTGTGTGTCCGAGCTCACACGTGCTAGCCAAACAGCAAAGGACATTTACATACTGTAAGAACGACTCGTCCTTTCGCTGTCAGCGCTGGTAGAACATGAACCTCTGGGTCATCACGTTCTATGGGGAAGTGAAATGTTTGGCCATCAAGGCGACACATTCGCTGAAAGTCTCTGCAGGGCCCAGTGTTTCCAACACATGCCATCCCTCGATGCCAAAGCAAAAATTCATCATCGCCCATAGATGATACTTGCTAGCATTAACCAGGCCCTTAGCTGACACAAATGACTGAAGTTCCTCAATCCAACATGGCCATGGGATGGGTGGCTCGCCTGGGGTCGTGAGGAATAGTGTTGGAAATAAGGGGTACTCTTCCAGATGCGTGTCCATCTTCAGGAAAAATGCCATATTTTCCTCTGGAAGATCCATTTTTCTCCTCGTCGCCATTTGTTATGTCTGGAAAACTGGAAGGACTGACAGAGGGTGGCGTTTGCTGAGAACACAAACTTTATTAGACAACCTCTATGCTGGTGGTAGATTATTGCTGTTGGGAGGCTGAGCTACAGGGAGCCGTTAAAAGAGACTGTAAAATGGCCATCCCTCACATTTTTGTTTGATGAGATGACATTACCAAGCGGCTGCGTCACCACGCTGATGACAACCGAACCTGTGGTTTTCTTACACCACGGCCTTCTTCAGGGAGCAGGTTTATCAGCCAAATGGCAGAAAATATCCAAGAACATAGATAATGCAATTTCTTGGTCAGATTCATTACATATATTCATCCATGGTAACTCCTTAATATCATTAATAAAATTGTTTGAATTAAATTTCTTGTAAGATCTTTTAAGAATGATTCTTTGCTTATGTCATGGTGCCCACAGGGCCATCATCAACCTCAACTGCACGCACACCTGCTGCCAATCATCAGCGGGCTTTAAAAGCCAGACCTGCCTGTGACTCAGCACGGAGCTGTCTGTCAAACTCCATAGGGCACGTCTCTCGTCAGCAGCCACATCCTGGCTCATCGTCTGTTTCCAGACCAACGCTTCACCGCACATAAGCTAATATTGATTCACCTTGTCGAGTTCATCTTCCCCTGTGCACAGGTGGATCTCCCTGGAGGCGGATTCTCTCTCCCAGGCGGCAGCTCAGCTCCACTCCTGCTTCAGGGTAACTCGCACTCTCCCCTGCACAGAGCCAGGTGCTGTCTCCCTGGCTGCCGCCCTCAAGGCCAACCTGAGCTCACCACCACCATCTGCAAAGTAAGCTGTCGTCATTATTACGCCCTTTGCCCAGGTGCTGAGCTAATATCTCTGCTTTGTCTCCATAGGGTTGCCAGGCCAAACGGCGTCCTGCTCTTCCCCTGCACGAGTCCTACACTGCACGCACGACACTGTACATACACGCACACATCAACAAAACACAGTTAGCTAATAAAAGGATAATTGCATTTCCCTCGAGTCTGTCTTTTGTCCCCTGGGTCCAGAACTATGTCAGTACGGCTTCGTCAGAGTGACCCAGCAGACAGCGTGCTAGCATGCTGCTTTAACACCTTAGAAGCTCGAGTGGAGCAGTTAGCGTACCAACAGAATGTTATTCTCAGTCAGCTAACTCAAATTAACAGCCGGTTGGATTGTCTGGATGGACAGCGGACGTTCCCTCCGGCTTCCGGGGTCCTGTCGGCCCCTGTTAGCCCCCCTCCTAGCCAGGCTAGTCAGGCTTCATCGGCCCGGCTCACACCGGTCCCCACGCCCGCTCGCTTCGGCGGTAAGCTCGGGGAGGTCCGTGGGTTTATTTTACAATGTGAGACGGTTTTACAGCGAGTGCCAGGGGATTTTCCCTCTGATCACAGCAGGATAGGCTACGTAGCTAACTTACTAGAGGGTAGGGCGCTAGCTTGGGCCTACGCCATTATGGCCAAGCCCAGTTATTCTAATCTTACATATCAACGGTTCATTGCCGATTTTCACGAGGTGTTTGACCACTCCGACCGGGATAGCGTGCTTACCACCCGGTTGTTAAATCTCCGACAGGGCGGTAGGTCCGTGGCGGACTACGCTGTCGATTTCCGGGTGGTGGCCGCTGAGGTCGGGTGGGAGGATGCCTCGTTGTGCAGCATTTTTTTCCGGAGCCTAAGCCCTAGTCTCAGAGATGAGCTAGCTAGGTTGGATAAACCAGAGAAATTCACAGAATTGATTTCTCTTACCATTAATTTGGATAACAGGCTGAGGGAACGAGCAGCCAAGTGGAGATCTTCCAGCCACTCGAGCGCGCAGTTTTTTCGCTCCTCACAGTCGTCCCAGTTGGCCCTGCCCTCACCGGAAGCACTAGATGGGCAGGAGGATATGGTAGTCGGGCGCTCTAAAATTCCGTTAGCTGAGAAACAGCGCCGCAGGGAGTTAGGGCTGTGTATGTATTGTGGAAGTAGTGAGTACGAGGTAGAGAGTTGCACCATTCGGCCAAAAGAGGGGGTCCGTGCGTCGCAGTAGGGGGACTCACGGACGCGTCTCAGTCTAAACCCCTCACCAATTGCCTTGTGCCAATCAGATTCATTTGCAAGCACACAGAATACACCACTCATGCACTGATTGACTCGGGGGCTGAGCAGAGTTTTATATCAGGAGACCTGGCAACCCGGTTAAGGCTTCCCTGTCATACTCTACAGCCACCACTTAAACTGATAGCCCTATCTAAAACCACCTTAGCGACTGTCTCTCAGCAAACCGCCCCGCTGCCATCGAGCCACCTATACAGCCTGTCAGCTCCGGAGCGGGAGGCGATGGATACATATATTAAGGAGTCGCTCAGCTCGGGCATTATCCGCCCATCCTCCTCGGTGGTGGGGGCAGGATTCTTCTTTGTCAGCAAGAAGGATGGCTCCCTGCGGCCATGTATCGACTTCAGGGGGCTCAACGACATCACGGTAAAGGATAAGTACACTCTGCCCCTTATGGGCACTCTGTCCCTTACTGGATCCCAGCTTGCTGTTGTCTGTCTGCGTCCAACTGCGACCGCCGAAAAGAAATTATGGAGTTAATAAGCTGGGCTTTGAACACAATTGACACTATTTTTTCAACAAGGAAAAGTGCTCCGGGGGAAGCTGTCTGCCCCGCTGGAACGGCTCCAGTGGGCTATTTACGTGACACAGGTAATTGGAAAATGCTGTGTCTCTCTAATCTCTCTATCGAAGATATTGAAGATTTGTTTATCTTCGTAATCTTGGTGATTGGGATAATTCTGATTGGGACGGGAATTGTCTTGGTTTACCGCAAATTGCTGAAGATGGATTCAACCTATCAAAATGCTGGCCAGGCGAGGTGCATCCAACAAATTGAAAAACTGGAGAAGACCCTGATAGCAACTACTGGAGAACTGTCTCGTAAGGTGGATTACATCATGGGTTCGCTCAGGTCTTTCCACGACGAATTCAAAGCTGCGCAATGAAGGATTAATGTACTGAATCTACAGAAGAAATACAAGTCTTCTCTGTGATCAGTCCTATTTGGCATTATTATTCCCCATGAAAATTCCTCCTGGCTGTCTGCAGACTGTATTTTTTCAAAATCATGAGCACAAGGCCTTGGACAGCCAGCTGCAGCGCCAGATAAGACTGGCGCCAGACAGACAAAACATCTTCTGCCAAGGGTCCTTGGGTCTCTCTTATTATCATCAACACTGCTCAACACCGCACACACATTGATCCATGAACTGAATAAAGACAACACTGCTCTCTTGTGTCCTGTGAATTCTGTGTGTAGCGAATATATGTGCATTGAGCTTTTTTTTCCCTTGAACTCTTAATATTGATTAAGTATGTAACCCAGTATTTTGAATCAATGATTTTTTTGCTCCTTCCTATTGTATCATCTTTATGCGACCTGTACCCTCCTGCTGACAGGCGCGTTCCAGATGCGCCGCGGCACGGAAATGCAGGTTCATTACTGTGTCAAGTCAAATTCTCTCGTATGTTATCAGTGATCTGTTAATGTACTTGGCAATAAATCTTTTTCTGATTCTGATTCTGATTCTTTTCTGATTCTGATTCTGATTCTGATGGACACGGCTTTCGACTCCCTCCAGGGGGCCTCTCAGTTCACCAAGCTCGACCTCCGCAACACTTACCATCTCGTGCGGATTAAGGAGGGAAATGAATGGAAGACGGGATTCCGGACCCCAAGCAGTCATTTCTAATATCTCGTGATGCCGTTTGGGTTGACCAACGCACCGGCCATCTTCCAGCGCCTGATAAATGACGTTCTCCGGGACTTCCTGGGCACCTTTGTCTTCGTCTGCTTAGATGACATCCTCATCTTTTCCCGGTCGTTAGAGGAGCATTGGGGGCACGTGAGACGGGTCCTCCAATGACTCCTGGAGAACTAGCTGTTCCTGACGGCCGAGAAATGTGAGTTCCACACTAATAAGACTTCATTTCTCGGCTTTGTTATCTCCCACAACCAGGTTCTCTCCGACCCGGTGAAGGTCAAGGCGGTGGTGGATTGCCCCCCCCCCCCCATCCAGGAAGCAACTCCAGCAGTTCCTTGGGTTTGCCAACTTTTATCGCCGCTTTGTGTCCAGGTACATCATTGTTGCCTGTCTCCTGACCTGTCTCACTTCCCCGAAGGTCCCTTTCTGTTGGACAGAGGAGGCTGCAGCGGCGTTCGGCACCCTCAAGAGGGAGTTCTTGTCGTCCTGCATCCTCACGCAGGTGGACCCGTCCCTCCAGTGCTTGGTCGAGGTGGATGCATCGGACTCCGGGGTGGGGGCAGTGCTCTCCCAGCACTCTCCTATAGACGGGCTGGTCCGTCCCTGCGCCTTCTTCTCGCACCACCTGTCTCCAGCAGAAAGAAACTACAACATTGGTGACAGGGAGCTCCGGGCGGTGAAACTCGTGCTGAAAGAGTGGCGCCACTGGTTGGAGGGGGCTGCCCAGCCCTTTGTGGTTTGGACCGACCACAAAAACTTGGAATGCCTGAGGACCGCCAAGCGGTTGAATTCCCAGCAGGCCCGTTGGTCCCTGTTCTTCGGTCAGTTTGATTTTACGATCACCAACTGCCCCAGGGCCAAGAACGCCAAACCGGATGCCCTCTCCAGGCAGTTCTCGACGGAGGTATCAGAGGACCGTGAGCAGACCATCCTTCCACCATCCTGTGTCATTGGCGCCCTCTCGTGGGACATCAGGGAGAAGGTTGTGAAGGTGCAGGAGGCGGAGCCTGATCCTGGAGGTGGTTCCTCAGAGCGGTTGTTCGTCCCCACATCGGTCCGGGGTGAAGTGATTCAGTAGGCCCATGCCTCAAAATTTGCATGCCATCCAGGGGTGTCCCGCATGGTAGAACTCCTTCAGAGGTCGTTTTGGTAGCCGGGGCTGCGAAAGGACATCACTGCATACATCTGGGCCTGCGCTTAATGAGCCACCGGGAAGTCGTCTTCTTCTCCGCCGGCCGGGCTCCTTCATCCCCTGCCAGTCCCCAGCCATCCCTGTTCCCACATCGCCCTGGATTTTGTGACGGGCCTCCCACCGTCCAACCACTTCACTACGGTCCTTACCATCGTCGATCAATTCTCCAAAGCTGCCCACTTTGCTCCTCTCCAGGGGCTGCCTACGGCACGGGAGACAGTGGACCTATTGGTGCAGCATGTCATACACCTCCATGGGATCCCCACGGACGTCATCTCTGATCGTGGGCCCCAATTCGTGTCCCAGGTTTGGAGGGTGTTCTGTAATGCACTGGGGTCAACTGTAAACCTGTCGTCCGGATACCACCCACAGAGCAATGGGCAGTGCGAACGGGCGAATCAAGAGCTGGAGGCCGGTCTGTGCTGCGTCATCGCCTCCAGTCCATCTTCTTGGAGCAGCCACCTGCCGTGGATTGAGTACGCTCATAATTCTACGGTTTCCTCGGCGATTGGCATGTACCCCTTCAGGGCCTCCTTAGGATATGACCCCCCACTGTTCCCTGAGGAGGAGAAGGAAGTGGCGGTGCCTTCTGTCCACGCTCATGTGAGGCGCTGCCACCGGCTCTGGACCACCACCCGCAGAGTCCTCCTTCGGACCACTGAACGTAACACCAGGATGGCTAACCGCTGCAGGAGACCAGCTCCCGATTACAAGGTGGGTCAGCAGGTATGGCTGTCTACACGAAATATTAATTTGAAAGCTGAGAGGTGGAAGTTGGCCCAGCGTTTTATCGGGCCCTTCCCCATTATTCGTGTGGTTAACCCTGTGGCTGTTCGCCTAGCTCTCCCCCCCTCTCTCCACATCTGTCCGACCTTCCATGTCTCATAGGTGAAACCCGTTTGCTCCAGCCCCCTCTGCCCGCCTCCCAAGGCTCCATCTCCACCAGTGGTGATAGATGGCGACCCGGCGTGGGGAGTCAATTCCATCCTAGACGTTTGCTGCTGGGGTCGCGGCCTGCAGTACTTGGTGGACTGGGAGGGGTATGGCCCTGAGTGGAGGTCCTGGGTACGTCCGTCATTCGTGCTCGACAAACAACTCATCAGGGACTTCCACCGGACGCACCCGGGTAAGATAGGGCAGGTGCCAGGAGGTACATCTAGAGGGGGGAGTACTGTCATGGTGCCATCATCAACCTCAGCTGCACGCACACCTTCTGCCAATCATCAGTGGGCTTTAAAAGCCAGACCTGCCTATGACTCAGCACGGAGCCGTCTGTCAAACTCCATAGGACATGTCTCTCGTCAGCAGCCATGTCCTGGCTTATCGTCTGTTTCCAGACCAATGCTTCGCCGCACGTAAGCTAATATTGATTCACCTTGTCAAGTTCATCTTCCCCTGTGCACAGGTGGATCTCCCTGGTGGCGGGAGATGCCAGGGAGATGCAGGGAGATGCCATGGTTGCCAGGCCAAATGGCGTCCTGCTCTTCCCCTGCACGAGTCCTACACTGCACGCATGACACTGTACATACACGCACGCGTCAACAAAACACAGTTAGCTAATAAAAGGATAATTGCATTTCCCTCGAGTCTGTCTTTTGTCCCTTGGGTCCAGAATTATGTCAGCTTAGACTTGGGTACTGTTATTTTTCTGGTTAAAGCAATTAAATTATGATCACTAGAGCCAACAGATTTTGAATGAACACTAACACAAAGCTGAGGAACATTTATATAAATGTGATCAATACACTTGGAAGACTCATGACTCCTTAAATGTGTACAATACTGGTTGGCGACTTTATAATCTCAGACATGTTACATCCCAGTAAAACAGATACAGTTTTATTTCTTAATGGACAAAGGTTTGATGGCCAATCTACGTTGAAATCACCTAAAAGAAATCTTTCCTTGTGCTCCTCAGAAACCATTTCAATATTCTCACAAATTCTGTCTAATATAACAATTTCAGCACTAGGAAGCCGATAGCAGCAACCAGTTAACACAGGCTTATTATGAGCAGGATGAATGTGAATCCAGAGGTTTTCAACATCAGCCAACATCAAATCATATCAAAGTTCAGCTGAAATTCCATTTTGGACAAATATAGCTATACCACCTCCAGACCTGACCCTTTCCCTTCTATATAGACAGTACTCTTCTAGTTCAGTGTCTCCAAAAGCAGAGTGGAAGTGAGTTTCAGACAAAGCTAACACATGAAAGTTATTTGATGCCAATATAACATCAATTTTATGTATTTTGTTTCTTACACTGCAGATACTGAAATGACCTATTGTACATTTATTCTTAAACTGACTTAACTGAGCCATTTTGAAAACAACCATTAAAACCAGCAGAAACTAAAAACACAAGAAGGTCTTGACTAACCAGAAAATGGGCAGCATCCTGATGAACATCATCATGCCTTATCAGACAGCTGACAGTTGGTTTTTCCGACTTTCAGACAGCCTTTTTGTCTAGCAGCCCTGTGTTGTGGCCACCATTTGTCTGGACTGTCCACCTTCTTTATATTGTCCAATCCTATAGACAGACTCAAGATCAGCTCTGCCATGCTCCACTGCTAAACTGTTTTCAATGATATGCCGGTCGTTGCTCTCAGGTTCACCACTCTCCTGGTCTTCTTCCTTTAATCTGGTGGTCAGGGTTAGGTCCTTGCTCCACTCAGGGTTAGCATTATTGATAAAAATGTGGAGGAACCTGTTGTGTCCGAATAAACGAGGAAGCAAGGTGACATTTTATGTTTATTATCAAGAACTATGTACACACGGGGAGACCCTACCGCGAGTACAGGAGTCCCAGCGAAGAGACAATATGTCTCCCGCTCCAGGCTTATATACTCCAGGTGACCCTTCCCTTGCCTAGGGCACAGCCATACTAATATTATATATATATATATATATATATATATATATATATATATATAGATAGATAGATAGATAGATAGATAGATAGATATAGATTATATATATATAGATAGATATATACAGTGGGGAAAAAAGTATTTAGTCAGCCACCAATTGTGCAAGTTCTCCCACTTAAAAGATGAGAGAGGTCTCCAATTTTCATCATAGGTATACCTCAACTATGAGAGACAAAATGAGAAAAAAAAATCCAGAAAATCACATTGAAGGATTTTTAATGAATTAATTGGTAAATTCCTCGGTAAAATAAGTATTTGGTCAATAACAAAAGTTCATCTCAGTACTTTGTTATATACCCTTTGATGGCAATGACAGAGGTCAAACGTTTTCTGTAAGTCTTCACAAGGTTTTCACACACTGTTGCTGGTATTTTGGCCCATTCCTCCATGCAGATCTCTTCTAGAGCAGTGATGTTTTGGGGCTGTCGCTGGGCAACACGGACTTTCTGTTACGACCTGAGCGCTGTGTTCTGTCCGCGCTCGGACTAAGCACAGCTCGCTGCCGGCCTTGACGGCTGTGGGTTGTATTCTGGCCTCACCGGGCTCTTATTGTGAAGGCGCTCGGTGGGGCTTCCGCCTGTCAAGGTTGGTCAGCTGTTTTGTCATTACTGCTCGTTAGTGTTCGCCTTTATAAGGCGGGCACTAGTGGCAGTTAAATCGCAGGAGTATTGTCAAAACCTTGTCGGACATCGTCAAACTATCCTCGTCTAAGCGTTGTTTGACCTTCATGTCAGGTTCGTGTTTCATGCCATGTCACAGTTTAGCTCGTAGTGGCTGGGGTTAGCCCTACGAGCCCTTGTATTGCTTCATGTGCGTTTTTGCCCTGAGCGGCTCATAGTCTTGTCTTGTCTTGTGTTATTAATAAATCACCATCATTGCAAAACTCACTGGTGGACTCTTGGCATCTTATGGTGATTCGCGAGGGTCACCGCATGACAGTATACTCCTGCCAGATGTCTAAATGGAGATGCCACACCGAGACACCTTTTTCACCTTGAGTTTTTGCTTTTTTTGGACGTTTGTTCTTTTCCTGTCTGGGTACGGTGTGCTGAAGGAATGCCGTCGCGGAGGAGCCGTGCTCAGAGTCTGAGCCACGAGCTGGCGGACGTCCTTGAATACGTGGACGAAACACTCATCTCTGCTTCCCTCCTCGACTACGACAGCGATGTACGCTGGTACCTGGACTGCGCTGAGGATGTGCTGAATCATCTTTCTCCCCGCTACGCTGACCACCCTGAAGTCGGCGCGAGGAGGGCTGACATCGCCGCACAGCGCGAGATACTCCGTATGGTGGAGGAGGACTATGGCAGGAAGCAGCGGAGGAGGCATCCTCGCTCCCCGTGCTGGGATCCCGCTCCTGCCCTTGACCCGGTCCAGGAGTTCGCGTCATCTGGGGGCCGACGACGACGTCGGCGCCACGGCCCAGGCGATCCTCAGCAGAATCCCCGGCTGGACTCGCTGCCGGCGAAGCCCATCGGCGAACTTCGGAGAGCGGCTCCATCTCGTCCTTCCAGGGGGCCTTCTGTCGCCATCCAGCGGGGAGAAGGAGGAACAACGTCCCCTACAGCAGGAACCATCTCTTCTCTGGGAGGAAGACAAGTGCATGTTAATTTTTTACATCACGATTGTAATCTGCCTTGTCTGACTCCTGGGGGCGGAGTTCGGGGTTCGTAGCCCTCCCGAGCTCCCTTCACCTGCTGTAGAGAAAATGATTAATCCTGCTGCCTCTGTGTCCCCCCCTGTTGAGCGGTCCGTGATGCCAGGCCAACATCGTTGGATGAAGAGGGGGCCCGCAGTGCTGGAAAGCCTGGATCCGGTCCTGCAGCCACGTCGTGGACGGAGGAGAAGAGCGGACTGCGACCCGGAGCCTGAGCCGACGATGAAGCGTCCCCGGGTCTCCTCGCCGGAGCGGTCCGAGCCAGTGGGTCGAGGCTCCCCTGCCCCCACGCCATACGGGTCATTGGCGTGGACAGCAGCGGGGGAGGAACCTCAGGCTGCAGATGACATCTTGCCAGCTGCGGAGCCCGACGCAGCTGAGTTGGAGCCTGCTGACAAGAGTCGCCGCCCTGAACCTGGATCGTCGAAGTCCTGGGTGGCAACAGAACCCGAGCGCAGGCAAGTGCTCCCTCTTGTGTCTCTGTCCCCTGTTTTGGAGCATTGCTGCCTGCATCTCGGGGAGGCGAGTGAGGAGCAGCCATCTGCTGCGCCCGAGCTCGTCTCGCTGGGTTCTGTTGCTACCAGTGATTCTGATCCCGGTTTCCTTCTTGTTTGTGAGCCTCGTTGCAGTGTCACCGGCATGGAACCAGTCGGAGTCACTGGGTTGGAGGTCCCAGGTTCAGGGGTGGAGATCGTCAGGGGAGCTGCACCGACCCAGTCGGGGTCCGTCGTGGAGGCTGCTGTGGTCCAATTGGTGTCCGACGTGGGTGCACCAGAGGCCCAATCGGGGTCCACCGCAGGGGCGGTTCTGGCCCAATCGGGGTCCGACGTGGGTGCACCAGAGGCCCAATCGGGGTCCACCGCAGGTGTGGTTCTGGCCCAATCTGGGCCCGACGTGGGTGCAGCTGGGACCCAATCGGGGTCCAGCGGAGGTGCAGCGCCGGTGTGGTCCGCGGACGGGGGAGGAGCTGCAAACCTTTCGCCGTCGGACGGATTACGGGCTCATCCTTGCCTTCTTTCCTCTCCACTGAGTCACCGCCCCTGCGCATCATTGCCGGGGGCCGTGGGGGTTCCTGTTCACTCACCCCGGCTCTCCCGAGTTTTGTCCTCATCAGGGAGGCTGCCGCGGACTGTTTTCCCCGGGACTGGTGGCTGAGGGACACGGGTCGGCCGCCTGAGGAACTGCTTCGCCGGTTCGGCGCCCCGGGTCGGCCACCCAACGTGTTGTGTGTTTCATTGGGCGACCTGGTTCGACCACCAGAGGAGCGGACGTGCTGGGCGTTGGACTGTGGTGAGCCGCCTGGTCATGTTCCGCCTCCTATGACCACCTGCCGGCTGTTGGACGCGGGGAGACCACCTGAACTGTTCCTGTGGCGCTTGGTCTCCGCCGGTCGACATAAACTGTCGGGGGGGGTAGTGGTCGTCTTCTGGTGTTGATCTGTCCCAGTGATCTGTTTTTTTTCCCTTGCTATCCTGTGTGCTTTGCGTTATGGTTATGTCTTGCAGTTGCCTTAGTTTGTATTGTGTGTAGTCAAGTATGAGCCAGTAAGTGCTCTGTTTTCTGTATTTGGTTTTTTGAAAACTCTCATGAGAATTCACACAGGTGAGAAACCATTTTCTTGTGAAACATGTGGGCCGAGATTTAATTTTCTTGTGCTGTCCTGTATTTAGTTTTTCTGACCCAGTGATTCTGTCTTTTTTTTTTGTTTTGTCCATGTTATTATCCTGTGCAATTTTTTTGTGATTGTTAGTCGAGCATTTGATTTAATCTGAGTAGTTGGTATTCTTGTCACTGTCCTGTATTTAGTTGTTCTTGCCGGGTTTTGTTTGTTTCTGTGTTTGGTCTCTCTCCCTCCACACCTACCCCCAGCCACCCACCCTGGGGGGGGGGGGGGCAGGGTGGTCCTTGGGCGTTCTGAGCCCACCCTTGGAGGGAGGGTCCTGTTACGACCTGAGCGCTGGGTTCTGTCCGCGCTCGGACTAAGCACAGCTCGCTGCCAGCCTTGACAGCTGTGGGTTGTATTCTGGCCTCACCGGGCTCTTATTGTGAAGGCACTCGGTGGGGCTTCCGCCTGTCAAGGTTGGTCAGCTGTTTGTCATTACTGCTCGTTAGTGTTCGCCTTTATAAGGCGGGCACTAGTGGCAGTTAAATCGCAGGAGTATTGTCAAAACCTTGTCGGACATCGTCAAACTATCCTCGTCTAAGCGTCGTTTGACCTTCATGTCAGGTTCGTGTTTCATACCATGTCACAGTTTAGCTCGTAGTGGCTGGGGTTAGCCCTACGAGCCCTTGTATTGCTTCATGTGTGTTTTTGCCCTGAGCGGCTCATAGTCTTGTCTTGTCTTGTGTTATTAATAAATCACCATCATTGCAAAACTCACTGGTGGACTCTTGGCGTCTTATGGTGATTCGCGAGGGTCACTGCATGACACTTTCAATTCCCTCCAAAGATTTTCTATGGGGTTGAGATCTGGAGACTGGTTAGGCCACTCCAGGACCTTGAAATGCTTCTTACGAAGCCACTCCTTCGTTGCCCGGGCGGTGTGTTTGGGATCATTGTCATGCTGAAAGACCCAGCCATGTTTCATCTTCAATGCCCTCGCTGATGGAAGGAGGTTTTCACTCAAAATCTCACGATACATGGCCCCATTCATTCTTTCCTTTACACAGATCAGTCGTCCTGGTCCCTTTGCAGAAAAACAGCCCCAAAGTATGATGTTTTCACCCCCGTGCTTCACAGTAGGTATGGTGTTCTTTCTCCTCCAAACACAACAAGTTGAGTTTTTACCAAAAAGTTCTATTTTGGTTTCATCTGACCATATGACATTCTCCCAATCCTCTTCTGGATCATCCAAATGCTCTCTAGCAAACTTCAGACGGGCCTGGACATGTACTGGCTTAAGCAGGGGGACACGTCTGGCACTGCAGGATTTGAGTCCCTGGCGGCGTAGTGTGTTACTGATGGTAGCCTTTGTTACTTTGGTCCCAGCGCTCTGCAGGTCATTCACTAGGTCCCCCCGTGTGGTTCTGGGATTTTTGCTCACCGTTCTTGTGATCATTTTGACCTCACGGGGTGAGATCATGCGTGGAGACCCAGATCAAGGGAGATTATCAGTGGTCTTGTATGTCTTCCATTTTCTAATAATTGCTCCCACAGTTGATTTCTTCACACCAAGCTGCTTACCTATTGCAGATTCAGTCTTCCCAGCCTGGTGCAGGTCTACAATTTTGTTTCTGGTGTCCTTTGACAGATCTTTGGTCTTGGCCATAGTGGAGTTTGGAGTCTGACTGTTTGAGGTTGTGGACAGGTGTCTTTTATACTGATAACGAGTTCAAACAGGTGCCATTAATACAGGTAACGAGTGGAGGACAGAGGAGCCTCTTAAAGAAGAAGTTACAGGTCTGTGAGAGCCAGAAATCTTGCTTGTTTGTAGGTGACCAAATACTTATTTTACCAAGGAATTTACCAATTAATTCATTAAAAATCCTTCAATGTGATTTTCTGGATTATTTTTTTTCTCATTTTGTCTCTCATAGTTGAGGTATACCTATGATGAAAATTGGAGACCTCTCTCATCTTTTAAGTGGGAGAACTTGCACAATTGGTGGCTGACTAAATACTTTTTTGCCACACTGTGTGTATATATATATATATATATACTATATATATATATATATATATATATATATATATATATTACGATCCTACAGAACCCTTTCACATTTTTAATATTTCTGTGTGTCATTCCTCCATATCCCTGGGAGGCGCTGTTTATACTACCATCGCTGCTATACGCATCTCACCGATGGAAAAACATCTCATTGGTGCTGCTTTTTGGTAAGTTTGGGCAAAAATAAGTTGGGTTTTCATAAATAAGTATTTTTAGGAGCTAAAGCGTCCATCTGTCCTCGTCCTCCATCACTGGTGTTGCTGTCAGACATTTGTGGACAAATTTTTGCTTAAATAAATTCTGTAACCAGAGTGGAGGCCTAGTTGGTAGAGCATCTGCCCCACAACTGGGAGGTTGGGGGTTGAAGTCCCGGCTGGGTCATAACAAAGACCAGATAAAAATAGTTCTTTCCGCCTTCTAGCTTGGTGCTCAGCGTAATAGAATGGGGGAAGTAGAAGTTGTTTCTGGTGGCGGCCCCTCTGATTCTAGATGTGGTTAACGTTGTGGACAGGAGAAACGTCATTTCGTTCTACTGTTCATGATGGACTGAATGACAACAAAATTGGATTCTTCTTCTTTACTAAATGTGGAGTCAGCATGTCCATGTGGGCTACACCAAAGGTTCCCCTGGGCTGTCTTATGGACCCACATGGACTATACCTGTTTACATTTTTGACTTATTTTCTCAAAAATTTGTGATTTTCTTGTAAATTTGTTAATTTTCTTGTAGAATTTGTGACTTTTTATTCTTGCAACGTTGTTAATGTTTTCTTGTAATTTTGTAATTTTCTCAACTTTTTCTCATAAATTTATGACTTTTTTGTCATCAGTTTGTAACATTTTTCTGGTAAATCTTCAATTAATTTATTCATGTATTGGCTACTTTTTCTGTTAATTTGCAACTTTTTCTTATATGTTCCTCATAAATTTGTAAATTTGCTCTTGAAAATTTGCTTAATTTTTTCTTGTAGGGTTGTAATGTTTTTCAAATAATTTTACAGTTTTCTTTCTAGTAAATTTGGAACTTTTTCTCATAAATCTGCTACTTTTTTTGCACATTTGGAACTTTTTTCTGATAAATGTTCTAATTTTTTCTCATAAATTTGTGAGTTATTTCTTGTAAATGTGGAAAATTATTCAAGTGGATTTGTAACTGCTTTAAAGCAATTTTACAGTTTTTTTTTTCTAGTAAATTTGTAACCTTTTTCCCATAAATTTGCTATTTTTTGTAATTTTGTGACTGCCTTCTCATAATTTTTCTAATTTTTCCTCAAGAAGTTGCAACTTTTATCTAGTAAATTTATGACTTTTTCTCATAAATTATTTTTTTTTCTCATAAATGTTTTAATTTTTCTCATAAATTTGCTCGTATTTTTTTTTTTTTTGTAAATTTGTCACTTTTTTCTCATAAGTTTTCTATTTTTTCTCATAAATTTGTGACTTGTATCTTGGAAATGTGCTCAATTTTTTCTTCTGGGTTTGTAACTTTTTTCAAACAATTTTTTTTGTAAATTTGCAACTTTTGTGAGTAAATTTGTAATTTTTTTCTTATAAATTTGGTACTTTTTTGAAAATTTGTGACTGTTTTCTCATAAATTTACAAAATTTTCCTCCTAAATTTGCAAATTTTTTCTTGATAATTTTTGACTTTTTTCTCATAAATATGATATTTTTTTTGTAAATTTGACTTTTTCCTCATAAATTTTTAATTTTTTTCCTCATAAGTGTGTGACTTTTTTTTGATTAATTTTCTTTCTTTCCCTTGTCCTGCCAGGAAACTAGGTGAGCAGAACAGAAATCTGCTACCCTGATTGTGTCAAAACAGATTTACTTTGCCAAAAAGAGCTTTATACAGTACCTATCTATGTACTGTATATTCTTTTAAACTCCTCTTGTAATAACTTTTAATACTTTATTTAAATTATTTTACCCATGAGGGACCTAACAGGAGGGGAATGGGGAAAGGAGGTATGGCGAGGGGCAAAGAAAAGGGAGGGGACCAGACAAAAAAGACAAGCAAACCAAAAACTAAAACAAACAGAAGACAGACTGCTTCGTGCACCAAAGAGGTCTCAACACCAGTCTGGTATCCACACCTGTTAAAGGGGAGACATTTGTGTGTGTGAATCCGTGTGCATGTGTATGAGAGCACATGCAAAATAAGTGTGTGCATGTGAGTGGTTTATCAGGAAACATAAGAAGAGGGCTGTGTGTCATGAATCTGCCTCTTCATTTACACACTCCACACTGGAGTGGAGTGTGTCAAATAAGAGGCAGATTCATGGCAGACGGTTTATTACACACTCACATCTCTCAAGCACAGAACAGAATGAATCATTTCCACAAGCTCTCTGCTTTTACCCCAATCACTCTTCACAAGTTTCATGACACTTCTGAACACACAGCATGACATTTACATTATCCTGCCATCTCGCCAGGAACTCCCTGGGCATTGTTCTCCTATGCTTATTCACTGTCTCTGTCTGAGATGCTAAATAATATGACTCCCCCAAGGTCCCATACCGCCCCCTCCCAGCATCTTAGATAGAACAATAGAACATCAGTCCACATGCTGTTTTGGCTTCAGTCTCCTCCCGTATCTGCTGCAACTGGGGTTTACCGCCTCCGCGGCGCTGCTGTGCCAGTGGGGGGCTGTTGGGAGTGTGTCTGACTGCGGGTGAGCCGTGGCGATGGGGGGGGAACCTCACTCTGTCCGTGAGGCTGCCCTAGTGAATCGTTTCCCTGGGGAGTTCTCTGTGGGGGTCTTCCACGCCGAGGGGCCCTAGCCAACAGCACTTGCTCATCCGCCACTATGAAAGCGGGTTTGAGTCTGTCTATGCCAATTTTCTCCCACCTACCCCCCAAGTCTAGCAAAAAATGCTTATCCCCTGTTTCCAGCACTCTGAACGGTCCATCATAGGGTGGGCACAATGGGGGGCGGTGGGCGTCGTGTCTGACGAACACAAACTCCGCGTTCTTCAAAGTTTTAGGCACGAAAACACGCGGAAAACTGTGGTGGGCAGGACCCGGCAGCGTGCCTGTGTTTGCGCTACACTGCAAAAGCTGAGACGGGCAGTTGTCCCGCACGGGATTATCTGGCAGAAATTCCCCAGGCAGCCGTAGGGGCTGTGCAAAAACCAGCTCTGCCGGGGAAGCTTCCAGATCTTCTTTTGGCGCGGAGCACAACCCCAATAAAACCCACGGCAGCCTGTCTATCCAATTTGCATCCGTCAATGAAGCCCTGAGTGCTGCTTTCAGTGATCTATGAAAACGCTTGCATAACCCATTGGCCTGTGGGTTGTACGCGGTTGTGCGATGAATTGTAACACCCAGGCTGCGGGCCATCGGACCAGAGTTCGGAAACAAATTGAGGGCCCCTGTAGGATGTAATGTCCAACGGGACTCCAAAACGCGCCACCCATGCTGTCAAAAAAGCACGTGCTACGTCCGCGGACGTGGTTGCCGCCAGCGGGACTGCTTCTGGCCAGCGCGTGGTGCGGTCCATCACTGTCAGGAGGTGCGTGCACCCCTGTGATGATGGGAGGGGGCCCACAAGGTCCACGTGAACGTGGTCGAACCTCTTAGCCGGTACCCGAAACGGCTCCAAGGGAGCCTTCGTGTGTCTGTGTACCTTGGCTCATTGGCACGCCACGCAGGCTGCAGCCCACTCTTTTACTTGTTTGCATAGGCTCGGCCACATAAACTTCTCTCCCACCATTTTGACTGACGCGTGCACTCCTGGGTGCGCCAGTGTGAACCGACTCGAACACGCGGTGGCGCCACGCGACCGGGAAATTATATTCCAATTTAACTCAATTTACTAGGGTCGAGCACATCCAATTCCCCAAAACTGGGTGCCTTAAAAAGTAATTCAATAAAATTTCACTAAATAGCACATAACTTTGCACTAATGAATATACTTAGCTGAGCCCCAATGGTTAAAACACTTAACAGACACCAACGAAACAACAGAAAACACCACACAAAGGCTCAAATTTTCTTAATTCCTTCTATACGATGTCCTTTCCTCTTTTATTTTTTAAAGTTTACCGGGGCACCAAATAGGAAAACCAACATAAAACAGGACTGAAGAAATGAGACAAACATGCAAAATAAAACCCTCAGTCCCCGGATGGATCCCTCTCAAGGCGTCTCCGTCTTTTCACATCAGGGCTCCTGCTGCGTCGTCTCCTCTCCACCTCCGGCAGCCTCAGATCCCTCGGATGTCTCCAGACGTGGATCGATCTGCGCCCGAACTCCTCCATCTGACCCGGCTCCACCTGGAACCGCCTCTGGTAGTCCTGCTGCTGGCGTGGACTGTGATCTTTACATACTCAAGCATCAACCTTGGTCTTCAAGGGAGCCCACTTCCTTTTCATCAGATCACTGGTCCTGCAACTGGCCCCCGACTCCAGCTGCTCCGACTCACAGGCTCTCCTGGATCTTCTCTTGGCAGGTTGTCACTGGGAGCGCTTTACGATAACCACGCTCCGTGGTCAAGCCCCGTTTTCTCCCGGCGTTGGCACCTCATCATGATGAGCCTCATCGGGGGTCCCGCCGTACCGTCCGGCACCCTCATCCAGGGCAGCCTGCATGACAGCATCGGGTCCGTCCCGAGAGGACTCCGCATGGCATGGTGTGTGCTCTCCCAAATCTACGTTGACCGTCCAGTCCCAGTCCCACACCTCAGCATCCTCCAGAGCAGGAACAGGTCATCTCCACAGACCGCACCCAGACCACTCCTCACCGGAGATGTTCGTGATGGAGAACCCAAGGCTGTAAAAGAGGTTGCAACCCATAACGTTAATGCCGGACACAGAGATGTTGATGCGAGCACTGGGCGCCACACTGTCCTTATATCGGGCCTCCATCTCCACAGAGCCCAATATAGCCAACCTGTTCTGCCCAAAACCAAAACACTCCACTCGTTGCCTTCTGTGGGGAAACAGTCTGTCCATGGTTTCAAGATTCAGGACAGAGATCACCGCTCCAGTGTCCACTAAGAGCGGGACCTCGACTCCATCCAACATGACGTTGCAGCCAATCCTCCCTGTTGTCTCTGGGGAGACAGTGTGCACAATGATCGCAGTCTTCTGCACAGCACCTGGATCTCTCCCACAGCTCCTGCGTACGAAAGTTCCGCACACCCTGGCAAAATGGTTTAACAACCTGCATTTGCCACAACGCTTTCGTTTCACCAGGCACACTCTGGACTTTTAGCAGTGCTCAGTGGACCCACATCCATAACATTTTGGCGTACCAGGGGCAGACCTTATCCTGACCACGGCGGCAAAATCTCTCCGCACTCGCCATCACCTGGGTCCAGACGCAGTGCCTCAGTGCAAGACGCATTCTTCTCCAGAGGGGCCCCTTCAGTTAGGCCCCTCGCGATGGTCTCTGCTGCCTCGTACTGTTGAGTGAGCTTGACGGCTTCCGCTAACGTCATCTCTCCTGGGTGAGTCAACAACCTGGACTGGGCCGCCGTGCAACAAATGTGCTCCGCCAACTGGTCCCGAATCATTTTGTCCTCCAAGATCCCGAATCTGCATTCCCTCGTCAGTTGTCGGAGGTCCACCACGAATCTTTGAACGGGCTCTCCCAACCGCTGGCGGTGCTGTCTAAACTGGATGCATTTCACGATGACGTTCTCTGGCGCCTTAAGGTAGCGTGCCATAAGCTGTACCACATCGTCAAAACTGTCTGCTCCGCCCAAGTTTTCAAGAATCCTCTGCCCTTCCATTCCTAAATTATGGACTAACACAGCTCGTGCACGGAGCTTCTCCATGTTGCCCAAACCCAGTGCCACAAGGTAGTTGGTAAAGGCAACAAACCACCTAGGCCACGACACGAGCGGCTCGCTCGGAGCCTCGAGGAATGGCCAAAAGCTGGCAATGGAGCGTTCCATTACCGCTTTTACCTCATCACCATTTGTTATGTCCGTAATTGTAGAAATGAAGAGCAAGTCTCACTTCAGTTAACAGGGTTTATTAAATACATTACTTAACTATGTACAGAGGCTTGCGGTGCTCTCCTGCTGGCCAGGTGGCTTCATGACGAAAGAGGCAGAGTATCTTGAATGAATGAATGAATGAATGAATTTATTTCGGATAGTACAGTACAGGTTAAAAGAAACTGAATAATATAACAACAAGGTCAAATTAGACAAAGACTCCTCCTACTATACAATTCCACGTAAGTTATCCGAAATGGGTGATGGCTGAAGCCGCAGCTTATATTGCCCACCCATATTCCATCCAAGAATTCAAAAGAGAAAAAAGAGAAAACAAGACAAGAGTGATTACAATTTAAAACAAAGCTAAGACAAAATGTGACTGAGAGAAAAAAGAAAACTAAGCTAGGCTAAGTTAAGCGGTTACTATTCAAAAACAAATCTAAGACAAAATGTCACAGAGAAAAAAAAGAAAAAAAAGAAAAAAACTAAGCTACAACACAACACAGGCTGGAAATGTCAATCCTTTTGTGAGTTTACATGTCGTCTTGTAAATATGTTTGGAGTATTTCTTCCTTTAGTTTTTGTTTAAATTGTCCAAGCGTTGTACATGATTTTAATTCAGGTCCAAAATCGTTCCATAATCTGACTCCTTGCACTGAAATACAGTGTTGCTTGGTGGTTGTTCTCACTGTAGGCTTTTGAAATACACATGTTCCTCTGAAGTGATATCGTTTCTCCCTTGTTTGGAACAACTTTTGGATATTTGCGGGCAGTGATAAATTCTTCACTTTGAACATTATTATTGCGGTTTTAAAGTCAACCAGATCTTTCAACTTGAGAGTTTTTTGTTTAAGAAAAAGTGGGTTTGTTGGTTCTCTGTAAGCTGCTTTGTTGATTATTCTAATAGCTCTCTTTTGAAGCATAAAGGGTGGATATATGTTTGTTTTATATGTATTTTCCCATACTTCATTACAAAATGTCATGTATGGGAGTATTAATGAATGATACAAGGTGTATAGTGTGGGTTGATTCAGCAAATATTTCATTCTGTGTAATATTGCAATTGATTTGGATACTTTACCTTTAATATAATTAATATGTGGCTTCCAACACAGTTTGTTATCAATTATTACTCCAAGAAATTTAGTTTCACATACCCTTTCAATCTCTACACCATTTACACTGAGTTTGGGTACTGGGTTGTTGTGATGGTTGTTAAAGACAATAAATTTTGTCTTACTTAAATTGAGCGTTAATTTGTTTGAATCAAACCACAGTTTAAGCTTTCCTAACTGATCCAAAAATGTGGCGCAATTTTGCAGCGTTATCTGTCTACGGTCTATTTCTGACGGAAGTGTCGTCTCCGGGTGAGGACGAGTGAGGACGCACAGGTAAGAGCTCCCTGTTTGTGACTGTTTAAAAGGCAGTTAAACGCAGTTAGAACGCAGTTTGGAGCTGGCGTTTTGAGCTTTTTTTGTTGCTGCCGCTGGGGAGTGAACCTGCTCGTGAGGAGTAAAGAGGAATTTGCCAGTAGTAGCTGGTGAAGCTTGTGAAGCGGCCCCGCGCCCCCTGCCCCTCGCGCTCAGGGATAACAAAGAGATTACTCCCACGTGCGTTTTTTTTCCGAACTATCCAAATCAGCGATCATCGGCCGGAAAAATGGGTCCAAAGAGAGCTCTGCCAAATGAAGATGAGATAAAAAAAAGCGCTGGATTTCTTGGCAGAAGAAATGGCTGCTCTAAAATCACAACAAAGACGTATACTGGACCTCGTGGAGGAAATTAAAGCGCTGCGCAGCCAGAACGCTGAGAAAGACAAGAGGCTGGCATATCTGGAAAGCAGATTGGCTGAGATGGACCAGAACACTCGGGCAAACGACGTGATCATCACGGGCCTCCACATCAAACCCCGATCATACGTGAGAGCAGTGGCCGCAGACAGCAGTGGAAGTCAGCTGGATGAGGAATCCGCTGAGCAACAGGTGACGGCCTTCATGCAGTCAAAAGGAATCCAGCTGGACTGCTCCAACATCGAGTCCTGCCACCCTCTGCCCAGGAAAAACGGCGACAAACCTGCTGTGATCATGAGGTTTGTAAACAGAAAACACAAGACGGCACTAATGAAACAAGGTAAGAAGCTGAAAGGAACCAACATCTACATAAACGAGCACCTCACGAAAGAGAACGCAGAAATAGCCAGGAAGGCAAGATACATGAAAAAGCAGAAAAAAATTCAAAACACCTGGACATCAAACTGTAAAATATTCATCAAATTAAACGGATCGCCTGAAGAAGCCAAGGTCATTAACATCCGTAATATTATGGAACTGGACAAATATGAACTGGAGGCACAGCAACAATTCAGACAACTATAGGACGCTGAAGGATTTTACTTATCTGCAACAAAACATTCTACAGTATGAATCAAAAAATCAACAAACAGGAACAATAGGAACTGAAAGTTTTTGAATACACAGAGCACAACCCACAGGACGTAGAATATGACATAGACCCTGATAATAATCTTTTTAACTCAATCAATTATGATTGTAATTATTACACAGATGAACAGTTCAACACAATGATCACATCTGATTTCAATATTTCTATGATCCACTTCAACAGCAGGAGTCTCTATGCAAACTTTAATAACATTAAAGATTATTTACATCAGTTTAAAGAGCCATTCAATATTGTGGCAATATCAGAGACGTGGCTCAGTGTAGAGAAAGGAGTGGATTTTACCATGGATGGCTATGAATTAAATTATATAAATAGAAAAGTGAAAAAAGGAGGAGGAGTTGCAATTTATGTTGACAAGAGCTTGAAATACAAGGTTGTTGAAAATCTGTCAGTAACTGTGGATGATTTATTTGAATGTATTACAATAGAAATCTGTCTGGACAATGTGAAGAATATAGTAGTGAGCTGTGGATATAGAACACCTGGATCAAACATTGACTTATTTAAGGACTGGATGGAAAAAATGAATGCAAAACTAACTCATAAAGTTATGTTCATCTGTGGGGATTTCAATATAGATCTGATGAACTCAAAACAACATAGTTTGACAGAAGAATTTATCAACACAATGTACAGCATGGGCTTACATCCAACAATTACAGGACCTAGCAGAATCACGTCGCACAGTGCCACACTAATAGATAACATATTCACAAACATTATGGAAAATAATATCAGGAGTGGGCTTTTATTGAATGATATCAGTGACCACCTGCCGATTTTCGTTGTCTATCAATGTGATTATAGGAAGAAAAAGTATACCAAAAATATTAAATATAAAAGAATAAGAACCAAAGAATCAATGTATTTACTGACAAAGGAATTATTAATACAAGATTGGAAGATAGTTTATGATGAAAATGACATAAATAGAGCATATGATAAATTTTTACAACTATTTCAATCATTGTACAATAAATACTGTCCTATAAAACAATACAGTGACAGACAACAAAAAAAAATGTTCCTTGGATCACCAAGGGGTTAATAAATGCATGTAAAAAGAAGAATACATTATATAAACAATTCATTAAATGCAGAATGGTGGAAGCTGAGATCAAATATAAAAGATATAAAAATAAGCTTACCACTATAATGAGGACCTGTAAGAAAGAATATTACAACAGAATACTAGAGGATAACAAAAATAACAAAAGAGGAATATGGCAAGTACTCAAGGGGATTACTAGTAATCGTCCTAAGTATGCAAATTATCCAGAATATTTTATCGAAAACGACAGTTTGATTAATAATATGGAAGATGTGGTTAGTGGTTTCAATAAGTTTTTTGTAAACGTTGGTCCTGAATTAGCAAAATCAATAGTGACTCCGGAAACAAACTACAGTGGTTCTGTGATTGAAATAGAGGATAGAAACCCAAGCACAATCTTTTTGGGTGCAGTTACTGAAAAGGAAATTATCGAGACTGTGAGTAAATTTAAGAACAAAAAATCAACGGACTGGAATGAAATTGACATGACAATAGTGAAAAAAGTAATTGAGGGAATTGTTAAGCCACTCACCCACATCTGTAACCTGTCATTTCAAACTGGTACATTTCCAGACAAAATGAAAATAGCAAAAGTAATACCTCTTTACAAAACAGGAGACAGTCATCGCTTCACAAATTACAGGCCAGTCTCTTTACTCTCACAATTCTCCAAAATACTTGAAAAAATCTTCACTAAGAGACTGGATGATTTCACTGAAAAACACAACCTCCTTACAGACAGCCAGTATGGTTTTAGAGCAGATTAATCTACATTTACCCTCTCGGCGCCACACCAGTCGGCTGCCTTTTGCAACAGCGGCTCGATTCCGAGTTTTTTTTTCCCTTCCTCTCTCTTTTGATCACTTTTTTTTTTCACCCCACTTATATCACGGACACACAGATCGTCCCAAATGTCTCCTGAGCCGGTGGACGGAGCCACTGTTTATAGCAGGATACGATACAATAGGGAAGAGCTGCTAGCATTTAACCGCCACCCGGTCCCACTGGAAAAACTCGACATACCGAGAGAATTGAGGCGAAAGCGTCGCGGCTGCCGGGCTGGAGTAAGGCGGAGGACAAAAAATATAAGGTACAGACCCTCCCTTCCATCTGTTGTCATGGGAAATGTACGGTCGATACTGGGAAAGTTAGATGAGCTAGCGGCTATCTCCCGTTATGATAGCACTTACCGGGAGTGCTCTCTCCTTTTGTTTACTGAGACGTGGCTAACTGAACTAGCAGCAGATGCTAACATTGAGCTGGAGGGTTTTCACATGATACGAGCTGACCGAACACCAGAGAGTGGCAAAACTAGGGGCGGTGGAGTGATAATGTATGTTAACAACAACTGGTGCAGACCGGGACATATCACTGTTAAACAACGACACTGCAGCAAAGACATTGAGTTGCTAGCTGTTAGCATGAGGCCTACATATCTTCCGAGAGAACACTCACACGTGATCTGCATTGTTGTTTATGCAAATCCGACGGCGAACGCTGGGACAGCGCGTGACGTCATCCATTCAGTAACCAGCAGGCTGCAGACAGAACACCCAGATGCTCTTCTCCTCATCTCAGGCGACTTCAACCACGTTTCACTGTCTCCCATTCTGCCCACTTTCACCCAGTATGTCACATGCCACACTAGAGACAATAAAACACTGGATTTGTTCTACGCAAACACTAAGGAGGCGTACACCTCATCACAACTCCCCCCACTTGGGAGATCGGATCACAACTTGGTTCATCTCCGACCGGTGTACAAACCCCTAGTGCACAGACAACCTCCGGCCATGCACACTGTGGAGTTATGGTCTGAGGAGACAATGGACACTCTAAAGGACTGTTTTGAAGCCACTGCCTGGAAGCAGCTCTGCGATCCACATGGTGAGGACATCGATGGCCTCATTCACACCTTCACGGGCTACCTCAGCTTCTCTGTGGACAAATCCGTTCCCACCAAGACCATACGGCGTCACTCAAACAACAAACCCTGGATCAACCCTGAGATAAAAACACTTCTGAGAGAGAAGAAGAGGATCTTCAGGTCGGGGAACAGGGAGATGCTGAAGTCCGTACAGAGGGAGCTGAGGAGAAAGATCAGAGAAGGCAAGGAAAGCTTCAGGAAGAAGATGGAGGACAAGCTGCAACAGAGCAACATCAGCGGGGTCTGGAGAAACCTCAAAACCATCCCGGGGCTCCAGAATACCTCCCCCCAGGCCACGGGGGGCAGGGAGTGGGCGAACAACCTGAATCTGTTTTTCAATAGATTTGACCAACCGCCCTCCCCCCTGTCTGCACAACAACCACTGCTGCCTCTAAGAAATCAAGTCCTGCTACCCACTCCCCACTCCACCGACACCCCCCCCCACTCCCAACACACAGCCCCCCATCCTGACCCTGACCAAGACCCAGGTGAGGACGGAGCTGAGGAAGATCAAGGCGAGGAAGGCGTCGGGACCGGACGGCATCAGCGCAAAGCTCCTCAAGTCCTGTGCAGACCAGCTGTGTGGGATTGTGACGTATATCTTCAACATGAGCCTGAAACTGGGGAGGGTACCACAGCTGTGGAAAACATCTTGTGTGGTACCTGTACCAAAAACTTCCCACCCCAAAGACCTGAACAGCTTCAGACCGGTGGCCTTGACGTCCCACTTGATGAAGACCCTGGAGAGACTGCTCCTTGCTCATCTCCGCCCCCTGGTGGAGCCAGCGATGGATCCACTCCAGTTCGCCTACCAGCATGGCATTGGGGTGGAGGATGCGGTGATCTTCCTCCTTCACCGTTCTCTGTCCCACCTGGAGAAGCCCGGGAATATGGTGAGGATCATGTTCTTTGACTTCTCCAGTGCTTTCAACACCATCCAACCGATGATCCTGAAGGACAAGCTGCTGCGCGCAGGGGTGGACCAGCACCTGTCATCATGGATCCTGGACTACCTCACGAACCGGCCTCAGTTTGTGAGAACCCGGGACTGTGTTTCCGACACGATCATCAGTAGCACGGGGGCCCCCCAGGGAACGGTGCTGGCTCCCTTCCTGTTCACTCTTTATACTGCGGACTTCTCACACAACACAACACATTGCCATCTACAGAAGTTCTCTGATGACTCTGCGATCGTTGGTCTCATCTCCAGCGGAGATGAAGCTGAGTACAGAGGGCTTATCCAGGACTTTGTGGACTGGTGCCATCGGAACTGCCTCCAGATCAACGCGAGGAAAACTAAGGAGCTGGTGGTGGACTGCCGCAGGCATGGGCAGCCCCTCACAGCACCAGTAAACATACAGGGAACAGACATCGAGATGGTGACATCCTACAAGTACCTGGGTATTCATCTGAACAATAAACTAGACTGGTCACACAATACTGACGCACTCTACAAGAAGGGACAGCGCAGGCTGTTCCTGCTGAGGAGACTCAGGTCTTTTGGTGTACAAGGGGCGCTGCTGAAGTCATTCTATGACACGGTGGTGGCATCAGCCATCACTTTTGGAGTGGTCTGCTGGGGCAGTGGCATTACTGCAGCCGATAGGAAGAGACTGAACAAACTGATTAAGAAAGCTAGCTCTGTCCTGGGGCAACGCCTTGATCCGATGGAGGAGATAGGAGAGAGAAGGACGGTGGCTAAACTGTCATCTCTGCTGGAGTCCGAGTTCCACCCTATGCAGGACATACTGGATGCACTGAGGAGCTCATTTAGCAGCAGACTACATCATCCCAGGTGCACAACCGAGAGGTTTCGTAGGTCCTTCCTACCAACGGCTGTCAGACTGTACAACCTAAGCAGGGCTGCTCGCAGAGATAGCAAAAAGACGTAACAAACTAATAGTTTTTTGAATGCAAAAGATGCAATAGACTTACACAATGGTCCTCTCCGGCATACAACTAGGAACATACCGGTCGCTATGGAGGGTGAGAATATGTATGGGCACATAATCATACCATGTAGGATAACTAAATAGACGGTTATGCTGTTTCATCCCACCTAGCAACAATGCTCTGCACTGTGTGTGTTTATATATTTACATATTTATTCCATCTAGCTACAATGCTCTGCACTGGGTGTGTTTATATTTATATATCTATATATTTATTCCATCTAGCTACAATGCTCCGCACTGTGTTTTTATATATCTACATATTATTCCATCTAGCTACATTGCTCCGCACTGTGTGTGTTTATATACTTGCATATTTATTCCACCTAGCTGCAATGCTCCGTACTGTGGGTGTTTATATATTTACATATTTATTCCATCTAGCTACAATGCTCTGCACTGTGTTCATATATTCATATATTTATTCCATCCAGCTACAATGCTCTGCACTGTGTGTCTGTGTGTGTGTGTGTGTGTATATATATATTTTATAGTAATATGTACATATGTATATTAGCTGCTCTTGCTTGCTTGTTTTTTTTTTTTTGTTTTGTTTTTTTTTCTTGCCTTCTGATTGTTGCTCTGAGTGTTGCTATCCCTGTGCTGTTGCAATCCTGGAATTTCCCCGTTGTGGGACTAATAAAGGCTTATCTTATCTTATCTTATCTTATCTTTGGCACTGATCGAACTTATAGAAGAAATTACTAGTTGTATAGACAAAAAAAAAGGTTGCTGCAGGAGTATTTATAGACTTAAAGAAAGCTTTTGACACCATTGACCACAGAATACTACTAAGGAAACTGGAAAGGTATGGGATAAGAGGGGTAGGACTGAGTTGGGTGGAAAGTTATTTAAGTAACAGACAACAATTTGTACAAATTGGAGAGCACAAATCACCCTGCATGGACATCACTTGTGGTGTGCCCCAGGGGTCAGTTTTGGGACCCAAACTCTTTATCTTGTATATAAATGACATATGCTAAGTATCAAAAATTCTGAAATTTATTTTGTTTGCGGATGACACAAATATCCTTTGCACTGGTGAGAATTTGCAGCAGGTTTTAGAGGTGGTCACAACTGAAATGAAAAAAATTAACGCAGTGGTTCAACAAAAATAAATTATCTCTAAATCTAAAAAAAACAAAGATTATGGTGTTTGGAAATTATAAAATAAATCATGAAATAATGGTAACGATAGATGATACCAGAATACAAACAGTACAGGAAAATAAGTTTCTGGGGATGACGCTAGACAGTAAAATCTGCTGGAAACCTCACATCAGTCACATCCGGGCTAAATTAGCAAAATGTATAGGCATACTGGGGAAGACAAGACACATCTTGGACTATAAATCATTGGTCTTATTGTACAATTCACTGTTTTTACCTTATCTTAACTACTGTGTAGAAGTCTGAGGAAACACCTACAAGACCAACCTACAAGCAATATGCACATCACAAAAAAGAGCTATAAGGATAATTAACAATGCAGGATATAGAGACCATACCAATTCATTGTTCTTGAAGTCACATGTCATAAAGTTCATCAACTGAGTTAAATTTAAGACAGCACAAGTAATGTACAGGGCGATCAACAATCAACTCCCAACTAATGTACAAAAAATATTTAAAAAAAGAGACAACGATCATAATTTGAGAGGAGACTTAAACTTTACAAAACCCAAGATACGTACAACCAAGAAAAGTATGTGCATATCTGTCTGTGGGGTGGATTTGTGGAACAGTCTGGAGCCGGAACTGAAACTATGTACAAACAGAAATCAATTTAAAAAGAGGTATAAGCACCATTTGTTGAAAGGATATATGTTAGAAGGGTAGAATTTATATGTACGGTTCATTATGTCCACTCTGGGACATTATGGGACACTATGGAATGGTGGGTGGGACAGCACTGTGTGTATCTGTGTCATTTGAGATTGGTTTTGATATATGGACTTCATTGTATGTTAGAATGGATGGGTGTTAATGTTGATCTGTAAAAAATACAGTAAATTGGTTACTTGGGGTCTTAAAGGTGGTAATTTGTATAAAATTCAAATGGGTGTATCAATGGAAAAGAGGAGTTGGAATTAATAAGTGTTCACTTCTTCCTTCTCCCTTTCGAACAGTGTATACTGTAACGTTATTGCATTTGCTATTTGCTTGTTTTTTGTTATATTTTTTGTGTTCGAAATAAACTATCTATCTATCTATCTATCTATCTATCTATCTATCTATCTATCTATCTATCTATCTATCTATCTATCTATCTAATTCCTTTCCAAGTGTATCCAGAAGTTGTTCCAAATTGTTTCCACTGCATAGCAGATTAGTGTCATCGGCAAACAATATTAAGTCCATTTTTTCTGAAACTTTACATATATCGTTTATATACATATTGAATAATAATGGTCCCAAAACTGAACCCTGTGGGACTCCACAGGTGACCTTCAGTAACTCTGAGTTTTTGTTGCTAACACATACATATTGATATCTATTCTTTAAGTAACTACTTAGCCAGGACAGTGCTATCCCTCTAATACCACAATTTTGTTGTTTCTTTAATAATAAATTGTGATCTACTGTATCAAATGCTTTTTTAAGATCTAGGAATACTCCAACTGAATACTCTTTATTTTCAATGGCTGTTGATATTTTTTCTGTAAATTCCATTAGAGCAAATGCAGTTGTCCTCTTGTGTCTGAACCCATATTGCTGCTCACACAATAAATCATTCTTCAGTATGAAGTTGTCAATTCTCTCATAGAATATTTTTTCAAGTATCTTGGAAAGTTGCGGTAATAGTGAAATTGGTCTATAGTTTGAGAATTCCCCTCTGTCACCCGTCTTGTATATCGGAATTACTTTAGCTATTTTCATTGCATTGGGAAATATACCTGATTGGAGAGACAGGTTACAGATATACGTCAGTGGTTTTACTATGCATTCGATAACAGTTTTGACTAATAGCATGTCAATACCATCACAGTCCGTAGATGTTTTACTTTTGAACGATTTAACAATTTCAATGACCCCTCTTTCGTCTGTGTTCTTTATGAAGATGGAGTCTTTTACAGTAGTGTTATTGCATATTGTATCACCTGTAGGCACCATAGTGGGTATTTCTCGGGCCAGATTAGGTCCAATGTTAACAAAAAAATTATTAAATTCATCTGCAGGTGAAGCTATATTCACACTCTGAGTTGTTTTATTATTTTTTGGAATATTAGTTGGGTTGCTTGTATTTCGGCTTTTATTTCCAAGGATACTGTTGAGTATTGTCCATGTATTTTTAATATTGTCTTTGTTTTTCTCCAGTTCTTTACTGTAATAGTCTCTTTTACTACATCTTATTATATATGTTAACTTATTTTTGTATGTTTTATACCGCTGCTCTGCTTCTTCTGTCCTTTTCTTTAGGAAAGCTTTATATAATAAATTTTTCTTTTTACACGCCTTTTGTAGTCCTTTGGTTAACCATGGCTTATCAGCAAATTTGTGTTTAAGCTTTTTTTTTTACTAATGAGCAGTTTTTTTCATAAAGAGTGGTTACAATGTTTATAAATGTGTCATAGGCTTCATTTACATCTGATACATAGACTTCTGTCCAGTCTTGCTTCAGCAAGTCCTCTTGCTCTTTAATGTAGAATCGGTGTGTGACTTTGCAAAAACGATGTCAGCCACTGTAGTATTCTCTGGGCCCCTCCCCAATCTGACCAGTGATGACATGTTTAGTCGCTCGTCATCCTTGAACCGCTGGCTGTCTGTGTGGTGTCCTAAAAATGACGTGGGCTACATTGACAATTGGAGCTCTTTTTGGGGAAAACCTGGTCTTATGAGACGAGACAGCATTCATCCCACTTTGGATGGTGCTTCTCATTTATCTAACAATCTGGCATCTTTTTTATCCAAATTTCCAAAACCCTGACTACTCAGAGTTGGGACCAGGAAGCAGAGTCACAGTCTTACACGCCTCTCTGCAGCTCCTCTTCATCCGCCACCCCTCAGCTTAGCCCCTGTCTTCCCCATCAGAGAATCGTTGTCTGCTCCCTCCAAAGTAAATAAAAATATAATGTATAAGCATCCCAAAGTGATAAAGCAAAATATTGGTAAAACTCAAATTAAACATAAAGCCTCTAAATTGAATGATTTGGCCTCTGTTCCTCCTCATAATTTAAAAATTAAATGTGGTTTATTAAATATTAGGTCTCTAACTCCCAAGTCTCTGTTAGTCCATGATCTGTTAATTGATCATCAGATTGATTTAATTTCCCTTACAGAGACTTGGTTAGGACAAGAGGATTATGTTGGTTTAAATGAATCAACTCCCTCTGGTTATTTAAACTGTCAAAATCCCAGAAGTTCTGGTCGTGGAGGAGGAGTAGCATCAATTTACCATTCCAAATTACTAGTTAATGTAAAGCAAAAAACATGTTATAATTCCTTTGAGGGCCTGGTCCTCAGTATTGGGCACTTTAGCAATTCCAGGTTAAACCCAATTTTATTTGCCATAGTTTATCGTCCCCCATCAACCTATTCAGAATTTTTATCCGAATTTCCTGATTTCTTAGCTGATTTAGTGCTGAAATCTGATAGAATAATTATAGTAGGGGACTTTAATATACATGTGGATGTAGATAGTGACTGCCTTAATGTGGCTTTTAATTCAATATTAGACTCGATTGGGTTTTCTCAGAAAGTAGGAAATTCTACTCATTACCTCCACCATACATTGGACCTTGTTCTGACATATGGCATAGAAATAGAAAATCTTGTAGTGTCTCCTCATAACCCTGTACTGTCAGACCATTGTCTGTTAACCTTTGATTTTACTATTTCTGACTATTTGGCTCCTAAAGAAAAATATTATCACAGTAGATGCCTCTCAGATGATGCTGTTTCCAAATTTATGCAGATTGTTTCCTCTATGCCATGTGTCAACACAACGGAAATAAGCTATAGACAGCTTGCTCCTTCTGTAATTGATAACATGGTGGATAGTGTTTCAGCTTCTCTGCATCAGACTCTAGACTTGGTGGCCCCCTTAAAAAAGAAAAAGTCTAATCAGAGATTTTTAACTCCTTGGTTCAACACAGAAACTCGTAGCTTAAAACAGAAGACTCGTCAATTAGAAAGAAAATGGCGCTCTACTAATTTAGATGAAATCTATTTAGCTTGGAGAAATCATCTTTTAATTTATAAAAAATCTCTTAGAAAAGCTAGAACGAGTTATTACTCTGCATTAATAGAAGAGAACAAGAATAATCCCAGGTTTCTTTTCAGTACTGTAGCCAGGTTGACAAAGAGTCAGGACTCTGTCAATCCTAGCATCCCCTTAGAGCTTACTAGTCAGGACTTTATGAACTTTTTCAATAATAAAATTTCATCCATCAGAGATAAAATCAATCAGATTCTTCCCACAGTTAACTTAAATACTGTAACTACTACAACTCCTTCTATTGATGTCTGTCTTGATGAGTTTACTCCAATCGACCTTTGTGAGTTAGACAAAATAGTTTCCTCATCCAAACCTTCAACTTGTCTTTTAGACCCTATTCCTACCAGGTTATTTAAAGAAGTCTTCCCACTTATTGGTAGCTTTATTCTTCATATAATCAATTCTTCATTAACTTTAGGCCATGTACCGCAGGCTTTTAAAACGGCTGTAATTAAACCCTTACTCAAAAAGCCAACGCTAGATCCAGGAGCTTTAGCTAACTATAGACCAATCTCTAATCTCCCTTTCATTTCAAAAATCTTAGAAAGAGTTGTTGCTATGCAATTATTTGACCACCTGCAGGGAAATGGTTTATTTGAGGAGTTTCAATCTGGGTTTAGAATCCATCATAGCACTGAAACAGCCTTAGCGAAGGTCACTAACGACCTCCTCATTGCATCTGATAATGGACTAGTTTCTGTACTTGTCCTTTTAGATCTTAGTGCAGCTTTTGATACTATTGATCATAATATTCTACTTGATAGATTAGAACACTATGTTGGACTTAATGGAACTTCGTTGCAGTGGTTTAGATCTTATTTATCTGATAGGTTCCAGTTTGTTCATGTAAATGATGTGTTTTCTCTCAGCTCAAAGCTTAGTCATGGAGTTCCACAGGGATCTGTGCTTGGCCCTACTCTTTTTAGTTTATATATGCTTCCGTTAGGCAACATTATTAGAAAGCACTGTATACATTTTCACTGTTATGCAGATGACACACAATTATACCTGTCAATGAAGCCAGATGATACTAATCAATTAGCCAAGTTAGAAGCCTGTCTTAAGGAAATCAAAGTTTGGATGACTTGTAATTTCCTGCTATTAAATTCAGATAAGACTGAAGTCATTCTTGTTGGTCCAAAAAACCTTAGAAATTCCTTTCCAAATCAAACTTTCAGTTTGGATGCAGTTACTCTTTCTCTTAATAGCTCTGTGAGGAACCTTGGAGTTATTTTTGATCAGGATTTGTCCTTCAATTCACATATTAAATTTGTTTCTAAGACTGCCTTCTATCATTTGCGTAATATTGCCAAGATTAGGAGCATCTTGTCTCAGAGTGATGCTGAGAAGCTGATCCACGCTTTTGTTAGCTCGAGATTAGATTATTGTAATTCTTTATTATCAGGTTGTCCTAAAACATCTTTAAAAAGTCTTCAGCTGATCCAAAATGCTGCAGCAAGAGTTTTAACAGGTACTAGAAAGAGAGATCATATCTCTCCGGTTCTGGCCTCCCTTCATTGGCTTCCCATAGAGTTTAGAATTAAGTTTAAAATCCTTCTTCTTACTTACAAAGCTCTAAACAATCAGGCTCCTTTTTATTTAAAAGATCTGATACTACCGTATCATCCTAACAGAGCACTACGCTCCCAAAATGCAGGTTTACTTGTAATACCTAGAATCTCCAAAAGTACAATGGGAGGCAGAGCCTTCAGTTATCAAGCTCCTCTCCTGTGGAATCAGCTGCCAATCTGGATTCGGGAGTCAGACTCGATCTCTGTTTTTAAGAATAGGGCTAAAACCTACCTTTTTGATATAGCCTACAATTAGGGAGGGATCATGTGTTTTCTGAACCCTCCCTTAGTTATGCTGCTAATAGGTTTAGTCAGCCGGGGGACCTCCAGTAATGCACTGGGCCTCACTCCTTTCCTCACTCTCTATGAAATATTTTTTTTTTTGCTGGTCATTAACATTTGTTTGTTCTCTCCCATAGATTGAGTCCCCATCGTGCTGTTTGCTCTCTACATGTCTGTTCTTTTCTTCTTCTCTATCCCCTCACCCCCCAGCCAGTCGCAGCAGATGACTGCCCCTCCCTGAGCCTGGTTCTGCTGGAGGTTTCTTCCTGTTAAAAGGGAGTTTTTCCTCTCCACCGTCGCCAAGTGCTTGCTCACAGGGGATCGCCTGATTGCTGGGGTCTTTCTGCAACTGTGGGGGTCCTCCCTACAGTTGATAGTGCTATGAGATGACTGTTGTTGTGAAATGGCGCTATATAAATAAAGTTGAATTGAATTAAAAGAATTGATTGCATTTGGTGATTTGTATCTGAACGATTTTGAAATTTTTTCTGCGTTGGGCCCCGTGTGGCCATGGATAAGTGCAAAGGTTGGCAAGTGGTCACTTATATCATTTATCAATAATCCACTTTCTATTTCTTATCGATAACATTGACAAACAGGTTGTCAATAAGTGTAGCGGAGTGAACTGTGATTCTACTGGGATGTGTTATTGTGGGATATAGACTCATGCTGTACATAGAGTTCATGAACTCTGTAACTACATTTTGTTGATGTGGATTTAGTAAATCAATATTGAAATCTCCACAAATTGCTACCATTTTCTTACTAGTAATATTATTGTACAGCTCGACTAATTTATCTCTGAATGTCTCAATGCAAGTTCCCGGTGTTCTATATATGCAGCTTATGAATAGATTTTTTGTTTTGTCTAGGTCAATCTCAACAGTAACACATTCCAAGATCCCTGGTAGTGCTGAGGACATTCCATTTACAAGCTTACACCTATACAGGTTATCAATATACAGTGCAACACCACCACCCTTTTTTTGAGTTCTGTTAATATGAAACATCTGATATCCCTCTATTGCCATCAGGGGAGCCTGCTCTTCATTAAACCAGGTTTCAGAGACTGCAATAGCTGTAAATTTTCTGTCTAGCTGTTTTAAATAGTCCTGAATCTGTGGAAAGTTTTTGTTAAGACTTCTGCTATTGAAGTGTATTATTGACAGTTTACCATCTAATTGCAATTGACTTTTGAATTGCTTTTCAGTGTAACATTCACAGTGGTTATGAATATTATTGAAAAAGTGGTTATCAGGATCAATATCATTCTCCATCTCTTGTGGTTTATGTTCAGCATAGTGGCATATTTTCAGAGTTTGAGTTTCCTCACTCTGTGTCAGATGACTTCCTCCAGCTGGGGATAATTGATGTCTACTCGAGTCGATCATAAGTTTTTGTTTATTTTGCTTATTTTTTTTTAAAGTACTTTGGCATGGTGTATCAAAAGAACTATTCTTATCGTGTGTATGAATATGGATTATCATTCACTCATAATTTTTTTTAATCGGTGTTCATCTGTATTTATTTAAGTCAGTAGCATCTCTGATCATTATACTCCTTGCTTGCTCAGGTGTTCCATTTGGTTTAATCCAAATTCTACAATTTCTTGTCCAGGTTGCCTGTATCTTATTTTGTTTTTTCAGCATCCGTGCCTGCCGTGCTAATTCAGCAGGTTTTTTTGTCAGGTGTTCATTTAGGTAAACTTGAGTTCCCTGTAGCTTTTTGGCCTGCCTCAGTATGTCATTCTTTACCCTTCTGTTCACAAAGCGCATCACAATTGATTTCTTTGTTTTGGGATCTTTCTTCGGTAAAGCATAACAGGCTGAAATTGCATTGGCTTCTACCTTAATGTCTCTATTATTAAGGAATTGAAGCACTTGATTTTCCTCAATCCCACTGATACGCCTTCCACAGAGGAAGCAGGGTTTGGGGACGAGGGGGATGACTCGCCTATCACAGGGGCTGAGGTCGCCAAGGTGGTTAAAAATCTCCTTGGTGGCCGGGCCCCGGGGGTGGACGAGATTCGCCCCGAGTACCTCAAGGCCCTGGATGTTGTTGGGTTGTCATGGTTGACACGCCTCTGCAACATTGCGTGGAGGTCGGGGGCAGTGCCTTTGGCATGGCAAACCGGGGTGGTGGTTCCTCTCTTCAAAAAAGGGGACCGGAGGGTGTGCTCCAACTTTAGAGGGATCACACTCCTCAGCCTCCCTGGGAAGGTCTATGCCAAGGTACTGGAGAGGAGAGTCCGGCCGTTGGTCGAACCTCGGATTCAGGAGGAGCAATGTGGTTTTCGTCCTGGCCGTGGCACATCGGACCAGCTCTTTACCCTCTCGAGAATTCTTGAGGGCTCGTGGGAGTTTGCCCAACCAGTTTACATGTGTTTTGTGGACTTGGAGAAGGCATTTGACCGCGTCCCTCGTGGATTTTTGTGGGGGGTGCTTCGGGAGTATGGGGTATCGGGCTTGTTGTTACGAGCTATTCGGTCTCTGTACGACCGTTGTGAGAGTTTAGTTCGCATTGCCAACACTCGGTCGGAGTCATTCCCAGTGAGAGTTGGACTCCGCCAGGGCTGCCCTTTGTCACCGGTCCTGTTCATAATTTTTATGGACAGGATTTCTAGGCGCAGCCAGGGAATGGAGGGTGTCATGCTTGGTGACCACAGGATCTCATCTCTGTTGTTTGCAGATGATGTTGTCCTGTTGGCTTCATCCAGCAATGACCTACAGCTCTTGCTGGGATGGTTTGCCGCTGAGTGTGAAGCGGCTGGGATGAGAATCAGCACCTCCAAGTCCGAGTCCATGGTCCTCAGCCGGAAAAAGGTGGATTGTCCTCTCCGGGTTGGGGACAGGCTCCTGCCCCAAGTGGAGGAGTTTAAGTATCTTGGGGTCTTGTTCACGAGTGAGGGGAAAATGGAGCGAGAGATCGACAGACGGATTGGAGCAGCATCTGCAGTGATGCGGACGTTGTACCGGTCTGTTGTGGTGAAGAGGGAGCTTAGTTCTAAGGCAAAGCTGTCGATTTACCAGTCAATCTACGTTCCTACTCTCACCTATGGTCACGAGCTTTGGGTAATGACCGAAAGAACGAGATCGCGGATACAAGCGGCTGAAATGAGCTTTCTCCGTAGGATTGCTGGACTCGCCCTCAGAGATAGGGTGAGGAGCTCAGTCATCCGGGAGAGGCTCAGAGTAGAACCGCTGCTCCTCCACATTGAAAGGAGTCAGTTGAGGTGGTATGGGCATCTGATTAGGATGCCTCCTGGACGCCTCCCACTTGAGGTGTTTCAGGCACGTCCCACTGGGAGGAGACCCCGGGGCAGACCCAGGACTCGGTGGAGAGACTATGTCTCCCAGCTAGTCTGGGAACGCCTTGGTATCCCCTCTGAAGAGCTGGAGCAGGTGGCTGGGGAGAGGGAAGTCTGGGCTTCTCTGCTTGAACTGCTGCCTCCGCGACCCGGACCTCCGGAAAAGCGGTAGAAGATGGATGGATGGATGGATGGATTTTCTAAGGAGACTGATTCACTCATGGGAGCATCTTCACCATTCAGTCCTGTTGCGGCATGGGCGTATGACTGATATCTGATGTCTAGTCCACTTATAACTAGGTCATCAATACGAGAACCTTGTTCAAGATCCTCGACGTGTTGCTCCAAAAGACGCCCGTGTTGCTCCAGGTCCATAATTTTTTTGTCTTTTTCTTGAATTATTGAATGTAGGGCTTGTACATCTTCTATTAGGCCTATTATTTTGGCCTGCTGGCTAGTCAATTTGGCCAATTCTTCTGACATAAAGTTCAGAGATTTTTTAATTTCTTCCATTTCCTCTTTTTTTGGTGGCATTTTACTGACCTGTGGATAGAAATAAACAGAGAATCCGGCTAGGCCTCAACTAGCCCGGCCGCTGCTGGACCCACCGCAACCGAGCTCCTGCACAGCTCCTCCGCCAAGTAACGCTGCACAGCTCCGCAGATCACCGCCGTCGATCACCGCCGCCTGCCGCCGTCTGCCTGGCCGGTTATGCCGCACACCGCCGGCGCAGCCGAACTCCACTGATCACCGCCGATCTTCCACCCACTCTTTGATACCTAGGGCGGTGTCACCACCGGATACCGGTAGTAGCCACCCCGGTCTGTCTCATGACCAACCCGGCCGCCATCTTGCTAATACCAGCCTGTTTAAGATAAGATAAGATAAGCCTTTATTAGTCCCACAATGGGGAAATTCCAGGATTGCAACAGCACAGGGATAGCAACACTCAGAGCAACAATCAGAAGGCAAGAGAAAAACAAGAGCAGCGAGTATACATATGCACATATAAATATAAATATAAATATAAATATATATATACTGTATATATATATATATATATACAGTATATATATATAGACAGTGCAGAGCATTGTAGCTAGATGGGATAGATATATAAATATATAAACACAGTGTGTTTACGTATATTGTGGGAGGCCAGGGCCCCCATCCCCTGGGCCGGAGACCAGCCAGTGCCCCCAGTGCGAGTCCCCCCAGGCACACCTCACAGCGGGCCCACCCCCACCCACACACCACCGCCGCATACCCCGGGGACCCCCATGCCCAAAGAAGGCCCCCCTTTCCCCATCCAGGGGAGCCCATGCAGCCAAGAGACACTACCCCCTCCCACCAGCACCTCCACCCATTCCCACACTTTAACTCCCTCCTTCTCTCATATGCACCCTCACGCACTCACTCACTCTCGCTCGCCCTCTCCCCCACACAATCCCACACTCGCACCCCTGGACCCACCCACTCTTTCCCACTGCTGTACCCCAGATAAATTTTCTATTTTTTCCTCATAAATTTGTGCCTTTTTTCCTGTAAATGTGTTAATTTTTTCTTGTGGGTTTGTAACATTTTTCAGTCAATTTTACATTTTTCTTCTTGTAGATTTGCAACTATTTTCTCATAAATTTGTAACATTTTTTTTTTGTAAATTTATGACTTTCTCATAAATTTTCTATTTTTTTCTTATAAATTTGTGACAAAAGAAACAGCCACCCCAGTTTTGGGGAGGATTCTCTACCTCCAGGCTACCACTCTGGTTCTTGACAACTGGAGTGGTGGCCTAGAGGTAGAGCATCTGCCCCACAACCGTCCTGGCTGGGTCATGCCAAAGACCATATAAAAATGGAACTTCCTGCTGTCCAGCTTGGTGCTCAGCAAAAATGGATTGGAGGAGAGAAATGTTGGCGGCAGTGGCTCAGGAGGTAGAGCGGGTCATCCAATAACCAGAGGGTTGGTGGTTCCAATCCTGCTCTCCCCAGACACCCTGCAGTTGTGTCCCTGGGCAAGACACTTTACCCACCTTGTGTCCATGACACTGGGTATCAAGGTTTGTATGGCGCCCACAAAAGTGTGGTCATATTTTATGAGTTATTTTAATTTTATTTAAGTAATTTATGCCTTTAAACTGTAATATTTTTATGCAAAAGCTTTTATAATGTGTCAGATGAAGATAAAGTAATGGTTTTGTGGTAACCTAAGCAGTAGAACATTATTTTTGGCATTGGCCAGTAGGGGGTACTGTTGTCTGTGCTTCTGTCCAGCTGTCAATCAACTGACCAGCTGATAGTCCTCATTCTGTGGAGGAAACTGCACAGCAACACCCAGTAGCACCTGTCTCATCATTCACTGTTTATACAGGTTAGCACTGCGTTATAGAACAAAATTAACAATGCATAACTGCATAAACATGTTGGCAAAAAAGAGAATTCTAATGTTCACACCATTCTGCTAAGGTTATTGAGCTAAAACTGGCTGGTTAATGTGATGTGATGAAAGTGTTAACTTGTAACTAACAGTTCTATCGGTGATCCCACATCCCTATTCACATTATACTTCTGCTTTCTAAACTGGCTCTGGGATGTATTAAATATCATTATTATTATATTATTGTGTGTTATGGGTGACGGCCCCATCTTTCTGGTTCCGCCGCTGCCCAGGGTATAAAAGGCCAATGTGGAAGGGGAAAGGTCTCTTTACAACCAGACCTCTGCTTAGACGGGAGCGCCTTTGAGTTATTGTAAGTTTGCAAATAAAGTCACATTCCACTGCACCTTCGGCCTCATTTTTGGAGTCTTGGTTATGGACATAACATTTGGCGACGAGGATAAAGCAATGGATAAAGGGCTTTCCAGTAGTCAGCCATTGTTGGAGCTTCGTGGTGAGCCGCCGGTTCCATAGGTGAGGTGGTTTGCACATTTAAGAATTATTTGGTAGTGCTGAACCTCGGCGAATTGAAGAAACTATGTGCACAAGCAATACTGGTTCATAATCTTGGCATGGGAGGGCAATATATTCTCAGCACTTTGGGAGAGAATAACAGTTTTGAGGACGTAGTTGAGCTAATGGCATGCTACTTTCGCGCTCCAGAGAACATCATCGTCCGGAGGATCCAGTTCCAACAGCGACGCCAGCGGCCAGGGAAATCAGTGCAACGGTACGCTGAGGACCTGCGCCAGCTGGCTGGAGAGTGCCACTTTGGGGCTTTGGAGGAAGAAATGGTCTCCGATCAGTTAGCGGAGCACACGCTATGTTCTGCGGCATGATCAAGACTCCTCATGCACTCCAGTGAGCTGACGTTAACCATGGCTGCGGAGACAGCTCAGGAGTACAAAGTAGCGGATAAGCTATCAAAGGACCTTGGTGAGAAAAAGACATTGAGGCAACCTGACTCACAGGCAGCAGTGCAGGCTGTGGACCCGTGTAGCAATGATAGCGCAGAAGACAAAGCAGACTATGCTACGGCTTTAAAAATTAGGTGTGCCCCAGGATTGCCCAGATGTTTTGGCTGTGGGTCCACCAAGGTCGATATATGGCAAGACAGTGTCCGGCAAGGGGCAAACACTGTGGCAAGTGAGGAGTTCTATATCTTTTCGCCAAAACCTGCAAAAAGTTTGAGCGAGGGGAACTGCGACGCGGAGCAAATTCCCCGCCATGACTCCTAAGGTTATTCGCACCATCTCCCCGAGCACAGATGGCCGCATATACTGTGAGGTGATTCTGGACGGCGTGAAAGTGTCGTTACTGGTTGACATGGGCGCAGCAGTATCCGTGTTGACCTGGCCTACTGTGAGGAGTTTGTTCCTGCATTACTGTGTAAGAGGACTGTCAGTGCCATATTGTGGCTATGGAGGTAATAAGTAGGCCATCGTGGGTTCGCTGGAGTTGACGGCGAGATACAGGTTGGCAGTGGTGTCCAATATCCAGTTCGTGGTGACTGTCAGTGAGTCGAACGTGATGGGCTGCAACCTATTCTATGGACTGGGCTTCAAGATCACCAGTGGCATCAGAGAGGAGTGGTCGGGAAGTGGTTTGTGGGACCGGCCGGTTCCAAGTGTGGTGGACGATGCGGTATGGGATGAATATTGGCCTAGTATTCTAGGAGATGGACAGGACCAATCCCAGCCAAGGCCATTGCGGGAAGGTTCCGGTGCCACGGCCCAGGTTACCCTGGATGTTGGAACTGGGTGGCATGGTGGAACGCCTGTGATGGTGGGTGGAGCTGAGAGGACGGCTCCCTCTGCTTCCGGTGTTTGGCCGGGAGGTACCGAGAAGTAGGGGGCTGCAACGGCTTCACCAGCATTACAAATGAAAGAGAACGGGGCAGGACCGGCTGGCACGGTGAACCAACATGCCAAACAGAAGAACTGGAGGCCGAGTTGGGCTTCTCGCGGGGTCGCTGGTGTGGTTCGACCCAGAGAGGATGCTTGGTTTAGACGTTGTGGACATTGGAAGCCGAGTCGAGCTCCTCTGGGGGTTGCTGATGTGGTTTGACCCAGGGAGGAGGCTCGGCTGAAAGGGATCCATTACAAGCGGAAACGATGAGAAGTCCAGGGGCGGCTGCAGGTGGTGGACGTTTGGGAGGATCTTCAATTGTCCGATGGCTCATGGAGACACCCTAACGAGCTGCAGCGTGCCAACAAGGAGAAGTAGGTGTAGGGGCCCCAACGTGGTTCATCTCCAGGGGAGAAGCAAAGAAGAAGCTCTGGACGAGACCCGCCGGACGGGTCTCTGGGGGTGGTTTTGCCATTGGCACTGTATGATGGTATGGGGGAGATGTGTTTAAGTTGAATTATTAACATGTGAATGGCTGAAATGTCAATGTGTGTACTACCCAGGCTGCATTGTTGTCTTGTCGACATGGTTAATGCATAAACGTGGTTATGTTAAGTGCCCATTTTACAAAAGAATTTTGCCAGGGTGTTTGAGCCGAAATGTTAATATGTGTGAATTGCCCAAGGCACGCAGTTTGTATGTAGTGTTATTTAATTTATAATTATGATCAGGTATAAAGTTTATTTAATTTATACTTGGAAGGGTATGCGGGAATGGGAATTTGCCTCCCAGTTCACCCATACACACCAGAAAAACAATATCTATCCCTCGTTGGGGCACCAGCTCACTCTCTTGTGAACAATTTATTAATATCCATCCATCCATCCATCTTCTACCGCTTTTCCGGAGGTCCGGGTCGCGGAGGCAGCAGTTCAAGCAGAGAAGCCCAGACTTCCCTCTCCCCAGCCACCTGCTCCAGCTCTTCAGAGGGGATACCAAGGCGTTCCCAGACTAGCTGGGAGACATAGTCTCTCCACCGAGTCCTGGGTCTGCCCCGGGGTCTCCTCCCAGTGGGACGTGCCTGAAACACCTCAAGTGGGAGGCGTCCAGGAGGCATCCTAATCAGATGCCCATACCACCTCAACTGACTCCTTTCAATGTGGAGGAGCAGCGGTTCTACTCTGAGCCTCTCCCGGATGACTGAGCTCCTCACCCTATCTCTGAGGGCGAGTCCAGCAATCCTACGGAGAAAGCTCATTTCAGCCGCTTGTATCCGCGATCTCGTTCTTTCGGTCATTACCCAAAGCTCGTGACCATAGGTGAGAGTAGGAACGTAGATTGACTGGTAAATCGACAGCTTTGCCTTAGAACTAAGCTCCCTCTTCACCACAACAGACCGGTACAACGTCCGCATCACTGCAGATGCTGCTCCAATCCGTCTGTCGATCTCTCGCTCCATTTTCCCCTCACTCGTGAACAAGACCCCAAGATACTTAAACTCCTCCACTTGGGGCAGGAGCCTGTCCCCAACCCGGAGAGGACAATCCACCTTTTTCCGGCTGAGGACCATGGACTCGGACTTGGAGGTGCTGATTCTCATCCCAGCCGCTTCACACTCAGCGGCAAACCGTCCCAGCAAGAGCTGTAGGTCATTGCTGGATGAAGCCAACAGGACAACATCATCTGCAAACAACAGAGATGAGATCCTGTGGTCACCAAGCATGACACCCTCCATTCCCTGGCTGCGCCTAGAAATCCTGTCCATAAAAATTATGAACAGGACCGGTGACAAAGGGCAGCCCTGGCGGAGTCCAACTCTCACTGGGAATGACTCCGACCGAGTGTTGGCAATGCGAACTAAACTCTCACAACGGTCGTACAGAGACCGAATAGCTCGTAACAACAAGCCCGATACCCCATACTCCCGAAGCACCCCCCACAAAAATCCACGAGGGACGCGGTCAAATGCCTTCTCCAAGTCCACAAAACACATGTAAACTGGTTGGGCAAACTCCCACGAACCCTCAAGAATTCTTGAGAGGGTAAAGAGCTGGTCCGATGTGCCACGGCCAGGACGAAAACCACATTGCTCCTCCTGAATCCGAGGTTCGACCAACGGCCGGACTCTCCTCTCCAGTACCTTGGCATAGACCTTCCCAGGGAGGCTGAGGAGTGTGATCCCTCTAAAGTTGGAGCACACCCTCCGGTCCCCTTTTTTGAAGAGAGGAACCATCACCCCGGTTTGCCATGCCAAAGGCACTGCCCCCGACCTCCACGCAATGTTGCAGAGGCATGTCAACCATGACAACCCAACAACATCCAGGGCCTTGAGGTACTCGGGGCGAATCTCGTCCACCCCCGGGGCCCGGCCACCAAGGAGATTTTTAACCACCTTGGCGACCTCAGCCCCTGTGATAGGCGAGTCATCCCCCTCGTCCCCAAACCCTGCTTCCTCTGTGGAAGGCGTATCAGTGGGATTGAGGAGATCCTCGAAGTATTCCTTCCACCGCCCGACGATATCCCCAGTTGAAGTCAACAGTGTCCCATCCGCACCATACACAGTGTGGACGGGGAGCTGCTTTCCCCTCCTGAGCCGCCGAACAGTTTGCCAGAATCTCTTTGAAGCCGACCGAAAGTCTTGTTCCATGGCCTCACCGAACTCCTCCCATACCCGGGTTTTTGCTTCAGCAACCACCCGAGCTGCACTCCGCTTGGCCTGCCGGTACACCTCAGCTGCTTCGGGAGTCCCACAAGCCAACCAAGCTTGATAGGACTCCTTCTTCAGCTTAATGGCCCCCCTCACCACTGGTGTCCACCACTTGGTTCGGGGGTTGCCACCACGAGATGCACCGACCACCTTGCGGCCGCAGCTCTGGGCTGCCGCTTCAACAACAGAGGTGGAGAACATGGCCCATTCAGACTCCATGTCTCCAGACTCCCTCGGAATGTGGTTGAAGTTCTTCCGGAGGTGGGAGTTGAAGACCTCCCGGACAGGGGCCTCAGCCAGACGCTCCCAGCACACCCTCACTATACGTTTGGGTCTACCAGGTCTGAATGGCTTCCTCCCCTGCCATCGGATCCAACTCACCACCAGGTGGTGATCAGTTGACAGCTCTGCACCTCTCTTTACTCGGGTGTCCAAGACATACGGTCGCAGGTCTGATGATACGATAACAAAATCGATCATCGACCTGCGGCCTAGGGTGTCCTGGTGCCAGGTGCACATATGGACACCCTTATGCTTGAACATGGTGTTCGTTATAGACAGACTGTGGTTAGCACAGAAGTCCAATAACTGAACACCACTCGGGTTCAGATCGGGCAGGCCGTTCCTCCCAATCACCCCCCTCCAGGTTTCACTGTCGTTGCCCACGTGTGCATTGAAGTCCCCCAGTAGGACAATGGAGTCTCCAGGAGGAGCACCCTCCAGCACCCCAGTCAGAGACTGCAAAAAGGGTGGGTACTCTGAAACATCATTTGGTGCATAGGCACAAATGATGGTCAGGACCCGTTTCCCAACCCGAAGGCACAGGGAAGCAACCCTTTCGTCCACCGGGGAAAACTCCAATATAGAGGCAGCAAGGTGGGGCGATACAAGAATACCTACCCCTGCTCGTCGCCTCTCGCCCGGGGCAACTCCAGAAAAGGCCAAGCTCCAGCCCCTCTCCAGGAGACTGGTTCCGGAACCGGAGCTGTGTGTTGAGGTGAGGCCGACTATATCTAGCCGGTATCGCTCAATCTCGTACACCAGCTCAGGCTCCTTCCCCACCAGAGAGGTGACATTCCACGTACCAAAAGCCAGTTTAGAAAGCTTGGGATCAGTCCGCCAAGGTCTCCGCCTTTGACTGCCACCTAATCCACATAGCACCGGACTTCCATGATCCCTCCTGCAGGTGGTGAACCTACTGGAGGGCGGACCCATGTAACTCCTTCGGGCTGAGCCCGGCCGGGTCCCATGGGTGGAAACCCGGCCACCAGACGCTAGCCTTCGAGCCCCTCCCCCAGGCCTGGCTCCAGGGTGGGGCCCCGGTAACCCCATACCGGGCGGGGTACACTGAATCCTTGATATACAATTTATCATGAGAGTCTGTTGGATCGTTCTTCGTCTGGCCCTTCACCCAGGACCAGTTTGTCTTGGGAGACCCTATCAGAGGCAAATTGCCCCGGACAACATAGCTCCTGGGATCACTGGGGCACGCAAACCCCCCCCACCACGATAAGGTGACGATCCATGAGGGGGCAATTTATTAATAATTACACTTTATTCCGGTTTAGTCAGTCTTAAAATATTAGTGAATTCGATACTGGGGCTTCGAAACCAGGCACAGAATAGAATAAATTCCCAACGACTTCTCTCATTTTCAGATTTATTTAAAAGAAACTGATTAAATGACATTGCATTCAAATGATTTGTAAGCAGGTGAAATGATCAACATTAAGCCATCACATAAAATTGGTAACTGAGGATAGAGTAACTGTCACAAACCAAGCCCGTGTTTCCTGTAGGCTCGTTTCTGACTCTTCTTGGTGGCTCAGGCATTGGGTTTATTATGTTTTGTTATCTTTTGATTTCTCGTTTTCATGCCTGTGTTCTGTTTCTTTTCCATGCCTGTAGCCACCACTCTGGCTGGCGGTTGTTGGGCAGCCGTTTGACCCACCTTCTGGTGGGCGCTGTCTAACATTCGCCGGTCCGACCACGCCCCCTCTCTCCCTGACAGTCAGCTGTTCGCCCCGGTAATTATCTGTCCCGCGCCTCGCCCAGGTGTTTCCTATTTGTCACGCCAGCAATGTTTGTACTTAGGCAGCTCTTTGCCAGTCAAACACCGCTGGACCATTGTAAGAGTTCACACGGTCGGTCTTCACTGTGTGACCGTCATGTCGGTGAAGGACTGTTTGTATATATGCTCGCTGGCAGACTTGGACGACTCGGACTGTTCCTGTACTGTGAGTAAGAACTGTTAGCATTTCTGTGTGCAGTTGTGCTGCTATGCATGACTGTAGCGTTTCCCCGTGCAGTACAACTGCTACGCTTAGGCTGTTGCCCAGTTTTCTTCTCCCGTGCCAGCCGAGCGTCCTGGAGAGCTCTAAGTTTAACCCGAGCAGTTTATCTCATTTTGGTCTGTCTATTTTTTGTGGCCACAGTGCACAGTGATCTGCCCGCTGCACGCTATTCGTGTGAGCCCTTTTGTGCACAACGGTTGCTATTCTGTAAGTCTTTATTTTGAACTGTTACCCTTTGTGTCAATAAATGTGTGTATGGTGTGACCTGCGAGTAAATCCATTCTTCCTTCTCCTCCTCCGTGCGCTACGTAAAAGCACAAGAGGAGGTTCGTGACAGTAACTAATGTGAAAACATCTATAAAACCATGGACTTTAGCATTAATTTAGAGCAGTTTTAAATGGAAGACAGAATAAAATTGGATGCAAATTTATCGTGAAAATTAAATTAATTATATGAAAAATTCTGAATTATTCTAAGAAAGTAAAAACATTATTTTAATGAAAAAGAGGATATTAATTCTGCATCTGGCCAGATTTTGAATTATTTCCAAATTTTAGACAAGTCATTCAGCAGATGAAACAAGGAATATGGCTCACGTGAATCTGGGTTGAAGTTCTGTTGTTGAAGCTTCTCCTGAAACTTTATTTGCAGATGGTACTAGAACCAAAATATCTTTCCACCAGATATTCGGACAAGGTACAGCAGCTTTCAAAGTCCACAGTCACCAGATGAGATTTTGACTGCGATAATAAGGCTCCTTCGTCTTCACTCCATTGGTCAGCAGATTCTCCAGAGTCCAAATAAATTCAGAAATAATTAAAAATCTGATCCGGATAACAAGATTTACAGGGATAAGATAAAAATAAACTCAAGCCACAAAAATCCTAATTACTCTGACGTTGTGGTAAATGGGTGAAATAGCTTCCAGTGTGAAAATGAATGGTCAGTCCTTTGAAAAACACAAAAACACACGGTGAATTTAAGAAAAAGTTAACAGGATAAAAAGTTAGAAAGACAGAAACGCCTGTGAAGCATGAAGTTTGACTTCATTTATAAGAATTTTGAGCTCAGGAAAGTTGGAATTAATTCCCAGACGTTTAAAGAAAAACATTAAAACACACAGATGTTTACACAAACACGACAATGGAGGATCACATGAATCTGGTCTGAAAAACTGATCTGAAGGAGGGCGTCTCCCTGCTAAAGGTCTGAGTTAGTTTCACGCTGTCAGGGTGATTGACAGCACCGATAACCAACTGTTTCTCGTCATGGGCGGGAGTTATGAACTTTAGTCCAATGAGCAACCAGTCCTTTGTTTGTCACCAACCCATAGAATGAAAGAAGTTTTGTCCCACAGAAGCAGACCTGTGATTGGTGGAGCAAGTGTACGACTTGGTACTTTTCACAGGATGACATCCATTTAAATACTGAAAATTCCTTAACATACATATGTAAAAAGTTTAAGCAACATCAGTGATTCATGCACTTCTATACTGGTACTTATAAACTAACATGCAAGAATAAAATAAGATATATTGAAGCATTAAAACATTTGTGCACACATTTAAAATGAAGGATTAATATAAATTCTTCGAACCCATTATTGATTGTCCAACACAGAATGGTAGATCAGAGTCCATTTGCTTTTCCATGGTGCCCTGGAAATTATTCTGGGGAATGAAACATTGAAGAGAGAGCGGATTTTAGTCAAAGATACACACAGAGTTTCAAGGCTGGTTAAATCCGACATGTCCCTGAGTTTTCAGAAGGTGACAATGTTGAGCTGTGGATAGTCCTAGGGCCTTATGAAATATATTTAAAGTTTATGAGATGCCTGGTAAATGTCAGATAACTGATAACCAATAAAACTGTCTTAGTTGGGGGAAGTTTCCAGTTTATTCATGATGTACAGTTAATCAGCTGAAAGCATTCCTTAGGCTTGCTTAACAAAGGAATGTTGGTTCAGCTGTGGTCCTGGGAGGAAAAGTAATTCTTTGACCAGACTTTTCCTGGGTGAAACAATGTCTTTAAGATGAAGGATGATTTTATTGATGAGCCAGTGCCAGATGATGCTACAAGTATGTTTCACACGTAGTTGCTATGTGAGGTGCCCAAGTAAAAAAAAAAAAAAAAGCCCAACGATGTGTAGCATCATCTCACTTTGGCTCAGCAACAATTATTCTTCTGCTTAAAGACATTTTGTTTCATCCAGGAAAAACACAAAGAAATGGATTTTCTTCCTCCAGGCCACAGCTGAAATCCCCCTTCTTTTGTTAAAACCAACCTAAGGAATGTCCCCAATGTCTGGCTTCACTTTTATTGCCCCCATAAAACATGCAACAGATCCACGACTCAGCTAATTTCCTTAAACTCTGGACATGCTGGATTTAACCAGTGAATTTTAAAGTACATTATTACACACTCAATTCCAAACCTTCTTCTTTTCAGAACTATGAAAAGAAAATGGACTCTGATGTTTTAATGTGGAAAATCCATAATATGTGTGAAATGCATTAATCTGTGATTTTATATATATGCATGTTAATGTTTAAATGAATGTTTATTCCTGCATGTTGATTTAGAAGCACTGCTTATAATTTATACTAATCACTAAAGTTATCTTAGTTTAATGCATAAAGGGAAATATTAACTTCCAGTATGTATCAAAGTTTTGCCTCTAAAACCATGTGACTCCAGCAGCCAACCTCTGCATGACAACTCTTCATCCCAAAGAACTCCAAACAATAGACTGTTTGTTCATTGGACAAAAAGTTCATCAAGCCCGCCCACGAAGGACACTCATTGGCTGAAATCCCGGAAGCCCGCGAAGCTCAACAGGACTTATAAATAACAGAGGGACCCCTGCTTCTGTCTCTTTTTGCTCCAGATCTCGCTTCTCTGTCCGGCTCCCCTTTCCACTGGTCCATCTCTCTCTATTGTCTACACACAGCAAGGAAGAACAAAGGACCGTCTGAACAAAGACTCGACCATGTGTCGCTTTTCTGAACACAGAGCAGATAACTCGTAATTTGTTTATGTAACTTTGTATTTTCTTTTTCTCTTAAATACCTAGGAATTCCTATTTCTTTGACCTCAATTCTTAATCGGAGTTAAACTCCAATTTTTATTCATCACTTTTTCTTTGTTAAACTTTCTGTAAAACCACCGTTTGTTTTAATTTTAATGTAAACTTTAATCTTGACTTTATTTTTATAATATTTTTCTTGACCAAGCACCCACCAGAAACTACTATTTTTATCTAAAGTCCGAAAGTTTTTTTTTTTAAATTTGAGATCGGATTAGATATCTTTAATTATTCCCGAAGACCTCTGCAGCTGCTTGTCTACCAGGAAGAAAAGACGCAGCTGAGGAATCAACGCGCAGCTGTCCATCACACGCTGAAGAAAAGTCGTCATCATCTAGCCCAGTTTCAACTTTGGGTCATACAGCCAAAATCCAGCCTCTTCGACCGCTTGACTTTTAAAGGTCGAACTGTGGATGCTGAAATATCTGCGGGCAGACATTTCCTCTAACATCCATGAAATCTTGGGCTGAGGACGACGCCAGAACCATCGTCACCGAGGATCACGTGAGCTGCAAAAACTTTAATTCATCTGCTGAATTAAACTTTTGAGGTTCGGTAATAATTTGTGTATCTAATCAGATGCAAATTAAGAAGCCCTTAACATAACTCTTCTTTTCATTAAAATTCCGTTTTTATTTTCTTAAGATTAATCCAGGACTTTTTCATATAATTAGTAAACTTTCTCCATAAATTTGCGTTGTTTCCATGATCTGTTAACACAAACTGATAGAAATTGGTTTCTCAGTTTAACCCTGGTTCCGAAAATATTGACATTGTTAATCTATCATTTACAAGATTGATTTTATGATTAATGAAATTACTGCAATGTCTGTTAATCATTTCGTTTAATACATCTGTAAAAATGAGAAGTTGTTGAGAATTTATTTCATTCTGAGTCTGTTTCAAGTCCAGGTATCGAATTTACGGAAAATTTTTGAGACTGATTATTGATTAATTTATTGAGTGATTAAACAGGTATAAAGTGAAATTAAAGATCAAATTGCTTCTTAAAGATAGAAGCTGGTGCCCCTTACGAGTGTTATTAACTTTTCTGATGTATATGAAATGAGATTTGAGCTCAGATTCCAATACATCAATATAAATTAAATAATTCATACCTGATCATATTTATTATTTATTAATATGTCTATTTTATGCTACAGATTTATTGGTGCTTCCCGTGTGAAGGCCTGGTTGAACTTGACACAACTCAGAATGAAAAATTAATACATAAGCTGTGTGTGATTTTGGTCAATTTTAACTCACAAAGGTGGTTCATTTGCCTGCAGCCAGTCTATTGTCTCTGTCTCTGTGTCACGAGGGGGAGGAGGTGAATTTGCCCCCCTGATTACTGCTGTGTGTGTGTGTGTGTGTGTCTGCTGACCAAGAGAAGGTGGGGGTGAAGAGACCCCACTCTAGTCAGTTTTTAGTTTTTTTTGTTGTTCAATGCGTGCTTAAGAAAAGTGATTACACGCTGAATAATTAAAATAGGCCTGGGAACAAAATAGCGAAGAAATCCTATTTGTTTTCCCCATTATTTCAAAACCCCGCAGGCGAAGCAAACCCTTGGGGGATTTAATTGAATTAACCATTGTATAAACTTGTTGAATAAAGTTTAGGGAGACCAAAGTTTTCCCGCCTTTGGAAAGCAAGGCGTGGTTTTATGGACTGAAGCTTGAGCTGCATCCATGTGGCACGTGCACGCTCAGTCGCGCACGCGACCGTCAAGCTGTGCAAAAAACTGCGCATGTGTAGATCGGCTCAGCGACGCCATCTTAAGTCTAGGTAGAGTTCCCTGTAGCCGCCATTTTGAGTAGAGATCCTTGACTCCTTGTGACGTCATTGGGTTTCCTCTTATGGAAGTGCAGACGAAAACTGCCTCCATCTTGTGGTGAAACATAGGGACTGCAATTTTTATTTAAACTTCTAATCTTTAAAGACGATTTATAACCAAATTAAGTCTTCAAAGTAACTTCAAAGCAATTCATATTATTCGGAATAAACTAAATTTAACACTAATCCAAACTTTTATGCCAAGAATAAAAGGAAAAGGACCTGTTGGCTTCTGAAAGTTTTTTCTCAGTGGTGAAACCCCACTCACTGCATAGATACCTATAGCAGGAACATATACAAACACCTCTATTCTATTTAATCACTTATGTAACCACATATTATAATCTTTTAAGCTAAAAGCAAACATATTTACACACTTTTAAGCAAAAAGTTGCAAACTTTGAAGCTATATGTGTGCTTATTTTGTTGTTTTTATATGTGATATGGTGTGATTCCCTTTCCACAGAAACCCAGTTTTAGCTTAAGGATTCTAATGCTGATGTTTACTCAAGAGTAACATTAAAGTAGGATTAAATCTGTGCATTTTGACAAATTTACAGACTTACTGAATGTTTATAATTTTTCCTCTTTCTCAAATTTAGGAAACCACATCAAGCAATTAACACTTAAGAGAAGCTCTAGGTGTTATTTAAACTCATTGTGTCATTTTTGGTTCATGTTTTCTCTACAGGAAAAGAAAAACATGTAACCAACCAGCATAATTTTCAAATTTTTCCCAGGATTTAAAAGAAAAGTCAAAAAGGTGCAAACATTGATTATTCTGTAAATAAGAAATTTATAGATAACAATCAAGCCAGATCACTATTGGCTTCACTCCTAAGAAATCCTTGGACACCAAATGCTCAAACAATTCACTTGTTTCTAATTTGTAAATATTTTAAACATTTAATGCTTCAAAGGAAAATAGGCTTTAACAAATAAAACCAAAGGAAAGCCTTAACTTTAAAAGAAAGTGGAAACTTATAATCTTAAATCTTTAAAGCATTTAGCCTCTTTTGTTTTTGTATTTCTTTTGTAAATAAAATCCTCACTTTCAAAGTGACATTTTGCAAAATCCCAAAGCTAGTTATTGATGACAAATTCCAATACTAGACTTGAAAATCAAAGGAAAGAAGTCAATCCACACAATTGAAATTCCTGTTTTGTTTTGTGAAACAAATTCAATCCAGTTTCAATTCAACTTTATTTATCAACATACAGTTTCAACGAACGAATTAATTGAAGCATCACTACATTTCTAAATAATTTCAAAATTCTATTTCCCATCCTGCAAGCCTACAAGTTGAAACAAATTCTAAAGGAACTTTCAACTATCACGGTTGTAAAATAAAACACTCACGGTTAAACCTTGTTGAACAAATTTAAGAATAATCAACCAGTTGAATTTTTTTAAAAAAAAAGGCTAAATAACAACAACAGTTAAACATGACGAATCATCAGACAACCGACCGATTTACCAAACTGGATGACCTCCAAACAACACTGGAAGCATGGACTTCTAATTTAATTTCTAGCTTCACAGCACGGGTCATGGAAACACAGCCCGAAGAATTGGAGCAACTCGCTGAAGAACTTTTGAATGAACACACTGAAAAACCACCAGAAGGCAAGGACCTCACCAGTGTGTTAGGTAAGTTTGCGCTAACATTAGTCGCAAGATTAAAGGTAGCCGAGAACGAACTAGCAAATCAACAAACAATGATCCTATCTCTCCAAGAAGAGAATGAAACACTGAAAGAAAATTTGGAACAATCTCAAGAGGAGAATGACAAAACTCAAAATCAACTGGATGAAGCGTTACAAGATGTGGACCGTGCAGAGTCAGAAAATAAACGGATGATGCATAACAATAACGCGCTTCACCAAGACAACAATGAACTTGAAGATGCCCTTCAAGACACAAAGAAGGAACTCAGAAGAGCTGAAGGTCAACTTGAAAATGTGAAGAAGGACTACAAGGAATGTCAACTGCTCCTAAAGGAAAGACATGAACACCGGGACATCCACCACGCTCCCTCGCCCGATTCCCGTTTCGAATACGGACGACCGCGTGAACAGCGTGCGTGTGCCCCTTCAGACCGCGACCTTGACAAGATCACGCGAAATATCACCAAATTTGATCCAGGACCTACGGGTTCACCTGATGCCAAAGTCTATTTACAGGACATTGATTACTACCTGCGTAAGTACCCCGATGCTACGACTGACGATCGCATCTATCTGATCAAACTAACATCTAACAGGTCAGTATCAAAATTCATAGACAGACAGCCGACAAACATCAAAGCAGATTACATGTTGCTCCGCGAAGCTATCGAAAAGGAGTTCTCCGACGACTGCCTACAAGCAGGGCTAACCGCAGCCCTAGCCGTGAAACAAGGACGCTCAGAGCCAACACAAGCCTACTACCAGAGACTCCTACTTGCATATTTTGGATCTCAAAATACACCAGGGATGGAAGAAGACCACAATTTCAAGACCCTCTTCATCCAAAACCTCCATCCCACTGTGAGCCATTACCTGGGAGTTACAGCTAACCCAAGGTCAAACTCAATAAGTCAGCTGAGAGAGTTTGCACACTATGTGTTCCAAAAACAGCAACAAAGTCGCAACAAGCACGCTGAGCCTGCCACAGTGCTAGCTATTAGCGATACATCTAACACCTTGGAGTTGGAAGGAGCCCCTCGCTCTACTCCACCTCTTACACCGCGAGTACATCAACAGCCGAAGCATTTTTCCAACCGACCTCATCAAGGTCAAAACCACACTAGGTCCTCTGGATATCACTTATCCAGAGGACCAACTTTGCAAAAACCCGACTACCGTCGTAGACCATATCCACGGGATAGGTCACAAGAACGCAATACGGACTACCATGATGACAGATACCGATACGAAGACACGCGTAACCGCGACAAATGGTCTCCATCCCATCACAGAAGCTCAGAAGCAGAGACCTATCACAAACCTTGGAAGGAAGAAGAAACTCCTACATTCAGTAGAGAAGCTATTGAAATTGTCCAACACCTCCTAGCAGAGATTCAAAGCAACAAAGAGAATAAAACTGCTAACATTCTAGCTATATCAGCTGTGCCAACTCAAAACAAGCGTTCCAAACGAAGGAAACGCAAGAGGAAAATCCCTCATGCAAATGAGGAAGGACCAAAGGACTCAACACAGTCCAGTGCTGTTATGGCAGCCCAACCACAGGTCACAGACCACTCCTCTACCGTGTCGCAACTCTGTGTCGAACCACCGGTTCCACAATTCCTATGCGATTTAAACGAGAGGGGGGTGGCACGGAAATTCTACCTTCCACTGACCCTTGAAGACATGGTGTGTCAGGACGCTGTTTTAGACACCGCTGCTGACATCACGCTCATGTCACACACCCTTTTTGACAAACTACGTGTAGCCGCTAACCGCGCTAACAAACATTTGAAACTGGAACCCTGTTCATTAGCTGTGCGACCATATGCGCTCACTAAAACAACCCTGTTGGGCGTATCACTACTAAACATGTCCATTGGACCCATGACCTTGACACATCTGGTCTACGTGTCCAAACTTGACGCCATTCCATTGCTTGTTGGCAAAGACCTACTGAACCGTTTTGAGCCACTGATTGATTTCAAGAACCTCAAACTATGGGCTCAAACGCAACACCCTCACCCATTTGACCCAACAAGGACAACTGAATCACAGTGCTTTGTTCTGAACACTTTGGACACCCCAAGTCTCACACAACTAGCACTGTTGGAACAACTGCAACCGAGTGAAAGCGACCGCCAAGACCAAGGTGAGTACTGTCCTAAAGAAGTCAAAAGTCACCTTCAAACACAAGGTCAAGCCAAACACTCAAATGATCTTGAAAACTCAATGGCCGAGCAGAAAACCCCAAACGGCCCCCTTGAAACCCTTGATACCCATGATTCAATGATGGTGTCACATTTTGAAACCCACCCACCCACCCATGAGGCCTGCATGGTCACAAGAGCCACACCAACCGGCTCTCTAGACCCTCTAAAACCTCAACTTTTTGCGACAACGAACCCAACTTTTGCAAACGCAAGGCGCACAGTCACTCAACCTTGCAACCAAATGATCCATGAAACCGTCAAACACCGGTCGGATAAAACGGTACATGTGCTACCCGCATCTAAACCCTATAACATACCAAAACTGAAACCACTTCATGCGACACAATCTTCTCTGCAGCTATGCAATGGCACTCCTGTTCATGCTTCTGACGAACCACCATCGCCACCGCTCAGAGTTCCTCGAAACCAGAGGGGGGTGATGACTGCCAATGCCCATAACATTCCAGCTGCAGAGCACAAAAGCGTCAAAACGGCATACAAAGCTCCCAAGGCTGTATTTCAAAACCATTCGGACCGATTCGCTAAACAACAGAAAGCGTACAACGATCAAAAACTCTCGCATGACAAACTGCAAAGGGGGGACAAGATCTTCCACCCCACATTTGTACCACAGACACCTGAAATAAATTAACAGGAAAGGAAAATCACTCCTAAATTCCTGCCCGAGTGGATGAATCCACACATTGTCAATAACAAACTTTGGCCACTCAAGAGCCAAATCCAGGACCCCATTTTCAAATGGGCTCACCAAAATCAGAGTAACCTTTACCAAAACCCCATGGGACTTGTTGGTTACAACACTGTCAAAGTAAGTCCATAAATAAGATTAAAATCAAACCTACGTCTGAGAAATAACTGTAGCTAACTACTAGCCTCAGGTACACTCAGTCAAATTTCTCCAATCAGTTAACTGCATCAAACTTCCAGAAAAGGAAAGGGTATATTAAAACCAAATTAGCCCTTAAACAAATTTCAAAGACCTCTGTAAAATCTAATAAACTTCAATCAACTTACTATTATCAAATAGTACACGCAAATACATTCAACACCATTAGCTTGAGCTAATAATCTTAAAACTCCCATCAAAGGAGAAAAACAAGCACCAGGTTTAGAGTTCAATCTCTTAAACTCTATTCTGTAATTTCCCAGTTTTGGGATTAATAAAGTACATCCATCTAAAAGAAATCATTCCACCTCTAAGAGGAATTTTCATTTGCCAACCAGGTATCTAAAGAAAGATCCACAAGAAGATTAAGATCCAAAACCACTCACTTTTGTTTGCCAAGATGATGGCGCTCCTGTTTATCAGTTTAGCCATCTGCCTAGCAATCACACCCACTGTTACCCAGTCAGAATTGGGCCAAGCCAAAACGAAAGGTCAAAGATCCTCGGGTGGATTCTTGATAACAGCCTCATCGTTAGAGCCTCTAGTTAACCTTAGCATGCCCACTGTTAACTCGGTCAACACCGCTAAACTGAAACGCCAGGTTGTCGAACCACAAATGGTTACCAAAATCTTACAAGACACTGTGTTGGTTTTGAATGCTTGCTCCGAAGCTTCAGCCAAACTCAACAAGGTCTTGAACTCTTTGCTCTTTGTGTTAAAGGTTGACTATGCTCACACACAGCCAATGTATATGTTACTCTCAGAAGTAGCTAGAAACATTAGCTTATCAGTTAACGCTTTAGCAATGAATATGCTCTCTCATCGTATCCTTTTTGCAGTAAATCCAAATTTACTTCTCATTGCCATCCAAAGAATGATAACGACATCCCATGCCCACTCAGTTTTTCTGAACAAAAGCCTCAAACACCCTATGATTTGGACATCTGTGGAACTATGGTTTAGTCTAACTAAACAAATTCAATTTGAACCTCCTTGAGTCACCTCAATATTGATTAGTCTGAATCTACCTCAAATATGAAAGAATTTTATTTTTGCTTTTGACTAAGATTTTTGGATACATGCTTGTGTATATACAAATAATCCTTTATACTTTATTTAGATTGTATGTACATTTAAACTGTTTTTGAAATTTTGACTAGATATTTTTCAGCAAACCCAAAACATTTATATCAAGTATGTCAAAACCCACATACTTCTAGTTCACTTTTTTTTTTTTGTACCCAGAATTTTTAAGTCTTTACAGGCTTATACAGAACTTTAGTATATCCTAGACAATTATACAATGTTTATATTTGGTCATGCCAAAATTATTTTTGAAATTTCCAGAAGTTTTTCAGAAAACCAAATTTAAGGACTTACACTTTGGAATAGATACTGTTTACAAGCTTAAGACTTATCGACATCAGAACTTTAGTTCAGCATTTGGATCAAGCCTCGCCAAATTGGGATTTGATGCCTAGGATTGCTATCAACGCTGAATCAACGTCACCATTGATACCAGAGGGGGGACTGTAGCATCATCTCACTTTGGCTCAGCAACAATTATTCTTCTGCTTAAAGACATTTTGTTTCATCCAGGAATAACACAAAGAAATGGATTTTCTTCCTCCAGGCCACAGCTGAAATCCCCCTTCTTTTGTTAAAGCCAACCTAAGGAATGTCCCCAATGTCCGGCTTCACTTTTATTGCCCCCATAAAACATGCAACAGATCCACGACTCAGCTAATTTCCTTAAACTCTGGACATGCTGGATTTAACCAGTGAATTTTAAAGTACATTATTACACACTCAATTCCAAACCTTCTTCTTTTCAGAACTATGAAAAGAAAATGGACTCTGATGTTTTAATGTGGAAAATCCATAATATGTGAGAAATGCATTAATCTGTGATTTTATATATATGCATGTTAATGTTTAAATGAATGTTTATTCCTGCATGTTGATTTAGAAGCACTGCTTATAATTTATACTAATCACTAAAGTTATCTTAGTTTAATACATAAAGGGAAATATTAACTTCCAGTATGTATCAAAGTTTTGCCTCTAAAACCATGTGACTCCAGCAGCCAACCTCTGCATGACAACTCTTCATCCCAAAGAACTCCAAACAATAGACTGTTTGTTCATTGGACTAAAAGTTCATCGAGCCCGCCCACGAAGGACACTCATTGGCTGAAATCCCGGAAGCCCGCGAAGCTCAACAGGACTTATAAATAACAGAGGGACCTCTGCTTCTGTCTCTTTTTGCTCCAGATCTCGCTTCTCTGTCCGGCTCCCCTTTCCACTGGTCCGTCTCTCTCTATTGTCTACACACAGCAAGGAAGAGCAAAGGACCGTCTGAACAAAGACTCGACCACGTGTCGCTTTTCTGAACACAGAGCAGATAACTCGTAATTTGTTTATGTAACTTTGTATTTTCTTTTTCTCTTAAATACCTAGGAATTCCTATTTCTTTGAGCTCAATTCTTAATCGGAGTTAAACTCCAATTTTTATTCATCACTTTTTCTTTGTTAAACTTTCTGTAAAACCACCGTTTGTTTTAATTTTAATGTAAACTTTAATCTTGACTTTATTTTTATAATATTTTTCTTGACCAAGCACCCACCAGAAACTACTATTTTTATCTAAAGTCCGAAATTTTTCTTTTTTAATTTGAGATCGGATTAGATATCTTTAATTATTCCCGAAGACCTCTGCAGCTGCTTGTCTACCAGGAAGAAAAGCCGCAGCTGAGGAATCAACGCGCAGCTGTCCATCACAGGCTGAAGAAAAGTCGCTATCATCTAGCCCAGTTTCAACTCTGGGTCATACAGCCAAAATCCAGCCTCTTCGATCGCTTGACTTTTAAAGGTCGAACTGTGGATGCTGAAATATCTGCGGGCAGACATTTCCTCTAACATCCACGAAATCTTGGGCTGAGGACGACGCCAGAACCATCGTCACCGAGGATCACGTGAGCCGCAAAAACTTTAATTCATCTGCTGAATTAAACTTTTGAGGTTCGGTAATAATTTGTGTATCTAATCAAATGCAAATTAAGAAGCCCTTAACATAACTCTTCTTTTCATTAAAATTCCGTTTTTATTTTCTTAAGATTAATCCAGGACTTTTTCATATAATTAGTAAACTTTCTCCATAAATTTGCGTTGTTTCCATGATCTGTTAACACAAACTGATAGAAATTGGTTTCTCAGTTTAACCCTGGTTCCGAAAATATTGACATTGTTAATCTATCATTTACAAGATTGATTTTATGATTAATGAAATTACTGCAATGTCTGTTAATCATTTCGTTTAATAAATCTGTAAAAATGAGAAGTTGTTGAGAATTTATTTCATTCTGAGTCTGTTTCAAGTCCAGGTATCGAATTCACGGAAAATTTTTGAGACTGATTATTGATTAATTTATTGAGTGATTAAACAGGTATAAAGTGAAATTAAAGATCAAATTGCTTCTTAAAGATAGAAGCTGGTGCCCCTTACGAGTGTTATTAACTTTTTTGATGTATATGAAATGAGATTTGAGCTCAGATTCCAATACATCAATATAAATTAAATAATTCACACCTGATCATATTTATTATTTATTAATATTTCTATTTTATGCTACAGATGTTTGTATTAATGTGTTTAACACATGGTTGATGTGTGGTTTGCCCGGGTTATGGGGTAATTGTGTTGGGGTTTTCACGGCAGGGTGTGAATGTTCATATTAACTGGTTTGTTTACTGAATTGAAGTGTTTCTTGTTTGTACCTAAGTTTTGGGATTGTTTTTTTTTTTGTTATATTAGGAACATGGCAGCTTTTCTCACTTGACAGACTGTAGTACAACAGAGACGACAGAATAATCCGTCTGGCCATGTCGGAGTGGGACAGTAGTCCACCTGTCCCTCTCTAGTTTTGGTTATTTGTGTGCATGGATAGGCCTTGGTTATTCTATTTACTGTTAATGTGTGATTCAGATTGTAAATATGGGTGGGTCTAAATGGTATGCATTTTGGACTTTTCTATGGGGGGGGAAGGAATGTGATATATTAAATATCATTATTATTATATTGTTGTGTGTTATGGGTGACGACTCCACCTTTCCGGTTCCGCCACCACCCAGGGTACAAAAGGCCAATGTTGATGGGGAACGGTCTCTTTACAACCAGACCTGTGCTTAGACGGGAGCGCCTTCCGTTTACTGTGAGTTCATGAATAAAGTCACATTCTACTGCACCTTTGGTCTCATTATTGGAGTTTTGGTTATGGACATAACAGGCTTCTTTGCATTTAGATCTTTTGTTTTACTTTTTGGTGTTTTTTTGTACATATTCTTAATTAAAAGTGTTTGTAATTGTGTTTTGGTACCTTGGGAATATTTTAATATAAAAAAGTACAGATCTGTAGCTGAGACATTTCCTGATTGACTGTACAGGTAAAATAATTTCTTTACTCACCTATTACAGTGTATCGATTCACAGACATTTACTGACTGTATTTTGTTCAGTTAACAGCAGATCAAAATTGGCAATTTACTAATGAATAATTTAAATATAAATGTAAGGTTGATATATTCCCTTTGAAGCAATAAGCCTTTTGTTTATGACATTTTAGCTTTGGAAAAAGGCAAGACTGTTATGTATTTTGGATTTGGAGATACATGAGTTTAAGAAATTGTATCTGAAATCAGAATGAATGTTTTTTGTGACAATTTGTTAATTAAGAATGGGCGCGTGACTGTCATGAACCGAGACGGTTTGTCCTTCGGGCTCGGTTCTGACCCTTCTGTGTCTCAGGTTCATCTGTGTATTTGTGTATTGTTTCAACTTTTGAGTTTTCTTGTAGTTTCTATGTTTCCCTGTTTTATTTCCATACTTGTAGCCACTGTTTTCTGGCTGACAGCTGTGAGGCAGCCTTTTTTGGCCTACACTTGTGTGGGCGCTGTCTGACAGCTTACCAGTCCGACCACGCCCCCTCTCTCTTGACAGTCAACTGGTTCCACTTCCAGTAATTACTTTTCCTGCTCCTCGCCCAGGTGCTCCTAATCTCTCAGTGCCATTAGTGTTTGTACTTAAGCAGCTCATTGCCAGTCAAGCATTGCTGGATTATTGTATTCGTCAAATGTTTCTGTCTCTATCGGCCACGTCCCGCCGTGGTCTGTCCTTGCCACATTGCTCTGTGGTTTGCCCGCAACACATCCCGCTGTGTTAAGCTGTAAGTGAATCCTGTTTGTTGCCTTTTTTGTATGTCTGCACTCTTTGGGAACTGTTTGCCTTTCCTTTAATAAATGTGTTTGTGATGTAACCCTGCACATAAATCTATCTCTCTTCTTGTCCTTGCGCTGCATAAAAGTGCGCAGGGAGATTTGTGACAGAGACGTCACCCGGCGGAAAAAACCGCAAGGAATTGTGGGAAAAGTGTTGTGCTTAGTAGTGTGCAACAATGCGGTTAGGCTGCTTGTCCACCAAATGCATTTTTTTTTCTACTGTGGGCGACTCTTTTCTGTTCATTTTCTATGTAGTCTGGCGTTCAATGCGCTCAGTGCCCTCAGCGCAAAAATGCCCTCAGCAGTCAGTGCTGCGCTCATGGTGCTGAAAGCTGAAAAAAGTTCAACTTTGTGAGTGTTGAGGCTCTCATCAGCTGCACACCTCTCTCACCAGCCAATCACAATCAGCCTAAAAGTACATCATGATCAATATTTAACAGCCAAAGCTTGGAGGGATGTGGATTTTCTTACCAGTTTAATGTGATTTATTCCAGTCAGTGGAGTGCTTCAGAGCAAAATCTGTGAAATCCCCAGCACACTTTGAGTGACAGGTCAAGCAGTTGCCAGGATACCGGAGAGTATTTATTTATTTTATTTTTTTTAATAAATGTATGAAAAGCGCTCGGGAAATCAAGTTGAGGTAGGAGAGAGAAGGATGGTGGCTAAGCTGTCATCTCTGCTGGAGTCCGGGTCCCGCCCTATGCAGGACATACTGACATACTGAGGAGCTCATTTAGCAGTAGGCTACATCATCCTAGGTGCGCAACCGAGAGGTTTCGCAGGTCCTTCCTACCTACGGCTGTCAGACTTTATAACCTAAGCAGGGCTGCTCATAGAGATAGCAAAAAAATGTGACGACCTAATAGTATTGAATGCAAAAGATGCAATAGACTTACACAAATGGTCCCCTCCAGTATACAACTAGGACAATATCAATAACTACAGAGGGTGACAATATGTATGGGTACATATTCATACTATGTGGGGTAACTAAATAGACGGTTATGCTGTTTATTCCATCTAGCTACAATGTTCTGCACCGTGTATATATATTTATATATAAGATAAGATAAGATAAGATAAGCCTTTATTAGTCCCACAACGGGGAAATTCCAGGATTGCAACAGCACAGGGATAGCAACACTCAGAGCAACAATCAGAAGGCAAGAAAAAACAAGCAAGCAAGAGCAGCTAATATACATATGTACATATTACTATAAAATATATATATACACACACACACACACAGACACACAGTGCAGAGCATTGTAGCTAGATGGAATAAATATGTAAATATATAAACACCCACAGTATGGAGCATTGCAGCTAGGTGGAATAAATATGCAAGTATATAAACACACACAGTGCGGAGCAATGTAGCTAGATGGAATAATATGTAGATATATAAAAACACAGTGCGGAGCATTGTAGCTAGATGGAATAAATATATAGATATATAAATATAAACACACCCAGTGCAGAGCATTGTAGCTAGATGGAATAAATATGTAAATATATAAACACACACAGTGCAGAGCATTGTTGCTAGGTGGGATGAAACAGCATAACCGTCTATTTAGTTATCCTACATGGTATGATTATGTGCCCATACATATTCTCACCCTCCATAGCGACCGGTATGTTCCTAGTTGTATGCCGGAGAGGACCATTGTGTAAGTCTATTGCATCTTTTGCATTCAAAAAACTATTAGTTTGTTACGTCTTTTTGCTATCTTTGCGAGCAGCCCTGCTTAGGTTGTACAGTCTGACAGCCGTTGGTAGGAAGGACCTACGAAACCTCTCGGTTGTGCACCTGGGATGATGTAGTCTGCTGCTAAATGAGCTCCTCAGTGCATCCAGTATGTCCTGCATAGGGTGGAACTCGGACTCCAGCAGAGATGACAGTTTAGCCACCGTCCTTCTCTCTCCTATCTCCTCCATCGGATCAAGGCGTTGCCCCAGGACAGAGCTAGCTTTCTTAATCTTAATATTTATGTGTACATATGTATATTCACTGCTCTTATTTTCTTATCTTCTAAATTATTGCTCTGAGTGTTGCTATCCCTGTGCTGTTGCAATCCTGGAATTTCCCCATTGTGGGACTAATAAAGGCTTATCTTATCTTATCTTATCGTATCTTATCTTTTTACTTTACCTGTAGACACGCAGCCTATGTCAAGAAAGTGAAAACACTTATTTCTAATGTGGTCCTTTCAATCACATTATTATTCCTCCGAATACCACACAGCGTTAGAATGGGGAAGCTTTGCTGCGTTATCATATACAGCAACTGCTCTCATGATTGGCGTGGAAAAAGATTGATAATGGTGTACACTTTTTTTTAACTTTACGACTGTCACGAACTGGAGCTGGGATTCCTGCCAGGCCCAGCTTCGGGACTCTTTTCTGTGTATTTATTTGTTGATTGTATTTTTGCGCTCCTTTTGGTGTTATTTTGCCTTTTATTTTCTCCAGTTGTGTTGCAGTTATTTTTACCATGTCCTGTTTTAGTTGCACTGTTTTGGCTCATGTTTAGTTCTCATTGTTATTCTGTGGTTTGGCAGCTGTCAGATGACTTCCGGGGTGGTGCCAGCATGGCTGTCATCTGTCAAGCTGTCAGATCAGTTGTTCCTCCCTCACCTGTCATTACCGTCAGCCACTCTCCCTCATTATGACTATCAGCTGTTCCCAATTATCATTTACTGTTTTCCTCTCCTCTTCAGATGACCCACACCTGTCTAGGTGGCTCACTTGGTTAATTTCTTTGCTTTTTGTTCTTATAAAAGACAAAAACAGAAAGGAGATGTTTTTTTACCTTATTTTCTTTACATAGAAACCTGTTCAATAAGCTACACATGGGATCAAAGAGCATTACTCATATGTTAGAAATCATTTTTGGGTACGCTAAACATAATCTCAACGTATTTCAACTTTGTAGAAACAATGACTGCTTACCTTTGTGCTAAATGAAGTTTTCTGGTCGTTCACCCAGAATATTTGAGGTGGTTGGACCATCCATTGGTTAATTGAACATGAGCCTCTAATGATTTATAGTTTTTAAATTGCTCATGGGTTTATGCGCTCATCCCACAAACCAGGAAGGCAACCACATCTGACAGCATGACTCCAGGCTGTTGGTTCACATCCCTGGTCCATTTCTTGTGCTCATATCGATCTATCCTGTTTACTGGTTAAATTTTTTAGAGGCAGTGCTCCTTTTCTTCCTTATTCAGCTTCTCTGAATAAGGAATCTGAATTTTCTGTTTGCTGTGTTCCATTGCACGTGTGTCTGTTCACGTTAGCAGTTGCCTAGACTACAGGTAAACAAAGAAGCCGGACCATGACGATGGCGACAACGGCCCGGAATGCAGCCCGGCATGACATCAATGCCGATTCTCTATAAAGTCTATGGAGGAAACTGCACAGCAACAACACCAAGTAGCCACCTGTCTCATCATTTTCCCTGTTTATACAGGAAGTACCTGTTTTTGGTCTGAACCCTAGGCCGGACATGTAACATTCGGTAGTGGTCAGAGAGGCTGTTGGTGTGGATTGGCAGCCATGTTTCCGTCAGTCTGCCCCAGGGCAGCTGTGGCTACGGTAGTAACTTACCACTGCCATTGTCTGTGGAGTGAATGAATAATGTATTCATTGTAAAGTGTTTTTGAGTATCTATGAAAAACACTATATAAATCTGATGCATTATTATTATTATTATTATTATTATTATTAATAATGATGTACAGCACTTTGTGTCGTTGTTTTTAAAGTGCTTTATAAATAAAGTTGCATTGGATAAAATGTGCAAATTTTTCTTGTGGATTTGTAACGTTTTTCAAGCAATTTTATAATTTTTTTTGTGTAAATTTGTGACTACTGATAAATTTGCTACTATTTTTTGTAAATTTGTGCCTTTTTCTCATAAATTTTCTCTTTTTTTCCTCATAAATTTTGGACTTTTTTCTTGTAACGTTGCCTTTGGCGTCATTTTCAGAAATGTGTTCAGCCACATGAAACCCATGTGGACCCAGGTGGGTCACCTGCTCAGCTGCACTGCAGGTAAAGTGCATGTGGGCCAACACACATGGGGCCAAGAAACCCACATGGACATCTAAGAAGGCGCAGTTGGTGGGGCCCACATGGACATGCTGGCTGTCTATTTATTTGTTGTCTGGTGGATTCTTCTTGTTGCTGGTTTTGCGGGGAAATGGAAATGGAAAGCAGCCTGATTTGTGCAGTAGCGAGGACCCGCTGGGCCCGCTTCCATCAGAGATCAGAGCAGAGAGATGGTGGGGATGAAGGTGGAGACTTCACATCATGTCCAGTGATTGATTCAAGCATCAGCAGGAGGCAGAAGAGGAGGAAACAAAACTGATTATTATAGTAAAGACAAGCAGGAAAACATGAATGAAGCCCTGATGGCTGGCTGAGAGCGTTACTGTGACCGGGGCGGAGCTTAACATATGATCGTTTTACACGCCGTAATCACAGCGTCATTTGCATAGAGCTTTATGTCTTTATTCACGCTGACTGGAAAACAGTCAGAAAAGGACAGAAAAAAAAATCAATGAATTGAATGAAAATGGCACAAATTTATCAGACCAAAAAAATCACAAATTTGCTTGAAAAAGTAGCAGTTATTAGAAAAATGCCAGGAATTCATCAAGAAGTCACAAATTTGAGAGAAGTTTCTTTTCCACGAGCAAAGTCATAAATTTATGAAAAAAGCCAAAAATGCTTGGAATGAAAATTCTCTTATATGAGAAATGAATCAAAAACTTATGAATAAAAGTCACAAATTTAAATGAAAATGTTGCAAAATTTTCTGAAAAAAGTCACAAATTTTTGAAAAAAGAAACAAATGTGCATAAGGAAGCTAATGTAATTTCTAAGATAAAGTCACAAATTTAAGTGAAAATGTGGCAACATTTTCTTTAAAAAAAGTGACAAATTTATGAAACAACTTAATCCTCGCCTGGCCACTTAAGTGACCACTGCGGCCAATTGTCAACATAATGCTGCAGCTTATCCGAGGTGAGAGGACAGGGCTTGCAGAGGACCCTTTCAAAGGTTTTATTGTCAATACTACCATACGTGCAAGACATACAGGAGAATTGAAATTTGACTTGACATTGGGCGCGCTCTATAAGCACATCCCAAAGCCGCGGCAGCCATGAAGGCGCCAGTCATAGAGGGTAAAAAAGGGAATGAGGGGGAGGGGGAGTGACACAATGGGCAGAGAGAAAAAAGCATTGTTAATCAAAATAAAGCTCATTTTATGACCAAAATTGTGATTACATAGAAAAAAACTCTCTAATGCACAATTAGCAGACAATATAGATCACTCAATAACAAAGCAGCGAGAGAGACAGTGTGTGTAGTCAGCATATGATCAGTATGATGCAGTGTGGATGTGTCAGTTGCTATTGAACAGCAGAGGGCACCCCCTGGCGACCGATGGATGTTATAATCATGTGTTCTACATAAGCATGTCCAGAGTCTATCTCTCCTCGTGCATGCAGATGGCAGAGTTCTGTAGACACATGATAACGCTGTCCTTGAAGAGCTCAGTCTGCTGAACAACAGCAATTGTTTGTCGATTGTTTGGGTTAAGAGAAGCCAGCCACCTCTTGTACCTTATCTTCATCGAGGAGGAATGTAAACAGGGCACCAAAAACAAGGTCAAATCAAATCTGCACAGTGCACACAGAGCATAGAATTTTCTGTGCTTCATAATTTCCATATACAGGATTAAAAACATTCCCTGGAGAGCACTAGCGACTCGAGATGTATTCCACCATCTGAATCAGTTACCATTCAGTTCACCATGCCGCTATTTGTGCACTCCCCAACTGGTCGAATTTGATGAAGGAGCTTTGCCTGGGTCTGCATTTTGAACAGCTCTCCCACCTTCCTCAATTTCTGATACATCAGGAAACTCCACAGCCAAAGTAGAAGTCCTGTGATCATAGCCAATAGATGTCTTCTGCATCTCCAGTCGAATCACACAGACACATGAGTTCCCAATGTCCATGAGTCTCCCCCCTTGGGTTCCCCCTGACCCAATCTTCTTTTAAAGTGGTGTCAATCACATTTAAGCTGCTTTCCAGATCCATAATTTCCATTTGGATTAAGATTCAGCCAGAAGAAGAGCGACAAAAACACAGACAAAAACGCAACATTGCAAGCTGGGATCAGAAGGGAGTAGGATTAGGAGGGAGAGGAGGGAGAAAAGCGTCTGCTCTCTCTGAATGCCGGAAGAAGAAGACTTGCGTAGTGCTTCTGTCATCATTGGAGTTTGGTTGTTGGAGCCATGATGAGGCTTATGCCATCGGCGGCTAGCAGCGGCAACGACAGCTGCTGTTTCTTGCCGGCGTGGTACAGCTCCTTGATAGACTGGTAGGCAGACTGGAGATTCCCTGCTTGGAAGCTGTTGTTGGCCTTGTTGGCGATACGGTGGAGCCAAGCGGCTTCATCGTGCTAGAGGCTGTGACATCTCTCTATGTTCAGCTTGTGGTAATCATCCTTCCTCACGGCATCGATCGTCCAGCTCCAGGGAGGCATCAGAGATCCATGGCTGAATCCTTTGCTGGCGATCACTTAGGATGTTTGTGGCAGCCAGAGTGAGGGTGGTGATAATCTGCTCCCTGGCAACCTCAAGGGTAGTTAAGGGTAGCAAAACGGTTTGTTACCTTGATGAAGTAGCAGTGGGCAAACTGAGAGGTGTAAAGCTTTTCGTTGTCTGGGGGACAGCGGCGGGCAGGGCCAGGAAGGGCATTGCTGCGGAGGTGCAGGTGGACAGTGGCGGAGAGGAGTCGATGGTTGGTCCGCCCCAGCTCAGCACTGAGGAAGACATGGATGTCAGTGGCAATTCTCCAGTGCCCACTGACCAAGAAGTGGTCAAAGGTCTTGGATGTAGCGCCGGTGTTACAGTACCATGCAGTGCGGTGGATTTGACAATGCTGGAACCAGGTGCCCAAGATCTTCAGATTCTGTGTGGCGCACACCCCCAGCATGCGGTCACCATTGTTGTTGGTGACGTCAGACGGGAACGGTCCGACGATGTGTTCCAAGCCGCTACTGTCGGGGCCCACAGTGACGTTCATGTCCCCTAGGACTATGGTGATGTTGTGGCAGGAATTGCAGTTTAGCTTGTCATGCAGCAATGTATAGAATGCATCATTGGCTTGGTCATTGGCGACGTTTGTGGGATGGAAAGGAAGCCAAAAGCGTGTCGCAGGTGAGCATACAGCAAGCAGGGACCCAGTAGCTTCCAGGTGGTGAGGGAAATCACATACCATTGGTAGATGGCAATAGCCACGCCTTGGATGCGGTGGGTGTCATTGCTGCTCCATAGGATCTTTTATTCACCCACTGTTGTCTTACCATCCTGTGTCCACCTGACTTCCTGGAGACCAGCAATGGAGACATTGAGATGGGTGAGCTCAGAGGCAAGATGCTGAGGGTAGCTGGGTTGGTTTAGGGTCAGGATTTTCCAGGTGGCGATGTGAATGGGATTTCTGATGATGCTGATGGATGGTGGCTTCACTGGTGGGGGATGAGGGGAATCCCTCTCTTGCAGGTTTGGGGGAGCCCCGTCATTATGCTCGCCAGTGGACCACCGGGGATGAGGTTGACGCCAACCCTGTGAGGGCCCAGCCTTAGTGTGATTGACGTTTGTAGCAGTGGGTTTGTTCGAGACAGAGTTGGAGTATGATAAAAAAGTCAAAAATTTGGGTGAAGTTACAAATTTAGGTGATAAAAGTCACAAATTTTTTTGTCAAACACATCACAAATGTATGAAAAAACCTGACAAATGTGCATAAGGAAAACTGTGTAATTTATCAGAGAAAAGAAACAAATTCATGAATAATAAATTTACTCATAAAAGTTGCAAAATTTAGTGAAAAGAGTAACAAATTTGTATAAAAACATCCACAAATGTGCATAAGGAAGCTAATGTAATTTATAAGAAAAAGTCACAAATTTATGAGAAAAAAGTCAGAAATTTAGATGTAAAAAGTCCATCAGCCCATCTATCCATCCATCCATTCATCCATCTTCTACCGCTTTTCCGGAGGTCCGGGTCGCGGAGGCAGCAGTTCAAGCAGAGAAGCCCAGACTTCCCTCTCCCCAGCCACCTGCTCCAGCTCTTCAGAGAGGATACCAAGACGTTCCCAGACCAGCTGGGAGATGTAGGCTCTCCAGCGAGTCCTGGGTCTGCTCCAGGACTGGCTGGAGAGCACTTGACGTGCCCAAAACACCTCAAGTGGGAAGCGTCCAGGAGGTACATATATATATATATATATATATATATATATATATATATATATATATATATATACAGTATATATATATATATATACACACACATACATACGAGTATGATCAGTAATACAGATGGTTTGACTGCTTCTTTGCTAAAAAGAGCTTCATCTGAATTAGCTGGTGCTTGGTGGCCTATTTTCCAAAAGTCCATACAGAGTCACACAGTCCCAGAGCTGTGGAAGAAATCTAGAATAGTTCCTGTACCAAAAGTATCCTGTCCTAAAGAGAACAAGGACTTTAGGCCTGTTACATTAATTAACATGTACTGTAATGAAGTGCTTTGAGAGAATCATTACGAATATGATTAAACCTGAGAGATTTTCTAGCCTGGACCCATTACAATTTGCTTATGGGGAGAGGCAAAACTCAGAGGACTCTTTCATCAGTGTTACTCATTTAATTAGCAAACACTTAGAAGATCCTAAGGCTTATACTTGGATTTTATTTGCTGATTTTAGTTCTGTTTTTGACACTGTCCACCCCCACCTGCTGGTCCAGAAGCTTTTAAACTTAGACATAAATCCTTTAACCATAAAATGATTTCATTCTCTCTTGCCCAACCGGTTCCAAGTCAATGTGAATGACATACTTTGAGCAATCAAACACGGTAGTAGAGGAGTGCCCCAGGGAGCTGTGAGTCCTCCTCTCCTTTTTACCTTGTACACGAATGAATGTAGCAACAGACAGCCTAATAATTTTATCATCAAATTTTCTGATGACACAGTAATTTTTATTTTTTTATGTGGAAGTGATGACCCCTCAGACTATTACAGGGAGATTACTGATTTTAAAGCCTGGTGTGATAGTTGTTATCTTATTTTAAATACAGACAAAACTAAAGAAATGATATTTGATCCCAGAGCAGTACGAGTGCATGACGAGGTGATGATCAGTGGTTATTCAAATGAGTAAGTTTGCTCATACAAGTACCTACACATCTACATGGACTTACGTTTTAAATGGGACAAATATGTTGACTTTCTATGTGCAAAACTGGTGCAAAGGCTCCCGGTATTTTCCCCTCCAATACACAACTAAGACAGTTACAATCATGACTGAAGGTGGCAACAACACTGTTGATTCAAATGTAAAATCTACTATCTGGGTCCATATTTATACCCTGCTGGGTAATTTAACAAACCGTAATGCTGTTGATACCATCTAGCTGCAGTGCTCCTGCACTGTGTATATACTGTAACTGTGTACATATGTATATTTATTTACTGCTTTGGCTAACTAGTTCTTATCTTATTTTCTTATTGACTATTTCTCTGAGTGTTGCTATCCCTTTGCTGCTGCAATCCTGGAATTTCCCCACTGTGGGACTAATAAAGATTTATCTTATCTTATCAGTTCCTATATCATCTCTGGTATTGGTTCTTGATATTGTGTCTAGTATTGGTTTATTACTGTATCATCTCAGGTGTTACATCCTTTTATTCTGTCGGCTATCAGTCTACGACATTGTTTCCCAGTATCAGTTCCTCTATCATCTCTGGTATCTGTTCCTGGTATTGTGTCTAGTATTGGCTCATTATTGTATCATCTCAGGTGTTACATCCTGTTATTGTGTTGGCTATCAGTATACAGTATTGTTTCCTGGTATCATTTTCTGTATCATCTCTGGTATCGGTTCTTGATGTGTCTAGAATTGGTTCATTACTGTATCTTAAGACTTAACAAAAATTTTTGTGCTGCCAAATGTGCTCAACAACACAAATTCCATACTTCCAACAGATTCTTTTCACATCGATGAGGTAAATGAGCAGTTAATTGCTGGAATTGTTAAAACACTGTCAAACTCAAAAACTAATGATATCTACAATATGAGCACCTCCTTTCTCAAAATGCACAGCAAAATATTAATCAAACCACTGACTCATCTCATTAATCTCTCCATTAGGTCTAGTACATTTCCATCTGGCTGGAAAAAAGCTGTCGTCATACCAGTTCATAAATCAGGCAGTAAAGACGATATATGCAATTACCGCCCAATCTCTATTTTACCAGTCCTGTCTAAGGTTCTTGAAAAAGTTGTAGCTACACAGCTGATTGAATATTTACAAGACAGTCAACTTCTTCATCCACTTCAATTTGGTTTTAGACCAGGATACTCAACAGAAACAGCAAATTGTTGCCTTATTGACAACGTCAAACAGTCCTTGGACAGGGGTAATGTGGTAGGAGCTGTTTTTCTAGATCTCAAAAAGGCTTTCGATACTGTAAACCACAGTTTGCTTTTATCCAAAATGGTATCTTTTAACTTCTCCCCAGATACATTAGAATGGTTTGCATCTTATCTCCAGAATAGAGAACAGTGTGTAAAAGTTCACCAGGATAAATCCTCATTTTTAAACAACCGCATGGGTATCCCACAAGGGTCCATTCTTGGTCCTTTACTTTTCAGCATTTTTATTAATGACTTGCCGTTACACTGCTCAGCTGCAACATGCCAACTTTATGCAGATGATGCAGTTATTTACACAGCTGCCAAGACTCCAGCACAGGCTGCAGATGTACTGTCTACAAGTATGGTTGATGTCCAAGAGTGGCTCCTCCAGAACCATCTATTGCTGAACCTTCAGAAAACAGTCTCAATGTGCTTTTCAATCAAAAAATGTAACCTGCAATGTTTTAAAGTTAATATACATGATCATGACATCAGTTTAGCTACAGAATTCAAATACCTTGGCATTGTACTAGATCCTCAACTCAAATTTAATCTTCATATAAAGAAAATTTCAAAAACAGTAAAATAAAATCTGAACTGCTTTAAATTAATTAGATATTACATACCTTACGAAGCAGCTGTACTGTATATGCATTCTATGGTTTTTTCTCATATATCAGAATCAGAATCAGAATCAGAATCAAAATCAGATTTATTGCCATTGTTCATGTAGTACACAAACTAGGAATTTGTCTCGGTGCAATGCTGCAACATTAAACATGATAAAATAAAATAAATAAACTATACATGCAATAAAGTGTAGAATAAGAGTGAGTAATACTGGTCAGCAGTTAAAATATATTAGCGAGCAGCAGATAATGTGGAGAACTATATAGTGCAGTCGGTAATGCAGGAAGAAAACAGTGATGATTGACATGAGTCTGGTTGAGCTGCTGTACATGGTGCACGAGAGTCAATAAGTCACTTAGTGTTCAGCAGTCTGATGGCAGAGGGGAAGAAGCTGTTCATGTGACGGGAAGTTTTAGTCTGGATGGACCGAAGTCTTCTACCTGAGGGGAGGGGGGCAAACAGTACGTGACCAGGGTGTGAGGGATCGGCTATGATCCGGCCAGCACGCCTCCGGGTCCTGGAGATGTACAGATCCTGGAGAGATGGGAGCTTGCAGCCGATCACCTTCTCAGCAGTGCGCACGACGCGCTGCAGCCTTAGTCTGTCCCTGGCAGTGGCTCCTGCATACCACACGGTTATGGAGGTGGTGAGGATGGACTCGATGATGGCTGTGTAGAACTGCACTAACATCTTGGTGGGTAGCTTGAGCTTCCTCAGCTGCCGCAGGAAGAACATCCTCTGCTGGGCCTTTTTGATGAGGGAGCTGATGGTCGGCTCCCACTTGAGGTCCCTGGTGATGGTGGTGCCTAGGAAGCGGAAGGAATCAGCAGTGGTGATGGGAGAGCCTGTGAGGGTGAGGGGGGGCAGAGGGGTTGTGACTTTCCTGAAGTCCACAATCATCTCCACTGTCTTCAGAGCGTTCAGCTGCAGGTTGTTGTTGTTGCACCAGGACGCATACTGTTTGACAGTCTGGGCTCAAGCAGCCCCTTCCACAATAAGACATATAGGTTCATTATATAATCAAACCCTAAAAATCTTGGACAAAAAGCCCATTAGGTGGCATCACTGTAATGTTTTAAAAAAATACAACCTATTGAGTTTTGAGAGTTTCATTGACCTCTGTTTTCTGAAATTAACGTTCAAATGTTTCCATAAATCTGCACCCGAGCCACTTGCTGGTTTCGTCCAAAGACAGGACAGCAGCAGAGCCACCAGGAGTTCTGTTAACAATAACTGTAAAATATTCCACCGCAGAACCACATTTGGAGAAACAGCTTTCTCTATAAAGGGCAGTCACATCTGGAACACAATGCCAAATGTAATTAAAATAATAACGGACTTTAAAACATTCACTAAAAAGGTTAAAAACTGGCTGAAAAATAAACAAAATGTACTCATGTATGAATTGATTGTCTGCAAGGTGAGAGTGAATGAAGGGAAGGAATGAATGTGTTTGTTTATAGTGAGTGACGAAGGGAGGGAGGACTGAAATAGGCAAATGTGAGTCAGGTTGTTATATTTGTGTATTTATAATATTTATAATATTTATAATATTTATAATTGTGTATTTATAATCTTTTTGTATTGATGTATGTGGTTATTGTGTATTTTTTTTTTTTTACTTGATTCTCTTTTCTAAAGCCCATCCAGGGACAAGAGTTGCAAATTAGCTAATAGCTATACACTCTATGTGCAACACATCAGATTGATTGTCATTGATTAATTGTCTATGTTTATTGCACTGTCCCTGTCAAATAAACTAATCTACCTATCATCTCACGTATTACATCCTGTTATTGTGTCAGCTATCAGTATACAGTATTGTTTCCTGGTAGCAGTTCCTGTATCACCACTGGTGTTTGTGCCTGGTATTGTGTATAGTATTGGTTCATTACTGTGTCATCTCACGTGTTACATCGGCTATCAGTATACAGCATCGTTTCCTGGTATCAATTCCTGTATCATCTCTGGTATCTGTTCCTGGTATCGTGTCTAGTATTGGCTCATTATTGTATCATCTCAGGTGTTACATCCTGTTATTGTGTTGGCTATCAATATACAGTATTGTTTCCTGGTATTATTTTCTGTATCATCTCTGGTATCTGTTCCTGGTATCGTGTCTAGTATTGGCTCATTATTGTATCATCTCAGGTGTTACATCCTGTTATTGTGTTGGCTATCAATATACAGTATTGTTTCCTGGTATTATTTTCTGTATCATCTCTGGTATCGGTTCTTGATGTGTCTTGAATTGGTTCATTACTGTATCATCTCACGTGTTGCACCCTGTTATTGTGTCGGCTATCAGTATACAGTATTGTTTCCTGGTAGCAGTTCCTGTATCACCACTGGTGTCTGTACCTGGTATCGTGTATAGTATTGGTTCATTACTGTATCATCTCACTTGTTACATCCTGTTATTATGTCAGCTATCAGTATACAGCATTGTTTCCTGGAATCAGTTCCTGTATCATCTCTGGTATCAGTTCTTGATATCAGTTCATTACTGTATCATCTCAGGTGTTACATCCTGTTATTGTGTTGGCTATCAATATACAGTATTGTTTCCTGGTATTATTTTCTGTATCATCTCTGGTATCGGTTCCTGGTATCGTGTCTAGTATTGGCTCATTATTGTATCATCTCAGGTGTTACATCCTGTTATTGTGTTGGCTATCAATATACAGTATTGTTTCCTGGTATTATTTTCTGTATCATCTCTGGTATCGGTTCTTGATGTGTCTTGAATTGGTTCATTACTGTATCATCTCACGTGTTGCACCCTGTTATTGTGTCGGCTATCAGTATACAGTATTGTTTCCTGGTAGCAGTTCCTGTATCACCACTGGTGTCTGTACCTGGTATCGTGTATAGTATTGGTTCATTACTGTATCATCTCACTTGTTACATCCTGTTATTATGTCAGCTATCAGTATACAGCATTGTTTCCTGGAATCAGTTCCTGTATCATCTCTGGTATCAGTTCTTGATATCAGTTCATTACTGTATCATCTCAGGTGTTACATCCTGTTATTGTGTTGGCTATCAATATACAGTATTGTTTCCTGGTATTATTTTCTGTATCATCTCTGGTATCGGTTCTTGATGTGTCTAGAATTGGTTCATTACTGTATCATCTCAGGTGTTACATCTTTTTATTGTGTTGGCTATCAGTATACAGTATCATTTCCTGGTATCATTTCCTCTATCATCTCTGGTATCTGTTCCTGGTATTGTGTATAGTATTGGTTCATTACTGTATCATCTCACTTGTTACATCCTGTTATTATGTCAGCTATCAGTATACAGCATTGTTTCCTGGAATCAGTTCCTGATATCAGCACTGGTATCGGTCACAGACCTGCTATCTGGGTGCCTGTATGCAGCTCTAGAGCCGCAGGTTGGAGCCCTCTGATTCTTTAGAAGTCAGTATTTCTATAATAAATTGAACCTCGTATGAAAGTGTTTTTAATGATGCGTACATTATGGTCGCCTCTTTTATCTCCGACCACTTCACTGTTCACTTGGAATTCAGGAAAACATTTAATCCTCCACCTTTTGTCTTGTTGTTCTTTTTACTATTCATGTTCATAATTAAAGGAGTCTAAAGCTTTGACAAAACCATACTGTTAATTAAACCGCACAACACGGACAGTTTGGGGCAGAAATGCAATTATTCTGCTGCTGCAATGCTGAAAAACCTTCAATAAAGTTTTATTTTCATCCAAAAATTAATCCTCCGTATCAGTCATTTTTTTTTAAAAGAGTCATTACAGCAGTTTTTTTTGGGGGGGGGTTGGTGGGGGGTGGGGGGGTTAGCCTACACTAACTAGACATGCAGCATTTCAGCCTGAAACTGAAGGTCTAGTGTAGGTATGTTTGCATGGGGAATGCATTTTATAGAAGTGATTTTCACGTTGACAGGATGGTGGATAGAAGTCAGCGTTTGTGAAAACAGCCTCTATCAGATGCGTTCCCCATGTCAACTTGGTACGTTGGGCCAACATTGGGCCGACGTATAGGTGGTGTTGGGCTAGTTGCAAATGTGCAAGAAAAGTATTGAAAATTTATGAGAAAAAAGTTGTAAATTTCAAATAGAGAACACTTCCTTCTGTGAGTATCTAGTGGTGCATTTTTGCAGAAAAAATGTAATCGCAAAAGAATTTATAGGCGAGAAGCACCACATTTGTGGTGTTTATATACTGGTGTGTTTATATACTCATATATTTATTCCATCCAGCTACAATGCTCCGCGCTGTATGTCTATATATATATATATATATATATATATATATATATATATATATATATATACAGTATATATGTACATATGTATACTAGCTGCTCTTGTTTTTCTCTTGCCTTCTGATTGTTGCTCTGAGTGTTGCTATCCCTGTGCTGTTGCAATCCTGGAATTTCCCCGTTGTGGGACTAATAAAGGCTTATCTTATCTTATCTTATCTTATCTTATCTTATCTTATCTTATTTATTAGAAAATTCACAAATTTGCCAGAAAAAGTTAGAAATTTAATTACAAGGTTACAAGAAAACCCTTAAATTTTTCTCATAATTTACCCATATTTTCTCTTAAAATTACAAGTTTTTTCCTTAATTTTTGCTACTTTTTTCTTGTAAATTTGTCACTTTTTCTTGTGAATTTAAACTTTTGTCTTAAAACTGTGACTTTTTCTACATGAATTTTTTAACTTCTTTCTCCTGAATTTAAACTTTTTTCTTTTATTTTTTTTCTGCTTTTTCTCATAAATTTGCAAGTTTTGCTCATAATTTTATGACTTTCTTCTCACAAGTTTTTCACATTTTTCTTGTAAATTTGCATCTTTCTTCTTGTAAAGTTCCAAAATGATCCCAGGAGCCATGTTGTCAGGGGCAACTTTCTCCTGGTAGGGTCTCCCAAGGCAAACTGGTCCTGGGTGAAGGTCCAGATGAAGAGCGGTCTGATTGATCTCCATGAATTACATCAAGGACCCGGTGTACCCAAAGGAAGCACATGGGTCCGCCCTCCTTTGGGCTCACCACCTGCAGGAGGGATCATGGTGCTATGTGAACCGGGCAGATGTCTAGGCTACTCTGCCTGTACTGACACCCCCGTTACCTGGATCCCTGGATAAGCAGCAGAAGATAGATAAATGATGGATGGATGGATGGATGGATGGAAGGAGGGAGGGATGGATGGTTGGATGGGTGGATGATTAGATGGATGGGTGGATGAGTGGATGGATGGATGATAGATGGTGGATGCATGGATGGATGGACAGATGGATGGATGGGTGGGTGGATGGATGGTTGGATGGATGGATGCATGGAGGGAAGGAGGGAGGGAGGGAGGGAGGGAAGAATGGATGATGGATAGATGGTGGATGCAAGGATGGATGCATGGATGGATGGATGGATGTTTTTCCCCTTGTCCTGTCAGGCAGCTAGGTTAACAGAACAGAAATCTGCTACCCTTATTGTACCAAAGCATATTTACTTTAGCCAAAGGAGCTTATACAGTACCTATCTATGTACTGTATATTGCTGTAAACTCCCTCTGTAAAAACTTTTAATTCTTTTAAACTTTTAATACTTTATTTAAATTAGTTTACCCATGAAGGACCCGACAGGATGGAGAATGGGGAAAGGAAGTGTGGGGAGGTGAAAAGAAAAGAGAGAGGACAGACAAAAAAGACAAACAAACCAACAACTAAAACAAACAGAAGAGAGACTGCTTCTTCCACCGAAGAGGTCTCAACACAAGTCTGGTATCTGCACCTGTTAAAGGGGAGACATTTGTGCGTGTGTGTCCATGTGCGTGTATATGAGAGTGCACTTAAAATAACTGTGTGCATGTGAGTTGCATGAACATACAAAGTGGTCAGCCGGTCACAGCAACCCCACCCCCCACCCCCCCGGAAACCCCGAGCAGACAAGGCAATGCCACCAACCCCTACAGAGCATAAATATCCAAGGTCAACAAGCCCCAGGAAAGCCAGGCATCTGCCCCAGAAGGGACGGCTGAGGGAGGTCAGGGCGGCAGGTGCGGTGAGCCCACGTCCCCAGACTAACCAACCCCCCTGCCCCCCCAGCGGGGCAAACACTACCCCCCGGGCCCCAGGTATTGGGAATCCAGCGCCCCATCCACCAGGCTGGAGACCGGCCCACGCCCCTGGCACAAGCCCCCCCCCAAGCACCCCCACAGTGCCCCCCCCCCCAGCGCCACTGCCACACACCCCAGTGACCCCCACGCTCAAAGAAGTCCCCCTCCCCATCCAGGTGAGTCCATGCAGCCAAGAGGCACTACCCTCCTCAATCCAGCACCTGATGGATGGATAATTTAACCCACAAACATGATAAAGGGTTTAATGTGAAGACAAAAGTGAGCCGTTCTCCTGAGCTCAGACCATATTTCCATGATCATTTACATGCTGGAAGAAAACGTCACAGGAGGGATTTGCATGATCATGTGTTAGCCCAGGAGTCAGGGACAAAGGAGGGCAACGTTGAAGCTGTCTGATGCTGAATGCCACAAACACACAAATCCTGCAAGAAATCACAAAAAAAGCTAGTTTAAGTGATTTTCTTTTCTTTTTAATTTTGAGACTCCCCCCCACACACAAAAAAACATGTCAAAATATGTCAAATATTAAAAATGTAGAAGAAAAGAATTATGAATGAACTAAAATGTTCTTGATATTTAAATTTTATATTAAATTAGAGAAATGTGACAAATTCAAGGAAAAGTTTGACAAAACAATGAAGAGAAAAATTATGTAGAAAAAAGTTTATGTAAAAAAAGGTCCAAATTAACAGATAAAAAGTTGCCTGTGTTGTCTGTAATGTATGTAATTTATGAGGAAAAAAATATAAATTTAATAGCTAAAAGCCTCAAGTTAATATTAAAAGTCAAAGTTTCATTCCATAACACCAAACTTAACCTACTGCAGTGCTGATTTTTATGTTTTTCATACATTATCATAAATTTATGAATAAATGAAGAACAACACAACTGAGAGACTAAGTTTGTCCCTGATGTCTGAATTCCTGAAGACTCGTTATACTATTGTAATTTCCCAGTTTGGGATCAATAAGTTTTATCTATCTATCTATCTATCTATCTATCTATCTATCTATCTATCTATCTATCTATCTATCTATCTATCTATCTATCTATCTATCTATCTACCACCACATCAACAATAATCAGAAGTTTTCCTTTTATTGTTCCTTTATTTGTCCTTTTTATTTTCTCATTCCTGCAGTAGCTGAAGGTTTAATTCACTCAGAATCATTTATGTTAATAACACCACAGACATTTTTAGGCCTTAATGACCACAGACGTTTAGGAAACAATCAGCTTTATTTTCTTTAAAGCTTTTATGACAATAGCTTCTACGAGATCATTTAAATAAACACCCATTCTGCTGCTCTCAGCCTCTACAGTAATAACCTCCAGCAGTTAAAATGATGATTTAGATTTTTATTGTTGTTGACAAGAATAGTTCCTCACTGTGAGTCCTAAAAAATAATAATAAAAAAAAGTTCACTGCCTTAAAATAAAGATAAACACCCCAGTTAGCAAATGCCACACTAATAAGTTTGACTTGTTTTTGCTGAAGTTAATGTGTAACATTTGTCCAACCCAGCCACAGGGGAGCACAGGCCAGTGTACTCCTCGTGCTTGTCCAAGGCCCGTGTAAATGGGGATGGCTGTGTCAGGAAGGGCATCCAACATAAAACCTTTGCCAAATCAAACATGTGGATCATGACAAATGAGACTTTCATGCCAGGTTGGTCGAGGTTAACAACGACCACCACCGGTGCTGTTACCTGACGGGGTGCCGGTGGAATTTGGGCTACTGTTGGTCGAAGGTGGATGAGAAGGAGAAGGCGAAGGCGTGTTTGGAGGGAGAAAGAGAAAAGAAAAGGTAGAAGTGTGGAAGTGAGAGTAGGGATGTTACGTAAATGTAAGGACTCTGACTGGTAAAGGCAGAGAGTTGGCTGATATGATGGGGAGAAGAAAGGTAGATATACAGAATGTTGAAGAAACCAGATGGAAGGGAAGCAAGGTTAGGAGCATTGGAGGTGGATTTAAACTGTTCTACCATGGTGTAGATAGGAAGAGAAATGGAGTAGGAGTAATCTTGAAGGAAGAGTATGTGAAGAGTGATCAGGAGGTAAAGAGGGAGTCAGACAGAATCATGAGTTTGAAGCTAGAAGTCAAAGGTGTGATGGTGAATGTTGTCAGTGCGTATACCCCACAAGTTGGATGTCAGGTAGAAGAGAAAGAGGAATTCTGGAGTAAGTTGAATGAAGTGGTAGACAGTGTTCCCAGGAGGGAGAGAGTGGTGATTGGAGCGGACTTTAATGGACATGTTGGTGAAGGAAACAGAGGTGATGAGGAGGTTCTAGGTAGGTATGGTCTTAAGGAGAGAAATATGGAAGGACAGATGGTTGTGGATTTTGCTAAAAGGATGGAAATGGCTGTGGTGAACACATACTTCAAGAAGAGAGAGGAACATAGGGTGACTTACAAGAGTGGAGGAAGGTGCACACAGGTGGACTACATCTTATGCAGAAGGAGAAATCTGAAAGAGATAGGAGACTGCAAGGTGGTGTCAGGGGAGAATGTAGCTAGACAGCATCGGATGGTAGTCTGTCGGATGACTATGGAAAGCAAGAAGAGGAAGAGAGTGAAGGCAGAGCCAAAGATTAAGCGGGGGAAGTTACAAAAGGATGAAGGTCACACAGAGTTAAGGAAGGAGTTGATACAGGCTCTGGGCAGCAGGGAAGAATGACCAGATGACTGGGAAAGTACAGCAAAAGTATTGAGGGAAACAGGTAGAAAGGTATGTGGTCTATCCAGTGGACAGGGGAAGGAAGACAAGGACACCTGGTGGTGGAATGAAGAGGTACAGGAAAGCATCCAAAGGATAAGATGAAGAATGTAGACAGGAGTATTTGGAATCTGGGCATGTGGCAAAGAGAGAGGTGGCAAAGGAAAAGGCATATAGTGAGTGGTATGAGAGGCTGGACACTAAGGAAGGAGAAAAGGAGTCATTTCAACTGGCGAAACAGAGATGGAGCTGGAAAGGATGTGTAGCAGGTTAGGTTGATTAAGGACAGAAATGGTAATGTACTAACTGTCATATGTCTGAGCTCCAATGTTATCCTGGAGCTCAGACACCGTTTATTTTTGTGTTTTGTATTTCCACCCATTGTCTGCTCTTAGGCTGGTTTGGTTCATTGTTTCTGTTTGCCCCTCTCTCTCCCTCCAGACACTCCCGCTGGCTGCTCACAGCTCACCAGTTTCAGCTATAGCAGCTCATAATAAGCCCAGATCTCACACCTGCCTCCACTCACATTATCAAGTTCACTCTGTAGTTAAGCCAGCTAGTTCATTCACTCCTCGCTGCATCGTTAGTCAACCTGGTTAGTTGAGATTGCAACCCGAGCTCCTAGTCACTCTCCTGTAAAACTTTAACTGTGCTGATCTCCTCCCCGGAGCTGCAGTCCAGCTCCAAGGCACGTTTTGTAGTTTTTTTCAATTCTTTTATTGTCCGTTCATATAATGCTGTTCCCCCTGCAGAAGCCGTGATCCGTCTCTGAGATATTGTATGTTTTTTCCCTCGTCTGACCAGCTGTGCTTGTTTGGAACTGTACCTGCAGCACTGTTGTTTTTCCAGAGCCAGGTTTGCTCTGACGCATGGCTGTGTCATTATAGTTGCCTTAGTTTGTTCTTGGAACTGTTTTTGTATTGATAAATTATGCACAACTTCATTCAGTGAGTGGGCTCATCTCTTCTCCTCTGCGCCTCAGAGAGGAACATTTATGACTCTAACAAATGACAAGAGTGTGTTGAGAAGGTGGAAGGAGAACTCTGAAGAGCTGATGAATAAAGAAAATGAGAGAGAGAGGAGGATGGATGAAGGAAAGATGATGAACAAGGAAGTCCCGAGGATTAGCAAGGCAGAAGTGAGGGCAGCTTTGAAGAGGATGAAGAATGGAAAGGTGGTTGGTCCAGATGACATAACTGTGGAGGTATGGAGATGTTTAGGAGAGATGGCAGTGGACTTTTTAACCAGATGGTTTAATACAATCTTGGAGAGTGAGAGGACGCCCGAGGAGTGGAGAAGAAGTGTTTTGGTACCAATTTTCAAGAACAAAGGTGATGCTCAGAGCTGTTGTAACTACAAAGGCATAAAATTGATCAGCCACACTATGAAGATATGGGAAAGAGTTGCTGAAGCCAGGTTAAGAAGAGAGGTGACAATCAGTGAGCAGCAGTATGGTTTCATACCAAGAAAGAGTACCACAGATGCAATGTTTGCTCTAAGAGTGCTGATGGAGAAGCATAGAGAATGTCAGAAGGAGTTGCTCTGTGTCTTTGTGGATCTAGAGAAAGCAGATGATAGGGTGCCAAGAGCGGAAGTGTGTTACTGTATGAGAAAGTCAGGAGTGGCAGAGAAGTATGTGAGGGTGGTGCAGGACATGTATAAGGACAGTGCGATGGTGGTGAGGTGTGCTGTAGGAATGACAGATGGGTTCAAGGTGTCATAAATGGGCCCTTTCAGGGCAGAAATAAGGCACCATTCGCCTGCAGTGTTTGCACATTTAATGTGCAAACTTACTGCAGGCCATGTACAGCAGGCTTTTAAAACGGCTGTAATTAAACCCTTACTCAAAAAGCCAACGCTGGATCCAGGAGTTACAGCCAACTATAGACCAACCTCTAATCTGCCTTTCATTTCAAAAATCTTAGAAAGAGTTGTTGCTACACAATTATTTGACCACTTGCAGGGAAATGGTTTATTTGAAGAGTTTCAATCTGGGTTCAGAATTCATCATAGTACTGAAACAGCCTTAGTGAAGGTCACTAATGACCTTCTTATCGCATCTGATAATGGACTTGTTGTCATGTGGTGGCCCTTGCGAGCCACCATAAGATGCCAAGAGTCGCCGGTGAGGTTTGCATAGGTGTTTTATTCACGAACACAAGAACACACAAAGTAATGAGCCTCGGTGGGCTAAAACACACAAGACTAGACACAAGAGATGGTAAGGCTAACACCAAGCTTACTTATGATTCAGATCATGAACAAGGACCATGGAACACACGTTGGACGTCTGAGGCGAGAAACACTCGCTCAACGTCTGACAAGGAATAATTGATGAGACTGCTGCATAATACTGCTCCCAGCGCCCGCTTAAATGCCGGGCTGCTGATGAGCCATAAATGCAGCACAGCTGTTAGGCTTTGACAGCAGGAAGCCCCTCCGAGCGCTGTCACAATAAGAGCTCAGGAAGCCAGAAGGTAACCACTGCTGTCAAACTCGGCGGAGATGATGTATGGCCCGCACTCGGACCATGACACTTGTTTCTGTACTTGTCCATTTAGACCTTAGTACAGCTTTTGATACTATCGATCATAATATTCTACTTGATAGATTAGAACACTATGTTGGACTTGATGGAACTTCGTTGCAGTGGTTTAGATCTTATTTATCTGATAGGTTCCAGTTTGTTCATGTCAATAATGAGTTTTCTTCCAAATCAAAACTCAGTCATGGAGTTCCACAGGGATCAGTGTTAGGCCCAATTCTTTTTTGTTTATATATGCTTCTGCTAAGCAACATTATTAGAAAGCACTGAAAACATTTTCCACACTTAATCCACATAGCACCGGACCCTTCTGCAGGTGGTGAGCCCACTGGAGGGCAGACCCATGTAACTCCTTCGGGCTGAGCCCAGCCGGGACCCATGGGTGGAAACCTGGCCACCAGACGCTAGCCTTCGAGCCCCTCCCCCAGGCCTGGCTCCAGGGTGGGGCCCCGGTAATCCCATACCGGGCGGGGTACACTGAATCCTTGATATACAATTTATCAAGGACACAATTTTTCGTCCTGGCCGTGGCACATCGGACCAGCTCTTTACCCTTTCGAGAATTCTTGAGGGTTCGTGGGAGTTTGCCCAACCAGTTTACATGTTTTGTGGACTTGGAGAAGGCATTTGACTGTGTCCCTCATGGATTTTTGTGGGAGGTGCTTCGGGAGTATGGGGTACTGGGCTTGTTGTTACGAGCTATTCGGTCTCTGTACGACCGTTGTCAGAGTTTGGTTCGTATTGCCAACACTTGGTCGGATTCATTCCCAGTGAGAGTTGGACTCCGCCAGGGCTGCCCTTTGTCACCGATCCTGTTCATAATTTTTATGGACAGGATTTCTAGGCGCAGCCAGGGAATGGAGGGTGTCATGCTTGGTGACCACAGGATCTCATCTCTGTTGTTTGCAGATGATGTTGTCCTGTTGGCTTCATCCAGCAATGACCTACAGCTCTTGCTGGGACGGTTTTCCGCTGAGTGTGAAGCGGCTGGGATGAGAATCAGCACCTCCAAGTCCGAGTCCATGGTCCTCAGCCGGAAAAAGGTGGATTGTCCTCTCTGGGTTGGGGACAGGCTCCTGCCCCAAGTGGAGGAGTTTATGTATCTTGGGGTCTGGTTCACGAGTGAGGGGAAAATGGAGCGAGAGATCGACAGACGGATTGGAGCAGCATCTGCAGTGATGCGGACATTGTACCGGTCTGTTGTGGTGAAGAGGGAGCTTAGTTCTAAGGCAAAGCTGTTGATTTACCAGTCAGTCTACGTTCCTACTCTCACCTATGGTCACGAGCTTTGGGTAATGACCGAAAGAATGAGATCGGCTGAAATGAGCTTTCTCCGTAGGATTGCTGGACTCGCCCTCAGAGATAGGGTGAGGAGCTCAGTCATCCGGGAGAGGCTCAGAGTAGAACCGCTGCTCCTCCACATTGAAAGGAGTCAGTTGAGGTGGTATGGGCATCTGATTAGGATGCCTCCTGGACGCCTCCCACTTGAGGTGTTTCAGGCACGTCCCACTGGGAGGAGACCACGGGGCAGACCCAGGACTCGGTGGAGAGACTGTGTCTCCCAGCTGGTCTGGGAACGTCTTGGCATCCTCTCTGAAGAGCTGGAGCAGGTGGCGGGGGAGAGGGAAGTCTGGGCTTCTCTGCTTGAACTGCTGCCTCCGCAACCCGGACCTCCGGAAAAGCGGTAGAAGATGGATGGATGGATGGATGGATGTATACATTTTCATTGTTATGCAGATGACACACAATTATACCTGTCAATGAAGCCAGATGATAGTAATCAATTAGCCAAGTTAGAAGCCTGTCTTAAGGAAATCAAAGCTTGGATGACTTACAATTTCCTGCTATTAAATTCAGATAAGACTGAAGTCATTCTTGTTGGTCCAAAAAAACCTTAGAAATACCTTTCCAAATCAAACTTTTAGTTTGGATGCGGTTACTCTTTCTCTTAATAGCTCTGTGAGGAACTTTGGAGTTATTTTTGATCAAGATCTGTCTTTCAATTCACATATTAAATTCGTTTCTAAGACTGCCTTCTATCATTTACTAACTAACTAACTATATAGCGCTTTATTGCCAAGATAAGGAGCATCTTGTCTCAGAGTGATGCTGAGAAACTGATCCACACTTTTGTTAGCTCGAGATTAGATTATTGTAATTCTTTATTATCAGGTTGTCCTAAAACATCTTTAAAAAGTCTTCAGTTGATCCAAAATGCTGCAGCAAGAGTTTTAACAGGTACTAGAAAGAGAGATCATATCTCTCCGGTTCTGGCCTCCCTTCATTAGCTTCCCATTGAGTTTAGAATTATGTTTAAAATCCTTCTTCTCACTTACAAAGCTCTAAACAATCAGGCCCCTTTTTACTTAAAAGATCTGATACTACCGTATCATCCTAATAGAGCACTACACTCCCAAAATGCTGGATTACTTGTAATACCTAGAATCTCCAAAAGTACAATGGGAGACAGAGCCTTCAGTTATCAAGCTCCTCTCCTGTGGAGCCAGCTGCCAATCTGGATTCGGGAGTCAGACTTGATCTCTGTTTTTAAGAATAGGGTTAAAACCTTCCTTTTTGATATAGCCTACAATTAGGGAGGGATCATGTGTTTCTGAACCCTCCCTTAGTTATGCTGCTAATAGGTTTAGACAGTCGGGGGACCTCCAGCAATGCACTGGGCTTCACTCCTTTCTTCACTCTCAATGAAATATTTTTGCTGGTCATTAACATTTGTTTGTTCTCTCCCATAGATTGAGTCCCTGTCGTGCTGTTTGCTCTCTACATGTCTGTTCTTTTCTTCTTCTCTATCCCCTCACCCCCCAGCCAGTCGCAGCAGATGACTGCCCCTCCCTGAGCCTGGCTCTGCTGGAGGTTTCTTCCTGTTAAATTAATTTTTCCTCTCCACTGTCATCAAGTGCTGCTCACAGGGGATCGCCTGATTGTTGGGGTCTTTCTGCAATTGTGGGGGTTCCCCCTACAGTTGAAATGGCTATGAGATGACTGTTGTTGTGAAATGGCGCTATATAAATAAAGTTGAATTGAATTGAATTAAATGGTCCACACGCTCCGATCAGATAAAGGTGACATGAAACAGGTGTGTTATTAAACATGTGATCTATGGTAATGACATTTGCTCAGTCTTTTCTCTGAAGCACCAGATCAGTGATGTGTGTCGATGTGATGGAGCACATTAGTATTACTGTGGATTTTTCTCTTTGCCGTGATAACAGTCATACGGTGCAGGAAGATAAGAACCCTTTTCTTGTTTCCACCATCTCCTCCTCTTACATCAGAACAACAAGATTCTTTTTCTTTCTATCTCACATTTACTTTAATAAGGGAAATCTTCACGCGTTCTCTCTGAGGTCTGACAACGTTCAGGCTTGGGTTGCAAATCTAATATCTGGAGTGTGATAATCAGGAAACCCTGCTGACAGCAGCTCATGGAGGAGGCGTCGACTCAGAGTTTAATGGACTGTAATAAATAAAATTGACTGTCTATATATGTTCAAGGGTTCAATTTAAATGGGGAATACATGTTATGGTGCGGTCATGGCGGACCACTAATGAGACACTCTAGGCAACCAGTGAGTTTGCGTATTTATTAAAGGAAGGAACAACGTACAAAATAATGAGCCACATGGGGCATAACACAAATAAAGACTGTGACTAGAACACACCAACGATAAACAGAGAACTAGGGAGACTGACGGGAGACGAGGATACAACACTTACACATGGATAGCGAGGGCGGAACCTAACGCTGAAAGGAACTGGCTTTGGGCGTAGGGAAACCAGTCTGGAAAAGGCGAGGTCACAGCCCGGAGTAACCTAAGCTGCCCCCTTAAATAGGGAAGAGGAATAATCAGCTGATGAGGATGTCATCAGCTGAAATGGCAAACAGCTGTCACTGACGAACTCTGCTCTGACAGCCGGGAGCCCCACCAAGACGCTGTCAAAATAAGAGCCCGGGAAGGCCATAAGGAAAACTGCTACAGAACGGGAGGAAAATACTGCATGACCCAAGCGCGGACGATATCGGTGCTCAGACCATGACAATACATCTTATAGAGGTCATTTGCACATTGGCAAGACGTAGGCTATGTAACAGAATACCAGATAAAAAATGAACAAATGATGAAATACACACAGAAGAAAAATAAATTAGGCTGCCTAAGTGCTCAGTTTTTCCAACTAAATAAACCCAAACACCACCATTTTAAAACCAGAGCAATATCTATAAAAACAGCAAGATTTCTTTACCTTCATGCCTATTTATCCATATATCAGCCCAGAAATTATCACAGAGGCTCAACTGTATTTCACCTGTTTTCTTTTTCTATTTTTGCTCTTTTTTTTTTTAAATCTGAACTTGATTGAAATGAATGATGAAATACACACAGAAGAAAAATAAATTAGGCTGCCTAAGTGCTCAGTTTTTCCAACTAAATAAACCCAAACACCACCATTTTAAAACCAGAGCAATATCTATAAAAACAGCAAGATTTCTTTACCTTCATGCCTATTTATCCATATATCAGCCCAGAAATTATCACAGAGGCTCAACTGTATTTCACCTGTTTTCTTTTTCTATTTTTGCTCTTTTTTTTTTTTAAATCTGAACTTCTTTTTCTGTGGCATGTCGACAGCCTGAAAGAAACACAGCAAACACTTAAAGAGGAAGTAACCTTATTATACCGAGTACTCGATGCCATGATACAGCTTCATTGTCACTGCAGTTTTGTTGTGTTTATAGTTTACAATAAGTTTTTAAGTTCTTCACTAAACATATGAGGACTTTAATGGACACAAATGAAGACTGTTCTTCTAAAGCTATGGTCACAAAGATTCTCATGAATGATGAGTTCATAAGAATCTTCCAGTTCCTACGAATTCTGGAGTTCACAGAAATTTGTGGTGGAGGGCATAGTTTCTTACGGCTGCCATTTAATTCACAAGAGCAACTTGAGGAATTCTTGAGAAATGAGGAGTTTTTCTGTCATACGATGGCCCTAGAGTTCTTACGTTCTTTGAAAGAGGGTATTGGGATTTTCCTACTTACTGCCATGTTCTGAAAATTTTTGTGCAGCTCAGGGCACTCTCAAGTCTTTGGTAGGAAGATCTTATGGCTTTCGGCACATTTTTGCAGCACAAATGTTGCATGAATGATGAACTTCTGCCTTACGAGTGCCTCACTACTGCCTTACGCATGCTGTATAAATCTCCATTTCCTACGACCGCTGTAAAGGTCCATAAAGAACTTGATACATACTTAGAGCCAAGATCTTGTATAGTTCTTACATTGGTCCTAAGGCATTCGTTTGGCTGCCCTATAATGAGAGGTTTTCGTGGGGTGGTTGTAGAAATCTTGGACAAGATGGTCGACCTGGCCATGAACTTGGTCTACAATGGTCTACAAAAGCTTGAATCTCCTACAGCTGTCTTAAGAAGGCTGTATGAAATGGTCCAAAAATCATTTGTACGGTGTTGTCAGTCATTTGTAAGGGTATTTGTGATTGTAGCTTTCACTAGACTGTCAGTTTACTGTGTGTTGGTGGTGTGCATGTGTCAGAGCTCTTTCTGTTTGGATATTTGTAACTTTTATCTTCATGACTACCATTAGTGGACATGTTATGACCGGGAGAAGGTACTTTGCCCTGAGAGGAAGTCCCTGTGCAGAGAGGCGTCTGGGATCTGATGAGACTGGAGTTAAAATCAGGTGTAAAACTGGCCAGCCACTCACTAACGCCACATCTGAACAGCAGCTGTGAATGTTTCATCTTCACTTTAAGCGCTCCAGGACCTCAGAAGAGCTCCGGTTTCTCTGAACTGTGACGTTTCAGCACCAACCAACTTCTGATCAAAAACATCTTTTATTTCCTTTGGTCTCCACTCTGTAGCTCCAGTTTTACCTCAGCAGGTCCCTGGCACTGACAGGGTTAATTCTAATGTTAAACATGTGAGTAAAGCAGGAAGTGTTTTCATCTGCTTGATAATGATAGAAAAAAATGTTGGTTTTAAGGCTTAAATTTGACCATAAAAACAGATGTCAGAGAAGCTGATGGGACTTCATTACAGCATGACTGATAAAAACTGAAGATCCTGATGAAGTCCTGACCCACAGTTCTTCTGAGCAGATCAGCCCAGCCAGCATGTGCATGTGGGTCCACCACAGGTTCAACTGGGCTGTCTTATGGGTCCATGTGGGTTTGGCCCCATTGTATTTGCCCAAATGGATTTTATCTCTGGTGCAGGTGAGCAGGTGATCTGCTTACCCCTTTAAACTCATCTGAGCCCCACAAGGGTTTCATGAGGGGGATCAGGTGTCAGTACCACTGGTGCCGTAAGCAAAATTACCAGAAAAAATAACACATTTATGAGAAAAAATGTGAACATTTAGAAAAAATAAAAAAAACATCAGGAATTTACCCCCAAAAAGTAGCACATTTATGAGAAAAAAGTTAGTTGCGATTTTATATTCAAAAAAAGGAAACTGGAAATTGGTCTCCGCCTTTGACCGTCACCTAATCCACATAGCACCGAGATCGCGGATACAAGCGGCTGAAATGAGCTTTCTCCGTAGGATTGCTGGGCTCACCCTCAGAGATAGGGTGAGGAGCTCAGTCATCTCTGAGAGGCTCAGAGTAGAACCGCTGCTCCTCCACATTGAAAGGAGTCAGTTGAGGTGGTATGGGCATCTGATTAGGATGCCTCCTGGACGCCTCCCACTTGAGGTGTTTCAGGTACGTCCCACTGGGAGGAGACCCCGGGGCAGACCCAGGACTCGGTGGAGAGACTATGTCTCCCAGCTGGTCTGGGAACGCCTTGGTATCCCCTCTGAAGAGCTGGAGCAGGTGGCTGGGGAGAGGGAAGTCTGGGCTTCTCTGCTTGAACTGCTGCCTCCGCGACCCGGACCTCCGGAAAAGCGGTAGAAGATGGATGGATGGATGGATGGAAACTGGAAATTGATTGATTGGAAATTGATGAGAAAGTTTCAAATTTTCAAGAAAAACGCATCAAAATAATGGAAAAAGTTACAAATTTACCAGAAAATCACAAACTTACGATAAAATCAGTTGAAAATAGGCAAACAGGTAAAGTCCATGTGGGCAAACACAGATGGGGCCAACATGGAACCCACGGACAAACCCACATGGACCCATAAGACAGTGCAGATTTACCCTCTGGGGGGCCCACATGGACATGCTGGCTGGGTGACGAACATTAATCTGATCAGTTAATGGAAGAAAGAGCATCTTTCATCTTCTGCTGCTGAACACGTTAAAGAAGAACCTCCACAGCTCTCTGTCTGGATCCTTGTGTAGTTCCTCTGGTTTCCTCTCTGAGGCGTCAAACGTCTCCTCCGTCCTCCACAACATCGTCTACAGTGGGCGGACAAACAGCATGAGTCACTGATTAATCTGAAGACTCACAAGGTCCCAAAAAAACTTTTTACAAGAAACTTCCAGATGAGCAGAAAAGTGTCACTAATTTGTAAGAAAAAAGCTGTAAATGTTTCACAAGTATTAAAATTTGCCCCAAATGCACCAGATTTATGAGAGAAATATTTATGGGCAAAACAAACAACATAAATTTATGAGAAAAGGTTGGAAAATCTAAAAGAAAAGTCATAAATTTATAAGAGAAAAAGCAACAAAATTATGAGAGAAAAGTTGTTAGTTGAAAGAAAAGCGTCACAAATTTATGACAGTGGCACCAAAAGCTGGAAGACTTTTTCCCGGCAGAAGAAGAAGATGCCAGCAGCAGCCGTGCGTCGGGCCAATGTCGGCGACTTTACATGGTTTGGAACGTCTTATAGAGGTGGTTTGGACATTGGCCAGATGTTGACACGATGTAGGTGGGGCATCAAGCCGATGTCACTCAAACTACCAAATCATGTTTTACACATCGGTGTAAATCGGGAAGTGGGGGAAGGGGGGGTCTTTTACATCACGTTTCAGAAGAAAATGCATTTGAAACACCAACTGTGTTGTCAAACATTTAAAACTTTTTCTTCATAAAATTGTAGAATTTTTATTGTAAATTTTCAACATTTATTCATTTTAAATCTATAACTATTTTCCGGTAAATTTAATTCTTTTTTTTTAACCTTTATTTATACAGGTAGTCTCATTGAGACACAAGGTCTCATTTTCAAGAGAGATCTGTCAAAACGACACAGTACAACACAGAGTTACAGGCAACGCTAAGCAACATTAATCTAAACAAAACAACAAAGAAAATGTACAGAGAGTGCCGACTGATAACAAAATAGAGTACTAAGAACAAGAACAGTTTCCTCATGGTGCCTTCTCCAGTGGCCCGATTAGAAGTTTAAAATCTCCTAAGGGAATCAAGCTAGACAACTTCAGACTCTGCTGTAGCCAGTTCCAAGTTGAGGGAGCAGAGTACAAAAATGCCTTTTTGCCATCTCTGTATGTACAGAGGGGACAGTAAAATTAATGAAGTCCTGTGAGTGCAAACTATGACTGTACTGAGTATGTAACATGCAAGATGATAAATATGTAGGCAGCAGGCTTAGGATGGATTTGTAGATGAAATTATACCAGTGCAAGAGTCTGTGCATGGACAATGATGACCAGCTGACCAGGGAGTACAGAGTGCAGTGATGTGTGAGCAGTTCACATCATGTAATGAAACTTAGTGCCTCATGATAGACCGTATCCAAGTGAAGAGACCGAGCAGAGGCATTCACATAAATATTCCATAGTCAAGAACAGGCAAGAAGGTGGCAGCAACAAGCCTTTTCCTAGCATTAAAAGAGAAACAGGATTTGTTTCTAAAGATGCACGATTTCAGTTTCAATTTCATTAAAAGATTTTCAGTGTTGGCTTTAAAGGAAAGGTTTCCATCAGCTGTGATACCCAAGTATTTGTAAGAGTCCACAAGCTCAGTTGAGGTATTAAGGGGACGGCAGTGGCTCAGGAGGTAGAGTAGGTGGTCCAATAACCGTATGGTTGGCAGTTTGAATCCCGCTCTCCCCAGATATCCTGCCGTTGTGTCCCTGGGCAAGACACTTCACCCCCAATTGCTCCTGGTGGGTCTGGAAGCACCATGTTAGGCAGCGTGCCACCATCATTGTGTGAATGGGTGGATAGCAGGATCTGTAAAGCGCTTTGGCCATCAAGAGATGAGAATAAAAGCGTTATATAAGTGAATGCCATTTACCATTATGAGCCGATGTAATATAAGGAAGAACTGCTGGCGCCTTCTTTTTACCAGAAAAAAAGAAATTGTCTTGGTTTTGTCAGCATTTAGCACTAGTCTTCCCACTGTGGGAAAAACGTTGATGTTGTGAATGACCATTGGTGGAGTACAGTCGTTGATGGCAAAGGAACCCGTAGTTGGACAGTCAGACCGCCAGACTCAGCTGTTGATCTGGAGAAGAGCAGTGGGTGATGACAGAGCTGCTGCTAGGAAAAAGAGATGAGGATCTAAGGGCCCTAGACAAGCCGTGAAGTTCGTCTTCTTGAAAAAAAAACAAAAAAAACCCGGTCCATTTGGGGTCCAGATTGGCCTCTTTTATCTCCCTTCCTTTCTGAAAAAAAAAAAAAATACATTTGCCTCTCCAGTCAGCTAATAACTTACTGAATGATAGCTAGAGTCCATTTTTATTTGAACTAGGGAGAAGCTGCTTTTCATTGTGGACACACGTTCTGGGAGCTGTTTTCTGGTGGACTCTGGCACCCAGAAGAGCCTCATTTTGCCAGTCAGCACAGGCTATTTGACAGAAGACAGAGGCCCGGCTCTTACAGCCACAAACGAATCCCACATCAGGATGTTTGGAGAAAGGACGGTGACTGTATGTTTACATGGACACAATTACCAGTGGGACTTTGTGGTAGCTGCATGCTTGGTCCCCATCTTAGGTGTTGATTTTCTGTGTGTTTATGGACTGATTACAGACTTGTTGTGTGAATGTGTTTGGGCTTAATATGGGTGAGCAGGGGCCTCGTGTACAGAGACTTGTGTGGATTTCCTACTGAAAGATGATGGATGTTTAAATCAAGAAAACGCTGTAAGCAAAAAAATCCAGATATATGAAACAGTATCCACTGGATATTTTGGACCGTTTTTACATTTTTCCTCCATTCTTCAGTTTGAATCTCTTCATTTGTAAAGGACATTTCAAGGTAAGACAGCTGTGTTTTATATTAAACTATTTTCCTTCATGCAGTACTCTTAACTTTAGTATTATGTGTGTTTTAAACTTGCTCATTTGCAATAACTTGCTGTCATCCATTTCAAAGTGAAATGCCGGTTTCACATTGTTGAAGCCATGCAGGGTTTAAATGACACTAACAGCCGGTTTAACCTTTGGGTTATCTTAGTGACTTTGAGCCTTCTGTGGTAGACTGACGGCCATTTTATACAAAGGTGGACTCTTCAACACTTGAGACTTTTAACTGGAACAGCAACCCCTTAAAGACAAAGCCAAAGTAAAATTTTAACATTTTTGTATGGAATCTGGTCCATCCCATGAGTGGTACTTGGAATGTTTGAGTGCAGGTGATCTGCAGGCAGAACTTCATTAAGGAATCCAAACATTTTTATTCTTAAATGCTCCCAGTTGTATTTAGCTTGATTGTTTTTAGTTCGTCTTAATTAAGTTGGTTGCAAATACTCTACTTGTTTGAATTAAGATCTAAATGTGATCAAATTAAATTGTATGTTAAACGGCATATTGTATGATATAGTGTAGTTAGAAATGTACTTTAAGTCAGTTAACATTATTCTTAAGATGATGTTTTAAAAACTCAAAGCAATCAGAAAGTGGCCACAAGGACTGGAAGAGAAGTGGGGAAAAAAATGCTAAATTTAAAACAATGTGTCATGGGTTTAAGTTTCCCCTGAAGTTTAAGTTTCCTGAAATTGTGATTTAGATTAACCATTATAATTCAATAAGTGATTCCATGAAACACTCATGGCTGCTCTGTTCATTCACAGACCAGAAAATTCACACTGTTATCCTGTTAAATCAAAGGGAATCTTTGTTCTTGTGCCAGTTGGGGTGGGGGGGGGGGGGTCAGTGCTGCTGTTAAAGCTACATCACCCTTTAACCCTTTGGTTTCCATCTCAGCATCAGCTCTGTTTGAATTGTCCTCAGAAGGGAACATGTAAATCGACAGAGGTGTGAAGTTTGTACCAGCTGTTCCCACTGATGTTATGGGGGGGGGTGATCTATTAAGTGTCATGGGGTGTCATGTGTTTACTCCACCTGGGCTAACTGGATTAGTTCTACTGCTGTGGATCACCTATTCCTCTTCTTTGTCTCCTTTTCCCTGCTGATTAGTGCAGATCTGCAGGATTTAACACCACTGAACAACACCGCTTAGTTCCTCCTCACGGCTGTCTTTTAAAAAAAAATGGCCAACACACGCCAATTTATCACATCCTTTTTCATGTAAATTAGAAACATTCTTTTGTAAATGTGAGGATTTTTCTCATAAATTTGCAGGGTCTTCCTGCAGAGTTATAGCCATTTTACTCAGAAATGTGCAGCTTCTTATTTGAAAATTTCCAGCCTTTTATTATTCATAATTTTGCAATTTTTTTCCTCATGAATTTAGAACTTTTCTTACCCTTGAATTTGCAGTTAAAAAAAGGTTAAATTTGCAGCATTTTACTCAAATCTTATATTTACAGCTTTTTAGGTTGTAAACAGTTGGAAATTTACACCTTGTTTTGTCTTTTTGCTAAAGTTGCAGCTTCTTACCCATAAAATTCCACTTTTTTTTTTTTTGGTCAGAAATTGTCAGCTTTTAACTGACACTTACATCCTCCCATTTTTATATTTATTTATTTTTTTTGGCAGGTAAGGCATTGGCTTGCTTGCTACCGGATAACGATGAAAACCGGTACTACCTGTCTCATGGGTCGGGCCATCGGCGACTCAACCGCCATCCCCGCCCTTCCAAGGGCATGGAGGGTGAAACTGGGCATCCTGGCAGAACTAAAAACAATATCTGCCACAGGTCTGTGGTGGACCACTCCCAGTTACACAGGGTGAGACTGGACATCCTGGCAGATAACCACATCTGTCGCAAGGTCTGTGGTGGACTGTGCCAGTCGGTGCATTGTGACATGCACTACACAAAGAGCAGAGATAAACAAACCTATCATCTGGTCAGTCACTGCAACAGATACTGGAGTCAGTTTGTCTTGGCTTGTCCTTGCCACTGATAGTACCTTTATCTGCCAAGAATGTGCTGCTAGTCCAGCAAAAGCTAGTGGTACTCAAATACTTTGCAAGCATTTTAATGAAATGGTCAATCAGAAAGCAATTCATACCTGATCGGATGTCACCCGGGCTTACAAGGTCCGTGCTGATCTGTTTATATGCTGACAGGCAGCGAAAAGTAAGCAAGTAGCAGGAAGACAAAAGAAGAGGAAAACAGCAGCCTTGTGTGTAGCAGAATGGAATGTATGCACTCTGTTGGACAGAACAACATCACAGCGCCCAGAAAGACAGACAGCGCCTGTGGCCCTGGAAATGAACAGGAACAATGTAGACATAGCTGCACTTAGTGAAACAAGATTGCCTGGATATGACAACTTGGAAGACCATAGGTACATTTTCTTTTGGAGTGGGAGATCAACTCAAGAAAGGAGAGAATCAGGAGTGGGCTTTGCAGTTAGAAAGGAGATAGCAGCAATGCTTGATGAGGAACCGGTGCCAATCAACGACAGGATAATGACTATAAGACTCCCACTACAGCGGAAAATGTAGACATGGATGCACCCAAGATCCAAGCACTGGCATTTGTTAGACTACATCATAGTCAGGCAGAGAGACATAAGGGATGTATTGGACACCAGAGAAATGAGAGGTGTGGACTGTGGTACTGATCAAGTTATGCTGAGATCTAGTTTAAGGATTTGGAGACAAAAACAGCACTGTAGGACGGGTGCGAAGCCACCACGGAAGCTAAACACTAGTGCACTGAAAGGCCAAAAGAAGCAGGAACAATCTACATAGGAAATGAATGAAAACTTGAAAGACTGGGACAGCAACAACTCAGAGAATGACATAGAAGAGAAATGGGAAACACTGAAGGATACGGTGTATCAGACTGTGAGTGATGTATTAGGCCACCCTTAGAGGAAACATCAAGATTGGTTTGATGAGCATGATGAACACCTGGAGAAACTACTAGAAGCAAGGAATACAGCTAGGCAGGAAAACCTACAGTGTAACACAAGGTCGAAGAAGAAGAAATACTCAAAGGCTCAGAGTGAGCTACAGAAGTACACCAGAGAGATGAAGTCCTACTGGTGGGATGAAAAAGTGGAGGAACTTCAAATTGTAGTAGACAGGAAGGACATGAAAACATTCTTCACAGGTTTGAGAGAAATCTACGGCCCTAAACTGAGAGGATTGATCCAACTAAAGGTAATGGATGGTGAAACAGTTTTGCAGGAGAAAGACAAGATCCTGGACAGATTTGCAGACCACTTTGACCAACTACTAAACAACCATGGAGATCTCACTGAAGAGGCTAAAGAAGCACGAGTGCAGTGACCAGCTGTATCAAGTCTGGATGAACCACCAAATTTTGATGAACTAATGGCAGCTATCAGGACAACACAGGATGGTAAAGCTCCAGGAAGGGATGGAATTCCAGCAGAAGTGTGGAAATTTGGTGGTGTTCAGCTGACCAAATGCCTGCACAAACTCATCCAAGAGATATGGGATGCCCAGAAAGTACCTCAAGACTGGAAGGATGCAAGTATTGTGCCTTTGTTCAAGAAAGGTGACAGGAAAGATTGTGGAAATTACCGAGGTATATCACTGCTAGCGACTGTTGGTAAGATTTTCTCACGTGTACTACTGAACAGACTCAATGAACACATTTTGCAGAATGTACTACCAGAAACCCAGTGTGGCTTTAGAAGTGGAAGAAGCACAATGGACATGATTTTCTGCTTGAAACAGGTTAAAGAAAAGTGTGTCGAACAGAACATGCCGCTTTATGTAGTCTTCATAGACTTCAGTAAAGCCTTCGATACTGTTTTGAGACAAGGACTTTGGCAGGTACTCAAGAAATATGGCTGTACAGAGAACTTTGTCAGCCTGATCGGCACTCCATACAGGTATGCAAGCAAATGTGGCAATGAGTAGGTCAGTATCAAAAGGCTTTTCAGTAAGCAACGGGGTGAAACAAGAGTGTGTGTTGGCGCCTACACTCTTTTCGCTATATCTGGCAGCCATGCTTGAGATGGCCTTCAAAGACACTTCAGAAGGCGTATACATTCAAACAAGGAAAGAAGCAGACTTGTTCAACGTGGCACAGTTTAAAGCCAAGAGTAAGACATCGATAAAGGTAGTAAGAAAATGCTCTTTGCCGACGACAGTGCTCTAGTTGCACACAGTGTGGAAGATATGCAATCTTTAGTGGAGAAATTTGCAAGAGCAGCTAGCCAATTCAGCCTCAAAATCAACATCAAGAAGACAGAGTGCCTTTATCAACCACCAAAGTTCCAATTATCAGCATCACTACCAGAAGAGATCAGCATTAGTACAGAGCTTCTAGTCAAGTGCAAGACTTTCAAGTATCTCAGAAGTACTGTTTCAGAGAATGCTAGGCTGGAGGATGAACTATCTCTCAGAATGGGAAGAGCGAGCACTGTGTTTGAAAACTTGAGGGAGAGACTGTGGAACAATCGACATGTGTCTATCTGTGTGAAATGCAAATTGTACAGAGCGACAGTACTGGCTACTCTATTGTATGGTGCTGAAACTTGGACTGTCTACAGAGTGCAGGTGAAGAAACTCCACGCGTACATGATGAGACACCTTTGAGCCATAATGAACATCTCATGGAAAGACAAGATAGCCAACATAGAAGTGTTGAAACGAGCTGGTCTACCATCAATGGAGGACATACTAATACAGACAAACCTGAGATGGCTCGGACATGTTGAGAGGATGGACCACTAGTGTCTCCCTTGGCAGTTACTCTACTCACAGTTATGCGAGGGCAAACGCAATCAGGTTAGACCAAGGCTCAAATTTAAAGACACTGTAAAAAGAAACTTGAAGAAGCTGGATATAGACAGGAGTTCCTGGCAGCGGAATGCTAAGGACAGAGCTGTGTGGAGGAATCTGATCAGACCTAAATGAAACAGTCATTGTCGCCCACAACAGACTGCTATGATGATGAGCCCTTGTCTAAGACAGTATTCTTTGGCATCCAAAGTTTCAACAACATCATTTAGGACTTTCAAGGAGATAGTTACTGTACTATATTGCTTTCTAAAACCAGACTGGTAAGAAGATAAGAGCCTGGAAACTGGTTTCTAGTTATTAAGCACGGTGGGATCACCACCTTTGAATCAGGGGACTAAAAATGCAGTTTTCCAAACATCGGGAATTACATTTTTTGGATGTAAAGATTAAAAATGTGTGACATTGGTTCAGGTATAATATTTGCAGCCAGTTGTAAGAAATAAGGGGGAAGATTGTCAGGACCTGTGGACTTTCTTTGGTCTAGACCTTTAAAGCCTTACAAACTTCCCCAACAGAGAAAAGGGTGAACAAGAATGTGTGGCTACCAGAAGCATTACTTACAAAGGAAGAAGAAGATTTTCCTTTGGATACTGTGTCAAACCAAGAGTTGGAGGCAACAAAATGTTTGTTAAAACAATTGAACATCTCAGATTTGTTTGACACAGGAATGGAATCAACAACTGAGGGGGGTAGCTCTGACAAGCCACAGTTGACAGAAAGAGATTTTATGGTTTGCAAAAATCTCCAAGGATCATTTAAACAGGAGGATCATTTTTCTTGCTGATCTGCATTTTTTTCTCCTAATTTTAAAACTTTTTTCCTTTAATTCCACAGATTTTCTCATAAATTTGTAGCTTTTTTTCTTTTAAAACTGCAACTGTTTAAAAATAAATTTTTAACTTTTTTCTTATAAATTTGCAACTTTTTTCCCCTTATGAATTTATTTTTTCTTCATAAATTCCTAGTTTTTTGTTTTAAATTTTCAACTTTTTTCTTGTAAATTTCTGATTTTTTCTCACTCATGAATTTGCTATTTTTTCTTCATAAATTTTCAACTTTTTTTTTCTATCCACCTTATTCCTGGGGGCACCGCTGTAGGAACGATTATGGGCGGAGCTTCTGGTTTCGGCTGCAGTAGTGTTAAATCAGTCAGCAAAAGTGGAGTAGTGGGGCATTTAAAATAGTGTTTTAAAAGTTTTTCAAGTTCATTTTAATGTATAGTCCACATACGTGTTTTGCAATCAAGTGGCAGCTAATTTCAGCACTCAGGTTCAGGTTCAGGTTCCTTTATTTATACCCGTAGGTAGATTTGTTTTGCAGTCAGGTTTCATCCTTTTAGACACATATTTACAAACTACAGTTACATTCAACATGAACACAAACACAGGCACACATGAATCTGACTATAAACACGATAAAAGTCCTCAAGGCTCCATCAATCAGGACATAAGACAAAGAGATAAGAGAAAAAAACAAAGAGATAAGAGAGAAGGGTCATATTAAAAAAGTTAAAAACTAAGTCAAAGAGATTAAAAACTCAATAAAAGTCTAAAACCCAATAAAAGATTTGGAACCCAAATAAAAAACCTACAAAAATAAATAAATATAAAATAAAAATCAATAAATAGGAAACTAAATTATGTGCAATATATTGTTACATCTTGTTCAACTCCTTGACAGCAGCAGGAACAAAGCTGTTTTTGTAGCGCTGGGTTCTACTTTTTGGAACAGCAAACCTCCGTCTGGAGGGAAGAAGCTGAAAGTTACAGTGCAAAGGGTGGGAGTCATCATTTAAAATGGAGGCAGCCATCCTCTGTACTTGTCTGGTGTACAGGGATGTCAGGCTCAGCTGTGACTCACCAAGCAAACGACTGGACCATCTGACTACCTGATCCAAGGATTTCCTCTGTTTCAGTTTTATCTGACCAAACCATGACACTAAAGAAAAGGATAAAACAGATTCAATAAAAGCCCGATAAAACATTGTCATTATGGTTCGGTCAGTTTGGAAGTGTGCAAGTTTCCTTAAACAATGCAAATGTTGCTGACCCTTTTTGCACACCCTTTCACAGTTCTCTTCAAACTTTAAATTACTATCAATAATCGTCCCAAGATATTTATAGGATTGCACACATTCAATGGTCTGGCCTTTTAGTACGGTGACTTTGTGCCTGGGAGTTTTCCTCCTAAAGTCAATAATCATGTCTTTAGTTTTTGTCGTATTCAGCTGCAGGTAGGAATCCTCACACCGAACAAAATCATCAACTACTGGGCCGTAGCCGCTCTCACCATCCTGGAGGAGACTGACAATAACTGAGTCATCAGCATACTTTATAATGTGTCTGTTGTCATGTCTGCTCCGACACATGTTTGTGTATAGGATGAAGAGTAGTGGTGACAACACACACCCCTGAGGAGAGCCAGTAGAAGAACACTTTTGGTCAGACAATGTACCATTGACCCTTACTCTCTGTGTCCTGTTGGTTAAAAAATCCAGAATCCAACCCATCAGATTATTACTCAAATCAAATTGTTGCAGGAGCCTTTCAACTAAGATATGAGGTTGGATTGTATTAAAAGCAGAAGAAAAGTCCACAAATAAAAGCCTGGCGTGTGTCCCATTAAAATCCAGATGTTCAAAAAGCATGTTAAACAGAGTGACAGTGGCATCCTCCACTCCTCTGTGAGGCCTATAGGAAAAAGCTGCAAAGGATCCAATGCATGTTCAGTCTGCTTTAGGACCTCACATCTGACCAGTTTTTCAAAAATTTTCATTAAAATTGAAGTCAAGGCAACTGGTCTAAAGTCATTTACCGTTTTAGGACAGCTGGATTTTGGAACGGGAACAACCACGGCTTCTTTCCAGATCTTAGGCACATGTTGTGTCTGTAAGGACTTATTGAAAATGTAATGAAATATAGGACTCAGTTCATGTGCACAGGACTTTACCAGGCACCCACATATATTATCAGGGCCCTGACTTTTGTTCACTTTTACAGCACAGAACTCCCTTTTAACATCCTACATCTCAATATTAAAGTGCTGATTGTCTTTGAGTTTCTTCTTCAAATCTTGGGTTTCTGTGCTAAAATCAAAAGAATCAAAATGACCATAAAAACAATTAAGAGCATTAGCCAGCTCTGTGTCTGAATTAAAACCATCTAAAAACACATGATTACTGCGCTCTGTGCGCCAAAGGCCTGCAATAGTTTTCATACTGGCCCAGGCTGAACCAAGCTTCTTTGCTGCCATCTTGCTTTCCAACTCTGATTTATAATTCTGTTTTGCTCTTAAAATGTCAGCCTTCATCTCTTTTGTGGCAACCTGTAGCTCAGAAACAACCACCTGTTTAAAGGCAAGTGCTTTCCTCTGTAAGCAGGATTTAACTGATTTTGTAACCCATGGCTTGTTGTTGGGATATATTTTGACACGTTTACGTGGAACGATCATATCCCTGCAGAAAGCCATGTAAGAGCTTGTCACGTCCACCAAAGAGTCTAAATCATCCCTGCAGGACAGTGTGAACACCTCCCAGACCGTACAGTTAAAACATTCCTGGAGGCAGAGCACTGAATCATCTGTTCAGACCTTCATGTCCCTGGTCTTCGTCTTTTCTCTTCTGAGAGCAGTTTTATATGTGGGCAGCAAATGTACACAGTTGTGATCTGAGGATCCTAAAGGAGGAAGGGGAAGAGATTTAAAGGCCACCTCTATAGAGCCATAGCATAGGTCCAATGTCTTTTCTCACCTGGTTGGGCAGGAGACGTACTGATAAAAGTTTTTATGTGTCTTCTTTAAAGACACATGGTTAAAATCCCCAAGGATAAAATTTGGAGCCTCTGGGGAAATCGACTGCAACGGCTGTACCACATCAAAGACGGTGCTGGAGGCGGAGGCAGCATCCACCCTTGGATGAATGTACACAGTCGTTATGAAAAGTTGGGGGAGCTCGTGGGGCAGAAAAAAGGGGCGTAGTGATACCGACAGAAGCTCCAAATCTGGTGTACAGATGCGCTGTCTGACCGTGACAGATGTACAGTACTGTTTATTAATATACAAACATACGCCGCCCCCCTGACATTTCCCCGTTACCTCTTTCTGCTGATCCAAGTGAAATGGGGCTCCAAAGCTGTCAATACAAAGGTCCGGGTCCCGGTCATGCTCTGTAAGCCACATCTCTGTGTAAGCCATGACACAGCAGTTCTTGAAATCCTTCTGATATCGTACATTTCCTTGAATTTCATCCACTTTATTTCTCAGGGATTGTACGTTCCCCATGATAATGGAAGGAAGAGGAATGCGGTTAAGCTGACGCCTCCTCAGGTTTAATCTTATGCCTCCACACTTTCCGCGTTTCCTCCTCTTGTCTCTCTTTTCATCGCTGTGTCCATGAAAGTCTCTTAAAATAAAGTCTGGCAGTTGTAGCCCAGACTCAAACACAGACTCTGGATTATCCATGTTTAGTTGCAATAATATGTCTCTGGAATACAGCATTCTCACTGGCGTGACTGTGCTGATGTCCCAGACAAAGAGCTGGCAAGAAAGAAGCCACAGTGCAAAAACAAGAAGAAAATCCATACTGATGGAACCAAAGAGCTCTTTGTTATAAAGTCCACAAACATTCAAGGACAAAAACGGCACAAAGAATTACGTTAAAACACATTAAAGCGCATAAAAACAGAGACTAAGACGCCAAACTTTTTCACCCACTGCCGGTGGCTGCGTGCGCATGTGCACTTGTAGTTTTTGTATTTTTTGAATGTTTTGGCGCAGTTCTGGTACTTGTTGCTGGTGTTCGTGGTCGTGCCATAGACTGGATAAATGGCGGCTTCTCACCGCCGATGTGTGGCTCATGCGCTGTGATTGGTGGAACAGACACAGGACAGACACAAGAGCACCAGGTATCTTTTCACTTGTATGAATGTCACAGATCTGACGTTTATATACTGTATGTCACCAGATGCAAGGCTGCATGAAGTAAAATAATAAATAAAAACAGTAACAGTTTGCTTCCTAAGGCTTAACGATTTAAGGAAGATATCAAACAGTTGGGTTTTTTTTAATTCATTGCACTGCCTTGGAACGATATGGACTGGCAGCTTCAGCATGAATTAATTTTTAAATTATCACAAAATATAGATTGATAAAATTCTGAACAATTGTCAGAAAATGTCTGTATGTGTTAAGTTAAATAACAAGCATTTATGGCATGACAGCAGCAGGAGCATTTTAATTTCGGGATCAAACGAGCGGCTGCAGCTGTCTGTATTTACCATGACAGCCACGCACCGTGCTGCGGCGTACGTCTGCTCTCAGGCAAATCTGATTATGTCCAACAGCTTGTAACAGAATACAGCCGACTTTATTGCGGTGGAGACGTTGGTGTATCTCAGAGCTTTGATTTGTTTCCAGCGTTAGCATGTTAGCGGTGGAGCTAACTAACGGAGCTGCTGTCTGCCAGGACACTTTTAAAGCTCATCTTCTCATCCCTCCATAGTTGTGGGAAGTGCTGTGATTATATTACTGTTTCTGAGGTGCTAAAGGCCGTGTTCCCACATTTTTGATGCTGAAATCATTGTTTTTTAACAAAGAAAAGTGTCCCGTTTCAGTGACAACCCCTCGTTCTAAACTAGTACTGGAAGTTGCGTCCATAGTTCACACAAGGCATCATGGGGGTGAGGAAGAAGTGGATTAAACTTGGGACTTTTTTCTTCTAAACTTGCAGCCTTCATGGACACTGCTTTAATTTTTATTATTGTGTGTAAGTGATTAAATTCTCTTTGTTCATGTAGCTAACGGCTCTAGTTTTAATAAAGTTTTTGTTCTTCAGGGTCTGCTCTCTTCTCTATTAGAACACAGGGGCCCCTGAGCTCGATCATGCATCGACCCCCACTCTAACAACGCCTACAGTGTCATTAGCGTCGTTCCATTAAAAGTGTCCAGTCATTAGCTAGAAAGGAGCTGGTATAAGCCTGAAACCCTCTACGCCCGCTGAGCTGTCACCACAACAGCTGGGAGCGGCCTGACTTCCCTGGTTCTCACCCCCTCCCTGCTGATGTTCCATCAGTTCTTCATGCAGTCAGAGATTAACCAACCATGCCCAGGAGAGGAAGTGACATCCAGCCAATCACAGCCAAGCACACTCACACAGCACTGATCTGATTGGCTTCACCAACATGTCAAAAGTCACCAATTTATATGAAAAAAAAATGTCAAATTTATGATTAAAAAAACGGCACACGCATGAGGAAAAAATCACAAATTTATCAAAAAGGCAAACTGACAAGAAAAGTCAAATGTGTTTTTGTTGTTTATTCCACTGGTTTTATTTGGTGTTAAAGCAGTAAATGAAAGAGGAGGATTTCCCCCCACGGTAACCTGTTCATCTGTGGGGGTTTAGGACCTCTGACAGGAACATTTAAGGCTGATTTGGCCTTCAGCTGGACTCCTCAGGGGTGTGTGGACTTCCTGTCATCCTGCTGCACCTCCTGCCCGCCACTGTCAGAGCAGCTGATTTGCATCAGGAAACCGGAGCCAAGGCAAATGTATTTAAATGCAGTAATTTATTCAACAGCAGCTTTCAGGGAGCTGTAAGCTGTGAAGGAGCAGAAGAAAGTGAGAACGTATGGAGCATCAGAAGGCGTGGTTCACCTTCAGATCTGGCCTGTAATGGGACTAACGAGGATCACCCAGAACAGACTCCATAATTATCTCCACATTCTAAGTCTCCCCGACACACAGACGTGAAGACTCACCAGAAAGTGCTTCGTGACATTCTCCTCCATTCTTCTGCTGAACCTGCACGTGCTTTATTCAGCCTGAAGGTCCTGAGCAGAACACGTCTGCCCGGTTTGGCTGTCCTTCACACCTTCTGACTGCTTCTGGTATTTTCTGGTGGCACATCCTCCATCTTCATACCGTCCAGATAACCGCTGGCTGTAGCTGCGCCTCACGCCGGTGGGAGTGGACTCGTCTAAAAGGAGTGCGGCTGGGCGCAAAGTTGGCACGCTGGTCTTTTCTGTCAGTGTGTAAATCAAGGGAGGAAGAGGGGGTGCACGTGCCCCACCATCCGGGGAAAAACAGAATTGTCCTCCCATTTCATCATAAACCTTTTTATGTCATGTTACGTAACAGAATAAAATGCATCTCAAGCACCAACTTTAAAGGTGCAACTTTTCCCCCAAACATTTAAAACTTTTTTCTCATGAATTTGACTATTTTTTCATTGTAAATTTGAAACCTTTTTCTCATAAATTTGCAGCTTGTTTGCTTTAAATTAGCAAATTTTTTTCTCATAGATTTGCATTTTTATTGTAAATTTGAAACTTTTCTTCATTTTAAATCTACAGCTGTTTTCTTGTAAATTTGCTTGTTTTTTTTCTTGTAAATTTCATAAATTTAACTTTTTTCTTTTATTTCATAACCTTATTTGTAAATTTGTCATTTTTTCTCAGACATTTAAAACATTTTTCTCATAAATTTGAATCTTCTGTCTTTTAAATCTGCAACTTTTAAAAAATAAATTTCAAACTTTTCCCTCATAAATTTAAAACTTTTTTCTGGTAATTCCACATCTTGTAATTTTTTTCCTCATATATTTAAAACTTTTTTCCATAAATGTTTGTTTTTTATTGTAAATTTGCAACTTTGTTCTCATAAATGTAAAACTTTTTTTTCTGGTAATTTTACAACTTTTTACTTTTAAATCAGTACATTTTTTCTTGTAAATTTTTGATTCTTTTCCCTCAAGAATTTGATATTTTTTCTTCATAAATTCACTATTTTTTGTCATAAATTTCCAACTTTTTCTCAAACATTTCAGCCCACATGGATTCATTTAAAAGGGGTGTTGCTGGCTGCAAAGTTGGCATGTTGGTATTTTCTGCCAGTCCAGTCTGGTCCAAAGCAAATGCCATCTACGTCCAAAGCCTCATCAGTCAGTGTTTAACCGTTTCAGCAGTGATGGGACTAATGTGTTAAATAGTAACACGTCACTGCATCTCCACTCCGGCTGCAGTAGTCTGCATGTCAAAATTACTCTTTAAAATGAATTAATACCATTACCACTTTTTAACAGGCTTGTTACTTGTCATTTTAGTTTACATAACACAGGCAAATACACAAATATATATACCGTAGTTGATGAAAAATAGTCATGTTCAGTCATCGAGGAAATAGAATTTCATTGAGAATTGTTTAGAATCAGAATCTTTACAGGTTATTCATGACACGCCTAATTTAACGTGGGCCACTATCACAGCGTTCATTCAGCATTTTTATCAAATGTAATATAAATACGACTTTTATGTGGCTTTTATTTTCATGGGTAAAAACCATATAAAAGCTTGAGAAAGACTACAGTAGTTTTAAACAAATCCTCCCTTTCAAAGCAGGTGAATTTTTAAGAAATTTGCACAGCAGCAGTAATAATTACCACAGTGGTGGCTTAGAGGTAGACCGTCCGCCCCACAACCAGGAGGTTGGGGTTCAAGCCGGTGGGCGGTGCGGTGGTTCAGTGGTTAGTGCTGCGGCAGCACAGCAACTCACCCTTGACCATGGGATCCCTGGTTCGATCCCAGCCCCTGACCAACAGTGATCTGTGTGGAGTTTGCATGTTCTCCCCGTGTCTGTGTGGGTTTACTCCGGGATTTCTCTGGTTTCCTCCCACAGGCCAAAAACATGCAGGTTAGGTTAACTGGAGACTCTAAAGTGGCCCTAGGTGTGAATGTGTGTGTGAACGGTGAAGGGATAGCGCCGTACCGTGGCTGCTTCATCCATCCAGGTGGATGCCCTCAATTTCCCCTCTGGGGATCAATAAAGTATACAAAATCAAAAAAAAAAAGTCCCGGCCGGGTCATACCAGCGACCATATAAAAATGGAACTTCCTGCCGTCTAGGTTGGTGTCAGCAAAAATGGAACCGAGAAGGGAAATGTGGGCAGCAGTGGCTCAGGAGGTAGAGCATGTTGTCCAATAACCAGAGGGTTGGTGGTTCGAATCCTGCTTTCCCCAGCCATCCTGCCATTGTGTCCCTGGGCAAGACACTTTACCCACCTTGCCTCCAGTGTCCATGACACTGGGTATGAATGTGTATAAATGCTCGGTAGTGGTCAGAGAGGCTGTTGGCATGGATTGGCAGCCACAGTTCCATCAGTCATCCGCAGGGCGGCGATGGTAGTAGCGTACCACTACCAATGTCTGTGGAGTGGATGAATAATGCATCTGTTGTTCAGCATCTCTGAGTGTCTATGAAACACACTATATAAATCTGATACACTATCATTATTATTATAATGGATGTCAGAGCAAACACACAACTCAGTCTTCATGTCTGTGATGCCAAGTCCTAATTGCTTCCATTGTGACTCCCCAGTCTAAAAAACAAAAGATGAAGTGGGAGGAAGGATCCTTCAGGGATCGCTGCACTGTAACGATCAAAGCCACTCTACCGTATTTGTGTCTGATAATGAGAGACAATCCGCAGCTGCAGCATCGGGGACGTGAACAACACATGGTGGCACAGACGTGAGAATCTCAACCACCACTGAATAACTCCCACAGTCATGCCACCAGGTCCTGAGGAGCAGCGGGAAGGCACCTGCACACGTGAACACAGCGAGGCTGGGAAAATACAACAGCCTTGTGATGCTTTATTGGTGGATCTTCTTCACTGCACTGTTGGTCCAATTAGGAATCCTGAGTTTGGAGAAGCGAGTGGAACATTTGTCTCTGTGTGTTCTGTAGACGATGATAAAGAGTCCTGCTGCGGCCGATGGATGTTAGGACAGAGTTAATGAAGAAGATCAGCCCTGTAGAAACATCACCATTACCATAGAAACCTTTGCACCCCGCTGGTGTCACACAGCTCTACTGTTTGAAATGTGTCTAGTGGTTATGTGATTATGAAAGAAAACACACAGCCTTTATATGGATTCTGCCTCTTGGTGAAGGAATCAGGTGTGAAGTCAAAGATGCCTTTTATTCTTGATCAAGAGGAAGATTTCATGCAGCAGTTCAGCAGAAATGTTAACTGTAAAATGTTGCAGGCAGATTTTAAACCGTGAAACAAGCAACGAAAACATCCCCAACTGCACACGTTGAGCCAGTGTTAGCAAGTCTGCAGTGGGAAAGATTACGCTGACGTCGAGCCTATGTCTTGCCAATGTGCAAACAACCTCTATAAGATGTTTTCCCAATGTAAACTTGGTACATCAGGCCAATGTTGGTGAGATGTTTGTGTGTTGTTAAGGCCGGAGTCTCAGGGTCCTGTTTTGACAGTCATCAGTGGACTTTTCCACCAGACTCCCGCCATACACCAGTGGTTTTGTTAGTTTCTGTCAGCACACTGTCTGTTTTTTACACTTTGCGTCACACCATTTAATTAGCAGACAGTGTGCCCTCTTTGTGCTGAGAGGTGGAGGCTCATTTCAAAGAGGTGTGGCGCTGCACAATCCAATGTGCATAATTAATTAACCCATTTTCCACTAGTACCTACTCAGCCTGACTCGCCTCAACTCTATTCGGTTTAAAGGGTTTTCCATTAGTACCTGGTAGCTCAAGTCAGGTTCCAAGCGTGCTGAGTTGAGCTGAAAATGTGACGTCAACAGACTGCAGGTCACTGATTGGCAAGGGCAAATGTCACTGGATGAGTCATGACACTGTGACTTCTTTACAAGAATCAAATCCACTATTAAAAATCATTTACAGTCAGTGTGAGTGTAATCAATGAGATAAATGGTTACACAAATCAACACCGCGATCCAACGAGGAGGTGCAGACATTTCTATGTTTGTTGGCTGATGAAAGAATCCAGAGGGAACTAGATGGAGCGACCTGAAATGAATTTACGGCCACCAACTAGCAAATAACGGGAGACATACTGGTGTCGACCCGATCACTGTTGAAAACTGTGATAGAGGATGGTGAGTGATGTGACATGATGCATCTTTTACATTATTTATCCCAGTGGTGACATAATGTCTGGCCCAGGAAACACGCACGCAAGCTCAGGATAGATTTAACAGCTTTATTCAACAAGTAGGTGTGTCTGAATGGATGTGTGAGGTATGTATATGTGATGGGGGTGAACACCAATGCGCAGGAAGCAGAGCAGTGCACCGTACAGCCGGACAACCCTATGGAGAGAGCAAAGGACAAGGGTAAAGGGCACCACACCAGGACAGGAGTAATGAATAGTGTGTTGCTTACTTGTGGGTGCAGGTGGCTGGCGTTGGCCAAGGGAGAAGCCCGGAAGACAGCGTCCTGCAGAGCCTGCGACGATGGTGAGGATTGGGTGGCGATGACGGGGGAATCCGCCGCCAGGGAATCCACCTGTGCACAGGGGTGAAGACTTGGAGAAAGGTAAGGTATGCTTACGTAGGATTGAAGTCTTGCTGGTAATCAGGGGTTGATACATGAGCAAAGAAGTGCCGATGCAAACAGACGGCTCTAGACCGCTGCACTGGGCTGAGTGGGCTAAATAGCCCGCTGCTGACGAGGCGCAGGTGTGCGCGCAGCTGAGGCAGCTGATGAGCGGCGAGTCGTGACAAGTGGTAGAAAGCTCACTTTAAACAAACAACACCATTGTCTCCTGTATGCAGACAATGAGTTAGCTAGTTAGCCATCAACGCTAACTCTGTGCTCTGCTTGTATTTTACGTTTGTGTCAACAACACCTGACAAAATTAGCTAGTGGTAATCCTGGTTAAAAAGTTGTTTTTTACATGTTGCACTTTCGTGCTGTGCATGTACTTGTGTGTATTTTTCTTCTTGTGTCCGACCAGCATCTGCTTTCACCCCGGCAACGTAGCACGACACAGCAACGTGTCATGACTGTTAAGAAACAAGTTTCACACCCTGTTGTTTTTAGCAGTGGTGGAGGAAGTACTCAGATTATTTGCTTTTTGACTTAAAGTACAGATAAAGTGCCAAAACTAAAGTAGCACAATTTCTACTTAAATAAACATATTAAAGAACTGACTTTTGAATGTACTTGAAGTACAATAGTGAGAGTACTAGAATCCATTCAACTGAATGTATTAACTCATTCTGACTGCTGAGGCCACAGGAAAAAGTTTTTTTTTTTTTTTTTTTTCCAGCGTAACCCAGCCTTGTAAAATCTACTGTACTGAAACACATCTACATGAAAATTGTGGTTATAAACAACAAAGCACTTTTTTTTGCCGCATTCCACTATTGGCTTTTAGCAACAAGTGTATTTCCCAAATATATGTTTTAAACTTGCTTTGATTAACCACCACCAATTTTTGTCTTTTGTCAAGGCAAGAGGAAACCGATCCACCCCAAACTGGACCTTACGACACCATTTATAGAGATGCAGGCTGAAGATCTGCTGAACTTGGACCACCATGAGCAGCACATCCAGTTGCTTCTCAGTGAGGCAAGTGAGCATGAAACTACCTTGTGAAGGGAGGCGATGGATCAGAATGCTGCCTTCAATCAAACGTTCCTTGGTGTGCTGGGCCACCTTGCGGAGGCGATGAGTGGCCAGCGTGTGTGACCCATTCTGAGTTTTTTTACACTTTAGAGTTTGAATTTTGCACATTCTGCATAATCTGGATTTTGCTGCTGACTGTGATAAGCAATTTAGTGATTTATGTGTTTGTGTCATGATTTTCTATTTTGTCTGTTAAGACACCGATGGGAAAAGAGTCAACAGTACAAACCATTTATCAGTGCTGTTGAAAATAATGGCTAATTTTTAAGAAAAAGTAACCAAAAATAATTATTTTATTTACTGAAGACTGTATTGTTGGATGCGCCAGTGCAGAAGACACTGCACACCTTAGTGATAGTACCAGTATATGGAGGAATTCTGGGCCAATTTAGCATCTGGATTTCCTAATAATGAGTTAGGGCTTAATGGGATTTAACATGTTTTAACACAAACTGCTTTATGCTAAATAATTATGTTGACAGACTTACACCAAACCAGAAGTGATTTGTTAAACTGCTGGATTGTTCTTAGACAGCTTTTCCAATCTTTGAGCATATATATACAGTATATATAATTTATGTCACTTGTTGGTAACCTTCACACATAAAACAAACAAGTGGAGACACATCTGCAAAAGGTACAAAAGTTCATTGTCAAAATTCCTAGTGCAATACAAAATGAGTACACGTTGTTGACACAGGCAATATATATTTATACAGTATCTACATGTACATACTGTATATATCCAGTAAATTCATGCATTTTCCATGTAACCTTGTGACTGCATTATTTTAATTGCTTTTAATCCTAGAGGAAGTTTGTTTTTGCTAAAAAATGCATCATAATTGTTAAATATATCTTTTTAACTAACTAACTCAGTACTGTTTACCTGTTGAAATATATACGTTACGGCTAATATAACCCCATAACTATAATATGGCACCTGCCGATCAAGTATTGGCAGCTAATCCCTTGTTGCCATGACACCACAGACTCAGTGCTGCTGGATCAGCTACATCCCATGATGTCTCAACAGTCTCTCCTTGATTTTCACACAGATCAGAGTAAGGTGTTGCACAGGAAGCTAAACGTTTCTACAGACATTCTGAAGTTATGCAACCACTGCGTGTTCGTGAAGCTGGGGTGACATCCTACCACTGGGAGGCTCGGTTGAATATTCAGACCAACGGTTTGGCTTTGTGGCATCATCGGAGGACAAAAAGCTGCACCACATCTCCTCCTTTCCTTCCACCCGGGAGGGACTAGAGCTGCAAACCTCAGCAGACCCCAGCACGACATGGGGGAGACCCTCGATCAGTGAAAGCAACAAGAGAGGGAGCCCTCCATCTCCCCAAAGGCCGAGAGCAACTTCCACGCTAACATTAATGAAAGTTTATGAAAAGTTGCACAGGCATCATCCTCTTTTTCTGAAGTTTCAAACCCATTCATGTCTGTGTTGCATCCGTGTGCACTACATTAAACCATTCAGCTGATTTTTTCAGCCCAGAATTTTCTCTTCCCTGTTTGTTCTCTGTAAAATAACTAACTGGGTATCAACTGTGACTGATGTGTTCCTTATTGCAGCATTGCTATCGTGTGCATTTTGGCTCACACACACGGGCTTTGGTCAGCACAAAACCCTCTTAAGCCGTCGTGATCAGTTCACTTTAGATAATGCGCCTCTGTCCATTAAAGGAATGGGCAGGAGTGCTTTGGTTTGGATTATCCAAAACACACCTCTGAATAATTAGACTGGCCCCGTTGCATCACACGTCAGGCAGAAAATTTGTTTCTATGCTGTTGTGATAAGGAAATTAATTTGGAAACGCCCATAAATGCATTCTGCATCAGTGACAACTGACTGACCGACCGTAATACGGTCCTCTGTGTCTGAGGAAGAAGCGTGATTTACTGTGCCTAGGAGCATAACAACAGGAACACAGTATAATATTAGTGGATAAAATAAGGAAATCTCCCACAGAAGCCATTTTAACTCTTCTGTGTTTGTTCCTGTACATCGTCAAAAGTTATGTCCACTTTTATCTCCTGTTGCTCTTTTAGTGCTGCACGGTGGCGCAGTGGTTAGCACTGCGGCAGCACAGTTTACCCTTGGCTGGGGGATTGTGGGGATCGTGGGATCGTGGGTTCGATCCCAGCCCCCGACCAACAGTGATCTGTGTGGAGTTTGCATGTTCTCCCCGTGTTGCGTGGGTTTACTCCGGGATTTCTCCGGTTTCCTCCCACATGCCAAAAACATGCATGTTAGGTTAATTGGCTGTTCTAAATTGTCCCTAGATATCTGTTTCCTATAGGCCCTTAGAATAGAGGGTTAGTATTAATGAAAGCGCTTTGAGTGGTCTTTGTGACTAGAAAAAGCGCTATATAAGTGCAGGTTAGTTAGTTAGTTAGTTAGTTAGTGAGTTGCCTAAATCCAGCCCGGTGTCCTGTTGGCGCCGTCGGTCAGCCGATGTGTCAAGGAGACGCTGAGTACGCTAGCAACGCAGCAGTGGGATCCTTACACAAACTGCACATATGTTTTAAGGAGTGTTCAGACCAAACACAAAGTGAATTTTTTGTGTTGCACGAAAACATGTAAAGTTTATGTAAACATGCAGAAGACACACGTATTCATGTGTTTGTGTCCGAGGGATAGCACTAGCTAGTAATCAGCCTTGAGATTCTACCATCGCTGGAGTTAAAATATCAAAATTGGAGAGTAAACTAGTTTGAAAATGAGACAGACAATCACCTGCAGACAGATGGAGCGGAGCTCTGCAGCTGAATCAGAGTGTCGGAGTTATCCACCCACAGACTCCTGCCATGGATGTGCTAACAAGGCTAGAAGCTAGCAGTGTAAACAACTGCCACCCAGGTGAAGCTTTGGAGACAGGGACAATTTTTCCAGGTTAGAGCCCCTTCAGATGACGTAAACCTAAACATGATGGTGTTTTGGGGATTTCTACAACAGGTAGAATACAGCTGCAGAAGTTGACATGGTTAGGGACCCAGGAGACAGATGCTGACACGAGTAGATATAAGACAATTATTCTTTATTAAGATAATGTGTGTTGGGTGAATGAGTGAATGAGTGCGTGGCTGTCTGGTCACTGGAGCTGAGCGTTTCCTGCGGTGACCTGGCAACCCTGGAACACACAAGCACAGCTGTTCACAAGGATGGAAAACCTGAAGTTTATGATGCTTACTTGCAGGTGCCACAGAGAGAATCCTGCCGGCTCCGAGTGCCCGTGCAGCGTGGTGCTCGTGGTGCTCGACGTAGAGGAGGTGAGGAGGAACTCTGAGGTGGAGGAGATGGCGTCCCGTCAGCTGGAGAGGTTAGTCCGCCGCCAGGGAGGTCCACCTGTGCACAGGGGAAAAAGGCTAGGAGAGGATGAGTGTAGAGGTTGCTTACTTGACGTGGCTTGTCGCGATGACTTGGCTTTGGCTCTGGCTTGAGGTCGTATCCTCGACGCATTGCTGGGCAAAGGCAACAGACGACTCCGTGCAGAGCAGTCTGAGGTTCTGGCTTTTAAAGCCCGTCGATTATCACCTGCCGGTGTGTGCGCAGCTGAAGATGATGATGACGGCCCAGCAGCCGCCATGACAGTACTCCCCCCTCTAGAGGTGCCTCCAGGCACCTGCCCAATCCTACTTGGATGCGCCCATTGAAAATCGCGGATCAGCTGCTTGTCGAGGATCAACGCTGGGCGAATCCAGGAGCGATGCTCAGGACCAAACCCCTCCCAGTCCACCAAATACTGAAGGCCCCGACGCCGCCGGCGGACATCCAAGATGGCAGTCACCCCCCAAGCCAGATGGCCATCAATCATCCTCGGGGGGGCAGGAGCCGCGGGGGGCGGGCACAGAGGGTCGGCGATGTACGGCTTGACCTGGGAGACGTAAAAGGTAGGGCAGATGCGCATGGAAGAGGGGAGAGCAAGGTGCATAGACACAGGGTTGATAATATGGGAAATAACATAAGGACCGATGAAGCGCTTGGTCAGCTTGCGCTTCTCGGCCGGCACACTGATGTTCCTAGTGAACAACCAAACTTTCTGACCCACCTTATAGTCCGGGGCGGGCCTCCTGTGACGGTTGGCCACCTGGATGTTACGTTCCGTAGTCCTTAGGAGGGCTCTGCGGGTGATGGACCAGATCCGCCGACAACGCCTGGCGTGGACCTGCACTGAAGGAACCGCTACCTCCTTCTTCTCCTCAGGGAACAGTGGTGGATCAAACCCCAGGGACGCCTTGAAAGGGGAAATCCCTGTAGCAGAGGACACCGTGGTGTTATGGGTGTACTCGATCCAAGGTAGAAACGTGCTCCAAGAAGAGGAGCAGGAGGAGATGACACAGCACAGTGCAGCCTCCAGCTCCTGATTGGCTCACTCGCACTGACCGTTGCGCTGCGGGTGGTACTCTGAGGAGAGACTAGCCGTGGCCTCCAGCACCGTGCAGAACTCCTTCCAGACTTAGGATACAAACTGTGGTCCTCGATCCAATACGATGTCAGCGGGGATTCCGTGAAGACGGACCACATGTTGAACGAGAAGGTCCGCCGTTTCCCGCGCCGAAGGCAGCCCCCGGAGAGGCACAAAGTGAGCTGCCTTGGAAAACCGGTCCACTATTGTCAGAACTGTCATGAAATGACCAGAGGGGGGCAGGCCAGTTACAAAGTCCATGGCCACGTGGGACCAGGGGCGAGAAGGGACAGGCAAAGGGTGAAGAAGACCCGCCGGGGGGGATGATGATGATTTCCCAGTGTCGCACTGGGCGCAGGCCCGGACATAGTTGTTGACATCCTTCCTCAACCCTGGCCACCAAAAGGCTCTCTGGAGAAGGTCGGTGGTTCGGCCCACTCCCGGATGGCACGCCAGTTTGGACACTTGGCCCCATTCGATTACCTGGCTCCTGACAGAAAGAGGGACGAACAGATGGCCTGGGGGACCCCCACCCGGGTCAGGCTCCGTCTCCTGCGCTCTTCTGACCTTGTCGCGGATCTCCCAAGACAACGCACCCACCACACAAGATGATGGCAGGATGGTCTCCTCCTGTTCTTCGGTGGACGGTGCGTCGAACTGCCTCGAGAGGGTGTCAGGCTTGCCATTCTTGCTTCCCGGCCGGTAGGTGATGGTGAAATTAAACCGGCCGAAGAAAAGAGACCAGCAGGCCTGGCGTGCGTTCAATCGCTTGGCCATCCTGAGGTACTCAAGGTTACGATGGTCAGTCCAAATGACGAACGGCTGGGCAGCCCCCTCCAGCCAGTGTCTCCACTCTTCCAGGGCGAGTTTCACGGCCAGCAGTTCCCTGTCTCCAATGCAGTAGTTTCTCTCTGCGGGTGTCAGGTGGTGGGAGAAGTATGCACATGGTCGGATCCTGCCATCCACCGGAGAACGCTGGGAGAGAACGGCCCCAACTCCCGAATCCGATGCATCAAACTCCACAAGGCACTGCAGCTCCGGGTCTACCTGGGTCAGTATGCGGGCCGAAGTGAACTCCTCCTTCAATCTCCCGAACGCCATGGCAGCCTCCTCACCCCAACGAAAAGGCACCTTAGGGGACGTGAGAGCGGTCAGGGGGCGGGTGATGTTCCCAAAATTCGGCACGAACTGACGGTAGAAATTGGCGAAACCCAGGAACCCCTGTAGCTGTTTCCTGGACGTGGGCGTGGGCCAATCCACCACCCCCTTGACCTTAGCCGGGTCGGGGAGCACCTGATTGCGGGCGAAAATAAACCCAAGAAAGGAGGTTTTATCAGTGTGAAACTCACATTTTTCTGCCTTGACGAACAGCTGGTTCTCCAGGAGGCACTGCAGGACCCATCGCACATGCACCTGGTGCTCCTCCAATGTGCGCGAGAAGATGAGAATGTCGTCGAGGTAGACGAACACGAAGGAGCTGAGGAAATTCCGGAGGACGTCGTTTATCAGGCGCTGAAACACGGCCGGAGCGTTGGTCAACCCAAACGGTATCACCAGATACTCGAAGTGGCCGCTTGGGGTCCGGAAAGCTGTCTTCCATTCATCGCCCTCCCTGATGCGCACCAGGTGGTAGGCGTTCCGCAGGTCCAACTTCGTAAACCAGGACACCCCCTGGAGAGAGTCAAAGGCTGTGTTCATCAATGGCAGCGTATATTTGTCCTTAACTGTGATCTCGCTGAGCCCTCGGAAGTCGATGCAGGGACGCAGCGAACCGTCCTTCTTTCCCACGAAGAAGAAACCTGCACCCACGGCCGAGGACGAAGGATGAATAATTCCGGAAGCCAGAGACTCCTTGATATATGTGTCCATAGCCTCGCGCTCCGGGGCTGACAAGCTGTATAGGCGGCTTGCCGGGAGAGGGGCCCCTGCCCTGAGATTGATCGCACAGTCATCAGGACGGTGGGGGGGAAGGGACAGCGCCTGTGACTTGCTGAACACCGCCCCCAGATTGTGGTAGACTTCTGGTACCATGGACAGGTCCGGGGGTGGCGTCGATGGAGGAGGCATCGTGACCGAGGGAGCACACACCGCAGATTGAAGGCAGACACTCAAACAGAAGGAACTCCAAGCAGTAATACTCCCAGCTTGCCAGTCAAAGGTGGGGTTGTGAAGCTGAAGCCATGGGTACCCCAGGATGACGGGGGAGGAGGAGATGGGTAATACCAAGAACCGAATTTCCTCCCGGTGGTTCCCAGAGACTATTACTGACACAGGGACTGTCTGGTGGGAAACAGAGGTCAGTGACGTCTTGGACAACGTGATGAGATTGACAGGAGGGCATAGAAGTTGACAGCTGAGGCCCATCTGGGTTGCCAGGTCTCTGGAAATGAAGTTTTGCTCAGCTCCAGAGTCAACTAAGGCATGTGTGGTATGTTCCTTATGTTTGTGGAGTAGCCTAATGGGGATGCGGCAACTAGTGAGGGGCTTTTTCTGTTTCTCGTCCGTGAATCCCCCTACTGTGATCCACGGACCTCCCCTTTTAAGCCGGTTCGGACATTCAGTAACCCCATGAGACCCATTGCCACAATAAAAACAAAGGCCCAGATCCCTGCGGCGCTGTCTCTCAGCCGCTGAAACTCCCGATTGTCCGATGACCTTATCCTCCTGCTCCGGAAGTTCCTCTGACGAAGGCAGAGCAAGGAGAGGTGACCTAGCAGAGCGAGGGCAGGGTTTACTCGAACAGCTGGCTGTCTGTCGTTCGGCTGCTCGCTCCCTTAGCCTACTATCCAGGCTGATGGTGAGGGAAATTAATTCCCCTAACCTGTCTGGTTTATCCCGTGCCGCTAGCTCATCTTTCAGCTCTGAGCTAAGACTGAGGAGGAAGACACCACAAAGCGCTTGCTCCCCCCACCCAATCTCAGCGGCTAATACCCGGAAGTCTATGGCGTAATCGGCGGCAGATCTACTGCCCTGCTGAAGGCTTAGCAGCCGTTCGGTTAGCACCGTGCCCCGGTCTGTATGATCGAATATCTCCATAAATTCTGCCACGAACTGCTGGAAAGTCACAGAGGAATAATTTGGTTTATCCATAACTGTGTAAGCCCAGTCTAATGCCCTACCCCCCAGTAGGTTGGCGATATACCCAATCTTGCTTTGGTCAGTGGCAAAATCTCCCGGGACGCGGTGAAACACCAAGTCACACTGGAGCAAAAAACCTCGCGCTTCCCCGAGTTTTCTGCTGAAGCGGGCGGGGGTTGGCAAGGGAGTGAGACGAGGTAGAGATGATTGATTAATCTGGCTAGTAGGAGAGGCTACGGGGGCTAGAGGTGCCCCGGCAGTCGGGGGGAACGCCTGGCGTCCTTCCAGACGGTCCAGCCGGCTGTTAACCTTAGTTAATTGATTCAAAATAACTGTCTGTTGGTGTAAAATCATATCTACTCGGGCGCTAAGAGTGTTTAGACGGCGCGCCAGCTCGCTGTCAGCTGAGTCATCTTGACGGAGTCATACTGACATGGTTAGAGACCCAGGAGACAGACGCTGACACGAGTAGATATAAGACAGTTATTCTTTATTAAGATAATGTGTGTTGGGTGAATGAGTGAATGAGTGCGTGGCTGTCTGGTCACTGGAGCTGAGCGTTTCCTGCGGCGACCTGGCAACCCTGGAACACACAAGCACAGAAGATTAACGCTATTCATAAGGATGGAAAACCTGAAGTTTATGCTGCTTACTTGCAGGTGCCACAGAAAGAATCCTGCTGGCTCCGAGTGCCCGTGCGGCTTGGTGCTCGTGGTGTTCGACGTAGAGGAGGTGAGGAGGAACTCCGAGGTGGAGGAGATGGCGTCCCGTCAGCTGGAGAGGTTAGTCTGCCGCCAGGGAGGTCCACCTGTGCACAGGGGAAAAGGCTAGAAGAGGATGAGTGTAGAGGTTGCTTACTTGACGTGGCTTGTTGCGATGACTTGGCTTTGGCTCTGGCTTGAGGTCGTATCCTCGACGCATTGCTGGGCAAAGGTGACAGACGACTCCGTCCAGAGCAGTCTGAGGTTCTGGCTTTTAAAGCCCATCGATTATCACCTGCCGGTGTGTGCGCAGCTGAGGATGATGATGACGGCCCAGCGGCCGCCATGACGGAAGTTAGAAAGGCAACTCCACCCGTCTACAACTCACTCAGATGGTGACTTCATGTCGATGAATTGAGTTAACATGTAATCACGCCCATGAAAAGTTCTCCTGTCCGCGTTTGGTCTGAACACACCTTTAGTGACGAATGTTGTGATTTTTATTAAAAATCACAACATTCATTGTGAATTCGTTTGTAAAAGGTTTCACAACAGTTTGCCAACAATTTTTATGGCTGCAAATAAGTTGAAATTTATTTGTGACAAGAAAAGCCATTGGTGAACTGCTTTGAAACTTTTTATGAACTCCAAAATTCACAACATTTGCAACATTGGTCACCTTTCATCACTCCATCAGCTACACTTTAACTGATGTTCCAGAGGATTTTAGCATGAAACTTATTACGGATTCATTCCAACCCTTCTAACGTATAACTTAGATTTCGCCAAAAAGATGATTCTTTATTATATGACTGTATCGCGTGCAGCAATGTTGTAAAATGCTAAAACATTTAGAATCTAACACCATCATGCTTGTGGAGGGTCTGAACAGTGATTCAGCATCTTCAGCTCTGGAGCACATGTCAGGTGTGCTGCTGGATCACAACAAAACCGCCAAGGAACAGGACCAGAAGCTGGCACCACCAACCAGCCGGGACTGCCACGGCTGTTCACTGTGCTTCTGTGTTCTGTCCAGGCTTGGGCTCAGTGGTGGTTTAGGATATGGACCACATGGGCAGCATTCTCTAGGGGGCGCCAAGAGAATGATCAAAAGCAGTCGTCAACTGCTTTTATAATCTATTACAATACAGAAATACACCCATCAGATACAACATTAAAACCACCTGGAGTAATATTGTCTCGGTGCCCCTTTATCTGCGAAGACAGCCCTGACCCGTCGAGGCGAGGAATCCTCTGAGCCCGTGAAGGTGTGCTGAGGTATCTGGCACCAGGATGTTAGCAGCAGATCCTTCAAGTCCTGAAATTTGTGAGGTGGGGCCTGCATGGATTTGTTGGATCAGAACATTCCACAGATGCTCGATTGTTTGAGATCTGGGGAATCTGGACTTAAATTTGTAGTTGTGCTAAAGCAAAGAAAAAAAAGAAAAAAAAAGAGAAAAAAGAAAAAGATTAAAAAGGGAAAAAAGAAAAGAAAGAAAAGAGCAAAGAGAAAAACGGAAACAAGAAAAAAGAGGAAAAAGAAGAAAGGAAAGAAGAAAAAAGAAAAAAAAGGAAAAAAAAATGTTGCTGAACCATTTTGACTTTGTGGCTCTGCGCGTTATCCTGCTGGAGGAGGCCGCGGCCGTCACAGACTGTACAGCACAGCCCTGCGAACATCTTGGCACCAGCCAGCACACCTTCAGGGCTCCAGTGGAGTCCACGCCTTGACGGGCCAGGGCTGTTTTGGTAGTAAAAGGGGGGCCAACACAATGTCGGGGGTGGTCATAATGCCATGCCTGACGGGTGTTTGTCCTTGATGATGTCAGAATTTTAAATGAATCCACGCTTCTCTGCCACCGCTGTCTCCTTCAGGACCCTCGGCTGTGCCCCCCCCCCACTGCTCAGCCCAGAAACACAAAGAAAACCACATATGAATACTGAAACCAAGGAGGTTTCATTTTTTCCAGAAATTACCACCTCCTTGGTCAGACTCAGGTTCCACTGACACTTCCATCATCCAGTCAGAGCTGGGTCGTTAGAAACTGTCATCAAGTGAAAGTCGTGCTAATTAGGATATTAATGACTCAAAACATGATCAAGAGTCTACTTTAAAAGTCTCTTTAGTGTCATTTTAGTCTTGACGGTTCCAGGTTCCTATTTTTTTGTTGTCTTGTCAAGTTCCTGCTTTTCTCTTGTAAATGTAAAAGAGTTTTTAATTAAATTTCACCTTTTTCCCTCATTTTGTCGTGAGTCTGAGCTCAAATGTTTCCCTGAGCTCAGACTCAGTTTCTGTCTGAGTTTTGCATGTCTGTTATTATGATCTGGTCAGTTTCTGTATATGTTTTGGTTTTTTCTTTGACACTTGCGCCCTGCTCTCCAGACACTCCCACTGAAACTGTCACTTTTCTCTCCTGATCTCCTCCACAGCGATTCCTGCTCTGGAGCGCCCTCCCTGTTTATTACCCCTGTTGCATTTTTTCTCTTGTCTACACTGTCTTGGAATTTTTTCTCTTTTAATAAATGTCACACTGCAGTTCAGCGCCTGGGTTTTCCCGTCTGCCACGTAGGGGCCAATTCATGACACATTTGTATTTCTGCCGTTATAATTTATGACTAGTTTACATTTTTCTCAAAAGTTTCAGACATTTTTCTTGTTACTTTTTCTCATTAATTAGTGTTTTTTTCTCCTCTTTCTGTTTTCTGATGAATTTATATGTCATAATGAATTTATTATGTTTTCCTTCATAAGTTTGCATTAAAATTGTAGCTTTTTTCATATATATTTGCAGAACAGAGCAATGAGTTCAACTCTGCTTTTGAAGAAATAAAATGAAGAATAAAATTATGTTTAATTCAACCAAATTAAAATGAGCAACAATCCAGGGGTTTCTGATGGAATAACTGTTATGGTGCTCACCCCTCACCCACTGAAAACCTCTCCTGTTTTGAAACGTAAATGTTGCCAGGTACGCCCCCTCTACCCTTACAAAATAAAGTCAGACAGACACAAAATCGTCAACATTTTACACATTTTACATTTTACATCCTCGGCTTACCATAAAAGCCGAGGATGACATCATGCATCCCACCCTGTATTAAAGGCGGGGCTTAGCTTGAAGCCTGCAGTGGCCTGGCCCCTCCCACTCTCACTGCTGTCTCTGAACCACCTGATGCTGCATTCACTTACACTCAGAAATCTGACTTTTCAGGAATATAGTTAATTAAAAAAACAAAGCAAATTTATTATAAGAAGTTACAAATTCTTGAGAAACAAGTTATAAATTTATGAAAAAAGTTTAAAATTCACAGGAAAATGTTTTTTTTTCTGCTCAGACTTGTTGATTTAAAGTGGTTTTATTCAGTTCTGTAACATGATATTAAAGGTTTTTGGTGATAATGGGGGCACAGTTCTCTCTTTTTCCCAAGTTTGGGGGGCAATATTGTTGCAGTGAAGAAGTTTGGCAAAAGTTTTCTAAGGTAAAGACACAGGAAAAGAAAGTGCTCACGGGGATGAAGTCCCAGCTGTGATAATTAATTCACCTGTAAATGTTCCTGCAGCCATGCGTGAGTGTTTGTGTGTAAATCAGGATCCCAAATTCAGTTCAGGCTCATTAAAAGTTTCTGCAGACTCCGTTATTTCCCAGCCACTTATCAGCCAGGAACTGGGAGCTGCATCTGCAAGGAAGGCAAATAGAAAAGCCAAGGTAGCCATGATGATTATCAGCGGTCCCACCGCCCCTTTCCCCCCCGCATCATCATCTAATCAGGGCCCGGCCTACACCGGCGATCCTGGTGATTGCAGCTAACTAGCAGAGCATGGCCGGGGAAAACTTTCTCAGTTTGATTCTAAAATGTAAATTGGAAACTTTCCTGAACATTTTAAGTGGAGAGAAAGGCAGAAATAATGAGTGACTTTTCCTTCTCCGTCCAGCAGGAATACACTGCAGTTGCCATGGTAACGCTGCTGCTGCTCAACTGGATTAAATCTTGATCACAATCCCAGTTACTGCTGCCATTGTGTTTCCACACGCAAACATCCAAACTGGGCTGAGGAGAAACAGTTGTCACACGGAGAAATCCAGAAAATTCCTGCAGAAGAGGAAGTTGATGAAGATCGGAGGTCTGGAGGTCAACGTCCCGGACTGACCCAGCAAGGCTGGATGCAGTCAGGGGGGCAGTTTTAGGAGCAATCCTTGTCTTCTTAATATTGTCAAGATTAGGAGCATCTGGTCTCAGAGTGATGCTGAGAATCTGATCCACGCTTTTGTTAGCTCTAGATTAGATTATTGTAACTCTTGATTATCAGGTTGTCCTAAAATATCTTTAAAAAGTCTTCAGTTGATCCAAAATAATGCAGCAAGAGTTTTAACAGGTACTAGAAAGAGAGATCATATCTCTCCGGTTCTGGCCTCCCTTCATTGGCTTCCCATAGAGTTTAGAATTAAGTTTAAAATCCTTCTTCTTACTTACAAAGCTCTAAACAATCAGACTCCTTTTTATTTAAAAGATCTGATATTACCCTATTATCCTAACAGAGCACTACGCTCCCAAAATGCAGGATTACTTGTAATACCTAGAATCTCCAAAAGTACAATGGGAGGCAGAGCCTTCAGTTATCAGGCTCCTGTCCTGTGGAACCAGTTACCAATCTGGGTTCGGGAGTCAGACTCAATCTCTGTTTTTAAGAATAGGGTTAAAACCTTCCTTTTTGATATAGCCTACAATTAGGGAGGGATCATGTGTCTCTGAACCCTCCCTTAGTTCTGTTGCTAATAGATTTAGACAGCCGGGGGACCTCCAATAATGGACTTGGCTTCACTCCTTTAATGTTTGCTCTCTACATGTCTGTTCTCTCCATCTTCTCTATCCCTTCACCCCCCAGCCAGTCGCAGCAGATGACTGCCCCTCCCTGAGCCTGGTTCTGCTAGAGGTTTCTTCCTGTTAAAAGGGAGTTTTTCCTCTCCACCGTCGCGTAACGCTTGCTCACAGGGGATCGCCTGATTGCTGGGGTCTTTCTGCAATTGTGGGGGTTTCCCCTACATTTGAAAGTGCTATGAGATGACTGTTGTTGTGAAATGGCGCTATATAAATAAAGCTGAATTGAATTGAACTGAATTGAAATTGAATTCTGGAGCCGTCATGGAAAAATAGGGGTGGGAAGTTAAAATGATACAGATTCAAAACACAAGTCGGCAGTTTTTCTTTCAAGGTGTCAGTTTGTGGTCCAAAAAGGTAAGAAAACCAGAGTAAAGATAGAAACAAAACCAAGTTTGACTTTAAACCTGTAATGTTTTGACAATTTGATGTGAAAATTCATGAAGTATCGTCAAATAGTGTTTAAGCTACAGCTTTCCAATAAACATAGGTACCCCAACCCATAAAAATCCAGGGATATGGCGAATACATCAGAGTCTGGAGGGCTGTGCTTCCTGGTCATAATGAACTGCCATATTACTACGGGTCATGACTGATGCTGAACATAAATCATATCAATTCAATTCACTTCCGCTCTTCAAGGAGAGTAGACGCTTCTCTCTTTTCTCTCTGCTCTAGCTCCCCACTTCCCTAACTAACTGGATCCCAGCTTGCTGTTGTCTGTCTGCGTCTACTGCTGATTATCGAAAAGAAATTATGGAATTGATAAGCTGGGCTTTGAACGCAATTGACACTATTTTTTCAACAAGGAATAGTGCTCCGGGGGAAGCTGTTTGCCCCGCAGGGACGGCTCCAGCGGGCTATTTACGGGTGACAAGTGTTTGGAGGATCTTGTGCCTGAGTAATCTCTCTATCGAAGATATTGAAGATTTGTATATCTTCGTAATAATGGTGACTGGGATCGTTCTGATTGGAACTGGGATTGTCCTGGTGTACCGCAAATTGCTGAAGATGGATACAACCTATCAAAATGCTGGCCACGCGAGGTGCATCCATCAAATTGGAAAAATGGAGGAGACTTTGATAGCGACAAATGGAGAACTGTCTCGGAAGGTGGATTACATCTACGCTTAAGTCTATCCACGACGGACTCAAAGCCCTCGCAATGAAGGATTAAACACTGAATCTGCAGAAGAAAATAAAGTTCTTTCTCTGTGTTCAGTCTATTTGGCTCAATTTCCCTTACAAAAATCCTCCTGATAATCCCCAGTCTTTGTTTTTCAAAACACTGAGCACACGGCCTCTGGACAGTAGCTGCTTGGGACAATTGCCAAGGACAATTGCTGCAGCCAGACAAAACATCTTCTGCCAAAGTGTCCTTGTGCTCATATTGATACAACATTGCTTCAACACTACATCCACACTGACCCAGAAACTGACAACAAGATAACATTCACTGCTCTCCTTGTGTCCTGTGGACTCTGGTCTTGAATGTGCATCGTGGGCTTTTTTTGTCTTTGTAATCATAATATTGATTACTTATGGTCAATATTCTGAATTCAATGATTTTTTTGCTCCTTCCTATTGTATGATTTCTTATCTGTACCATCCTATTGGCAGGCGTGTCCCCGATGCAGCCGTGTCACTGGAAATGCAGGTTCATTTTCTGTGTCAAGTCAAATTCTCTCGTATGTTATCAGTGATCTGTTAATGTACTTGGCAATAAATCTTTTTCTGATTCTGATTTCTGATTCTGATCAGTGGGATTTAACTTTAAATGGCTGATGATTTCTTAGATATTCAGTGGGGGCTACCTCATAGCAAAGTCTATGCCATGAGGATATATTAAATTTTCTTCATTTTGTAGCTTTTCTCTTGGTTTCACTCCTTCCGGCAGTGTAATGCAGGTTAGAGTTTTTTTGTCCAATCATATTTCAGCATCTGTGTTGCCAGGGTCATGCAAATCTGCCTTGGGCCTTCAGGAATTAACAGTGCGGCTCTGTAGGTTAAATTAACTGTTAAACTTATGCTGTTGCTTTAACCAATCAGATGTCTTCTGTCCGTCCAGGGGTACCATAGAAGGCATCCGAGAATGTCGGCATTTTCACGTCTTTTGATTGGATGGTTAGACTCCACCCACACTGCAGAGGATCCTAGCTAGCAAAACGCCAGTGCAAGGACTTGCGTAAGCAGCTACAATATACTGTATCTGTTTAAATGTAACAGCTGCTTTTCCACCCACAATGGCCGACAGGGGAGAGGACAATGATTTGGTTGCTGATATTTAAAAAAAATCAATTTTCCAGACAAACTTTTCAAGAAAAGCTGATCATTGTGAAAAGAGGTCGGCCAACCCCGAAGCTAGCAGGTCCGTCACTTCCACATTAGCAACGCGCGGCATCGTTGGATTACAGGCTCCCAGCAGCGCTTGCTGGGAATGCCTGTTGTCTGAGCTGATGGAGTAGATACTTGGAGCCAGACAGGCTTTGCTAACTTGAGCCGTCTAAGCAAGGCAGCAGTGAGACACCAGAGCAGAACCGCCAGCCCGAAACAAGCAACAGAACTTTTAAACCTTTGGAGAAACCACAGTGGATCTGCAGCTCAACAAGCAAGTACAGGGGAAGTGGAGCTCCACAATGAAAAGGTGAAGATTGGTAAAACTGTAATTTTATAGTTAAAGTTATCTTTAACATACTTTGTGTGGATGGCCCTCTAGGCTATTTTTATGGTGTTTGGTATGAATGGCACTTAAACCGGGTAGATCATCCTGCTGCATCCTGGTCAACCTGGTCATCCTGCTGCATCTTCAACTAAAAATATCAGGATAAAGAATGTCTTTTTTTTATCAGCTGTGAATGTGCAGATTTATTAATGAATTTAGAAACAGTCCAGTTACAGTAAAGTGGAGCAGAAATAACACTGATTCTGCTCTATATTTACCTCCCAGCTCCACCATTCAGACAAAAATGAACATATTTCAGTTTACTTTTCATGTCACCAAGGGCAGAAAATAATTTTATTGAATATAATCACATAATTCTTCTGAATGTTTGCAGAACATTATAAATAAGTTAACTGACATCTTGGAAGAAAAATAACCAACTGCAAGTGCTCTTTGTTAGTCCTGAAGCAGCTGAGGTGTACCAACAGCTCATGTAGTTGCTGAAGAATTAATGAGGCCGTGGAGCTGGACCTTTCGTTTACCTCTAACAGATTCTATAGTATTTCCAGGTTTGAGCACACTCACATGCTGTCTATTCATAATTAATTGCCTGATCCTATTCAGCTGCACTTCATCTCTCCACCTGTGCCTCATCAGCTCCTGCCTTTAAACAGGACCTCAGCCTTCTATGATCACAGGACTGCTGGACTCCACTTTCAGAGTGTCCTCACCTGCTATGTTGTGCCTTTTTCTCACCTTTTCCCTCTGTGCGATGCAGGTAGGCTTGCTCATCTTCTCTGTCACACAATACTCTCACCTCCTTGTTTTTCTCCCAAGACTTTCTCCCTGGACTCCCTCCCGAGGCAGAATCTGAATCCCTGTGGGTGGACTCTATACTTACACTGGTGGACCTCCATACCTACCTGGAATCTCCTCAACCCCCCCCCCCCCCCCCACTGTAAGTCTCAAGCAGCAATAATCATTATGCTCAACTCAAGTCCCCGGGCCCGGGGCATTCTCCTCTCACCTGCAGTAGTCTCCCACATCACTCACCTGAAGAGCACCACTGCAAGAAGCTGGGTAGACCTCACCGGGATGCCACCAGAAGTATCAGCATCTGTAAGAAAACCTTCAAGTTTTTTCTGGTTTCAAATCTCAAATACTCATAATCCAGGTAGAAGATGGATGGTTGGATTGATGGATGGATGGATGAACAGACGGATGGATGGATGGACATAAAAGGACATGAAAATGTTTCAAACAAATTTACAAGACTAAAGAAAATGTTTCAGGTTTGATTTTGGGTGGAAACAGCAGCAGCTCCAAGTCATCGGGGAGATATGGGGATTCTGCTGCAGAACTGAACCATCAAACTGGGAGGATGTCCAATCTAGATGTGAGGTCTAGATGTCAGGTCTAGATGTTAGTTCTAGATCTCCACCAGAAACACATTATTCATTAATTTAATGTAAAAAAAGAGCTAATTAGAGAAACAAAGATGAAGTGGTCCAATCAGGTCAGTTTGCTGCTGCTGTGGTTTGTCCGTCTCTTAGAAATCTGTAAAATTCTGAGTATGGTGGATCCTTAAAAGGCCCAGATCTCCACTGACATGAAGATCTCCACAGGTGCTGCTGCTAAAGCGTGGGAGGCATCAGAGGGGTTCTTGTTCTACAAAGTGAAGCGCATCGTCAGAATCAAAAAGGCAAAAAGCAATAAAGCAGAAATAGAGAAGACGGGGCTTTGGGGGATTTGAGGTGAGTGAGTTTGGGCACCGTCGACGATCACAGTGGGCGTCCCACCGGGGCTGTTAACCAGACGACGGCGCATGGACCCAATTATAGAGAAATCACACACTCAGCCCGGCTGCTGGCTGGCTGCGGAATGAGGTGGCGGGGCATCTGTAATCCAGCTTCTGCTCCAGGCTCATAAATGATTCATCGCTTCCTTCTCTATTCATCTTCACCCCCCCCCCCCCCACTTCCAGCCAGAAACACCCTAATATTATTTCACTTCATGCCGAGTCGCTGCGTAACGTTTTCACTGACATTCTAAATCAATCTTATCCTCAACCAGGCGTCAGCATGGCGCCACTTGCTCCCACTCAGACGGGCTCCTCTGGATCTGTTAGACGTCATTAATTACCTGCTTACTAATGCAACGACTAAGCTGATTAAATTAGTCCGACAATCTCATTACCTTCAGACACTATTACCATTATAATACCAAATATAGCTGGAAGTCCTCTGTACCAGTCTGGGCCTCATACATCACTCTGGCTCAGTCTCATTAGCCCCGTCAGTGCCAAGAAGCATTGTTATCCCCAAAAACCTGCAGAACATAATGAGCCTTAAAGAGCAATTCAAGGGTTAACCACAGCAGATAATTAATATTTTGAAGTGTTACAGAAATATGATGTTTGTGCATCAGCCTGGCAGTGACATCAGGGATGACATCAGTAGGTAATCCTCTGTGCTCATGTGAGGGACCAGACTGATGATGGTCAACCTGCTGAGCTGACTTCAGTTTTTCACGCAGCACAAACACACGTTAACTCAACATAAAAATGCAACAAAGACATCAGTTCATGTGAGTGAGCTGCCGAGGGGCAGGGTTTCCTTCATAACTTCTGCAGCTAGTTTCTACCTGCTGTGGAAACCCCCAAAACACCGTCATGTTTAGGTTTACAACGTTATCTAGCGGGGCGCACAGCTAGGAAAATGTCACTTCCTCATCCAGAAACTGCACCTGCATGACTGTTGTTTATAGTGCTAGCCCTCGTTAGCACATGGGTAGCAGGAGCACATGGGTGGCTAAACTCGCTGCAGCTGTGAGACGGTCTCATTTCTACACCAGTTTATTCTCCAGTGGTGAGACTTTTACTCCTGTGGAGGTGGAATTTCCAGGCGGATGCCCTCTGTTCTTTACCCACTCCACACATGACTGCATACCTCCCACAGCACCAACTCCATAGTGACGTTCAAGGATGACACGGTGGTAGTAGGGCTGATAAAAGAAAGCAACAAGCCGTCTGTGTGGTGTGGAAACTACCTGGACCTCAGTGTCTCAAAGACTAAGATGTTGGTGGATTTCAGACAGGTGGGGCAGATGGCTCAGCATGGAGACAGTAAACAGTTTTAGATACCTGGGCGTGCACATCTCAGAAGACTTGATTTGGAGTACACCCACCACCACACTGGTGAAGAAAGCAAGGCAGTGCCTGCTCCATCTTAGGCAGTTGAAGACATTTAACACTGGCTCAGCAGTGTTAAGGACCTTCTACACAGCAGCAGTTCTGGGTGTGTTTCTGCTTGGTTTGGCGATTGCTCTTTGCTGTGTCCATAATTCTCATGCAAGGATGCAGGCTGGAGGTTTGGTGAATGTAGCTTTATTACAACAGCAAATATATACAATAGAGTTACGGTGCTCCTACTGGCCAGAGGGTCAACAGCAAAAAAGGACTGGCCCCTTCCACCTAGGCCCTTTATACCCTGAGTGACGTTACCACCGGAAAGGAGGGCTGTCACCCCTTGCTATTCCCCGGGAGCCCCAGCCGCCATGTTACTACTTAATGTTCCATACATAACATGCCTCCCCCCGACAGAAAATGTCAAGTGCACCAATTAAGCCCTCCCAAAATTTGCGACCCAACTCACGCACTAACAACAAAATCAAATGTACAGAAATAAACAAACAAACATTCGCACAACATAAGGGTTACGAATTTGCAACTCTTTTCTTGCATTTTTAAAACTTGTAAATTTGCAGCTTCTCTTAAATTCTCAACTTTTTTCCTTATATTTGCAAGTGCTTTCTCTTAAATTTATGACTTTTCTCAGAAATTCTTTTCCTTTGAATTTGTGACTTTTTCTTGTAACTTTGCAACTTTCAAGCAACAAGTTCCTTCGGCACTGGCACCTTGGTCCTATCAATCAATCAATCAATCAATCAATCAATCAATCAATCAATCAATCAATCAATCAATCAATCTTTATTTCGGATAGATTAAAAGTACAGATTAAAAGAAACAGAATAATATAACAAAGGGGGAAAGAAAATCCAACAAGGTCAAATTAGACAATAACTCCTCTGATTATACAGTTCAACATAAGTTATCTGAAATGGGTGATGGCTGAAGCCGCAGCTTATATTGCCCACCCATTGGCATCTTGGTCCTACCTGCCGTTTTGGGGGTCCCGCCATGCCATCCAGTTCCCACACCAAGGGCAACGTGGACACTGGCGCAGGGTCTGTCCTGGGAAGGGGTGTCATGGTGCTTATCTTGCGCACCTCCTGTGATACCAGCCCAATCGGTGTCCCACACCGCATCATCTTCCACACATGGAGCGGGTCAGTTCCACAAACTGCAGCCTGACCACTCCTCTCCGGTGTTGTTGGAGATCGAAAATCCCAAGCCATAGAACATGTCACACCCCTTGATGTTGGATCACATAGCGGTCACCACAACATGGTCATTCGTCATTATCGCTGACTTGTATGTTGCCGTCAGTTCCACAGACCCCACCACAGCGAGCCTGTTCCTGCCATAGCCGTAGTAGGGGGTGGACATTCTATTTATGCGGTAGCTGGGAAACAGACTCTTCACTCTTGCCAAATTTAGCAACAAAGCCACCGATCCTGTGTCTACCAGTAGCAGCACTTCAGCATCATCGAACATAACAGTACAATAAATATGTCCATCCGTCTCCAGAGAAACTGTATGGATGACCGTAGGAGTCTTTGTGGAGGGGCCCGTTTCCTGCCCTCGGTCCCCTCGCTCAAAGTTCTTACAGGTTCTGGAAAAATGGTGCAGCAGGCCACATCTCCCGCAGCACTTGCCCTTTGCTGGACACTCTCTGGACTTATAACAATGTCTAACGGACCCACAGCCCTAACATCTCTGCTTCCCCGGGGCAGACCTAATTTTTACAACGGAGGTATATTCTTCTTCATCTCCACCGTCTTCGTTTCTGGAGTCCACTGTCAGCGCCTTTAAACGAGGTTCATCTTGCGTTGGAGTGGACTTCCCACTGAGGTCCCTGGCTAAAGCTAGAACAAGTTATTACTCTGCATTATTAGAAGAGAACAAGAACAAGAATAATCCCAGGTTTTTTTCAGCACTGTAGCCAGGCTGATAAAGAGTCAGAACTCTGTCAATCCTTGCATTCCCTCAGAGCTTACTAGTCAGGACTTTATGAACTTTTTTAATCATAAAATTTCATCTACTAGAGATAAAATTGGTCAGATTCTTCCCACCGTTAACTTAAATGCAGTAACTACTACAACTCCTTCAACTGACATCTGTTTGGATGAGTTTACTCCAGTTGACCTTTTAGAGTTAGATAAAATAATTTCCTCATCCAAGCCTTCAGCTTGTCTTTTAGACCCTATTCCTACCAGGCTATTTAAAGAAGTCTTCCCATTTATTGGTAGCTTTATTCTTCAAATAATCAATTCTTCATTAACTTTAGGCCATATACTGCAGGCTTTTAAAACTGCTGTAATTAAACCCTTACTCAAAAAGCCAACGCTGGATCCAGGAGTTTTAGCTAACTATAGACCAATCTCTAATCTGCCTTTCATTTCAAAAATCTTAGAGTTGTTGCTACACAATTATTTGACCACTTGCAGGGAAATGGTTTATTTGAAGAGTTTCAATCTGGGTTTAGAATCCATCATATTACTGAAACAGCCTTAGTGAAGGTCACTAATGACCTCCTTATTGCATCTGATAATGGACTTGTTTCTGTACTTGTCCTTTTAGACCTTAGCACAACTTTTGATACTATCGACCATAATATTCTACTTGATTGATTAGAACACTATGTTGGACTTAATGGAACTTCGCTGCAGTGGTTTAGATCTTATTTATCTGATAGGCTCCAGTTTGTTCATGTCAATAATGAGTTTTCTTTCAACTCAAAGCTCAGTCACGGAGTTCCACAGGGATCTGTGTTAGGCCCTACTCTTTTTAGTTTATATATGCTTCCGTTAGGCAACATTATTAGAAAGCACTGCATACACACATGGACAAAATTGTTGGTACCCCTCTGTTAATGAAAGAAAAACCCACAATGGTCACAGAAATAACTTGAATCGGACAAAAGTGGCAATAAATAAAAAATTCTAAGAAAATTAACCAATGAAAATCAGACAATGCTTTTGAATTGTGGTTCAACAGAATTATTGTAAAAAACAAACCCATGAAACATGCCTGGACAAAAAGGATGGTACCCCTAGAAAAGATTGAAAATAATGTGACCATAGGGACATGTTCAACCAAGATGTGTCCTCTAATTAACATCACAGGTGTCTACAAACTTGTAATCAGTCAGTCGGCCTATTTAAAGGGTGACAAGTAGTCACTGTGCTGTTTGGTGACATGGTGTGTACTACACTAAACATGGACCAGAGGAAGCAAAGGAGAGAGTTGTCTCAGGAGATTAGAAAGAAAATTATAAACAAGCATGTTAAAGGTAAAGGCTATAAGACCATCTCCAAGCAGCTTGATGTTCCTGTGACTACAGTTGCACATATTATTCAGAAATTTAAGATCCACGGGACTGTAGCCAACCTCCCTGGACGTGGCCACAGGAGTAGACGGATAATACGAATGGTAACAAAAGAGCCCAGAACAACCTCTAAACACATTCATGGTGAACTCCAAGGTCAAGGTACAGTACATCAGTGTCAGATCGCACCATCCGTCGTTGTTTGAGCCAAAGTGGACTTCATGGGAGACGACCAAGGAGGACCCCACTGCTGAAGACAAATCATAAAAAAGCCAGACTGGAATTTGCCAAACTGCATGTTGACAAGCCACAAAGCTTCTGGGAGAATGTCCTATGGACAGACGAGACAAAACTGGAACTTTTTGGCAAGGCACATCAGCTCTATGTTCACAGACGCAAAAATGAAGCATACCAAGAAAAGAACACTGTCCCTACTGTGAAACATGGAGGAGGTTCTGTTATGTTCTGGGGCTGCTTTGCTGCATCTGGCACAGGGTGTCTTGAATCTGTGCAGGGTACAATGAAATCTCAAGACTATCAAGGTATTCTAGAGAGAAATGTGCTGCCCAGTGTCAGACAGCTTGGTCTCAGTCGCAGGTCATGGGTCTTGCAACAGGATAATGACCCAAAACACACAGCTAAAAACAGCCAAGAATGGTTAAGAGCGAAACACTGGACTATTCTAAAGTGGCCTTCTATGAGCCCTGATCTAAATCCTATTGAACATCTGTGGAAGGAGCTGAAACATGTCGTCTGGAGAAGGCACCCTTCAAACCTGAGACAACTGGAGCAGTTTGCTCATGAGGAGTGGGCCAAAATACCTGCTGAGAGGTGCAGAAGTCTCATTGAGAGTTACAGAAATTGTTTGATTGCAGTGATTACCTCAAAAGGTTGTGCAACAAAATATTAAGTTAAGGGTACCATCATTTTTGTCCAGGCCTGTTTCATGAGTTTGTTTTTTACAATAATTCTGTTGAACCACAATTCAAAAGCATTGTCTGATTTTCATTGGTTAATTTTCATAGAATTTTTATTTATTACCACTTTTGTCAGATTCAAGTTATTTCTGTGACCATTGTGGGTTTTTCTTTCATTAACAGAGGGGTACCAACAATTTTGTCCACGGCTGTACGTTTTCATTGTTATGCAGATGACAGACAATTATACATGTCAATGAAGCCAGGTGATAGTAATCAATTAGCCAAGTTAGAAGCTTGTCTTAAGGAAATCAAAGCTTGGATGACTTGTAATTTCCTGCTATTAAATTAAGATAAGACTGAAGTCATTCTTGTTGGTCAAAAAAACCTTTGAAATACCTTTCCAAATCAAACTTTTAGTTTGGATGCAGCTACTCTTTCTCTTAATAGTTCTGTGAGGAACCTTGGAGTTATTTTTGATCAAGATTTGTCTTTCAATTCACATATTAAATTTGTTTCTAAGACTGCCTTCTATCATTTGCGTAATATTGTCAAGATTAGGAGCATCTTGTCTCAGAGTGATGCTGAGAAACTGATCCACGCTTTTGTTAGCTCTAGATTAGATTATTGTAAGTCATTATTATCAGGCTGTCCTAAAATATCTTTAAAAAGTCTTCAGTTGATCCAAAATGCTGCTGCAAGAGTTTTAACAGGTGCTAGAAAGAGAGATCATATCTCTCCGGTTCTGGCCTCCTTTCATTGGCTTCCCATAGAGTTTAGAATTAAGTTTAAAATCCTTCTTCTCACTTTCAAAGCTCTAAACAATCAGACCCCTTTTTATTTAAAAGATCTGATACTACCGTATTATCCTAACAGAGCACTACGCTCCCAAAATGCAGGATTACTTGTAATACCAAGAATCTCCAAAAGTACAATGGGAGGCAGAGCCTTCAGTTACAGTATCAAGCTCCTGTCCTGTGGAACCAGTTACCAATCTGGATTGGGGAGTCAGACTCAATCTCTGTTTTTAAGAATAGGGTTAAAACTTTCCTTTTCGATATAACCTATAATTAGGGAGGAATCATGTGTGTCTAAACCCTCCATTATCTATGTTTTAGAACACCAAGGACATAACATCTAGCCGTTGCCTAGGAGAGGATTTTTGTTGTCCACCAGTAACTGATACTTCACACACTGCATTCACACTGATATCACATGACTGACATACACACACTGGTCTCTCTCTTGCTTTGTTAATGTGTGGATCTGTATTGTCTGCTAAGTGTGCATTTAGAGGGTTTTTTTTCTATGTGATCACAATCTTGCTCACTCGAGCTATATTTTGATAACTATGTTTTTTCTGTCTGCCTAATGTGTCACCCCCTCCCCTCCCCCTCTTTATCCCCTACTGTATGAGGCGCCTGTATGGCTGCCGCGTCATTAGGGAGCGCTTAACACGAGCGCACCTTAGTGATAAGTAAAATTCCTTGTATGTGTAAGCATACTTGGCAATAAAGATTCTGATTCTGATTCTGATTAGTTATGCTGCTAATAGATTTAGACAGCCAGGGGACCTCTAATAATGTACTTGGCTTCACTCCTTTAATGTTTCCTCTCTACATGTCTGTTCTTTTCATCTTCTCTATCCTCTCACCCCCCAGCCAGTCGCAGCAGATGACTGCCCCTCCCTGAGCTTGGTTCTGCTAGAGGTTTCTTCTTGTTAAAAGGGAGTTTTTCTTCTCCACCATTCCCAAGCGCTTGCTTACAGGGGATCGCCTGATTGCTGGGGTCTTTCTGCAATTGTGGGGGTTTCCCCTGCATTTGAAAGTGCTATGAGATGACAGTTGTTGTTAAATAGCGCTATATAAATAAAGTTGAATTGAATTGTTTTCACAACTTCAAATTGCTGTGATACATTGATAGCTGTGGCTAGTGTCAGTTCGCCCGGATAAGTCAGGAGTCTTGACCAAACCTCAGCACAGCGCGCATGCTCCGCCAGTTGGTCTCGAATCATCTTGTCGTGAAGAGCCCCAAATTGGCACTCATCCTCCAGCTGACGCAGGTCTGCAAGATAGCGTTTCACTGACTCTCCCATCCGCTGACGGCATTGCTGAAACTGGATGCGTCAGACTATGACGTTCTCTGGGGTGCGAAAATAGCACGCCATTAGCTCCACCACCTCGTCGAAGCTATCGGCACCTCCCAAGGTGTCGAGAATTTGGTGACCCTCCATGCCCAAGTTATGGACCAATATTGCCCCCGCACACAGCTTCTCAAGCTCGCCAAGTTTTAGTGCCACCACATAGTTGGTTAAAGCCTCGAACCACCTAGGCCAGGGCACGTTTGGCTCGCCTGTGGCTTCCAGAAACAGCCGAAAACTAGTAGCAGCTCAATCCATCAGCGTGTTTTCCTCGTTGCCAAATGTTGTGTCCATAATTCTCATGCAAGGAAGCAGGCTGGAGGGTTGGTGAACGTAGCTTTATTATAACAGCAAATATACAATAGATATATATTGTATACAATAGACTTATGGTGCTCTTATTGGCCAGAAGGTCAACAGCAAAAGAGGACTGGCCCCTTCCACCTAGGCCCTTTATACCCTGAGTGACGTTACCACCGGAAAGGAGGGCCATCACTCCTTGCTATGCCCCGGGAGCCCCGGCCGCCATGTTACTACTTAATATTCCATACATAATACTCTTCACAGGACCAGAAAGCCCTACAAAGGGTTAAAGTGTTCAGAGCGTATTATAAAGACTAGTCTGTCGTTTCCTGAGGACCTCTAGAGTGTTGATCCACAGCAGAGGAAATCATTAAAGACTTAACTCACCCTGATCACATTTTCTGCCCTCTGGCAGATGAATTCACTGCCTCACAACAAAGGCTGAGACACTAAGAAGTTTCTTTCCACAGGCCAGAAGGCTCATAAACTCTTAATTAATTACATTTTTTTTCATGTTTTTACATATGAATCTAATTTTAACATATACTTACCTTTAAAGAATGTGAAATTTTACTTATTTTTAATTCATTGCAGTCAGTGGGTTTGAGCTAATTTGAATTTCACTGTAGTTTTTCTGCATGTGACAATAAAGCATCTTTGATCCTTGATTAGCTGATTAGCTCACCACCTCGTGTGAATTTGCACATTTACAATTAACTTTCCATGTATTTGTGCCACATGAAAAATTGGCTTTGTGTTTGGTGTGAACGCATGACTAGACATGATAGAGACCAGGAGCAGAGGAGAAATGAATCTGTGGTGTGAGGAAAACCAGTGGAGAACCACACAGCTGTTTTGGTGAGTTGGTCAGCTTCAGATGATTCTTGGCTTTTGATAGTTACTTTATTTATTTATGCTTTATTTGAAGGTGACTCTGAAACTGTGGTGAACTTTAGTCTGTTGTTTCCTCCGTCAGATCCTGGTTTTTAGCTAGCGTTAGATGTGGTGTTACTGGGCTGCGTGATCCTTCCTTTCTTCCTATAAATCTCTGCTGCTGTTTCTGCCCAAGGGTCAAAATTAGTTGTTAGATGTTAGCCGCTTCACTCTTGGTTCTCCATTAATGTCCTCTCCTTTTGTGTCCAGGAAACATCAGTTTTGTGCTCCATATTTTCCAATTTTTCTGACTTGTACAGTCGATATAAATAACTTAACCTCTTGCGCTCCGTTGTACCGCGGACGGGCAAGTCTCTGCGTCCTAGAGTGCACGAGAGCGCCCTCGTGCGCTCTCGTGCGCTCTAGGACTCATGGTGTAGATGGTGATGTAGGTGGTGATGGTGATGTAGTGGCGTCCAAGCGCGCACTGAAAATAACAGCTGCAAACACAGCCGCGAACAGATTAGTTCATCTGATTGACCTCTCATTCAACTAATAAGAGCCTTGAATTGGGTTTCTGAAACCTTGAAGAACCAATGACTGAAAACCTAGCCAAAAGGACCCGCCTGCTGTGAATGCAGTGAGCCAATTGAAGCAGAGAAGTTCGCGAGCTGTTTTTTTTAAGGCTGGGTGAAGACTGACTGCTGGAGCGGATCTAAAAAGGATTAGACGTTATGAGACGTTATGATTTCTTCCATAGTCATAGACCGACGGAGGCTGACGACGAAGGCTGAGTGACACACACGCCTTCGCCAGTCTTTTTTTAATTACTACTGTTATTTGTTTTGAAAAATCGTTCGCCAAAATCTGCAATCATGGAAGCACAAAACCGCAATAATGGAATTATGTTTTGACCGGGTCGCGAGACCAGAACCACGAGTGGACCAGCGTCGTGTTCGTCTGATAATGAGGAAGAGAAGTTGGCCAGGACAATGTGGCTGTGAAGAGATAAGGTGTTATAAGCCAAATTATTTTTTATCCCTGAAAATTGTAATCAAAAATGACTTTTGACCGATCGGTAAATTACAACTGTGCGGCGCACGATGTCCGAAGTGCGTGCGCCGCGTTACACGGTTCTTCGCCGCCTCCGGACCGTGAACGCCTCCCCCGCCGCTACGATTCTGTAGCGGGGGGGGAAGGGCGTCGTGACAGCGTTGCTGTGGAAACATGCCACATCCGAGTGTAATCCGTCATGTAGCGAGGGCCGATCTCCGTCCTCTGTAGCGGGGGGTGGGGGGACAACCCCCCCCACACACAGACACAGCCCTGAGTGTGACCTTTCATTAGAGCCCAAAATGAAGCTTCTACATTGAATCATTCAAAAGTTACAGACGTTTTTCCAAACTGTGCCATTTGGCACAATTTGGCACAGTTCCAAAATGCCTGGGAACAACCTGAGAACAAAGCTGTGTAATATATTCATTTTTTGTGGTATTGTTACAAAATTTGGACCTCAGCTGGATAACACTTGGTTCTACATTTCTGTTGCATTTTCCAGCCCAGATCTGAAGCTGTGTGTTATTTGCAAGCATTTGTAACCAAAAAAACACCCAGGCCAAATTCATTTTCTTCAAGTTCACTATGTTTAGATGACTGTAACTCAGTGGCCGGAGCGCTTAGAGAGATCATGTTTTTTTTTGCCAAAAAATTCAAAGTGTTTTCTTTTAAATGAGACCAACACCATGAAGATGCTGCAAAGGGTTGAAGAACATCTTTCGATTTACTTTGGGCACGTTATTTTTTGGCGTTTTTAGGGAAATTGACCGGAGTGCAAGGGGTTAAAGTGAAGAAACAGCAGCAGATGAGCAGGAGCTGCAAGTTAGCGTGATCGCTGCATTATCAGTTGTGGTTAATCAGGATGATAAATCCAACTTCAGCTCGCCTATTTTGAAGGGAAAAGACGTGACCTCGATGTTTACCGAGACACGGGGCTGTACATGTGGGTCTGGAGGTCTGGATTATGAACAGTTTCTTTTCTAACAGAAGTGATATCAAAATTTTCACAAAAGATGTAAAAAAGATATATATAAAATTTGTTAAAAACATTTACAAATTTATTATGAAAAATGTGCAATATTTTTTTCAAAAAAAAGTGCAAAAAATTTGCCAAATTTTCCCAGAACAATTACAAAAAATTTGCAAAATTTGCTCAAAGGATTAAAAACTAATCGCACAAAATGTACAGAAACTACAACAAATTTGCAAAATCTGCAAAACAATGTGTAAAATGTGTACCAAATTTTCACAAAATGTGCAAAATTTTTACAAGGTGTGCAAAAAATATACAAAATCTGTTTAAAAAAATAGCAAATTTATTATGGAAAAATGTGCAAAATTTTCTCCAAAAAATTGCAAACATTTGCAAAATTTTCCCAAAACAATTGCAAGAAATATGAAAAATTTGCTCAAAAAAATTGCATCCTGTGATGTGCACAGACTCTCCTGTTTACCAGCTGTTACCTGTCTTCAGGTGTGCCGGACAGGTGGACTGAGCCATCTGATGACATCATCACACTGAGGCCCAGATGTTTTACACGTCGGCTTCTTTTTTCCACAACTCTACATAAATCCGTGCATCCATCTATGACGGTGTAGATGTAGAATAAAACTGTAACACAGACTTACTGCCAGACGTCTGAGCTGAAACGTCGTGGCAGGAAGGAGGACTGTACACGTGACGTCATGAGACCTCTCCAGACGGAAGCTAACGTGACATTAATTGCAGATGTTTTTGCTGAACTCCAGATTCTCCGGCAGTCTGAGGTGATTTCCTCCACTCAGCCTTAATTACAATCATTTCAGCGGATGACTCACACAGGGAAGTCAGAGTTTACGATGTCAGGAGAGAGTTTGGAGGCGGCTGCTGCAGAACTTCACCTCCAGGAGAACTCGCAGAACAATTATGGCGTTTACAGCCGGGTCACATGACCGTCTGCACAGAGCAACATGGACACGCCGTGCACATATGCTGCTAATGCTGAGCAGGAGAGTTGCTTCTCCTTCTGACTGACGGGCGTCATGGCGAACTGTGACTGACAGTTACCACGGTGACGCAGGTGTGATGCTGTCACAGCGAATGAATTGCTGATGGATTCATGCTAAACATCACAGAGGAGAAGAGCGGCATGGACGACCACCACAACGGTGGATGAACATTAGCCTTCCAAACTCCGGCCCCCGGGCCAAATGCTTCCCTCAGGCTGTTTCTAAGAAGCCTGAAAAATAAGCTGCCAGCTAGCCTGTGGGTGTGGAGTGATCTTCAGCATCCATTGAGACATTTAAACTAAATAACTGCCCATTTTTTCTATAATTAATGCTAAACTTGTGTAAAACAAAAAGACATACACTTCAGCAACTTTTAATTGCATTATTTTTTTTAATGGAACGTACTTGTTATTCTCATATTCAACGAAAACCCTGCTGGAGCAGCAGTCATTGATCAGACTCCATAGAGATGACTTCCTACGGGGGTGCTCGAAAGTTTGTGAACCCTTGAGAATGTTCTACATTTCTGCATAAATGTGATCTAAAACATCATCAGATTTTCACACAGGTCCTAAAAGCAGATAAAGAGAACCCAGTTAAATAAATAAGACAAATATTTTATTTATGGAGGAAAATGATCCAATATTACATATCTGTGAGCAGCAAAAGTTTGTGAACCTTTGATTTCAGGATCTGGTGTGACCCCATTTAGCAGCAATATCTGCAACTAAACGTTTCCAGTAACTGTTGATCAGTCCTGGAGGAATTTTAGCTCATTCCTCCATACAGAACAGCTTCAACTCTAGGATGCTGGTGGGTTTCCTCCCATGAACTGCTCAGCTCAGGTCCTTCCACACCATCTCAGCTGGATTAAGGTCAGGCCTTTGACTGGACCATTCCTACACATTAACATTATTCTTCATTAACCATTATATGGCAGAACAACTTGTGTGCTTAGGATCATTGTCTTGCTGCATGAACCACTTTCTCTTGACATTCAGTTCATGGACAGATGTCCTGATATTGTCCTTCAGTATTTGCTGATTTAATTCAGAATTCATTGTTCCATCAGCGATGGCAAGCTGTCCTGGCCCAGATGCAGCAAAAAATTCAAGATTTCAAAGATTCAAAGATTTTTATTTTTCAATACGTCGATATGTACAGGACATACAGTAGAATTGAAATGTCATTTCTCTCTCTCTTAGTGGTGTGCACAATATATAAGACAGGAAGGAATAAGGATTAAAAACAACAACAACAATCTATGTACAGTAATGCTACCGCTAGGGGGGCGGCTGTGGCACAGGTGTAGTGTGACTGATTACTGATTGGAGGGTCATGGATTCAATTCCCACTTAGTCTGCAGTCCACATGTCGAAGTGTCCTTGAGCAAGACACTAAACCCCCAGTTGCTCCTGGTGGCCAGGCTAGCGTATGTATGTGTATAAAATAAGATAAGATAAGATAAGCCTTTATTAGTCCCACAATGGGGAAATTCCAGGATTGCAACAGCACAGGGATAGCAACACTCAGAGCAACAATCAGAAGGCAAGAGAAAAACAAGAGCAGCTAGTATACATATGCACATATTACTATAAATATATATATATATATATATATATATATATATATATATATATAGAGAGAGAGAGAGAGAGAGAGAGAGAGAGAGAGAGAGAGAGAGAGAGAGAGAGAGAGAGAGAGAGAGAGAGACAGTGCGGAGCATTGTGGTTGGTGGATGTGCAGCAGAAAGTCTAAGCTCTCTCTCCGCGGATGCGGCGGGCCAGCTGGATGTCTTTGGGCATGATGGTGACCCTCTTGGCGTGGATGGCGCACAGGTTGGTGTCCTCGAAGAGACCCACCAGGTAGGCCTCGCTGGCCTCCTGCAGAGCCATGGCGGCTCTGCCGCCATCAGTGTGTGAATGTGTGTGTGAATGGGTGGATAGCAAGATCTGTAAAGTGCTTTGGTAATCCAGAGATGAGAAAAAGTGCTACGTAAGTGAACACCATTTACCTGTAGTGCAAATAAAGATAAATGATAAAACCCAGTAATCCTATACAGTATACAGAAAAAGTGTAGTCGTAATACCCGTAATTGCAAGTTCGATGTGATAGTGTATATGCAGTGACAGACTGGACTGCACAGGATCAATATTTTAGTGACAGACAGCAGCAGGTATGGCATTTGTGCAAATTGTTGCAGTAAAGTGCAGAGACATACAGCAGCAAATGTGTTACTGTTGGTATGCCAGTCTTTCCATGCCAACAGCTGAGGTAGTTATTGTGTGGGTGACTGCATTACGGTGCGGGGGTGGGGAAGGGGGGGGGAGACAGAGTTCAGGGTCCTGATGGCCTGATGAACAAAACTGTTTAGCAGTTTTGTGGAGCGGCTCCAGAGGCTCTGGTACCTCTTCCCTGAGGGCAGGGGGCTGAAGAGGGAGTGTGAGGGGTGGGAGGTGTCACCTGCAATGTTGATGGCTCTGTGGGTGAGGCCGGTGAGGTAGATGTCCAAGAGTTGGGGCAGAGGGGCACCAATGATGTTGCTGGCAGCTTTCACTGAGTGTTGTAGTGTCTTCTGGCAGAAGGCGGTGCAGCTTTCGTACCACACCGTAATGCAGCTGGTGAGGATGCTCTCAGTGGTTCCCCGGTAGAATGAGCACATGATGGGGTGTGGGACTCATGCTTTCCTTAGTTTGCAGAGGACATAAAGGTGAGTTTGAGCCTTCTTGGCCAATGATGTGGTGTTGCTTGACCAGGAGAGGTCCTCTGGGATGTGCACCCCCAGGGACTTGGTACTGCTCACCCTCCCACAGCTGGTCCATCAGTGATCAGAGGGGGTTTCTGTTTGTGCCCCCTCCTGAAGTTGACCACAATCTCCTTGGTTTTCCCCATGTTCAGGAAGAGATTATTGTCTTTACACCACTGGATCAATTGGGTCACCTCATTTCTGTAGTTGGCCTGCTCATCGTTGATGATGAGGCCCACCACCATTGTGTCATCTGCAGTCATAGATGACATGGTTGGTACTGTTGACTGATATGCAATCATGGGTCAGCAGGGAGAAGAGCAGCGGGCTGAGTATGCACCCTTGTGGGACTCCTGTCCTCAGTGTGATGGTCACACTGAGCAAAACACAGCAATCCTATATACAGTAAACCGTAATACTGTTAAATTGCAAGTTCAATACAGTAACAGGGATGCAGACAGTAGCAGATTGGTCTGTGCATGATCAGTATTGCAATAACAGACAGCAGCAGGTATAGCATTTGTGCAAATGGCTGCAGTAAGGTGCAGAGATATACTGCAGCAGATGTATTACTGTTGGTTTGCCAGTCTTTCTTTGCCAACAGCTGAGGTAGAGCAGTTGTGAGGGCCCAAAACAGGCAGAAACCATGACACTACCACCACCATGTTTCACAGATGGGATAAGGGTCTTATGCGGACATTCATTGTCTTCCTTTTTCCAATCATAATGCTTCTCATTCAAACCACAAAGTTCTATTTTGATGTCATCCATCCACAAGACATTTGGCCACCAGTGTTCAGGCTTGTCCACATGATCTTTAGAACGTTGCAGATGAGTAGCAATGTTCTTTTTGGAGAGCAGTGGCTTACTCCTTACAACCCTGCCATCACAGTGTTGTTGTTCAGTGTTCTCCTGATGGTGGACTCATGAACATTAACATTAGTCAGAGACAGAGAGGCCTTCAGTTGTTAAGCAGTTATCCTGCAGAAACGTTGCAAGAAAAAAGTAGCAGATTTACGAGAGCAAAACTGCAAATTTAACATCTTAAAATTTCGGTGTTCCGTTGGCAGGACGTTTCAAATGTTCTACTGCCACTCAGTGTGTGAAGAAAAATATTGATTTTCTTTGCGTATGATAAATTTAGGGAAACTGGCTGGAATGATAAGAGGTTAAAATATAATAATAAAAAAATATATAATAGCAATTTGTAAAATTACTTTGCAGTTCATTATTATAAAGAGGGATTCAGTTTCTCCTTTTTTAATATTGTCACAGTTCCTGTTTTATTTTGAAACAGTCAAAGAGGAAGTCAGTGCTTCTACATAAAGTAACTTTCCTAATTATCCCCACCCTTAAGAGTACAAACAAATGGAGCAAGTCTCGCTCTGACAGAAACTCTCCTCTCTTCATACTTTTGAGTGAGCAACCGTAATCAATGATGCTAGGTCAGGGGTGTGTGTGTGTGTGTGTGTGTGTGTGTGTGTGTGTGTGTGTGTGTGTGTGTGTGTGTGTGTGTGTGTGTGTGTGTGCAGGATGAGATCGCTCTGGTCTATGCTGGGGTTTGGGTTGGGGTTTGCTTGTGTTAGTGTCCATCTATCAGTCCGGCACTGGGCCATGGAGAGCCAATCAGGACAGACTATCAGGTAATGGTACATCACAGAAAAAAAAAAAAAATCAACCTGAAGCCTCTAGGAAGAGAGACTGACAATAATTCACTCTCACACCTAAGGACAGTTTATGCCAAATGAGCTAATGAGCATGCTTTTCAACTGTGGGAGGAAGCCGTAGTAGGTGGTGAAAACAAACAAACAAACGCAGACATGGGGAGAACATGAGACTCCACACAGAAAGATCCCTGCTGGTCAGGAAGAGGGATGGAACCCACAACCTTCCTGCTGTGCTGGCACAGCACTCCGCCTCGCTGCTAGGCTAATTAACGATGAAGCCTCATCTGAAGCTTCCAAGTCACCCGTCATTCGGTGGAAACACTGCACAGTGAATCATTTTAGTAAAGAAGACAATCGTCAGTGATTGTGGGCAACGGACCTCAACGACTGTCAGTAAACGCCGTCCTCCGCTCTAAACCACCACGACTCCGCTCCACATCACTGCTGCATTAATATTAGATCAGCTGCATCCATTTTTAATTCTGTTTGAGCTTCTTGTTGCGTGTCGGAATGTTCTGGCGTGTCGAACGTCTCTGGTAGGAGAATAGAAACACTGATCAGTGTGTGATGTGAACCAGAACAGGAAGTCATCGCCTCACATGACCCACATCCACACAGCTGAGGGTGTCATATGGTTTTATCATCAGATTTATCACGACCCATCAAAAATCAGACACTGTAACCTCACGTCAGAGTCACACCATCAGATCACACCCAGGAACTACCCCCCCCCCGTGATAATTTATTTTCTGAGTTTTTCCATGCAAATAAAATTCTACAAAATGTTATTTTTTTAAGGCAATAATTTCAGCTTTTCTCATAAATCTGTCATTTCTTTCTCACAAATGTTCAATATTTTTTATAATAATAATAAACTTGAGGTGTCCAGAGCAGCAGGATACAGACCCCTGACTAAATCAGACAACATAAACCCCAACAGCATGCACATCTCACCAACGTCAGTCCAACATACCAAGTTTACATCAGGAATACACCTTATAGAAGTCATTTGCACATTGGCAAGATGACAGCTAGAAATTGTAGTTTGCTGTGTTCCCCAGGGATGTGTCCTGGGTCTGTTACCATTTTATACACACATGTCAGGTCAACATTTACAAGTTTACTTTGGGAATACATCTTATTGAGGTTGTCTAGCCCATGTCTTGCTAATGTGCAGACCACCTTTTTAAGATGTGTTTCCAATGTAAACTTGCTGACGTTGGCTCAACGTATGTGTGCTGTTGGAGCCCCAATCTACTAGTTCATCTCAACATTTTTTAAGGGAGGAATAAATTCACCTTCAACTTTATTTTCTTAAATTTCTCACTTTTTTCCTCACAAATTTGTCATTTTTTTTCTTGTAAATGTGCTACTTCAGTCCTGGACTTCCTGTCCACTGTGGTGTAACTGGAGATGAAAAAGTGGACCAGCCTGGGCCCAAGAAACCACCACCTCTGGGATGCTAAGACACTCCGGCACAACTGGAAAAATGAAGGAAGAAGAAGGTCGACCATGACCCAGTTGGACCCGTCACCACCCTGCAGTGCGGCCAGCAGACCTCCATCTTCAGGGATGTGGACCTGAGAAGATCTGGGGGAGCTGACTCAGGGTGAAGATGTCTCCAAGATGGTCTCTGTGGAGGAGGGGGTGTCCATCATCATCAAGCTGTGGGGAAGAGCAGAAAACCAGTGCTGCGCCGTCGGCTTCATGACCTCATGAGGAGATGGGAGAGCTGATTGGCTGATTGGTTTTTATGGTGAAATGTTCATGTTCATGGTTTGACTGTTTTCTCTTCATCCAGATGATAAGCCATGTTTAATTTTTTGATTTTGTGTTGGAAGGAGGAAGATTATTTTTTTATTTATTTTGAAGGGTTTGAACATTTCAGAAACAGCCCCCCTCCCAATCTTTCCTAAGACCCCCAAACATGTCATTTCCTCACTGTGGGACTAATAAATCTTTATCTTAACATCTAGATGCGGCCCTGCCTACAATAATACTGAGAGAAAATGTTCAGTGACATGAAATGTCCACCTGTGGCTCCAGAGCCGCAGGTTGCAGAACCTGGATGTAGTTTTTTTTTTTGTTGTTTTTTTTTTCTTTCTAAGAACTTTTTCACTCATATTTAGGCTTTTCCTAAAGTGCTGACGCTCTTCAGCTGCAGGAGCTCCAGCCGGCCTTTTGACCCCAGAGTCCAGATTCTGTCAGAAAAAACAAATGTCCCCCCCAACCCCCCCCACCCCCTTCAGTCCTTCATTGGATACACATGTGCTGCTGACCTGCTGCTGCAGCGGCACAGGACCCCCCCCCCCCACCACCACCACCACCGAACACCACCAGGATCATTCCAGCGGGTGGAGGCAGATTCAGACTCTGGTTTCTCTTTGTGAAGATGAAGATGAAGAGGAAGATGAAGATGAAGAGGAAGGCTCTGAATAAAACATCACATTCACTGGGAACGGTGTGTGTGTGTGTGTGTGTGGGGGGGGTGATCAGCCGCTCCACATTCAGACTCTTTAAAGATTAAAACAATCAAGCTCACTGCTTTTTTAAAGAAAAATCACAGCTGAATCATTGATGAGACCATCCAGAGCTGAGCCATATTAACCTAATTCTCTTTAACACAACACCCCCCACCCTCCCACCGGGAAAACGGAGCAGCAGAGAGAAGACGACAAAAACTGCTGCTGAGTTTTCTGGGTTCAGCACAAGTTTGGTCTGATGTGAGGATTCAGCTGCTGCAGGAGGAGACAAGCCACTCTGAAGGTCTGTCACCATGGCAACGACTTCATGTTTACTTGAGACCAGCAGGTTTAACTGGGGGGGGGGGGGCGGCTGAAAAAAAAAGAGAATAGTCCCCCCAGTTCATGATAAACCTTTTAATTTCACGTTACATAACAGAATAAGATGCATCTGAATCAACAGTTTTAAATCTACAACTTTTCCTTCAGAAACTGATCTCTCTGTTCTTGTCAAGTCAGCTACGATGTTTGATCAGTAAGAATCAGACACTGATGCTGATCCAGTCTGAGGGAGGAAGGACAAAACCAGGATCCAGGACCAGCGTCTTGATCACCACTCAGGATTCACAACTACAAAACTCTAAGTCAGTAAGTAAAGTTTATTTCTATAGCACCTCTCACAGAAAGAATCACAAAGTGCTTCACAGGAAAATAAAACACACATTCACAAATTCAACGATAAAAACAGAAGACAATCAAAAACAGCAGGGTCTTCAGCTTCTTTTTAAAACAGTCAGCAGAGTCTACTGAGCACAAAGACAGTGGTAGGGTACTCCACAGTTTTGGTGCCACTGCCTAAAGGCTCAGTCACCTTGAGTTTTAAAATGGGTTCGAGGAACAGCCACTAAATGTTGATCTGAGGACCTCAGAGACATGAGGGGTTATACACTTTAAGCAGCTCAGTGCTGCTAAGACTGGTGTAATGTAAGCCCTTTTCTTAGTGTGGGCTAAAAGTCTGCCAGCCAAATTTTGGACAACCTGGATGTGTTGAAGATGCTTTTGGCTCAGACAAGTAAAAAGACTATTACAGTAGTCTAAGCGAGAAGAAATAAAAACATGAATAATCATCTCAAGTTCCACCTGCAATATCAAGGTTCTCAACTTAGAAATATTCTTCAGATGAAAGAAACAATTTCTAATTAAATGATTGGTGTGATGCTCAAGAGACATTACTGAGTCAAAACTAACACCAAGATTCCAAAGACTCACCTGGACAGAGGAGCCTAGGGTACCCATGTGGTTCTTAATAAGTGGGATCCTGTTTTCAGGAGCAATAATTAATGTCTCTGTCTTGTCGGAATTAAGCTGTAAAAAATTTTCACTTAACCACTGTTTGATGCTAGACAAGCAGTTAAAGATGACAGCATGTGAAACTCAGACTCTTTAAAAGACCAATACAGCTGAATATCATCGGCATAAAGATGATAAGAAATATCTGTGAACTGGCAAATTATTTGTCCCAATGGCAGAATGGAAAGTAAAAATAGAATGGGTTGTAGAACTGAGCCCTGTGGTACCCCACATGAATACTGTGCTGTTTCAGAGAAAATCTGATTCCCAAACACATTAAAGGTTCTGTCAGTGAGATATGATGAGAACCATTTTAAAACAGAACTATACAACCCTAGCTCTTTGAGTATGTTGATCATTATACAGTGATCAACAGTGTCAAAGGCAGAAGAAAGATCCAATAAAACCAGAACTGTGTATATACCAGTGTCAGCCGCCATCATGTTGTCACTGGACACTCTGACTGAAGCTGTTTCAGCAGAAGGATTTTTTCCAAAGCCCAAGTGAAATTTATCCATGATATTACAGTTTGCCAAGAATGACATAAGCTGCTAAGCCACTACCTTTTCCAAAACTTTTAATATGAAAGGAAGTTTAGAAATTGGCCTATAATGTCAAAAATTCCCTTCAGGGCAGGATTAAAGGCACCACGTGCCGGCTGTGAGTTTGCAAATTTATTAGCGATAACACAGAACTACAAAGCTAGTGAACAAGGAAAATGCAGGCAAGCAAAAGTAGCGAACAGCTAAGGCAAGGGGAGTCACCGGCTAAACCTGGAGAACAGAGCTAAGAACACACATTAGGAATACATAAGGAAACAAAGGAGAATTACGAGGAACTTACGTCCTGTAGGAGCAAGTTGAAAGTAGGGTGCTGTGCCAGACAAAAGTATGCAGCCCCTTAAATAAGGCTAGACACAAAATGAAGCAAGTGATAGCAGGTGTGGTAAACCTGAGCGGGTAGGAGAAAACAAAAAAAAAAAAACAATTTAGACCAGCTGGAAATGATGAGAGAGAAGGGAGCAATTGGAGCTGACAGCTGACAGGGCCACGCCCACGCAGAGCGAAACCCCAGAAAGCTACTGACAGCTGTCAACCCTGTGAGAGAGAGAACACAACAGAATACAAATATAATAAGATGACAAGGAATAAAGACCAGTAACCTCAAAAAATGTAATAAACAAACCACAATGAACATAAACGGGAAAATAAATCAAACTGAGAAACAATATAGGATAAATGACAACTCAAAATGACAACACAGTACAAAATTGAAAAAAAAAAAAAAAACAGCAGACAACCTGAGCCTGGTGGAATTCCCCCACATTCAGAACGTGACGTATAATTTTTTTGGCTGTGATGGATCCAGACTCCAGCTTCTTAAGTGCTGGTTCAATCACTGAATGTTTGAAGGAGCTGGGAACCTCAGCAGCTGAAAGTGAAATGCTTATCAGTTCAGCAACTGAAGAACCAGTTGAATCAAAAACTGCTAAAAACAGTTTAATAGGGCATCAGCAGGGGAAGGGGAGGGTTTCATGTTCTGCAGCAGAGCTGGGATGACCTGAAGGGTCACCCGATAAAAAGTGGACCAATTCAATTCAACTTTATTTATATAGCACCATTTCACAACAACATTCATCTCATAGTAATTTCAACTGTAGGGGAAACCCCCACAACTGCAGAAAGACCCCAGCAATCAGGCAATCCCCTGTGAGCAGCACTTGGTGATGGTGGAGAGGAAAAACTCCCTTTTAACAGGATGAAACCTCCAGCAGAACCAGGCTCAGGGAGGGGCAGTCATTTGCTGCGACTGGCTGGGGGGTGAGGGGATAGAGAAGATGAAAAGAACAGACATGTAGAGAGCAAACAGCACAATGGGGACTCAATCTATGGGAGAGAACAAACAGATGTTAATGACCAGCAAAAATATTTCATTAAGAGTGAAGAAAGGAGTGAAGCCCAGTGCATTGTTGGAGGTCCCCTGGCTGTCTAAACCTATTAGCAGCATAACTAAGGGAGAATTCAGGGGCACATGATCCCTCCCTAATTGTAGGCTATGTAAAAAAGGAAGGTTTTAACCCTATTCTTTAAAACAGAGATCAAGTCTGACTCCCGAATCCAGATTGGCAGCTGGTTCCACAGGAGAGGAGCTTGATAACTGAAGGCTCTGCCTCACATTGTATTTTTGGAGATTCTAGATATTACAAGTGATCTTGCATTTTGGGAGCGTAGTGCTCTGTTAGGATGATTGGGTAGTACCAGATCTTTTAAACAAAAAGGGGCCTGATTATTTGGAGCTTTGTAAGTGAGAAGAAGGATTTTAAACTTAATTCTAAACTCTATGGGAAGCCAATGAAGGGAGGCCAGAACCGGAGAGATATGATCTCTCTTTCTAGTACCTGTTAAAACTCTTGTTGGAGCGTAGGCGGAGCATGGATACGGAGTAGATGCGCCCTTACCAGCTTCGGTATATCTTTTCATAAATGTTATTATAAATGTCACTGTGTCTCGTTATATTTCTCCTCATCATATTGGGACCACTTGAAAAACCCGCTGACATGTCTGGGAAGAACCCTTCCCGTCAGAAACGCTCTACCCAAGCCCTTAACCGTCATGCTAATGAGAAAGCCAACTACCCGTCTCCTGTACATGGCGTTGATGAGGACGCAGAAGAACTGTCACTTTTGGGCCTGGTAAGGCTAATTGAAAGATTCCAAGCTGAAACGCGGGACTCATTAGGTACACTGCAGACTTCTATGGACTCGTTTGGGACACGTCTGACCGAGGTCGAAACTTCTCTGCAGGTGTGTGACGACAGGATTATGGTGCTCGAAGCCAGGTGTGAACACTGCAGAAATGCAACAAACTGCTAATGGCTAAAACGGACGACCTTGAATCAAGGAGCAGACGCCAAAATGTTCGTGTGCTTGGTCTACCGGAAAACATAGAGGGGCCACAAGTTACAACATTTATGACCAACTTCTTCACCGAGACACTGGGTATGGAGGTTCCTGACAGGCCTGAGATGTTGGACCGAGCACATCGCCTTGCTTCCCGGCCTGTCCGGGGTCAAAACGCTCCCCCAAGACCCATGATTGTAAATGTGCACCATTTCAGCGTGAAACAGCGCATCCTCCAGCTCGCCAGAGAGAAGGGCCCGCTTACTTTCCGCGGTCACAAAGTCTACATTTTCCCCGATTTTACTGCTGATGTCACCAAACGGAGGTCATCTTTCATTAACATCAAACGAAATCTTCATGCTGCAGATGTCAGATACGGCTTGGTGTTTCCTGCCCGACTCCAAGTGTCATTCAACGGCGACAAATACAGCTTTGATACAGCGGAGGAGGCGGAGAATTTTTATTGAGAGACCATAGCCCCATCCCTCCGAGCGCTCCATGTGGATGACACCAATGGGTAACTTTTCACTAGCGCTTTGGGGCAGTTCCCAGTTTCCAGACATATACTGTATAAATTAAGCAGTTAAATAAGTTCTTCTTCTTGTCACTTTATGGACTTTTTAATTCACTTTAAACTGTTTCATTGTACGGGTTTGGATGTAGTGAATTGAGGTAGTATCAGTGTTCATGTTACTTTTTTTTTTTAAAGGAGTATTTTATTTTTAAAGTTCTTCAGATGTTTGAACTATACATTTGCGTATGGAGCACTGGTTTAGTGCAGAGTTAAGTTGTATTTTGTAGGGTGTAGACGCTCAGTTTAGGGAAGCGTTCAAAGTATGAGGGAGGTTTTGTGTTTTTCAGGCTTTTTTCTCCACTCTCCCCTTTTCTGTTTGTTTTGGGTTTTGTTGTATTGTTTGTATTTGTCAGGAGGTTCCATATATAAATTCTCAATGTATAAACTTTTAAACAAAAGTATTATCTGTATCATTTGGAATAATGGCTAGCAGTGCAGAAATTAAATTGTGTTCTTGCAATGTACACAGGCTCCAGACCCCTATTAAACGTAAAAAAATTCTTAACTATTTAAAAAAAGAGAGGGTCCAGATAGCGTTCCTCCAAGAGACCCATCTAAACAACGATGAACACCTGAAGTTAAGAAGGGAATGGGTGGGCCACATCTACTATTCCTCCTTCACTGCTAACAGCAGAGGGGCAGCCATTTTGGTTCATAAATCCCTTCCTTTGACAGGGGTGGAGGTTAAGGCTGATACTGCAGGAAGGTCTGTCATGATTAGATGGACACTCTTTGGGGACCCTGTGTCCTATTTAAATGTGTATGCCCCCCCCCGACTCGCTCAACTGATCTTTAAGGTATTCTCTCTGTTTTCTGAGTGGACTGTTGAATCCTCTGTGATAGCGGGCGACTTCAACTGTTGTCTATATCCACGTCTAGACAGGTCCTCAAAAACAGCCCAGTCTGTTGTTGGACAAACTCGCTCTTTACTTGGTTGTTGTGCTGATATTCACTTCATTGATACCTGGAGGACCCTTCACCCCACTGATCGGCAGGATACATTTTACTCAAAAGTGCATAAAACATCTTCTAGAATTGATTATTTTTTTACTCCTAAATATGCCCTTCAAAGAGTTCCCTCTTGCTCCACTGGCAATATTATTATCAGTGATCACTCATCCATATTTTTGGTCATGTCCAGCAAGACTCAAAGCACTAGGGGGCAGTGGTGCTTTCCAAATTACCTTCTTAAAAATCCTAATTTCAAAACATATCTATCAGAACAGTTTAATCATTTTATTGCTGAAAATAATATTTCTGATGTATCACCTAATTTACTCTGGGAAACTGGTAAAGCTGTTATTCGAGGCTTCACTATATCATTCTTGGCAAATCTTAAGAAAAAACAGAGGACAGAGCAACAGTTTCTTGAACGTAAATTAAGTGAACTGCAACGTAAATTTAATCTTAAACCTTCCGATAACCTGAGATCTCAAATTGATGCCACCACAGCAGCTCTAGATAAGATAAGATAAGATAAGATAAGATAAGCCTTTATTAGTCCCACAATGGGGAAATTCCAGGATTGCAACAGCACAGGGATAGCAACACTCAGAGCAACAATCAGAAGGCAAGAAAAAACAAGAGCAGCTAGTATACATATGTACATATAAACATAAATATATAGACACACAGTGCGGAGCATTGCAGCTAGATGGAATAAATATGTAAATATATAAACACACGCAGTGCACTTTTATCTAAAGAAGCTCAGAGATCTATACTGCTTGGTAAGCATAAGTTATATGAATTCGGCAATAAGCCAAGCAAGTATCTGGTAAATTTAATAAAAGGTAATACTGGCTCCCAGGCTATTCCAGGCATAAAGGATAGTTCTGGTAAAAGAGTTTACAACAACAAAGATATTAACAACTCTTTCCTTTCCTTCTATGAAGGCTTATACATTTCTGAGTCAGAACACAACTCAGAGACCTTGATGCATAATTTTTTATCATTAGTCCAACTACCTTAAGCATCCAATACACAAAAAGAGCTGTTGAATAGGGCTATTTCCCATGAAGAAGTTATAGAGGCGGTTAACAGCTTACAAATTAATAAGGCTCCGGGGCCTGATGGTCTGACCTCAGAATTTTATAAGGCTTTTAAGGATTTGCTAACTGATCCCCTTCTCAATATGCTGTCTTACTCCTTTGACTCTGGGGCTCTTCCTGACACTATGATGGATGCAAATGTTTCTCTAATCCTAAAGAAGGGCAAACCTGCAGATGAATGCACATCCTACAGGCCGATTGCCTTGCTGGACGTTGACCGAAAATTATTGGCCAAAATATTGGCGAAGAGACTTGAAGGTGTCATGCCAGATTTAATTTCAACAGACCAAACTGGATTTATATTGGGTTGTAATTCCCTTCATAATGTAAGGAGACTATTAAATCTTATTCAGAATGGATCAAGGTCAAAGGTCAAATCTCTTGTTGTCTCCCTTGATGCAGAAAAGGCCTTTGATAGGATTGAATGGCCTTATGGGGGGCAATGGATCAGCGTTCTCGTCGCGCCCTCCGCCAGTACCCGGGCTCGCCTGGGGAAGCTAATGATCCTACCAGCAGACTAAATTCGAAGAGACGACGCCTCTGTGCCAAGTCAAAGAAGAATCCTAGTCACAGTCCTAAAGCCGAAAGCAAACAGCCCCAAGAGCACTTTGTGGTAGGATCTGCCCTTCGCATATTACAACTAAATGTTGAAGGCCTATCTGCAGCCAAGCGAAGCCTTATCGAAGTCCTCGCCTTCCAACATTCGATTGATGTAATCTGCCTCCAAGAGACTCATATTGGCACAGAGGAAGCTGGCCGCTTCACCATCAAAGGCTTTGACCTCCTGTGCTATGTTCTACATGCTAAACATGGACGTGCCACCTATATGCGTTCTGACATAGTTGAAGCAAATCACCTGATAACAACACATTTCTCAGACACCATAATCATTGGTGGCTTCCATATTGTCAATGTGTACAAGCCCCCTAATGCCAACTGGGATCTGCAGGTCTTACCCACCCTACCCCACCCTGCCATCTATGTGGGGGACTTTAACAGCCATCACCCTGACTGGGGGTACCCAGCAGTGGACAGTGATGGGGAGGCACTTTCAGACTGGGCATCCAGAAATGACCTCGCTTTGATATACGACCCCAAACAAAGAGGAACCTTCCACTCTGCTAGGTGGAAGAAGGACTATTCTCCTGACCTGTGTTGGGTCAGCTCTTTGAATGGGGAGCCATATCCTACACAGATCCTCATTCTTGATGATTTTCCACACAGCCAACACCGGCCCCTGCTTGTACACATTGGCCTACAACTTCCAGTCATATACAGCCCAAGGAAGATGCGCTGGAACTTCCGCAAAGCCAACTGGAAGAAATTCAGAGAAACTCTGGACCGGAGCGTTGTTACCATCCCACTCCACACCATCACTGTAGATGAAGCATACAACCGCTTCTGCAGCGCAATCTTCAAGGCTGCCCATACTGCAATCCCACGAGGCTACCGACCCCTCTATGTCCCATGTTTGGACGGAGAAAGTGCTGCCCTCCTACAATCCTATCAAACATCAGGGGACCCAGAGATAGCAGACCATCTCAGTGAATCGCTAAATACAGCCCGGCGAAAGAAATGGGAGGAGACAGTTGCTGACCGGAGCTTTACCCACTCTAGCAGGAAATGTTGGAGCCTCATCCGTCGCCTAGGAGCTGCACAGAAGCCCCCTAGCCAAAGCCGAGCATCCGTCACACCCAACCAAGTTGCATCCCACCTACTGACTATCGCCAAAGCACCCCAAGACAAAGACACCAGAAGAGCAGTTACAACTGAGCTAAAAAAAACCACCAAAAAATGCCTGTAGAGGAAACGAACCCTGAACCCCTCGAGGCTGCTGAACTGGAGAAAGTCCTACAGGGCCTGAAATGTGGAAAGGCAGCAGGATACGATAACATCTTCCCAGAATTCATGAAAAATCTTGGCCCCCGAGCCCTAACCTGGTTGACACAATTCTACACAAGGATCACACAAACAAACTCGATCCCAAAGAAATGGCGGACAGCAAAGGTCATTGCCATCCCAAAACCTGGCAAAGACCACAAACTACCAGCAAGCTACCGCCCAATCTCCCTACTCAGCGTTCCTTACAAAATCATGGAGCGCCTAATACTGCAACGCATTTCCCCAGAAATAGAGAATATTCTAAGTGTGGATCAAGCAGGTTTCCGCAAGGACCGCAGTACAGGAGAACAAGTACTGGCCCTAACCACCTTCATCGAAAATGGCTTCGAGAGCAGACTGAAGACAGGGGCTGTGTTTCTCGATCTTACAGCCGCCTATGATACGGTCTGGCACAAAGGCCTCCTCCTGAAACTTATAAAGGCGATCCCTGCTTGGGCAACAGCAATTATAAAAACCCTGCTGACCAACCGAAGGTTCAGAGTCCACCTCAGTCAGAACACAAGTGCATGGAGAATGCAGAAAAACGGACTCCCACAAGGCTCAGTTCTAGCTCCAACTCTGTTCAACCTCTACATAAACGACCTGCCTACTACAAAATCCCGCAAATTCATCTATGCAGACGACATCTGTTTGGCATTCCAAGCACCAGACTTTGAACCACTGGAACGGGTGCTCACGGAAGATCTTGCCAAACTGGACCAGTTCTGCAAAATCTGGCGCCTAAAACCAAGCCCAGCAAAAACCGTCTCCAGTGTATTCCATCTCCACAATGCAAAAGCTGCCAGAGAACTAAACATCCACCTGAGCGGACTCAAGCTTAAGCATGCCCCAAATCCAACTTATCTTGGAGTGACCCTTGATAGGACCTTATCGTTCAAGGAACATCTAAAGGGGATGGCTGCTAAGGTGAAGGTCAGAATCAGAATCAGAATCAGAATCAGGTTTATTGCCATTGTTCATGTAGTACACAAACTAGGAATTTGTCTCGGTACAATGCTGCAACATTAAACATGATAAGATAAGAGAAATAAACTATACATGTAATAAAGTGTAGGATAAGATTAAGTGATACTGGTCAACAGTTAAAATATATATATATATTAGCCAGCAGCAGATACTGTGGAGAACTATATAGTGCAGTCGGTAATGCAGGAAGAAAACAGTGATGATTGACATGAGTCTGGTTGAGCTGCTGTACATGGTGCACGAGAGTCACTTAGTGTTCAGCAGTCTAATGGCAGAGGGGAAGAAGCTGTTCATGTGACGGGAGGTTTTAGTCTGGATGGACCGAAGTCTTCTACCAGAGGGGAGGGGGGCAAACAGTACATGACCAGGGTGTGAGGGATCGGCTATGATCCGGCCAGCACGCCTCCGGGTCCTGGAGATGTACAGATCCTGGAGAGATGGGAGCTTGCAGCCGATCACCTTCTCAGCAGTGCGCACGACGCGCTGCAGCCTTAGTCTGTCCCTGGCAGTGGCTCCTGCGTACCACACGGTTATGGAGGTGGTGAGGATGGACTCGATGATGGCTGTGTAGAACTGCACTAACATCTTGGTGGGTAGCTTGAGCTTCCTCAGCTGCCGCAGGAAGAACATCCTCTGCTGGGCTTTTTTGATGAGTGAGCTGATGGTCAGCTCCCATTTGAGGTCCCTGGTGATGGTAGTGCCTAGGAAGCGGAAGGAATCAGCAGTGGTGATGGGAGAGCCTGAGAGGGTGAGGGGGGGCAGAGGAGTAGTGACTTTCCTGAAGTCTACAATCATCTCCACTGTCTTCAGAGCGTTCAGCTGCAGGTTGTTATTGCTGCACCAGGACGCCAGCTGGGCCACCTCTCTCCTGTAGGCGGACTCGTCGCCGTTGGAGATGAGCCCGATGAGGGTGGTGTCGTCCGCAAACTTGATCAACTTGACAGACTGGTGGCTGGAGGTGCAGGAGTTGGTGTAAAGGGAGAAGAGTAGGGGGGAAAGTACACAGCCCTGGGGTGATCCGGTGCTGATGCTAGTATAGTCTGAGACAGTCTTTCCCAGCCGCACATGCTGCCTCCGGTCCGTCAGGAAGTCGATGATCCACCTGCAGAGGGAGTCAGGCACGTTGAGCAGGGACAGCTTGTCCCGGAGCAGAGCGGGGCGGATGGTGTTGAATGCGGAGCTGAAGTCCACAAACAGGATCCTGGCGTAGGTTCCCGGGGAGTCCAGGTGCTGCAGGATGGAGTGGAGGGCCAGGTTGACTGCATCGTCTACAGACCTGTTGGCTCGGTAGGCAAACTGCAGCGGGTCCAGGAGAGCGGTGGTGATGGACTTGAGGTGGGACAGGACCAGGCGCTCAAAGGACTTCATGACTACAGAGGTGAGCGCTACAGGTCTGTAGTCATTAAGTCCAGTGATCCGTGGCTTCTTGGGGACAGGGATGATGGTGGAGGATTTGAGGCAGGACGGCACGTGGCATAACTTAAGGTTTCGTTGTACGAAACAACCTGCTCTGCAAGCTCGCTGGTGCAAAATGGGGGGCGGCAGTCTCCACCCTGCGCACCTCAGCACTGGCCCTTTCATACTCTGTAGCAGAATATTGTGCCCCTGTCTGGTCCAGGTCATCTTACACACACCATGTAGACACCCAGCTCAACTCAACCATGAGAACTATAACTGGAACAATCCGCTCAACACCACTCCCCTGGCTCTCTGTACTGTCAAACATAGCCCCTCCACACATCCGGCGAGCAGCATTAACTCAAAGGATGCTCCAAAAAGTTAAAGATTCTCCTCACTTGCCAATCCATGCAGATATCTACACCCCACCCACTGCCCGACTTTCATCCAGACGGCCGATTTGGAAAAACCCTCCCCCAGCTGACTTTACCATCCAGACAGCTTGGCAAGAGGAATGGGAGACCAAGGAGGTCCCAAACAAACAGCTGGTGATAAACCCCAACCAACAGGTCCCGGGCACCAACCTCCCAAGGAGACAGTGGTCTACACTCAATCGCTTCAGGACTGGACATGGCCCCTGCTTGGCCAGCCTTCACAGATGGGGCAGTAGCCCTAGCCCACTGTGCGCATGTGGAGAGGAGCAAACTATGGAACACATCATAGAGGCTTGCCCGCTCCAAAGACTAGAAGGAGGATTACACACCCTCCATACAGCAAACCAGGAGGCAACTGCTTGGCTTAAGGACTTTGCATTCGCTAAATAAAATGGCCTTATCTTCTAGGTGTCCTTTCAAAATTCAATCTTGGTGACAACTTTATTAGGTGGATATCTTTGCTATATGCTGCCCCCCGTGCCTCTGTTGTTACAAATGGCCTGAGGTCCTCCACATTCACAGTGAGACGTGGGTCTAGACAGGGCTGCCCGGTCTCACTAATTCTGCTTGGCCTTGCTATGGAGCCCTTAGCGGAGGCCATTAGATGTGATTCCTTGGTAACAGGTATAGATGTGGATTCCACAAATCATAAAATTTCCCTTTACTGTGATGATGTTCTCCTCTATCTAAGTAACCCAGAATCTTCTGTTACAAGAGTTGTTGAAATAATTAATTCTTTTGGTCATTTTTCAGGTTATAAGATTAACTCCTCTAAATCTGAAGCCGTGCTCCTTACCCCTCAGGTATCTTGGTCTCCACTGTGCTCTACCCCCTTCCGCTGGTCTCCATCAGGATTTGTTTATTTGGGCATACACATTACTCCCTCTCTTTCTGGCTTATATAAAGCCAACTTTGCTCCTGTAATTCGTAGAATCAAGGAGGACTTGGCTCGCTGGACGGCCTTGCCTCTGTCTCTCTTAGGAAGGGTCAACCTTGTCAAAATGGTTCTACTTCCTCGGTTATTGTTCCCCTTCCAGATGATCCCAGCTCTTTTAACAAGAAAATCATTTGCTATTCTTAATAGCTCTTTGACATCTTTTCTCTGGAGGAACAAGCGAGCCAGGTTAAAACTCAGCACATTACAGCGCCCCCTGGATGAAGGAGGCCTGGCAGTGCCAGATTTTAGGCGCTATCAAATTGCTTTCCTCTCTGTTTACATTTGGCACTGGTTTAAAAATGACCCGACAGCCACCTGGCTTAATATAGAGGCGGCTCCGGTGGCCCCTATCCCTCTTAGTCACATATTATACGCATCTAAGAAATGGGTTTGTCTCAAATTAAAGGGGAATTTTATTTTACAGAATACTTTAAAAGTTTGGAGGATGGTGAAGAAGCTTGGAAATCAGGATGGCTCCTTTCCCCCCCTCACACCTATTTATTCAAACCCAGATTTTCCCCCGTGGTCTGGCTGACCAAGCCTTCTCCTTGTGGTCTGATAGGGGCGTAAAAACTGTAGGTGACTTGATGACAGGGGGCACTCTGTTGTCTTTCGAGCAGCTCAGAGAGAAGTATAACCTCCCACAGAATAACTTTTTTAGGGATCTGCAAATTCGTAGTTTTATTTCTTCATCTATTAAGCTGCACCCTGATGGGTTCTTTCTTTCACCTATGGAGGATGTGATTCAGAAACCAGACCCTAGAAAACTAATCACCAGGTTCTACAAGACCCTCTCAGTCCATCCAGTGATTGCACAACTCATGTCAGATCTCTTTGGGAAGTGGATTTTGGAGAATCATTTTCACCTGATATATGGGGTGAGGTGCGGTCAGGTAGAGCAAACTACCTTTTGACTAACAAAGCTAGAGGGTTACAATTCAAGATCATATACAGGCTCCATATTACTCCAGTGAAACGCAATAAGTTTAACCCTCTATTTTCAAAATTTTGTAATAAGTGTAAAATTTCTGAAGGTTCATATTTTCATTGTTTATTTAAATGTCCTCCTATTAATGACTTCTGGGTAAAAATTTGTAAAGAAATTGATATTATATTCAAGAAAAATCCAGCCCTCACTCCTCTCAGCTGCATTCTAGGAGTAAATCCTACCCCACTGAATCTTCGCTCCTCCGCACCCAAACTGTTGCAGGTGCTTCTCTTTCGTGCAAGAAGATGGATTCTCCTTTTATGGACCTCAGACTCTGCTCCTACAGTTACACATTGGATTCGTGGTGTGATGGAACTTATCCCATTAGAAGCTATTAGCTTCTGGTTCAAAGACAAACCTTTTTGTTTTTTTGATATATGGGACCCCTTTGTGAGTTCTATCGGAGGAGATGGAGCCCAGGCCCTCCGGAGTGGTCTCTATGGTCTTGCTTGGACTGAGAGGTCAAAGTGCATTACCAAATAGACCACAATTATTTCCGACTGTGTTTTCAGGATGCAATTCTTCTACTTCTGACAAATTTGTATTGTATTGCGGTATTTATTATTATTATTTTGTTGTTTGTTGTTTTGTTTGTTTTGTGTGTGGAGATGGGATGATGGGGTGGGAGTTTGGGGGCTGAAAAAGAGGGTTCTCTGTGTCATTTCTTGCTGTTTGCTTTTTCTGTATTGCTTGTGGCCCTCAAAAGCTCAATAAACATAAATAAGAGAAAACTCTTGTTGCAGCGTTTTAGCTCAACTGAAGACTTTTTAAAGACGTTTTAGGACAACCTGATAATAAAGAGTACCAAGTACAGGGTGAGGACATAACACTGACGCAGTTAAAAGAAGATGATGGAGGAATGTTTTCCTCGATATCTCTGATCTCATCAACAAAGAAAATAAGGAATCCGTTACTGTCTGCTTTACAGAACACAGGAACTACAGGGGCAGCAGGTGAGACAAGAGTGTTAATTGTGTCAAATAAGACTCTAGGATGTTTCTTATTTGTGAAAAATACTCATTCCCGTCATCCCTCAGCATGTCATTTAAAGAACCTCCCTGAGATCGAGTCTGTGAACCTCCACTTGGGTTGATTTCAGTAGGTGTTCTATCTTATGACAATTTCTCCTCAAGGACCGAATGGAGTCATTTATCCAGGGTGAGACTTTTTAGGAACTGCTGCTGCTGACAGGCCCACACCTGGTGCAGGACATCTCAGTCAGCCAGGAGGACTCCTGCTCTGTTCCCGGTCCATTCTTTTCCCCCTTATGGTTCTTTCTTCCCTCCCTGTTCTTCTTTCCTCCTCCCGGTCTGTTCTTTTTTCTTCTCCCAGTCCATTCTTTATGCCCCTCCCAGTTCTGTTTCCAGTCCCAGTTCTTTTTTCCCCCTCCTGGTCAAGTCTTTCCCCCCTCCCGGTCCATTCCTTTTTCCCATCCTGGTCCTTTTTCCTCCTCCCAGCCTGTTTGTCTCAGTGCTGCTTCAGTGCTGTTGGAGCTCCTGAGAGAAGCCACCGCTCTGCTGTTTCATTCCTGATGTTGTTTGTGTTTATGAAGCCGATGACGTCACTACAGCAGGACTCCTCACGTGATTAAAACCAGCTCCTATTTTTAATAAATCCACCTGACAGACTGCTTTACTTTGATCCCCCACACATGTAGGAGACGCTCACACCAGCTGACCAGTGTCCCTGTGTCTCTGCTCCTCACTTTTCTGGGGCCTGAACCCCCCCCCCCCCCCCCCCCACACACACACACACAGGGTTTTTGTTTGGGACGGTTCCTAGACTTCTTTAAGGATCCCTGACTTCTTCACCCCGTCCTGATGCTGTCACTGATCATTTGTATTGATCCTGTTCCTCAGTCTACCTGTTCCAACCGTTCTAAAGCTGGGGAAATGTTCCATTCTGTAGAACAGTAGGGAGCGGTCACACTTATCAAACGTTCCAGAATGTGGGGGTCAGACCTGGGTCCGTGCAGAGTTAAACTGGACGTGTTCTGACCTTGTCCCACACACTGACACGGCTCCAGAGGTCTGAATGTTTCAGTCACACATCAGGGATTAAATTCTACAGCACCACCTTCCATCCACATTAAACACCCTTCTTCACACTGACCAGCTCAGAGTTTGTTTAATGATGACCCCCCCCCCCCCCCCCCCCCCCGTAGTCACTGCTTACGTCTGTGGTTGATGCTAATGTTAACTGGCTAGCTGCTACTGCTGATACATGACATGTCTAATGAACTGTGGACCATGGAACCCTAACTTCCAGGGAACTAAGCTAACTCCGTAGTAACATTGTCGGTGTGGGTTTCAAGTTTTTACTTGTAAATTTACAACTTTTTTGTCAGGTTTCCCTCTGACGGGCATGACATAACAGACTCACATGCAGGTGATCCTCCAGTCTGACACAATTTATTAAACAGGAAATAAATTACAGCTCGTCGGCCATAAAAATGAAGAACGTAGTTAAGGCAGGAAAACTCACTTAGAAAGATGATGAGTATCCAAAACTTAACGAAGAACCAGAGAATAATCCTGAGATGTTTCTGCAATGACAGTGCAGCTTGCTTCAACTAATGAAGGAAACTAATCAATCAATCAATCAACTTTATTTATAAAGCACTTTGAAAAGCAACACTCGCTACATAAAGTGCTGTACAACAAGAATCAATATAATTAAAGGTAAAAGAAGTACATAAATAGATAAATTAAAATCCATTTAATTCAATAAAATCAATGTCTCACACTGGGTCAAAGGCCAGGGAGTGAAAGTGTGTTTTAAGGAGGGTGTCGTGCGACGAGCGCTTGCCCCCTCCTTCCTGCTCACCGGCTCTCTCATCAGACACACCTGCTGATTCTTCCCTGCCAGCATTTATAAGGAAGCAAGTATGGCGGCAGATAAAATAAAGGCAGCGATGAGAGGTTTTAAGCAGGTTTATTAAATCACACCGCCATCATAGAAACTCCGCTCCAGCCCAAGTGTGAGCAGACTGGAGCGGGGTCCTCAGGCTCTCCAGCAAAGAGACACAAGATGTGTGTGTCAGCAGCAGCAGTCAAAGAGAGAATGAGTTACAGAACATGTGCAGTATTTATACCCAGTTACAGACAATACATGAAAGACATGGGACATTTGCATCACAGTAAGAGCAGGAAGCCTGAATGTTTGCATTTGATTCATACAAAACAGCATGATACCAGTGGAAGGAGCTAGACACAGGAAGGCTGCCTATTGTTCTGTTAATCGCTCCAGATGCGCGCTCTGCATGTCCCAGTCTGTTGTGGGGGTTACGCGACAGCAAGGACTTTTTATGTCAGGTTTGGCTTTATTTTGGGCAGGTGCAGGGGGAGTTCCCGGATACATCTCTAAGATTCATCAGTTTGTTTGTCTGCTTCGGGGCCGCGTTCTTAGTTGGCCGCAGGCTGTTATCGATAGAGAACTTCACCACCAACGTTTGACCAATTTGTGGCCAAGTTTACCTGCACCTTTGACCATTCTGAGAGTGAAGGGAACATCATAAGTCATCTACTGTCACTCCGTCAGGGCAGCCTGTCGGTGGCCGACTACTCGATGGAGTTCTGGGTTGAGGCAGTGGATTCAGGGTGGAACGAGGTTGCACTATGCAGCGCATTCCTCCAGGGTCTGAACCCTCGTCTACTTGGCGGTTCACGCCGTTCCTGCCACCTTAGACGGCCTGATAGATCAGGTGGTCGGGTAAAATAATCGATACCGGAAGCGCGCTCGGGAGCGTGGTGCCTCCTCTTGTCCGCCCGTCACTCGTTTCTTCCTGGCATCTGCTGACCGAAGCGAGCCCAACCCCGAGTCTATGGAGCTCAGCTCTGCTCATCTTCCACAAGCAGAGCTGAGCGGCAGCGGCGGATTGGGGCGTGTGCCTACTGCGGTTCTTTGAACCATAAGTTGGACGCATGTCGTCTTCGACCAAAAAGAATCGGCCTGTCAGTAGCCGCAGGGGGTCTGGCGGGTGGGACTTAATCCGATCCCCCTGGTAATTTCTCCATTTTGGCCCTCATCCAGCTACCGGGGGTCGAGAGGAGGGTCTCCGCCCTTATTGATTCCAGGGTGGAGGGTAATTTCATCTCTTCTACGCTGGTGCACAAGCTGGGGATCCCGACAGTTAAACTGCCGGCTCCCCGTTCTGTGCGTACTCTTTCTGGCAAGACGGTGGCGGCCGTTACACATTGCACGGTGCAGTTATCCATCTTTTTGTCTGGGAACCACCGTGAGAAGCAGACTTTTTATGTGTTTCCACCAGCTTCTCACGCTATGGTACTTGGTTATCCATGGCTCCGGAGGCACAGTCCTATGATCAATTGGGCACAAAATTCTATCACCTCCTGGGGTGCAAGCTGTTTGGCTACGTGTCTAAATTCAGCCGAGTGTTCCCCGTCCCTTTCCGTCTCCTCGCCTCAGGTTGAGCCACCGGACCTCAGCCACATACCCAAGGTCTATCACGACCTCGGGAAGTATTTAGTAAGTTGCTAGCGTTAGCACTTCCCCCGCATCACTCGTACAACTGTGCCATGGACCTCCTTCTGGGTGTGAGGTTGCCATCCAGCAAACTCTATAGCATTTCTGGTCCTGAGAGGGAGGTGTTGGAGAGGTACATTAAAGAGTTGCTGAACACTGGCCTCATTCGGCCATCCTCGGCTCCCCTAGGGGCTGGGTTTTTCTTTGTAGGCAAAAAGGATGGGTCTTTACATCCGTGCATTGACTATCGGGAGCTTAAGGCCATCACTGTCAAAGACAAATACCCTCTGCCCCGATGAACTCCGCTTTCGAGCTCCTGCAGCGTTCCCATGTATTCTTTAAACTCGATCTACGCAGTGCTTACCATCTAGTTAGAATACGCGAGGGGGACGACTGGAAAAAAGCGTTCAAAACTCATCTGGGGCATTTTGAATATTTAGTTATGCCTTTTGGTCTAACTAACGCCCCCGCCGTTTTCCAGCGTTTTATCAATGACGTCCTCCGCGACATGCTTAATTGGTTTGTTTTCTTCAGTTAGACGACATTCTGATTTTTTCTCGCACGCCAGAGGAGCATGAAACCCATGTTAGAGCCATGTTACAGTGGTTTTTAGAGAACCAACTATGCATCAAGGCAGAGAAGTGTGAATTTTCTACATCTTCCACTTCTTTCCTTGGTTTCATTATAGCGGAGGGAGAGCTGAGGGCTGACCCAGCCAAGGTGAAGGCTGTGCTTGATTGGCCAACCCCCAACTCCTGCAAGGAGCTGCAACGCTTCTTGGGGTTTGCGAATTTTTATCGCAGGTTTATTCGAAACTATAGTGGGATAGCACAGCCTTTAACTAAGCTGACCTCTGTTAAGGTGCCATTTGTATGGACCGAGGCAGCTGAGCAGGCCTTCAACAAATTAAAGGTCCTATTCACTGGCGATCAAGTCTTGGCTCAGTTCGACCCTCAGGTCCAGTTCACCCTAGAGGTGGATGCCTCGGAAACGGGGGTGGGCGCTGTCCTGTCCCAGCACTCTTCCAGGGACTTGAAGCTCCACCCGTGTGTGTATTTCTCTCGGTGGCTCACCTCACCCAAGAAGAATTACGATGTGGAGGATCGCGAGCTGCTGGCCATTAAATTGGCGTTTGAGGAATGGAGACACTGGCTGGAGGGAGCTGCTCACCTGGTAGTCGTGTGGACCGACCACAAGAACTTAGAGTATCTGCGGTTGGCCCGCTGGCTTAATCCTAGGCAGGCTTGCTGGGCCTTATTTTTCCAGCGCTTTAACTTTACTGTCACCTATAGGCCCGGCTCCCGTGACAGGAAGCCTGATGCTCTCTCCAGGCAGTTCAGTCAGGACATGGCTGACCCCCCTTCCCGCCCCCAGTCCATTCTCCCGCCTTTGTGCGTCCTCGGAGCCTTCACCTGGGAGATTGAGAAACGAGTCCTCCAGGCCCGGTCTTCAGAGCCTGTACCAGTGGGATGTCCCGCCAACCACCTGTACATCCCGGCTGCTCTCCGCAGCGAAGTCATCCAGTGGGGGCACACTGGACATTTCTCCTGTCACCCGGGGGTGGTGCGGACTATTGGCATCATCAGGCAAGTGTTTTGGTGGCCTACGTTACAGCGGGACGTGCAGGAGTATGTTAAAGCCTGTCAGACATGTGCCCGAAACATCCCCCCCCCCCGCTGGTCTTCTTCACCCCCTCCCCATTCCCAGTCGGCCTTGGTCCCACATTGCCGTGGATTTTGTCACTGGTCTCCCCCCTTCCCACGGCAGCACTTTGATTTTGACCATTGTGGACACGTTCTCCAAGGCCGTACAACTGGTTCCCCTCCCCAAGCTGCCGTCCGCCGCCAAAGACAGAAGAGCTCCTTTCCTATCATGTCGTTAGGCTACATGGCATACCTACGGACACTGTGTCAGACCAGGGCCCACAGTTCACTTCACGGGTATGGAAGTCCTTCTGTCACTGTCTGGATACCACCGTCAGTATCACCTCTGGCTATCATCCCTAGAGCAATGGGCAGGCAGAGCGTGTCAACCAGTCCCTGGAGGCCACCCTTCGTTGTGTGGCAGCCTAAGACCCTGCTTCATGGAGCTCCCATCTCACTAGGCTGGAATACTCCCTAAATTCCACGGTCTCCTCGGCTACAGGCCGGTCACCATTCGAGGCGTCCGTGGGCTACACCCCCCCCCCCCCCGCTTTCTGTGGCTGAGAGAGAGGTTGCAGTGCTGTCTGTGGGGGCACACTTCCATCGCTGCCACCAGGCCTGGAGATCCACCAGAGCGGCGCTTCAGCGTTCCACAGAGCGCAGTCAGCGCTACGCTGACCGCAAGAGGGTCAGCGTAGTACTGAGGGTCTTGCGGACCCTCTTCTGGCGCCGAACTACAGAAAGGGACAGCAGGTTTGGGTAGCCGTGGACCAGGTTCCGCTGAAGACGGAGGGTTGCAAACTCATCCCCCGGTTCATGGGTCCCTTTCCTGTCACTGGGAACGTCGGCGACTTTGCTGTTCAGTTCCAGCTCCCACGGACGCTCCGCACGCACCCTACCTTCCATGTCTCCAAAGTTAAGCCTCTCTCTTCCAGCCCTCTCTGCCCTCCCCCGAAGCCTCCCCCTCCCTCCAAGGTCCTGGACGGACATGTCACTCACATTGTGAGGGAGATTTTGCACGTACGATGTCGGGGTAGGTGTTTTCAATACTTGGTCAACTGGGAGGGCTATGGCCAGAGCATTGTTCATGGGTCCCTTAGTCCAAGTTTCATGACAAGGGGGATGGTCCGGGACTACCATCGGGCTCATCCGGAGAAGACTGGGCGACTGCCAGGAGGCGTTGCCTGAGAGGGGGGCACTGTCATGTGCGGCGAGCGCTCGCCCCCTCCTTCCTGCTCACCGGCTCTCTCATCAGACACACCTGCTGATTCTCGCCTGCCAGCATTTATAAGGAAGCAAGATGCAGTGATTCAACGCTGGCTCGTTTGGGTATACTGCTCAAATCAACGGCTCATCATAAGCGGTGCTTATCTTATGACACCATCTAATTATTTTGCCTCTCCCATCTTTTCCAGGTTGCTGCCAACGGAGCGGTGTGTCTGCGGGGATTTGGTGCGCTCGCCAGCCAATTGCTCCTCCTCAAAGCAGCCTTCTCTCTTTGCCCGGTCAGACCCATTCATCCTACCTGTCTGGCAGTTCTGCCTGCTGGTACCAATCCTTCGCTGGGTTCTGTGCTGGTCTCCTCCTATCTCCCATCTGAGTGGCATAATCTGTTTTCCCATCTTCTCTCCATTCCCCTCTAATCAGCCTCATTTGTCCTCCGCAGGGCTCCTGCTTATCTGGCGAGTGACTGACGTTTTTCTCCTCAAGTTTGCTGTATTGAACATAGTAATAAAAGGTCAAACGTTTCTTTTGTGTTCACTTGGTGATTGCACGCTGCACTCAGGTGGCTTGTCCAGCCAATATGACAGAGGGTTTTAAAAATGGAGAGTGAAGGTGCCTGTCTGATGCTCACAGGTAAATCGTTCCATAACCTGGGTGCCATGATGGAAAAGACTCTATTCCCTCTGAGCTTCTGCGTCGTCTTTGGTACCCTCAGAAGCAGCTGTTCAGCTGACCTGAGGGACCGAGTGGGATGATGAAATAGACAGCTGAGCATAGTCACTAAACTGAAAGTAAATCAAAGGATCATAACGCTAAACAGGAAATGGGCAACTAACACAATAAGACTAAATTGGAGTCAAAACAGGAAACACTTGAAAATAAGAGCAAGCCTGGGAGCTAAGAATAAAGAGGCAATAATCCCAGAAACGCTACTGAATAAACAAGGACACAAGAACATACAGTATGAATGATAACCATGGGGCAATAAAGATATAACTAGTCCAAAACTAAAGAACATGGACACCCTCCAAGCACAAAATGGTTTAAAAAATGTTGAAAAGATGGCTTTACCAACAGTCTAAAACACGTATGGATTTGGTTTAAAAGTGAATGATGAAAAGCCATTTTTAAGGTCATAAAAAAAAAAAAGCTATACCACCATCCTGATTGGGTTGTGTGTGGCACCTACACCAGTATCTCTGGGCCAGAGTCCATCACAGTACCTGCTATTCCAAGCAGTCTCCCATCCAACTACTAACCAAGGTAGACCTGCTTAGCCTAGACAAGACCAGGGGTGTCTGGGGACACCCGGAGCCCATGGTGTGGGCATCAATAAAAAGACACAACATAGAGAGAAATTTGTAGAATGTGCTTGTATTCAAATCGTGATTTTAAGTGTACAGCACAACAGTACTAGGACTGGTTTCAGATTGTTCCAGATATTATGTAACAAGTATTTTGACAGATGTTTAACTTAGAAAAATGCATTTTTAAAAAGCAGTTTTAACAAAGACTGCCCTGGTTGCTAAAGTATATCTGACTTTTGAGAGTCAGACCCCCACCACCATCGCCAAATAGTATTTGAGGATAAATCTGGGCCAAATCCTGTGGTCTAAACAGACCAATTACTGGACAGTTTGTTGGTTAATATGGTCAGGCACAGCCCAGTTACACCGACGGTTTTCTGATCAAACACGGTCTGTGGTAGCTGGACTAACCCAGCCCAGTTTTCAGCCTCTGTTTGTGGCTAGATTAGGCTTGGACCAATGGACCTGATTTAACCTGACATACGACATCTAAATCATGGCTTGTGTTGGGGGGGGCATGGACATGACCATGTCCAGACATAACATTTTTTCCTCCTAAATTTACAGCTTTTTGTGTTTAAAACTGTAACTTTTTCTTGTAAATTTGCAACATTTTTCTCATGGATTTAGAACTTTTTCATATATAGATTTGCAGTGTTTTTATTGTAAATCTGCAACTTTTTTCTGGTAAATTCACCAGGTTTTTTTCTCATGAATTTCCTAATTTTCATCCTAAATTCACCTCTTTCTGTCATAAATCTGCACCGTTGTTCATGTAAATGTGCAGCGTTGATGCAGACGCTGGTTTAACTTTGATTCTGTGCAGCTGATTACATTTTCTCTGTTCCTCCAGGTAACGGTTTAACGAAGGCTTTGACCTCTTCTCTCTCACCTGTAGTGTCCCCCTCAGTCTTTACTCTGGAGACCATGTTGTGTCTCTAGTCCCCCCCACAGTGACAGGATATATGCGCCCCTGTGTTCAGACGGGGGGTGCACATTTCTCTGTCATCTTCATGTTTGCGGGTAGTTTGCTGTTAATTTTGGACGCAGCTCCTCAGGAATGTTGAGCCTCATGAATGTGTCGTCGTCTGCATGGCTTTCTAATAAAGTTCTGTTTCCATGGTAACCCGGTGTCTGCTGCTGTCTCCTGACTGAGCTGCTTGTTATTCTGTCTCTGATCATTAAACACAACAGTCACTGAGGTCCAATAGAATTTGCCTGGTGTCACTTTGATCTTAATAAATATGAGACCGTGCTTTTTCTGGGGCTTCCTGTGTTAGACATGAGCTCTGTGGTGAATAATTTAGCTCAGACCGTCATTGTCTCTGCTAACGCTCAGGAAGTTCAGAGTCAGTCAGGGATCCAGAGCAGAACGAAAGCAGGCTGCGCTCACATTTAGACCAAAACCACTCCAAAGCTCCCGGTGCAGGACGAAGGAAAAGGTGAGAGCAGAGGCAGGATGGTCTGTTCACCCAAGATGATGGGGACCGTCTGTTCACGTCACAGCTGGCTCAGCGTCCTCATGTCTTCTGCTTGTCTGAGTGAGGTCACCTCTGTAGTTCTGACTAGGCCACTGGAACTTCTGAATAAAACACTTCATAAGTCCATAAAAGTCTCCTGTAGGGTCACTTGAGGTCTTTAATCAAAGGTTTTCAACCTTTTTGAGCCATTTGAGATTTACACCCCCCCCACACACACACAGCTGCCAGTGGTTCCCCTCAGCCTCTTGCTTCACTGTTGAGATGTAGTTTCTGACCTTGACCTTTGAGCCCAAACCCATAGCTGCCGTCAGGGTCACAGGGTGAACATGTGGACCAAGTTTGGTGGCCCTAGCTTCATTCATTCTGCAGTAACAGTGCAAAGGGAATGTTGACGTTGACCTCTGACCTCTGACCAAACACACGGTCAAAGGTCAGAGTCGAAGTCGTCCAAGATTTGTCTGAGCTACGATGATACGGGCACCGACACGTGACTAAATATTGTTTTAGACACCATCAATGCTGGTGGAGCTCTGTGACTTTTTCCACACAGAATCGTTGGTTTTTCATGTTAAATGTTTTTTTTCTTGTTCATTTGTGACTTTTCCTTTAAATTTTCATCTTTTTTTTAAAAAAAATTGTTACTTTTTTCATAAATTTGGAACAAATTTTATTTTTTCTGACAGATTTGCAGGTTTTTTTTTTGTAAATTTTTTACTGTTTCCTCAATAATTTTAAACTTTTTTCCTCATAAATCTGCAACTGTTTTCTCATCAATTTTTGGACCAGTTAAGTGAAATTAGAGAATTTCCCGCAGCAGACACAGTGGTTGAGTATTCTTCTTCTTCTTCTTCTTCTGTCTGTTCCCTTCAGGGGCCCCCACAGTGCATCATCTGTCTCCATCTCACCCTGTCCCTTCATCTGTAATTTCCCAGTTTGTGATCACTAAAGTGCATCCAGATATCCATCCATCCATCCATCTATCTATCTATCTATCTATCTATCTATCTATCTATCTATCTATCTATCTATCTATCTCCCTTCATCTTCCTCTGTAACACCAACCATCTCCATGTCCTCCTTCACTACATCCATCAATCTTCTCTGTGGTCTTCCTCTTTTCCTCCTGCCTGGCAGCTCCATCTTCAACATCCTTTGTCCAGTATCTCCACTATCCCTCCTCTGTGCATGTCCAAACCATCTCAGCCTTGCCTCTCTTACTTTGTCTCCAAACTGCTCAACCTGAGCTGTCCCTCTGATATACTCATTTCTAATCCTGTCCCTCCTCGTCACTCCCAATGAAAATCTTAGCATCTACAACTCTGACACCTGTCTTTTCCATCACTCCTACAGCACACCTCACCACCATCTTCAGCTCTGCCATCTCCAACTCCATCTCCTGTCTTTTTGTCAGTGCCACCGTCTCCAAACCATAAATCTTCCCTTTCACTCTTGCTGCTACTTTCTGTCACAAATCACCCTTGACACTCATCTTCACCCACTCCACCTGCCTCCCCCTCATTCATACTCTATTCTATATACCTGTATTCTGTCTTGCTTCTATTGACTTTCATTCATTTCATTCCGCTTCTCTCCAGAGCATATCTCCACCTCTCCAGGTTCTCTTCCACCTGCTCCCTACTCTCACTACAGATCACAATGTTGTCTGCCAAAATCATGGTCCACGGACACTCCTGTGCGACTTCATCTGTCATCCTGTCTATCACCATGGCAAACAGTGGTTGATGATGCCTGGTCTAAATAATCTGCTTCAACGCTGTATCATAACGTCACAGGTTCACATGTTCTCCATCATGTTCTGTTGCTGAGAGGAACAGCCTAAAGACCTCTGACTTTGTCTGCTCGGTGGGGTGGGGGGGGGTGACAGTCATGGAGGTCATAACAGTACCTTCTGACTCCAGATGTTCTCCCCTAGAAGGTTATGAGCCGTAACCCCCCAGCAGCCATCACAGAGGGGTGTGAATATTTTTTTCTTCATTTCAAGACCAATCAATAGAGAACTCCATCAGCATTTTAAATGTTGTCTGTCCAATAAACCTGGACGAAGTGGGGAAAAAAAAAATCAACTTTCTGTGAAAATTCACGAGAGGAAACTGACAAAGGTAAAAAGTAAATCATAAGAATCCCGAGAAGAAGATTTAAGAGGAAAAGAGAAATTCAGTAGAAAATTCAGACATTTGTGAAAGAAAAGTTGAATATTGTAGAATAAAGTGAAACTGTGAAGTTTGACTTCCTTAGCTGCTCTGTGTGAGTGTGAGCCGTGAAGCAAACTTGTGAAACGCTCCGTTACTGATGCAGCTGAGAGCTGAGGGCATCTTCCCAGGTTCTGAAGGAGCGTCTGAGAGCTGGACCCTTCTCTCGTCAGGGTTGCTTGTCCTGTTTCACATCAGTCTGACGAAGGAAGACCAGGCAAGGCAAGTTCATCTGTATAGCACATTTCGTCTACAATTCAAAGTGCTTTACATAAAAACATTAAAGCGTTACAGCAAGTTGCAAAAGGAATACATAAGAATTTAAAAGCAAACTAATAATTAAATTAAAGAGAAACAAAAAACAAGTTAAAATAGAATAAGACAGAAAAAGTGCAAGAAATAAAAGTTACAGTACATTGTGGGAGATTAAGAATTGTTCTACTGAAAGGCCGTGGCAAACAGCAAAGTTTTTAATCTGGATTTGAAGCAGCTGAGAGATTCAGCAGCCCTGATGCTTTCTGGGAGTTTGTTCCACATGTGAGGAGCATCAAAACTGAACGCTGGCTCACCATATAGTTCAAGTAGGTTCATTTTGTCTTCTTTTAATTATTTACCTTTTGTTTTTATTAAAGACAAAAATAGAAAGGAGATGTTTTTACCTTCTTTACATGTTTCAACTGTTCACTGCAGCCTTCATCAGAAGTGTCAGCTGATTGCTGCCAGGTGTCATTTTATCAGCTGACTTTTCGTAGGCAGGGCCAGCCCAGCAGACCTGTCAGATCCACCAGCCATGGATTCATTGTCATTGTCATGACAATGAATGTAAGTTACCATTTTGAAGGTACTGTCTTATGAACATTTCATTGTCTCAATATGCAAATTAGGTCACATTATGCAAAATGCATGTGTGCAAGTTCACCAGTCATGAACTTTGGTTCATCTGCAACATTTTTCTAATTGACACTGTGCCTCTAACTTTTACCATTTTGAAGGTATTGTCCTATGAACATTTCACTGTCGCAATATAATTTCCTGCTGTTAAATTCAGATAAGACTGAAGTCATTCTAGTTGGTCCAAAAAAACTTAGAAAAACCTTTCCAAATCAAACTCTTAGTTTGGATGTGGTTACTCTTTCTCTCAATAGCTCTGTGAGGAACCTTGTGTCATATATATTCTGCCTGTTTAAGGCAGAAGGAATGAAATCCACTCGCAGAAATACGTTGTGCGTGCTTTATTGTGCAGAACAAAATATAACCGTCCAAACATAGTGAGCCAAAGGAGTACAGGAAAGTCTCTAGGACACTCAATAAGACAGGTGAGTCAAACATGGGGAAAAAATGTTCTAAGGAAGATGGAACTGCAATGGAGGAACGGAGGAGGAGCCCGGAAAAGAGCCATCTGGAAAAATAGACAGCAGGGGCGAAACAGTTTGTACTCACGAAGCTGGAGCTGTCTGAGTTAATCCGTGAAATCCACAGGCTGGAGAGGACAAAGGGGAAATAGACAGATGAAGGCTACTCCAAAATTCACCTCAATCACCCGACAATGCACAATGGCGAGCTGAGATTTTAAATACAGCACACTGTATTTAAGATCTCAGGATAAGGATCTCAGGAGGGTCAGGGTTGCTGGCAGCAGCAGAGCCCAGCGAGGCAAGCTCAGGTGCAGCTAGTGGCTGTCCTCACCAAGAGCCAGGCAAGAACGCTCAAGTACAGACAAAAGGAAAACAAAATAGAGCATTTGCCTGAGCTTGAGCTCCACCGCCATCCAGGACTCCGACGAACTTGATACGACTGTCTCGGGCCCCGCCTCTGGATGGTGCAGACCCTGCTGCAGCAGCCTCTGCAGCAGGCATAATGGTGGTGGTGGCAGTCCTGAAGCCCCCAGTGGAATCCCCCCACACAGGCTGCTTCTCCGGTGTGATGGCTGGGGGTCCACTCTGTGTTGACCCTTGTTCTTGATCACCCAAGGCCAAAAGCTCTGATTTCCGAGTTAATCCGTGAAATCCACAGGCTGGAGAGGATGAAGGGGAAATAGACAGATGAAGGCTACTCCGAAATTCACCTCAATCACCCGACAATGCACAATGGCGAACTGAGATCTTAAATACAGCACACTGATGAGCAGCGTGTATGCCGGTGTGAAGAGAGGAGAGAGAGTGTGGAAGAGTGTGAGTGGAAACACCTGTGTGGATGGACGTCTGCACCAGTGAGTGAGTGTGTGTACGTGTGTGTGTGTGTGTGTGTGTGTGTGTGCGTGTGTGTGTACAGCGGAGAAAATATCAGCTGGTAAGAACTGGCAGGAGAGAGGGGTGTGGCTGAGCTTTCACAGCTGAGCAGAGCTCAAAGCCTCCCAGGAGGAGCCTAGAGGAAGGTAAGGGGAAAAACATCCTCCTGAGGGCAAACATTCACCGTGGCAAGGAGCTGGGCTGGCATGTCCAGCCCAGTCCATGACAGAGCCCCCCCCCCTTCCCAAGGGTGGATTCCAGACACCCCAGTATACCATCAGAAAAGGAAACACACCAACACAAGGAGACCCCCCCCCCCAGGAGACTATAACAACTAACCACAGTGGGAGGTAGGGGAACCAGGTCAGGTGGGAACACAACAAGGTAGAACAGGAAAACCCAGAGCACATACGTCCCAACACCAAGAACAACACTCCCCAAACCCCCTAGAGTCCCATCATTCAGGGGGCCGACTAAAATCCCAGACTCCTGGGGAGATGAAAGGAGGCTGGTCAAGTGACCCGACCATGTCCAGGACCAAGCAGGCCACCCGGGTGGGCAGTTCAGGTAGCTGGCCAGGGAAACTGGGCCACCCACATCCACGGCACAGTTCACCAGGTGAATGACCTGAGTCCGAGAGCCACCAGCTCAGGAGAGAAGGCTCAGGAGGCGGCCTGCCCACGGGAAGGCCCAAGGTAGTAAGGGGAGACCAGAGAAGAGGAGCCCCGATATCAATGGACAGCAAAGCGGGTGAAGCCCCTCTGCCCCCCGTGGCCCCGGGCCGGGGGACAGCTACACCCACGGCGGTCCCGGTCTGGAACATAGCTGCACCTGCGGTGGTCCCAGTCTGGGACATAGCTGCACCCGCGGCGGAATCCGATGACAGCGGATCCTTTCCGGCGACCCTGGAAGCAGGCTCGGAGACAAGAAAGAGAAGTAGAGGGTCAGGGTTGCCAGCAGCAGCAGAGCCCGGCGAGGCAAGCTCAGGTGCAGCTAGTGGCTGTCCTCACCAAGAGCCAGGCAAGAACGCTCAAGTACAGACAAAAGGAAAACAAAATAGAGCATTTGCCTGAGCTCGAGCTCCACCGCCGTCCAGGACTCCGACGAACTTGATACGACTGTCTCGGGCCCCGCCTCTGGATGATCCAGCTCAGGTGCAGACCCTGCTGCAGCAGCCTCTGCAGCAGGCATAATGGTGGTGGTGGCAGTCCTGAAGCCCCCAGTGGAATCCCCCCACGCAGGCTGCTTCTCTGGGGTGATGGCTGGGGGTCCACTCTGTGTTGACCCTTGTTCTTGACCACCCAGGGCCAAAAGCTCTGATTTCCGAGTTAATCCGTGAAATCCACAGGCTGGAGAGGATGAAGGGGAAATAGACAGATGAAGGCTACTCCGAAATTCACCTCAATCACCCGACAATACACAATGGCAAACTGAGATCTTAAACACCTACACCTGTGTGGATGGACGTCTGCACCAGTGAGTGAGTGTGTGTACGTGTGTGTGTGTGTGTGTGTGTGCATGTGTGTGTGTGTGTATGTGTGTAAGGAGTGAATGAGAGTGAGAATGCAGGTGAAGATATAAGTGTGTGTGTACACAGCAGAGAAAATAAAAGCTGATAAGAACTGGCAGGAGAGAGGGGTGTGGCTGAGCTGTCACAGCTGAGCAGAACTCAGAGCCTAGAGAAAGGTAAGGGGAAAAACACCCTCCTGAGGGCAAACATTCACCGTGGCAAGGAGCTGGGCTGGCAGGTCCAGCCCAGTCCTTGACACCTTGGAGTTATTTTTGATCAAGAACTGTTTTTTAATTCTCATATTAAACTTGTTTCTAAGACTGCCTTCTATCATTTGTGTAATATTACCAAGATTAGGAGCATCTTGTCTCAGAGTGATGCTGAGAAACTAATCCATGCTTTTGTTCACTCTAGATTAGATTACTATAATTCTTTATTATCAGGTTGTCCTAAAACATCTTTAAAAAGTCTTCAGCTGATCCAAACCGCTGCAGCAAGAGTTTTAACAGGTACTAGAAAGAGAGATCATATCTCTCCGGTTCTGGCCTCTCTTCATTGGCTTCCCATAGAGTTTAGAATTAAGTTTAAAATCCTCCTTCTCACTTTCAAAGCTCTAAATAATCAGGCCCCTTTTTATTTAAAAGATTTGATACTACCCTATTATCCCAACAGAGCACTACGCTCCCAAAATGCTGGATTACTTATAAAACCTAGAATCTCCAAAAGTACAATGGAAGGCAGAACCTTCAGTTATCAAGCTCCTCTCCTGTGGAACCAGCTGCCAATCTGGATTCGGGAGTCAGACGATCTCTGTTTTTAAGAATAGGGTTAAAACCTTCTTTTTTGATATAGTCTACAATTAGGGAGGGATCATGTGCCTCTGAACCCTCCCTTAGTTATGCTGCTAGTAGGTTTAGACAGCCAAGGGACCTCCAACAATGCACTGGGCTTCACTCCTTTCTTCACTCTCAATATTTTTGATGGTCATTAACATCTGTTTGTTCTCTCCCATAGATTGAGTCCCTGTCGTGCTGTTTTCTCTCTACATGTCTGTTCTTTTCATCTTCTCTATCCCTTCCCCCCCAGCCAGTCACAGCAAATGACTGCCCCTCCCTGAGCCTGGTTCTGCTGCAGGTTTCTTCCTGTTAAAAGGGAGTTTTTCTTCTGCACCATCGCCAAGTGCTGCTCACAGGGGATCGCCTGATTGCTGGGATCTTTCTGCACTTGTGGGGGTTTCCTCAACAGTTGAAAGTGCTATGAGATGATTGTTGTTGTGAAATGGCGCTATATAAATAAAGGTGAATTGAATTGAATATGCAAATTCGGTCATATTATGCAAAATGCATGGGTGCAAGTTCACCAGTCATGAACTTTGGTTCATCTTCTAATTGACAGTAATCCTCTAACTTTCATCATTCTGAAGCTATAGTCATTTAAAATTTTGAGGTCAAATTCTGTTTTCCTGCCATATATTCCGGATGGTCATACTGTGCATACCTCTGAAGAGAGAAACACCATTTCAATTTTCCTGTATTTCCTGTACATATAGTAGTAATGACAAATAAAATCTTTGAATTTTGAATCTTGAATCTTAAATTTGCAAAAAGAAAAAAATTCCAGTAAATTTTCTTTTTTTTTTTCCTTATAAATTTGTTGTTGTTTTTTTTTCCCAAGGAAATTTTCATTTGTTCTCAAAACTTTAAAACTTTTTTCATAAATTTTCAAAAAAAAAATCCTGTACATTTTCACCTTTTTCACATAAATTTTTAAAATTTAAACATGAGAAACAAATGTATACGTAAATGCCAATTAAGATAAGATAAGATAAGATAAGATAAGATAAGCCTTTATTAGTCCCACAACGGGGAAATTCCAGGATTGCAACAGCACAGGGATAGCAACACTCAGAGCAACAATCAGAAGGCAAGAAAAAAAAAAAAAAAAAAAAAAAAAAAAAAAAAAAAGCAAGCAAGAGCAGCTAATAAACATATGTACGTATTACTATAAAATATATATATATACACACACACACAGACACACAGTGCAGAGCATTGTAGCTGGATGGAATAAATATATGAATATATGAACACACAGTGCAGAGCATTGTAGCTAGATGGAATAAATATGTAAATATATAAACACCCACAGTACGGAGCATTGCAGCTAGGTGGAATAAATATGCAAGTATATAAACACACACAGTGCGGAGCAATGTAGCTAGATGGAATAATATGTAGATATATAAATATATAAACACCCACAGTACGGAGCATTGTAGCTAGATGGAATAAATATGCAAATATATAAACACACACAGTGCAGAGCATTGTTGCTAGATGGAATGAAACAGCATAACCGTCTACTTAGTTATCCTACATGGTATGATTATGTGCCCATACATATTCTCACCCTCCATAGCGACCGGTATGTTCCTAGTTGTATGCCGGAGAGGACCATTGTGTAAGTCTATTGCATCTTTTGCATTCAAAAAACTATTAGTTTGTTACATCTTTTTGCTATCTCTGCGAGCAGCCCTGCTTAGGTTGTACAGTCTGACAGCCGTTGGTAGGAAGGACCTACGAAACCTCTCGGTTGTGCACCTGGGATGATGTAGTCTGCTGCTAAATGAGCTCCTCAGTGCATTCAGTATGTCCTGCATAGGGTGGAACTCGGACTCCAGCAGAGATGACAGTTTAGCCACCGTCCTTCTCTCTCCTATCTCCTCCATCGGATCAAGGCGCTGCCCCAGGACAGAGCTAGCTTTCTTAATCAGTTTGTTCAGTCTCTTCCTATCGGCTGCAGTAATGCCACTGCCCCAGCAGACCACTCCAAAAGTGATGGCTGATGCCACCACCGTGTCATAGAATGACTTCAGCAGCGCCCCTTGTACACCAAAAGACCTGAGTCTCCTCAGCAGGAACAGCCTGCGCTGTCCCTTCTTGTAGAGTGCATCAGTATTGTGTGACCAGTCTAGTTTATTGTTCAGATGAATACCCAGGTACTTATAGGATGTCACCATCTCGATGTCTGTTCCCTGTATATTTACTGGTACTGTGAGGGGCTGCCCATGCCTGCGGCAGTCCACCACCAGCTCCTTAGTTTTCCTCGCGTTGATCTGGAGGCAGTTCCGATGGCACCAGTCCACGAAGTCCTGGATAAGCCCTCTGTACTCAGCTTCATCTCCATTGGAGATGAGGCCAACGATCGTAGAGTCATCAGAGAACTTCTGTAGATGGCAGTGTGTTGTGTTGTGTGAGAAGTCCGCAGTATAAAGAGTGAACAGGAAGGGAGCCAGCACCGTTCCCTGGGGGGCCCCCGTGCTACTGATGATCGTGTCGGACACACAGTCCCGGGTTCTCACAAACTGAGGCCGGTTCGTGAGGTAGTCCAGGATCCATGATGACAGGTGCTGGTCCACCCCTGCGCGCAGCAGCTTGTCCTTCAGGATCATCGGTTGGATGGTGTTGAAAGCACTGGAGAAGTCAAAGAACATGATCCTCACCATATTCCCGGGCTTCTCCAGGTGGGACAGAGAACGGTGAAGGAGGAAGATCACCGCATCCTCCACCCCAATGCCATGCTGGTAGGCGAACTGGAGTGGATCCATTGCTGGTTCCACCAGGGGGCGGAGGTGAGCAAGGAGCAGTCTCTCCAGGGTCTTCATCAAGTGGGACGTCAAGGCCACCGGTCTGTAGCTGTTCAGGTCTTTGGGGTGGGAAGTTTTTGGTACAGGTACCACACAAGATGTTTTCCACAGCTGTGGTACCCTCCCCAGTTTCAGGCTCATGTTGAAGATATACGTCACAATCCCACACAGCTGGTCTGCACAGGACTTGAGGAGCTTTGCGCTGATGCCTTCCGGTCCCGGCGCCTTCCTCGCCTTGATCTTCCTCAGCTCCGTCCTCACCTGGGTCCTGGTCAGGGTCAGGATGGGGGGCTGTGTGTTGGGAGTGGGGGGGTGTTGGTAGAGTGGGGAGTGGGCAGCAGGACTTGATTTCTTTAGAGGCAGCAGTGGTTGTTGTGCAGTCAGGGGGGAGGGCGGTTGGTCAAATCTATTGAAAAACAGATTCAGGTTGTTCGCCCACTCCCTGCCCCCTGTGGCCTGGGGGGAGGTATTCTGGAGCCCCGAGATGGTTTTGAGGTTTCTCCAGACCCCGCTGATGTCGCTCTGTTGCAGCTTGTCCTCCATCTTCTTACTGAAGCTGTCCTTGCCTTCTCTGATCTTTCTCCTCAGCTCCCTCTGTACGGACTTCAGCATCTCCCTGTTCCCCGACCTGAAGATCCTCTTCTTCTCTCTCAGAAGTGTTTTTATCTCAGGGTTGATCCAGGGTTTGTTGTTTGAGTGACGTCGTATGGTCTTGGTGGGAACGGATTTGTCCACACAGAAGCTGAGGTAGCCCGTGAAGGTGTGAATGAGGCCATCGATGTCCTCACCATGTGGATCGCAGAGCTGCTTCCAGGCGGTGGCTTCAAAACAGCCCTTTAGGGTGTCCATTGTCTCCTCAGACCATAACTCCACAGTGTGCATGGCCGGAGGTTGTCTGTGCACTAGGGGTTTGTACACCGGCCGGAGATGAACCAAGTTGTGATCCGATCTCCCGAGTGGGGGTAGTTGTGATGAGGTGTACGCCTCCTTAGTGTTTGCGTAGAATAAATCCAGTGTTTTATTGTCTCTAGTGTGGCATGTGACATACTGGGTGAACGTGGGTAGAATGGGAGACAGTGAAACATGGTTGAAATCGCCTGAGATGAGGAGAAGAGCATCTGGGTGTTCTGTCTGCAGCCTGCTGGTTACTGAATGGATGACGTCACGTGCTGTCCCAGCGTTCGCCGTCGGATTTGCATAAACAACAATGCAGATCACGTGTGAGTGTTCTCTCGGGAGATATGTAGGCCTCATGCTAACAGCTAGCAACTCAATGTCTTTGCTGCAGTGTCGTTGTTTAACAGTGATATGTCCCGGTCTGCACCAGTTGTTGTTAACATACATGATCACTCCACCGCCCCTAGTTTTGCCACTCTCTGGTGTTCGGTCAGCTCGTATCATGTGAAAACCCTCCAGCTCAATGTTAGCATCTGCTGCTAGTTCAGTTAGCCACGTCTCAGTAAACAAAAGGAGAGAGCACTCCCGGTATGTGCTATCATAACGGGAGATAGCCGCTAGCTCATCTAACTTTCCCAGTATCGACCGTACATTTCCCATGACAACAGATGGAAGGGAGGGTCTGTACCTTATATTTTTTGTCCTCCGCCTTACTCCAGCCCGGCAGCCGCGGCGTTTTCGCCTCAGTTCACTCGGTATGTCGAGTTTTTCCAATGGGACCGGGTGGCGGTTGAATGCTAGCAGCTGTTCTCTGCTGTATCGTATCCTGCTATAGACAGTGGCTCCGTCCACCGGCTCAGGAGACATTTAGGACGATCTGTGTGTCCGTGATATAAGTGGGGTGAAAAAAAAAGACGGATCAAAAGAGAGAGGAAGGGAAAAAGACTCGGAATCGAGCCGCTGTTGCAAAAGGCAGCCTACTCGTGTGGCGCCGAGAGAAAAAAAAAAAATTAGGTACAAATTACAAGAATAAAGGTGCTAAGGTGTGATAAAAGATGCCAATTTTGTCATGAATTGCCCCTCAGGGCAGAGCTAAGACTCAGATGCTGAACTGCTAGATTGTGAAATTTATTAAGAAACAAAAACACGAAGTGCACCAACACAAAAATCCAAACTGTCAAACAAACTTACGAATAAGCTCTCCAGAACAAGGGCTGGGTTCAGGTGAGGACAAGGGGTAAGAAACTTCAACACTCCGGCAACAAGAAATGAAAATAACAGCCCTTAAATAAAGCTAGAAACAAATGAAACAAGTGATCGCAGGTGTGGGTCACCTGAGCGGGCAGGAGAAAACAAAGATACAATTTAGACCAGCTGGGAGTAATGAGAGGGGAGACAGCGGGCTGACAGCTGACAGGGACCCTGCCTACGCGGCGCAACAACCCGGAAACATCACCGACAGCTCTCAACCCAGAAGGAGAACACACATAAAGAGATGGCAAAATAAAGACAAGTAACCTCAAAAATGTGAATAACAAATTATAATGAACATAAACAGGAAAATAAGTCATACTAAGAAACAATACAGAATATGTGACAAATCAACCAAGGATAAAATAAACAGAATTGCAACTCAAAACAACAACACAATACAAATATGAAAAACGACTAAAAGACTGAGCCCGGTGGAATCCCCCCGTTGTCCGATCGTAACAGAGCCCCCCCCCCCCAAGTGGTGGAAACCAGACACCCTGGCAACATCAAAAGAAAAGAACCCCCACACACACAAAAAAACACCCTAACAAGAAAACAACCACACCCTGGGTGGGAGGAGGGGGAACCAGGCATGGAGGGACTGAACCAAACTAGAGAAAATAAGAAAAACTCTGAGAATTAACATCCTAGCCAAGCCCAGATTAAGAGGAAACAACAAAAAATAAAAGCCCCACTCAGGACCCACACAGAACCGGGAACCTAGGCCCCCTGGACCAAAGAACTAGACTTTTCTGGTGGCTGGCTGAAGTCCCAGGCCTTGAAGATGGTGAGGTGGTAAGAGTCGTGTTGCCTGCTGGAGAATATGAGCCACCCAACCCAACGGCACAGTCTGTCAGGCGGTCAGCCAGAGTACTTTAACCACCAACACAGAGAAGGTGGTTCAGGGAGTGGCCGCCCAACTGGGACGACCAGAAATGAGGAGGATGGAGGAATAGGGGGAACCTTGATGATGTCATGCGGAGGAGGAGGGGCCACAATGGCGTCAGGCAGAGGAGGGGGAACCATGACAGCGTCTGGCAAAGGGGGGAGGAACGACGACGCCTCCGGATTAGCCTGCAGCACCCTTGGTGGTCCCAGACTGGGACATAGCAGCACCCATGGTGGCTCCGGCCTGGAGCAAAGCAGAACCCGCGGTGGCTCCAGGCTGGAGCAAAGCTGCACCCGCGGTGGCTCCAGGCTGGAGCAAAGCTGCAACCATGGAGGCCCCGGGCTGGAATGGAGCACCCGCGACGACCTCAACTGATGAGAAAGCAGCACCAGGGGTGGACACAAAAAGGGCCAGAGTTGCACCCTCAGTGGACCCGGACTGGGCCAGAGCTACATCCTCGGAGGCCCCGGGCTGGGATGAAGTACCTGTGACAACCTCAGCAGTAAGGGAAGCAATACAGTGTCACTGACCTCCCCGTGTGCCTTTACGCAGTGCATGGAGGAGGGGAAGGATGAATGGATTTACGTGCAGGGGTTACAACAAAACACATTTATTTAACACAACAGCAGACAGTTCCAAAAAGGTGAAGGCATACAAAACACAAAAATATGATGACTTACAATTAGTGTTCCTGGGCCGGCATCGCCCAACGAACACAAGAGGAGAAGTGAATTAACCACGGTGGCGTCCAAGAGCAAACATTGCTCCAAGGACGCAGAGAATCCACGGCAACGAGGAAGTGGTTAATTTGTTTACTCCCATGAATATGACAAAGCCCATACAGTGATTCACGTCCGCATGAAACAGCTCAGTGGTCCAGCAGTGCTTGACTGGCAAAGACTGCCTAAGTACACACACTGCTGGCACAACATGAGGAATAAGCTGGATGTCAAGAGAGAGAGGGGGTGTGGTCGGACCGGCGGGTGTTAGACAATGCCCACATGAATGTTGGTCAAAGAGGCTGCCAAGAAGCTGCCGGCCAGAACGGTGACTACAGGCATGGAAAAGAAAAGGGCAAAGACATAAAAACAACAAGAACTCGAAAGATGCCACTGTGGAAATGTGAAAATGATGAGGCAGAGTTTATCTCACGAGTCAGGTTTATTCACATCTTCCAACATCAGCAAAGCAGAAAGAGGAAAAAACACAGACATTCGTCCTTTATATATCCAGGACCTTCAAAGCTCACAGTCACATTGTATTTAATTACAAGTAACAATGCATCTTCCCTTAAATCCTATCACATCCTGCTCATAGTCTCTGGCAGCCAAGAAATCCTTCGAGGCCGTCTCTTGCATCCCAAAGACTAAAGCCTGCGGATTGTACGCGGTTGTGCGGTGGATCGTTACCCCCAGGCTGCGGGCCATTGTTGACCAAAGTTCGGAAACAAATTGAGGACCTCTGTCGGACGTAATGTCCGAAGGGACTCCAAAGCATGCTACCCATGCTGTTAAAAACGCGCGCACCACCTCCTTGGCTGTGGTTGATGCCAGTGGGACCACTTCCGGCCAGCGCGTGGTGCGGTCCACCATTGTCAGAAGGTGTGTGCACCCCTGTGACGGCGGGAGGGGGCCTATGAGGTCCACGTGAAAACCTCTTAGCCGGGATGTGAAACGGCTCCAAGGGAGCTCTCGTGTGTCTGTGTACCTTGGCTCGTTGACAAGCCATGCAGGCTGCTGCCCACTCCTTAACTTGTTTGCGCAGGCTCGGCCATACAAATTTCTCTCCTACCATTTTGACCGACGTGCACACTCCCGGGTGCGCCAGAGAATGAATCGAGTCAAAAATGCGGCGGCGCCACGCGGCCGGTACCACAGGACGCGGTCGCCCAGTGGAGACATCGCAGATTAGGGGGGGCATACCGTCTTGCAGCACCCTGTTCTCCAGCCTTAACCCTGTTGGTCCAGACTGGAGCGTGCGCACGTCCGCGTCGCTAACCTGATCCGCGGCCATGGCTGCATAATCTATCCCTACGCGGACTGGGGCCGCCACGGCGCGTGAGAGACAGTCTGCCACTACATTCAGTTTACCCACCACATGCTGAATATCGCTAGTAAACTCTGAGATGGCAGCCAGCTGTCTTTGCTGCCGGCCCGACCACGGTTCTGAATCCTTGGCCATCGCGAATGTCAGCGGCTTGTGGTCAACGAACGCGGTGAAACGGCGTCCCTCCAGCCAGAACTGGAAGTGGCGAATGGCCAAGTGGAGAGCTAACAACTCCCTGTCGAATGCGCTGTATTTTCGTTCACTATCGCACAAAGTCCTGCTGAAAAAGGCGAGCGGCTGCCAAGCCCCAGCTACATGTTGCTCCACGACCGCCCCTATGGCCACATCTGACGCGTCAGTAGTGAGCGCTATGCGGGCCGTTGGGTCTGGATGTGCTAACAACACAGTGTTTGCCAGGGCTGTTTTGACCTCCGAGAATGCTCGCTCTCGCTCCGGAGACCATTCGATCTTATTTTGGGGTTTTTGTTTTTTGAGTGCGGCATACAATGGTTGCATGAGCTGCGCTGTGCGGGGGAGGAAACAGTTATAAAAATTCACCATTCCCAAAAACTCCTGTAACGCTTTGACCGTTTGTGGCTGGGAAAAATTTGCTACCACGCGCACTTTGTCAGGCAGCGGAACCGCTCCTTCTGGAGAGACGTGATGCCCCAAAAAATCAATTTGCATCACCCTGAACTGACACTTCACTGGGTTGATTATTAAACCGTGCTCTCCCAACCTCCGGAAAACTGCCGTGAGGTGGTTTTCGTGTTCGTCTTCGGACGCGCTGGCTACTAAGATGTCATCCAGGTAGATGATTACGAAGGGGAGATCGCGCAACACTGCGTCCATCATGCGTTGGAACGTCTGCGCAGCGCCTTTAAGCCCAAATGGCATGCGTAAAAACTCGAATAGACCGAACAGAGTTATTACCGCTGTTTTGGGTATGTCCTCAGCACACACTGGGACTTGGTGGTAACCGCAGACCAAGTCTATCTTAGAAAAAACGCGTGCCCCCGCCAAATGAACGGAAAAATCTTGGATATGCGGGATTGGGTAGCGGTCGTGCACTGTGGCGTTGTTCAACCTGCGGAAATCTCCGCAAGGTCGCCACGAGCCGTCAGCTTTCGGGACCATGTGAAGTGGGGAAGCCCATGGGCTGTTCGAACGCCTGATGATGCCCAACCTTTCCAGGTTGGTGAACTTCTTGTGCGCTATGGTCAGTTTAGCTGAATCCAAGCGCCGAGCTTTTGCAAAAACGGGCGGTCCGTAGGTAGTGATAAAATGTTCCACTCCGTGTTTAGCAATGGCTGCTGAAAATGTGGGAACCGTGAGTGCTGGGAACTGAGTGAGCAGTGTGTGGAACTTACCGCTTGCAGCTGTGACATTGGCTTGTGCTGTTGGCCGGGTCACTCGGGCTGTACAGGGAATAGAATTAAAAGAAAGTGCATTAACCAGGCGCCTGTTAGCAAGATCGACCAACAAACCATGTGAGCACAGAAAATCAGCCCCTAACATATTGAAACTCACTGCCGCTATTACAAAAGTCCACTCAAATGTACGGCCGTGTAGGGACAGAAGCAGAGTCCTCTCACCAAAGGTCTTAATCTCCAAGCCGTTCGCTGCTGACGCCCCGGGACCTCTGGGAACCGCCAGCCGGTCAGCGGAGGAAGGTGTGATGAAACTCAACTGGGAGCCTGTGTCCACGAGGAATTGCCTCCCCGAGCGCGCATCCTTGAAGTAGAGCAGCTTGTTCTCCTCCCCGAGGGCCGCAGCTGCTACCGACCCCCGGTCTTGGCGTTTCCCGAGCGCTTGAACTGGCACAGTGGTATACATTTGCGTGCCTTCTCTGCAAAGCGGCGATGGTAGAAACAGAGGGTGTCTCCTCCGCGATCCTTGGCCCCCGCCGCTGCCGTCGTCGGTGGTTCTGCTACCGCCGTCTCTGGCCCCCCGCCATCTCCAGCCATCGCGCCAAACTCCGTCGCTGCCGTGGTGGCTGCGCGCTGTTTGCTTGCGTTGAGAATCCGGTGCGCCTCCTGGACCAGCGCGTGGAAGTCCCGCTGGTCCAACAACGGCGAACTGGCCAGGGTTGCTCTCATGGCCGACGGTAGGGTCCTGAGGAAAATGTGGGTGAAGAGGAAGTCGTCGCCATCTGAGCCCCTCAACCTCAGCATGTTCTCCATCAGGTCAATGGGCGTGCCATCTCCCAAGTCGTTCAGAGCCAGGAGCCTCTCCGCTCTCTCCTCGACTGAGAGAGTGAAGTGCTGGATAAGTGCAGCCTTCAACCCGCCGTATTTGTCGTTGGCCGGTGGCCGCTCCAATAGGGTCTCCACATGCCGAGCCGTGCGGTTGTCGAGCTTTGCAATCACATGGTAGAACTTGGTGTCATCTACTGTTATCCCCCGGAGGGCGAACTGTGCTTCGACCAAGTGGAACCAGGAGCGCGGGTTGTCTTGCCAAAAGTCCGGTAGCTGGACGGTAGCGGCATACGCTTGGCTGGGAGCTCCTGACTCAGCTGGCCCAGGGGAATTTCTTTCATCCATGATACGTCTTAGGGTCACCAGTGTGGAAATGTGAAAATGACGAGGCAGAGTTTATCTCACGAGTCAGGTTTATTCACATCTTCATACATCCGCAAAGCAGAAAGAGGAAAAAACACAGACATTCGTCCTTTTTATATCCAGGACCTTCAAAGCTCACAGTCACATTGTATTTAATTACAAGTAACAATGCATCTTCCCTTAAATCCTATCACATCCTGCTCATAGTCTCTGGCAGCCAGGAAATCCTCCAAGGCCGTCTCTTGCATCCCAAAGACTAAATTTTCACATCCTCCTGTTATCTCACAGGAGGCCCAGTTCTTTTGTTCTACTCTGAGATGTGAAGCTTAAAGTGATATATATATGTCCCACACCACAATACATATATAACCCGATACCTGAACCACAAAGAACGGTCAGAACCGAGTCTACAAGAAACACCAGCTCGGTTCATGACAGACCCCCCCCCCTTCTAGGGGTGGATTCCAGACACCCACGGCAACATCACCCCCAACAACGCCCCACCACTATCCCCAACAGGAACAACAACACGAACCCGGGTGGGAGGTAGGGGGAAAAGGAAAGGAGGGAACACAATACCCCATCCAGGGTCTGGAATTAACCCCCCCCCCCCCCCCCAAGTCCAAAGGCGTGGAGGCTGGGGAGGCCACCCAGAGTCTCAGGCACAGCAGGCAGTCTGACAAAAATAGTTCGGTGGCCTGCCGGAAAACACGGGCCATCTGGCCCAGAGACTTAGTCCCTCTGGCGGCTGGCCAGCGTTGTTAAGCCACCAGGACAGAAAGGGTGAAGCAGGAGGCAGCCTGTCACTGGTGGGTGACCGGACTGTAGGGAGGGAACCCCCACGGTGTCGGGCAGGGAGTAGAAGGGGGCCACAGCATCCTCAGGCTGACCCACAGCACCTTCAGTGGTCCCAGCTTGGGACACAGCTGCACCCACGGTGGACCCCAACCGGGCCAACATTGCACCCTCAGTGGCTCCCGGGTGGAGCTCTGCAGCATCCATGGTAGCTCCCAGCTGGAGCTCTGCAGCATCCACGGTGGCTCCCGATTGGAGCTCTGCAGCACCCACGATGGACTCTGGCTGGAGCTCTCCAGGACCCACGGTGGCTCCCAATCGGGGCTCTGCAGCACCCGCGGTGGATCCCGATTGGAGTTCTGCAGCATCCACGGTGGACCCGTGACGAGGCGATCAACTGAAGGCGCCCTGATGATCGCAGCGGGGGGATCAGGATGCACGACATCACTGGGCGGTGAGACCGGATCCACGGAGACTCCTGGTGATGATGACTCTCCTCTGGCAGCCCTAAGAGGAAGCTCAGGAGCAACAGAAGGAGAAACGTGATTAGAGTCGCCGGCAGAGGCGGAGCCCGGTAAAAATGTTTAGAAATTATTTACACACTTATTGAATATACAAAGGCTTTACCCTACCCTAATTTAAATATTGCTATGGTGACACTGAAACCCTTAACTAAAACAATATCAAGATTTAAAATAGCTGAAATGATTTACTTAGATAATGGAAATGGAATACACTTTGTAAATCAAATCATGTCACATTTAAGTGCAGTTCCTAAATTATTAGTACCAAACATTTACCTAGGAAACCACTTAGCTTACCATCAACAATCTACAAGATTAGTATAATATTCAAATAAGAAAATAGGGAGATTGTGAAAGACAACACCTATTTTTGATGCCATTTAACTTAGGTGATGAGGAAGGGTTTCTGGGTGATTATATGCAAAGAATGACAACTGACAGTGATGTTATCCATACTGCCCTCCCAGGAGGGACCTTGTGATGAAGGAACCGTAGGAGGTGCACCCATCTTTTGAGCAAATCAGGGGATCTGGTCATCACAGGAAACTGGACCAAAACTCCCTGGCAAGGACAGCACAAAGGTTATCCTTCTGACCTAAACAGCCACGGGAAGTGAAGGATGTGGCACTTGGGTACATCTAACGTTTTACCCCACCTGAAACCTTCAGCAAGAGACTGTTTAATATATATATTGTATACTTATTTGGGAAAAACAAAAGGAAAACAACAAATGACTATCTGTTTCTCTATGCAAGTGTCAGCTGATGACTTGGTTGTCATGGATGGCCCTCATGAGCCATCATCAGACGTCACAAATCGCCGGTGAGTTTGCACAGTTTTATTAAAGGAACAGAAAAGGAAAAAAATAACAAGCCACGGGGGGCTAAAACACACTACAACGAAATACAGTCAATGTCAATGGAAAATGGATACACAAGGAGATACACTTACGAATATAGATGAAGGATAGTCTACGTCTGAACAGCAGGATGCTCAATAACGTCTGACCGAGGAGAAGTTTTTGACGAGACTGACTCATTGAGTCATTGGGCATACTTGCATTTGGCTGGAAACTGGGCAGATCTGTGAACCCCGTTTTGGCAACTGACCGTACCCTCATCATGTCAGCAGGGCAGGTGGGCAGGGTGAAGAGAGATGCTTTTCTATCACATGATGCCATTCATGAAGCATGAATGCAATTTCAGATGAAAAGTACAGGAGTGAGGTTTTGTTCATTGTTTCTTTGAGTGAGAGTAGAAACAAAATTCCTTAGGGATTAAAACACCTAATTGTAGACTACAATTATTTACAAAATTATGACAAAGAATAGAATGGTCTTTGACTGACGAATTGCCACCCGTAGGGGTGTAGGCCCTATTATAGGAGAATATTGTATTACTTCTATCCATGAAAATGATGCAAATGGTCATATTAATACCTCAGATAATCACTAAAGTTGTTTGTCGGCCTCCGTCGGTCTATGATGACCATGGAAGAGAATCCTAAACGTCTACTCTGCTGGAACAGCACCACCTGTGGCTGAACAGGCCGATTCGCACCGGTGTTCTACTTTCCAGCGTTGGGCGTTGGTAGGATTCAAGCCTGGGCAGGAAGGTATGGAGGACAAGATGTTGCCCATGCAGCATGTCCCCCCTCTCCACGTCACTGATGAATCCAAAGGAACAGCAGGGCTGCTATAGTTTGGCACCAGTGCCATCACAGGAGCTGCCAGAACAATGTTGAGCACAACAGAGAACTGCCTTAGGGGCTCCGACTCCGGATTTTTCTTCAGGGTTGACTCCCGAAGCCTTTCCCGTGACTGGGTGTGCTGCAAGGCAGCGGAGGTTTGAAATCAAGGTTTACCTTCCCCTACATGGGCTACCTTCCCAGGTTGACGAGCCACCATCTACCCGAAGCATCTGGTTTTAAGGCGCCAGAGATCTGCCCTCACCCCTTCTCCTATTAGTAAAAGCAGTTCCGCAAGGGCTTAGAGACTAAACCACACGGGTAGGCTAGGAGTTGGACTTAGTTGTCAGAGGCTTTTCGAGACGCACGCTGTAAGGAGCATTTTATGAGCACTGGGAGCTTAACCCCAGTGCCGCTCCTGGCTATGACAACCTTGGAACCTCACTAAAGTTAATGTTTCTCTTAATGGAGAAGTCTCATCATAAATTTGGTAATGATTTTTATAACTTCAGATTCTTCTTGTGTGAGTCCGTAATATGATGATGAGGATGGTGAGAGGGACGATACTGGCCTGAGGATGTTTTTGAAGGTTGCAATATAATTTAAGGCTGTTTTTAAGGCTGTTTCATATTATTTTCTATGTTCTTATTTGACACTGTCTGAAATTAATTTTAATCACTGCACATATTCACTCTTAATGACATACTCTATACACGTTTTTAACTTGTAAAGACACATAGCAGCATGTAAATTCTTACACATATCCTTATATTAATTCATTCACTTTATTTTACTTTTGATATTTTTTCTTTTAGTCCTGATGCTTTATTAAGCATCAAGGGGGAATATGATAGAAAAATTCCATATTATCTTCATTTATTATTGGTATTAATAATGTATTATTATATTTGAGAAGTATCATACCTTTCATATGCCATGTTTAATGTTTATATGTGCATTCCATATAGGATTTTTATATATTCTTGGCATGTTTCTGTGAGCAATTTCAGAGAGTTCAGACTGAAGATCAGTACAGGGTTAGTACATGCGTAAGGAATGATCTAAGCCATTTATTATAATCTCTTTGACATGCCCTGTTTTGGGTCACAGGAATGCACAGGAACTCCTCATCTTATAGATTAGTGTTTTATAGACGTTCTGTTAGATTTACTTTCTTGTCACCAGAGTGTCTATGACATCTGCCTGGATAAGCTCAGTTATCAGGACTTTCTGTCTGTCCCTCTCCTTTCCTCCTCTTATCCCATCCTCCCCCTGCTTTCTCCTACCTATATATATCAGACTTAGAAGAATGGATCCTTTAGGGATTCTAAGCGTGTCTGAATGCCATGCTTTGTAATTTCTCCCCCAAACTGGCCATTGTGGTGACTCCTTATATTTTTGTAATAAATGTTCCTAAATTTAACTTTCCACCTGATGATTTGACTTTGAATAATTTAAGCTCAAAATTATTCTAACAATTTGCCAGAGACTCATCATCATCATCATCATCATCATCATCATCATCATCATCATCATCATCATCATCATCATAGCAGTCTGTCGTGGGTGACAATGTCTGTTTCATTTAGGTCTGATCAGATTCCTCCACACAGCTCTGTCCTTAGCCTTCCGCTGCCAGGAACTCCTGTCTATATCCAACTTCTTCAAGTTTCTTTTTACAGTGTCTTTAAATCTGAGCCGTGGTCTACCCTGATTGCGTTTGCCCTCACATAACTGTGAGTAAAGTAACTACCGAGGGAGACGCTGGTGGTCCATCCTCTCAACATGTCCGAGCCATCTCAGGTTCATCTGTATTAGCATGTCCTCCACTGATGGTAGACCAGCTACAGTTATCTTATCTTTCCATGAGATGTTCATTATGGCTTGAAGGTGTTTCATCATGTACACATGGCGTTTCTTCACCTGCACTCTGTAGACAGTCCAAGTTTCAGCACTGTACAATAGAGCAACCAGTACTGTCGCTCTGTACACTTTTCATTTCACACATTTAGACACACATTGATTGTTCTACAGTCTCTCCATCAAGTTTCCAAACACAGCGCTCGCTCTTCCCATTCTGAGAGATAGTTCATCCTCCAGCCTAGCATTCTCTGAAACAGTACTCCCTAGATACTTGAAAGTCTTGCATTTGACTAGTGGCTCTGTACCAATGCTGATCTCT